>CM060387.1:112913557-114249850 GCA_030545235.1 Helianthus tuberosus | reverse complement strand
CTTAACTTACCTCGCATCCAAATTACGCATTTCCTTTCCTTTTTGATTCGTTTGACCCGCTCACTCATCAAGCTTCCACCTAGCTCGTTAGGCGTCAAACTATCATCATAATTCATAATATGGTTAGATTAGTCATTATCAATTATGACTACTCCATCTAACGGGTCTTATGTCGACTTTATCACTCGATTAAATCATCGGTTAGTTTGACTTCCTAAAAGTCAATTGATCTATCAACATATTCAAATGCACACTTCCCATGGAATTTCAACATTTTAGCTTCGTTTAGGCATTTTAACAAACACCTAGTGGGCATAATTTCACTAAATCAAAAATCAAGTTTCATGACTAACTATTTAGCCAAGATTAAACAATTCTTGCAAGTTTAATATATCTAGTATGCATAATAACATCTAGATTCACCTCATGTAAATAAATAACACTCAATTTATAATCTAATTTCTAGTGTTCTTCATCATTCTACAACACCCATTTAACACACATATAGGTGATCACCAAATCATTCAAGTCATAGCATCATATGTATGATTTTCACTTAGGGTTTAGTTCCTAAGCATGTGTACATCACTAACTTAGCCATAGCTCCTCTAATCCTTACATAATTCGCGAATTATGATGCTAACTCAAATTTTGCAACTTCACGAATCATCAAATTTTTACATACCTTGTGATCCCCATGACTTGGTGATCGTTTTTATGTGATCATGCATCGATTTAGGACTGAAATCGACCTTCAATTTGATGATTTTTGGCACTTTAGGGTTTCACCCTTCTTGGTCGCTCCTGAAGATCGATCCACACACACACCTTGTGTGTGTGGTGTGTTTTTTTTTTATTATTAATTAGAACTTGTTTCCTTTTCAACGGTTTTGGTCCCTCAAGTTTAGATTTTAATTATTAGGGACTAGAACTACATATTTTATTTACTTATTTACACCTTGTTAACTAGGTTAATTATTCCTAGTTAACTTGACGGGTTCGGGAAGCTATAACCCGTTATATTTTAAATCCCGTTAACTCAGGCTCTTATGAACTTAATTCCTTAAAACTTTGATTCGTTTTTATTTAATATTAGGATTTCTTATTTAAATCCTAATATTTACCGGGTTATTTTTACCACTAACGGTACGTTACCCGTCTTTTAGTATTAACGGAGTTTGATTACCAAACCAGTTTTCGGGGTGTTACAAGTCTACCCCCCTTAAAGAGGTTTCGTCCTCGAAACGTTTCTTACATAGTTCATCGAGTTCTAAACTCAATGCGTTTGACCTGAGTAATCTTTTAAGCATTACTCATACTTTAACCAATTGTTAGTATTACCAGAAAAATTATGGTAATATCTTTTTGGTTACAGAACATCTACGTACCTCATACGACATAATGTAACTTGAAATAACGTAATTCCGTTATTTCTACTAGTTTAGTTAACTTAGCGATATCCATCGCTTTTATATATTATCGAACTCTTTGTGAATTCGTTACCTTGACCCGTTTAAAGGTCTTTAGTGAAATCTTTCTCTTTTAGCAACTATTTCTTTTATTTTAAAATATATTTATTCGGTTCAGTTACTCCGAATCCTCCGCTTACGAGCAAACCAAATTTCTCGATTTGAATTGCTGACCTTCACCGGTCTCACTAACTAGACTTATTAGTCCAGTTACTTTTTACCGCTCGCTTGGTTATAATGCGATTCTTCTTCACATTACATTTCTTAACCGTGATCGTGTCGCATCATGTTTAATTTATATATCTACCTTTCATTTTCGAAAAGATCACTTTTCGAATATATCGTCTTGCGCCTATCAGCGTCAAGACTTGAATCTTTCATGCTTACTATTCAATTTCCTATCAGAATTTATATTTGTAAAAATGTTATTTCTTACTAAAACTGAATTTTAGTCTAACGTTTTTCTCTTTAACTATGTCAATTACTCATATCAAGGAAATTGACAACCCATAATTTATTGTTTTCCTTTCTCGTTTTACGCGAGGAATCGTAACAAGTTCCCTCACCTTACACTATTGACCCGTAGGTTCCTTCACTTAACCTCGTAGGCTATTTCCTTAAGCTTTCATCTCTTTAAGACGAGGCCCTTATGATTCCTTTGCTTCAATTCATGACCCGTGGGTCATTTTGGCCCCGTAGACCTTTACACTAATTAATATCCCGTAGGTTATGATGATCCCGTAGATCATCTTTTATTCTAGTCTTTATTCAATTGTCTATTTATACATATATAGCTTTAAAGCATCTTTTTTATGGTTAGAATTATTCACTTTTACTTTTTGGATTTCGTTTGACCTTGACCGTAGTCTAAGGCTACATTGTTTTCTTTCAAATTATCTTTCCGACTTCGTGACTTCTAACGTCAATTACACGTCGATTTGCCCTACACTTACCGTTACCCGGTTCTTACCTATACTTCTTTACGTCCCATTACCCGGGTTCTTTTATTCTAATGTTTTTAACGCCTATAACTCCTTTACATAGGTTTATTAATATTTCGCACTTTTATTTATTCAATTCGCGCTTACTTACTTTAGCAAGTGTCATCCTTTATTAAATTTGTTTGACTTGTTCGTGTGAAAATTCATCACTTATGAATGTCAAACTTCAGTCTTTGTTCGACCCGTTCAGCTTTGAAATAGTTGAATGTAATTTATCAAAATTTCTATTTGCAGTATCCTATCGTCCTTTAGTCATGCCCCAAAACCCGAGTCTTTTAACTTTCCATCCGAGTTCCCGTTTCTCGGTCTACGCATGTGTTTAAATCCTTACTCACCAACCGGGTGTTTTACCGAAGTCGTTATTATTGCAACCCTTACGGTATGCATTATGACTTCGTTTCGCTTTTATATTCCTACTTTATTCTTAAGTTTGGCGTTTTACCAAATTGGCCCGTTAAGAGTCATATTTGCATTCTCCGGGTTCGAGTGTAAGCACACCCCTCCCAATGCACACCTTAATCGTTTTACATTAATCTTTGTCCCTTCACTCGGGCTCATCATCCTAATGTAATACGCTTCCGTCACCCGGCTGTGCGTTTACATTATTATCAAATATTTTGCTCATTTGATTCATTTGGGTACTTTTTTTTTAAGTTAGTCCCATTCACCCCGCCCTTACTACATCGGATGTAAATGTGTCCGCTATAAGAAACTCATGGTATCATGTGCCACTACTTACTTGGCCAGAGTAAGCGATTAACACATGACATACACGACCTTTTTATAGTTTTCACATCACGCCCTATGTAAGTAACGCCTCTATTTGTTTCTCTTGGAAACAATATCCCGAATACATTTTCTATTCGGTTTTCCAAGTTTCTAATTTACATATGCAACAATCATTCTCTACATGTTTGTTGCATATTCCTATTTGTGCGTTTACATTTAAAAGCGTGCACCTGGTAATGTTTGCCCCGACGGGTGTTCCTTGCCATTAACCTTGTTCACGGTCGTTACGCGATTTAGTCCTTGGTGAGCATGCTCCTCTTGTCATACTTCGGACCGTTCCTCTATCATATCCGTAATTTGTTCAACCCTCGTCATCTTCAAATGCGAGTTTCCTCCAATTAAAACATTCATAAAAGTTAGTAATGTCAACTTTACTAAATGCCCGTATCATAATACAAGGCTTTTCTACTATACGTGTTAACGCACGTAATTTTGTTAACTATATCTATTATTTAATTGAGGTATCGTATATTACACGATAACCCTATGTGTTGTTTACAACACTTTAACATGCTAAACCATTAAAATACACGTACTTACCGGATTTGCGATCAAGCCTCGAACCGAACACACTTTACTTTTTAACCATGAGCTCTGATTACCAACTTGTAACACCCTTGTTATTATTGTAAGGGTTTTCGTATAAATAACGAAAATAAACGTGTAATGTAATTACGATTAAGAATCCTTAGAAAATACGAGTAATCTAAAACTTTTACAACTTAAAAGTTTTCAACATAATATAAATAAGTTCGTCGTTTAAAAATTATGACGTAACGCCGTGCGGAAGCTTTAATCTCTATCGTGTTCGGTTCTTCTTCGAGCTTGATCTTCATCCGGGCACTCTTGGCAATCACCTATGATCAAAACCAACTTAAAAGTTAGTTTTGATAGTTAAATAACAAGTTTAAACAAGTTATATGGGATTAGAAATCAAGGCATTTGAACAAAATAATTAAATACAAGAAATTATATATTTTGTTTTCAGCCCCTTCACCCGGCCGTGTCAAAAGATCACCCGGCCGTGTCAGCTTAACATATATTTTTCACAGCCCCTTCACCCGGCCGTGTCAAAAGTTCACCCGCCCGTGTCAACTCTGCACGTTTATTTTTCATCAAATTTGCATCCAAATCTATCCAAACTCATTTTAATTGCTTGGGGTTCGTTTCTTAACATGTCTAAGCTATCATCCATTACCCGGATCCATTATTCATATAGTTTACGCTCCCGTTACTCGGTTTACATTTTTCTTTATTACACTTAAGCCAACATTTTACCACCTACTTTATTTTGACCCGTTTAGAAGTTTTCATGCATTTAAGCATCAAACTCGCATTTCTCTTTGTACACTTCGTATTTCCATTTTTTTTAAATAGCCTCTTATATTCCACAACAACTATTTTGTAGTGGATTTAGCATAACGGACCGTTATTCTAAATTTTACCCTTTGGATAGTCATTCTACGTAATTGACTCGTTCTTAGGCATTTGACTCTCAAGGTTTATGCTTACAACTCTTACATATATCTAAGAGTTGCATAATCATAATACTAGTATCTAAACGACCTCTAAGGGTCATTTGCCCGATTTACAAATCATGGGCGTTTTGGTCATTTTTAGTCCCTCATTTACGACGAAGGACTCTCGCTAATTATTTGACCCATATTTGCATGTTTATCTAGCAACTTAACTATGCGTACCTGGCTCGGGTCAAGGTATTGACCCGTTTACATAACTTTTTGCTTTAAATCTTTCTAGTTAAAACAACGCGCGTTTATGTTGTTTCCTGTGATTACAACACTCAACAAGCAATCATCAAATATTATTGGCAAATGGTGTTAACAACACCATTTGACTCGTTTAGTCGAAATGACCAATTGTCATTATAAGATGGCACTTAATTACCATTTCACCCCTTTAACCTATCCCGGTTTACTTTTTTTTTTAAATCAATCAACTTGAAAGTCGTTTCCTGTTTTATTTGACCCATTATGACTTATGCCAAATGGTGTCGTTTTAAATCCCTTTATCTATTCGTTAACCCATGTCCAGATTACCATTTTTCACTTGTTCCGACTAGCATTATATCGCGCCGGAATATCATGTTTCATTTACTTAATATAAATCGTATTCCATGCTCACAATTAAGCATTTTGTAATAAAAGTAAAAAGGGCGTAAGCTTAACTTACCTCGCATCCAAATTACGCATTTCCTTTCCTTCTTTATTCGTTTGACCCACTCACTCATCAAGCTTCCACCTAGCTCGTTAGGCGTCAAACTATCATCATAATTCATAAGATGGTTAGATTAGTCATTATCAATTATGACTACTCCATCTAACGGGTCTTATGTCGACTTTATCACTCGATTAAATCATCGGTTAGTTTGACTTCCTAAAAGTCAATTGATCTATCAACATATTCAAATGAATACTTCCCATGGAATTTCAACATTTTAGCTTCGTTTAGGCATTTTAACAAACACCTAGTGGGCATAATTTCACTAAATCAAAAATCAAGTTTCATGACTAACTATTTAGCCAAGATTAAACAATTCTTGCAAGTTTAATATATCTAGTATGCATAATAACATCTAGATTCACCTCATGTAAATAAATAACACTCAATTTATAATCTAATTTCTAGTGTTCTTCATCATTCTACAACACCCATTTAACACACATATAGGTGATCACCAAATCATTCAAGTCATAGCATCATATGTATGATTTTCACTTAGGGTTTAGTTCCTAAGCATGTGTACATCACTAACTTAGCCATAGCTCCTCTAATCCTTATATAATTCGCGAATTATGATGCTAACTCAAATTTTGCAACTTCACGAATCATCAAATTTTTACATACCTTGTGATCCCCATGACTTGGTGATCGTTTTTATGTGATCATGCATCGATTTAGGACTGAAATCGACCTTCAATTTGATGATTTTTTGGCACTTTAGGGTTTCACCCTTCTTGGTCGCTCCTGAAGATCGATCCACACACGCACCTTGTGTGTGTGGTGTGTTTTTTTTATTAATTAGAACTTGTTTCCTTTTCAACGGTTTTGGTCCCTCAAGTTTAGATTTTAATTATTAGGGACTAGAACTACATATTTTATTTACTTATTTACACCTTGTTAACTAGGTTAATTATTCCTAGTTAACTTGACGGGTTCGGGAAGCTATAACCCGTTATATTTTAAATCCCGTTAACTCAGGCTCTTATGAACTTAATTCCTTAAAACTTTGATTCGTTTTTATTTAATATTAGGATTTCTTATTTAAATCCTAATATTTACCGGGTTATTTTTACCACTAACGGTACGTTACCCGTCTTTTAGTATTAACGGAGTTTGATTACCAAACCCGTTTTTTGGGTCTTACAGTTTCAAAACAGTTGTTCTGCTGCTTTGATCACCTTGAGCAGTGGCTCAGCAGCAGGTACCTGAGGAGCAGTGGTAGCTGCTAAATTCTGCTCAGGCACCTCTGCTTGTGTTTTGCAAGGTGTTAACATTCTTGTAAAAGTTTCAGCAGTTAAGCTGTTCATTTGAAAATAATCACCTTGGTTTATTGCAGCAATATCATCCTTACTGAATTTCTTTTCAAAATAATAACTTAAAAACCTTGGAAACTGTAAGAATGATTTTGTTTCAACATTGTTAACCAAATCATTAAAGATTTCCCGGGAATAATTAAAATTTTCTTCTTGAAGAATAGCATATCCCAGATTTTGAATCTTTAATGGTATTTCATTAAAAGAAGTGGTTTTGTTTGAAACACACAATAGGAGGGTATGGAATAAAAACCTTGTTGCAGAAGGAAAGAAACCTTTTTGTAAGGTAGCTTTCTTCATCATTGTGTCTGCATACCCTCTCTCAATGAAGTCAATTTTTAACTCGTTTTTAGGGAAAGAAGTTTTACCTTGCTGATCCTCGAGTTTAAAGACTTCTGATATAGATTGTGGCGTGATTTGAACTGCTTTACCCTTTAAAGAGGAGTTAATGG
The DNA here is from genome assembly GCA_030545235.1 of Helianthus tuberosus. Lineage (NCBI taxonomy): Eukaryota > Viridiplantae > Streptophyta > Magnoliopsida > Asterales > Asteraceae > Helianthus > Helianthus tuberosus. Next base: position 114,242,585 of record CM060387.1, on the reverse strand, counting down.
CTACCACAGTTTCACCTTGTGTGTCAAGGGTTGCGTTTTTCCAAAACTCTCGTTGGGTTGCTAAGTAAATTGGTGCGTCTGCTGTTAACAAAGTTTTGTACTTTGATTTAGACATTATGTCGATGATGAAGTCGAACGCATTGGTGGTACCAGGTTTTGTGAGAAGACCCAGTAGATTGTGGGATGGTTTGTGGGGAATTTCAGTGGGATTGACCTTTTGAGAGGCCGCTTTCGACGATGATTTGGAGGTGGGTTTTGCAGATGGCTTCGATTTTGTCATTTTGAGGATGATTATCGAAGAAATTTGTGAAGAAATGAGATGGAAAAAATGCTTTGAGAAGAGAATTTTCGAGAATTCAATTCGACAGTAAAACCCTGTTTTGGTGGTGAGTGGGGGTTTTTATAGAGGAAAAAAAGAATGCTGACGTGGCAGCGGTTACAAAAGGTCTGACCACAATGTACTGCCCACGTGACAACCTCTGATGAAATGAAGGACAGTACTTTTATGAAAGTTACTGGTGAAGGCAGTGGTTATGGAAGCAGTGGATGATTTTCACTATCAGTGGATAAGACACTGCTTTTGAACAACAGTGTTTATCAAAGAGATGAGGGAACATGGGTTGACTTTCAGTAGTGAACAGACTTTGAAGCAAAGCAAACTTTTGAACAAGCAGTGGTTATGGCAGACTTTTAAGGATTTTAATGAAAATTTCATTTTTAGCTATTTTTAAGGATGGATTTTTGATTTTCTGAAAACATTTTAATGCTTTTATTCAGAGAAAAACAAGATGTTGCTTGTTATTCCATGTTTAGCATCCCAATTCTAGAGACCAAGCTTTCAAAGGTGGCTGTATCAAGTGCTTTTGTGAGCACATCTGCCAACTGGTCTTTAGTTGGGACATAATGCAGAGAAATCAAACCTTTTTCATAGCAATCCCTCACAAAGTGATGTCTGATGTCGATGTGTTTGGTGGTTGAATGGGAAACTGGATTTTTGATGATATTTTCTGCTGCCTGGCTATCCAACATGAGTGGTGTCTTTAAGGCAGTGATACCAAAATCCAGCAACTGGTTTTGAAGCCACAGGAGTTGGGCTGTACAGCTTGCAGCAGCAATGTATTCAGCTTCAGCAGTGGATGTTGAAACAGCTGCTTGCTTTTTGCTTTGCCAAGAAACCAAGCAATCGCCTAGAAACTGGCACCCTCCTGAAGTGGACTTCCTTGTGGTGTGACATCCAGCAAAGTCACTGTCTGAAAAACCTGAAAGCTTGATATTCCCATTAGCTGGATACCAGATACCAAGTGTGGGAGCACCTTTTATGTATCTGAAGATCCTTTTTACAGCAATGAGGTTTGATTTTCTGGGAGCTGATTGACTTCTTGCACAGACACATGTTGCAAACATGATGTCTGGCCTAGATGCAGTTAGGTACAATAAAGACCCAATCATGCTTCTATAAAGAGTTTGGTCAATCAGCTCATCCTTTTCATCAGACATGACAAGCTTATTTGTTGCCATGGGTGTGCTGCATGGTTTACAATCATTCATATCAAATTTATTCAAAAGTTCTTTAGCATATTTGCTTTGATGAATGAAAGTTCCATTTTGCATTTGCTGAACTTGGAGACCAAGAAAGCATTGCAACTCACCCATTGCACTCATCTCAAACTCAGCTGTCATGAGTTCCCTAAACTCTTCACACATTTTGTTACATGTGCTTCCAAAAATATTGTCATCCACATAAATTTGGACAATCATTAAATCCTTCCCTCTCCATTTTAGAAACAGTGTTTTATCAATGGTACCTCTTTTGAAACCATTTGAGAGTAGGAAGTTGGAAAGAGTTTCATACCAGGCCCTAGGTGCTTGTTTCAGGCCATACAAGGCTTTGTTTAGCCTGTAGACATGATCTGGATAAAATGGATCCTCAAAACCTGGAGGTTGACAAACATACACCTCTTCTTGAATTGTACTATAGAGGAAAGCACTTTTGATAATCATTTGGAACACCTTCATGTTGTGGTTGACAGCAAAGGCCAGGAACAGTTTGATAGCTTCCAATCTTGCTACAGGGGCAATTGTTTCATCATAATCAATCCCCTCTTCCTGTCTGTAACCTTGAACCACAAGCCTGGCTTTATTCTTGACAACAATACCCCTTTCATCAGTTTTGTTTTTGAAGACCCACTTTGTGCCAATGGGACTAACCTCTTCTGGCAGTGGTACAAGCTCCCATACTTGTTGTCTTTTAAACTATTGGAGCTCCTCTTGCATGGCTTCTACCCAGCTGTTGTCTTTCAGTGCCTCTTGGTACTTGACTGGCTGATGGAGTGATATAAAACCAGCAAAAAGACAAATGTTTTGGGTTTGGCTTCTTGTGAGCACCCGTTCATTGATGTTGCCAATGATTTGATCAGGTGGATGAGATCTCAAGAAGATTAAATCTCCTTGGTATGGTATGATGGCATTTGTTGGTGAAGGCTGCAAATGTGTATCATCTAAGCTAACCACTGCTGGTGACTTTGATGACCCAGCAGTGGCTTCAAAAGGTGGTGGAATAGGAGGCAATGGTGAGGACACAAGCTGACTTTTATCCACTGTTTGAGGACTTTTGTCAGCAGTGTTTGTTGATGTGGAAGCAGTGGTTGATGGGCTACTTTGGTCAACAACTGTTGAGGTAGCAGTGGTTGAGCTTTGACAGCTGTTTTGTACATCTGCTGCTCTTCCCATTTTGACAGACTTTTGAGGGATGATGATTTCATACCCATAGTCCGGTGTTGTATTCTCTGATGGACCTGCACTGTTAGTCTTGACAGCAGTGTTTTCAAAAGTGAATTTATTAAAATCAAACAGATCAGCAGGATTTGCTGGGATTTTCATTGATGAAAGTTCATTGAACTTCACATTCAAAGTCTCCTCCACTGCCTTGGTCCGTGTATTGAACACTTTGTAGGCCTTGGCAGTGGTTGAGTATCCCAGATGATAACCACAATCAATTTTGGCTGCAAATTTTGAAATGGAATCTTTTAAGTTCAGAATAAAGCATGGGCAGCCAAAAACCTTGAAGTATGAGATCAGTGGTTTGATTTTATACAGAATTTCATAGGCAGTCTTTTTGTGCCTGGGGTTTATTAAAACTCTGTTTTGGACATAGCAAGCAGTGTTTATTGCCTCTGCCCAAAAAGTCAATGGCAAACCTGAATAAGCAAGCATGGTTCTGGCAGCCTCAATCAAAGTTCTGTTCTTTCTTTCAACTACCCCATTTTGCTCTGGTGTTCTAGGGATGCTGTACTGCCTTACAATCCCTTTCTTCACACAGAAGGCATCCAACTCCTTATTTTTGAATTCTGTGCCATTGTCACTCCTGAAGACTTTTACTGGAAGGTCAAATTGCTTTTCAACCTGTGTCACAAAGTCTTGCAAAATGCCTGCAGTCTCATCTTTTGAGTGTAAAAAGAAAGTCCATGTAAACCTAGAAAAGTCATCAATAATAACCAAACAATATCTCTTTTTCTTGAGACTCATGACTTGAACTGGGCCAAACAAATCCATGTGCAGCATTTGCAAACATTGGGTTGTTTTGGACTCTTCAATGGACTTAAAAGAGCTTTTATGTTGTTTTCCTTTTAAACAGGAAACACAATGCTCAGGACATGAAAACAATTTTTGTGGTAAGCCTCTTACCAAGCCATTTTTTGAAATTTCAGTTATTGTCTTGAGATTTGTGTGTCCCAGTCTTCTGTGCCAAAGTTCTGTCTCTTTGTTAGAGGCAGCTGAGAACAGACAGGCATCAGCTCTGGGACACTCTTTTGACATGTCAACAACATAAACATTGCCACTTCTTTTAGCAACAAGTTTTGTTTGACCAGTTTTTATTATTGCTTCAATCTTTTTGACCATTTCTGGTCTAACAATCCTATAACACTCCTTTGTGAAGAATGACCCATACCCCTTGTCACTCATTTGTGAAACACTCAGGAGGTTGAATTTCAGACTGTCTATCAGATTGACATTTTCAAATTTTACATTGCCAGACTGTACTGTACCAGACCCCAGAACTTTCCCTTTACTGTTATTCCCAAAGGATATATCGCCCCCTCCATGAATTTTGAAATCTTTGAGTAGGGCTTTACATCCAGTCATGTGCCTGGAGCCTCCACTATCAACATACCAGAGGCTATCTAAGCAGGCAGAAGCTCCCTGCACATGAAGTAAAAGGATTAGTTCATTAAGGTTTCCAAAGCCAATAAGGCTTTGGATGGGGTCTCAACAGTGTCTGGGATGGATGCAGATTGTTGGACAGTGGTTAAGTCAGGGGTTTGGACAGTTTTAGGACTGTTTCTTGCTAACCACTGTTGGGGGTCTTGACCAATCACCTGTTGATAACCAAAAGGATGCCTGTTCACTTTAGGTTTAGAGGGCCTTTTGTAGGTCTTATAAACATGTGGAATCCTTTGGTAAGACTGTTTCTCCTTACCTCTTCTGTATTGATTGGCAGGGGGTGTATCAGTAACCTGAACATCTCTTTTGACAGATGTTTGGTTCAGCTGTTTTGTGACAGTTGTTTGAACTAGCACAAACAGTGGTTGGTTTTGGTGAATTTGACTGATGATGTTGATGGACTCAAGGATGTTTTAGCAGTGTATTCATTCTTTTTCACATCAAAGTTTTTGAGATACACACATGCTTGAGTTTTGTGGTTTGATTTACCACAGACAATGCAACTTTCTGCAGAAACAATGACACTTGTTTTGTTCAAATCATATGCTTTTAAATGGAAACAATCTTTTGTTAGATGATTCCTTTTCTCACAAAATTCACAAAACAGGTTATTGATCTTTTCTCTCTTCTTTCTCTTTTCGGATTCCTTTGCAGCAAAGTTTTTAACCTCTGCTGGGATATCCTTGAGAGGAATGACTTTAGCTTTTGGAGCTTTAACACCATCAGTGGTTGTAAAGTCCATAGGCTTGAAATTTTCAAGAATATCACACTCATCAGACCAAGTGGGTTTAAACTGATATTTCTCAATCTCCTCAAAAGTAGAGGATCCCATTGGTCTGTCAAGTGTGATTTTGTTACCAAGTTTGTTAGTGATTTTCACTTCTTGGCCCTTCTTGTTTGTTGGAATGTACTCAGTTGTTTCATCAGTGGTTTGAACAGATTTTTCAAAAGCAGTGTTTTCATCATCATGTTTTCTATAACCAACCCCAAATTTCACATTGCTTTTAATCTGTTTTTCAAGCATAACCTCATACCCTTTGCATGATTCCACCCATTTTTCACAGGTAATCTGGGTGGACTCCAACTCCTTTTTGCAAACTTGATATTTTTCTACCATAGTTTGGAGTTGAGTTTTGGTTATGCTTTGTTCTTCTTTCAGACTGCTGATCTCTTTATCTTTTTCAGCCAATTTGTTTCTAAGTTCTTTTAATAACTTTTCAAATTTGACTTCATCAGACAAGACTTTGTTCCTAAGGTTTTCATTTACCTCTTTGATGTTAGCAAACGCAATAATGCAATTGTCTGAACACAGTTTTTCAAGAACTTGAGGTGATACCTTGGCAGCAGCCATCATTGCACAATCACATTGATGATCCTCTTCATCATCAGCTCTTGCTTCTTTCTCACCTGCTCTTTTCTCTTCCACTTCTACTTCATCCTCTTTGGACCATGGATCTGTCAGTGGTTCAATCAGGGTTCCTGAACTTTCTCCCAGCAGTAGTTCACCAGCCACAGCAGTAACCACTGCTTCAGTCACCTCATCCACTGTTTCAGCACTTAGCTGTTCATCTTCAGTTTCAACCCCCTCTGTTATTGACTCTAATGCCATCAAACAAAATTCATCATTAGAAGGTTCATTAAAAGCATATAGTGCAAAATTTTCATCACCAAGCTCATCAGGCATGCTGCTCCAGTCAACAAAGCCTTGAGTGAAAAAGCTTTGCTGATCTGGTTGTACCACTGCTGGAGCAGCTGTTTGAGATGCAACAGGTTGCACTTGTGCCTGGGGGACAGGGGTTTGAACATACTGAATTTGTGGAACAGTAGTCTGGACATAATGCACAGGCACAGGGGTTGCAGCATAGTGAGCAGTGTTAACATGGGCTGCAGGGGTATACTGGGTATAGTGAACAGTGCTTTGATTTTGTGGTTTAGGGTTTGAGCTGGGATGAGTAACTATAGGACCAGTAGTTTGACTCATGCATTCCCTAGCAAAATGACCTAGCCTATTGCACTTGTAACACTTGATTTTAGATTTATCCAGCCCCACCCTTAGATTCCCATGTAACCCTGGGAATTTTCTCCCTGTTCTTTTGTAGAATTTGCTTGTTCTTACACTAAGCAAAGCCAACTGATGCAAAATGTCCATCTCTTCTAAGTCAATGGGATCAAAATGTTGTAAATCATTGAGTTCAAAGCACAAGTTATCTGACATCTGGTTTTCACAATTTACAGTAAAAGCATAATTTGCAGAGTGAGGATCAGAGTTGTTAAAATTTCCACCAGCAGTTATATCAATGAAGTGATCATAACCCTGATCCTTACCACTGCTACCAGATTCTTCCTGGCCCAAAAGAGCTGTGTTGCCGAATGAATAATCATCAGCAACTTTGCCAGACTCTTGCAACTTTCTTTTCTGGTTTAACTCCCTTTCATAGGTAAGGAGTCTACCATGAAGTTGGGTTAGGGTCAGATCTTTGAACTCTGCAGAGTTTCTAGTGACAAAAGCTATGGTATCCCATTTTTCTGGTAGTGATCTAAGGAACCTGCTATTTTGAGTTGAATTTGGAAATGTTACTTTAACAAGCCTTAGTTCACTAATGAGACAACTGAATCGCTCAAACTGCTGAGTCAATGATTCACCCTTGATGTGACAAAATGTTTCATACTGCTGATTCAGAATTTCCCTATTGTTTTCAATGACTTCTTCAGTCCCCCCAAACTGTTCCTTCAATGCATCCCATAGCTCTTTGGCACTGTTACAATGTAACAGCCCAGCATAGATCTCATTTGGTAATGCAGATGCTATGATGCTAAATGCTTTGGCATTGAGTTCGAACTTTTGAAAATCAACTTCGGTATAGTTCTCAGTTGGTTTAGGAACGAACTTCTTTGGATCCTCAGCACTTGGCACCGTAGGAACACGGGGACCAAAAACAACAGACCTCCAACATCCAGTGTTCTGTTGAGCAAGGATTTGACCCATCATTCTCTCCCAGATGTTGTATTCATTACGTTTAAGCATAGGTGGTTTAAAAAGAGAGCCAATGTTATTCTTATCATCTTGTGATTGTGACGTCATCCTGGTTGTTTTACAGGCACTGATTAATCAACTTTAATGGTGATTAAACCTTACTCTGTTTTTCAACAAACCGAACAAACTATCGATATCAACGATTTTGAGCTGAACTATTTATGTCAAAATGATTGTTAAATCAAATTTGACTGTCCAAGCTCTGATACCAATTGTTGGATCTGAGTTTGGTTTTGATTGTATTTTACGTTTGAAATTAAGATGGAAATGGATGAGTTGTGCAGCGGAATTAAGATGGAAACAAACTTTACATACAATCAAACGAGAGTATTGCTTTGATCAAACATTTTTCACAATGAACCGAAAGATTGAATTTATTTCAATTACGATTACAATTGCAATGATTGAATACAAACTCCCCCTCAGCCAGAGCTCAGTGTTTGTTCGTGCAGAGAAGACGATTGTTGCAAAGAGCTAATAGAACAGTACAGAGCACTGTTCTATTTATAGGCACTAGCAAACCACTGAGCATCTAAACTGACGTCACCATGAAAGTGACATCTAACCTCCTAACAAACTCTAACCTCTGATCAATACAAACACTGCTATGCTAAACTACTGCTATTATATTTCATTACATAAAGACATATAAACTACTGCTGCATCCTTCCACTGATGTGAATCCAGCAGCACTTGTCCGGATCAGCAGTACTTGACTCAAGGCAGTAGATTGAACAGCAGAGCTTTAGTCTTCTTATCAGGCCTTTACTTCAGCAGCAGTTTGTGGGTCAGCAGTTTATACGATCAGTAGATTGGAGGTCAGCAGACGTTGAAACCACTTTCAAGGGGAGAGACTTGTATGAAACATCTGCTTATTCTGGATCCACTGCTCTGACCCAGTTTTGGCTTTAATTATCTGTTCCTCTGATAGGGTTCAATCCCAACAACAGAGATGAGGAGGTACGCCCTTTTTATATTTTTGTTTTAATTTAGTTATTCAAATTTAGGTTTTTTTATTTACCAGAATTAATATTTTTTTTTCAGGTTCATTACTTCCCTTCGAGGTATCACCGCGTTTGACATGCTCAGCAATACCCAATCAATGCGGCTAGGGTTACTGGAACCATGAGAGGGTGAGTTTCTTGCCTCATTGGTATCTTCTAGCCGAATGACCTCTTTATAATTCGATTTTAGAGGGTAAAATTGACGGGTTGGTAAGGGGCCAAATGGGTTGGGATCAAAATGTGTTGGGTTGGGTTGGATTCACCCGCAAACACTTTTATCCATTTTTTTATTTTCATATATAGTTGATTATGTCTACAAAAATCTACATCATTGTTAAACTATGAATGGTTCGATCTAATTCTGGTTTCATTTTTAATGGTCCAATGGTTATATAAGAACAAAAACTAGCTAGAAAAGAAATGCTCTAAGGTGTATTTTTAGTGAACAAAACCATATGTGTTGCACTAATTATAAACAAAAGTTCAAAATTTTCAACAAAAATGTTTCTGTCTACTCAACCAACCCGTTTCAACCTGTATAGTCACATCTTTTGACCTGTTAACATATCTTAAATATGTTGCCAGGATGCCAACTCCCATATATATTTCATTTTGTGTTCTTTTTATTTTCTAAATTAGAAGAGAAACAACAAGCATTGAAGGCGGAGAAAATTTAATGTGAGGCAAGAACCAAGGTAACTCTCTATGATCATTATAACTTATAAGTTCATTTGTTTTTCTCATCTATTTTCTTAATTTCTTCATGGCTATGCCATGCCAGCTTGAAGTTTATATGTTGTGTATTGAAAAGGAAGCAACCCTGAAGCAACTCAGAGAGAGTTTGTAAATTAAGGCAAACCCAAAGCCAACCTTCTATCATGAGGGCCCACCGCCAAAGGTTGACCTAAAGAAGGTAACTTATAAAGCATTTAGCTTCTTATGGTTTCTTAACACATACCAAATTTGTTATTTAAGGCAAACCTAATTTCTTTAAACTTATTGTACATCTTTGTAATCCATACTACTTTTTGAATTTGTTTCTAATGTGTTACACATATATGCTGCCAGTACAATGTCACAGGATTGATTAAGCATTACAAGGGGTTTGCCTGATTAGCAACTACATTCAGGCTCATAGCGAAGGCCCATGGAGATGTTTTGTTGAAAATGTTGGTACGTTTATGTGTATACGGACTGAATTTATATACATTTATTGTCATTTCGTTCTAACATGTACTTATATGATATACAATATATGTATGTCTTTTTTAGAACTGTTCAGAAGCGGAAAGAGTTGCAGATTGAAATCGATTAACTACACTTGATATTAGATTTAAGAAGAGGTAATATATCTAAGCAGGCTAGCCGCACTAATTGATTTTTGTTTATGACTCTATTTAGTAAACCAAATCACAGTCAACTCACTCACGTTTCTATGCCGCTTTTGATTTTTGGTAGTCTTTGTATAATAAGCCAAATCGCCATCAAGTTACTTAAAATATTGTATTTGTGTGAAGCAATATCTATAAACAAAATAACATATTATAACACTTGATTCTTGTATGTTTGTTTGAAGATATTTAATTATGATGTAAAAATGTTCATAGTTTTTTTTTTTTTTTTTTTTTTTTTTTTTTGAAATATGGGCATATACAACATATTAAGAAGCAACACTTTATGGCATGTTGAAATAGCTTGGGTGTAGGGACATGGGTGGCAAAATGGGCAACTGGGTAACATGTCAAAATCGGTAAAATGTTGAAATAGTTGGGTCCATCAGTTTAGTAAATTCATAAACAAATAATCTTTCCATTTAAAATTCAAAGGAAAAAATATTTGTGTTCATAGATTCATTCACGTTGTTACTATATAATAAATTAACGTAACTCGTCCACCGGACGGGTATTAAACTAGTTCATTATAGTTTTTAACTATCGATGGTGAAATTTTTTAAACAGTCGAGGCTGATTTCGTTTTTTGTCGAGGAGGTATGCGGAGCCATAACTTCATCATGTCATATGTAGCAAAGCCGATCGCCATCGAAGGGACAAACTGCCAACAAAGGTCAATACGCGTTAGTATGTACGATTTGCTCATTTCATATGTGAATATACCTAACAATCATGAATCATTCTTATATATTAACAAGTTGATTTAGTTATATTTTGTTAGCTAAACTGGTTCATATTGGTCACTCTATTATACAATGTCTAAATGGGTCATTTCTACAAAACTTAATTCGCATGCATTGAGTTTGAGAGCATGACCTTCAGTGGCGGACCCAGGATTTTTGGACAATGGTGTCCAAAAAAAGAAAGAAAGAAAAACACAAAAAAAAAAAGAAGAAACAGGTATGGAACCCATGACCTTTTGTGTGCAAACAAGGGGTTTTACCACTGCACTAGGCTCACTTTCATTGTTATGGGGTCCAACTAAATTATTTTATGTGGTCCATCGACAATTTTATATACCGTTTCTACTACTTTTTAAAAAAAGATTGGGGTCCGGGGACCCCGTTCCTCGTAACGTAGGTCCGCCCCTGATGACCTTGATGTAATTAATACCGAGGCCAGCAAACAATTGCCTCCAACCTTGTTCAGAAACAATTGTGGTAAACGCCTTCCATGTATTCTTGTATCTACCACTGTCAACCTACAACCACATAACATCACCAAAAAAAAAAAAAAAATCATTAAACAACAACAAAAACAACCATACCCAATAAATCCAACAAATAGCAAAGCTATTGGTAAGGTATGGAAGTGTGGGATGCAGGGAGACCAAACCTCTATCACTGGAGATAGAAATGTTACTTTCAAAGAGACCCCGACTCCAAACACACAACAAACAAAACTAAGGTGTTGTTTGTTTTTTAAGAGGTAAAATGTCTACAGTCTGCGGATCACATCTGCAAACATCCGTAGAAGAAGAGGTGGATCAAACCTCTGCAGTCTGCAAAAAGAAAACTGTTTGTTTTTTAACGTATGTAGACTTCTGAAATAAATTATATATAATATAGACAGTGTAAAACGTAACCGCTGTTAAGATGAATGATGACCGTAGGATCTCCTTAAGATTAAATCCCAACCCTTTAAACTCCAAAAAAATATTCGTAAATCCAGCGGTTAGACCAAGCGGTGTGGGGGTCGGCTCCCCCCCGTCTTGGCCCTTGGGTCGTCCCCTCCGTCGCACACCGCCCCCTTGGGCTTCGTCGCGTCCCCAGCGTTGGCTAGGAGACGTTGGCGACGAGTGATGATTTTGAAAAGTGGGCCCCCTCAAACGGTAACATGCCATTTTAAAAAAAATTCACCCTCAACCCACTATATATTTAACCTTTTCACCCAATTTTTTTACAAAAAAACCTCTACTTTCTCTCCACTTTTATAAAATAATCTCTCCCAACCTTTAAAAAAATATGGATCCCTACAACCCAAATAATCCCAACTCAAGTTCACTCCCGTTTTCGTCACCCGGATACACACCTGTCATGGAAAACTCTTTTTCGGGTTACCAACAAATGAAGGAAAAATTAGAAAAAAATGGAGTGAGTGTAGGGCTGTTCAAATCGCTCGGCGCTCATCGCTCGCTCGACGCTCATCGCTCGCTCGACGCTCGTTCGGAAATTGCTCGGAAAATGCTCGTTCGATTTGACGCTCGGTTGTAAACGAGCCGCTCTGCTCGGTTCGGTTTTTAAACGAGCCAAGCATGAGCAAAGGTCCGCTCGGCTCGGTTCGAATTATTATTTTTAATTAGTACGTATATACAAATACATATACACACAAATATGAATTATACATATATATACACACACACCTATATATATACACACATTACACATACATATATACTTAAATATAAATTAAATTTATAGTTTTATATATACCACTCTATTAGATTTTGGTCCACTATCTACAAATTTACAGCTATATCTATACGTACTAGCCAAATCACGCCAATAAAAAAAATTAATATCAAGTCTAAAAGTTAAACCCTAAACCGATAAACAACAGTCTGCTCATCGCCTCAATGTTTCATGTCGTTACCCTAAGTCGATCGTCTCTTGGTCTCAACGTCATTGTTCGTGCAATAAGATCATCGCCTCGTCGGCCACAACATTGTTATTCATAAGAAAAATATTATGTCATGAAATGTGCCTGTGTTTAAAGACATAAAAACTTGAGACCCAAGATTGTCACTATCTCTCTTAGCAAATTTAAATCGGGCGACACGGTTGTCCAAATCGCTCGAACTTCGCTCGATGCTCGCTCGGAATATTTACTGCTCGAAAAATGCTCGCTTGATTTGAGGCTCAGTTTTAAATGAGCCGCTCCGCTCTGTTCGGATTGTAAACGAGCCAAGCACGAGCAAAGGTCCGCTCGGTTCGGCTCGGCTCGTGAACAGCCCTAAGTGAGTGTAGTTTTTTTTAAATGTAACTTTAGGTTTTTTTTTAAGTGTGTTGGTTTTTTTTAGTTTTTATTTAAATGTAACTTTAGGTTTTTATTTAAATGTAAGTTTTTTTATTTTTATTTACTTTGTTTTAATTAATTAATTAAATCAAAAAAAATAATAATAAAAAAGAGGGAGGACTATCCTCCACACCCTTGGGTAGTCCCCAAGGGGATGGTCCTCCACCCTTGGTGAGGTGGCGCCTACGTGGCGGGTGGTCCCTTTGGGGACTAACCAAACCATACCCTATGGACGTGTTGGAAGTTCTAAGTCTCTCTCCTATTTTCCGTACAAAATAGCTCCCACTCTCTCTATGGCACTTTCCTAACTACAATTCAGTTTTCAATTTACCTAAAAGGAATGTGCATGTTCTCGACCTCCCGTATCTCTATAGCTGACACGTTCTCCGCCTTTCACTCATAAAAAAACTGTAAAAATGGAGGTTCACGGCAGTTGAGAACTCTCCACTGCTCCTTATTCCCAGCGGGCGGTTGAGGACCCACTCCCCTAAATCCGTTCTCGCTCCACTATATCATTTAGCGATTCAGGAATTGACTCTCCGAAACCACATATGGTTACCATTCGTCCTCTCCCCTTTTATTCTTGTCACACCCCAACCGATGGCGGAAACATCGGGGTATGGCACTGAGCGAAACAGATTGTCCAGAAGTTTCCATAACAATTATCATTACCAATCAATTTAAAATAACATGTCCCATACCATGTCTCAAAAGGTAAACAAATTATTATAGACAAAATCTAGGCAAATAGTTCTATTCCAACAACTCAGATTTTCAAGTAGAGCAATTGTTTATCTGCTTCTAGAGACCCTTAATTTAATTTGTACAGACAACTATTTGTTGGCCTCTAGAGCCTTATTCTAGCCTCGATTTCCTAGCAGATGTGCATCCTAAGCACCTGTCACATACATTAAAATAAAGTCAATACATATAATGTAAATGTGAGCATACAAGTTTGATAATAGCATATAGAGTTCGAATTTCGTTTACGCATAACCAGCACGTACACATAGTGAAATGAGGCATGTTAGTTATCGACATAGATCCATCGATACCAATGACTGCGGGTTGACTGCCTGAGGCAGTTCGCAATACATGATTACCACCGTAATCCATGCAAGTAATTGTCCTTAACAACCCCTGCGAACAGGTGCTGAGTCCAAACTATAGTACTATCGTTGCTAAGGCAGGTAGACAGCATTCCATGTGTAAACATAACAAACAAGCATTCATAAGCCACGTATAACATGCATTAACGGTTAGCATTCAAATAGTATTGAGTAGTGTGTTGATTGTGATTTGAATATTCATAACGTATGTAACACCCAAAAGTGCGTAAGGCAAAAAGGGGTCGAGTATACTCACAGCGATGATGGATTGAAGGGAGCGCTTAGAGCGGAATTAGCCTGATCAGAACGATAGCATAACGATAAGTGACGCGTAAAACGATGCAAGGTGTAAGTGGCTCGGACAGTAGCTTGTTCGGATTGGTAATCCGATCGGACGGTCCGGTCGTGCGGATGACAATCCGTTCGGATGGTCAATCCGGTCGGACAGGTTGTCCGGTCGGATGACTATTCGAGTGGATTGTTTCTTCCTTTGATGTGTTTGTGTATGATGGCTTGTCCTTTGAAGTTTTCATTGTAACATTTTGAAAACATTGAAGTATCTCTACCTTTCAAGTCGGTCGATCGGACGGTCTGCCGTGCGGGCGACAATACGCTCGGATGACTAATCCGGCCGGACGGCGACTCAAGTGGCAAGGTTACTTAGTGAGATCAATCTACAGCAGGTTGTCACTCGATCGGACAGGTTGTCCGGTCGGGTGGCATCCTTAGTGCATTGAACATGTTGAAAATTGTTTAAGTCCAAGTATCTCATGATACGAAGAGTAATCCGGTCAGATTGGTAGTCCGATCTGTCACACCCCGAAATCATCAGAGCTTGGCGTGACTGGACTGGTATCGTCATTGCACAGCGGAAGCAAAATAAGCAAAGACTTCTAGAAATTGAACGCCCGCTAAGTACTCGAGTCTCCAATGGTTCTCCTATTCCAACCGTGCCTTGCCTTAGAACTGTAACCTGAGAAAGAACATGCGAGAAAAATCAACATAATGTTGAGCGAGTTCATAGTTTGTTCGTAAAAGATTTGAGATAAATCTTTTGAGTTGTGAAAGGTTTGAAATAAATCTTTGGAATTGTGAAAGATTTGAAATAAATCTTTGGAATAACCGGTTTTTTTTGAAATAGTATTGAGAAAATGAATTTAAAAATCATTTTCATGCCAAGTTATATGGAAACGTTGTGTTTGTAACACGTTATGTTCATAAAACCATGTTTTTGTAATGTTCGTAAAATCATCAATGCCCACCCTGACTTTGACCCGCATAATCTTATGCCTTAAATTTTGTAGAAAACATGGTATTTAATTTGTATGAACAAGTATGTTTCGTAAGTATAATGTTCCTGGTATGTAGCAGTGTAAGAGGACTTGTGATCACCAATGGTTTGCAAGGCCATTAGCATGTTGTGAAATGCAAGTAAGTAAGACACAACCTAGCCGATTTTTGCGTTGGGCAACCAAGTCACTCCAGGTCCGTTGTGGTTAGCCTCCGAGAGGTCCGTTTGGCCTAGAGCTGGGCTCGCTACACCCAGATAGATCTACCGCTCGAGTCCCTCGGTGTTCTAACTACCCATTCACATGATCTAAACCTCCTTACGTTATTCATACCGTGTATAAAGTACTTGTAAACAAAGTAACATGTATTTCACCCCCGCAGTTAAGAAAACTGAAAACAGTTAGAGAAAAGGGGGACATGAACTCACCTGAATATTCCTGTGCAAAGCTAGCTAATTACGACTTCCTTGATGTCGTTTCCAAAGTGAGACTCGCTAGCGTGCATTCTACAATATTCCTAACACGGAATACCTAATAAGTTTCTAAATAAACGCAGTATTTAAACTACGTGCCATCGAGCTCTACCGAATCGTTAATCGGACGATTCAACGGTAAATTGTTAACTTAATAAAAAAAATGATTAAGTTAAACTTGTTAAGTCTCGTTTAATGTCAGTAGCAATTTAATAAGTCTTGAAAAAGACTTAGTTTCCGGGAGACTTAAAAATGAATAAATATTTATATAAAAATATATCGTTGTAGGTGTGTTAGCCGTCTCGAGTAGTCATACGAGTATAAAAGAATATTTCTATGAAAATATCATATAACAAACTCGTATCATATATCGCGTTTCGTATATAATAATTTGTATCACGTCTTGTGTATATTTGCCAAAAATATACGTATAGGCCGTTTAGGCGTGTAAAATAAATATGAAGAGTTATATTTATTTTATAGAGGAATCGTAGAGTTGTTTTTGAAAGTGAATACGATCTATATTTATTTTTATTAGGGGAATTCGTGTTACGCGATGTTTGAAATAAATATATATACTATATTTATTTATAAAAGGATTCGAATTCCGACGTTTTGTTTTATAATAAAAACGCTTCGTCTTTACGGATTTTCTCGAAAAACGGGCAGAGTTTCCTTTGTTTTTGGACGCCCCGACAACTAAAGTGTCGAAATTTTTATCAAGATTCAACTAAACTATAAATGTAATTTCGGCAAACATATATGTATATCTCAAATGTAACTTATAAATAGGTCGGTTCGAGCTCGTTATCACGTGATACGTTAAAACTATGGAAATAAAGAAATAAAACGCGCCGTAAAATCT
Organism: Helianthus tuberosus; assembly: GCA_030545235.1. Lineage (NCBI taxonomy): Eukaryota > Viridiplantae > Streptophyta > Magnoliopsida > Asterales > Asteraceae > Helianthus > Helianthus tuberosus. The sequence goes on along the minus strand of CM060387.1, from coordinate 114,226,124 downwards.
TTACCACTCTTCGGGTCGAAATGCGGATAGGTTGACTGAGTTGACCTGCTGTTGACCGAGTTGTCTCGGTTTGACCGAAACCCGCACTGCTGAAACTGAACCCGAACCGAACCCAAATCTGAATCGAAGCAAACCGCACCAAAACTTGACCAAATCTGACCCGAAGCTTTGACCCGCTTCTTGAACCATCTGACCCGAACAGAATCATAATCTGAATCACAACTTGAACCCAAAACCAGGTTTGTAACCCGAGCCAAAACCCGAATCAAAATCAAACCGGAAACTTACTTGAAACACCCGGAGCAAACCTGAACCGAACACGAGAACCTGAGCCCGTGAGTGGTGAACCGATCCTGAACTCGAAGCCGAAGCATGGACCGTCATTAAATCTGAACCCGTGACCTGAACGCTTGAACTTGAGCCGAGCCGAGACATGAAGCACGAGCTGAGACTCGACCACGGCTGTTGTCGCCGTCAACACCATCGAAAACCATCACCACCGCTGCCCCACTACCCGCCGCCGTCTGCGGCGGCGCTGTCATCACCGGAGCTCTCTCTCCTCTGTCGATCTTTCTCTCTCTCCGACACCCTTTCTCACATCTCTCTCTCTCCGTCTCGTCTCTCCCTCTCTCCCGTATCTATCTTCTTCACCGCACCACCACCGAACAGTGGTGGTGGTGGTGGTCGTTTCTGTCGTTCAAAAGAGGAGGGGGTGGTGTCTTGCCCGAGGAACTGAACCACCGGACTGAAATCAGAAAGAGGGGAAGGGATGTGTGGTGTGCGGTTGGATTGAAGGAGAAGAGAGAGGATGTTGTTTGTTGCCTCTGTATAAAGAATCGAGAGAGAGAGATGAGAGGCATGAATGTGTTTGGTAATTGTATATGTGTGTGTAAAAATGTCTGCACAAGACAAAAGAGGAGGAGGAGGGTGTTATATAGAAAGATTTGAATCTTCGGAGATCTTGTTCAAATTTTTGCACAAAATATTATGGATAGATTATATAGAGATTTTGGATAGATTGTGAAGGGATTTTGTTTAGATTTAGGATTTTTGACAAGATTATTGTAGAAATCTAATATATTATATGCGGGTTTAGGCTTGTGGTTTTTGGGCTTGGGCCCAGGGCCCACAAGCCCGTCTCGTGTGTAAGTGGCCCGTAAATCCTACGAGACCCGTTGTCAAAACCAGAACCCCGTTTAATGTCAAAAATTAAAGTACACAAAAATACGGTCGGTAGTCGTTGTTTGCACGCCCGTTCGTCGATTACGGTAATAATCGCGAGAAATTGTATCGTTGCCGTCTTTAATCCGTTCCTCGATCCGGTTTCGACTGTAGTTACAAAAATATAATTACGAAGCTCAAATATATCGTAAAAATTTAATATCAGTCGGCGTTGTCAGTATCCTGTTCGGTTTCAACCCGTTGCCGTTTAACGTTTCGCCGGTTTCTCTGTAAACCACCGTTCGCGCACTGTAAAGACGGATAGACGTTCCCAGGCACTCCAAAGGCCTAATTAAGTTAATTTGCGTTGTAAACACTATTATTTGTTGCGTTAATTACTTGTAAATTACGTAATTAGGAGCCGTAAATCACGGGTTGTCACATTCTCCCCCTGTTACAGAAATTTCGTCCTCGAAATTTAGACTATGTCATCCCCTCAGAATTGTGTTGTTCGCAGGTAAGTCCGAATAATAACCAGGTGAATGACCGTGTGATCGAAACAAGACTTATTCGAGTCATGTGAATTCAAGGGCATTCCTTCACAATAGGAATCCCAACAGTTTAAAAGAAATGTGTCTCAGTAATTGATGTCAAAGGAAACGAGACGTATAGGTACAGTCACTAATGTGACTAAGTTAACAGGGATCCAACAATGAACAGGAACTTCGACCAATCGAATTCCATATGAACGTTTACAACATGTAAACGAGTTCTAGAAGCAATAACATCCACTGGATGAACTTTGAATCGACAATATCAAATGTATTAGTTTGCATGAAACGCTCGATCGTGATCAGCACAAGCTGTAAGTTATACCGACGCCACAAGGTGTCGCAATGAATGAAACAATTTAATAATAGAGGTGATTGAACAAGTATCACCTGTGTTTTGCATAAAACGCTCAATCATAGTTAGCCCAAGCTACAAGTTTGTACTGACACCACAAAGTGTCGTAGTGACTTAAATAATTCAATAATAGCGGTGATCAAACAAATCCACCGTGTTTTAGGTCAAATGAAAACGCCATGAGGTAAATATGAATGTTTGTTCCAACAAACATCGAAAATTTTTCAATTGAAAATATCAAAGAAATAATATTTTTGATCGAAGATGAAGAAGCAATGAATATCGCAAAGCATCCAATCGATGTTGAAAGAACCGTCATGAGGTACACCAGAAATATAGAAATGAATTTGTGTACCATTGTCTTAACACACTATTGTATTAAGACTGTTGTAATGAGATAAACCAAAGCGGATTTAAAGCAATTCAATAATTAAATCCGTGTATAAGATACGTAAACGAGTTTAGCGCAAGGTTCAAATAAGTGAAAACACCGCCACAAGGTGTCGAAATCAACAATTTAATGGAGTCGAATACCAAACAAGTTTACCACGACTCGGAACAAATGAAGTGTTCGTTAAAAATTGATTTGAATATGATGTTCCCAATACATCATATGGTGTCTCGAATCGAATAAGTGTAATGGGCAAGTTCAAACAATTGAACTTGGTTTTAGCGCAATCCGACAATAGATATATGCATCGATAAGAAAACTTTCGGCATGGTCACAACGAAAAACCATGTATGTAACTTGTAAAGAATGATCGTGACACAATGATCATTAAGAGGAGTAGAGATACGAAAATCTACTCAGTAAGTGTGAAATTCGAAATTTCAATAAAAGAAATTTGAGGACTTTACCGGGGTTTCGTGTGACGACCAATTGTTAGGTGACATTACCATGGAATGTCGAACATAGCGTACTCGTCATTAATTAGGTAGGGGGGATGCGGAGACATTCGTCTTCTCCCTGGCGTGATTCGTGCCGTTGCAGGATCGCGTGACAAATTGTCGTTTCCAGATCGTTAGTTCTCCTGCTGACAGGAATCTAGCGTCGTCGTTAAATTGCGTCATCGTTCCTTCTCGAAGGCCTCGCCTCGATAATCGTATGTGTCGTACTTCAACCTCCGTTGATGTATAGCTTAAGTTTCACATATACCTGTGCACTAGCGTTGTGTTCCGCGTAGAATGTGAGGTACCCCGACATCCGTTGACGTAAGGATGGAGTTGCATGTATTCTTATGCACTCGTTTTGTTATGCGTAGGCTGCCTGCTCGGGAAGTTAAAATATTATAGGCAATATGGAATATAGTGTGTGCCCGAGTTAATATTCGCGGTTCCTACGTGATGACCTTTAATAAACACATGCACAAATAATCAATCATATAACCGAATGCACATGTTAGTCACCAATAAGCAATCAAGTAATTCTCCTAGTCCCACTAGCCTCCCAGCCTCTCAGACTGCTCTTCCTAGTCCCACTAGCCTCCCAGCCTCTCAGACTGCTCTTCCTAGTCCCACTAGCCTCCCAGCCTCCCAGACTGCTCTTCCTAGTCCCACTAGCCTCCCAGCCTCCCAGACTGCTCTTCCTAGTCCCACTAGACTATCCTCCCAGCCTCTCAGACTGATCCAGCCACCCGACTGAATTCCCTTTTCCGAAGGTCTTAATTGCATGTTTCCTAAACTCTCAGAGTGTTGTGTACTGTATGTAATCGTTTCATGTACCGTGTGTAAAACATCACAATAGCGTATGTTTGAAAACGAAATTTTGACTGTTTGTTTTTCGGCAACGGTTGGAGACCATATTCGAGTACTAGGCGTTCTGTGTGTATTCAACGTCTTAATAGTCTAAGTTCCCAGAGGAAAGTGAGGTTAGAGCCTAGGTATCACAACAGAAACCTAATTCGCTGTAACCTATAGCTCTGATACCAATCTGTCACACCCCGAAATCATCAGAGCTTGGCGTGACTGGACTGGTATCGTCATTGCACAGCGGAAGCAAAATAAGCAAAGACTTCTAGAAATTGAACGCCCGCTAAGTACTCGAGTCTCCAATGGTTCTCCTATTCCAACCGTGCCTTGCCTTAGAACTGTAACCTGAGAAAGAACATGCGAGAAAAATCAACATAATGTTGAGCGAGTTCATAGTTTGTTCGTAAAAGATTTGAGATAAATCTTTTGAGTTGTGAAAGGTTTGAAATAAATCTTTGGAATTGTGAAAGATTTGAAATAAATCTTTGGAATAACCGGTTTTTTTTGAAATAGTATTGAGAAAATGAATTTAAAAATCATTTTCATGCCAAGTTATATGGAAACGTTGTGTTTGTAACACGTTATGTTCATAAAACCATGTTTTTGTAATGTTCGTAAAATCATCAATGCCCACCCTGACTTTGACCCGCATAATCTTATGCCTTAAATTTTGTAGAAAACATGGTATTTAATTTGTATGAACAAGTATGTTTCGTAAGTATAATGTTCCTGGTATGTAGCAGTGTAAGAGGACTTGTGATCACCAATGGTTTGCAAGGCCATTAGCATGTTGTGAAATGCAAGTAAGTAAGACACAACCTAGCCGATTTTTGCGTTGGGCAACCAAGTCACTCCAGGTCCGTTGTGGTTAGCCTCCGAGAGGTCCGTTTGGCCTAGAGCTGGGCTCGCTACACCCAGATAGATCTACCGCTCGAGTCCCTCGGTGTTCTAACTACCCATTCACATGATCTAAACCTCCTTACGTTATTCATACCGTGTATAAAGTACTTGTAAACAAAGTAACATGTATTTCACCCCCGCAGTTAAGAAAACTGAAAACAGTTAGAGAAAAGGGGGACATGAACTCACCTGAATATTCCTGTGCAAAGCTAGCTAATTACGACTTCCTTGATGTCGTTTCCAAAGTGAGACTCGCTAGCGTGCATTCTACAATATTCCTAACACGGAATACCTAATAAGTTTCTAAATAAACGCAGTATTTAAACTACGTGCCATCGAGCTCTACCGAATCGTTAATCGGACGATTCAACGGTAAATTGTTAACTTAATAAAAAAAATGATTAAGTTAAACTTGTTAAGTCTCGTTTAATGTCAGTAGCAATTTAATAAGTCTTGAAAAAGACTTAGTTTCCGGGAGACTTAAAAATGAATAAATATTTATATAAAAATATATCGTTGTAGGTGTGTTAGCCGTCTCGAGTAGTCATACGAGTATAAAAGAATATTTCTATGAAAATATCATATAACAAACTCGTATCATATATCGCGTTTCGTATATAATAATTTGTATCACGTCTTGTGTATATTTGCCAAAATATACGTATAGGCCGTTTAGGCGTGTAAAATAAATATGAAGAGTTATATTTATTTTATAGAGGAATCGTAGAGTTGTTTTTGAAAGTGAATACGATCTATATTTATTTTTATTAGGGGAATTCGTGTTACGCGATGTTTGAAATAAATATATATACTATATTTATTTATAAAAGGATTCGAATTCCGACGTTTTGTTTTATAATAAAAACGCTTCGTCTTTACGGATTTTCTCGAAAAACGGGCAGAGTTTCCTTTGTTTTTGGACGCCCCGACAACTAAAGTGTCGAAATTTTTATCAAGATTCAACTAAACTATAAATGTAATTTCGGCAAACATATATGTATATCTCAAATGTAACTTATAAATAGGTCGGTTCGAGCTCGTTATCACGTGATACGTTAAAACTATGGAAATAAAGAAATAAAACGCGCCGTAAAATCTTTACCACTCTTCGGGTCGAAATGCGGATAGGTTGACTGAGTTGACCTGCTGTTGACCGAGTTGTCTCGGTTTGACCGAAACCCGCACTGCTGAAACTGAACCCGAACCGAACCCAAATCTGAATCGAAGCAAACCGCACCAAAACTTGACCAAATCTGACCCGAAGCTTTGACCCGCTTCTTGAACCATCTGACCCGAACAGAATCATAATCTGAATCACAACTTGAACCCAAAACCAGGTTTGTAACCCGAGCCAAAACCCGAATCAAAATCAAACCGGAAACTTACTTGAAACACCCGGAGCAAACCTGAACCGAACACGAGAACCTGAGCCCGTGAGTGGTGAACCGATCCTGAACTCGAAGCCGAAGCATGGACCGTCATTAAATCTGAACCCGTGACCTGAACGCTTGAACTTGAGCCGAGCCGAGACATGAAGCACGAGCTGAGACTCGACCACGGCTGTTGTCGCCGTCAACACCATCGAAAACCATCACCACCGCTGCCCACTACCGCCGCCGTCTGCGGCGGCGCTGTCATCACCGGAGCTCTCTCTCCTCTGTCGATCTTTCTCTCTCTCCGACACCCTTTCTCACATCTCTCTCTCTCCGTCTCGTCTCTCCCTCTCTCCCGTATCTATCTTCTTCACCGCACCACCACCGAACAGTGGTGGTGGTGGTGGTCGTTTCTGTCGTTCAAAAGAGGAGGGGGTGGTGTCTTGCCCGAGGAACTGAACCACCGGACTGAAATCAGAAAGAGGGGAAGGGATGTGTGGTGTGCGGTTGGATTGAAGGAGAAGAGAGAGGATGTTGTTTGTTGCCTCTGTATAAAGAATCGAGAGAGAGAGATGAGAGGCATGAATGTGTTTGGTAATTGTATATGTGTGTGTAAAAATGTCTGCACAAGACAAAAGAGGAGGAGGAGGGTGTTATATAGAAAGATTTGAATCTTCGGAGATCTTGTTCAAATTTTTGCACAAAATATTATGGATAGATTATATAGAGATTTTGGATAGATTGTGAAGGGATTTTGTTTAGATTTAGGATTTTTGACAAGATTATTGTAGAAATCTAATATATTATATGCGGGTTTAGGCTTGTGGTTTTTGGGCTTGGGCCCAGGGCCCACAAGCCCGTCTCGTGTGTAAGTGGCCCGTAAATCCTACGAGACCCGTTGTCAAAACCAGAACCCCGTTTAATGTCAAAAATTAAAGTACACAAAAATACGGTCGGTAGTCGTTGTTTGCACGCCCGTTCGTCGATTACGGTAATAATCGCGAGAAATTGTATCGTTGCCGTCTTTAATCCGTTCCTCGATCCGGTTTCGACTGTAGTTACAAAAATATAATTACGAAGCTCAAATATATCGTAAAAATTTAATATCAGTCGGCGTTGTCAGTATCCTGTTCGGTTTCAACCCGTTGCCGTTTAACGTTTCGCCGGTTTCTCTGTAAACCACCGTTCGCGCACTGTAAAGACGGATAGACGTTCCCAGGCACTCCAAAGGCCTAATTAAGTTAATTTGCGTTGTAAACACTATTATTTGTTGCGTTAATTACTTGTAAATTACGTAATTAGGAGCCGTAAATCACGGGTTGTCACAACCCGAGCTACTCTGGCCACAATCTGATCCTTCTCCTAAAACATGAAATTTATTACGAGTTTCCATAGAATCCATCCGAATCGGATCCCGATTAAGAGATTGCCCCTTGCCCTTAGATGTAACCGGACGATATTCGAATTTTTGTTTAGGTTTATTCACATTAAAACCAACCTTTCTAGCTGCCTTCTTGCCTTGAACAGTCGTGTACCCCTCCTCATCCACAATAGGCTGGCGCTTTTGAGGCCCTCGATTCTGATTCGGCTGCTTATGTTTCCTTTCATCGCTATTAACCCTACTAACCTGAGGTTTAGCATTTGGCACACGAGTAGGTTGCTTTGGACAACAATCCTCATTATGACCAAAGACGCAGCATCTACCACACCTATGAGGACACCATTCGTACTCCACATAAACTTTCTCTTTAACAAATCCATCTCCATCTAAGCAAGGAACCGCAATAGTCAACTCCTCCTTAAGATCATTGTCAGCCGATATTTCAATGAGTGCACGTGCATAGCTACTCCTGCCCCACATATCTACACACATTGATGTTGTGAAAGAATCTAAAGCTTTCGGATCCCCAATAGCAGTTGCAATCAGACTTAATCCATCTTCAGTATACGCAGCAATCGGAACTTCATGCAATTTAACCCAAACCTGAACCTTTTTGACTTCCTTCTTTTCAAGTTTAATAGACGGTGACCAAACTTCTAAAAACAAGGGCTATGAACGTATAATCCACGGACCCTCAGTAAGAGCCTTCATCATCCCTTCTTGATCTCCAAATTTGAAAAAGAAAAAACCATTGGCGTTCATCATAGATTTCTGTAGACCGTATCGTTTCCAGTTATTTTTGACAAAATAATCCACTACCGGGTATGCTACCCGATCTCCCAAGAAATATCCATATAAAGTATTAGCCAGTTTATCTTGAACAACTCTAACGGATTCCCTAGATAAAACCACATCACAACCATCCTGTTTCTCAATAGTAGCAAGAGCTCTAAAATTAACCTTCCTCCCACTATCTCCCCTAAGAGAATCAGCATATGACAAAGGTTTAACTACATTACCAGCACTTGGCTGTCCACCCACATCATGACTCTGATGTTTTTCCTCACCTTTATATTCCATGTTTACTTCTTCCTCCTTATCCAAGTTTACAGGTTTGGAAATAGCAGCCAACCCATCAATCACCGATACATTATTAGTGAAAAACATACCTCTCCTCGGCAACATTGGATTACCCTCGATATTTGTCACACGAAGGCCAATACCACGAACAGGCACTGTTCCAGGTGTAGATCCAGACTCATCGATCAAATGTTCATTCCTGCCATCCGCTTCACAAGGGGATTTTGGGAACCCATCAATGTCAAATAAATCTGACTCCGGACGATTAGTCGGGGCATTACCCCCAGGTTTTTTACGTTCACTCATCAAAAGTTGGACACCTCTCCCTAATTCAACGAAAATCCAGAAACCATGCACACCATAAAACCGATCTCCAGCCACAGACTACGAAACAACACCAAGCAGGAAACCCTAGTCCTTATACCGTAGCACCAAATGTCAATTCTTAACTGATTAAACTAGTGTATCAATCTAGCTAAATTAAACTCAGTTAACCGCGATCAATAACAACCAATTTAATAGGTTAGAAAATCCATACGGTATCTAGGGCGGCGATTGAAGAAGACACAAGGAAAACCCTAATTTCAGATTGATCACTTATTGCTAACGAGTTCGTTATAGAGTTTCAAGAAATCGAAACTCTAATCACAGACTGTTATACACTAGATCACACTAGATCACAAAGAGAAAACTAGGGTTTCATGAAGAATTGAAAATCGCCAAGGAGAGAGAGAGCTAGGGATATTATCTTGTGATATTAATATGTGGTAAATGTTTAAAATTCAGATGGCCGACCAAGTGAATCAAGAGAATCCAGATAATAATCCGGAAAACCCAAATAACGATAACCAGAGTAACAATAACCCGGATAACGGAAACCCAAACAACAACAATAATGGAAACCAAGTAGAAAACAGTGCCATCCAACACGTAATGGCACAAGGAATAATAGATGCGATGCCATATATTATTCAAACGGTTAGGGAAGCAGAAAATAAAAGTAAACATGATAGCAAGCGACCCTCTGAACCTGAACACAGCGTGAACAATGGACCCGTACTTCAAGTGCCCATTCCCAAAAGAAGAAGAACTGTGTCTTACGGTTGTTCTTACAAAGAATTCTGGTCTTGTAATGTAGGTGAATACCGTTAACCGAAATTTCGGCGAGAGTATTCCACCTATTAGGCCAAAGCATGTTTCTCCAATTCAAAAGAATTTTCGACCACTTTGGTTTAGTCAAAGTTCCGTTTTGGAACAATCCAAGTTCTAATCAAACCTACATTTTACTATTATCGATCTTATACGATGCAATCCTCTCTTTCAAATCCAAATTTATTTTCGAGATCATTTTTCTCACACACACATCATACTAAATCTTCTCATATATTTATACATATGCATGATTTCAAAACGTCACTCAATTTTGTTTACATTCTTTGTAACATCAAAATGGAGACATATCATCTAGATAGGAGTGATTTCCTTACCTTGACGATTAACTCCACTCCTCCTTTTCTTAAAACGACATCACCGACGAGTTAGGGGTGATTCCCTTACCTAGGTGATCTTTACCAAAAATTTCTTTCAAAAAGACTATTACACTCGTCATATAGAGTTACCTCGGTGTTCCATCCTCCTAATCTCATACACTTGTCAACACTTGGATAATCGGAAGACTTAGCAAATTTGTGAGTACACTTGACCCATTTTCCTTTTAATATACTTTGGGTGCAACATGTTTACTTGTTAAAATGCACAATTTACAAGCATGCTTTTATTCATTCGATCCGTATACATGCTTTGTTATGCTTAAGTTTATGCTAGAATACATACTACTTGTTAACTTGGCTTAAACAATTATAACGCTATAGGAGTAGCACACCACCCGACGGGGTTTTGTTAAGTTTTATACTATACGGTCTCGATTACTTCGGTATCGAGGGATGCTATTTATTATACATAACGGTCTCGTCACTTTTGTGGCGAGGGATGCTAAATACTAAATACTAGTGGACACTAGAGTTGACATATTGTATTGCATGATAGTTTGACTTTGTATACCAAATGCTATGTTGGATTGAGAATACTTTTTATACACACGACACGAGTCTAAAACTTGTGTACTCGCCAATACCTTTGTATTGAACTATGCTTTTAAAACATGTTGCAGGTTTTTGAGATGATGTTGATGATGCATGGAACATAGTAGGATGCTTAGATACACACTTTAAATTTGTATTGTATTGAATTTCTTTATTTATGATGTTGTATTTATTTCAAATTCTTGTAATCGATTCTTTAGAAATGAAATGAAATTTACTATTTAAATACTTGTCACAATTATTAGTGTTATGATGTCTCGAGCAATCTTCACACTTCGTCTCATCCCGATGTTTCCGCCATTGGTTGGGGTGTGACAGATTGGTATCAGAGCCATAACTATAGGGAATTAGGAAAAGTAGAAATGCTTTTACCTAGTCTATAGTTTTAGTGCTTATTCCTCATGTTATGCTTGAAACTACTTGCATGCTACTTTATTTGCTTTCACATATTCCCTTTTGATCTTATAAACATATATGTCACTTATGTGTTTTATTATGCGTTAATACTTGTTTCATTGTTCTACCATTTATGTGTTATTCTTGACATACTTTTTATGTGTTAATAATTGTTCATTATTCCACTCTTTATGTGATATCCTTGACATGTTTTTTTTTGGGTAAAGGGTTACCCCAGGTGAATTTTATAAATAACTCAAACACAGAACAAAGGCATGCCTGAATGACACACCAACTAGGCAATACAACTGAAGCTTAGGAAAACAAAGACAAAACACACAACCCTCGAAAGAAAACAAATAAAAAACAGCCCAACAAGAAAAAACATCCACGAGCCACACACTCGAACCCAAAGTAGACAAACCACGAGCTAGCCTCTACCCCGGGTCCTTAACTTCTTCATTCATATCGATCTCCCATTTCTTTAGCATCTTGTCAACCTTTGGATCCCTTTTAAACTCGAATCCCAGAAGACGTAACCTGACCGTGTTCTTGATCCTCCCAACCACCGAAGCAACATTTGCATGATCATTAGAAAACAGGCAATTGTTTCTCTCAAGCCATATAAAATAAGTAGCCGCCGCAATGACTAACTTGCATACAATGTGCCCTGTCTTCTTGGACGAAGCATTTTGGGACATCCAATCCATAATAGTCTGCCACGAGTCATCAACCTGTTCCAAAGACACCATTTGCTTGACCTCCTTCCATACATTAGAAGCAAATGAACATTGAAAGAAAAGATGGTCTCTAGAATCTCGATTATTTCCGCATAAGGGGCAACACATCAGATTAAGATTAGTAGCACTTCCCACTTCCCATACAGCCAACCTATCCTGCCTCACTTGTTTGTCCAATATTTAACGTACAAATCTTCCTCATGCATTTTACTCGAATATTCTAAATCCGACAACACTCATATTTTAAAAACGAGACGAATTACCAAAATAGGCGTGAAACCCACAATTTGGTAAACGACTCTGATTCCGCTTGATTCTTTTTACTCGAAATTCGCCCTCAAGATAGGAGTGAAATCCTTACCTTGATGGAGAATTTCCATTTCAAACTCTAGTGGACCCTCGTCAAAGTGTCGAAATTAAATTTTGACCCGACGAGTACCAACCACGTTTAGGGTACGAAATCGTCAAGTTAGGGGTGAAACCCGAACCTTGTTGACTAGTCCCACTCCTTGATTTTCAAAAATCCCGCCAAGTCTCGAATTTTCGATTGACTTGGAACATGTAGTAATTGGAAGGGTGAATACCGTTAACCGAAATTTCGGCGAGAGTATTCCACCTATTAGGCCAAAGCATGTTTCTCCAATTCAAAAGAATTTTCGACCACTTTGGTTTAGTCAAAGTTCCGTTTTGGAACAAACCAAGTTCTAATCAAACCTACATTTTACTATTATCGATCTTATACGATGCAATCCTCTCTTTCAAATCCAAATTTATTTTCGAGATCATTTTTCTCACACACACATCATACTAAATCTTCTCATATATTTATACATATGCATGATTTCAAAACGTTACTCAATTTTGTTTACATTCTTTGTAACATCAAAATGGAGACATATCATCTAGATAGGAGTGATTTCCTTACCTTGACGATTAACTCCACTCCTCCTTTTCTTAAAACGACATCACTGACGAGTTAGGGGTGATTCCCTTACCTAGGTGATCGTTACCAAAAATTTCTTTCAAAAAGACTATTACGCAAACACGATCAAGTTTTATACCTAAATCGTTTATCATTTGTCAAAATCCCTACTTATGCCAATTTCGAAACTTATTGTTCTATCAAACGTATTTCTCATCTTACGATTTATTTTTATATAAGGCCCATACATGAAATTCTTGATCATACCTTAAACGTTTTGCTTCCCGATTTACCAAAATTTGACGAAATGCTACCCACCTACTTAATCGGCCTAATGAATATCATGCCCACAAATTTCATGCTTAACGTAATCACTAAAACGCGCTCACATTACATCATTGTACTATTCACAATCGAAAATCAAACCAACTTTTCTCACATGCCTATAAGATCTTATAAATTTTATAAGATCACCTTACTAAAACTCTTTTCAAAATCAAATCATTTTACTAAAAACACTTTTCAACGATCACTAAGTTCATTACGCTACGTTTCTTTTTAAGAATCAACGTTTTCACGAGAACCACTAAAATTCAAATTTCTTATTTTAATGCAAGATCCTTAGAATAATGTAAGCGCACTATGTTCAAAAACCTCTTCATACACCGCTCTAAAATGTCATTTAAATTCAAAACACGTGGGCAAGAAAACTTCATAAGAACCGACAATTTCCAACTTACATAAATTCTTTTAAAGAGAAAATTTCACCTTTTGTCCTTTATGTTTGCACTGAATTTTGAAACGTACCCTTTAAAAGTTTTAGTTTCAATTTATGTCCAAAAAACACATGTTTTATATCACTTTATGTCCTTTACACCAAACTGAGTTAAATTACTCAGTTAGGTTAATTTAAGGCAAGGGCAAAAATGGTATTATAAAACTTTGCCCCTTCCCCCAACTTAAATGTTACCCTTATCTCGTCCTCTTCTTGTTCTTCCCACCTGTAAAAACTAATAATCTCCATTAAAGCTTCAATCTTTATGCTTTCTTTTACTTCAATGGCATAAAGATTTAAGCTTTGTAGCATCTGATTCCAAGATTCCCAAAACCCTCGTAAGATCTCCTCTAATTTTTACAAATTATTTGATATTTTTTTCAAAAAAAAATTAAATATTTTTCAAACCCCACCTCCCCACATGTATGTTTTGCTGGTTGTCTGATTTGGATTGGATCGCAAGGGTCTTGTAGTATAATATTTCGGTTATTGTGGTGGGGGCTCAACACTCTTGATAATTATAAGGTCAGATTTCTGCATTTTTCAAACCCTTTTGTTAGTTTCTGTTTGTTACTTTGCTGTTTAATTTAGCTGTTTAAGTATAATTTCATGGATTGAAATGATTATTTTGAGAATTGTGATCCAATTTTTTAACGGCTGATTAGGGTTTCTATTTGTTGTTACAACTTTAGGTTAGTGATGGCTGCAATTGACGTTACAAAATACTCACACATCTCTGTTCTCGAATCTTTTCCGAAACACATCATCACCATCTTCTCCGAATACCACCTCCTATCATCTACATCATCATTGTATCTCCATAACCTGCAACATCATCGTTCATCTGAATTCAGGCAGATTCGAAACCGGTCACCGGAACCTGCAACTTCACGTCTCCATCATCGAAACCTGCAACTTCATACATGTGTCATCTTGCCATCATCTCCGTTCACCTCCATCTTCAGTTTCGAAACCTCCATCTTCACTATTTCAATTCTTTCAGTCATCATCATCCATGGTTACACTTCTCGTCTCTGGTAATTATCTTCATCCGTAAATCCGGTAATCATCTTCATTCGTAAATCGACCACCTCCATCGTCTGCATCCTCCATTTCGTTTTGCAGGTGGTATGAGCAAGAGAGAGGGATTGAGTGAGCCTTTTATTTTAGATCTAGGGTTTTTTTAAGAGAGAGAAACAGGGGAGAGATGTGATGATTGATGAAGAGAGAGTGTGTTCTTGATTTTGATATTTATGGCAGAAAATGTTGAAACAAAATAAGGTGAAATACCAATTATACACTTGCATTAAATACCTAACTGAGTAAATTAACTCAGTTTGGTGTAAAGGACATAAAGTGATATAAAACATGTGATTTTGACTGCAATATCCAGTATCATGCAGGAAAGGCAAATGTAGTAGCTGATGCTTTAAGTCGAAAATATCATGAAAAGCCAAAAAGTGTATGTTCTCTTAAGTTAAATCTGCAAGTAGATTTAAATGAACAAATTAGAAAAGCACAAGAATCACTAATCAAGGATAATACTGAGAAACTGAAAGGAATGATTAAAGAATTAGAACATGGAACAGATGGAATTTGGAGATTCCATAAGAAAAGAATGTGGATACCTAAATTAGGAAACCTACGCCACCGTATATTAGAAGAAGCCCATAAGTCTAAGTATACGATGCATCCAGGAAGTGATAAGATGTATCAGGACTTAAGAAAGAATTTCTGGTGGATAGGAATGAAAAAGGATATAGCAGCATATGTTGCAAAGTGTTTAACCTGTTCACAAGTCAAAGTTGAACATCAGAAACCTTCAAGTTTATTGCAACAGTTAGAAATGCCAATTTGGAAATGGGAATTAATAACAATGGATTTTGTTACTAAATCACCCAGATTTTGTTACAATCTGGGTGATTGTGGACAGGCTAACCAAGTCAGCTCATTTCCTACCAGTGAAGGAAACTTTCAGTATGGAACAGTTAGCTAAATTATATGTAAATGAAATAGTTTCATTACATGGAATTCCTCTGTCAATTGTTTCTGACAGAGATAGTCGCTTTACCTCTCATTTTTGGACAAGTTTCCAAAAAGCCATGGGAACCAAGTTAAATCTAAGCACATCTTATCATCCACAAACGGACGGACAAAGCGAAAGGACAATTCAGACAATGGAGGACATGCTTAGAGCTTGTGTAATTGATTTCGGAGGTAATAATAACAGTTATCACACAAGTATCAATGCTGCACCATTCGAAGCACTTTATGGACGAAAGTGCCGAACGCCAGTCTATTGGGCAGAAATTAGAGAAAAGCAACTATCTGGACCTGAGATAGTACAAGAAACAACAGACAAAATTATTCAAGTCAAAAGAACGACTGAAAGCAGCACGTGATCGACAAAAGAGTTATGCTGATAACAGACGAAAGCCATTGGAGTTTCAAGTAGGAGATAAGGTGTTATTGAAAGTCTCTCCTTGGAAAGGAGTGGTAAGATTCATCAAAAGGGGAAAGCTAAGCCCCAGGTATGTTGGACCTTTTGAGATTATTCGAAGAATAGGACCTGTAGCCTATCAGCTACAACTGCCAGAGGAAATGGAAGGAATACATGATGTATTTCATGTATCTAATCTTAAGAAATGCTTAGCTGATGAATCGCTAGTAATACCTCTTAAGGATATAGAGGTAAATGAACAGTTAAAGTTTGTAGAGAAGCCTCTACAGATTGAAGACAAGAAAGTTAAGAACCTCAAGCACAAGAGATTAGTTCTGGTCAAAGTGAAATGGGACTCCAAAAGAGGACCAGAATACACATGGGAGCTTGAATCAGAAATGCAAAGGAAATATCCGCACCTATTCCAGCAGATATCGAGGACGAGCTCTAAAACAAGGTGGGGAGGATATAACAACCCTCCTGAATTTTTATGACACCCTAATATATTTTAAAATACCCCTATATGTCTTAAAATACACCCCGTATGTGAAAACCGGGCCCAAAATACATTATAGCATTAAAATTTAATTAAAAACAAGAAAAATGGAGCGCTCGCGGGGCGCGTAGCCTTTGGCTAATGCCTACGCGGGCCGCGACAGCAAGGAGTCAGGGCGAAACCCTAGCGTGCCAGGTGTCATGATCATGTTGACTCTAGTTGTGATGACCAGTCAAAGCTATGCCGTAGACCCCTACTACGCGGGCCGCGTAGCCTGAGGTCTCACCTTACGCGGGCCGCGAGGAAACCAAATTTCAGGCCTATAAATAGCAACCTTCGGCAGTTCAAACAATTCGCTCAAAATCTTTCCCTCTCAACGGATTTCTGAATAGTAGGCAAAATTATCGGGTATAATATCCCCCTAATTAACGAAGTTCTGCCCCGATGTAAGTATCATAACCCCGGTTACATATTAGATACGCTGCCCGATTGATCCAGGGTTCCGTAACGGCTGTCGTGGTTCTGCCCGACGTAGTCGTTGGAATGCCATCTCGGGGAGGGTATTACTAATGTAAATATAAAGGGTTATTATACTAATGCATGCGCATTGTGTAAATTATAGATAATCATCAGGAAACCTTAGAAGAAACCTAAGACAGCAATGTGAGTTTATCCTCTTTTTGTAAACTGTTTTTACAAAACCTTAAATATTTTATAATGTGATAAAGCAGTGATTAAGTCTTTGTAGTTCTTCAATTATTGCCGGTATGTTGGGGTTTTGTATACAAAATGTGGAACACGTTACCATTGGACAACGAGATAGCCAATGTGTAATATGACCCACCAGTCAGGATTGACAGTACTGAATGAGTAATTGTGTAGAAATAAACAATGTGATTGCTCTCAATACTGTGTTAAAGGATAAAATTCTTCTTGATTAAATTGGGATTCACTCACCATTATTTCCCACTGACAAATGTTTTTAAAACGCGTTTCAGGTAACAAAATGTAAAAGCCAAATTAGAAGAAAGCCATCTGGAGAGCACTGACGGCTTGGAAAAATGTGGCTATAAAAGTTACCTAAAAAGACAATGTTTTAAATTCAATAAAATAGGGTTTATCCCTATAAACATGTTGTAATAAGAAACTTGGGTTTTACCCATGTGATTATTAATATAAATATGGTGGTTTTACTCTGATAAACATTTCCTAACTACGGTCCTGATGAAATTTCCACTGCCAAAATGATAAACAAATGATACCACCAAAACTGGTCTCGCGGCCGCCCGTTCCCGGGACAGATAGGGGCCGGGGGTTGCGACACTTGTGATTATACCTACTGATTACCACGTTGACTAGTCGAAGTGACGAGTCAAAGTTTCGGTCAAAATGCACGATTATGTGTATTTTGTGACGAAACTATTTTCGGGTATCAAAACACTTTGTTTTGATATCAAATCAGTTTTCTAACTTAGTTAAACATGTTTTAACATGTTTAACTCGTCACTTTTAGTTTAGTGCTTATTTAGGGTCGTAAGTCAAGCGGTCTTAATAACTGCTTAGACTTTTGAACCTGACCCGTTTGGTCGACCATTAAGATCCGACCAAACATATTTTGTGACCATAGTTGTATAGGGAATAACCTTCCTAGGTTACACCTTATGGTCACTTCGTTTAGTTAGTTGTATGATAGGTAGTTTATATGCCTTAGGAAAATGACTTTTTATGCATGATTTAAATATAAGCATATGTAACTTAAATTTTGACACTTAAACTGATTATTAAACATGTTAGGGCATATAATACTTGTCATAGGACTAGTTAGACCCCTCGAATGCACTTTTGCGCTAATGACGCGTCAAAGTAGCGTAGACTACCTTAACGGGTCATAAGCACTTAGGATAGGTTTCAAATCAGAATGTAGGCTTTGTTAAACCATGCCATATGAGTTCCAACAATAAAATGGTTTGCAAGACCTCATTCTATCCTATCTCCCGATTTAGGATCCGTTTATAAACATAGTTACCTATATTAGGTGCCGTTTGATTCCCTTATTCTTCGAGCGTTACTTGGTCTTTATTCCAAGTCTATTAAGCAATATCAAGTGAGTACATAGTCCTCTCTTTTACCGCTTTCAAATATTTTGGGGTGATACACATGTGCCTACATTGTTACTTTCATGCTTTTCATGCTTTTCATTACATATGCTTGCTATGTTCAATTAGTACACATATAGTACATGATTTCAATTATGCTTTGCTATGTATGTTGACTGAGCATGCTAGCACATTGATTTCATAAATACTTTTGTTGCATATGTTTACTCAACATATGGGCATATTGACAGCACCACTTTTTCAGAACTTTCTAATTCAACTGCTGTACTGGTTTTTAATCCTTGTTTTAGCAACTTGTGGGCTGGTTTGTGTGCTCATCAAGTCCCCTAAATC
Source organism: Helianthus tuberosus (assembly GCA_030545235.1). NCBI lineage: Eukaryota > Viridiplantae > Streptophyta > Magnoliopsida > Asterales > Asteraceae > Helianthus > Helianthus tuberosus. Next base: position 114,207,253 of record CM060387.1, on the reverse strand, counting down.
AGAATATAAGAAGTGTATGGTAATGATCTTGCTTGGAACCACTCAATTACACATGGCAATGATCCAATAGTGCTTGATTTCCTATATAAACCCAAGAACTTCAACCTTCATTCCTTGCTCATTTCATCTTCTTTTTCATATCTGCTCTATTGGAGGCTATCACTATTGTTGAAGGCCTCCTACTTGGTTTTCTTAGTTCTTTTTTCCAATCATTGGACTCTTGTAAGTATTCTTTCGTGCTTGTTTAGTTAAATCAAGCAAGAAAGTCAAACGGTGTTTGACTTTCAGCTTTGACCATGAATTGGTCAAGACAAAGTTCGTTTGAACTTTGCAACGTGAGCTTGTAATCATGATGGTTATAATCCCTTGTGACGAGTCAAAGTTTCGGTCAAAATGCACGATTATGTGCATTTTACGACGAACCTATTTTCGGGTATCAAAACATTTTGTTTTGATATCAAATCAGTTTTCTAACTTAGTTAAACATGTTTTTTAACATGTTTAACTCGTCACTTTTAGTTTAGTGCTTATGTCACATCCCGACCGCGTAAAACAACAAATCGCGGCGGAAACATCGAGGAATGGAGCGACAGAATCATTGTTTCACAACAAATGGTATTTAAAGTTTGGTTTTATTAATTAAAGTGTTTACATTGTCTTGGAATTAAAGGAAAACATAACATAAGTTAAACTGTTCTTGCTTCTTCTAAGTCACTAAGGCCCAAGTCCGCCTAAGCGTATCACGATCAACCTCAAACATTTGCTCCTGAAACACATGTGAAAATAGGTACGTCAGCATAAAAATGCCCGTGAGATTGATAGGTTTTGTAAATGAAGGATTCATGACTTGTAGTTAAAAGAAGTGTTTAACAAAAAGTAGTCATGAACCTTATAATAGTGTTTTCTTTTATAAAATCATATGAAAATCGATATGAAAATCAGATGATAATAAAAGAATGATGCATGGTTAAGTATATAACCAAGTGAAAATGAGTTTGTATATAATATGTCATTTGTAAAACAATTTCTTGTAAACATAATGTAATGTCTTTGTCTTTGTTGAAGTGGTTTAAATAACGCTACTATATGTAATATCCTAAAAGCACTTATATATAGGAAGTACCAGCGGCGTATCCACCATGCTCTTATCATATTACACACGCCTCGTTATTTAAATCACTTACTAAATAACGACCAAAAAGGTCTTGTTAACCAAATGCCAAAGTGTTATATGTAAACAATATCAAATGTCAAGTGTAAACCATGTCTTGTATAATCAAATGTCTTGTATGGCAAGTTAAGAGTACTTACCCAAACCGTATGTATAATATCATGTATAATCAAATGTAATGTGAACCCAAATGTCATGTACAAAACAATGTCCAATAAACCATAGTTTAAATCAAAAGTTATGTTTTTCAAAATCAATGCTTTATGGATACAAACATTTATACAATAATGTTTATTGCAACATTCAAGCCTTGAGACTGTCGGATAAACCCTTAACAAGTTAAAGGTTTATCAATTATGTATATCGGATTCTGTCATTCTGTAACACCCCAATCGCGTAATACAACAACACGCGGCGGAAATATCGGGGAGTCACGTTACAAATTGCTCACAACTACTGGTACTAAATTGTTTCAATATTATTAACATCATTTTACAAACAAAAAATACATGAAATTGTCTTTTGATTTAGAAGTCTAAGGCCCGAATGCAATCCTATGCGTTGCATACTTGAATAGTTGAAAACCTGAAACATATGTGAAAAATAGTCAGCATAAAAATGTCGGCGAATATGTGACACTCTGGGTTTTCCCGAGCAACCATCTTGTATTGAAATTAGGTGTACATATTTTATTAAATGAAAATTTGTGAATTATCTTAACGTGCTATGTGTTGTATGTACGTATGTTATATATATGAATATAAGTGAACCAAAACCAACATGGACCCGACTCGAGACCACCCGGTCTCGAGTAAACCAAATCAGTTGGGCCGTGCACTCCCTTGGCCCACTCGGAAACCCACCTAAGGTGCATCACCTTCTATATAAACCTAAAACCCTCACACACACTCTCTTTTACACTCTCTCATTTCATCCTCACTCTCTCTCTCTCTAGAAAACCTAAAAGCATCACCCTCTCTCCCACCTCTCGGACTCAAACCAGCAGCCATCGGAGGTCTCGAATCAGCCCGTATACACCGTTGGAAGCCTCATTCTTCATCACTCTACACCTTCTTGCCCACACTTGAATTGGTTAGTTGCTCCTTTTACTATAGTGATAATGTATGACAAAGGTGTGTGTTTGTTGAATGATATACATGTTTCTATATGGATATGTGGGTTAAAACGGTTAGATAATCATTATGCTAGCTTGATGTTTAGATGGTGGGTTAATTAATATAGAAATGGATGAGTGTTGATGGTAATTTGCATGATGGTTATGACATACGAGAATGTGTATATATGCTTTTGAACCGAGGATTGTATGCTAGTTGTTAGAAGCTAATGATGATTCACAAATAGTGCACTGATTAGGTATTGTATGCTAGAATGGATTGGTTTTGAATGTGTTTTGAAAATAATGAAAACCCTAATGAAGAACTACATGAGTGTCATGAAAATATTTGAAAAACTGTATGTTTGATCTATTTTGATTAAAATGTAGACAAGAAAACATGTTTGTGTGATTTAATTGGATGGTACACAATTTCATGAAATGGCAATCCTATTGGATAGTACAATCGGACAGGTTCTAGAAGGTTTTGGTCATCAGGTGTGCAAGTCGAGACCACCAGTCTCGACTCGAGACTATCAAACCTTAACTCGAGACTGAAGTGATTGCGACTCGAGATCATGTCCAAGCAACTCAAAACAGACTTCAGGGACTCGAGACCATCAAGGTCTCGACTCGAGATCTTCTGATTGCGACTCGAGACTGGACTCGAGATCCCTAAGGTTGCGACTCATACCTACACTACTCGAGACCACTCCGCTACAGCCCGAGACCATTTGGTTGCGACTCGAGACCTCTCGGTCTCGACTCGAGACCACCTTGTCTCGAGTGGGCTACTGGTCTCCGTTGTTGGGCCAAAGTGTATGGACTATACATGCATAATTACTGTTTGACCGGGCTACGTGTTAATTGCTACTGTTTGACTGAGCCATTATTAGAGCGGGCCCAATAACTCAAAACTGTATGCCTGCTATGTGTTAGATACATGTAGAATTTACGTGACTTACTTGTACCCAACCTGACCTATACGGGTAACCATGTTAGTACGTGGTGACCAACGTGTTTGACCAAGTAACTAATCTGCCGAGCAACCCAAGGTGAGTTCACAACTTAAAGCATGCATTCCCGGTGGATTGGGAAACGGAGCTAAAAACAACACTATCCCCTTGTGAGGGATACAAACTTACTTTTCTTCCCTTGTTACTGGGAACAAACTTACTTACTTCCCTGTTACTGGGAACTCTTAGTTAATTATTGTTTATACGGTAATGCAACAAGCAACACGAAACGAAACTCTATCACTTAAGTCCCTACCATTTAATACCGATTAGTTGCCGGGGCCTGGCGAACGGGTTATTAGTTAATAGCGCTATTTAGGTGTAACCAGCCTCACACCGACCCTTGTTACTGGGAACGGGAGTGAACTAATGAACTCTGGCAAACCGTCAATGATGATAGAACATTGACAAACGGGGCACTACGGAAACGTACGGTTAAGTAAGTATTCGGTATTGGAAAAACAGTTTAGTCGCTTACCTATGGGGTAGCTCCCCATCGCATGTATAAACGGATAAATTAACTGGTGAAACAAGTTTTTGGTAATTAAAAACTGGACAACTCGTGAACTCGCCAACATTTTTGTTGATACCCTACTGCATGCTTTGCAGGTACCCAGTGACTCAGGAGCTTGCTGCTTGGGAATGTGTAGTGGTCGTCTAACCCATGTGTTGGGTTTTAAATAAACTTGAACTATGACTTTGTTTTGAAACTGTTTTGTTTATACTTCCGCTGTTTACTTAAGCTGTTATTCGAACTTAAACTTTCATAAACTTCAAACTATGATGTTTACTAACTATTGTGGTTGGTGAACATTTCTATTATGCACCAATGCTCTGTATAATTGGTGGCTGGATCCTGGTCAGTCACGCCTCCAAGCGGTGGCATTCCGCACGTGGATTTTGGGGGTGTGACAGATTGGTATCAGAGCCATTGGTTATAGTGAACTTGGTTTTAAAAAGAAAGTCTTTTTGAGAAAAGCCAGACTATAACCCGTGACTCGTGACGACACTACACTCCAAGGGCAAGACTCAACACATTAGACCTCATAGCTCGGACTTGTGTTTACTTGCTTGTTTCTCTTATGTTGACTGCTCTATTATACATACTAGTGTGCCTAATTAGATAGATACACATCCTTCTTTTACCTTTTTCTCTCGATACATTACGACATCACACACTCATACTGTGTTTTCTGGCTATGAAGACAATGAGTGGACGCGGAAGAGGAAACGTTAACATGACTCAGGCTCAGTTCACTAACTTGCTCAACACGGTGGCTGCAGCTTTCGCAGCTCACCCAGGAGGTAAACTCGTTACTTTAGGATGTTTAGATCCTACCCCCACATCGTCTTTTCGCCTCTAAGCCTATTCGCTTCTTGCGAATGCTGGTTTCACGTTACGTTCTACGGTTGCGGATGTCATTGATCAGAGTGGAAACTGGAGGTGGCCTCAAGCGTGGTTGGATCTGTTTCCGGTCTTATTTACGATTTCGGTACCGTCTCTTGTTCCTAATGTGGTGGATCGTCTGGTTTGGAAAGACTCGGGTGGGAAGATGTGTGACTTCCAATCGGCTCAAGTCTGGAATACAATTCGGAATAGGGAGCAACAAGTGATGTGGGATAACATGGTTTGGTTTTCTCAGTGCGTGCCAAGACATTCGTTTCATTTATGGCTGACATTTAGAAATAAATTAAAAACCCAGGATAGATTGGCAGTTTGGGAAGCGGGTAGTCAAACAAATCTGAATCTGATATGCTGTCCGTTGTGCAATTTGGATCGTGATAGTCGTGACCATTTGTTTTTCCAATGTTCATTTGCGGCTCAAGTGTGGGGTAACGTTAAGAACATGGTTAGCTTGGGGAATGTGGATAATACGTGGCTTTCGTTATTACTATGGGTGGAACAACATTCGAGCTCCAAGAAAGCAGATCATGTTGTTTGCAAATTGTTGATTGCTGCTTCAACTTATTACATCTGGCAAGAGAGGAATAACAGGCTTTTCAAGAATAATAAGAGGACGGTGTCACAAGTTGTTGAGATTATCAAAAGTTCGGTTCGTTTGCGTCTGATGGGGTTCAGATTTTGGATGGAATCGGCTAAGGAGAGGATTTTCAAGACTTGGAAGATTGAAGATATAAAAGACAATGTAGCGGATCCGGGCTAATTTTTGTTTGAGTCTGTTGTTAGGTTTTGGTTGTTAGCGTGGTTGTTTGTCTTGTTTTGGTTGTTTTGATTTGGTTGTGTTGCTTGCTGTCCTAGGCTTGGTATGTCAAGTCTAGTTGGTGTGTCATTTTGACACACCCTTGTACCTATTTGATTCATTTATAAAATTCATCGGGGTAACCCTTTACCCAAAAAAATACATACATACATACATACATACATACATACATACATACATACATACATACATACATACATACATACATACATACATATATACATACAAACTTACAAATGGTTCCAAGGATTATTCGTGCACACATACAAATTACATGAACTCACTCAACTTTTGTTGATGTTTTCAAAATACATGTATTTCAGGAAATTAAGTATGGATCTGGCAGGCGTTTGGATGTTTCAAGTGAAGTTGAGAATAAAAGGTTTCGTCCTATGTCTAAGGATTTGGATTGTGTGTCTTATCCTAGATAAGGCACAACTCCCAAAGCCCGGTTTTTAATTAATGTCTTTTGTCGAGTCTTTGTGAACTCCAAAAACAAGTTGCATGGTTTGTACTCGAATTTGATGTCTATCTTTCAAACAATGTTGTTATGTTTTAAACTAAATTAATGGAAGATCACCTTCGGTTTTTATCATATAGATATTGTTATGATTGAATGCAATGATATTAAGCAAGTCACACCAAATCACGCTTCCGCAAAAGTCATGGTGTGACATTAACATAGTTAAATCTCGTTCTTATATCTCGTAATTGTACTTAGAGAATTGAATGTTAACTTTGACTCAGTAGAATCTTGTTTATAAGTCTCGTTCATGTATTTAGAAAAATACAGTGTTGTGGATTCCGTTTTGAGACAGGAGCTATTTGAAAAATAAACTTTTGTAATATTTTTGGATGAGAGAATATAAACCAAGTTAATGGTTTGTGTTTATAAATTCTTTTACTATTAAAAATTTATTGTTTTTAAGATAAAATGTTTTAAATTAAATTTTTAAAACAAAGAAACTTTGTGTTTGAAATTTTGAAAATTCTCATCCAAATGGTAAAAATTTGAAATTTTGAAAAACAAAGGTAGTGTTTCGAAAATGAAATAGGATCTCATAGTGTCGTGAAATGAAATGAAATTCATTTCAATCATCTCGAATCAAACATATCACCGAAGGTAATATGATGGATTAATATTGTGAAAGGAAAATTGTTTCGATTGTCTTGAATACCAAACATATTACCGAGGGTAATATGATTGAATAGTGATACAAAGGTCGTTTAGAAATCGTTCGACATGGTCAGGATGGATAGGTTTTTAGAATGCTTCACGAAGACATGCTTTAGCCTATAAGTGGACACTCACCTTATACAAAAAATTCGGGGTACAGGCATCCACCCTTCGAGTTCGCAGGTAAGAGTGACTAGTCCGAACATGCGGATTTGTACGAACACTCTAGCCTTAGACAAAAAATTCGGGGTACAGGCATCCACCCTTCCAGATTGCATGTGTTCACATTATTAAAACCTAAGATTTCGATGAAAAATGTTTGAGGAAAACATTTAAGAAATCTTTTGATACAAATCGTTTGAGATAAAACATGTTGTGAAATATTTTAATAAAAACGTTTAAGAAAACATTTTGAAAAATATTTTAATGAAAACATTTTGAGAAACACCTTAAGGCATAAAGCCTAAGGGTTTTAGGATAAATCATCTAAGACTAGATGATTTGTAATTTATACTGTAGTTGTGGCACGAATAAGGATGAGGATTTAGGAAATAGTTCCTAAGTCTACTCATGTTTGGGTCCTAGGAAGGTTATAGACTAGGTTTAAGGCATGCTAATAACCTAATTCCCTATAACCAGTGCTCTGATACCAATCTGTAACACCCCAATCGCGTAATACAACAACATGCGGCGGAAATATCGGGGAGTCACGTTACAAATTGCTCACAACTACCGGTATCAAATTGTTTCAATATTATTAACATCGTTTTACAAACAAAAAATACATGTAATTGTCTTTTGATTTAGAAGTCTAAGGCCCGAATGCAATCCTATGCGTTGCATGCTTGAATAGTTGAAAACCTGAAACATATGTGAAAAATAGTCAGCATAAAAATGCCGGCGAATACATAGGTTTTGTTAAACAAATAAATGGCAAAAGTTTGATATTGCAATACTTTGACAACTACGAGAGTTGTCGATTGAAAATGAATCTTGAAGCCAAAGAATGGCAAAAGTTTAGTATTGCAATACATAATATTGATTGTGAAAACTCGTGACAAAAAGTATTGTATATGGCAATATGATTATTACTGAGAAATTTTTATGCCATTTGAAATTGTATATTGTAACCTTGTTGAAATCATTAATGTATTATTAGAAAACCAATCAAGGATTAATAATAACAGTTTTGAAATTTATCAAAACTTGTGTGAGTATTATATAAATCAAGTCAATGATTTATAATAATACTTTAGACATCCTTCAAAGAATCTAACATATAAAGATATGTGAGATTATTCAAGGGTTTGGATAATCGAATATTAGATCAATTGTACACAAAATCCTAAAGTGATTTGGATAACGCTACAGGAGTAATAAAATAAGAACACTTATATATAGGAAGTACCAGTGGCGTATCCACCATGTTCTTATTTTATTATACCCGTTTTGTTATCTAAATCACAACTACCACATAAACACATAAATTGTTAATCTGTTATTCAACTTGTAAACACGCATTAAAGCACACAATGAATCCAATCAAGGACTCCAATATTGGTACTTTAAACATCCTACAAGAATCAACCTATGAAGATAGATAGATGCTATAAGGATTCTGGGTTCTGTTACATTGTTTACTTACATACGCATTAAAGCACACAACGAATCCAATCAAGGACTCTATTATTGGTACTTTAAACATCCTACAAGAATCAATCTATGAAGATAGATAGATGCTATAAGGATTCTAGGTTCTGTTACATTGAATCACTTAATCAAAACAATCCTAAATCCTAATGGTGATTCGGGATAAAGCCACGAGGGTAATACAATAAGCACACTTATATATAGGAAGTACCAGTGGCGTATCCACCATGTGCTTATTGTATTATCTAGTTTCGTTATCTAAATAACCAACAATCTACACATAAACCAACCATCGTCTGTAAAGTCCTTCTTAAAAATCTCACTATGAAGATAGGAAGATCTAAGACTGTACTTCAAATATCCTATAGGAATCTAACTATGAAGATAGGTAGATCTTTTAAGGATTTAGATAAATATTGTATTTGCATAATCGGAATAATACACATAAAAGCACTTAGTAATCACATATATGCCATACATTTGGAAAACAAATTAGTTATACATATGAATCACCCCAAAACATTTGAAAACGGTAAAAGAGGGGAACTATGTACTCTCCTGGGATTGCGTATAGTTCTTGTTCAAAAGATATAACAAAGCTCAAAAGACCAGGAGTTCAAGTGTCGAAGTGGTTCCTAGTGTAATGGATACTATGTTAGTGTATCGGACCCGGATCGAAGAAACGGATAGAATGAGGTATTGTAAACCAAATGAGTGTTGGAACTCATATAATATGGTTTAACAAAGCCTACATTCTAAAACGAAACCTAGCCTAAGTGCTTACGACCCGTTATGACCCATTAAGGTAGCTTACGCTACTTTAACGCGTCGTTCGTGCAAAAGCATGTTCGGACCGCCTAACTAGTCCTATGACAAGTATTATATGCCTTAACATATCTAATTATGGTATATAATCAGTTTAGATGTCAAAATATTGGTTACATATGCTTAAAATGAAATTATGCGAATAAAGGGCATTTTGGTCATTTTCCCAAGGCATATAAACTACTTATCATACAACTAACTAAACAATGTGACCATAAGGTATAACCTCGGAAGGTTATTCCCTATACAACTATGGTCACAAAATATGTTTGGTCGGATCCTAACGATCGACCAAACGGGTCGGGTTCGAAAGTCTAAGCGTTTGTTTAGACCGCTTATCTTACGAACCTATATAAGCACTAAACTAAAAGTGACGAGTTAAACATGTTAAAACATGTTTAACTAAGTTAGAAAACAAGATTGATATCAAAACAAAGGGTTTTGATACCCGAAAATAGCTTCGTTGCAGAATACGTATAAATACGTATTTTGACCGAAACTTTGACTCGTCACTATGCCTAATTAACGTGGTAATCAGTAGGTATAGTTACAAGAGACTATAACCATCGTGATTACGCTCACATTACAAAGTTCAAACGAACTTTGTGTTGACCATTGATTGGTCAAAGCAGAAAGTCAAACACTGTTTGACTTTCATGCTTGAAATACAAGAATAAGCATGAAGGAGACTTACAAAAGGTCCAAGCCTTGAAGATTTGTACTCAAAATACTCAGGTATGAAGCTTCACAAGGGAGAGCTTCAACTTAGAGCAATATTGAGAGTAAATGTGTGAAGAATGCAAATGAATCAAGTGGGTATTTATAGGAAGTATGGATCAAGGAGATCATTCCAAGTGTTTAGAAGGTGAAATCTTGACCCTACATGTGTGGAACATGGTTTCTAATACCATGGGAACTTGAAAACCAGCTCCATGTATTGCAAAAGTTACAAAAAGGACCCTGAACTTCGAGTCGGTTGCAGAAAACAGGCCTGCTGTTGCTGAAACAAGATTTTTGTCCAGCTATAGGCGTCGCGTTGCGCCACAGCAAAGGCCTTTTGCTGTCGCCGGACGCCACGACATAGGCTGAAGTTTCAGAATTGGTAGAACAGGCCCCTACACACATTTTAATGCATTTTCAACACGTTTATACCCCATTAACCCATTTTCAAGGCTCTATAATGAAGTTAAACTATAGGGGACATGAAATATGCTTGAAAATATCTCTGATGTCGATTTGTTTGGTCGTACGGCCTCGTTATTCGGTTAATTACGACGAAATACGAACGGACGTGAAAAACGATCCAAATTGCACGACGAATGGAATTTTAGCATTCCAAACACTAAAATAAAATATTTTAATTATTACAAAATTTTTGGATGTCCGAATATGTTCAGAACATAAGATATGCGCGAAAAGGAAAACTTATGCACTTTTTGACGCTTTTAGTCCCTATTGATCAAATAAGCATATTTTCGCATAACGAACCCCTCAAAGCCTATTTCTAAGCTATGTAAAGGATATTTAGGGTACGTTTAGCTTATGATCAAGTTCTGGAATGTTCGTTACAATACGAATCGGAAGACTTTCGTAGTTTGATGCAAATAGTCCCTGTGATCGAATAAACTTGTTTTTGACACACCAAAGCCTTCAAAACTTATTTATAAGTTATATAAAAGTTATTTAAGGTATATTAAGCCTATGTCTCTATTCCATAGTGTATGCCGCATTAAACTGATTACGTTTACGCAGGAGTTTGCGCATAACTTTCCAGAAAGCGGTTTAAAGCTTGAAATTGAACTTAAAATCAAAACGCGAAAGTGTCAAACATAAAAAGCAAACATTGAGACCAAAAAAAAATTGTTTCTTTGATAAAAGATATTGTTATACATCATGCGGTGTTTACGGAGCACAAGTGTCACACATTCCCTACTTCCAAACAAACCTAGGAAGCTGGGAATGGGATTTGTCAAGTCCTGTGGTACCACTACATACTACCAAGCGGCGTGATCAATGTTAATGAATGTATTTTTGCCTCGTTAAACATACCAAATGTCATAACCAATGTAAGCATGTGCCCATATGCTGAGTAAACATATGCAGCAAAAATGTAATGTAAATCAGTGTGCCAATATGCAGAGTAAACATATGCAGCAGAAATGTAATGTAAATCAATGTGCCCATATGCTGAGTAAACATATGCAGCAAAAGTGTTTATGAAATCAATGTACTAGCATGCTCAGTCAACATACATAGCAAAGCATAATTGAAATCACGTACTATATGTGTACTAATTGAACGTAGCAAGTATATGTCATGTAAAGCATGCAAAGCACGGAAGTAACAAGTAGGCACATGTGTATCACCCCAAAATATTTTAAAACAGTAAAAGAGGAGACTATGTACTCACTTGAGCTTGCTTAATAGTCTTGGAATTAAGACCAAATAAAGCTCGTAGGATCACAGAATCAATCGGTACCTAATATAGGTAACTATGTAAATAAATCGACACCTAAATCTGAAGATCGGATAGAATGAGGTCTCATAAACCAAATGAGTATTCGAACTCATATGATATGGTTTAACAAAGCCTACATTCTGATTTGATACCTATCCTAAGTGCTTATGACCCGTTACGACTTGTTAAGGTAGTTTACGCTACTTTAACGTGTCGTTCGCGCAAAAGCGCGTTCGAATGGTCTAACTAACCCTATGACAAGTATTATATGCCTTAACATGTTTAATTATGCTGCATAATCAGTTTAGGTGTCAAAACTTTGGTTACATATGCTTAAATTCAAATTATGCTCAAAAGGGATTTTGGTCATTTTCCTAAGGCATATAAACTACCTATCATACAACTACTTAAACTAGGTGACCATAAGGTATAACCTCGGAAGGTTATTCGCTATACAACTATGGTCACAAAATATGTTTGGTCGGATCCTAATGATCGACCAAACGGGTCGGGTTCGAAAGTCTACGCTATTGTTTAGACCGCTTAACTTATGACCCTAAATAAGCACTAAACTAAAAGTGACGAGTTAAAACATGTTTAACTAAGTTATTCTAAGTCTCACAACGACTTTCTTATATCATTCGTTTTAGATACTCAAACTTCTCAATCATTTTACATGCTTAAGTTCGTCGCATCCAATGCATGTCATACTCTAAATCATCGTCGTTTATGTCTACTCACATTCATACTAATACACATTTTCATGTTCATACTCAAACGTTTTAAGTTCATGCTTACACACTTATTCATACCAATACTATTATTTATACTCATACGCATGCTTATATTCATACTTGTATTCATGCATTCGTACCCATACATGAGCGTAACCTGAGGGATTCGCTTACGTGGGTCACATACAAACTTAAGCATGGACTTGCTTACATATTACATTCTTATACGTACACGTTCTTACTTTTCAAATTTGTGTATACCGTGATTCATACACAATCAGTACAAGCTATGCGGATCATGCGACGATCAGTATAATCACAGGTGCACATGGGATTATGGTGATAGACGCATGAGAATCATAGAGTGTACTACTGTGTATGGTAAGACACGGAACGAAACATGACACCGAATACGAAACGGATGTAATGTGGTCAAAGCATGGTGGATACGCCGCTGGTACTTCCTAAATATAAGTGTTTTCACCATGTTACCACACTTTCGTAAAACGTGCCATGAGAAATTCAGTGTTTTACAGACCTACTTAGACCTAATACGTAGACTTTAATAACTCACAAACACATTATATCTGATTATCCGTGACGAGACCTCATTCTTAACACACTACTTTCGTCTATCCAATACTTATGCCACTCTTATACTTGCGTTCAAATTAAAGGTCAATCATTAACTTTGATACTCCTATTATTCTCCATTATCCTTTCTTTCATACGAACCCCGTTCACAATCAAGCTTGTTTAAACATTCAAATCCTAACTTATCTCATTACCTTTAAAATTGTCTTCCTATTCTTTATTCTTGTGTTAATGTACTTAGTATACCTTTAACGCTTTATTCAAAGTACCAAACCTTTTCGTTCCTCTCAATAAACAATTTTTACGAAAGTGTGATTTTTATACTATCCTTAAAACTTCCCCTGTAAACTACCCACTTTCCAACAAAATACAAACCGTTTGTCAAAATCTTCCATCTTAATACGTCCCATTTTTAATACAACTCCAATTTAAGTTATCCAAACTTGTTTAGACTCACTTTACCTATATACGCTCCTACACGTTTTCAACTATGTTTGGTACCTCAAATTATTTTAGACAACGAACTCCCTTGCAAATTTACCTTGTCGTTCTCCAAAGTTTCGTACTTTTCAAACCGTTTCAAAATTTCCAAGTCTCAATTTTTGCCAAAACTTTTTCAAGTCGTCCTCTTGAATAAATTTCGGGACGAAATTTCCTAAATGAGGGGAGACTGTAACGCCCTGCGTTTTCATACTTTCCATATTTAGAAACCATTGCTTGAAATTCTTTTTTTGGAAATCTTGCATTCCTTGTAATCGTATTTCGTTGTATCGTTGTAAAATCCGAGACTTTGAGCGTAATGAAACGAATCTTTTATACATCATTTATACATGTTTATACATTGATACGTGCACTCGTTTGATACATGGTTCGTAATTCGTATAAACGTAAGCTTAACTCGTAAACAATGATCGTGTATTCGTAATCCTTAAATCTTCTTACATTTAAACACTTAGTTATTCGATTATAATATTAAGTCGTATGTTTTTTTCACTTGATCATACCAAACTATAAACCATACATACTTGTTACATTTCATGTGTTATACACACCTATGTTATCACACTTTTTGCTAAATTAAAACATGTCATTTATGCATTTTGGACCTTGTTACAAGTTACATACATACTAGACACCGTGTAACACTTTATTAAATATCAAATATATACCTTCTAATGTCAAAAAAAAAATAAAATAAAAATTATAGGGCTGTTTACAGCCTTGCATCAGCCCACTTAATTTCCTTGTTTTGAGTTATTTAGCCCACTAAACACTTCTAAAGCCCTACCCAATGAAACCCTAATCCATCCCCTATATAACCCAAGCCCCCTCCAAGCATTTTTCACTTTCTAAACACTCTTCATTCACTCTCAAACACTCTAAACTGTAGCTGATTGTAGAAGTTCGAGCAGATTTATATCACTTCACTAAAGTGAACATAACTCACTCAATTCTTATCCGATTCACTCGATTCTTTTTCCTACTACTTTGTATCGACCTTAGCTAAGTTTCCATGGGTTTTCCCTGGAAAACCAGAGCCTGGAATGTTGCCAAAAGGGCTCCAAAGTGGACTGATTTTTCTGTTCTTGTTTCAAACTTTGATAAACTTTTTTAAACTTGAGGAAACTCATCTCAAACCTATGTCCTTGTGCTTATAACCACTTCTATGGTTAGTTAGGCTTAAAAAAAAGGTTGAGACATTCAAAATCAGAGGTATAAACCTCACAAACTTTCTATTTTCTTCAAGGGTTTTAACCCACAAGTGATGCTCAAGTTCAAGACTTGATGATTGTGTGATTTAGGATTAGCTTGGGCTAACCTACTTGAAAATCCACACATTGCTTGATGTTTTCTCATAGATTAGTTGTTCATATTCTATTGTTTCTTGTAAGTTCATGACCCTCCTTGTTGTTCATAACAACAAGTGTAGTGGTGAACAATAGAGGTACCTAAATGGAAGCTTTGTTCTTCCTACCTCATGTATGAATTCCATGATACTTAGAGGTGCCTAAATGAAGACTTCTTCTACCTCATGCTTGACTGATATGATGTAATATACACTATGTAGATTGTATCATCTTAGGCCTTGACAACATGTCAAGATTCTAATGGAACTTTGTTCCATGAAAACATTTAAACTCTTTTAGAGTTTCATAGTGTCAAGAACAAGTGTCATAGGTGTTAGATGATTATTTTCATATGTTTATTTTTCATGTTATTTAAACTCTAAATCCCTAGAACCATATATAAACACCTCTGAAACTCCAAATTGAACACATTCAACTTCCTAGTCTCAACAACTTCGTCACATGGGATAATCGGAAAGCATATGCAACTTTGTGAGTACACTTGACCCATTTTCCTTTTAATACACTTTGGGTGCAACATGTTTTACTTGATAAAATGCACGATTCAAAAACATGCTTTTATTCGTTCAATCCTTATACATGCTTAGGTTCACGCTAGAATACATACTACTTGTTAACTCGGCATAACAATTATAGCGCTATAGGAGTAGCTGTGACATCTCTTCCAATTTGTTCTGACAAAATATTCAACTACTGGATAAGCAATCCTATCCCCCAGGAAATAACCATAAAGAGTGTTAGCTAACCTGTTGTTAACCTGGCGAACCGAATCAATCGGAAGCACTACATCCACTCCATCCAATGATACATCTGAATTTAGAGGTCGAAAATTGACTTTAGGAACTTGATCAGCCGCATCATTGGCCTTCCTAGTGTTTTCATCTTCATTCTGATTCTGAATTGAATCACCACCCCGCTTAATATCACCCTGCTCGACCTGTTCATTTAGGACCACATCCGCATAAGATTGGACATGAGCATTATCATCCTGATTTTGATTTTGAACTCGAGTAGGACTAACATCATTCACCGGTAACACAAATGCTACCTTTCTCTTGTCAAAGACCTTCGCATAATTCTGATTGGGAGAATCAGAACAGCCAATAACATGTTCAGTATCGTTAAGCGGCAGCATAAAACATACCTTCTTACTCGGCATTTCAGAAACCCTAGCCGCCATAAGTGATGTTTGTCTAGGCTCAAATGTTTTACCGTCAATGTTCTTAATTTTTTTCGCAAACACATTTGAGTTTTCTGCATTTTGGCCATCCATAACAGCAGTCACAAACAGGCCTCAAACAGCAACCAGCCGAAACCCTAAAGCAGATCGTACTAGGGACTGATTAACCAGAACTGATTGGAACTGTTTACGTTGTGACTGAACAACAATCGATCAGCAAATGATTCGCCGAATGAATTAACGGTCAGCCGCACAACTCGTGAACTGATCTGCAGTCGAAACGCAAACAAGACAGCAACCCTAATTCGAAACCCCTGCTCAAACAGACCAATTCTAACCCTAAATCGAAGCCTTAGATCAAAACGGACAGGATATGTATCACAAACCAGCTTATCAATCGGACCAAACTCAGACAGAACGAATAAGCAGAGAAAAACAAACACACGAAAAAGAAACCCTACTCACAAAGGAAACTGATTCGATCTTATGGTAACGAAAACAATTACCCTAATAGCTAACCAGATCCAATGTAGAGAAGGAATGAAGATTGACGTAGGGTTTCAAGTTGTTCGCCCAAATCGCCCAAAGAGAACAAATTGGAAGAAACATGGTCTTCAGAAAACTATGATGAATTCAAATGGTTTCTTTTTCTTCAAGTTTGAAGACAGAAAGGGTATGGATACTGTTCTTGAAGGGGGACCTTGGATGATCCGTATAAAACCTATGTTTCTCAACATTTGGTCTCCTACAAACACCCATAAAAAAGAAGAGTTTAAAAAGGTTGCAGTTTGGGTTAAATTGCATGATGTTCCGCTAGTGGCATATTCTGATGATGGTTTAAGTATGTTGGCATCAAAAATTGGGTCCCCTGTGCGCCTGGATTCGTATACTAGTGATGTGTGTAATGAGGCTTGTGGAAGGAGCAGCTATGCTAGGGCTCTCATTGAAATATCAGCTGATCATGAGTTGAAAGAGGCTCTAACCATGGCTATTCCTGAATTGGATGGGAACAAATATGTTACTGAAACTATTCGGGTGGAGTATGAATGGGAACCTCCGAGATGTGCCCACTGCTGTGTATTTGGGCATGATTCTGAGGAGTGTCCAAAATGCATTCGATCGACAGTGAAACCTCCTACAAATAGTCCGAAAGTAGATGAGGATGGTTATACGGAAGTCAAGACAAAGAAGAATGTAAAGAAGAGCGGTTTTCAAGTTAACAATCAAAAGCCCAAGTTTGAATATAGACCTTTGGATAAAAAGAAAAAGGCAGTGAGTTCTTCTTACGTGAGTGCGCGGAGCACTAGTTCATCCAAGGTTCAAACACATAATTCGTTTAGTGCTCTTGGGTTTGTTGGGGGGAACGGGGGTTCCTTCCAGGGGAGATATAAAGGGAGACGTGAGCCAAATGAGGAGTCTGACGATGACGAGGTAGAGGTTGTATATGAAGAAACGAATGAGTTTATGACATCGGGTACACATCCTACGTCTTCCAGTAGAGGGGCAAGCACCTCTCACATAAAGTTGTCTAATGGATAGGTGGCTTCTGTTTCATGCTAAGGGGCTGCCGGTTGGTAGCAATTTCATTTTTGATGATGGCGGTTGACGTCGTTTGTTTGATTTTTTCGTTTGTCTACTAGTTAGTCATTATCATGATTGTAGTAGGCTAGATTGAGGTGGTCACTTGGTTTGTTTGTTTTTTTGCTTACATATATGGGGCATGTCCTGTATATGAACTAGTGGGGAACTCATCCTCACTACTTGTACTTATTTGGCGGTTGTCTATAATAGAATCACCGGGGTAACCCTTTACCCCAAAAAAGAGTAGTTGTGACATCTGTGCTTGTAATCTTTGTACAAACTCTGAATAGTTTAGTTATCAATAAAACAATGTGATTTGGCCCCAATGTTTGTTTATTTATGTTTGACATTTTGCTCGTTTCGATTTTTGTTCAATTTCAAACTCTATATCGCTTTCTAGAGAGTTATACGCAAACCGATGCGTAAACGTAATCAGTTTAACAAGACAAACACTCTGGAACATCAATATATGCTTAACATACCTTAAATAACCTTTACATAACTAAGAAATAAGTTTTGAAGGGTTTGGTATGGCAAAATCAAGTTTATTCGATTGCAGGGACTATTTGCGACAAACTGCGAAAGTATGCCGATTCGTATAGTAACGAACATTCCAAAACTTGATCATAAGCTAAACATACCATAAATATCCTTTACATAGCTTAGAAATAGGCTTTGAGGGGTTCGGTATGCTAAAATAATCTTATTGGTCAAGGAGGGACTAAAAGCGTCAAAAAGTGCATAAGTTTGCATTTACGCGCATATCTTACGTTCTGAACATATCCGGACATCCAAAAATTTTTGAAATCATTAAAATATTTTATTTTAGTGATTGGCATGCTAAAATTCCATTCGTCGCGTAATTTGGATCGTTTTTCGCGTCCGTTCGTGTTTCCTCGTAATTAACCGAATAACGCAATCGTACGACCAAACGAACCAACATCCGAGATGTTTTCAAGCATATTTCATGTTCCCTATGCTTTAACCTCATTATGCAGCCTTGAAATTGTGACAACTGCCACTTTCTGGTAATTTACGTACATTTAAAGCAATGGTTTACATTATACAAGTATGTGTTTTGAATATCCGAACTGCATGATTACATGATATACATCTTAGAATACTCATGGAATATTCAATTATGATGCACATGATTCATTTTTATTGGTTACATTTGAAACAGTGTAAACAATGCATCAAAACAACTAGAGTAGTACCTAGTAAACTAGCGTGCTGACGAAAACTCAGGATCCGCAGAAACCATCTAAATGACATCTTTAGGACTCAGACGAAAGTCCAACATCAAATATACATTAAACCCTAATTGGGAATGCAATGGTTTGGTCTAATACTTTCCCGATGTCCGGTAACACTAAAAACTGCCCCAAAAGCGCTAAAAGTCACTATTTCAATACTTTTTCGCAAAATTCAGCATTAGTGTTTTTATTACAAGATGCAAAAGTGTTGTTTAAACACAAATTTCATATAAAAATACATAGGGAATATCATTTATATACATAACCGAATTTTTCCCTACAACTCTCATAAGCTAACCTTTCGACTATCTACTTGCGGAACGAGCACTAAACAACTAGCCGAACTATATTTTGACATAGATTGCAAACTAGTGAATATTATTTTTGGCCAAATAAAGCTTATTTATGACCATTATATATCAAGAAACACCTTGAAAATTGCAAACAATTAAACCCTTAAACACTTAACCATTTTACCTCATTTTGAACCACGAAATTTACTAACACTTGAAACTTCATAAGGTATCCCCCCCCCATTGTTGTGAATGTGTATAAGGGGTCCCACACCCTTCCCCACATTGTAAAATATCTAGATATTTTCACATTTTTCAAGTGGATGAAGTTAGTGGATGATTATAACATTTAATCATATTAGTTACTAGCATTTTACTATCACTTTTCACCTTTATTTCACACACTTAAGAAAACTCTTTCAATCTTCATCATTCTAGTCAAGAACACCATAAAAACCCACTTCACTTTAGTCATTTCTTTGATAATCAAGATGATTTTCTATGGAACATAAGATGATCTAAAGCACTTACAAGTTAAAGCAAGTATTTTCATCCATTCAAGAGCTATCTACCATCAAGATCTTCATCTTTGTTGGATCGTCGTGTGACCCTAACGAGTCAATCAGAAGAGTTTATGATCTATTTCAAAGGCAGAATCAGTGAAATAGACATGAAACAGCTTAATTCCTCTTAATTATCCTTTTTTTTTGGGTAAAGGGTTACCCCGGTGATTCTATAAAAACAACCACAAATAAGTACAAGTAGTGAGGATGTGTTCCACACTAGTTCATATACAGGACATGCCCCATATATGTAAAACGCAAAAAACAATTAAAAACTATGACACCCCATAACCTAGCCTACCATACATCAGTAGACAAGACAAAACAAAACAAAACAATAAAATCCTCATCCGCCATCATCAAAGATGAAATTGCCAGAAACCGGCAACCCCTTCACACGAACCAAAATAGATCTATCCATTGAAGAATTTTGTGGAAGAGGTGCTAGCCTTTGCTCTCGAAGAAGACGAATGTATTGTCACACCCTGGCTTTGCGGAAGCGTGGTTAATTTTGGTGTGACTTCTTAATACCATAGCTTAACCATAACAAGCTATATGAGTTTAAAAACCATGCAAGTCATCAATTAAGTTTGAAAATAACATACAATACCATTGTTTGACGAGAACATACTCCAACAACAATAACCTTGTTCAAAAGACATATCAACTACAACATAACATAAACGTGGTTTAAGGACTGTGTCTTGTCCAGGAAAGAGACACATCCCCTAAACCCTGATGACTCCATGACAAATGCAGCGGAAAAACGTTCCATACCGTGCCAGATCTCGTTTAATTTCCTGAAATACATGTGAGTTGAAAAATCAACAATAATGTTGAGCGAGTTCATGTGCAAGTGAGTAAGTAAAACACTTGTAAGTATAAAAGTTTCCTGGTATGTAGCAGTGTAAGAGGACTTGTGATCACCAATGGTTTGCAAGGCCATTAGCATGTTGTGAAATGCAAGTAAGTAGACACAACCCTAGCTGATTTTTGCGTTGGGCAACCAAGTCACTCCAGGTCCGTTGTGGTTAGCCTCAGAGAGGTCCGTTTGGCCTAGAGCTGGGCTCGCTACACCCAGATAGATCTACCGCTCGAGTCCCTCGGTGTTCTAACTACCCATTCACATGATCTAAACCTCCTTACGTTATTCATACCGTGTATAAAGTACTTGTAAACAAAGTAACATGTATTTCACCCCCGCAGTTAAGAAAACTGAAAACAGTTAGAGAAAAGGGGGACATGAACTCACAGTGAATGCGTATCTCTATCAAGCGTCTCCAATATAGTAAGCTGTGCAACGACCTACAAGTGCTAATTCTATTAGACGGACGGCCGTGCTTTAGCTTTACAGTTTATGTTTGCGGGAAATAGTTAGACAACTATTTCGTGTTACATGTCGTATATACTTGGTAGTTATCTTCCTTCCCAAGGATGGGAGATTTAATACATGTGCGTAAGTTACGTTTTATCAATCTTGTGGTAATGTAATTACCGGTGTAACTTATATGTTTGTGGAAGCGTTCGCAAAGTTTTGGAATCATTATCGCTTGTAAATATTATTTTCACTCTAAAATAATATTTATGTGTTTCACAAAATAATCATAAACAGTGTTGTGACAAATATGTTTATCACGTTAATCTTTGTGAAAATCCCACCTCCGAATATTTAGTAAAATGTAGTACTGGCGAAATTTATGTTTCAAAAATATGCCCAAAATAGTTCTAACACTTGTTGTGTAAAAAGTCTAAGTGTTAGGTTTTTTTTTTTAGAAAATTTCGCCAGAGTTTCCTCTGTAACTGGAGGTGGCCACGCTTTCAAGCGTATCATTTTCTTTTAACAAATCAACTCAATCAACTTCTTTATTTCAACCAAACAATTTCCGACACATCACACTAGTCAATAAATATGTAAATCACATAATCGCATGAACTTGTAGTTTTTCCGAATCTATAGTGTAAACACCCTTTATATTTCGTGGATCTTTATATAAAGTAACTTTAATCTCATAAAAATCTCGTGTTTAGAGAAAACCGTCTTTACAACTTCTAGTAACAAGTGACAAATATACTTCTTTGTCGGATCTCTTCTTTTCACAAGTGTCTATACACTTGTGGTTTATAAAATCATATTTGTTAGTGTAAGATCCATCCTTAGAAAAACATGATTTCTTTAAAGTGTGGTCTTTCAAAAATACCACTTGCGGGTACGTAGATCCGCTAGTTTTAAACACCATTTTACCGGTTAAACCACTTTTACACAACTAAAATATTTTCACACAAGTTCATGTCTCTAAAATGTGGTAGTGTTTCATCTTTAACCCTTGTATCTTTCAAAAACAAGCTTATGTGATGATACATGATTTTACAAAGTCGGGTTAAACGAAGATTCGAGTTACCACATTATAGATCGGGTCTAGATAAACATAAATTTCAAGTCCTACGACTTTTACACAAGACATGTGCTATTAACCTCCATTTTTATGATTTTACTAGACTTTAATGCATCATCTTTCAATATAACGAGATTCAACCGACAATAGTCCTTTTTAACCACTTTAGATGAGTGTAAAAACAAGTTTTAAACAATATACCTCTAGCTCGGGGCTAGGGAAGAATCGTGACGAAAAACGCGTGGATAAAAGCCAACGGGAGTGGTCCTTCGTGTTCCGCTTGCACCAAAGCTCCTAATACGTGATCTTGGATGTGTGTATGATCTTGGAATTGTGAAGACAAGAACCGAAAATGTGATGTGTGTGTGTGTGGTGTTCGGCCGTGAGCCACAAAGAAGAGAAGAGAGAGTAATGTTGTGGTGACAGTTAAGTGTAATTATCTCTAGTGATTAGAGTGTATATATAGGAAAGTTTAAGTGCATTGTCCATTGGTCAATATGATATTAGGCAACCTTGGATTTAACAAGATCTCAAGTACAATTGTGGTGCTCCCTAGGTAACCGATCGGTTGGGGGGGGGGGTCTCTTGTTCGATTTTAATTAGATGGTTAGGAGTTTAGTTAAGGTTAACTAAGTTAGTTTAGGTTTTAAACTCCGTTAGTTATAAGTAGCGTGTTATGACGGGTGTTAGGGTAATCAGAGACCCTAACTGGCTCAGATAAAATATAAAAGTGAAAATAATAAAATTTTCATGTTCTGGGTAAAGTCCGGGTGTTCGGTTGGATAGTAATCCGTTAAAGTGTTACAAAAGACTTTAAAGTGTCGTTATTACATTTTAGTGACACATTTTGTTTTCCCGACACTTTAGAAAGTGTCTAGTGTTATTTTCTCATGCTCTGGCACTTTATTAGTCAGCTAGAAGCCGGTTAAATTGTTAAAGTGCTGTGTTTGGTACTTAAAGTACGTTCTGGCACATCCGAATCAGTGTATCTTATCCCCTAGAGACGCGGTAACACAACCCTTATATCCTACACTCACTACCAGTGTAGCCAAAATATATGAGGCTCTTAACAGGCCTTGAGGCAGTATTTGCCTGATGCTGGTTATATCAGCATGTTCACTGTGTATTCGTTTGGTGCTAATGTGCTTTTTGTGCATCATGTTTGTCACTAGGGTTCAGCACGTAAATAATGTAGTGACAGCAATTAAAGTATGATGCAAGTAAGTGCATGTATCAGTATACAGGTAGCAGTTTATCAGCTAGTTCAATCAAGCACAGTAATCAAGTAGTAATTAATCATTAATTAAGTCGTACGGATACCTGGTTTAGTGCGGGTTGTCACATTCTCCCCCCGTTAAATAAATTTCGTCCCGAAATTTAAGTTCTGCTTGTAGAAGCAGGGTTCTTAGGAAATAAGTGGGGGTATTTCTCTTTCATCCGGTCCTCACGTTCCCATGTGAATTCAGGACCATGTCTGGCATTCCAACATACCTTGACGAGCTTGACACTGCTCCGGCGGGTCTTGTTAACTTTCCAATCCGTGACCTCAACAGGTTCTTCAACGAAGTGGAGCGTGTCATCAATGTGAATCTCGTCGATAGGAATGGCAACGTCAATTTGAGTTGGACTTTTCTTTAAATTGGATACATGAAATGTATCGTGAACACCATTTAGTTCAGCAGGTAGGTCCAACTTGTATGCTACTGTCCCAATTCTTTCCAGAATTCTAAAGGGACCAATGTAGCGTGGATTTAACTTTCCTCGCTTTCCAAAGCGCGCCACCCCTTTCCAGGGTGAAACTTTCAATAATACCATCTCTCCGACTTGGAAGTCTACGTGCTTCCGGTTTGGATCCGCGTAGGCCTTTTGCCTGTGGCGAGCGGCTTCGATGCGTTTAAGAATTTGCGCGATCTTATCTGTCGTCTCTTGGACGATCTCGGGACCAGCAAGCTGCCTATCACCTGCGTCAGACCAACATAGTGGTGATCGGCACTTGCGTCCGTATAGGGCCTCAAATGGCGCGACACCAATACTGGTGTGGTAGCTGTTGTTGTATGAAAATTCGACCAAAGGTAAGTGTTTATCCCAGCTACCTCCTAAATCCATAACACATGCCCTCAGCATGTCTTCCAACGTTTGTATTGTTCGCTCGCTCTGGCCATCAGTTTGCGGATGGAATGCAGTGCTCAGATTCAATTGTGAGCCAAAAGATTCTTGGAAATATTGCCATATTCTTGACACAAATCTTCCGTCTCTATCAGAGATGATCGAGAGTGGTACTCCATGTCGTGCTACGATCTCTCTCATGTAAATTTCCGCAAGTTTACTAGTACTGTCTTTCTCCTTGATTGGCAGAAAGTGTGCGGATTTTGTTAGGCGGTCAACAATCACCCAAATCATATCATGGCCTCTTGGCGTTCTTGGCAGTTTTGTAACAAAATCCATTGAGATTTGTTCCCATTTCCACTTGGGAATCTCAGGTTGTTGCAGAAGTCCCGAAGGCTTCTGGTATTCCGCCTTGACCTTAGCGCACGTTAAACATTTGCTCACGTAAACAGCAACGTCGCCTTTCATCCTAGGCCACCAATAGTAATCTTTAAGATCCTGGTACATCTTATCCGATCCAGGGTGGATAGAGTACCGTGACTTGTGTGCTTCGTCGAAAATAACTTCCCTTAATCCACCAAACCGAGGAACCCAAATCCTTTTCTCAAAACATAACGTTCCTTCCTCGTTTGGTACCAAAAGCTTCTCCATTCCGCGGAGATATTCTTCCTCAAGGTTTCCCTCCTTGAGAGCTTCCTTTTGTGCAGCACGAATGCGCGAGGGAAGGTCGGTTCGTACAATCATTTCCAAAGCTCTAACCCTTATGGGCTTGATTCTTTCCTTACGACTTAGGGCATCGGCGACTACATTCGCCTTCCCTGGGTGATACTTTATCTCGCAATCGTAATCGTTCAATAATTCGACCCATCGTCTTTGCCTCATATTCAACTCCTTCTGGTTGAATATGTGTTGTAGGCTTTTGTGATCTGTGAAGATTGTGCATTTCGTACCATACAGGTAGTGTCTCCAGATCTTTAAAGCGAAAACCACTGCGCCAAGCTCTAAATCGTGGGTGGTATAGTTCTTTTCGTGCACTTTCAGTTGGCGTGATGCGTAAGCAATGACCTTTTGGCGTTGCATCAACACACAACCCAATCCTTGACGCGATGCGTCGCAGTATACCACAAAGTCATCAGTGCCTTCTGGTAGAGCTAAGATTGGCGCGTTACAAAGCTTATCCTTCAATACCTGAAATGCTTCATCCTGTTTGATTCCCCAATCAAACGTCTTGTCCTTCTGCGTGAGGAGCGTCAATGGTTGAGCGATTTTCGAGAAATCCTCGATGAACCTTCGATAGTAGCCAGCCAAACCCAAGAATTGTCGAATCTCGGTTGGCGTTGTAGGCGTCTCCCAATTCTTGATTGCCTCGATCTTTGTGGGATCAACATGAATTCCATCCCCATTAACCACATGTCCAAGAAACTGGACTTCGCGTAGCCAAAACTCGCACTTGGAGAATTTGGCGTATAGCTGTTCCTTCTTTAGCAGCTCTAGTATGGTTCTAAGATGCTGTTCGTGTTCAGCCTTCGTCTTTGAGTAAATCAGGATGTCGTCGATGAATACAATCACGAACTTGTCTAAGTATGGCTTGCAAACTCTATTCATTAGATCCATGAATACCGCAGGTGCGTTTGTCAAACCAAATGGCATCACAAGGAACTCGTAGTGTCCATAACGAGTTCGGAAGGCTGTTTTCGGGATACTTTCCTCCTGTATCCTTAGTTGATGGTATCCAGATCGAAGATCGATCTTAGAGTAACAGCTTGAACCTTGAAGTTGGTCGAACAGATCGTCGATTCGAGGCAGAGGATACCTGTTCTTAATCGTCAGCTTGTTCAATTCTCTGTAGTCAATACACATGCGGAAACTTCCGTCCTTCTTCTTGACAAACAAGACCGGAGCTCCCCAAGGCGAGAAGCTTGGTCGGATAAAACCCTTATCTAACAGCTCCTGAAGCTGTGTTGACAATTCCTGCATTTCAGACGGCGCGAGTCTGTAAGGCGCCTTAGCTACAGGCGCTGCGCCTGGAACTAAGTCAATGTGAAACTCCACTTGCCTCTGAGGTGGCAGTCCGGGTAAGTCTTCTGGGAAGACTTCTGGATACTCCCTTACGACAGGAATGTCTTCGATTCTTGGCTCAGCAGCCTTCTTATCTATGATGTGTGCCAGAAAAGCAACACATCCCTTCTGTAAACACTTCCTTGCCTTCAAGCAGCTGATAAATCTTAGCGGCGTGTCGCGTTTCTCTCCGTGAACCACAATTGTCTCACCATCATCGGTAGGGATACGAACAACTTTCTCGTGACATACTATCTCCGCCTTGTTCCTGGATAACCAATCCATTCCTACTACCACGTCGAAGCTTCCCAATGGGACTGGTAGTAGATCCAGAGTAAACTCGCGTTCTCCCAATTCTATCACACAACCTCTGATTACTTCGTCGGCTCCAACTAACTTTCCATTAGCTAATTCGATCGAGTAAGGTATGTCTAACTTATTAGCAGCTAACCCAAGCATATTCTTAAATTCTAGTGATACGAAGCTATAGTCGGCACCAGTATCAAATAAAACGGATGCATAGCGTTGATTGATAGGGAACGTACCGGTAACAACATTAGGATCTTGGCGTGCTTCCCTGGCTTCTAGTTGGAACACTCTACCACGGGCTTGATTCAGTGTTGGGCAATTCTTCTTAAAATGCCCGATTTCCCCGCAGTTGTAGCATCCGAGCCTCTGCCCGTTTCCATCCCCGTTTCCAGCTGGGGTGTTGATCTGGTTGGCATTGCCAGTCTGGTTTGCATTGTTGCCTCGGTTTCTGTTTCCTCCAAAATTTCCTTGCTGGCGATTCCCATTTCCACCACGGTTATCATTCCTATTTCCATATCCTCCCTGGCCTCCCCGGCCAGTACCAACCCAACAGCTGTCCTTCAAATGGCCACGTTTCCCACATAATTCGCATACTTTTAGCTGACATTGACCCGCATGGTGGCGTTGACAGGTATTGCATCTGGGCTGGGTGCCCATGTATCCTCTTCCTTTCCTTCCACTGCCAGCTGCACCCTGAGCTGGCGTGCTTGGTGCTCCTCTCTTACCATCACCGCTAACACTTTGTTTGAAGTTTGAAAACTTTCTTTTGTTACTTCCGGACGACTCAACATGAGTCTCTTTCTCCTTTGCCTTTACATCACCAAACTTGTTTAAACGAATCCCCTCCTCGGTGAGAGCCACGCTCAAATCGATGGCTTCAGTGATAGTTGCTGGTTTGGAGGAGGTTACCATGCTTATTATTTGGGGAGCCAAACCCCAAATGAAGCGCTCGATTCGCTTGTATTCTGGCGTAACCATGTAAGGAACCACTTGAGATAGGTCATGAAACCTCTGAACGTACTCTGCTACTTTCGGACCATCCATCTTTAAGTGCCAAAATTCAGTCTCCAACCTCTGAATTTCTGCGCGTGAACAGTACTTTTTGCGCATTAACTCTTTCAATTCGGCCCAAGTCAGGGCGTAGGCGGCAGCTTCGCCTAAGGTTTGGACTTGTAAGTTCCACCAAGATAGGGCTCCGTCGAGAAATAGCCCTGAAATGTATGTGACTTGTTGATCCTCTGCACACTTGCTCATGCGTAAGACGGAATCGGTTTTCTCAGCCCAGCGGGTGAAGGCAACTGCACCTCCTGTGCCATTGAAGTTAACTGGTTTGCAGTCTAAGAACTGCTTGTAGGTGCATCCTGCACGTATGTTAAAACATGTGTTTGGTATTAGCATCATTGCTAAGGATGTCCCGCCAGGACATGGTAGGTTCGAATGGCGTGGTATTACCGTGAGGTGGATTGTTATTGCCTTGATTAACACTTCCGCTCCCTCCTGGCTGAGAAGCTGCGTACTGCGCTATGGCAGCAGCAATGACTTGTTGTAGCTCTTCCTGAGTGGTAGGCATAGGCTGCTGTTGTCGTCTTGGCGGCATCTTTCTAAAAGATGGTTTAAGTTGGTTAGGCCATAGAAGGCTCCGATGTTACAATACGTAAATCAGTTCGTAATATAGTGTACGTATATAACGGTAGTAATAGTATAATCACACAGCATCTCATGTTATCACATATCACAAATACCAATCACACAACATCCCATACCATAACAATGCAAATAAGTAATCACGCGAATCCAAATATGGTGAGAAAACTGCGATTGCCATATAAATGAGACCACATCGTAAGTGTATACATACAATCATCAATCACTAGGGGCTACATCACCCCTGTCAAAAGCTACATCAGTATCAATACAACATCAAGTACATAACAAAAGTCAAGTCATAATGTAGTCTCCCCAAAAAGCTGTGCAGTCAAAAAGCAATCGCCGCCTTATCACCTCGCCTACCCAAGTGGCACCGATGAGCTCTAAGCAGATGGTGGTGGTGGAGGAGGAAAATGGGTATAAAACAAACGGCGCAACTGTAACCAGTCCGCCTCCATCGCCTGCTGTGTACGAATAATGGAAGCAATCTGCTGCTCCATAGTAGTAAGACGGGCAGCATAGTCAGGGGGTAATGGTCGAAACGGCTGTAACGGAGAGGGTACCCGGCCGTGGCACTGACATGGCTGCGGATGGGCTCTCTCCAACTCCTGTAGTCGCTGCTCATGCGACTCATGCTGGTGTACAAATGACATCAATACATCCTCGATGGTGTGTCCCACGTGGAACCTGTGGTATGGATCAGTGGGTGGCATAGGGGAAAATGGTGACCACAGCAGTGGCTCACGTGTGGGGTCAAAGGGTGCCACCCCAAAAGGAGCTGTAGTAAAAGGAATCTGAGGCGTGAAAGGCATGGGCATCGGTACATGCCCATCAGGGTGTGCTGAAGAGCCCTCTCCAGGCCCTGCTGGAGGTATAAACATGGGAACCTGAAACGAAAAGTCAGTATGTGGTGCAACAGGAATCTGTGGAGGGAATGGGGGAACGTCCTCGTCTGCTGGTATCCAGCCATGCTGGGCAGACTCGTCCGGTGGATCCATATGAGCTGCGAATGGTGCATGTCCGGGCTCTATGGGAACGGGATCAAATAAAGGGGCTACAACAGGGTGAACGGGTGCCAAGTGCTCGATAGGGGGGTCAACTGGTATAGCAACAATGGGTAACGGATCAATGGGATCAACAGGAACATCTATGTGGTGATCATCAACAATGGGCTCAAAAGGTGCATCAGCATGCACAGGGTCATGCTCTGGCAAAGGATCAAGGGCAGCTGCCTGCTCAGGAGCAATGGCAGGCTCAAAGTCATCAAATGCCATGTCAAAATCGAAATCAGGATCAATAGGATCAAAAGGGTCAACAGGATCTGCTGGATCCTCCATAAACTGGTCCATCGGGACAAACTCCAAGTCACGATCAGGGTCGAACCCTGGGGGAAACATAGGGTCGGAATCCTCCACGTCCTCGTGGTCGAAAGTGGGACTGGGGATAGGGGCGACAGAAGATGCATGATCAGAATCTGACTCATGAGAGTAGTGCTGCGCACTCGGGGCATGTGAGGGTACAGAGGCCACAGACTCAAAGGAGTCCGCGACTGGGGAGTGAGCAGGTGACTCCGCGGCAGGAGCATCTGCGATCAACAAGGGATCGGCGGCAGGAAGGGCCTCGCCCTGAGCATCCTCCTCGAAAGGCTCCTCATCGAACATATCGATATCATCCTCCTCATCATCAATGGGTAAGTCGTAGGCTGGGTACGCAGCCAGCGGTATAGGAGCAGGGATCAGTGCCAAAGGTAGATCCCCTGCGATAGGACCATCTGCGAGCTCGCCAGCACCGTCAGGTAGTGCAAAGGGCTGGAAATCGTCCTCATCTGTGCTCGTGAAGTCGGACGTGTAAACCTCATGCTCTGACGACTCCAGGTCATCTGATACAATACGCCTGGGGTCGGTGATGTCTGATCCACCTGAATCAGCCGAATCCATGTATCTGTAACATAAACACAAGTATGCACAAACAGTCAATCACATAATCAGATAATCACATAAGTCACCAAGTAGGGCATCACATAATTCCTCCTAGTCTTACTAGCCAATACCATCCAGTCTACAAGACTGCTCTATCCTTCACTTAAACCAAACCTCGATCCTCCAGATCGAACCTATAACAAATCAACGTGCCCAACTACCTTAATCACCTCGATCCTCCAGATCGATCCTATAACAAACCAACGTGCTCAACCACCTTAACCATCTCGATCCTCCAGATCGATCCTCAGCCCTCCAAGCTGAACTTATAATTAATAAAATGTGCTCAACATTTGTTTGTAAAAAGTGTGGATCTGGACTTAAGTGGTATGCAGAAAATGTTTTCGTGAGAGCCCTAGTGATCATAGTCTAGACTCGAGACAGAATCCTAGTTCGCTATGATCAGAGCTCTGATACCAAGCTGTCACACCCTGGCTTTGCGGAAGCGTGGTTAATTTTGGTGTGACTTCTTAATACCATAGCTTAACCATAACAAGCTATATGAGTTTAAAAACCATGCAAGTCATCAATTAAGTTTGAAAATAACATACAATACCATTGTTTGACGAGAACATACTCCAACAACAATAACCTTGTTCAAAAGACATATCAACTACAACATAACATAAACGTGGTTTAAGGACTGTGTCTTGTCCAGGAAAGAGACACATCCCCTAAACCCTGATGACTCCATGACAAATGCAGCGGAAAAACGTTCCATACCGTGCCAGATCTCGTTTAATTTCCTGAAATACATGTGAGTTGAAAAATCAACAATAATGTTGAGCGAGTTCATGTGCAAGTGAGTAAGTAAAACACTTGTAAGTATAAAAGTTTCCTGGTATGTAGCAGTGTAAGAGGACTTGTGATCACCAATGGTTTGCAAGGCCATTAGCATGTTGTGAAATGCAAGTAAGTAGACACAACCCTAGCTGATTTTTGCGTTGGGCAACCAAGTCACTCCAGGTCCGTTGTGGTTAGCCTCAGAGAGGTCCGTTTGGCCTAGAGCTGGGCTCGCTACACCCAGATAGATCTACCGCTCGAGTCCCTCGGTGTTCTAACTACCCATTCACATGATCTAAACCTCCTTACGTTATTCATACCGTGTATAAAGTACTTGTAAACAAAGTAACATGTATTTCACCCCCGCAGTTAAGAAAACTGAAAACAGTTAGAGAAAAGGGGGACATGAACTCACAGTGAATGCGTATCTCTATCAAGCGTCTCCAATATAGTAAGCTGTGCAACGACCTACAAGTGCTAATTCTATTAGACGGACGGCCGTGCTTTAGCTTTACAGTTTATGTTTGCGGGAAATAGTTAGACAACTATTTCGTGTTACATGTCGTATATACTTGGTAGTTATCTTCCTTCCCAAGGATGGGAGATTTAATACATGTGCGTAAGTTACGTTTTATCAATCTTGTGGTAATGTAATTACCGGTGTAACTTATATGTTTGTGGAAGCGTTCGCAAAGTTTTGGAATCATTATCGCTTGTAAATATTATTTTCACTCTAAAATAATATTTATGTGTTTCACAAAATAATCATAAACAGTGTTGTGACAAATATGTTTATCACGTTAATCTTTGTGAAAATCCCACCTCCGAATATTTAGTAAAATGTAGTACTGGCGAAATTTATGTTTCAAAAATATGCCCAAAATAGTTCTAACACTTGTTGTGTAAAAAGTCTAAGTGTTAGGTTTTTTTTTTTAGAAAATTTCGCCAGAGTTTCCTCTGTAACTGGAGGTGGCCACGCTTTCAAGCGTATCATTTTCTTTTAACAAATCAACTCAATCAACTTCTTTATTTCAACCAAACAATTTCCGACACATCACACTAGTCAATAAATATGTAAATCACATAATCGCATGAACTTGTAGTTTTTCCGAATCTATAGTGTAAACACCCTTTATATTTCGTGGATCTTTATATAAAGTAACTTTAATCTCATAAAAATCTCGTGTTTAGAGAAAACCGTCTTTACAACTTCTAGTAACAAGTGACAAATATACTTCTTTGTCGGATCTCTTCTTTTCACAAGTGTCTATACACTTGTGGTTTATAAAATCATATTTGTTAGTGTAAGATCCATCCTTAGAAAAACATGATTTCTTTAAAGTGTGGTCTTTCAAAAATACCACTTGCGGGTACGTAGATCCGCTAGTTTTAAACACCATTTTACCGGTTAAACCACTTTTACACAACTAAAATATTTTCACACAAGTTCATGTCTCTAAAATGTGGTAGTGTTTCATCTTTAACCCTTGTATCTTTCAAAAACAAGCTTATGTGATGATACATGATTTTACAAAGTCGGGTTAAACGAAGATTCGAGTTACCACATTATAGATCGGGTCTAGATAAACATAAATTTCAAGTCCTACGACTTTTACACAAGACATGTGCTATTAACCTCCATTTTTATGATTTTACTAGACTTTAATGCATCATCTTTCAATATAACGAGATTCAACCGACAATAGTCCTTTTTAACCACTTTAGATGAGTGTAAAAACAAGTTTTAAACAATATACCTCTAGCTCGGGGCTAGGGAAGAATCGTGACGAAAAACGCGTGGATAAAAGCCAACGGGAGTGGTCCTTCGTGTTCCGCTTGCACCAAAGCTCCTAATACGTGATCTTGGATGTGTGTATGATCTTGGAATTGTGAAGACAAGAACCGAAAATGTGATGTGTGTGTGTGTGGTGTTCGGCCGTGAGCCACAAAGAAGAGAAGAGAGAGTAATGTTGTGGTGAAAGTTAAGTGTAATTATCTCTAGTGATTAGAGTGTATATATAGGAAAGTTTAAGTGCATTGTCCATTGGTCAATATGTCCTAAAGATATTAGGCAACCTTGGATTTAACAAGATCTCAAGTACAATTGTGGT
This sequence comes from Helianthus tuberosus, assembly GCA_030545235.1. Taxonomy (NCBI): domain Eukaryota; kingdom Viridiplantae; phylum Streptophyta; class Magnoliopsida; order Asterales; family Asteraceae; genus Helianthus; species Helianthus tuberosus. The sequence goes on along the minus strand of CM060387.1, from coordinate 114,174,165 downwards.
GCTCCCTAGGTAACCGATCGGTTGGGGGGGGGGGGGGTCTCTTGTTCGATTTTAATTAGATGGTTAGGAGTTTAGTTAAGGTTAACTAAGTTAGTTTAGGTTTTAAACTCCGTTAGTTATAAGTAGCGTGTTATGACGGGTGTTAGGGTAATCAGAGACCCTAACTGGCTCAGATAAAATATAAAAGTGAAAATAATAAAATTTTCATGTTCTGGGTAAAGTCCGGGTGTTCGGTTGGATAGTAATCCGTTAAAGTGTTACAAAAGACTTTAAAGTGTCGTTATTACATTTTAGTGACACATTTTGTTTTCCCGACACTTTAGAAAGTGTCTAGTGTTATTTTCTCATGCTCTGGCACTTTATTAGTCAGCTAGAAGCCGGTTAAATTGTTAAAGTGCTGTGTTTGGTACTTAAAGTACGTTCTGGCACATCCGAATCAGTGTATCTTATCCCCTAGAGACGCGGTAACACAACCCTTATATCCTACACTCACTACCAGTGTAGCCAAAATATATGAGGCTCTTAACAGGCCTTGAGGCAGTATTTGCCTGATGCTGGTTATATCAGCATGTTCACTGTGTATTCGTTTGGTGCTACTGTGCTTTTTGTGCATCATGTTTGTCACTAGGGTTCAGCACGTAAATAATGTAGTGACAGCAATTAAAGTATGATGCAAGTAAGTGCATGTATCAGTATGCAGGTAGCAGTTTATCAGCTAGTTCAATCAAGCACAGTAATCAAGTAGTAATTAATCATTAATTAAGTCGTACGGATACCTGGTTTAGTGCGGGTTGTCACATGTATACCCGAGGTCATAAATTCACTAGTTTCATTATAGACTTCCACGACCTCTTCCTCATCCGAATCCTGCTTGTCACCACTAGTCTGCGCAACTTTCTTCACCACTCGACCCACAGTGCTACCTCCCTGATTACCATCATCGTCCTTAAGAATGTTGAATGGGTTTGATATTGGAACCTGGTTATTCATCGGACTCCTCAAGGACGATTTTGGTTTAGGTTTGACAACTGGTCTGTAAACTAACTTAGGCTTCTGATTTTTCATATGGAGGCCTTGGTTATTAACTTTCTTTTTCTTAGCACCCACACCCTGAAAATCATCATTATTCTTTTCAGAATCTCCACTTGAAGTAACCTGAGGGTTCTTTGGGCACAGCTATCATCATGACCAAACACACAGCAAAGAGGAGCACCTTAAAGGCTCCCAATCATACTCAATTCTGACCTCTACCTTTGAATGACTATTACCATCCAAAGATGGGATTGCAACAGTAACACTCTTCTTTAACTCAGCCCCTGCCTGAACCTCAATAAGCGCACTAGCATAGCTGCTTCTTCCCCAAGACTCAGCACACATCGTGGCAGTGTACGAATCCAACATCTTAGGAATCCCAATCTTAGAAGCAACCAAGCTAAGACCATCCTCGGTAAATGCTGTTAACGGCACATCATGCATCTTGGCCCATACTGGAATAATTTTAATATCCTCTTTTTCCATCTTGATAGAGGGCGACCATTCCTTCAAAATAATCGGTACACTTCTGATCAACCAAGGACCATCCTCTAACATTTGATTCATCCCTTCCTTAGTTTTAAACTTAAAGAAAAAGAAACCGTTTGCATTCATCATTAGCCTTGACAGACCATATTTAACCCATTTGTTTTTTGCAAAATAATCGACCACAGGAAATGCCAAACGTTTACCCAGAAAATATCCATACAAAGTGTTAGCATACCTATCATTTACTTGTTGAACCGATGACAATGGAATTACAACATCAACACCGTCAACTGTTTCGGTAGACTCCATTGCCCTGAAATTCACTTTAACATTCTCCTTAGTGTTCTTAACAATGTTAGCGAATGAAATAGGATCTGCAGCCCCTTAATTTCGTGCTTTTCCTAGTGCAGCCGATAAACTCATTCCATCCAGACCTGTTGATGGTGAATATCCCATATTGGGATAATCCCAACTTTGTGCAGCTGGTTTCTCCACTGGAATGGGTACCGTGAACTTCGAAAGTTCATTGATGATGTTTGGACGTTTAAGATCAGTCTGATTATTAATCAATAAACCCCGCCTAGGTTGCAACATGTTCCCTTCGACATCAACAACTCGGCTGGCCAAACCCTCAAACGAGTATGAAGGTCTGCCGCCGCCATCAAAATTTGTGTTATGTTCATCCATTCAGAATATCCACTCTCTTTAACCGTATGTAGTATCAAGCTCGAAGAACCAGTACACCAAATCAACCCGTCACACCAACAAAAACACGAAAACCAAACAGAAACCCTAAACTAGCAATAAACCCTAACTCATGAAATCAAATAAATCTGATAGCTTACTTGGAAATCAGGCCGATAACCAATGAACAAACTATTCGAAATCTGGACTTTGGCGGCGATTGAAAGGATAAATAAATAAAACCCTAACTGAAAATCGAACAGCACTGCTAACATATTTCGTTATAGATGTTAGAAACTTCTAATAACTAATCTGTATCAGAATTGACGATGAAAAACTAGGGTTTCAGATGAAAGAACAGAATCGCCATTTGCTAGAGAGAGAATTAGGGTTTTTTACAGCAGAAGATATATATTTTGGGGTTAGTTTGAGAACTCTTAATTATCCTTTTATTATTGATTTCAAAGAAATCCTGATCGTTTGACAAACTGGCAGCACCTCGGCTCTGAATCGGAAAAGTTACAAATGAACTAGCAACACACCTATATATAGTGGAGGTAATTTCGTTTGAAAGTGGCACTGGCCATTTCAAGCGAAATAACAAAGTCTAATTTCGTGTGAAATGGTCAGTGCCATTTCATGCGAAATTACACACTTACCCCCACAAACCCTAGTTTCTAACCTGCTGTGTGCTGGCTAATCCTATCTAGACATAAGACTCGATAAAGACGAAGTTAAGAGACATTTATGCACCAACAGACTCCCCCTTGGATGTTGATGAAGTCTTCAGCGTCGAGTCTTTAGTCTTGATCTCTTTCCAATTTGTCTAACAATGTAAGCTTCCTTCAAATCTTCTCTTCTTCTATCAACAGCTAGCATGAATCACAGAAACTGAATCTTTAACAACTTTCAAACTCCCCCTTGAATGAAGATCCATGAACTGTATCTGACTTTTAAGTCTTCAGACTCCCCCTATCAGTTAGCTGGGATTTGCTATGCTGCTTTTATAAATTCAAACTTTTTACCTGCACAATCTCTACCTAAACATAAGATTTATGATTATAACAATTTCAATCCAAATTTACCATTTGACTTCATTTGTTGATTTTGTCAGAATTTAGAAATCCACTTAAGTATCCAAGTCCAAATTAATGACCCTGAGTACTTAATTTGTCTGCCAAGTCCAACTTAGTGACCTTGGTTGACCTAAGATAAAAACACACTGACATTTTGTACAAACTAGTTCAAACAATTTTCTGAAATTTACAAGTCTCAATTTAATGAACTTGTTTTGACTTTTTAATTTCACAGGTTTAACATGTTAAGCTCACAACTCATCTTTCAGCTCAGAAACTTCTAGCATCTGCTTTAATTGCGAATCTGAAGATCAGCTTTCCACTTTGGTTTGTCAAAAATAAAGCAGAAATGTAAAATCTTTTTGTATTTTGATTAAAATTTCTAGACTAGAAAGCTTAACAGAAATAAAATGTAGTAAATGTAAACTATTTACAAACATATTTTTGGTGAGCGTGTTAGGGAATCATATCAGCTGTCAACAAGTCACAAATACCGTTAAGCTTTTTGACATACTAAGAATTAAACAATTCGCTGAGATTGTCGATATACTGATCCACTTAATCTCTTACACAATTTTCAATCTGTCCAGGATACGAATTAGGTGTATTATGAACTTAAACTCATTCATGTGTCCCATCTCTTGAATATACTCCCGTATCCAGAACCCAATATTCAGTCTTACAGGTGAGTATACCACAGATGATATCTGTAAGGGGTTAAATGCGAGGGCCGTGAGAGCTCAGGCTATTGCTTCCGCAAAGTCAGAGAGATGACGGCTTCGACTTTAAGTGGGTCCCCTTTAGAGGATCTTTTTTACAACAGCACATGATTAGCATTTTTCAATGTTTCATCATTTTTTATGCTGAGGGCAGGCTTTTATTTCAAGCAAGCGTAAAGTATTATACAGGGACTAGGCCATTGCTTCCGCAAAATCAGAAGTCCCGGGATAATACCCCAGATATCACTGAGTATAAAGACCTAGTATCTCAGAAAGAAGGATCTTTCAAACGAAATTTCAGTGGTTACCTATATATCCAAGTAGTGTTCCCCACGAAATAAGCAGTAAAGATTTAGGTTTATATCCCGAACAAACTTACTAAATGTGTAAAAACCTATCGGCATATCATCAGCGAGACTGTTTACCTCTTTTAAACTTTACATATCTTTAGCATACCATAACTGTCAAGCCGATGTACTATCATTTTCCCTTTTTACAGAAGCTCTTTTCTGGTTTTCTATTGTTTTTGGGTTTTGAAAATATCTCATGTTTTTGGATTTTTGAATTTTTTACTGTTTTTGTATTTTCTGAAAATATTACCCTATACTCCCCCTAAATACCAAAACAAGTAAAAAAAAGACAAACCATTGCAGATTGCTTCTCAACATCATCTATAGTGGTACCTTCATCTACGCCAAGAATTTCCTCCAACACCGATAAAAGCTTCATACCGTTCAATTTTAACAAATATTGAAAACGAGTTTTATCAAACGCTTTGGTATGTAAATCAGATTTTTGTTCGTCAGTGTGGATTTTCTCGATTCGTATCAACTTCTTCTCGAAACAGTCTCGAATGAAGTGATGACGAATTTCAATGTGTTTCGTTTTAGCGTGATGAACAGGATTTTTAGTAATGTTTATCGCTGCCTCATTATCAACAAAGATAGGGGTGTTAAGAAATTGCAAACCGTAGTCACGCATCTGTTGCTGGATCCACAAGATCTGAGAGCAGCAACCGCTAGCAGATACATATTCAGCTTCACATGTGGATAAAGCTACAGAGGTCTGCTTCTTGCATTGCCAGGTGACCAATCGTGATTCGAAAAACTGGCACCCTGCTGTTGTTGATTTAGCGTTAACTTTGCAGCATCCGAAATCGGAATCGGAATATCCTTCGAGCATGAAATCGACTTCTCTTGGATACCACAACCCCAGTGATGGAGTTCCTTTCAGGTAGCGTAATATCCTTTTCACTATCACCATATGCGAAGCTCTCGGGTTAGACTGAAATCTTGCTGCGAGACAGGTTGGATACATAATATCGGGTCTTGAAGCTGTCAAGTACATCAGCGATCCGATCATGGAACGATACATCGTTTCATCTACCTTCTCTCCGGTGAGATCAGGGTTTATCCCATGGTTCGTCGCTAATGGGGTGGAAGCTGGAGTAGAACCTGACATCCCAAATTTCTCTAAGATATCATGAACATACTTCGTCTGATGTATGAAAATTCCCTTGGGCAGTTGATCAACTTGAAGTCCCAAGAAGAATTTCATCTCACCCATCGATGACATTTCAAATTTCTGCTTCATAACTCTTTCGAAATCTTTGCACAGATTTTCATTTGTTGACCCAAATATGATGTCGTCCACGTATATCTGAACTATCAGAAGATGTCCGTCGACTTCTTTGGTGAAGAGAGTGGTATCCACTTTTCCACGGATGAAGCTGTTGGCAAGCAGGTGTTGAGACAATGTCTCGTACCAAGCTCTCGGGGCCTGGTGTAAACCATACAGCGCTTTATCTAGCAAATAGACCTTGTCTTTGTGGATTGGATCGGTGAAGCCTGGTGGCTGTCCGACATATACCTCCTCTTTTACCTTCCCATAGAGAAAAACCGATTTAACATCTAGCTGATAAACTTTAAAACCTTTCCAAGATGCAAATGCTAGGAAGATTCTGATTGCTTCAAGTCTAGCAACTGAAGCATATACTTTAGTGAAATCTATCCCCTCCTGCTGACTGAAACCCTGGACTACGAGTCGAGCTTTGTTACGAATAATAACCCCTCTATCGTCCCTCTTGCACTTGAACACCCACTTGGTTTTTATCTTCCTGTGACCATCAGGTAAATCTACCAATTTCCACACTCCTAACTTCTCAAACTGACTCAGCTCCTCTTGCATCGCGTTGACCCAAGAATCTTCAGTTAGTGCTTCCTTGTATGTTCGCGATTCAATCTGCGAAATAAAACAACTAAGTGAAAACTCAGTTTGTAACGGAGCAACTGTAGAATAAAAACAAATAAGGCCTTGGTCAATTTGACGTCTAGTGCGAACGCCTGATTGTAATTCTCCAATAATCAGTTCTTCTGGATGATACGAAAGAGTTCTCGGCATCACCTCGCCTGGAACATCTACCTCGCCTTCCAAATTTGTGACATTCTGATTTGCACCTTGTTTACTGACTAGAATTGTTTGACTTGATATCTGGATCTGCTCCCCCTCAGAATCTGAATCACCATGATCGAATACAGGTCTATTATCAGATTCTTGATTATTATTGACTGCTATCTGATTATCAAGAGCATGTTCTGAGGATTGTTGAATATCATCATGTTCTCTAGCATTACTTGGACCGGCTTCATCGTCATTTGAAGTTTTCCGTTGACGTTTAGAATCACCTTTCTTGTGATACCTCATATTCTCTCAGAATATCCAACTCATCAAAGAAATCTGATTCTTCTTCAATGTCAAACGAATCCCACAAAGTATCGTAATTAAAACGCCATGAGTCACCGGGATTCTGAGGTGGCATAGTGTAACCTTGGCATTCAACATTGTGTGCTTCAATAATCCGCTTCAAGCTTGGAACAAAGACCGCTTTAATGGACTTGAGTAACCCACAAATATTCCTTCAATGCTCTTTGCACCAAACTTTCCAAAAGGCTCTAGAACTGTGCAGGGAGACCCAAACGGTTCTAAATACTTCAGGTTCGGTTTGCGGTTGTTGATCAACTCAAAACACGTCTTGTTGAATTTCTTCACTGTAAGAACCCGGTTGAGTGTATAGCAAGCGGCTGACACTACTTCTCCCTAAAAATTGACTGGTAATTTCGAATCAGCAAGCATCGTCCTGGCCGTTTCAATTAGCGTCCTGTTCTTTCTTTCAGCTACTCCATTTTGTTGCGGAGTGTAAGGAGCACTAAATTCTTGCAATATACCTCTCTCATCACAATACTCTTCCATCTTATTGTTCTTGAACTCTGTACCGTTGTCACTCCTGATTCTTCTGATTCGAGTTTGGTACAAGTTTTCAATTTTTCTGAGCAACACCATCAAACTTTCAAACATCTCATCTTTAGTCTTCAAAAATGATACCCACAAAAATCTGGAATAGTCGTCAGTTACTACAACACAGTAGAGATCCCCAGTTATGCTTTTGACGTTTATCGGACCAAAAAGATCCATATGAAGTCTCTCTAACGGTCTCGAAACTGAATTGACTTTCTTTTGAGGATGTGATTTCTTCTTTTGCTTGCCTTTGATATGCACTCCCCTTCCAGATGAAAACCTTTCACATGAACACCAGTAACTAAGTCGTTATGCACCAGGTGATTCATTTTTCTCAAGTGAATATGGCCCATCTTTCGATGCCATAATTGTGACTCTTTTTCCGTTGCTCTTGACATAAAACAGTGAGCCTGACCCGTGGTAGTAGTTGCTACACTCATGTCCAACACGTACAGATCATTCACTCTAGGTGCTCTCATGATAACCCATTCTTCGGGAACAACAAATCCTGGTTTCAAGATCAAACATTCTTTGTCTGTAAAGTGCGTTGTATACATGCGATCACAGATTTGAGAGATGCTCAGAAGATTGTTTTCAAGCTCGGCGATGTAGTTAACTCTTTCAAACGTGACAATTCCATTTGATAAAGATCCTTCACCAACTATTCGACCACCTTGATTTCCTGCAAATCCCACGTAACCTCCATTAAACCCTCGAACATCGTACAGTAGGGTCTTCTTCCCTGTCATGTGTCGAGAAGCTCCACTATCCATAATCCAACGTGAAACAGATCTTGGAAGCTCCTGCACATATCACAAACATTTAGTTATATTTTGATGCCACCCAAGCCTCTTTTGACTCAGGTAGCTTGACTTTGATGTGAGTTTTAGCAGTGTAAAGTGGCGGAAAATTCTTGTCATTCATCTTTAAGCTCTCCTCAGACCCAATCTCAGCCTTTTTGTATAAAAAGAAATCATTTTTAGAAGGTTGACCAGATGGTTGGTCTTTCTTTGGTACATACTTCTTTTCGGAAGTAGTAGACTCTTGAATCTCAAGTTTCTCATAATAATCCACAGGAACATTCATCTTTACCGGAGTGATAGAAGACGATTGTTTTTCCTTTTCAGAAACATTTTTTTTTTGGGTAAAGGGTTACCCCGGTGATTCTATTATAAAACAACCGCAAATAAGTACAAGTAGTGAGGAAGAGTTCCACACTAGTTCATATATAGGACATGCCCCATATATGTAAAGCCAACCAACAAAGAACCTATGAAAACACATACCCTAGTCTACTAAACATCAAAAATGACTATCTAGTAGACAAACAAAATAAACAAAAGCAAAACATCATCCTCCATCATCAAAAATAAAATTGCCGAGAACCGGCAGCCCCTTCACACGACCCCTAGACAATCTATCCATTGTAAAACTTTGAGGAATATGTGCTTGCTCCTACTCTTGCAGACGAGGAGGTCATATCTCCATTTGTTTCATTGTATACTTCTGTGACTTCCTCATCATCCGAGTCTTGCTGATCATTATGAGCCCCACTAGAAGACTGACCCATAGGAAGACCCTTATCCCGTAAAACTTCGAAAGAATTCTTAGAAACGACATTCGATTGTTGAGCCGATGGATTGGTCTTGGGCCCAATCGGCCTATACTCAAACTTCTGTTTCTGCTTGCTTACAGGAAAACCTGTTTTCCTAGCCGCTTTCTTACGAACCACATCCATAAACCCATCCTTGTCTATTACCGGCTGTTTCCCTTGCTGCCTATTAGTCCCTTCATATTGTTTCTGAATGTTAACCGGCTCCTTAGGAACCCTCCTAGTCTGCCTCGGGCATGTATCATCAGAATGGCCAAACACTTTGCAATGAGCACACCTATAAGGACTCCATTCATACTCCACATAAAGTTTTTGTTTAACAAAACCTTCACCTTCAAGGTCAGGAACCGCTATAACTATCTCCTCTTTAAAATCATTATCGGCTGAGATTTCTAATAATGCTCTAGCATAACTACTCCTTCCCCAAGTATCCATACACATGGACGAGGTGTACGAGTCCAACATTTTCGGATCACCAATAGCCGTAGCTATCATACTCAAACCATCCTCCGTATACGCAGCAATCGGAACATCATGGATTTTGACCCACAATTGCAATTTCTTGACCTCCTTCTTTTCCAGCTTTGAAGTGGGCGACCAAACATTAAGAAATATAGGCTGACCTCGAATAATCCATGGTCCTTCTTTCAGCACATTCGTCATCCCGTCTTTATCAGCAAACTTGAAAAAGAAGAATCCATTAGCATTCATCATGGATTTTTGCAATCCATGCTTCTTCCAATTTGTCCGCACAAAATAATCCACCACCGGGTACGCAACTCGGTCCCCTAGGAAGTAACCATAAAGAGTATTTGCTAACTTCTCTTGAACTACTTTAACAGAGTCACGAGGCAGCACCACATCACAACCCTCATGCGCATCAGTGCTTGCAAGAAACCTAAAATTTACCTTAACCGACTTCAGAAACCTTTGGTTTTGGAGAACTTGAATTCTTTTCAACTGATTTTGGTTTCCATGCTTGTTGAGGTGTAGCAACCCGTTTATAAAATTTGTCAGTTTTAGTTACCACATTCTTTACAGGTTCAGTTTTGATTTTGGTGATTTCATTTTTCAAAACTTTCTTCTCAACAATCATTGGAGCTTTTCCTTTTGCATCAGCTTTTCTTTTCTGACTCTCAACAACTTCAGACTTAGGCTTTAAGTTGGTGCACTTTCGTGCAATGTGTCCAACTTTCTTGCACTTAAAGCATGTACGAGTATCAACTACCCGACTTGTGCCTTCGGTCTGAGGCTGTGAGGCCTTTTCCTCAAAAAACTCTTGATTTGATTTTGAAAAAATTTTAGATTCCTGCTCGGAATTGTTGGACTCTGTATGCCCAAGACACATATTAAATTGATGTGGCTAGTACGTTATGATCCAAGTCGAGTCATACCCAATAACAAGCTAGACAAACACCAATAATATTTATTTGTGATATGATCAAACAAATAAATATTAACACTTACAATATTTAGAAATTGGTGTTCTAAATAATTACACTTGAGAAACCAATAAATTATGTGGATAATTTATTATGAGAGAATATTTTATTTTGTTATTTAATAAGTTAAATAACAATTTTAAAAGAGGTGCATAAAGTCTTGAAAACATATAGTGTTTATTTTATAAAAGTTATAAAAATAAACAAGACTTTATTTAATAAAGTAAAATTGATTTTTTTTTAAAAACACCCACCTAGGGCCGGCCCCCCTTTCTCTCTAACCAAAGAAATTGGTCCAATATCTTTTCATGCATTTTGCATGTGGAAGAAGCCTCTTGATTGGGCAAAAAGGAGGTGGCTCTTCTCTCATCATTTATATATTTTTTGTATGACAAAAATAAAAAGAAGAGATAGAAATAATCTCAAAGGGTAGAGCTGAATTTTTTCTCTAAAAATTTCGGCCATAGAAGGGTTCCAAGGAGCTTTTCGGTTTCGTTTCAAGTGTTAAATCCTAGCTATTTCGTGGTGTTTTGTTGGAAGCTTGGGGTATACAAGCTTGAGGCCTTCTACTCTTGAAGGCAACCATTCTTGAAGCATCATCCGTTTCATTCTCATTACTCCAAGAAGGTAGTTTTCTAAACACCCTATGGTTGTGTTTGATAGTATGCATCTTCATATATGGATCCGGGTTTTGGGATTTTACTTATAAATGAAATTTATATCATAAAAGTAACATGTTTTAAACATAATTTCCGCTGCGTTTTTTATTTCATAAGGATGAAATTGCTTTGATAAACATGTTAAAATCCCATCAATGGCATCTAGAGCCGCTTATATGAGTGCATGCTTCAATAGATTAAAAATTTCGGGTTTCGGGTTTAAAAAGAACCCTATGGCCGAAAATTTTAACATGGTTAACCCTTTGTTTTTCAAGATTATTTTCTTACATGCATAAGAGAATCTTGAAATATTTATTTCATATGGATGATTTGTTTGTTTGGACAAAACTTACCTTTTCGGTTTTTTTGAACATAGCCGAAAATGTTTATAAAAGGGAACCATTTTTTTATGCTTCTTGAAATTAATATATATATATATATATATATATTTGGATATATGTTTTGGTGCATATGACCTAGCCATGACCTTGTGTTGAATGATTGTGTTGTGATTTATTATTTCATTGGGTTGTAATAGTTATTATTTTGTTCTTCCATTAGAAGATATGTAATTTATTTATTTTCATTTGGTATGTAAAATAAATAGATTAGGTGCATTCTATTTTACTAGAAAAAATGTATTAGGATATATTTTGTAAAAGAAGATGCACACAAAAATGTAGTTTTGGTTTGGACCATAATATTCGGTCCATAGAACTTCATCGTTCTCAACGGGATTTTAACCCGATAACCAAAACTCATTTTGAAGTCCAAAGGAGTTTGGAGCTGAAAATAAAAGACTTTTGGAAGCTCAAAGAAGGTGGAGAAATCACAACACAAGAAGGAAACTTGAAGCATTTGGATGCGGGATCAAGTGGGAGTTCATCGACACATTACTTCTGTCATTTTTCACCCTTTAGGAAGGACCTTTTGGCACACTTGTTTCGGCTAACAAGTGTTGTCAAAATAGTTGGCTATGGTTATGCACCTATTGTTATGCTTGTGTGGTTGTTTATCTTGTTGTTTAGATGATATATAGATATGCATGACTTAACAAACTAATAATCAACAACAAGCGTAAAATTGGTTCTTGACAAAATCATTAAAATGATTAATAAAGGTTTTATTAAAAATTAATGATTTTATAATAAAATGGGTTTTATTAAAAAGAACCTTGAAATTAGTTTTCGCTAAAGTACCATTGATTTGAATGCATGCAAATGTATGGTACATAATATTTTCTAAACTAGAATTTTGAAATATTGAAAACCCTTTTATAAAACAAGTCAAACACCATCCTTTTATACAACACTCGAAACACTTGGGAACTCTTATTGTGGGATAAAGGTCACCTAACTACATTTGAAGGAACTTGTATATTCGAGGTGGGTTTACCATGTTTGTGGGATAAAGGTCACCTAACCACTTATGTGTATAAACTCACACGTGTGTGTAAGTTGGACGACTTGATTTGGAAACCATGAACTTAGGGTCACCGAAGCATGGGAACAAAGGTGTTGATGGGATTAAACATGCCAACTAAACATAAAGATGTTTAACCGATCCCATATGGCTAGAAGTTGCAAAGAGTTGCAATTGTCAAACGTTGACTACCTTGTTAATTTAAATAGAGGGATAAAGGTCACCTAACCAATATTTAAATGTAACGTTGGATTCTAGATTTTAATTATTAATTGTCTTTAAGACACAAAAGGGTATTGATGATTAAAATATAATAATATCGAAAATACTAAAATTGAACTTGTTAAATTTTGTAGATGGCCGCTAACAATGCAAACCCGACTAACCAAATCGTCCGAAACCTATCACTAAGAACCATCCTTGAAAAGGATCGTCTCAACCATAACAACTTCATGGATTGGTTTCGAAACTTGAGAATCGTTCTCAAGCAAGAGAAAATATCCTATGTGTTGGACGATCCTATTCCCGATGAACCTAACGTGGAAGATGTGGAAGCCTACAACGATTGGGTTAAGTATACCGAGGACTCCATGCAAGCCTCATGCCTCATGTTGGGAACTATGATTCCTGAAATTCAAAAGGATTTTGAACACCACGGGGCATACGACATGATTACCCAGTTGAAAGAAATGTTCCTACAACAAGCTAGGGTAGAACGCTTCGAAACTGTTCGAGTGCTTCATGCATGTCGAATGGAGGAAACCCAATCGGTATCATCTTATGTTCTCAAGATGAAAAGCCACATTGATCGCCTCGAACGGCTAAATTGTCCCGTCTCAAAAGAGTTGGCTACGGATTTGATCCTCAACTCTTTAACAAAGAAATTTGAAAGCTTTGTAATGATTACAACATGAATGGATGGGACAAGAGCATTGGTGAACTTCATGCAATGCTCAAGACGGCCGAAGCAGGAATGGGCAAAAAGGCTTTACCCGTTCTAGCGATCAATGAAGGAAGCAACAAGAAGAGGCCCCACCCCGACTCTAAAGCAACCTATGCGAAAAGAAAGGGACACGTCAAGGGAAAGGGAAAAGCTAAAGCAGAACCCACCAAACCGAAGGAGAAGAAGCAAAAAGTTGCTACGAACAACCCATGTTTTGAATGTGGTGAGATAGGACATTGGAAGAGAAATTGTCCGACCTATCTCAAGGAGTTGAAAAACAAGAGGGATGCAGGGCAAACCTCAGGTACTATCTTTATGATACATGTTTAGCTTAATGTTATTTCTTCTAACACATGGGTACTAGATACCGGATGTGGAACTCATATTTGCAATTCGTTGCAGGGGTTCAGAAGAAGTAGACATTACAAGAAGGGGGACACTAGTCTCTTTATGGGCAACAGAGCAAAAGTTGAAGTCGAAGCTCAAGGAGACTACGTTTTAGAGCTTCCAAGTGGTTTGGAAGTGATTTTGAAGAATGTTTTATATGCTCCTAGTTTGACTAGGAACATAATTTCTGTTTCCCTTTTAAAACAATCTGGTTTCAATTTCGAATTTGTTAACTATGACATTTATGTTTCTAAGAATGATGTGTTTTATTTTAAAGCTATGTCTTTAAATGGTATTTATGAATTAGATCATGATAACACATCATATGATAGCTCAATGTACCAAGTAACCAACAAGAAACTCAAAATGGATTTGAGTGATTCCTATATTTCAGAGAAATGGTCTTCTGAGTACAAATGAAGATAATTCATTTGATGTATGCGAATCTTGTTTACAAGGCAAAATGACCAAGACACCCTTTAGTGGAACTTTTGAAAGGGCAAAAGACTTACTAGGCATCATACATTCAGATGTATGTGGTCCTTTTAAACCGATGACTAGGAATGGTGAAAGATACTTCATTACCTTTATCGACGACTATAGTCGTTATGGTTATGTGTATTTACTAAGACACAAGGATGAAGCATTTGAAATGTTCAAAGACTTCAAAAGTGAAGTAGAAAATCAACTCAAGAAAACAATCAAAGTCCTTCGCACCGATAGAGGAGGTGAATACCTTAGTGGTGCTTTTCAAGATCATCTTAGGAGTTGTGGAATTATCTCACAACTTACTCCACCTGGAACACCACAACACAATGGTGTGTCCGAAAGGAGAAATCGAACTCTATTAGATATGGTTCGATCTATGATGGCTAGAAGCACATTACCTCTATCGTTTTGGGGTTACGCTTTGCTCTCCGCAGCCCGTATATTAAATATGGCCCCAACCAAGAAAGTGGAAAAGACACCTTTTGAAATATGGCATGGAAACCCTCCATCATTATCATTCTTAAGGGTTTGGGGTTGTGAAGCTTATGTTAAGCAATACACTCCAAATAAATTGGAAGTCTGATCTACTAAGTGTATCTTTGTAGGATATCCTAAAGATGATATAGGATACTATTTCTACGACCCAACCGAGCAAAAGGTATTTGTTGCTCGAAAGGGTAAGTTCTTAGAAGCTAAATTACTTATGGAAGGAACTAGTGGTAGAACAGTGGAACTTGAGGAGGATCAAGAACCACAAGACGATACACGTTTGGTTGATACTAGCGCTCAACAAGAGGTTGTTGAAAATGATCAAGAGGTTGATCAAAACACACAAAATGTTCGCAGATCTGGTAGAATTAGTAATCCACCTGAAAGATATGGATTTTTCATGGATGGATGCTACGTGGTAGATTCAAATGAACCAACCACATACCATGATGCAATGTCAAAATCCGATTGTAACAAATGGCTTGAAGCCATGAACATAGAGATGCAATCCATGTATGACAACCAAGTTTGGGAATTGGTTGTGCCACCACTTAACTCTAAAGTAGTTGGAAGTAAGTGGGTTTTCAAGAAGAAAACAGATTGCATGGTAACTTGGATACTTATAAAGCAAGACTTGTAGCAAAAGGTTTCACTCAAACTCAAGGGATTGATTATGATGAGACCTTCTCGCCTGTGGCGATGCTAAAGTCAATCAGGATATTATTTGCCATAGCTGCATATTATGACTATGAGATCTGGCAATTGGATGTCAAAACGGCTTTTCTTAATGGATATCTTGATTGTGACACCCGTGTCACTACGACCATCAAACAAATGCCAAACCAATGAAATATTATATTTCATACTTGGGATTTGTAAAAATATGTGTATCGATTTCACATATCAACTCTTGTTTCGATTTCAAGCTCTAAATCGCTTTCTGGAAGGTTATACCCGCACTGATGCATAAATATAACCAGTTTAATGCAACGAACACTCCAGAATAGTGAAATAGGCTTAACATACCTTAAATAACCTTTACATAACTTATATATAAGTTTTGGAAGGTTTGGTGTGGTGAAATCAAGTTTAATCGCTTACAGGGACTAAAGTTGACAAACTACGAAAGTATGCCAATTTGAACTGTAACAGACCTTCCGGAACATGACCATAAGTTAAACATACCATAAATATCCTTTACATAGCTTAGAAATAGGCTTTGAGGGGTTCGGTGTGCTAAAATAAACTTTTGGGTCATTCAGGGACTAAAAGTGTCAAAAAGTGCACAAGTTTGCATTTTCGCGCATAACTTACGTTCTGAATACATCCGGACATCCAAAAATTTATGTAAGCACTAAAATATTTTATTTTAGTGTTCTCCATAAGAAAAATCCATTCGTCGCGTCATTTGGTTCGTTTTTCGCATTCGGGACCAGATTCGATGTATTAGCCGTTGTTTAATTCACAACCACACATTCTAAACTTGCTTAGTCAGCGGATAAGGATGGAATTTAAACACCTAAACACCATAACTTTGCAACACATGTATGGATGGAATTTAAACACCTAAACACCATAACTTTGCAACACATGTATGGATGGAATTTAAACACCTAAACACCATAACTTTGCAACACATGTACGGATGGGATTAAGGCACGTTTTCCATGAAACGATCTTAACGGTTCGGGTATTCCTATAAATACCCCATACCCCCCATTGCTAAAATCACTAGAAACTTGATTTGAGAAACTCTAAGTTGAAACATTTGTTTCATACCTGAGATTTTTGAATCGAGTTTCGCATTCGGGGACCCTTCGTAAGTATTCTTTCGTTCTTTTCCTTATTTTATTGCTTTTCGAGTCCGAAAGTCAAACTTTGTTTGACTTTCAGCGTTGACCAGTAATGGTCAATGCGAAGTTCTTTTGAACTTCGCAACGTGAGTGTAATCACGTTGGTCATAGTCCCTTGGGACTATGCCCACTGATTACCACGTTGTCTAGGGTCGTAGGGTAAGCGATCTAATAAATCGCCTATACCTTCGAACCCGACCCAGTTTGGTCGATCATTAGGATCCGACCAAATACATTAGGTGACCATAGTATATAGGGAATAACCTTCCGAGGTTATACCTTATGGTCGCTTCGTTTAAGTAGTTGTATGATAAGTAGTTTATGTGCCTTAGGTAAATTACCAGAATACCCTTTTCATGTATAATTGGTAATTAAGCATATGTAACCTAAACTTTTGTCACATAACTGATTTTGTAACATGTTTAGGCATATAACACTTGTCATAGGACTAGTTAGACGGTCCGAACACGTTTCACGCGAACGACGCGTTAAAGTAGCATAAGCTACCTAAACGGGTCGTAATGGGTCGTAGACACTTAGGTTAAGTTTCATTTAGTATGTAGGCTTTGATTAACCATATCACATGAGTTCCTATACTCATTTGGTTTACAAACCCTAATACTACCCGATCTTCCGATTTAGGTCCGGTTTATTAATGTAGTTACCTATAATAGGTGCCGTTTGATATTCCGCGATCTCTAGCATTGTTTAGTTGTTACTCAAGGACTACTGAGCAATCTCAAGTGAGTACATAGACCCCTCTTTTACTGTTTTCCAAACTGTTTTGGGGTGGAACACATGTGCCTACTTGTTACTTTCATGCTTTCCTGTTTTAACATCATATACTGCTATGTTCGTTAGTACATTATAGTACATGATTTTATGACATTTCATGCTAGGTGTGCCCAATTGTGTGCATTACTTAGTACATCGTTTTACATGACATTTTGACATAGACATTTGACATAGACATTTCGGCATAGACATTTTAACATGATTGACATTTGATCATGCATTTCCCACAAAACATAACTTTGATTTAAACCAAGATTTACTTCAATACTTTGTTTTTGTGCATATGGTTTAGTTGAGACATTTCACTTGCCATACATGACATCTTGACATAGACGTTTGACATGGATATTTGACATAGACATTTGACATGGATATTTGACATAGACATTTTGATATGATTTACATCTTGACATGAACACTTTGGCATATTACCCAATACATTTGACAATTGATTTAAACATAGACTTCTTACATTGGTTGGTTTGGTTTGATTAAGTGATTAAGTAACGATGCGTGTGTAATATGATACAAACATGGTGGATACGCCGTTGGTACTTCCTATATATAAGTGTTTGTATGGTATTACATATTGTAGCGTTATTTGAATCATTTCAGTTTGAGACATAGAACATTTTATACAAATAACATACTTTTCACAAGACATTGATTTATAAACATCTTATCTTATGCAAACATATTTTACTTGGTTATTCATTTAACCTTACATTTATTTATACTTATCATCTGATCTTATCGATTTTCAAATGATTTACAAAGCAAAGCAAATAACAAGGTTCATGACTAAACATTTTCTCAAACATAAGTCATGAAACCTATTTTCACAAAACCTATGTATCTCACAGGCATTTTTATGCTGACGTACCTATTTTCACATGTGTTTTTCAGGAACTGTTGCATAAGATGATCAAGATACATATAGGCAGACTTGGGCTTTAGTGACAATAAAAGATGCAAGACTAGTTAATTATGTTGTATTTCCTAGTTTGATAAGACATTGTAACACTTTAATCAATAAAACGAAACTTCAATTGCCATGGATTTGAAACAATTAATTCTGTTACAACACTCCCCGATGTTTCCGCCACGTTTTGTATGTTCTACGTGGTCGGGGTGTGACAGAAAAGATGGTATCAGAGCCAGGTTATAGGGAATTAGGTTATTAGTAATGCTTTGACCTAGTCTATAACCTTCTTAGGACCCTAACGTGAGTTTACTTGCGTTTAGTCATAAAACAATACCGTCACCTATCCTTAGGCGACTACCACAACAAGAACATAATTTTTCGAAACCGCTTTGAAAACTAATCATCTGTTCTAGGATGATTAATTACTAGGTTTTGAACCCTCTATTGTAAGGTTTTGAACCCTCTATTGTAAGGTTTTGAACCCTCTGTTATATGGTTTCGAACCCCTTTGAATTTTCAAAATCTCGTCAAGGTTTTGGGTTTTAAATAATGTGAACACGTGCAAACTGGAAGGGTGAATGCCTGTATTCTGAGTTTTCTGTCTAGGCAAGCACTTCGTATACATCTCAACCAGACGCGAGACCAGTTGTGCTTACCTGGGAATTCTTGGGATGAGTGTTCACTTATAGGCGAGCATGTCTTCGCGATACATTATTTTTGACCTATTTACTTTGATTAGTCACCGTCTCATTTGTTTGCCTTAAGTAACAAACAAATGATCGCAATTTTATGCATTGTTATTCTGTTTTCATTTCCCTTGTTCCCTCCCATATCTCCTATGTTCTTCATGGTGTCTCTTCATCGCAATAAGACTCGAGTGTCCGGACCAGGTGCTACAACTGCCCAACAAATAGGCGTAGTACTCCAGAAGACCGTTGATTTAGCTATCACCATGAGTCAGCTCAGGAATGAAGCCGTGCAAGGGAACTGCTCCTTGGTGCAATCAATGCCATCGTCATTATTCAAATCAAATACCATGTTACAAATGTACCCACGGTGGACGATGGAGACATTTGGTTAACATGTGTCGCTTTGCTGTTCAAAGCAAGGCAGTAGCAAACCCTGTTGCTGCTTAACCTTCAAGTTCTGCTTCATATGTCGCCCTGGCATATCTAGCGCCTGAACCTCATGAACTTTCTACCTTGTGTATCGACTTAAGCACGCCTAGTGCAAGGTGTCGAAGCACCTCTCGTTACGCAAATTTCAAAATCCATAAAGGATCTTTCTATCCTCATAATCAGATCCTTATGGATGAATATCACTCAAATCGGAGCCCTTAATTGAATTATTCGTATGCCTTAATACGTACATTACCATTCAATAAGGACAAAGCCGAATTCTTATTTAGATCTTCCTATCTTCATAGTTAGATTCTAAGGATTAAAGTGCCAAATGAAATCCACGAATTGGATTCCTGGTGTACTTTGAGTATCCGCGTCCAAAGATAACAAATTAATAACCAAGTTAAACAATTATGTGATTATGTGCTTATGTGTTCCCTTTTATGTTTTTGTGTGATCCAAATTCTTGTCATCCAAATCCTCGTAGAATCTTCCATATCTTTGGGTGCTATATTAAATCCTCAACGGGCTTGTACGTAATAGTAAAGACCCTTGGATTATATTGTACCATTCCATAATTAGACCCTGAGAGGTCTAGGTAAACAGATTGATCCAAAAATCTGGTTAGGAATATCATGTGATGATATAGCTGAAAGGACTCCTTGGTGGCCTAATTTAAAAGGATCCTTTGTCGATCTAATTAAAAAAGGACCCTATGGTAGTTTAGTCACACTCATCATCAGGTTTGATTTTTCCTCCCCTTCACATTTCAGACAAATTGTGCGGACTATGCAAGGAATTGCGTAATTATGGATGCATACATAATTATGAAATTCAGTGCACGGAAACCACAGCAAATTTTGTCATGTGTCTAGAGACTATTCCGTTCATTTTTGTTTCTGAAGATGTAAAATGACTATTCCGTTCATTTTTGTTTCTGAAGATGTAAAATGACTATTCCGTTCATTTTTGTTTCTGAAGATGTAAAATGACTATTCCGTTCATTTTTGTTTCTGAAGATGTAAAATGACTATTCCGTTCATTTTTGTTTCTGAAGATGTAAAATGACTATTCCGTTCATTTTTGTTTCTGAAGATGTAAAATGACTATTCCGTTCATTTTTGTTTCTAAAGATGTAAAATGACTATTCCGTTCATTTTTGTTTCTAAAGATGTAAAATGACTATTCCGTTCATTTTTGTTTCTGAAGATGTAAAATGACTATTCTGTTCATTTTTGTTTCTGAAGATGTTGTGGAAAATGACTATTCTGTTCATTTTTGTTTCTAAAGAATGCCTGTTGAGAATAACTCTGTTCATTTTTCATTTCTGAAAAATGTTCGTTAAAGAGAAATTACAGGATTACGTCTTGTTCATCTTTGATGGTTATTTAACACAAAGTCACAAATAGACTCCTACGAATTAATTTCGGGACGAAATTTCCTAAAGTAGGGGAGACTGTGACACCCGTGTCACTGCGACCATCAAACAAATGCCAAACCAATGAAATATTATATTTCATACTTGGGATTTGTAAAAATATGTGTATCGATTTCACATATCAACTCTTGTTTCGATTTCAAGCTCTAAATCGCTTTCTGGAAGGTTATACCCGCACTGATGCGTAAATATAACCAGTTTAATGCAACGAACACTCCGGAATAGTGAAATAGGCTTAACATACCTTAAATAACCTTTACATAACTTATATATAAGTTTTGGAAGGTTTGGTGTGGTGAAATCAAGTTTAATCGCTTACAGGGACTAAAGTTGACAAACTGCGAAAGTATGCCAATTTGAACTGTAACAGACCTTCCGGAACATGACCATAAGTTAAACATACCATAAATATCCTTTACATAGCTTAGAAATAGGCTTTGAGGGGTTCGGTGTGCTAAAATAAACTTTTGGGTCATTCAGGGACTAAAAGTGTCAAAAAGTGCACAAGTTTGCATTTTCGCGCATAACTTACGTTCTGAATACATCCGGACATCCAAAAATTTATGTAAGCACTAAAATATTTTATTTTAGTGTTCGCCATAAGAAAAATCCATTCGTCGCGTCATTTGGTTCGTTTTTCGCATTCGGGACCAGATTCGATGTATTAGCCGTTGTTTAATTCACAACCACACATTCTAAACTTGCTTAGTCAGCGGATAAGGATGGAATTTAAACACCTAAACACCATAACTTTGCAACACATGTATGGATGGAATTTAAACACCTAAACACCATAACTTTGCAACACATGTATGGATGGAATTTAAACACCTAAACACCATAACTTTGCAACACATGTACGGATGGGATTAAGGCACGTTTTCCATGAAACGATCTTAACGGTTCGGGTATTCCTATAAATACCCCATACCCCCCATTGCTAAAATCACTAGAAACTTGATTTGAGAAACTCTAAGTTGAAACATTTGTTTCATACCTGAGATTTTTGAATCGAGTTTAGCATTCGGGGACCCTTCGTAAGTATTCTTTCGTTCTTTTCCTTATTTTATTGCTTTTCGAGTCCGAAAGTCAAACTTTGTTTGACTTTCAGCGTTGACCAGTAATGGTCAATGCGAAGTTCTTTTGAACTTCGCAACGTGAGTGTAATCACGTTGGTCATAGTCCCTTGGGACTATGCCCACTGATTACCACGTTGTCTAGGGTCGTAGGGTAAGCGATCTAATAAATCGCCTATACCTTCGAACCCGACCCAGTTTGGTCGATCATTAGGATCCGACCAAATACATTAGGTGACCATAGTATATAGGGAATAACCTTCCGAGGTTATACCTTATGGTCGCATCGTTTAAGTAGTTGTATGATAAGTAGTTTATGTGCCTTAGGTAAATTACCAGAATACCCTTTTCATGTATAATTGGTAATTAAGCATATGTAACCTAAACTTTTGTCACATAACTGATTATGTAACATGTTTAGGCATATAACACTTGTCATTGGACTAGTTAGACGGTCCGAACGCGTTTCACGCGAACGACGCGTTAAAGTAGCATAAGCTACCTAAACGGGTCGTAATGGGTCGTAGACACTTAGGTTAAGTTTCATTTAGTATGTAGGCTTTGATTAACCATATCACATGAGTTCCTACACTCATTTGGTTTACAAACCCTAATACTACCCGATCTTCCGATTTAGGTCCGGTTTATTAATGTAGTTACCTATAATAGGTGCCGTTTGATATTCCGCGATCTCTAGCATTGTTTAGTTGTTACTCAAGGACTACTGAGCAATCTCAAGTGAGTACATAGACCCCTCTTTTACTGTTTTGGGGTGGAACACATGTGCCTACTTGTTACTTTCATGCTTTCCTATTTTAACATCATATACTGCTATGTTCGTTAGTACATTATAGTACATGATTTTATGACATTTCATGCTAGGTGTGCCCAATTGTGTGCATTACTTAGTACATCGTTTTACATGACATTTTGACATAGACATTTGACATAGACATTTCGGCATAGACATTTTAACATGATTGACATTTGATCATGCATTTCCCACAAAACATAACTTTGATTTAAACCAAGATTTACTTCAATACTTTGTTTTTGTGCATATGGTTTAGTTGAGACATTTCACTTGCCATACATGACATCTTGACATAGACGTTTGACATGGATATTTGACATAGACATTTGACATGGATATTTGACATAGACATTTTGATATGATTTACATCTTGACATGAACACTTTGGCATATTACCCAATACATTTGACAATTGATTTAAACATAGACTTCTTACATTGGTTGGTTTGGTTTGATTAAGTGATTAAGTAACGATGCGTGTGTAATATGATACAAACATGGTGGATACGCCGCTGGTACTTCCTATATATAAGTGTTTGTATGGTATTACATATTGTAGCGTTATTTGAATCATTTCAGTTTGAGACATAGAACATTTTATACAAATAACATACTTTTCACAAGACATTGATTTATAAACATCTTATCTTATGCAAACATATTTTACTTGGTTATTCATTTAACCTTACATTTATTTATACTTATCATCTGATCTTATCGATTTTCAAATGATTTACAAAGCAAAGCAAATAACAAGGTTCATGACTAAACATTTTCTCAAACATAAGTCATGAAACCTATTTTCACAAAACCTATGTATCTCACAGGCATTTTTATGCTGACGTACCTATTTTCACATGTGTTTTTCAGGAACTGTTGCATAAGATGATCAAGATACATATAGGCAGACTTGGGCTTTAGTGACAATAAAAGATGCAAGACTAGTTAATTATGTTGTATTTCCTAGTTTGATAAGACATTGTAACACTTTAATCAATAAAACGAAACTTCAATTGCCATGGATTTGAAACAATTAATTCTGTTACAACACTCCCCGATGTTTCCGCCACGTTTTGTATGTTCTACGTGGTCGGGGTGTGACATTGATGAAGATGTCTATATGGTTCAGCCTGAAGGTTTTGTCGATCCAAAACATCCTGACAAAGTATGCAAGTTAAAGAAATCAATCTATGGATTGAAATAAGCATCTAGAAGTTGGAATCATCGTTTTGATGAAGAAATTAAGAAATTTGGATTCATCAAGAACGGTGATGAAGCTTGTGTGTATAAGAAAGCTAGTGGGAGCATGATCACTTTCTTAGTACTGTATGTCGATGACATTCTACTATTTGGGAATGACATTCCAACCATGGAAGGTGTAAAAGCTTGGCTTGGAAGTTGTTTTTCCATTAAGGATCTTGGTGAAGTTGCCTACATTCTGGGAATAAAGGTCTATAGGGATAGATCAAGGCGCTTGATAGGTTTAAACCAAAGTGCATACATTGACAAAGTCTTGAATAGGTTCCAAATGGAGAACTCTAAGAGAGGTTTTGTACCTATTCAAAAGGGGACAATATTGAATACATCTCAATGTCCAAGCTCAAAGGATGAGCAAGAGAAAATGAAAAGAATCCCATATGCGTCAGCTATAGGATCCATCATGTATGCAATGATATGCACCAGACCGGACGTTTCATGCGCCTTGAGCATGACGAGTAGATACCAGCAGAATCCAGGTAACAGTCATTGGATGGCTGTTAAAAGCATATTGAAATATCTTAGGAGGACTAAGGATATGTTCTTAATATATGGATCTGGTGAGGAGGAACTCGTTGTAAAGGGTTACACGGACGCGAGTTTCCAAAACGATCGAAGTGATTCTCGATCACAATCGGGGTATGTCTTCATTTTAAATGGAGGTGCAGTCTCTTGGAAGAGCTCAAAACAAGACGTGGTAGCATTGTCCACTACAGAATCAGAATACATCGCCGCTTCATTGGCAGCCCCGGAAGCTGCATGGCTGAAGAAATTTATAGCCGACCTAGGGGTGGTCCCTACCATTCAAGACCCCCTAGAGATCTTTTGTGATAACGAAGGTGCGATTGCTCAAATCAAGGAACCTTGTGCGCACCAAAAGACTAGACCTATCGAGCGGAGATTCAACTACATAAGGGATGAAGTTGAAAAGGGAAAGATATGTATCCGCCAAGTTCACACAGATCAAAACATTGCGGATCCACTCACGAAGCTCCTTGACAGGGGAAAACATGAGGGTCATACATGTTCCTTAGGACTTCGATATTCTAGTGATTGGATTTGATCTATTTTGTATTTGGATATTGAAACAATTGTTATTTTAACTCTTTTATGGTATTTTGAGTTATGTTTCATATTAGCATGTTTAAATCCGTGAATAAGTTAATTATTCTAAATGTCCGTTGTCGATCATACTTGTGGGAACAAATATGAATGTAAGACTATTATGAACTTGGATTGGTGGATATTCATTTAGAATGAATATAGAGCAAAGTGTTGCTACCAAAGTTCATAGATATTTGTGGGATACAAATATTGGACTGACTCGCTCTAAAATATTACTGCATGGAATCATTTGTGATTGATCATAAGTAAATTTTGAATTAAGGCGAATATCAAAGTATCCTCTGACCTGAGATACATATTGGGTCTTGATATTCACCAAATATTATGCCTTGACTTATTTCTTCGTTGTCAGTAATATGACAGTACATAAGGCTGAGCTCAGGTGTGATACAAGGTGATTGTGAGAGACGTATGTAGTCAAGAAGGGATTTGTTCCTCTTATTCGTTTAGAGTAAGATGTCTAAGGCCTGATAAAGTTAAATCAACAGAGAGTGATCACTCTATGTCTCTGGATTTAACATGACATCTGTAACGAAAGGATAAATGATAGATTCACCTAAATCATGTTCAAGTAAGGGACTTGAAAGGGATGATGTTATTGAATGGCAAATATAGTCATACGTATTGGGGGTAGTAAACCGTAGTTAGGCATCATTTACTACTTGCATCAATCTTCTATGTATCTTGTGCAAGTGGGAGATTGTTGGACTCTGTATGCCCAAGACACATATTAAATTGATGTGGCTAGTACGTTATGATCCAAGTCGAGTCATACCCAATAACAAGCTAGACAAACACCAATAATATTTATTTGTGATATGATCAAACAAATAAATATTAACACTTACAATATTTAGAAATTGGTGTTCTAAATAATTACACTTGAGAAACCAATAAATTATGTGGATAATTTATTATGAGAGAATATTTTATTTTGTTATTTAATAAGTTAAATAACAATTTTAAAAGAGGTGCATAAAGTCTTGAAAACATATAGTGTTTATTTTATAAAAGTTATAAAAATAAACAAGACTTTATTTAATAAAGTAAAATTGATTTTTTTTTAAAAACACCCACCTAGGGCCGGCCCCCCTTTCTCTCTAACCAAAGAAATTGGTCCAATATCTTTTCATGCATTTTGCATGTGGAAGAAGCCTCTTGATTGGGCAAAAACGAGGTGACTCTTCTCTCATCATTTATATATTTTTTGTATGACAAAAATATAAAGAAGAGATAGAAATAATCTCAAAGGGTAGAGCTGAATTTTTTCTCTAAAAATTTCGGCCATAGAAGGGTTCCAAGGAGCTTTTCGGTTTCGTTTCAAGTGTTAAATCCTAGCTATTTCGTGGTGTTTTGTTGGAAGCTTGGGGTATACAAGCTTGAGGCCTTCTACTCTTGAAGGCAACCATTCTTGAAGCATCATCCGTTTCATTCTCATTACTCCAAGAAGGTAGTTTTCTAAACACCCTATGGTTGTGTTTGATAGTATGCATCTTCATATATGGATCCGGGTTTTGGGATTTTACTTATAAATGAAATTTATATCATAAAAGTAACATGTTTTAAACATAATTTCCGCTGCGTTTTTTATTTCATAAGGATGAAATTGCTTTGATAAACATGTTAAAATCCCATCAGGAATGAGAACTCGATCTTTTTACAAACACCTTTTTCTCAACAAACTTCCTGTTTTGAAATTTTCTTCTTTGATTGTTCTTACCACCCTTATAACCACCCGACCAATTGTTTTGAGTGTTGTTAGAAATACGCGGCGGTACAACAGGTTTTTTGTAGTAAGATTTATCTTTTTCAAAGTTTAATTGCCTTTTAGAATGTTTCAAACCTTCGATCTCAGAAACATCAATCTCAATCAACTTGAACACATTTCTCAATTTACCAACATTCACATTCTCCAAAGGAAAATCACGATCCGAATACAACTTATCAGATCCCGCCATCTTGTACATCACAAGATTAGGTTCTTCATTTAAGTTGTTTTTGGATTTTGATTTTGGAATGTATTTATCCAAAAAGCATTCATCATCCTCAGTAGTGTCACTTTCAGACTTTAAAACATTTTCAACCATGCTTTTCACAACTTCAGATTGGACACTATCTTCATCAGATGATGTAGTAAATGTGACATCAATCGTATCTGGAAGCTTAATTTCATTTTCTTCTTCATCATTAACCAACCCTGATTTTTTCTTTGAAAAATTGTTTAAAACTGCTGGTGGAACCTGATGAAATCCAACCCTGGTTCCATCAAAGTATACATCTTCGCCTGCTTTGTTCTTTCCAATTGGTTTAGGAACTATATGTTGAAGAACAAAACTTGCGGAGCTGTAACTGTTCAGTTTCAACTGGATGCGTTCATTTTCAATTTTAGCTTCTTGAAACTGAAGCTTCAACTTAGCAATCTCATCCAGTTGTTGGTTGATTTGCTCTTCTTTAACTCTCAGAACACCTGACAATTGCACATTTTCTTTGTTTATCTTACCATTTCTTTCATTAGAATCTTTAACCGTTCGTTTTAGCTTCTCAAAATTTTCTGAAAGTTGACGATTTTCATGAATTTTCTTTTCGTTTTCTTTCCTAATTCTTTCTACTTCAATTTTATCAGTTTCGATTTTCTCAGTTAATTCTTTTAATCGATCATTTGAAGCTTTTAACATTTTGTCACGGTTTAAGATCTGGTTTTCAACATCTCTGACTCTTCCTATCAGTTCATCGATCTTTTTACCGCTGAGGTAAGCAATTGTACTACAAACCTTGCAGTCTTTCATGCAATTTTTGCAGTCGCTCTCAGTTTTCGCTTTCTTACCTGACTCATTGATTGCATCATTCTGACTGACCTTGCTTTTAGACTCAGTCCCAGAACCAGAAACTACCTCTAGCTCTTTCGCTGCAAGCACTTTGTCAGCCATTTGCTTCAGGTTTGCTACGGTGAATTCTTTTGACGTGTCAATAATCCTGTCATCAATTCACTTTGGCTGCGGCTCTTTCTCCTTTTCTTTTTCTTTTTCTTCAGCTTCTCCTCCTCCCCACGACTCTCTCTGTCTGGCTTCTTCTTCGTCAGCAATTTGTTTGGTGAGAGTTTCAACATTAAGAGACTTTGGATCAACAGCAATATTTCCTTTGGGATCAAGGTAACATTCTCTATCAGCATCCCATCTATTCGCCTTTTTTGCTTCTTTGTATATCTGATCGATTCTAATCATCCTGTCTTGGGCTTTCATTTTTCTGTTGATGTATTTCTCTTCTTCGTTTCTGTTATCTTTGAAAGGAACAACTTTTGTCACAAACGCATAGCCCACTGCATCCTCTTCCGGTAGCAGTTCACTCCAATCGTATCCCTCATCATCGTGAATAACAACAAGAGCTCTTGATTTTTCTTTGGGGGTATCTTCAAGTTGTTTCATTCTGGGAGGTTCAGATTTTTTTTTTTTTTTGGGTAAAGGGTTACCCCGGTGAATTTTATTAAAAAGAATAAAGAATCACGCAAGTGTACCAACGTAGCACACAAGAGCTAGACTTGGCATACCAAGCCTAGCACAACCAAACTAACAGAAACATCACAACCAACTCACAAAAAGCAAAACCAAAACCGACCAAACACAAACAGCCCGAAGCCAAAACATTGGCAACTAAATAAAAAACTCTGCGTAAAGAGACTCTAGCCCAGATCAATGTTTAAAGCCTTCACTTGGAACTTCCATCTCTCCAACATCAACGGGTGTTTCAGACCTCTCCCAGCCTTGAATGTCACCAGCTTTAGACGAACCGTATGAAGAATAATGTTCGTAATCATAGTAGCGTTTCGCTGACTTGAAGAAAACAGCCTGTTGTTTCTTTCTTGCCATATGAAATAAGAAGAAGCAGCAACAACCAACTGACTTACAATACTCTTCGCCGAGTTATTAGTAGAATGTTGAGAAAGCCAAGAACTAATAGAATCCCAATTTGCATCAACAGAGTCCATATAAGCCATATCTTTTACCCGTTTCCACACTTGCAAAGCATAAGAGCACCGAAAAAATAAGTGGTCCCGAGAGTCTTTACCATTCTTACACAATGGACAGCACATTAGATTTAAATTAGTTGCACTTCCCGCATCCCAAACACCCATTCGATCCTGAGTTTTCAGCTTATTCTTAATAACTAACCACAAGTGGAAAGAGTGTCTCGGAATACACTGACTGAACCAAACCAAATTAACCCAATCAACCTCCTCTCCTCGCGCCCGAATGCTTTCCCAAGCCTCTCTAGCACTAAATTCCGATATATTGCCCTGCCTATTCTTCCAAACGAGCTTATCAGGAACATTATGGTCAATACTCGGTGTCATTAAAGTAATCAGAACCGGATAAAGGTCGAACCAAGCAATAGGCCACTTCCAACCATTATGATTATCGATGAGATCCGACACAGTGGTTTGCATGCTAAACCCCGCCCCATGAATTCGTCTAGGTGTTATGAAGTCCCGCAAAGGGCTATGAGGGCACCAATTGTCATTCCAAGCATTTGCCTTTCTGCCATCACGAATCAAGAACCAAATGAACGGACGAATAGAGGACCGGATAGATAAGATTTTCCTCCATCCCCATGTCATACTACCACGAAGAGGGAGCTCCCAAAAGTTTTTCCCTTTGATCCTGTAAGAATGAACCCATTTTACCCAGAGGGATTCCCGTTTAATAAGAATGCTCCACACATGATTAGTAAGAAGCGCTTTGTTCGAGTCATGAATTTTTCGAATACCCAACCCGCCTTCGGCTTTAGGAAGGCAAACATTTTTCCAAGCAACTTTCGGATAAGAGCCTTTTGCCGCCCCACCACTCCAAAGAAAATTACGCATCCGCTTTTCGATGTCACTAACAATACGGGCCGGAAGCATAAAAACTGAAGCCCAGTATACGTGCATAGCCGAAATGACCGAATTAATTAATTGAAGCCTTCCTGCAAAAGAGAGAGACTTGTTTAACCAATGATCAATTTTCTTGTCAACTCGATCCACTAGGATTTTGCAATCCTTAAACGATAGCTTAGTCGAAATCAGCGGAACTCCCAAGTATTTAACGGGAAGCTCTCCCTCATGAAACGGAAGAAAAGAACAAATAGCTTGCTTGATTTGAGGCGAAACATTACTGAAAAAGACCGTGCTTTTTGCTAGATTCGGGTTAAGACCCGAAATTCTAGTGAACAAATCCAAAGCATCCCTCATGATTCTAATAGACACCATATCCGGATTAGCGAAAATAAACAAGTCGTCCGCAAAGGACACATTAATGATCTTCTGAATTTTACACTTATCATGGTATCTGAAAGCAGGATGATCATCGGCTGCCTTGTGTAATAATAAAGAAAGTACCTCCATGACTAAGGTGAACAAATAAGGGGATATAGGATCACCCTGTTTGAGCCCCCTCCTACCCTTGAAGTAACCACAAAGGTTCCCATTGATGCTAAGAGAAAACGACACAGTAGTGACACACGTCGTAATCCATCCTACCATTTTGGGAGGGAATCCGAACCTGGTAAGGATAGACTTGAGAAACGTCTAGCTAACTGTGTCATATGCTTTCTGGATGTCAATTTTGAAGGCACACCTCGGCTTTCCCCTATGTAAATGATAGTTATGCATAAGTTCCTGTGTAAGA
Source organism: Helianthus tuberosus (assembly GCA_030545235.1). Lineage (NCBI taxonomy): Eukaryota > Viridiplantae > Streptophyta > Magnoliopsida > Asterales > Asteraceae > Helianthus > Helianthus tuberosus. Next base: position 114,143,364 of record CM060387.1, on the reverse strand, counting down.
AGGATGTTGTCCGAGATTTTCCTACCAGGAATAAAGGCCGATTGGCTGATGTCAACTAAGCTACCCAAACTACCTTTAATTCTCTCCGACAAGATCTTACTAATGCATTTAAGAATGACGTTGCAACAGGATATCGGCCTATACTCCAAAACCGATGAAGGAGTGGAGACTTTGGGAACCAAGGCAATTATTGTATGGTTAACTTGCTGAAGCAGTTTACCATTCTCAAAAAATTGAATGATTGCAGCCGAAACTTCATCACCAACTACATCCCACGCTTTCTTAAAAAATACCGAAGTGTATCCATCTGGACCCGGAGCCTTGTTATCAGCAATACTGAACATAGCCGCCTTAACTTCCTCACGAGTCATTGGCCGAATCATATGATTAGCTGAATTCTGGTCTACGGTATTCACAAATAGGCCATCCATGTTTAAATCGTCCACGGCAGCATCAATACCCAAGAAATTGGCATAGTGGTCAACTAAAGCTTTCTCAACATCCACTCCTTCATGCTGAACACCATTAGCATCTCTAATCAAGTGTATTTTATTCCTGGCATTTCTACTTTTAACAAAATTGTGAAAAAAAGAAGTATTGCCATCTCCCGCACTTAGCCAATCAAGCTTTGCTTTTTGTTTTAAAAATGATTCCTCATCATAAGAAGCACAATGAAACTTCTTTATAAGCTCTGTTTCAGTTTTCCGAAGCGTAGCATCAAACGGATTAAGATCTATTTGGCGGTGAATTTCATCCAGCTGCACTCTCAGGTCTTTGACTTTAGCATGTAGATTACCTTGATCATGTAGCAGCTTTCTTAACGGAGATTTCAGATTTCGAAGCTTTTTAACCACAGAAAGCATCGGAATACCCTCTACACTTCTGCTCCATTCAGACACAACACAAGCTTTGAACTCATCTTTGCTTGCTATAAAATTAGCAAACTTAAACGGTTTGGGTTTTGGCCGGCAAACACGATCCATTTTAAGGATGCACGGTGTATGATCCGACACCCTATAAGGGTGATAGAGCACATGAGCATTAGGAAACACATCCAAGAAACTTACATTCCCCATAACCCGATCTATTTTCTTTAGGATACCAATCCCTTCCCTTGGCTTTTGATTCCACGTAAAATGAAGCCCATGCCCTGGGATATCAAGAAGCTCCGTATATTGCACACACTCAAAGAAGTCCCTCATACCTATTGCCGGAGTAGACAAACCATGTAAAACATCATCCAAGTAAAGGGCCGAGTTGAAATCTCCTAGGACAATCCACGGCTGGTTACTAACAACCAACTTATGCTTCATCAAATCTTGCCATAACTCCCTACGCTCCTGATAAGTATTCTTTGCATAGACAAAAGACACAAACACACGAGTATCCTGAGCTGTTGACTTGAGTTTGACATGCACAACCTGATCCGATTGAGCTAATACCATAAGATCTACCAAATCGTTATTCCAACCTATTATGATTCTAGTACCTCTATTACAAACACCACCATTCGAGGTCCACTCCCATTGTTTAAAGACTCTTCCGCATATCTTAGAAAGTTTTGACACCTCCACATGAGATTCCAGAATGGCACAAACGCTCAACCGATTATCTTTTACTATTTGCTGAACCTCTCTTTGTTTCAGGGGCTGGTTCAAGCCCCTTATATTCCAAGCTGCAATGCTATCCATAAAAACCCATATCAACGGGAGTGCTTGCCCCCTCAGAGTTGCCCTTCTTCTTATTTGCTGACATGAACGACGATATTTCCGTGTGACATGGATCTATTAATTCCTCACCCTCCAAGTTCAAATTCTGATTTTTTGAGTTCTTTTCCTCCATACTTGTTCCATCCAACGTATCGTTTTTCAGCTCTGATGAGTTCTGCCCATTTAGATTACCTGAATTGACACCATCCTCACCTAACATTTCATATTTGTTATGTAATTTCACAACCGGATCAGCTTCCTTTAAGTCCCCTTGGTTTTTGGTTCCCGATGTACTAGCACCTCCCGTGCTTTGCTTAGGTTTGTAAATAAATTTCGGCCTTTGTTTCTTTTGTCGAAAACCATGTTTTGCAGTCTTTCTTTTATCCATTACGAAGCCCTCTTCATCAATTATAACCTGCTTTGCTTTCTCCTTGGAAGCCTTTGGGCATGAAGAAATATTATGGCCGAATAAACAACAAGTTTCACATCGGTGAGGTTTCCATTCATATTCCACCCTAACTCTTTCCATCACAAATCCTTCTTCCTCCATTTTTGGAATGGCAACCACAACATGAGATTTTAGTTCCTTTTCAGCATTTATCTCAACCATTGCACGGGCATAACTAGTTCTACCCCAATTCTCAATGCACATATCCGCCGTATAACTATCTAACCTTTTCGGAATTCCCACCTTAGAGGCCAGCAAACTCAGACCATCATCTGTGTATACGGCCAAAGGAACATTGTGTAACCTGATCCATACTGGAACCGACTTAATACCCTCCTTCTTTAAACTTACAGTCGGACCCCAAATATTCAGGAATAACGGCATTTTCCTAATCAGCCATGGACCACTTTCAAGAACCTTATGCATACCCTCTTTAGAATCAAATTTGAAAAAGAAAAAACCATCTGAGTTCATCATAAGCTTAACGAACCCATATTTTGCCCATACATTCTTGACATAGTACTCAACAACGGGAAAAGGCAATCTATCACCTAGAAAGTAACCGTAAAGAACATTCTCAAATTTCTTTTGTACCTGTCGAACAGCTTCCTTAGGAATAACTACATCCGCCTCCTCCACACTCTCCGAAGACTCAAGCAATCTGAAGTTTACCTCACGCTTAATTGACGTATTGATCTTCACTCTATCCGCATACGATTCTTGGAAAACCTTATTATTCTCTCCCCCCTCAGAATTCTGATCAGGTTGAGAACACACCTGATTAACTGGCACTGTAACTTTCGTAAGCTCATCAATAATGTTAATAGGGTTCAGATCAGGCTGCAAGTTCTGAAAGCTTCCCCGACGTGGTGCTAAAGGGTTTCCATCAATAGACACAATACGGCTAGCAATACCCTTAGCCATTAAAGGCGGCTTACCCTGATCATCCTTAGGATTATTAGCAGCTTTGTTACGTTCATCATGAAGAGATGAATTATAATTCTCCATTACTCCAAAATTCACACACCATGCAAAGAAAGAAAACCGAACAGAAATCAACAAGACCTACGGCGAGAATGGCAGAAAAAAAACCCTATAAAGAATAAACGGAGGTTCAGATTTGTTCTGATGATAAATTGCTCTTTTGTAGTAATCCTCTCTGAATGTATTTGCAGTATCATCAGCAGGTGCATTTCGACATTCACGTTTAAAATGTCCCTTTTGTTTACATCTGAAACACGTAACTTTTGATTTATCAAACCCGAGCTTTGTGGAAGGTCCACCAATAGAATGTTTGCCTGTAATCTCCATGAACCTTTGTGCTCGTCTGACTGCACTAGCCATACACCACCTGATATATCAACTCCATCTCTTCTGGGTCGATCTCATCATAGTCCTCCTTGGTGAGGTTAGTGTTTCCAATCTTGCCCGCAACAAGGCTCTCGTATGACTCTAAAACAGACGCTAAAAACACCATTTGCTGCTTTGCGGATTCCTCACTAAAATTTTGTGCATTCTTTAGATCCACAGCAATGTTACATTGAAACAGGTTCTTCGAAGCTGAATGGCTTGGAGTAGTTGACGATGAACCACTATGAAAACCACTGCTTGAACTTTCTTGATTTGACGCGTTAGAACTTTCAGCTGAGAAAGCTGTCTTAGGAGACACATTCTTCGGGATCATACTTCCTCGGTAATACAGCTCAACATTCTGCTGATATGAGGAATGATTGACTTTGTTTGATTTCTTGATCTCCAGTTCATGACTATCCAATCTTTCGATTAACAGATCAACCGTCAGATCCTCTGACTTTATTGTGTTCTTCAGCATCAAGGCAAAGTACTGCCAGTCTTTATCATCAGGCGGTGAGTCAAACAGTTTGTCAACCAATTCTTCTTGAGTATATATGATTCCATGTCGTGCCAGCTCCATCTTTAAATGTCCAAATCTTTCAATCATCTTAGATACAGATTCGTTTTTCAAACATCCAAACAAATCAAATTCTTTTCTTAACAATTTCTTTTTGTTTTTAACTATCTCAGCACTACCCACACATTTCACTCTCAGTTTTTTTTTTTTTTTTTTTGGGTAAAGGGTTACCCCAGATGAATTTTATAAATAACTCAAAAACAATACAAGGGCATGCCTGAATGACACACCAACTAGACAACACAACCGATGCCTAGGAACAACGAAAGAAAAAACACACAACCCCAGTTATACAAACCAATAAACCAAAGAAAACAGCCAACCCAAGAAACTACCAGAAGCCACACACTCAAACAAAAAACTTAGACAACCCCACGAGCTAGTTTCTAACCCGGGTCCTTCACTTCTTCGTTTGTAGCAATCTCCCATTTCTTTAACATGTTATGAACTTTGGAATCCCCTCTAAACTCGAACCCCATTAGTCGAAGTCTGACCGTATTCTTGATTCTCCCAACCACCGAAGCAGTATTAGACTGAACATTAGAAAACAGACAGTTGTTTCTCTCGAGCCATACAAAGTAAGTAGCCGCCGCAATGACTAACTTGCATACAATGTGCTCCGTCTTCTTGGATGAAGCGTTCTGGCCCATCCAATCCATAGTAGCTTGCCATGAGTCATCAACCTGATTCAACGACAACATCTGCTTGACTTCCTGCCATACTTTAGAAGCAAACGAACATTGAAAGAAAAGATGATCTCTTGAATCTCGATTATTTTTGCACAATGGACAACACATCAGATTAAGATTAGTTGCGCTCCCCACCTCCCAAACAGCCAACCTATCCTGAGTCTTTAGTTTATTCTTGATAACCAACCAAAGATGAAACGAGTGCCTTGGTATACATTGCGAAAACCAAACCCCATTAACCCAGGGAACCGGACTCTCACGATGTCTAATCACATTCCATACCTCCAATGACCGAAAATGACAAAAGTTTCCTTGCAAATCCTTCCATACTGTACGGTCAGCCACGTTGTGAATCAACTGAGGAACATTCAATTGAATTAAAACTGGATAGATATAATACCAAGCTTGAGGCCACTTCCATTGCCCATCAATATCAATTAAGTCCGCCAACGAAGAAGATATAGAGAATCCAGCATTTGAAATCCGTCTTGGAGTTATGAACGAGCTAAGAGGACTAAGATGACACCAATTATCACTCCACATATTCGTTTGAAACCCACTCCGAACTAGCTTCTAGATGAACGGCCGAACAATGTCACGAATAGACAGGAGCTTCCTCCATCCCCAGCTGATACTACCTCGTAACTGAACATCCCAAAAAGAGCGATCTTTCAACTTGTACGAATAAATCCATTCGACCCACAAAGACTTCCTTCTAGTGATAATGCTCCAGATGTGGCTTGTCATTAGGGCCTTATTGACATCCGATATGGTTCTAATACCAAGTCCGCCTTTTTTTTTTTTGGGTAAAGGGTTACCCCGGTGATTCTATTATAGACAACCGCCAAATAAGTACAAGTAGTGAGGATGAGTTCCCCACTAGTTCATATACAGGACATGCCCCATATATGTAAGCAAAAAACAAACAAACCAACATACCAACTCAAACTAGCCTACTACAATCATGATATGACTAACTAGTAGACAAACTAAAAAATCAAACAACGACGTCAACCGCCATCATCAAAAATGAAATTGCTACCAACCGGCAGCCCCTTAGCATGAAACATAAGCCACCTATCCATTGGACTTTATGTGAGAGGTGCTTGCCCCTGTACTGGAAGCCGTAGGATGTGTACCCGATGTTAAAAACTCATTTTTTTTTTTTTTGGGTAAAGGGTTACCCCGGTGATTCTATTATAGACAACCGCCAAATAAGTACAAGTAGTGAGGATGAATTCCCCACTAGTTCATATACAGGACATGCCCCATATATGTAAACAAAAAAACCAAACAAACCAAGTTACCACATTATTCTAGCCTACTACAATCATGATAATGACTAACTAGTAGACAAACGAAAAAACAAACAAAAAGACGTCAACCGCCATCGTCAAAAATGAAATTGCTACCAACTGGCAGCCCTTTAGCATGAAATAGACGCCACCTATCCATTAGACAAGTTTATGTGAGAGGTGCTTGCCCCTGTACTAGAAGACGTAGGATGAGTACCCGATGTCATAAACTCATTCGTTTCATCATATACAACCTCTACCCCGTCATCATCAGACTCCTCATTTGGCTCACGTCTCCCTTTATCCCCGTTCCCTCCAACAAACCCAAGAGCGCTAAACGAATTATGTGTTTGAACCTTAGAAGAACTAGTGCTCCTCGCACTCATGTAAGCAGAACTCACTGCCTTTTTCTTTTTATCCACAGGTCTATATTCAATCTTGGGCTTTTGATTATTAACTTGAAAACCGCTTTTCTTTACATTCTTCTTTGTCTTGACTTCCGTATAACCATCCTCATCTACGTTCGGTCTATGTGTAGGAGGTTTCACTGTCGGTCGAATGCGTTTTGGACACTCCTCAGAATCATGCCCAAATACACGGCAGTGGACACATCTCGGAGGCTCCCATTCATACTCCACCCGAATAGTCTCATTAACATATTTGTTCCCATCCAATTCAGGAATAGCCATGGTTAGAGCCTCTTTCAACTCATGATCAGCTGATATTTCAATGAGAGCCCTAGCATACGAGTCCAGGCGCACAGGGGACCCAATTTTTGAAGCCAACATGCTTAAACCATCATCAGAATATGCCACTAGCGGAACATCATCAATTTAACCCAAACTGCAACCTTTTTAACCTCTTCTTTTTTAAGGGTGTTTGTAGGAGACCAAATGTTGAGAAACATAGGTTTGTTACGGATCAGCCAAGGTCCCCCTTCAAGAACAGTATCCATACCCTTTCTATCTTCAAACTTGAAGAAAAAGAAACCATTTGAATTCATCATAGTTTTCTGAAGACCATGTTTTTTCCAATTTTTTCTGACAAAATATTCAACTACTGGATATGCAATCCTATCCCCCAGGAAATAACCATAAAGAGTGTTTGCTAACCTGTTATTAACCTGGCGAACCGAATCAATCGGAAGCACTACATCCACTCCATCCAATGATACATCTGATTTTAGTTGTCGAAAATTGACCTTAGGAACTTGAACAACCGCATCATTGGCCTTCCTAGTGTTTTCATCTTCATTCTGATTCTGAATTGAATCCCCACCCCTCTTAGTATCACCCTGCTCAATACGTTCCTGTAGGACCACATCTGCATAAGATTGGACATGAGCATTATCATCTTGATTCAGATTTTGAACTCGAGTAGGACTAATATCATTCACCGGTAACACAAATGCTACCTTTCTCTTGTCAAAGACTTTCGCATAATTCTGATTAGGAGAATCAGAACAACCAATAACATGTTCAGTATCATTAAGCGGCATCATAAAACATACCTTCTTACTCTGCATTTCAGAAACCCTAGTCGCCAAAACTGATGTTTGTCTTGGCTCAAATGTTTTACCGTCAATGTTCTTAATTTTGTTGGCAAACACATTTAAGTTTTCTGCAGTTTGGCTCTCCATTCGGACAGATTGTGATCAACAAACCAGCCAAAACAAAGAAAGTCGAAGATGAAAAAACCTGCTGAAACCCTAAAGCAAAAGGAACCAGCCGCACCACCTTCGCAAACAGAAAACCACGACTACAAACCCTAATCACGAAATCTGGACTCACCTCAATAGCGCCGAAATCAGAACAACTAAACCAGGTGTAAGCCGAAATCAGATGTAAGCCGAAATCAGATGTAAATCCGAAAACAGACTAACGAAATCAGATACGAAATCAAAAGCGCAAATCAGCAACAACCAGCTACACCCCCGTTTGCAAACAGAAATAACAGCCGAAAACAAAAACCCTAACTACAAACCCTAATCCGAGAATACAGGCTACAACATTATTCATGTTATGAGACATGGGTTTTTTTCTCTGGCTCCTTGGGCGATTTTGGCAACTTCCTTAGAACCCTAGATTTTTGATTTTCAATCCTTGTTTCGATCTATCTGGGTTAGGGATTGGAGTTTGTCGAAGCCTTTATTGGTAAGGATTCTAGACTCTACCCTGGTTTCTAGTCTTTTGAAATCGTGATTAGGGATTTTCTTTTCTGTTTTTGCGTCTAGGGTTCTGTTGTCTTTCTGCCTAGGTTTTTGTTTTACGTTGCATGGTCTCACTGCATGGAGAGGAAAAAGGATGGTAACATGAGTTCGGGACCTCCAAACATCCAAGATCTGTTTGGAAAGCCGCCGAACACATTGAAGGGGATAAGATCTGTTGATACGATAAACCCTAATAAGGGTTTAGGGGCTAAAGTGGTTAATATCGATGGCAATAAGCGTTTACCAAGAAGAATACTGAAAAATTCTATTGAGATGCCGAAACCAATCAATGTTATTGATGAATTAACAAAGGTAACTACACCTGTTCCTTTAGAGCTCAATGAAGGGGTTTCGACTATGCCAGCAGGTGTAAATGATGTTATGAGCAATGAAAACCCTTTGTCTTATGAGGAGTTTCGGATGAAAGATCAGACTCCATCATATGCTGAGACAGTTAAGAATAGGTCTGCTAATAAGAGGGAGATAAACTTCCGAAAGCTGGAACCGATTGAATCTCTGGATGATGCTGATGTGGTTATTCCAAGAGATGTAGTTCGAAAGGTGCAAGAGAAGTTCGAAAATGTATTTTACGGGTACTTCTTGGGTAATAGACTTCCATTCCCTGTGGTTGAATATTATGCTAAGAATGTTTGGAATAAGTTTGGCTTTACTAAACTAATGATGAACGTTAGTGGATTTTTCTTTTTTAAGTTCGATTCACATGAAGGCATGACTAAAGTCTTGGAAGGTGGTCCTTGGTTAATCAGGAAAGTGCCATTATTTTTGAATGCTTGGTCCCCATCGATAAGCCTGAAAAAGGACGGAATAAAATCTGTTCCGGTATGGGTTAAATTACATGATGTCCCACTCTCAATTTACACTGATGATGGGCTAAGTCTTTTGGCTTCTAAGCTTGGTGTACCTAAAAGATTGGATACGTATACAGCAGACATGTGTGCAGAAAATTGGGGGAGAAGCAGTTATGCTAGAGCGATGATTGAGATCAATGCAGACATGGAGATTAAAGAAGTTATCACAGTTGCTATTCCGAAGATGGACGAGGAGGGTTATGTTACTGAAAACATTAAGGTTGAGTATGAGTGGAAACCTTTACGATGTGCTACGTGTTGCTTATTTGGTCACAATGATAATTCATGTAGCAAAGTACATGATACAAAAGCTAAAAAGGTAGTGATGGATGATGAAGGTTTTATAACGGACACTAGGAAAATGGCGAGGCATGGTGTTCAGCCAAAAAAGCATAAAGCGAAATTTATATACAAACCTAAGGTAAACAAGTCGGGTGCCAGCACCTCGGGTACGAAGGGAAACAATCAAGTCCAAAGCCAGGCCAATGTGGTGAAGATTAATAACTCTTTTGAGGCTTTAGTTAATGAGATCGTTGATGAGGAGGTAACTGGGGACGTTAGTGTTAACAATAACATAAAAGACATGGCAGCTACTGGTCTACATGATGTTGAAGAGGTTAGTGAAGTCACTCCCACGGAGATGTCGAAGTTCATGGATGACCAATCGCGTAACCATAATACTGAGGGGGCAAGCACTCCCGGTTTCAGGAGTTCTAATGGGGTAGCATCGCTTCATGGAATATAAGGGGTTTGAACCGACCCCTGAAACAAAGTGAGGTTCGGCTACTTGTTTCTGAAAACCATTTGAATGTTTGTGCGGTGCTAGAGTCTCATGTAGATATCAATAAGCTGAGTAAAGTTTGTAAGGGTACGTTTCGGAGCTGGAATTGGACGTCCAACGGGGGTTTATGTGCTAAAGGCACTAGAATTATCTTGGGGTGGAATGCAGATGAAGTGGATATCATGGTCTTGTCTCAGTCGGACCAGGCTATTCATACTCAGGTGCATTTAAAAGCTGATAAGATTCAATTTTTCTGTTCGTTTGTGTATGCTCATAATAAGTACCAGGATCGTAGGCTTCTTTGGGATGATCTTTGTAGGCATAGTAGCTTCACTAATGATAAGCCTTGGATTGTTATGGGAGACTTTAATTCGGCTCTTAATATGGAAGATTTTATCAATGGCCCATCCACTCATACCATTAGTATGAGGGAGTTCTATGATTGTATTCAAACAATTGAGCTAGTAGATATTTCAAGTCATGGTTTACATTATACGTGGAATCAAAAACCAAAAGATGGTGTAGGGATCCTTAAAAAGATTGATCGTGTTATGGGGAATGTGAAATTTTTAGAGCTTTGTCCGGATGCTTATGCTTTATTCCAGCCATACCGGGTCTCAGACCATACGCCATGTATTCTGAAGTTGCCGTCTTGTGGTAAGGGTAGGCCGAAACCTTTTAAGTTCCCCAATTTTCTGGTGGCTAAGCCTGAATTCAGACAATGTGTTGCTATGGAATGGGAGAAGGAGGTAGAGGGTGTTAAAATGTTTTCTGTTGTTGCTAAAATGAAGAGTCTTAAGACACATCTTCGGAAGCTTTTGTTCTGCCAAGGGAATTTACATGAGAAGGTAATTTTGCTAAGGAAGGAGCTGGATCATATCCAGAAGATGCTGGATTCTAACCCTTTTGATATTACTATCCGTGAAGCTGAATCGAAATGTTTAAAGGAATTCACGGCTGCTGCTTATGATGAGGAGTGCTTCCTTAAACAAAAATCTAAGATGGAATGGTTATGTGCTGGTGACTCAAACACTACTTATTTTCATAATAGTGTTAAGTGTAGAAATGCTAGAGCTAAAATCCATAGTGTGAAGGATGTGCATGGTAATCAATTTGATGGTCCGGGTGTTTCAGCAGCTTTGCTGGCTCATTATTCAAATTTTTTGGGTACTGAGGATCCAGTTATAGGCCTCGATGATGATGATCTTTTTGTTAATAGGCTATCGACTGATACGGCTAATTACATGGTAAGGCAAGTGACCCGAGAAGAGGTGAAACAAGCTATGTTCAGCATTGGGGAGAATAAAGCTCCAGGTCCTGATGGGTACACGTCTGCGTTTTTTAAGAATGCGTGGGATATTGTGGGGGATGAGGTGACCAATGCTATCTTGGATTTCTTTGACAATGGTAAAATTTAAAAAAAAAATTAACCATACTATTTTGGCTTTGGTTCCTAAGACTGAGACTCCTCACTCAGTCCTTGACTACCGTCCGATTTCTTGTTGCAATGTTTTATACAAGTGCATTAGTAAGATCATAACTGACAGATTGAAGGGTAGCTTAGAGTCTTTGGTTAGCATTAACCAGTCGGCTTTTGTTCCTGGTAGGAAGATTTCGGATAATATCCTCCTCACACAAGAACTTATGCATAACTATCATGTTAATAGAGGTCCTCCGAGATGTGCTTTCAAGATTGATATTCAAAAGGCTTATGATACGGTCAGTTGGGCGTTTCTAAAGTCTGTTTTATCCAGGTTTGGGTTCCATCAGAAAATGGTTACATGGATAATGACGTGTGTTACTACAACTTCTTATTCGGTGAGCATTAATGGTAACTTGCATGGTTTTTTTAATGGGAAACGAGGGCTGAGGCAGGGCGATCCTATGTCGCCATATTTGTTCACGTTAATTATGGAGGTCCTCTCGTTATTGTTTCAACGTGTGGCGTTGTTGAATCCTTTGTTCAAATTTCATGCCCATTGCTCTAAACAGAAGATAATTAACGTTTCTTTTGCGGATGATTTATTTGTTTTTGTCAAGGGTGATACTCATTCAGTGGATTGTATAAGAGATGCTTTGGCCAAGTTCACTAGTATGTCAGGCCTAGTTCCTAGTCCGTCTAAAAGCACTGTATTCTTATGTAATGTTCCCATGAATATAAAGGAAGAGATTTTGGAGTTAATGCCGTTTCAGGAGGGTACATTGCCAGTTCGCTACCTTGGGGTACCACTTATATCAACAAAACTTGCTTACAAGGAATGCAAGACTCTCATTGAAAGAATGGACCGGAGAATAGATAATTGGATGTCTAAATCTTTATCATTTGCTGGTAGGATTCAGCTCATCAACTCGGTTTTGTCCGCCATGTACACTTATTGGGCATCAGTGTTTATTCTCCCAGCTCGTGTTATAAAGGACCTTGAGAAGAGGATGCGAAGATTCTTATGGAATGCTGGTAGTCAAGGTATTCCTCGGTCCAAAGTTGCTTGGAAGACCGTGTGTTTACCGAAAGAAGAGGGAGGTCTAGGCATAAGAAGCATAGCGGATGTGAATAAAGCTCTCATGACAGCACATGTTTGGAGTATTCTCAATAATCGTCAGTCTTTATGGGTACAATGGATTTATTCGCATAAGTTAAAGGGTAGGAGTTTATGGGATATTCAATATCGAGGTAATATGAGTTGGGGTTGGAGGAAAATGCTTGCGATTAGAACACTTATACGTCCTTACTTTTGGAAGTCAGTTAAAAGCGGGTCTCAGACGAATGCTTGGAGTGATAATTGGTGTGTGTATAGTCCCCTTCGGTCCTTCATTACTCCAAGATCTATTGCTGGTGCTGGATTTACTCTCCAAACAACAGTGGATGAACTTATCGATGAGAATGGCCAGTGGAGGTGGCCGCAGGCCTGGTATGATTTATACCCGGTCCTTATACACATGACTGCTCCGCAATTGAACTATGATTTGGAAGATAGACTTATGTGGAAGGATGCTGATGGTAAAGATGGCTATTTTAGTACCTGGGAAGCCTGGAATAACATTAGAAACCGAGAAAACAAGGTGTTTTGGGCATCAATGGTTTGGTTTGGCCAGTGTATTCCGCGTCACTCTTTTCACTTGTGGTTGGTGATTAAAGACAAGCTGAAAACGCAGGATCGGCTAAGTGTTTGGGAAGCTGGAAGTGCAACCAACTTGAATTTAATGTGCTGTCCTCTTTGCAGAAACAACAGAGATTCTAGGGATCATCTATTCTTCGAATGTGATTTCGCTTCAAAGGTATGGCATAAAGTCAAGATAATGGTAAACTTGGGTTCTGTTTCGGATTCGTGGAGCTCCGTTTTAGCATGGATGGAGCAGCATTCTAATACAAAGACTCTTGAGGGTATTGCATCGAAGCTGATAATTGCGGCATCCACTTATTATATATGGCAAGAAAGGAATAGTCGGCTGTTTACTCAAGCATGTCGAAGCATTCAAGATGTGGTTCAGGTGATTATTAGTACGGTCAGGCTTCGTTTGATGGGTTTAAAAGTTACTAGCGACCCAAGATACAAGAACATGTTGGAGCGATGGAAGATACCTACGGAAAGTGTTATAGGCGAAGTCGGCTGATGTTTGAGTAGAGTGTTAGGCCTTGGCTGTTTTTGTTGGCTGTTTTTTTTGGTTTTTTTCTTGAATATGGTGTCGTTATACGAGTAGGTCTCTTGTTTCCCTAGTCTTGGTATGCCAAGTCTAGTAGTGTGTGGCTATGTTAAGTCACACCCTGTTTTGTATGTTTGGTGATTTATAAAATTTACCGGGGTAACCCTTTACCCAAAAAAACCCTAATCCGAGAATAAATGAATATCACCTAAGGATCGATCATAATCCTAAGCTGATAAACAAGAACAATCGATACGAGGATTAGCAAGAGAAAATTAGGGTTTTACCAAGTCGCCAAAATCGCCCAGAGAACCCATTGCATTTGGATCGGCTTAGGGTTTAATTAAAAACTCATTTGATTCATCATATACAACCTCTACCTCGTCATCATCAGACTCCTCATTTAGCTCACGTCCCCCTTTATATCTCCCCTGGGTGGAACCCCCATTCCCCTCAACGAACCCAAGAGCACTAAACGAATTGTGTGTTTGAACCTTGGATGTACTAGTGTACCTCGCATTCACGTAGGAAGAACTCACTGCCTTTTTCTTTTTATCCACAGGTCTATATTCAAACTTGGGCTTTTGATTGTTAACTTGAAAACCACTCTTCTTTACATTCTTCTTTGTCTTGACTTCCGTATAACCATCCTCATCTACTTTCGGACTGTTTGTAGGAGGTTTCACTGTCAATCGAATGCATTTTGGACACTCCTCAGAATCATGCCCAAATACACAACAGTGGGCACATCTCGGTGGTTTCCATTCATATTCCACCCGAATAGTCTCATTGACATACTTGTTCTCATCCAACTCAGGAATAGCTATGGTTAGAACCTCTTTAAAATCATGTTCAGCAGATACTTCAACGAGAGCCCTAGCATAGCTGCTCCTTCCCCAAGCCTCGTTACACATATCAATTGTATACGAATCCAACCGCAACGGTGACCCAATTTTAGATGCCAGCATGCTTAATCCATCGTCAGTATACGCCACTATAGGAACCTCATGCAATTTAACCCAAACCGCAACCTTTTTAATATCTTCTTTTTTAAGAATACTTGTAGGGGACCAAGTGTTGAGAAAAAGTGGTTTATTACGAATCAGCCACGGACCCCCTTCAAGCACGTTATTCATACCCTTTCTGTCTTCAAACTTGAAGAAGAAAAACCCATTCGAATTCATCATAGTTTTCTGAAGACCATGTTTCTTCCAATTTGTTCTCACAAAATATTCAACAACCGGATAAGCAATTCTATCCCCCAGGAAGTAACCATAAAGAGTATTCGCTAACCTGTTGTTAACCTGACGAACAGAATCGATTGGTAGGACAACATCCACTCCATCCAATGAGATATCCGACTTTAGAGATCGAAAATTAATATTAAGGACTTGATCAGCCGACTCATTAGCATTCACTGCTGAGTTATCAACATTTTTTTTTTTGGTAAAGGGTTACCCCGGTGATTCTATATATTCACGACCAAATAAAACAAGTAGTGTAGAAAGTCTACACTAGTTCAATCATGAGACATGCCTCATGAAAGTGGAAACAAAAAAACAACCACTGATACAAAAACAAAACAACGTGACATCTAGACTAAAACTCTAGAGACAATGCAAAACAGAACACTAATCAGCCTCCATCATCATCATTAGGTACCCCATGAATCTCCCATCTCCAAGCAACGTCCGCACTCTATCATTATTCTTTAGCTTCGCTCCCATCAACTTTTATCTAACCGTCATTATAATAATTTCACTCAGATTTTCCGGAGGTCTCACCTGATTTTTGAATAACCTGGCATTCCTTTCTTGCCATATGTAATACGAAGTAGCCGCAACAAGAAGTTTTGCAACATAATTCGTAACCGATTTTGATGTCGCACGAACAAGAAGCCAATCCACGATATCCACCCATCTCGGCCGAACATAATTCATACCCACTTTTTGTCGGACTATACTCCAAACTTTCGAGGAGTATTTGCATTCAAAAAATAAGTGTGTATGCGAATCAAAATTCTCATAACACAGAAGACAACACATCATATTCATGTTCTTTCTTCGCGAAAAATCCCATTGTAGAATTTTATCTTGCGTAAGTAATTTACCTTTAATGACCAACCACATCATGAAGGCATGCCGAGGAATGCATTGAGCAAACCAAACAACTCTACACCAATTCACTTCAGGTTCCATGTGCCGAACCTAATGCCAGACGCATGAAGTAGAAAATTCTTTAGATCATCACCATCTCTCCATAATAGTCTATCAAGTTTAGTCGGATTTAAATGCACTTGGTCAAGTTGAATAAGAACCGGAAACAGATCTCTCCATGCTACGGGCCAGGTCCAAGTACCATTCGAATAAACATTAGCCACCGAATCATTTAGTCTAAAATCAGCATCAGTAATAGTTCTGGGAGACAAAAAATTTCCGAGAGGCCCCAAATCACACCAGTAATCATACCAGACTGAAGTATTTGCGCCATTACCTAAATCTGACCAAATATGATTTCTGATAATCGACCGCAACTGCATCAGATTTCTCCAAGACCAACAACAATTAGAAGGCATTTTACAAACCCAAAAATTATTACCTTTTAACCTGTAACTATGCACCCATTCAACCCACAAGGACTCTCGCCTAGAAATAATACTCCAAATATGATTTGTCATGAGGGCTTTATTCATATCTACAATACGACTAATACCCAAACCCCCTTCATACTTCGGAGTGCAAACAGATTTCCAAGAAACTTTAGATTTGCCCTTAGAAAACGAAGAATCTTGAGACCATAAAAAATTCCGCATTTTGGATTCAAGCTCATGAACTAAATGAGCCGGTAACATAAAAACAGATGACCAAAAAATATGCATGGATGAAAGAACCGAAATGATAAGTTGTAACCTTCCCGCAAAGGAGAGTAACTTGTTCCTCCAGTTTGTAATACGATTCTGTAAACGATCCACAAGCACACGACAATCATTATAGCCAAGTCTAGAAGAGATTAGAGGCACACCCAGATACCTGACAGGCAATTTTCCTTCGACAAACGGCATAATATCCAGAATAGCATCTTTGACATGGCCAGTAACATTACAAAAGAAAATCGTGCTCTTCTGATTACTAGGCACTAACCCCGACATCTTTGTGAACTTTGAAAGAGACTTCATAATACACCTCGCCGAGCTTACTTCTCCTCTAGCCAATAGGAACAAATCGTCCGCAAAACATAGGTTGATAATTCGCTGCTTTTCACATTTATTATGAAATTTGAACGAAGAGTCAATACGAACTGTATGTTGAAGAATAGCCGTCAGAACCTCCATGACTAGGGTAAATAAATAAGGGGAGAGTGGATCCCCTTGCCTTAAACCACGTTTACCCTTGAAAAAACCATGCACAGAACCATTAACACAGATCGAAAATGAAGCAGACGAGGCACATACCATAATCCAATTCACCATCTTATCATGAAAACCAAATCCAAGCAACACACTTTTGAGAAATCTCCAATCAACAGTGTCGTAGGCTTTCTGTATATCAACTTTAAAAGCACATCAAGGAGGCCCCGAATTTCGATGGTAGTTGTGCATTAATTCTTGAGGTAGTAGAATATTATCAGATATTCTCCTGCCCGGAACAAAAGCCGATTGATTAACACTGACGATATCATTCAGCGCGCCTTTAATCCTATCCGCAATAATCTTACTGATACACTTGTATAACACATTACAACAAGCAATCGGTCGATAGTCAGTGACATTCGACGGAGTAGGAACCTTTGGAATAAGCACAATAGTCGTATGATTCAATTCCCGAAGCAAATTACCAGTTTCAAAAAAATCAATGATAGCATAAGTAATATCATTCCCAATAATAGGCCATGCCCCTTTAAAGAAAGCCGCTGTATAACCATCCGGGCCAGGAGCCTTATCAATCCCAATAGAAAACATCGCCTTTTTCACTTCCTCCGCAGTTACCGGGCTAACCATATGAGTAGCAACCTGGGGAGATAGAACTTTAGAGAATAAATCTGGAGCCGGAGTGAGAGAAATATCACCTTGAGAGCCAAAAAACTTCTCATAATGCTTAACGAAAGCTGAAAAAACCATATCACCTTCATATATGTTCCCTTCCGAATCTTTAATTACATCTATACGGTTATAATGATTCCTGATTTTCAAAGAGGAGTGAAAAAATGCAGAATTCATATCCCCCGCCCTCAACCAATCTACCTTAGACTTTTGTTTTAAAAAACGCTCTTCATCCAAAGAAGCCTCCTGGAGTTCACGGCTCGTAGTAGACTCGGCAGCCCTAAGATCGAGATTTAAAGGATCCTAATCAATTCTTTGTTGTATCTCATCCAACTTTGACTGAAGAGATGTCACTTTATTGTGTAGATTTCCTTGTTTAAATAACAGAGATCGCAGAGGATTTTTCAGCAATCGTAACTTCTTGACAACCCTGAACTGATGCACACCATTCACACTAGACTCCCAAGTGTTCTTTACAATATCTAAAATCCACCTTAACCCTGAACTTATTGACCGAAGAGTTATCAACATTCTGATTTTGATTTTGATTTGTCGAACCAAAATCCACCTTAACACCTCCCTGATCAGCTTGTTTGTTTGACACAACATTAGCATACGATTGATGTTGAGAATTAGCTCGGGAGCTAGGACTAACATCATTCAATGGAAGCACAAAAGCTACTGTTCGTTTATCAAAAACCTTGGCATACTGCTGATTAGGAGAATCCGAACGACCAGTAGCGTGTTCAACATCATTCAATGGAAGCATAAAGGTTACCTTCTTATTCGGTTCAGAAACCCTAGCCGCCAAGAGGGATGTTTGTCTTGGCTCAAACAGTTTCCCGTCGATATTCCTGATTTTCCTTGAAAGAACGTCTGGTTTATCTGCAATCTGATCATCCATAGCAACAGCCACAGATAACAATGCCGACACCCTAGATGAAACACCAAACCAATCAGAAAACAACGAAGAAGAAGCGCCGATGAAATGCCGAAACCCTAAACTGAAAATTTGCCGCTGAATATGATTTGCCGAACCCTAATTAGCAGCCGCAAATCCCTTCGACAATCAGAAATCAAATAACAAAAACGAAACCCTAAATACAAATCCTAATCTGATTGCAACTGATTATCTTCTAAGGATCGATTGGTAAATCCTAAGATGATAACCAAGCTCAATCGAGAATAGGAGGATCAAAAACTGTTAGGGTTTCACGAGAATGCCCAGGTCACCAAATTCGCCCAGAGAGACTTCATTCCCAAGCCCGCCTTCCTCCTTAGGCAAACAAACATCTGACCAAGCCACTTTTGCTTTCGCCCTACCTTGAACCCCCGCATTCCACAAAAATCTCCTCATATATTTCTCCAGCTCATGAATAACCCGAGTAGGAATGATAAAGACCGAAGCCCAATAAATATGCATGGCTGATAAAACGGATTTAATAAGTTGTAACCTACCCGCAAAGGACAGAGACTTGTTAAGCCAACTATCAATCCTCTTTTCCATACGCTCAACAAGAGGTTTACAATCCTTAAAAATGAGCTTGGTAGTTATTAACGGGACCCCCAAATATTTAACCGGAAGAGAGCCCTCCCGAAACGGCATCAAGTGGAGAATATCCTTTCTAACGTTAAGCGGAACATTACAAAAATACACCGTACTTTTGGCATGGCTCGGAACCAAACCCGAAATACTAGTGAACTTCTCAAGAGCTTGCTTAACCTTCCCCACGGAACAAACATCCCCATGCACAAAGATAAACAGGTCATCAGCGAAAGAGACATTAATGATTTTTTGTTTTGCACATTGAGCATGATACTTGAACCCATTACTAGACGCAGCCACATGCTGAAGCAATAATGATAGGACTTCCATAACCAACATGAAAAGGTATGGCGACATAGGATCACCTTGCCTCAACCCCCGTTTTCCTCTAAAATAACCATGCAGATTACCATTAATGCTAACCGAAAACGACGTCGTAGTAACACACTCCATAATCCAAGCAACCATCCTATGATGAAAACCAAAAGCCTTAAGCACATTCTCTAAGAATTCCCAGTTGACCGTATCATAGGCTTTCTGAATATCTATCTTGAACGCACATCTAGCTGGACCCTTATTCAAATGGTAATTATGCATCAGCTCTTGAGTTAGCAAGATATTGTCCGAAATTTTCCTTCCAGGAATGAAAGCAGACTGATTAATACTCACCAAACTCTCCAAACTACCCTTGATTCTATCCGTAATTATCTTGCTTATGCATTTATACAATACATTACAACACGATATCGGACGATAGTCAATCACCGAGTCCGGAATATCAACTTTAGGAACAAGAGCCAGAATAGTGTGATTAAGTTGTTTTAACAGTTTGCCATTATTAAAAAATTCTAGCACTGCGGAAGTCACATCTTCACCCACAATATCCCAAGAAGACTTAAAGAACGCCGAAGTGTACCCATCAGGGCCCGGAGCTTTATTCTCTCCAATATTAAACATAGCATTTTTAACTTCCTCTCGAGTTACATGCCTAACCATATTGACAGCAACTTCAGTACTTAGAGTATTTACACAAATATCATCCATATTAATACTAGTAACCGATCCTCCATACCCAAGAAATTAGCATAATGAGAAACCAACGCATTTAAAATACCTTCATCTAGAAGCACTGTGTTGCGCAGATACCCTATGCTCTCTCTCCTTTAGGCGATTTCCTGTTTCTTCATGAATCCTCATGTTTTTCGTTGTGATCTTATGCATAACAGTCTGTGATTGGAGTTCTGATCTATCATAACTCTATAACGAACTTGTTAGCATTAGGGATCAATTTAAAACTAGGGTTTTCTTTTGTTCATCTTTGATCGCCGCCCTAGTGATTATTTCCGATAACCTGATTTATTAACCTTATAGTATTGATTGCGGTTAACTGAGTTTAATTTAGCTAGATCGATACTAAAGTTTAATCTATCAAGGGCAGAGGATTTGATTCTAGGGTTTAAAGGATTAGGGTTTTCTGTGTCTGATAAGTTTCTTCGTTTTCTTAGCGTGGTGGTCGTTTTCTCGTTGCATGGTGATTTCAGCATCGTTGATTAAGGGAGAGTTGTGTTATTTCTAATGAATGATCGTGATTATCCTGGGAGTAACATCCCTTCTAATCAGGTGAACCAAGGATTGTATGATCAGGCTGGTTATCCGTTATCTCCGGAGGCTACTGATGATTCTGCGGTTCAAGAGACAATATCTACTCCGGGTACAGTTCCTGTTAAAGGAATTGGCCTACGTGTGACCAACATTGAGGGGAAAGCTATGTTGCCGAGGAGAGGT
Source organism: Helianthus tuberosus (assembly GCA_030545235.1). Classification (NCBI taxonomy): domain Eukaryota; kingdom Viridiplantae; phylum Streptophyta; class Magnoliopsida; order Asterales; family Asteraceae; genus Helianthus; species Helianthus tuberosus. The sequence goes on along the minus strand of CM060387.1, from coordinate 114,122,422 downwards.
ATGTTTTTCTTCGATAATGTATCGGTTATTGATGGACTTGCTGCCATATCAAAACCCGTAAACCTGGATGGTGTGGAGTTAGTTAGATCGGATATTCAGGGTGCTGAGAAGCATCAGGATCAGGGTGTTAGTAGTCAGCAGAATCCTGGTATTTTAGCAAAACCTTTGTCATATGCTGAGTCTGTTAAGGGACCATCTGCAACGAAGGTGAATTTTCGTTCCTTAGCGTCTAATGAGAAGCAGGATGGTTGTGATGTTGTTTTATCCAGGGACTCAGTTAGAGTAGTACAAGATAAACTAGCTAACACGTTGTATGGATACTTTTTGGGGGATCGGGTTGCGTATCCCGTGGTGGAATACTATGTTAGGAATAACTGGAAACGTTTTGGATTACAGAAATCAATGATGAACGCTAGTGGTTTTTTCTTTTTCAAATTCGCTGATCAAGCAGGTATGCAAAAGGCTCTTACTGAAGGACCGTGTATTATTCGATCACAGCCGCTGATTTTGGAAGTCTGGTCACCGTCAGTTAAGCTCGAGAAAAAGGAAGTGAAAAAGGTTCAGGTTTGGGTTAAACTCCATGAGGTTCCTATAGCGGCGTATACGGAGGATGGTTTAAGTATGATTGCAACAACTATTGGAGAGCCGAAATCTTTGGATTCTTTTACTAGCTCAATGTGCGTAGACATGTGGGGTAGAAGCAGTTTTGCTCGTGCTCTGGTTGAGATTTCAGCCGATAATGATCTAAAAGAGGAGTTGACTATTGCGGTTCCTTGTCTTGAGGGAGATGGATTTGTTAAGGAAAAGGTATGTGTCGAATATGAATGGAATCCTCTCAGGTGTTCGACATGTTGTGTTTTCAGTCATGCTAATGACTCCTGCCCTAAAAATCCTAGGAAACCTGTTCAGATAGGTGTTAAGCACCCTGGAAATCGTGGTAATTCTCAACCTAAGAAGGTTCCAAGAGTAGATGATGATGGCTATACAGAAGTTCAAAATAAGAAGATGGCTAGGAAACCGGGTATCCAGATCACTAAACCAAAACCAAAATTCGAGTATAGGCCGATTACTAACAAGCATAAAGCGGACTTAAACATTAAGTCGGCTGGTCCGATATTGTCCACTAACCCATTTAATGTCCTGAATTCAGCTGATGCGGACGAAGGTCAAAGTAGTAAGGGACCGAATGGTGGAGAATATGAAGAGTCCAATGATGAGGAGGTCACGGAAGTTTATAATGAGACGAATGAGTTTCTCGTGGGTGACTCTAAGAAGCCGAAGGACACTAAAGGGGCAAGCACTCCTTCTCCAACTGTTGCCAATGGTTAGCCTAGCCACGTGGAATATTAGGGGGTTGAATCGCCCGCTAAAACAAAAAGAGGTTCGACAAATTGTGAAAGATAATAAGCTGAATTTTTGTGCTATTTTAGAGTCTCACGTGGATGTAAGTAATCTTGGTATAATTTGTAAAAGTGTGTTTCGCAACTGGGATTGGACGTCTAATGGAGGGCTTTGCGATAAAGGCACTAGAATAATTATTGGCTGGAATCCAGATATGTTTGAGGTTATGGTGCTGAATCAAACGTCTCAGGTAATGCATGTTCAGATTCGGTTCAAGCTAGATAAGAAAATGTTTTTCTGTTCGATAGTTTATGCGGATAATTACTATATTTCTAGAAGAGAACTGTGGCAACAACTTTCTATGCATAAGGCGCTAGTTGGTACTCAACCTTGGGTAATAATGGGTGATTTTAATTCTGCTTTAAGTCTGGAAGATAAGTCTATGGGTGCTTCAACGGTTTCGGCCAGCATGAAAGAATTTCAGGCTTGTGTGGATGATATTGAGGTTTTTGACATTAATCGTATAGGTTGTCACTTTACCTGGAATCAAAAACCGAAGAAGGGGAAAAAAGATTGATCGGGTGTTGGGTAACAATCAATTTGTTGTTGAGTACCCGAGTGCGGTCGCTTTCTTTCACCCTTATAGGATCTCTGATCACTGTCCTTGTATTCTGAAAATTCCAAAGCCTGAGGTGATGAAAAATAGGCCGTTTAAGTTTGCTAACTTTCTGACTCATAAGAAAGAATTTCTGGATATTGTGGTTAAAAATTGGGGAGTTAGTGTTGATGGAGTGCATCAGTTCCGGGTGGTGAAAAAGCTCCGTTTATTAAAAGCTCCTTTACGTGCTCTGTTGTTCCAACAGGGTAACCTCCATAAAAAAGTTGAGGAGTTGCGTCGCTCTTTGGATTCCATCCAAACTAGTATTGACAAGGATCCGATGAATGCGGATTATCGTGCCAAAGAGAGCGATTTAAATCGTCAGTACCAGGAGGCGGCGTTAGATGAAGAACGATTTCTGAAGCAGAAATCTAAGGTCGACTGGCTGAGAGCTGGGGATATGAATTCAGCATTCTTTCATTCGGCTTTGAAAACGCGCAATCATAGGTGCCGTATTGATTTGATAAAGGATGCTCGTGGTACTGTTTATGAAGGAGACAAGGTTCAGAGTGCTTTAGTTCATCATTATGAGCAGTTTTTGGGGTGTCATGATAATGTGTCGTTGATGCCATCCCCTGATTTGTTTTCTAACGTGTTGGACCCGGATATAGCTTCTCATATGGTTCGGCCGGTTTCTAGTGAAGAAGTGAAAAAGGCTATGTTCTCGATTGGAATTGATAAAGCCCCTGGGCCAGATGGCTATACTTCTGCTTTTTTCAAGAGTGCTTGGCATATTATAGGGCAGGAGGTGTCTAATGCTGTCATAGATTTTTTCTCTACAGGAAAGATGCTACGTGAATTAAATCACACGTTGCTTGTGCTTATTCCGAAGGTATCCACTCCGGCGTCTGTTACGGACTACCGTCCAATAGCTTGTTGTAATGTGTTGTACAAATGCATCAGCAAGATTATTGCGGATCGTATAAAGATTGCTCTGAATGGGATTGTCAGTGTGAATCAGTCTGCGTTTGTCCTGGGGAGGAGGATATCAGATAATATCCTTTTAACCCAGGAATTAATGCATAATTACCACAGGAATGTTGGCCCGCCTAGGTGTGCTTTTAAGGTAGATATCCAAAAGGCGTACGACACAGTCGACTGGAATTTTTTAAAGTCTGCGATGCTTGGGTTCGGGTTTCATAGAACGATGGTGGATTGGATTATGGTATGTGTTTCTACTACGTCATACTCTATTTGTGTCAACGGGAATATTCATGGCTTTTTCAGAGGTAGTCGGGGTCTAAGGCAAGGGGATCCTATTTCTCCGTATTTATTTACGCTTGTTATGGAGGTCTTGACCGGTATCTTGCAGCATGCTACCAGGATAGATTCGTCTTTCAAGTTTCATAATAAATGCGAGAAGCAACAAATTGTTAATTTATGTTTTGCGGATGACCTTTTCCTTTTTGCAAGAGGCGATGTTGGATCGGCTAAATGCATTATGTCTTCGTTAGATACCTTTACAAAGATGTCAGGATTGGTGCCTAGTATTCAGAAAAGTACAGTCTTCTTCTGTAATGTGCCTGGTAATACTAAGAATGCTATTATGAATATTATGCCGTTTGTTGAAAGAGAGCTTCCGGTTCGTTATTTGGGCGTGCCCCTTATCTCGTCTTGACTCTTGTATAAGGATTGTGGTGTTTTGGTTGAGAGACTAAAGCAGCGAATATCGAGCTGGAGAAACAAGTTACTTTCGTTTGCAGGAAGGTTGCAATTAGTGGTTGCGGTATTTTCTTCGATGCATATATATTGGTCTTCGGTGTTTATTTTACCAACTCGTGTTGTCCATGATCTAGAAGCTAGAATGCGTAACTTTTTATGGACTCAACAAAGCTCGTTTCACAAAGGAAAAGCAAAGGTTTCTTGGAACTCGATTTGTCTTCCTAAATATGAAGGTGGCCTGGGGATTAGGCGGATAGGGGATATGAATACAGCTCTTATGGCGATCCATATCTGGAGCATTATTATTAAAAGAAGGTCTCTTTGGGTTGATTGGATTCATGACTATAGACTAAAAGGCAAAAGCTTCTGGATTTGCAAAGCCCCTACTAACTGTTGTTGGAGCTGGCGCAAAATCCTACAGCTGCGTCCGATGGTTCGGAAGTACTTTTGGTCGTTACTTGGAGATGGGAGATCCACTTCAGCTTGGTATGATACTTGGAGTGATATAGGTCCGCTGGGTGATTTTTTATCTCCAAGATCAATAACAAATGCAGGGTTTCGTTTTGACGCGTCAGTTGCGGATATTGTTACGGATGGAGCCTGGTTGTGGCCAACGGCTTGGAGGGATTTATTTCCAGTTCTCAACCAAGTAGATCATATTCAGCTTCAAACAAATAAAAATGATACTGTTTGATGGAGGGTTGGAGGGCATCTTAATGAAGTATCGGCCTCGGTTATATGGAATTCGATTAGACACAGTGACTTGGAGATTCAGTGGAGCACAGTGGTTTGGTTTTCTCAATGTATTCCAAGGCATGCGTTCTTAATGTGGTTGATTATGAGGAAGAAATTACTGACTCAAGATGTCATTCTTAAATGGGATTTCACGAGAAGGAAGAATATGAATATGATGTGCTGCTTATTATGTTACGCGGATAACGATTCTCATTGTCATCTATTCTTCGAATGTAAGTTTTCTTCTCAAGTTTGGGGTATTGTTAGGAAAAAAGTGGGCATGGATTTGGTCGATAATAAATGGGAGGATATAGTGAGCTGGTTGCTGGTGCGTGCGAATTCCAAGTCGGCTGCTAATTATGTTGCTAGGATTTTAGTGGCGGCTACTGCTTACTTCATATGGCAGGAACGGAATGCTCGTCTTTTCAAGAACCAATTAAGACCGCCAGAAACTATCGGGAAGATTATATTCCAAACGGTTCGATACAAACTTATGGGACTTAAGCTGAAGAAGACAGAGAAGGTGCGCAGACTTCTTGATGAATGGGGAATTCGAGAAAGGGACATTATGGACGATGGTGGTTGAGTAGCGTGTTGAGTTATGTCTTTATCTAGATGTGTGTCTAGTTTGGTATTATTGGTAATGTTTTGCGAATTAGTCTGTGTTTTGTTTTACTTTCATGAGGCATGTCTCATGATTGAACTAGTGTGGATTCTCCACGCTACTTGTTTTATTTGGTTGTGAATATATAGAATCACCGGGGTAAATCCCTTTACCCAAAAAAAAAATACCTTCTCCCTCATAACGGACCCCATTAACATCCCTGATAGAAAAACTTAGTATTAGAGTCTCCCGCACACAACCATTCCACCTTAGCTTTTTGCTTAAGAAAACATTCTTCATCATAAGCTGCCATCTGAAAATCTTTAAGACACTTAGCCTCCATATTACGAAGATCAACATCAAACGGATTGGTGTCAATTAGAGTATGGATATTATCCAGCTTCTTTCTCAGGTCAGCTACTTTGTCATGCAGATTACCCAGATTAAACAAAATTTTACGCATAGCTGGTTTCAGGTTTCTGAGCTTCTTTGTGACCGCAAACATTGTAAACCCATCCACATGCTTTTTCCACTCCTGTTCTACACACACCCTGAATTCCGGCTTCGATGTAATAAAATTAGCAAACTTGAACGGTTTCGGATGATTCTTGACCGAGGCAACCATTCGCAGAATACACGGGGTATGGTCAGATATCCGAAAAGGATGATATAAAACAAACGCATCCTAGAACATCTCTAAAAACTTCATATTGCCCATCACACGATCTATCTTTTTGAGTAACCCAATACCATTCTTTGGTTTCTGGTTCCATGTGTAGTGCAGCCCATGACCGTTAATATCTAGCAGCTTCGAAAATTGAACACAATCATTAAATTCTCTCATTCCGATCGTATGATTGGAAGGACCATGCAGAGAATCCTCAATATGTAACGCGGAGTTGAAATCACCCATTACGACCCAAGGCTTATCATGGCAAAAGAGCTTTTGCTTACACAAACTCTCCCAAAGACTTCTTCGCTCCTGGTATTTGTTCTTTGCATAGACAAACGATACAAAAAAAGATTTATTATCAGCTTTGGAAAAGACTTGAGTGTGAATGACTTGGTCCGTTTGGGCCAAGATCATAATGTCAACCACTTCAATATTCCAACCCAATATGATCCTAGTCCCACGATCACATAACCCACCATTTGATGTCCAACTCCAAGACCGAAAAACACCCTTATAAACCTTATCAAGCTTCATGATATCCACATGAGATTCAAGAATAGCACAAACAGATAACTTATTTTCAGATAATAAAATACGAACCTCACTTTGTTTCAGGGGTCGGTTCAAACCCCTAATGTTCCATGATGTTATACTATCCATTAACACCGATGTTACCGGGAGTGCTTGCCCCCTCAGAAAGTTTTTGCTGAACACCTTGCATAAAAGCCGACATTTCAGTAGGAACCGTCTCCACAACCTCATCATCCAGACGATCATTTTCTCCTTTACCTTCTCTTCTACTAGGATTTCCCTCATTAACATTCCGAATGTTGCCCGCATCCAAATCCCCATCATCCGTAGATAGAGCATCAAAGGAGTTTTGTGTTTTCACCTTTTCGTTTCTAGTGTCATCCATTTTATCCTGTTTTGTACCAGATGTGCTTGGCCCAGATTTGTTAACTTTTGGCTTATAAACGAACTTATGTTTTTGCTTTTTGTGCATGACACCCACCCGTGCTACCTTCCTCTTATCCGTAGTGAACCCATCCTCATCAACAACCACTTGTTTGGTCTTATTTTGGACATTCTTGGCACAAGTCTGGTCATTATGGCCAAAGATACAACATACCGAGCAACGTTGCGGTTGCCATTCATATTCCACTTTCACCTTCTCAGTAATGTACCCTTCCTCATCAAGTTTCGGAATAGCAACAACAATGTGTTCTTTCAGCTCATTATCCGCATCTATCTCAATTAATGCTCGAGCAAAACTGCTCCTTCCCCAACTATCTGAACACATGACAGCCGTATACCCATCAAGTCTCTTCGGAATCCCTATCTTAGAAGCTAACAAGCTCAATCCATCATCCGTGTAAACAGATATAGGGACATTAAACATTTTCACCCATACCGGAACAGACTTAATACCCTCCTTTTTCAAGCTAACTGATGGAGACCACACATTCAGAAACAAAGGAACTTTCCTGATTAACCATGGCCCCCCTTCTAACACTTTAGCCATTCCCTCTTTAGTATCAAATTTAAAGAAAAAGAAACCATCCGAATTCATCATAAGTTTGGAGAAACCATATTTAGACCACACATTTTTAGCATAATACTCGACCACTGGAAAAGGAAGACGATTACCTAAGAAATAGCCATACAAAACATTTTCAAACTTTTCCTGAACCTTTCGGACGATTTCTCTAGGGATAAACACATCCGCATCCTGCACAGTGTCTACCGAATCCAACTTCCTGAAATTTACTTCTCTTTTTGACAACCTATTCATCATCACTTTAGCTGCATACGAGCAATTGGTTGTGTCTTTCTCCATTTCTTTTTCCGGATCCTGAACTACATCCACCTGAACCGGAACAGTGATTTTCTCGAGTTCATCAATAACATTTATCCGTGTTGGTTCTTTCTGAACATTACCACGTCTCGGTAGCATTGGATTACCATCTATCTTTAAGGCTCTGATATACGCATGTTACCTCGGACCTCCTGTGTGTTTGCCGGCTTCACATTGCTGTTCCTGATGAAGATATCCCCATGCAATCTTTCATTAAACGACTGAAACCCTAAATCCTCCAAACCCTTGTCTCTATTTCTCTCCATGCATCAAAATCACGTAATACTCCACCTCAATGACATACGCATAAGACCCACAAGAACCCTAATCCTTAAACCCTAGATCCAATATTCAACCCTTGATCTATTAAACCGGTGTATCAATCTAGCTAAATTAATCTCAGTTAATCGCGATCAATAACAACCAATCTAATAATTCAGGGAATCGTAATGATCTCTAGGGCGGCGAATGGAAAAAAAAACCAGAAACGAAAAAACCCTTGATTTAAATCGTTCACAACTGCTAACAAGTTCGTTATAGAGATTCAAGATATCAAATCTCTAATCACAGACTGTTATACTTTCACTCTCAGTTTCTCCCATAGATCTTTCGAATTTGTGTACTCAATCAACGATATTATGTCGTCTCTCACAGACTGATGAAGCAATGCAATGCACTTTTGTTCAGCAACATATCTATCTACATCTTCAGTATCTGTCATATTTTCATAATCCGATCTTCCCATAGTGAAACCATTCTTCAACATCTTCCAACTTGGATATGCAAACGCTTTTAACCATTCTTCAAACCTTTTAGCCCATCTATTGTATTCTTCAATCGCCATCAGCTTAGGAGGTTTGTTGTATGTCCCATAAGCACTTTCTACACTCAAAGCATCAGAAAGAGTTTTCTTTGCACTCGGATTTGAAACGTTTTCATTTGTGTTGTTTGATGTATCATCTCTGGTGTTTCCCGTGAAAGCAAAAACGTCACTGAACGGATTCATAAACTCATCCATCTTCAAATACTGAAACAATCAACAAACACTTAGAAAATTTTTGGATTTTTAACAAAAACAGTTTCAAGCGAAATTAGTTCAAACGGAATCAGATTTCACGCGAAATAAGCCTTTCAAGCGAAATTACTTTTCACACGAAATACCCAATTCAAACGAAATCAGGATTTTCACACGAGATAGTGTTTTCAAATGAAATCACCAAGCGAAATCAAGCGAATTTGGTGCGGAATAGCTAATTTCGTGTCGAACTTTCAAACGAAATCTGATTTCGTGTGAAATCAAAGGCAATTTCAAACGAAATTTGTTATTTCTTGTGAAACAACAACACTTTCAAACGAAATTAACTACAAAAAGTAATTCCGTGCGAAATCACAATGACACTTTCGAGCGAAATTATGATGACATCATCATTTCGGCCACCTTTTTTGTCAAATTGATCCGGATTTTGTTCGAATTTTGGTCCAATTCTTTCAAGGATTCATTAAAACGGTGTTTTATGTGATATATGTGAAATTCAGTCCATTATGTCCGTTAAATCTTGTTTAATTTTGAAACGAAGGTGTAGAAGTGATGAAAACAAGCTGAATTGGTATAAACTCTTCTTCCTGAGCTCTGATACCACTTGTTGGATCGTCGTGTGACCCTAACGAGTCAATCAGAAGAGTTTATGATCTATTTCAAAGGCGGAATCAGTGAAATAGACGTGAAACAGCTTAATTCCTCTTAATTATCCTTTTATTATTGATTTCAAAGCAATCCTGATCGTTTGACAAACTGGCAGCACCTCGGCTCTGAATCGGAAAAGTTACAAATGAACTAGCAACACACCTATATATAGTGGAGGTAATTTCGTTTGAAAGTGGCACTGGCCATTTCAAGCGAAATAACAAAGTCTAATTTTGTGTGAAATGGTCAGTGCCATTTCATGCGAAATTACACACTTAACCACAAACACTAGTTTCTAACCTGCTGTGTGCTGGCTAATCCTGTCTAGACATAAGACTCGATAAAGACGAAGTTAACAGACATTTATGCACCAACAATCTTCTTAGTTCTTAATCATCCCTAGCCTCTAGTGCTAGAAGTGAGCATCTAAATCTATTTTTTTTCATACTTATTTATGTTTATGATTGTTAATATAACTAGTAATAACTAAATAATCATACATAATAATATGAAGTTACAAAGAAGCAAAAATTAAAATCATGATATGTATATGTTTGTTTATGTTGTGATTTAAGATTTATTACTTGCATGTTTGATCTTGTCTTGATGGATATCATAAGAATAACTTGTTAGATGATGTTTAAAAACATGATCTAACAAGTATACATGTTTATGTTAAAGGGTTTTTGTTAAACATAAAGGTTTAAATGGATGATCATAACCTTTGATTTTGTTAAAGTATTTAAGGTTTTTCATTAAAAACAATACTTCTACAAGATTATGAAAACAATCATACAAGATGAGATTTTTATAAAAGTGGTTAAAACTAGAAGTAAAGCATGGATTTGAACTAGTTAGCATATGTTATGATCATGCCCAAAACCCTACATGATTTTGAGATCATCTTGATAAGTTTATGTTATAAAATCTCATATGTTTTAGTTAAAGATGTTATGAGTAAATTGATGGTGAATTTGAAAAGAAAATGATATGTTTATTAAACATGGCTAAATGATTAATACAAATGTTATATGGCAAAATTTTCTCAAAATTCATATGTTAACAAAACTATCATTTTTGGTTAAATCTTTGCAAGATTAAAAAGATTTCCAGTTCAGGGGCAAGCACCTCTCCCACAACGTCGTCCAATGGATAGGTGGTTTCTGTTTCATGCTAGGGGGCTGCCGGTTGGTGGCAATTTCATTTTTGATGATGGTGGTTGACGTGGTTGTTTGATTTATTTTCGTTTTGTCTACTAGTTTAGTCATAATCATGATTGTAGTAGGCTAGGTCGAGGTGGTATCATGGTTTGTTTTGTTTATTTGCTTACATATATGGGGCCTGTCCTGTATATGAACTAGTGGGGAACTCATCCTCACTACTTATACTTATTTGGCGGTTGTCTATAATAGAATCACCGGGGTAACCCTTTACCCAAAAAAAGAAAAGATTAGATAAATGTATATTTTTGAGAAAATATATATATTTGGTCACTTTAACAATTGATGTGATATGTAATATTTGGTGTATTAGTTATATGTAACAAAAATTAGGAACTTGAATCCAATGTTACAATTAAACTCTTTTTTTTTTGGGTAAAGGGTTACCCCGGTGATTTTATATATTCACAAAAAAATAAAAACAAGTAGTGAGGAGACGTCCACACTAGTTCAAACATGAGACATGCCCCATGTAAGTAAGCCAAACACCCAACAACCAAAAACAAAAACAACTAGACTCTCATCTAGAAATCACACAATCAACTATTAAACATGATAATTAGCCTCCATCATCATTCACTTTGTCTTCAGCAATCTCCCATTCTTCCAACAGCTTCCTCACATTAGCACACTGTCTGAACTTCACGCCCATTAGTTTTTTTTTTTGGGTAAAGGGTTACCCCGGTGATTCTATATATTCACAACCAATAAAACCAAGTAGTGTAGAGAGCCTACACTAGTTCAATCATAGGACATGCCCTATGAAAGTAAACAAAATTAACCAAAAACAAACAACGAAAAACACCAAGAGTCCCACTAGACTACACTCTAGACGACCAAAAACAATATAAATGAGAAAGGTAATCAGCCTCCATCATCATTAATGTCATTTCCATGAATCTCCCACTTCCTACAAAGTCTTCGAACATTTTCAGTATTCTTGAGTCTCGCTCCCATCAACTTGTATCGAACCAAACTAATGATTTTTTCACTAACAATCTCCGGAGGTCTCATCCGATTTTTGAAAAGCCTGATATTGCGTTCCTGCCAAATAACATAAGCACTAGCCGCCACCAAAAGTCTCGCAACATAATCAGAAGCTAACTTAGACGAAGATCGAGTAAGAAGCCAATTTACAATCTCCTCCCACTTAGGATGAACCGAATCCATATCCACTTTCTGTCTCACAATATGCCAAACTTTCGAAGAAAAATCACATTCAAAGAACAAGTGACTATGAGAGTCATGATTGGCATAGCATAACAAACAACACATCATATTCATATTCTTTCTTCGAGCAAAATCCCAGCTGAGAATTTTGTCTTGAGTGAGCAACTTACCTTTCATGATCAGCCACATTAAGAACGCATGCCTCGGGACGCATTGAGTAAACCAGACAATAGAGCTCCATGCAATCTCGGTTTCTTTATGACGGACCGAGTTCCAAGCCTCCGAAGAAGAGAAAACCCTCGCGCTATGACCATCACGCCACATAATCTTATCAGGTTTATTCGGTATAAGTTGGATTTGATCAAGCTGAATCAAAACCGGATATAAATCTCTCCACGCAACCGGCCACTTCCACTCACCATTGTCGTTAATATCAGAAACCGACGCCTCTAACCGGAATCCTGCATTTGAAATAACTCTAGGCGAAAGAAAATCCCCAATCGGCCCAATGTCACTCCAAATATCATACCAAGCCGAGGCCAATGTCCCATTACCAATATCAACCCAAAAAAACTCCCTCAAATACGGACGAAGCTGAAGAATTTTCCTCCATGAGTAACTACATGTAGAAGGAACTTTAGCAATCCAGAAGTTCTTGCCTTTTAATCTGTGAATATGGACCCAATCCACCCACAAAGACTTCCTCCTAGAAAGAATACTCCAAAAATGATTAGCCATAAGAGCTTTGTTTACATCGCCAATACGCCGAATACCCAAACCTCCTTCATATTTAGGAAGACAAACTGTTTTCCAAGAAACCTTAGCTTTGCCCTTCTGGAAAACAGTATCTTGAGACCACAAAAAATTCCGCATCTTAGCCTCCAACTCATGAACAACTCTAGCCGGAAGCATAAACACAGAGGACCAGAAAACATGCATAGAAGATAAGACAGAAATAATAAGTTGCAATCTACCAGCAAATGAGAGCAATTTATTCCTCCAATGCATGATACGTTTGTCTATTTTCTCCAGCATAATACTACAATCTTTATAAATCAGACCCGATGATATTAAAGGGACACCAAGATAGCGAACAGGCAAAGAACCCTCTTTAAACGGCATGATACTCAAAATAGCACTCTTAATATAACTTGGAACATTGCAAAAGAAAACCGTGCTTTTTTGATTATTAGGCACTAAACCCGACATCAAAGCAAACTTAGAAAGAGAGTTCATTATATACCTAGCTGAAGCAATTTCCCCTCTAGCAAAAAGAAAAAGGTCGTCCGCAAAACAAAGGTTGATAATTTGCTGCTTCTCACATTTATTATGGAATTTGAAAGAAGAATCAATCCTTAACGAATGATGCAAAATAGCCGTCAGAACTTCCATAACCAGAGTAAACAGATATGGGGATAAGGGATCTCCCTGACGAAGCCCACGATTACCTTTGAAATACCCATGCACATTACCATTGACACAAACAGAATAAGATGTAGAAGAAACACACACCATAATCCAGTTCACCATCAATTCATTGAATCCGAATCCAAGCAGAATACTCTTCAGAAAGTTCCAATCAACCGTATCATATGCCTTTTGAATGTCAACTTTAAAGGCACACCTTGGGGGACCAACATTCCTATGATAATTGTGCATCAACTCTTGAGTTAACAAAATATTGTCAGAAATCTTCCTGCCTGGGACAAACGCTGATTGATTTATATTAACAATCTTACTTAACACCACCTTCAGTCTCTCCGCAATGATCTTGCTAATGCACTTGTATATAACATTACAACAAGCAATCGGCCTGTAATCCGTTACCACTGTCGGAGAAGAAATTTTAGGCACCAACACAATAAGAGTATGATTTAACTCTTGTAGTAAACAACCTGTTTCAAAAAAGTCAATGACAGCCTTTGAAACATCCTTCCCAATAATAGGCCAAGCACTCTTAAAAAACGCAGCCGTAAATCCATCCGGACCTGGAGCTTTATCGATGCCAATAGAGAACATAGCCGTCTTAACTTCATCTTCAGTCACTTGTCTGATCATATGGGTAGCACTCTGAGAATCCAGAATTTGCGTGAATAAATCCGGAGACGGACTAATTGACGTATCACCCCGGCACCCCAAAAACTTCTCATAATGATCAACAAAGGCTTGCTGAACCCTATCACCTTCAAAAACAAAACCTCCTGAATCACTAATAACATCAATTCGGCTGTAATGATTTTTACATTTAACCGAAGAATGAAAGAAAGCCGTATTCGAATCCCCAGCCCTTAACCAGTCAACTTTAGATTTTTGTTTCAGAAAACGCTCCTCATCCAACAAAGCTTCCTGATATTCACCATTCACAGCAGCCTCTTGAATTCGTATATCTTCATTATTCGGCTCCTGATCCAAATCTTTCTGCAATCTATCAAGCTTGTCACGAAGACTCTCCACTTTCTTATGCAGATTACCCTGCTTGAATAACAGCGCTCGAAGAGGATTTTTGAGAAGTCGAAGCCGTTTAGCAACACAAAACTGATGAACTCCATGAACTCTAGTTTCCCATCCTCTCCTCACAATATCAAGAAATTCTGGTTTGTACACCAAAAAATTAGCAAATTTAAATGACCGAGGCTTCAGAATACCAGCATCAGGAATTTTTAAAATACAAGGGCAATGGTCTGAAAGCCGATACGGCTGAAAAAGAGCGACTGCACTCGGCCATTGGGTCACAAATTGGGTGTTCCCAAGCACTCTATCAATCTTCTTCAGTAAGCCAACCCCTTTCTTGGGCTTCTGATTCCATGTAAAATGGAGACCTGACCGTTTGATATCAAACATCTCAATCTTATCAATACACTCTTGAAACTCTTTCATACTAATAGACACTGACGAAGATCCCATCGACTTGTCTTCTAGATTAAGAGCAGAGTTAAAATCCCCCATAATCACCCAAGGATTGTTCCCCACAAAACTTTTATGAATAGACAACTTATGCCATAAATCCCTTCGAGTGACATAATAATTAGCGGCATAGACAATCGAGCAATATACCATTTTCTTATCCAGCTTGAAAAAAAGTTGTAAATGAATAACCTGATCCGTTTGAGACAACACCATAACATCAAAAACAGCTGGATTCCAACCAATAATAATCCTCGTACCTTTGTTGCATATAGCACCATTCGACGTCCAATCCCATGCACGAAAAATCGTTTTACAAATTTGACCAAGCCTATTAACATCAACATGCGATTCCAAAATAGCACATAAACTCAAATTATAATCTCTAACTGCCTGACGAACCTCCATTTGTTTCAGAGGGCGGTTCAACCCCCTAATATTCCAAGAAGCAAAACTAACCATTATTAACATTAATAGAAGGAGTGCTTGCCCCTTGCTGATTATCAGGTTTTTTAGTGCCACTAACAATAAACTCATCTGTTTCGTTATAAACTTCTTGAACTTCATCGTCATCCGATTCATAAGTACCCTCTCGAGCACCCTTTCCATCCGCTACGGTATCTATCTTGGGATCATTAAACACATCAAAAGGATTAGACGAAAGAAAACTAGTAGTCGGAGCTGATTTACTACCACTTCCACTCGGTTTAGAAGTAACAGGCCGATATTCAAACTGATGCTTCGGTTTATTAACTGGAAAACCTGTTCTCTTGGCTGCTTTCCGAGTATCAACATCCCTAAACCCGTCCTTGTCTATCACCGGTTGTTTTGAAGACCCTTTGTTCTTATATTCAAGTTGAGTTTGTTGGACTTTAACCGATCCTTTAGTAAGTTGCCTGATTTGTCTCGGACAATTCTGATCATCATGCCCAAATATCTTACATAACGTACACCTATGAGGGCACCATTCGTATTCAACATAAATTTTTTCCTTGACAAAACCTTCCCCCTCCACTTCCGGAACTGCTATTACAATGTTCTCCTTTAATTCATGCTCAGCCGAAACCTCCACTAAAGCTCTAGCAAAACTACTCCTTCCCCAAGAGTCAAGGCACATTGATGTAGTATACGTATCCAACTCTAAAGGAGTTCCAACAGCCGTTGCAATCATGCTTAATCCATCCTCCGTGTAGGCTGCAATTGGTACTTCATGTAGTTTAACCCAAAGTTGCACATTTTTAACTTCCTTTTTTTCCAGTTTAGAAGACGGGGACCAAACATTAAGAAACAAAGGTTGTGAACGAATAATCCACGGACCCTCCTTCATAACATTCTTCATACCATTCTCATCAGCAAACTTAAAAAAGAAGAAACCATTCGCGTTCATCATCGATTTTTGAAGACCAAACCTCTTCCAGTTATTCCTTACGAAGTATTCAACAACCGGGTATGCAACACGATCGCCTAGAAAGTATCCATATAGAGTATTGGCTAATTTATCCTTAACAGTTTTAACAGATTCTTTCGGCAAAACCACATCACACCCTTCAGGACCAATAGGACTTGTAAGAGCACGAAAATTAACCTTCTTATTCATAGATACCCCCACAGATTCAGCATAAGATAATGGATTTTTACCTAAGTCCAGTTTACCACCTTGAACACCTTGGCCGACACCCTCTGAACCTTGAGTTCCCTCCAGATTAACAGGAACTGTAGCCTTAATTAATTCGTCAATAACATTAATCAGCTTCGGATCCGATTGAGAATTCTGCACCGTTCCTCTCCTAGCCATCATCGGGTTGCCATCTATCTTCGTCACTTTACTAGCCAGACCCTTAAAAGGTAGCGGAGGTTTACCTCTATCATCCTTAGCAATATCATCAGTTTTCTTACGATCATCCATTGAAAGAAAGTCGACTCTCTCCTTTACTCAGTAATTAAAACAACCATGCACATCAGAAAACGAAATCCAAAGAACCAGACGAACCAACACAGAAACGAATAAAAACCCTAATTAGCTTGACGGCAAAGAAAAGAAAAAACCCCCGATTGAAACTCAATCCTTCCGCTAACTAGTTCGAATCAGAAAAATTGATAACTCAATCCTCCGATAATCAGACTGTTATACGGAATTCAAGAATCAAAATCGAGAGTAAGAAAGAGAACCAAAATCGCCATAGCTAGAGAGAGAATTAGGGTTTCTATTTGGCGACCACTACTTCACGCCCATTAGTTTGTATCTAATAGTCTTGAGAATTGTATCTCGTATCGTATCTGGGGGTCTCGTTTGATTTCTGAATAATCTCGCATTACGCTCTTGCCAAATAACATAAGCCGTCGCCCCAACCAGGAGCCTACTAACAAAATCAGCCGCCTTTTTCGACTTTCCTCGATCCTTTAGCCAACCGACAATCGAAGACTATTTTTGATCAACATTAGCCATACCCGCCTTATCTCGGATCATACACCAAACTTGAGTTGAGAAACTACACTCAAAGAAAAGGTGCTCATGGGAATCAACATTTTCGAAGCACAAGAGACAACACATCATGTTCATATTTTTTCTTCTTGAGATATCCCACCTTAAAATAATATCTTGCGTGAGGAGCTTTCGACGCATAATAAGCCACATTAAGAACGCGTGTCTAGGAATACATTGATTAAACCAAACAATATTACTCCAATCGATCTCTTGCTCCCTAGAACGAAGGGAATGCCAAACCCTAGCCGAAGAAAAGTCATGTAGATCGTCACCATCTTTCCAGCATAACCTATCAGCATTATTCGGTTGTAAGTGGATATTATCCAGCTGACCCAAAACACTAAACCGAGACCTCCAAACCTGCGGCCATGCCCATGTATAATCAGAATAAACATCCGCAACCTTGGCATGTAACACAAACCCTGCTTTGTAAATCATTCTAGGCGATAAAAAATTTATGAGAGGCCCTAGATTATTCCAAGTATCAAACCAAGCTGAAGTTGTTTTACCATCCCCCAATTTCGACCAAATATAACTTCTCAAAATCGGCCTGATTTGCAGTAACTTCCTCCAAGACCAGCTACAGTTTGCAACTTCATTACACCTCCAAAAATTACATTGCTTTAACCTGTAAGAATAAATCCATGCAACCCATAACGAATTTCTCTTGACCAATATACTCCAAACATGAGACGCCATAAGTGCTTTGTTAACATCTCCAAGTCTCCTAATTCCCAACCCACCTTCATACTTTGGAACGCATATAGCATTCCAAGAAACTTTTGCTTTTCCTCTATGGAAAGAAGCTTCTTGAGACCAAAGAAAATTCTGCATTTTCGCTTCCAAAACTTTTATGATACTAGCGGGTAAAATGAAGACGGAAGACCAGTAAACATGCATCGAAGCCAAAACTGAGGTAATAAGTTGAAGCCGACCAGCGAAAGAAAGAAGCTTATTCCTCCAATTAGCGATTCTCTTTTCCACTCTCTCCACCAAAACACTACAATCTTTAGCAAGAAGTCTCATCGAAATAAGAGGAACACCCAAATACCTAACCGGCAATACGCCCTCCTCAAACGGTAAAACATCCAAAATAGCATCCTTGACATTATTAGAAACATTACAGAAAAACGATGTGCTTTTTTGGATACTAGGGACCAAGCCCGACATGTTAGTGAAACGATTAAGAGCTTCCATAATAAACCGAGCTGAATAAACATCTCCACGAGCAAACAGAAACAAATCATCTGCAAAACAGAGATTAATAATACGCTGCTTTTCACATTTATTATGAAACTTGAACGACCTATCCAGCCTAGAAGCCTGCTGAAGAATGCCCGTTAGAATTTCCATGACAAGCGTGAAAAGATAAGGAGAAAGAGGATCTCCTTGACGTAACCCCCGACGACCTTTGAAATACCCATGCACTTCCCCATTGACACAAAGAGAATAGGTTGGAGAAGATACGCAAGTCATAATCCAATCCACCATCCTCGAGTTGAAACCAAACCCAATCAGCACATCCTTGAGGAAACTCCAATGAACCGTATCATAAGCTTTTTGAATATCCACCTTAAAAGCACACCGAGGAGGACCAAAATTCCTATGATAATTGTGCATCAGCTCCTGAGTAAGCAATATGTTATCAGATATCTTCCTTCCCGGAACAAATGCCGATTGGTTAATACCAACAATTTGACTCAGATAATTCTTAATACGATCCGCTACAATCTTGCTAATACATTTATAAATAACATTACAGCAAGCTATAGGCCGATAATCCGTGACCATAGACGGAGTGGGCTTTTTAGGGATAAGAACAATAAGCGTATTATTCAGCTCTCGAAGCAGTTTTCCTGTATTAAAAAAAATCTATAATAGCATTCGACACATCTTGCCCAATCACATTCCACGCACTTTTAAAGAACGCCGCCGTATACCCATCAGGGCCAGGAGCTTTTTCATTACCAATAGAAAACATTGCCAATTTAACCTCTTCACTTGTCACCGGACGAATCATATGATTACACCTTAAAAACGAGTTACGGACAATCCAAAGGATCGGACAACGTTTATGGTCAAAACGGACGACGGACGAATCCAAAAACGTATCGCCAATCCGAGGAGTTACTACGACGTTTAGGCGATCTTTCGACGCGGACATATAATTATGCTACCGTAAACAAAATTCGGACAATTTAGAAACTTATAAAAACTATTACATATTCTTTTAACTAAAAAGCCTACTTAGTATTTTTTTTTATAAAAATGAAAGAATATATTTTAGCAAATGGGCTTATTTTAACACATGGGCTTAATTTTAATAAATGAGCTTATTTTATTCAAATGGACTTATAATTTTCAAATGGGCTATTCTTTACAAATGGGCTTATAATTTTCCAATGGGATATTCTTTACAAATGGGCTTATAATTTTCAAATGGGCTATCCTTTATAAATGAGCTTAACTTCATAATGGGCTTATCAAAACACATGGGCTAATCCCAACAACATAAATTCATGGGCTAAGCCCAATACCAAACATATGGGCCAAGGCCCAATAACAATAAGCCCAATACTATTTAGGCCCAATACTATTCAGGCCCAATACTATTTAAGCCCAATAACATGAAAACATGGGCTCGGCCCAATGACACAATTAGTGAAAATACAATTATACTATTAATTCATACAAGACACGAAATCTTGAGGACGTAATCCGATGATACAACATACAAGATTACTTACATATATATATATATATATATATATATATATATTTGGTGAAATATATATAACAAGTTTAACAATTCGTACATCTAATACAAAGTTCATCAAATAACAAAGACTTGTACACGAGTCATTACAAAGACCGATGTGTCTAACAAATATAGAACGTTTGTAGGTCGCGACACAATACAAGACAACCGCAAGTGAGGATTCAGATACTTATAGTTCACATACGCAATTCTGTGAGTTCATGTCCCCTTTTCATCTTAAATGCTTTTCAAGCTTTACAAATATCGGGGAAAATACATGTACAATAGTATGATAAGTCAAGGAATGAAACACCTTAGATCATGTGCGAAATTAGGGCCATAACTAAAGCACCATTATTCCAGTTTGGACCAAGGAACAAAGGGTTAGATCTAATGGGTTTTAGCGAGCCCCACTCATGGCCGTTCGTTTGCTTAGGAGTGCTTTTGTTGCCCTACGACATGGTGTCGATACAATTAAAATCGTCTAGGGTTGGATTGCTTCCTATTTCGTCGCACATATTAATGTCCTTACAAAACATTAATGATCAAGATTTCATTGACGCTTTTCATACTACTTTTGATACAATTACAAATACATTCACATTTTTACGGAATGTATCATTTACAACTAAACTGCATGAACTCGCTCAACTTTTGTTGACGTTTTCCACTTAAACATGTATTTCAGGGAATTAGTGGACCATGTTGGGGATTTCAATTCAAGTAATAAATGTCAAGACTCCGTGCCATCTTTTGAAGGGTTTTGCCTATTATATACCGTCTCTTGCGGTGGTATAGTGGACAAAGCCTTAGTGTTTAAAACTTTCGTTTTGGATGTATGAAACAAAAATAACTTATTTTCTTTGGATGGTTTGAAAATTATAAACTTAATGTATGTTGCGCATCTTTTGAACAAATATGGTAATGGCAACGGAGTATGTTTTATTCATTTAGTATGTTTACTTATATCGTTATGCAATGAGAACCGAACAGATCACATGTGACAACCCTCAATTTACATGTATTCCGTACAATTTATTTAATAATAATTTAAGTGCTTGGTGACTGTGTTGAAATATTTAACTGCTCTCTGATTACTGAACTATACTTACATGAGCATGTTAACATACTGGTAGTATACAGAAAAGTCACTAAATGGTCCGGTGTATTTTCCTATGTGTTAGGAATTTATTTCGTTACAAAAATATATAAATAAGACGCCTTACGGAACAATTAAACAATTTAACGGAACAGTGTCCGACCGAATAACCGGACATTACCCGAGACACCAAATATTTGTCAAACACATTATTTAATTATTCTTGGCTAGTCATGATCCCCGTGCACCATAACACCCACTAAATATCTAGTAACTAATGCAAGTAACCACACACTCGGTTTCTAACTAATAAGTAGCCAACTAGTTACAAAAATATTACATTTAACCCCCCCCCCCCCATGTCCCATTTACGGTTCAAGAAAAAAAAAATAGGGCCCCACCACAAGATTTGATTCATATTTTAATTGATACATTACTTGTGAATCTTGGCCAAATATTATAAGTATGGAACATATCTAAGCAAATCTCTCCATATCAACTCACATCATTTCCTCAAAGATTTCACTCAACTCACTTCACCTCTCTCTTTCTTATTTTCGGCTGCCCAAACCGAAAGCACCATCACCACCTTCAAACATCATCATCTCCTTCATTTTTTACCTTCCATTCAAGCTTCAAAGGATCTATGGAGGTTGCAACTTAAGGGGACTTCAAAGGAGCTTGTTCTAGCTTGATTCTTCATCTTTTCTCATCACATTTCTTCATTAGATACTTCCCTAGCTAGAGGCTAGTAGTAAGTTTCCTTACATTTGATCTCATCTTGTTCGAAATTATGACAAGTAGTATGATGTATTGTTGTTTAAATCACTAATTTACAAGAATGCTAGAAAAATATGAAACATGAGTTAGGAACTTATAAGCTACATAAAAGTTACTTATGTCTAAATCATGAAGCGGAATCTTGTTGGTTTGAGGGTTGGGTAAATCATACTTGATGTTTAAAAGTTATTTTCTTGCTAAATCCATTGTTCGGACACTCGTTGATGCGATTTAGTAATGTTTAAACTTAAAAATAACATGCTGATGCATTTTTACAGCCGCCTTCAACAGGCTGTAAACGGACTTTAAAAACTCGAAAAACGGAATTTCAAAAGCCTAAATCGTGTCTTTTCGAAAAACGAAGAAAATGGCGCTGGAATCGTATTTTTCTGAGGTCGGTTACTATTTTAAAAATCTGTTTTCGTGACAGCAGCTAAGGCTGATTTTTACTGCAGAAAATTGGGCTGTGCGTTTTCGATCACAACTTAAAACCTGAACCGAACCAGCCCCTGAAACTTTTATCAAAAATGTTCACGGATGTATTTGTGACCCTCGAACTGGAATTTCGATAAACGGACTTATGAGGAATTTTTGACGAATTTTTCCGTAAACTGTGATCAGAATGTAACAAATCTGATCACAGTTCGGTAAACGATTTTCTATAAATTACTGATAATGAACTAGACCCCGATATTTTTACACAATAATTTGTGGGTCGATTAGGACGTTCCACAAAAATTTGGGAATTTTTGGAATAAGTTAAGTATTTTATTTAAATGTCCGAAAACAGCCGGTTTCGAATATAAATGCTGAATTGACATAAGTTGTGACTTGCGTGTTTAAATGTCGAGTATGCTATCGGTGAATGATCTAACATGTTATATGTGTTACGTGCAATATCGTATGTCTGTTTATGAGTGGGGAATGGATGGGAAGTTTATATGGGCATAAATCGTTAAAGTGTGTACCTGTTATGTGGACGAAGTAATGTGCAAATAAACCATACGTAGTGTACGTGTTATGCATGAGAAACTGATTGTTATCCGTACCTTATTAGGACGTGATTGACCGACCTTGACTGTTAACTATATATGAGAACCTAACCGAGCAAACCGAGGTGAGTTCACACTCTTTCTAAGGCATGGGATTCCCAGGGGTTAGGAATGGGATTGAATAACTACTTGTACTATCATTACTATTAAACTACTTTTTACTGTCCTCGGATTGAAGGGCACGTACGTAAAACCTACGTACACTCATACTTACTACTGTCCTCGGATTGAAGGGCACGTACGTAAAACCTACGTACACGATCATAAGACCATCAACTCTATCACTTTAAGTCCCTCAATTATCGACTTAATCGCCGAGGCCTATGGCGAGCGGGTCATTAGTTAATAGCGCTATTAGGTTTAACAAACCTCACACCGTGCCAGTCGGACGGGCGTGTACTAATGGACTATGGGCAAAGGGTCAATGCTGATAGACATTGACTTAGGGCACCTCTTACATTTTCGTAGCAGTCGATACGCGTGGTCTAGTAACACATGGGAAACCCCCACTAATCTTCGCAAACATGTCAGAAAGACCGCGATGCAAACTTATACGATACATGGTTTACAAAACGAACATATGATTTACGAAACGAATGCTATAACTAAACAACCAAACGTGAACTCACTCAACTTTGTTGTTGACTCGTTGTTACATGCCTTACAGGTCGCTAAATATTTGGAGCTTGCACGAGGAAGGAGTCGTTGTGGTGTGCGGACGGTTATGTCCAGTGTTTAATGTTTAAAACATTATGAACTTATTAAACCTATGTGTTGGACTTTAAACTTATGAACTTAGTAACTGAGGTTTATAATGAGACGAATGATTTTATTCTTAATGGGACTCAGAAGCCGATTACCAATACGGGGCCAAGCACTCCGAGTCAAGTAGTTCCTGATGATTAGTCTTGCAGCCTGGAATATAAGGGGGTTGAACCGCCCTCTGAAACAAAAGGAGGTTCGGCAGATTGTGAAAGAGAGTAATTTGAGTTTTTGTGCTATTTTAGAGTCGCATGTTGATGTGGGTAACCTTAATAAAGTTTGTAAGTCTGTTTTTCGTAATTGGGACTGGACTTCGAATGGTGGTATATGTGATAAGGGTACTAGGATTATTATCGGCTGGAATCCGGATTTGCTTGAGGTTATGGTTCTGAATCAATCTTCGCAGGTTATGCATATTCAGATTAGATTTAAAAGTGACAAAAAGATGATGTTTTGCTCGATAGTATATGCGGCTAACTATTATGTGACAAGAAGAGAACTATGGCAACAACTTTCGATGCATAAGGTGTTGGTTGGTAATCAGCCGTGGGTAATCATGGGTGATTTTAATTCAGCTCTTAATAGTGAAGACAATTCCATGGGAGCTTCTTCATTCTCGGCTGGTATGAGAGAGTTTCAAAATTGTGTTGATGATATAGAGGTTTTTGATATCAACCGATCAGGTCTTCACTTTACTTGGAATCAAAAACCTAAGGTGGGAGTGGGATTGCTTAAGAAAATTGATAGAGTGTTGGGGAATACTCAGTTTGTCGTAGAGTATCCTAGTTCGGTTGCTTATTTTCACCCGTACAGGTTGTCGGATCACTGCCCTTGCATCCTTAAAATTCCTAAAGCGGAGGTCTATAAACGTAAGTCTTTTAAATTTGCTAACTTTCTGATTCACAAACCTGAATTTTTGGATATTGTGAAACGGTCTTGGGAGGTGAATGTTGATGGTGTGCACCAGTTTCGGGTTGTAAAAAAGCTCAGGTTGCTTAAGGGTCCGCTTAGAGGCCTTCTTTTTAAACAGGGGAATTTACATCGAAAGGTTAATGAACTTCGAGCAAAATTGGATGGTTTACAAAGTCTTATAGATGCTGACCCGTCTAATGTAGACTTACGTGCTGAAGAATCTTCTATTACGCATGATTATCAGGAAACTTCTTTGGATGAGGAACGGTTTATCAAGCAAAAATCTAAGGTAGATTGGTTACAAGCTGGTGATATGAACACGGCATGCTTTCATTCGGCTCTTAAAACTAGGAATCATCGGAGTAGAATTGATGTCATAAGGGACTCGAGTGGCCTTTTGTATGAAGGTGAAAATGTGCAACAGCCACTAGTGCAACATTATGAAAATTTTTTGGGGTGTCAGGGTGATATTGCTCTCGTTCCTTCGCCTGAGCTTTTTGGTAATTCATTGGATCCTGTAGTTGCTACTCATATGGTTCGTCAGGTCACGGCGGATGAAGTTCGTAAGGCTATGTTTTCGATTGGAATTGACAAAGCTCCAGGGCCAGACGGGTACTCTTCAGCTTTTTTCAAGGGAGCTTGGTCGGTTATCGGGGAAGATGTGTCAAATGCTGTTATTGATTTCTTTTCCTCTGGTAAACTTTTGCGTGAATTAAATCACACTCTTGTTGTCCGTGTGCCGAAAATTGCTACCCCATCTAGTGTTACAGACTACCGTCCTATAGCATGTTGCAATGTGTTATACAAATGTATTAGTAAGATTCTGGCGGATCGTCTTAAAGTGGCGCTGAATATGCTTGTTAACGTTAATCAGTCTGCTTTTGTCCCGGGTCGGAAAATTTCGGATAATATCTTACTCACTCAGGAGCTCATGCACAATTATCATAGAAACGTTGGCCCTCCGAGGTGTGCATTTAAAGTTGACATTCAGAAAGCTTATGATACTGTTGATTGGAGATTCTTAAAGAGTGTGTTGCTGGGATTTGGATTTGATATTAAGATGGTGGATTGGGTTATGACTTGTGTGTCAACGCCATCATACTCTATCTGTGTTAATGGCAATGTTCATGGTTATTTCAGAGGTAAACGGGGGTTACGTCAAGGAGATCCAATATCTCCTTATCTGTTTACGTTGGTTATGGAGATTCTAACGGGTATTCTTAATCATGAAACTAGGATGGATGCATCATTCAGATTTCATAACAGATGCGAGAAGCAGCACATTATTAATCTCTGTTTTGCAGATGATCTTTTTATGTTTGCGAGAGGAGATGTTGGTTCGGCGAAGTGTATAATGACGGCTCTCTCTAAATTCACTAATATGTCTGGATTGGTCCCTAGCGTTCAGAAGAGCACGGTTTTTTTCTGTAATGTTCCCCAACAGGTGAAGAATGCTATTCTTAATGTTATGCCTTTTGTGGAAGGCTCCCTCCCAGTTAGATATTTGGGAGTTCCTCTTATCTCTACACGACTTTTATATAAAGATTGTGGTGTCCTTGTTGAAAGACTAGAGAAGCGTATTTCGAACTGGAAGAACAAGCTGCTCTCTTTTGCGGGACGGTTACAGCTTATTTTGGCGGTCCTCTCTTCTATGCATATTTACTGGTTGTCGGTCTTTATTTTACCATCTCGGGTGACTCATGATCTTGAAGCTAGAATGCGCAATTTTTTATGGAGTCAAGATAGCTCGTATCAAAAAGGGAGGGCAAAGGTTTCATGGAATTCTATTTGCACTCCAAAATATGAAGGAGGTTTGGGTATTAGACGTATAGGTGATGTGAACAAAGCGCTTATGGCAAATCATGTTTGGAGTGTTATTACTAAACGGAAGTCGCTTTGGGTCGAATGGGTACATGCCTATAAGTTAAAAGGTAAGAGTTTCTGGATTGTTAAAATTCCCACCAACTGTTGTTGGAGCTGGAGAAAACTTCTCCAACTCCGGCCGATGATACGAAACTTTATGTGGACTTCGCTTGGGGATGGGAGATCAACGTCTGCTTGGTATGATTTTTGGAGTGTGTTAGGGCCGCTAGGTAATATTTTATCGCCCAGAACGATTACTAGTGCAGGTTTTAGACTGGAAGATTCTGTTGCGGATATTTATTCTGAGAATGGTTGGCAATGGCCCACGGCTTGGAGGGACTTGTTTCCTGTGCTTATTCAGTTGGATCAAGTCCAACCGGTTGCAGGTAAACGAGATATTATTCAGTGGCGGGTGGGTGATAATGTTCATGAGGTATCGGCTTCAAGTATTTGGGATTCCATTCGGTATAGAGAGCAGGAGGTCGAGTGGAGTAAAGTAGTCTGGTTTGCTCATTGCATCCCGAGACATTCTTTCTTATTGTGGCTGATTATGAGGAAGAAGCTTCTCACTCAAGATGTTATTCTTAGCTGGGATTTTTCGAGGAGAAAAAACATGAATATGATGTGATGTTTACTTTGTTATGAGAATCATGATTCGCATGCGCATCTATTCTTTGAATGCAAATTCTCTATGCAAGTTTGGGAGATGGTTCGGATTAAAGCTGGTATGGATAATGTTAGTTCGAAGTGGGATGATATTGTTTCTTGGTTGATGGTTAGAGCTCATTCAAAGTTAGCAGCGGATTATGTTAGTAGGCTTGTGGTGGCGGCTAGTGCTTACTTCATATGGCAGGAACGAAATTATAGACTTTTTAAAAATCAGTTGAGACCTCCGGAGCAACTTTATGAGGTGATTGTCAAGACTGTTCGATACAAGCTTATGGGAATGAAGTTGAAGCGGACGGATAGAGTTCGAAAGCTTCTTGGTGAATGGGAGATTGAAGTTAGTCACCAAAATGAAGCGGGTGGTTGATTAGTCGTTATTTCATGTCTAGAGTTTAGTCTAGTTGTGTTTAATTGGTAGAATGGAATTCTGTGGTTTTTTCTTTTTGTTTACTTTCATGAGGCATGTCTCATGATTGAACTAGTGTAGACTTTCTACGCTACTTGTTTTATTTGGTTGTGAATATATAGAATCACCGGGGTAACCCCTTTACCCAAAAAAAACTTATGAACTGCGAACTTATGTTTTGAACTTTACGTTTATGCTTCCGCTGTCCAAATTAAAAACTTGGTTAACTAGCTTTTGGTCACCAATCGTATTGTGGTTGTCTCTATTTACTTAAGTACGTTGTTCAGTATGATTGGTGGCTCGATCCTGGTCATGTCACGCCTCCAAGCAGTGATACCCCGCATGGTGGATTTTGGGGGTGTGACAGATTGGTATCAGAGCCATTGGTTATAGTGAACTTGGTTTTAAAAACGGAAAAACTTTTTGATAAAACCAGACTATAACCTGTACAGTGCTCAACGATCCACAACGACGCTTCGCTCCACGTGCAAGACTCGACACCATAAGTGGTATGATTTATGTTATATTGTCGGTTAGATAGCTCTCACTGTGCACTATATAATGTGGTAATTGCTATTTGAACCTTGTGTGCTTACTCTCTACTATCGTCCCACACTTAGGCACTTTCGCGACACTTTTCTCACCTACGATGTTTCGTTGCGAAGATCATGAGTGGACGCTTGAACCTAACTCAAGCCCAGCTAACGGCTTTGATCAACGAACGAGTTGCTGAGGCACTCGCAGCTGTTCCTGCAGGAGGTATAACCTGCCATATCAACTCACCTTAGGATGTTTAGATCCTACCTCCGCAAACCAACGCTCGTGCTTAACCTTGTCTTTTATTCTCGCGCCACAGGTCAACATGCTCAGCCTCCTGTGTGCACGTTCAAGACGTTCATGGACTGCCGACCTACCACTTTCAGTGGCACCGAAGGAGCAGTGGGCCTTCTTCACTGGTTTGAAAAGCTTGAGTCAGTTTTCGAGATGTGCGAATGCCCCGAAGACCGTAGGGTGAAATATGCTACCGGAACACTTGAAGGAGCTGCGTTAACCTGGTGGAAGGCGCAGGTTCAACTACTAGGACTGGCAGTTGCTAATGCCACACCCTGGAATGGTTTTAAAGAGCTGATCAAGGAGGAGTACTGTAGTCGGGATGACATCCACAAACTAGAAGTGGAATTTTACAATCTGAAGATGACGGGGTCTGAGATTGAGGCGTATACTAAAAGGTCAAACGAGCTGGCCATCCTGTGTCCAACTATGGTGGACCCTCCCATCAAACGAATCGAGCTGTACCTCAATGGCCTTGTACCAGAGATTCAAAGTCACGTAACTTCAGCCAACCTGGGTACAATTCAGCAAATTATCAAGTTGGCTCATCGACTCACTGACCAGGCGGTGGAGCAAAACAGGCTGCCCAAACGAATCAGTGCCACAGCTACTTCTGATGCACCTACCGACAACAAGCGAAAATGGGATGGAAACTCCAGTAAGGGTTCTGCTTCGACTCAGTCTCAGCAACGAAAGACTGATGACTACCAGAGTCCTGGTCAGCAATCCTCCGGTAATCAAGGACTGGGTGGGTATCAAGGAAACCACCCAAAGTGCAACAAATGTAACAGACACCATAGTGGTCAATGCAACAAAGGTCGCTGTCTGAGATGCCAAAAGCTGGGTCATGAAGCTAAGGATTGCAGGAGCCCGCGTCCTGCAAATCAGAATCGCCAACAACAACAACAAGCTCCACAGAATCACCATCAGCAGCAGCAGGGAAATAAAGGATGCTTTCAGTGTGGCGCTGAAGGCCACTTTAAGAGGAACTGCCCCCAGCTGAACCAAAACCAGAACAATAACCAAAGAAACGGGAACCACAATGGAAACAACAACGGAGGCAACAATGGAGGTAACAATAATGGCAATGGCGCCCAAGGCCGTGCTTTCGTGATTGGTCAGGGAGAAGCAAGGAACGATCCCAACGTTGTGATGGGTAAGTTTCTTCTGGATGACTTCTTTGTTACTGTTTTATTCGATTCGGGTGCCGATACTAGTTATGTGTCCGTAAAAGTTAGCCAAATGCTTAAGCGCACTCCAACACTTTTGAACACCAAACACGCGGTAGAGCTAGCAAATGGTAAAAGTCTTGAAGCCACACACGTAGTTAAAGGTTGTAGCCTCGTCTTAGCTGGTCAGACTTTCTCTATCGATCTTATTCCTATCACACTGGGAAGTTTCGACGTCGTTATTGGAATGGATTGGCTATCTCGTTATCAAGCGGAGATTGTTTGCAAGGAGAAAATCATCCGCATTCCTCGTTCTGGTGAAGACCCTCTTGTGATTCGTGGCGACAAGAGTGGTGCTGTCGAAGGCATCATCTCTTTCCTTAAGGCCCATAAATGTCTACGAAAGGGCCACACTGCCATTCTAGCGCTCGTTACCGACACATCAACGGAAGAGAAGAGAATTGAAGACATAGCTGTTGTACGCGATTTTCCTGAGGTATTCCCTGAGGAATTACCTGGTCTTCCTCCTCACCGCCAAGTTGAATTTCAAATCGAGCTAGCTCCTGGAGCAGCGCCAGTAGCTCGAGCACCATATCGTCTAGCTCCATCAGAACTCGAAGAACTGTCCACACAACTACAAGAACTCTTGGAAAAGGGTTTTATTCGTCCTAGCTCTTCGCCCTGGGGAGCTCCAGTCGTGTTCGTAAAGAAGAAAGATGGTACCTTCAGAATGTGTATTGACTACCGCGAACTCAACAAGGTGGAGGGAACCCTAGCTCTCTCTCCTTTTGGCGATTTCTGTTCTTCACCATGAATCCTTCAGTTTTTTCTTCGTTATCTTATGCATAACAGTCTGTGATTAGAGTTTTTTTAAAACACTATAACGAATTTGTTAGCATTAGTGATCGATTCAAAAACTAGGGTTTTTCTTTTTTCTCAAATCGCTGCCTTAGCAATCTTATTCGATTCTCTGATTTATTAGCCTGGGTGTTATTGATTGCGGTTAGCTGAGACTAATTTAGCTAGATTGATACTCTGGGTTAATCGATTAAGGGTTGAGATCTGATTCTAGGGTTTAAAGGATTAGGGTTTCGTTTTCTTTGCTGTTGGTTTTCTGGTTTTCGGCTGGTTCTTTTTGCATGGTTTTTGGAGTTTATTGCTGATGGAGAGAGGTGTTAATAACAATCTGAATGAACGTATAAAACCTGGGGAAAACATGTTTTTTGATCGAGGTAAGCCTCCTACAAGAATCCAGGGTTTAGCGTCTCGGGTAGTCGATATTGAAGGTAAAACGCTGATGCCGAGGAGAGGGGTTGTGTCATCGGCTGCTAGTGAATCTGGTAAGTTCAACGTTATCGATGAGCTGTCAAAAATTACTGTTCCGGCTAGTTTGAAAGATGCTGGTTATGTTCCGGGTCAATCACCAGAAGTTGGGGCTGCGGATTTAAATTGTGAGGGTATGGAAAAAACTGAAGTCCGGTCGGGTAAGGGCAATACTTCTCAACCGATGTCATATGCGGACACAGTAGTTGCTAATGGATTGAAGAAAGTAAACTTCAGATCACTGGCTAGTTCAGCTATACAGGATGGGTGTGATGTTGTTTTGCCAAGGGAATCTGTTCGTTCAGTGCAAGATAAATTGGCTAATACGCTTTATGGGTATTTCTTAGGAGATCGGATTGCATTCCCTGTAGTTGATTATTTTGTTCGTACGAATTGGAAGAAGTATGGATTATTAAAAACCATGATGAACGCAAATGGTTTTTTCTTCTTTAAATTTAATGATGAGGTTGGATTGTCAAATGCTCTAAAGGACGGTCCGTGGATTATTAGATCGCAGCCGTTATTTCTGGATGTTTGGACTCCAACAACTAAGCTAGAAAAGAAGGAGGTTAAGAAGGTTCAGATGTGGGTCAAAATTCATGAAGTTCCGCTAGCGGCTTATACGGAAGACGGTCTTAGCTTGATTGCAACTACTATTGGAGAACCAAAAATGCTGGATTCCTTCACTACGTCTATGTGTATCGATGCTTGGGGTCGGAGTAGCTATGCTAGGGCATTGATTGAGGTCTCGGCTGAGAATGAGTTACGAGAGGAAATTACAATGGCAATTCCGGAACCGGAAGGGGAGGGTTTCATCAAAGAGACTATGTATGTGGAGTATGAATGGAGTCCGCACCGGTGTGCTAACTGCTGTGTTTTTGGCCATTCAACCGATATGTGCCCGAAACATCCAAAGAAACAACCTACGATGATGTACGAGAACCACAATCGCAATGGTCAAAAGATTCATCCTGTTAAAAAGGCTCCTATTGTGGATCAAGACGGATACACTGGGGTGTATGGTAAGAAAGCTGCTAGGAGAGTTGGTATTCCTGTTAATAAACAAAAGAATAAATTTGAATATCGGCCTATCGTTTCAAAACCAAAAGCTGATAATAACAAGGAGTCGGTTCATACGGATAGAAGATCGAATAACCCTTTTGATGCTCTAAATGATGTGGAGGATGAGTCGGGTACGAGCAATAAGAAAACGGGTTTGAATAATGAGGAATCTGATGAAGATGAGGTTATAGAGGTGGAAAGTGAAATGGATAGGTTTATGACGGAGGGTACTCAAAATATCAAAAGTAAAGGGGCAAGCACTCCTTCTACGAAAGTTACCAATGGTTAGTATTGCGACTTGGAATATAAGAGGGTTGAACCGTCCCCTTAAGCAGAAAGAGGTTCGGCAGGCAGTCAAAGATTTTAATCTAAGTTTGTGTGCTATCCTTGAGTCTCATGTGGATGTTGGTAATTTAAGTAAAGTGTGCAAAGCAGTTTTCAGATCTTGGGAATGGACTTCAAATGGGAGTTATTGTTCTAAGGGCACTAGAATTATTATTGGATGGAATCCGGCCATCTTTGATGTTATGATTTTGGCTCAATCTAATCAGGTTATGCATCTACAATTAATATTCAAATTAGACAAAAGAATGATTTTTTGTTCTGTTGTTTATGCTGATAATTATTACATGGCCCGGAGAGAAGTTTGGAACAATCTTTCTATGCATAAAGCGCTTGTTAATGATAAACCATGGTGCATTATGGGAGATTTTAATACGGCTCTTAACATAGAGGATAATTCTATGGGATCTTCTTCGATTTCTACTGGTATGCGTGACTTTCAAGAGTGTGTAGACAAGATTGAAGTTGTTGATATAAACCGTATGGGGATCCACTTTACGTGGAGTCAAAAACCAAAAAATGGGGTAGGTTTGCTGAAAAAACTTGATCGTGTAATGGGTAATACGAAGTTTATAGCTGATTTTTCGAATTCTGTAGCCATGTTCAAACCTTATAGACTCTCGGATCATTGCCCTTGTATTCTCTCGTTCCCGAATGCTACTAAACAGAAGCCAAGGTCTTTCAAATTTGCAAACTTTCTAGTTTTTAAACCGGAGTTCCTGGAGATTGTTAATACCAACTGGAGTGTTAATGTTAATGGTGTTCATCAGTTCAGAGTGATGAAAAAGCTTCGTTTGCTTAAACATCCGCTGCGTTCTTTGTTATTTAAACAAGGTAACTTACATAAAAAAGTTGAGAAACTTCGATCGGATCTTGATTTAATTCAGCAAAATATAGATCGGGATAACTCTAATGCTGATCTTCGCGCTGCTGAATGCGAGATTAGACGTGACCTTCAAGAGGCTTCGCTAGATGAAAAATGATTTCTAAAACAGAAATCGAAAGTTGATTGGTTAAGTGCGGGTGATATGAATTCTGCGTTTTTTCACTCCTCCCTGAAGATGAAAAATCATT
This sequence comes from Helianthus tuberosus, assembly GCA_030545235.1. Classification (NCBI taxonomy): domain Eukaryota; kingdom Viridiplantae; phylum Streptophyta; class Magnoliopsida; order Asterales; family Asteraceae; genus Helianthus; species Helianthus tuberosus. The sequence goes on along the minus strand of CM060387.1, from coordinate 114,089,332 downwards.
GGAGTCGTATTGAGGTGATAAAAGATTCGGAAGGGAAGACTTATGAGGGTGATATGGTGTTCCAGCCGTTTGTCAACCACTATGAAAGATTTTTTGGAACTCAAGGTGATACGTCTCTTACTCCGGCTCCGGATTTATTCTCTAATAGGCTGTCTCCTCAGGTTGCTCAACATATGATCCGGCAAGTCTCAACGGAAGAAGTTAAAAGGGCGATGTTTGATATTGGTGTTGATAAAGCGCCGGGCCCTGATGGTTATACTTCGGCGTTTTTCAGAAGTGCTTGGCCGATTGTAAGGAATGATGTTACTTGTGCTATCATTGATTTTTTTGAGACAGGAAAGCTTCTTCGAGAATTAAATCACACAAATATCGTGCTTATCCCGAAAATTCCTACCCCTTCGGCAGTCAGTGACTATAGACCGATTGCTTGCTGTAATGTGATATACAAATGTATCAGTAAAATTATTGCGGATAGAATCAAGGGGGCGCTGAATGAAATTGTTAGTATTAATCAATCGGCCTTTGTTCCAGGGAGGCGAATTTCTGATAACATTCTGTTGACACAAGAATTATTGCATAATTATCATAGGAATGTGGGTCCTCCAAGGTGTGCCTTTAAAGTGGATATTCAAAAAGCTTATGACACTGTTGATTGGAGTTTTCTGAAAAGTGCTATGCTTGGTTTTGGGTTTAAAGACAAGATGATTGCATGGATAATGGTTTGTGTCTCCACTGCATCTTTTTCTATGTGTGTGAATGGTTCTGTGCATGGTTTTTTTCAGGGTAAACGGGGATTAAGGCAAGGGGATCCAATCTCCCCTTATCTGTTTACCTTAGTTATGGAGGTTCTGACGTCTATTCTTAAGCATGCGGTTCGCATTGATTCATCATTTAGATTTCATAATAAATGCGAGAAACAGCAGCTTATTAATCTTTGTTTTGCGGACGATTTGTTCCTGTTCGCTAGAGGAGAAGTGAATTCGGCTAGGTGCATAATGAAATCTCTTTCTAATTTCACTAAGATGTCGGGTTTACAGCCGAGCAACCAGAAGAGTACGATATTCTTTTGTAATGTCAATGGCCATGTCAAAAATGCTATTTTGGATCTTATGCCTTTTGTCGAAGGCAAGTTGCCAGTTAAATATTTGGGGGTGCCTTTGATCTCTTCTAGACTTGGTTACAGTGATTGTCGAGTGCTTGTGGATAGGCTTCAAAAATGTATAACACATTGGAGGAATAAGTTGCTGTCGTTTGCTGGTAGACTACAACTTATAACTTCAGTTCTCTCAGCTATGCACATTTACTGGTCTTCTGTGTTTATGTTACCGGTTCGTATTGTTCTCGAACTTGAAGCATGTATGCGTAACTTCCTATGGTCTCAAGAGAGTTCGTATTCTAAAGGTAAATCTAAGGTTTCTTGGAAAACTGTTTGCACTCCGAAGTATGAAGGAGGGTTGGGTATTAGACGGATAGGGGATATGAATAAGGCGCTTATGTCTTATCATATTTGGAGCATCGTTTCTAAAAGGGAGTCTTTATGGGTGGATTGGGTGCACAGATACAGGTTAAAAGGCAAGAGCTTCTGGATGTGCAAAACCCCTGCTAATTGTTGTTGGTCTTGGAGAAAACTAGTGCAAATGCGGCCTATTATTAGAAACCATTTATGGTCGGAGTTAGGTAATGGTGCTAACACTTCGGCGTGGTTTGATTACTGGAGTGATATAGGGCCGCTTGGTGATTTTATTTCGCCTAGAACCATTAAAGATGCAGATTTTAAACTGGATGATTCTGTGGCTAACATTTACTCGAATGGCTCTTGGGCGTGGCCATTGGCTTGGAGAGATATTTTTCCGGTTCTCATTCAATTAGATCAGGTTCAGTTAACTACATCGAAACAAGATAGATTGTTATGGAGAGAAGGTAGTGATACTATGGAGTTCTCCACTTCTTGCGTGTGGCAGTCGGTTCGATACAAGGCTCCGGAAGTGAATTGGTGTAGGATTGTTTGGTTTGCGCAGTCTATCCCTCGTCATGCTTTCTTGATGTGGCTGGTCCTTAAAGGTAAACTTTTGACTCAAGATAAAATTCTAGAGTGGGATCTATCGAGGAGGAAGAACATGAATATGATGTGTTGCATGTTATGTTATCAGAATTATGACTCTCACCCGCATTTATTTTTTGAATGCACTTACTCGGCTCAAGTTTGGTATAATATTCGAAACAAGGTTAACATGGGAGATGTAAGTCCGAATTGGAATGAGATTTTGGATTGGTTGTTGGTTCGTGTTCGGTCTAAAACGGCTAGAAATTACACTGCCAAAGTTCTAGTTGCGGCTGCCGTTTACTTCATCTAGCAAGAACGAAATGCCAGAACGTTTAAAAATCAGTTGAGACCTCCGGAGAAACTTAGTGAGATTATATTAAATACGGTCCGTTACAAGCTGATGGGAGCTAAACTAAAGAACACTTCAAGTGTGAGGAGACTTTTAGAAGAGTGGGAGATTCGAGGAAACCATGTGGAAGATGATGGTGGCTGATTAGTTACTGGTTTCTTTCGCATTTGTCTAGATAGTAGTCTAGTTGTGTCTATTTGTTTCTCTTTTGGTTGTTTCTGGTTTCTTTGTTTTACGTTCATGGGGCATGTCTCATGAATGAACTAGTGTAGGCAGTCTACACTACTTGTGTTCTTTGGTTTGTGAATATATAGAATCACCGGGGTAACCCTTTACCCAAAAAAAAAAAAAAAAAACTCAACAAGGTGACTGTGAAGAATTGTTATCCTCTTCCACGTATTGACGACTTGTTCGACCAGTTGCAAGGGTCGAGCTATTACTCCAAGATTGACTTGAGATCGGGATACCATCAGCTGAGAGTCCGAGATGAGGACGTCTCCAAAACAGCATTCAGAACTCGTTACGGCCATTACGAGTTTCTGGTTATGCCTTTCGGGCTGACGAATGCACCAGCGCTCTTCATGGATCTCATGAACCGAGTATGCAAGCCTTACCTGGATAAGTTCGTTATTGTGTTCATCGACGATATCCTGATCTATTCTAAGAGTCAGGAGGAACACGAGCAGCATCTACGTCTTATGTTGGAACTTCTTCGAAAAGAGCAATTGTATGCCAAGTTTTCGAAATGTGACTTCTGGCTTCGCGAAGTCCACTTTCTAGGCCATGTGGTAAACAAGGATGGGATTCATGTTGATCCATCCAAGGTTGACTCAATCAAGAACTGGCCTGCACCCCGCACACCAACAGAAATCCGCCAATTTTTGGGTTTGGCAGGATATTACAGAAGGTTTATCAAGGACTTCTCCAAGATTGCGCAACCTCTCACTTCACTGACTCAGAAGGGTGTCATCTATCGTTGGGGTGATGCACAAGAGTCCGCATTTCAACATCTAAAGGATAGACTTTGTAGCGCGCCTATCCTCTCATTGCCCGAAGGCACCGATGATTTCGTGGTTTATTGCGACGCTTCCATCCAAGGACTTGGTTGCGTATTGATGCAACGTGACAAGGTCATTGCCTACGCATCGCGCCAACTTAAAGTTCACGAAAGAAAATACACTACTCACGATCTGGAGCTGGGAGCAGTGGTATTCGCGCTTAAGATATGGAGACATTACCTGTACGGTACCAAGTGCACCATTTACACCGATCACAGGAGTCTCGAGCATATCTTCAAGCAAAAGGAGTTAAAAATGCGTCAATGCCGATGGGTTGAGCTCTTGAACGATTACGAATGCGCGATCAGGTACCATCCGGGCAAAGCCAATGTGGTGGCAGACGCCCTCAGTCGAAAGGATACCATACCTAGGCGTGTACGTGCTCTACAGCTTACCATCCAATCTAACCTTCCCGCTCAGATTCGCGATGCTCAGGTCGAAGCACTGAAAGCAGAAAACATCAGGGCTGAATCCCTATGAGGATCGAGGCAACGGCTAGAACAAAAGGAAGACGACGCCTACTATGTAACAGGGCGTATTTGGGTTCCACTCTATGGCAACTTACGCGAGCTTGTGATGGATGAAGCACATAAGTCTCGTTATTCAGTACATCCTGGTTCGGATAAGATGTACCACGACTTAAAGACCACATACTGGTGGCCTGGCATGAGAGCCCACATAGCAACCTACGTCAGCAAGTGCTTGACTTGTGCGAGAGTCAAGTCTGAATATCAGAAACCATCAGGCCTACTTCAACAACCGGAGATCCCGAAATGGAAATGGGAGCAAATTTCCATGGATTTCGTTACCGGCCTGCCCAGATCTCAACGCGGAAACGATACCATTTGGGTGATCGTAGATCGACTAACCAAGTCTGCACATTTTCTGGCTATCAAAGAAACGGATAAGTTTTCTACTCTTGCAGACATTTACCTAAAGGAAGTGGTATCGAAGCACGGAGTGCCAACCTCCATCATTTATGATCGTGACGCACGTTTTACTTCTGAACTGTGGCAAGCAATGCACAAGTCCTTTGGCTCACGTTTAGATATGAGCACCGCTTATCACCCGTAGACGGATGGGCAATCTGAACGCACCATCCAAACCCTTGAAGACATGCTTAGGGCATGCGTAATCGACTTCGGCAATGGCTGGGAAAAACACCTCCCGTTAGTGGAGTTTTCGTACAACAACAGCTACCACACCAGCATCCAAGCCGCTCCGTTTGAGGCATTGTACGGACGCAAATGCCGATCACCTCTCTGTTGGGCAGAAGTTGGTGACAGCCAAATCACTGGCCCAGAACTTGTGGTAGATACCACCGAGAAAATTGCTCAGATACGACAGCGAATGGCGGCAGCTCGTGACCGTCAGAAAAGCTATGCTGATAAGGGAAGAAAACCACTCGAGCTCCAGGTTGGGGATCGAGTGCTACTCAAAGTCTCACCTTGGAAAGGTGTAGTCCGCTTTGGCAAACGAGGCAAACTCAATCCGTGTTATGTCGGACCATTCGAAGTCATTGAGAAAATTGGCAAGGTAGCCTACAAATTGAATCTACCTGAAGAACTCAGCGGAGTTCACAATGTTTTCCATGTGTCGAATCTGAAGAAGTGTCTGTCAGATGAGACCCTCATAGTTCCTCTGAAGGAACTCACTATCGACGACCAGCTGCGATTCGTCGAGGAACCAGTAGAGATTACGGATCGGGATGTTAAGATCCTCAAGCATACCAGGATACCTCTGGTCCGAGTTCGTTGGAATGCTCGTCGTGGCCCAAAGTATACCTGGGAACGAGAAGACCAAATGAAACTCAAGTATCCCCAACTGTTTAAGAAAAACGCAACCACTACTGAGCCTGAAGCTACTGCAGAATTTCGGAACGAAATTCCAAATCAACGGGGGGATGATGTGACACCCCAGGAAAATCAGGAAAACAACGCAACTTAACTAGCTTCCTCAGTTACCACGCGCTAAATTTCGGGATGAAATTCTCTTAACAGGGGGAGAATGTGACAACCCTCAATTTACATGTATTCCGTACAATTTATTTAATAATAATTTAAGTGCTTGGTGACTGTGTTGAAATATTTAACTGCTCTCTGATTACTGAACTATACTTACATGAGCATGTTAACATACTGGTAGTATACAGAAAAGTCACTAAATGGTCCGGTGTATTTTCCTATGTGTTAGGAATTTATTTCGTTACAAAAATATATAAATAAGACGCCTTACGGAACAATTAAACAATTTAACGGAACAGTGTCCGACCGAATAACCGGACATTACCCGAGACACCAAATATTTGTCAAACACATTATTTAATTATTCTTGGCTAGTCATGATCCCCGTGCACCATAACACCCACTAAATATCTAGTAACTAATGCAAGTAAACACACACTCGGTTTCTAACTAATAAGTAGCCAACTAGTTACAAAAATATTACATTTAACCCCCCCCCCCCCATGTCCCATTTACGGTTCAAGAAAAAAAAAATAGGGCCCCACCACAAGATTTGATTCATATTTTAATTGATACATTACTTGTGAATCTTGGCCAAATATTATAAGTATGGAACATATCTAAGCAAATCTCTCCATATCAACTCACATCATTTCCTCAAAGATTTCACTCAACTCACTTCACCTCTCTCTTTCTTATTTTCGGCTGCCCAAACCGAAAGCACCATCACCACCTTCAAACATCATCATCTCCTTCATTTTTTACCTTCCATTCAAGCTTCAAAGGATCTATGGAGGTTGCAACTTAAGGGGACTTCAAAGGAGCTTGTTCTAGCTTGATTCTTCATCTTTTCTCATCACATTTCTTCATTAGATACTTCCCTAGCTAGAGGCTAGTAGTAAGTTTCCTTACATTTGATCTCATCTTGTTCGAAATTATGACAAGTAGTATGATGTATTGTTGTTTAAATCACTAATTTACAAGAATGCTAGAAAAATATGAAACATGAGTTAGGAACTTATAAGCTACATAAAAGTTACTTATGTCTAAATCATGAAGCGGAATCTTGTTGGTTTGAGGGTTGGGTAAATCATACTTGATGTTTAAAAGTTGTTTTCTTGCTAAATCCATTGTTCGGACACTCGTTGATGCGATTTAGTAATGTTTAAACTTAAAAATAACATGCTGATGCATTTTTACAGCCGCCTTCAACAGGCTGTAAACGGACTTTAAAAACTCGAAAAACGGAATTTCAAAAGCCTAAATCGTGTCTTTTCGAAAAACGAAGAAAATGGCACTGGAATCGTATTTTTCTGAGGTAGGTTACTATTTTAAAAATCTGTTTTCGTGACAGCAGCTAAGGCTGATTTTTACTGCAGAAAATTGGGCTGTGCGTTTTCGATCACAACTTAAAACCTGAACCGAACCAGCCCCTGAAACTTTTATCAAACTTTTATCAAAAATGGTCACGGATGTATTTGTGACCCTCGAACTGGAATTTCGATAAACGGACTTACGAGGAATTTTTGACGAATTTTTCCGTAAACTGTGATCAGAATGTAACAAATCTGATCACAGTTCGGTAAACGATTTTCTATAAATTACTGATAATGAACTAGACCCCGATATTTTTACACAATAATTTGTGGGTCGATTAGGACGTTCCGCAAAAATTTGGGAATTTTTGGAATAAGTTAAGTATTTTATTTAAATGTCCGAAAACAGCCGGTTTCGAATATAAATGCTGAATTGACATAAGTTGTGACTTGCGTGTTTAAATGTCGAGTATGCTATCGGTGAATGATCTAACATGTTATATGTGTTACGTGCAATATCGTATGTCTGTTTATGAGTGGGGAATGGATGGGAAGTTTATATGGGCATAAATCGTTAAAGTGTGTACCTGTTATGTGGACGAAGTAATGTGCAAATAAACCATACGTAGGATACGTGTTATGCATGAGAAACTGATTGTTATCCGTACCTTATTAGAACGTGATTGACCGACCTTGACTGTTAACTATATTTGAGAACCTAACCGAGCAAACCGAGGTGAGTTCACACTCTTTCTAAGGCATGGGATTCCCAGGGGTTGGGAATGGGATTGAATAACTACTTGTACTATCATTACTATTAAACTACTTTTTACTGTCCTCGGATTGAAGGGCACGTACGTAAAACCTACGTACACTCATACTTACTACTGTCCTCGGATTGAAGGGCACGTACGTAAAACCTACGTACACGATCATAAGACCATCAACTCTATCACTTTAAGTTCCTCAATTATCGACTTAATCGCCGAGGCCTATGGCGAGCGGGTCATTAGTTAATAGCGCTATTAGGTTTAACAAACCTCACACCGTGCCAGTCGGACGGGCGTGTACTAATGGACTATGGGCAAAGGGTCAATGCTGATAGACATTGACTTAGGGCACCTCTTACATTTTCGTAGCAGTCGATACGCGTGGTCTAGTAACACATGGGAAACCCCCACTAATCTTCGCAAACATGTCAGAAAGACCGCGATGCAAACTTATACGATACATGGTTTACAAAACGAACATATGATTTACGAAACGAATGCTATAACTAAACAACCAAACGTGAACTCACTCAACTTTGTTGTTGACTCGTTGTTACATGCCTTACAGGTCGCTAAACATTTGGAGCTTGCACGAGGAAGGAGTCGTTGTGGTGTGCGGACGGTTATGTCCAGTGTTTAATGTTTAAAACATTATGAACTTATTAAACCTATGTGTTGGACTTTAAACTTATGAACTGCGAACTTATGTTTTGAACTTTACGTTTATGCTTCCGCTGTCGAAATTAAAAACTTGGTTAACTAACTTTTGGTCACCAATCGTATTGTGGTTGTCTCTATTTACTTAAGTACGTTGTTCAGTATGATTGGTAGCTCGATCCTGGTCATGTCACGCCTCCAAGCGGTGATACCCCGCATGGTGGATTTTGGGGGTGTGACATCACACCTCGCGCTTCCGCTACGAGCAGGGTGTGACAGTTTGGAATCAGAGCTTCGATTGTAGTGAACCAGGATTCTTTCTCGAGTCTAGTATACAATCACTAAGGAACCTCTCACGAAAACAATTTATACAAGAACAAGAGTTTTCATTGCATAAACATTTTTCAAGGTCCACTACAACAAAAACAAAATTCATCTCATACAAATCAAGCAAGGACATTAAATGCCTTAGTCTCTAAATGGTAGACATGAATCATTAAGTTATTCCGCACAACATTAATAGGATAACGTAAAATGAACTTTAGTGATTCCAATATTTCATGTATACATATTAGTTGACTATTAATTATTAATACATATGTCGAACAAATTATTTTCCAGGATATCATGTCTTCCTCCGAAGGAAGCAACATTTATGACGATGTGGATCCTATGACACCCTCTTCGGATGATGATTATATACCTGAGGTTCAGGTTATTACTTCGGATAGTGAGATGGGATCAGATGGCGATATGGATGACTTTCAGCCATTTGCATTGCTAGGTGATGTTGTTGATGATGACATATTAGATATGCCTCCGCAGCTCAATGACGTAGTTGTCATAGGTCACCCTGAGGGTGAACATGTAGTCGAGGTTATACCCTTGGATATCCTTCCTCTTGCTATTATGCCTTTTATCGTCGACCTCGACGAGGATGACGACGACGTTGTTCCAATGATTCCCGTGGAGCACCTAGATGATGATTTAGGAGACGGGGATGTTTATGATCTGGTTATTCTAGAGGTTGCAGCACCGGTAGTTCTGATTATTGTTATTTCTTCTGATTCTGACACAGACTCAGATGCTCATTCTGATGCATCTGTTACTACATCTGCACTTCAGGCTGTAGGCCTAGAGGTGCATCCAGTTATTGAGGATGATCTCATGCCAGATGAGCCAGTTGTTCCTGCACCTGATCATATTCCTACTCCACCACATTCTCCAGCTCACTGACCTGCTGAGGAGCCTATTCAGGCCCCTGTTTCAGAGGGATCTACTGACCGTATCCGACTCATGCGCTTCGCACCTATCATACCACTTACAGATCATACCGATGAGGCAGGACCATCCGGACACGTCCACATACCGCCCAGCATCACTGACCCATATTACCAGCGGTTTCGTCCAGTTCCACCAGTTCCTACTGGGCATATGGCAGCACAGCAATCTCCACCACATGTTATGCCTACTACAGACCCGTACCATCCAGTTCACTACCCGAGCATTTCTACTGATGCCCTTATCCTCTCTCTACAGTCTCAGGTCGACATACTTTTTCACAGCGTTCATGAGCTTCAGCAGCTTGCTGGCGCCAGACCTCCACCACCACCAGCTCATTCACCACCCCATGCTCCACCACCACCACCAGGGTCACCACCATTACCCCGACTACCACCACAGATGCCACCGGTAGAGTTACCTGCTCGAGTGCTGACACTCGAGTAGCAGATTGATTTCCTTATCCGTTTGGTTCATGATTTGGAGGAGAGGATTACTCATTTTGACAAATTATTGTTTCCGATTCCACCACCAGTCTTTCCTCCACCATAGACTGTGTTTGCATGTATCATACTTTGAGACGGGTATCTATATCCGTTGTTGTGTACATAGACCTCCATCAAGTTTCAAGACAACTGATAGACTGAAGATCGCATGGATTGAAGGAAGATTTTACCACTTTGTATATTCTAGACTAGTATGACCGGATGATGTATCCCGTGTCCATTTTGTTTCTCTCTAAACGGTCTTGTAATCAGTTGTGTGCTATATATGAAAACTTGGTGTTATCCTTTATATGCATCTGAAATGTTATATTATACATGTTTTGTTGCTTGCATTGTTTGGTTTATTCGCATGATATATTGCTTGGTTATATTTTTATTAATGTTATAAATGTATTTTATATGCTTAGTAAAAATATTTATTAACAAACCAACGTCTAATCTTTATCCTATTTCTCCTTTGGAAGAATCATGCCACCAAGGAGAGCCTTACGTTCACGGACAGTTAATCCACCCCCACCTCCACCGATGCCTACAAACGAGGCTGAATTAAATGCACTAATAGAACAGAGAATCGCCCAAGCTATCGCACTGTATGAGGCATCCCGTGCCGAACAAAGTGGTGGCACCGGCGGATCGGGAGGCCAGGGCCAAGGCGGTACTTCAGGCGGAACAAATATCACAGGTAACGTTTAGTTGTTTTGTTACAACTTATCAAATTCCTTTCTTAATCTACTCGTGCGTTTCATTGTTTGCTCATTCTTAATCCATTTATTGTCTATTTCAGGATGCACATTCAAGCAGTTTCTAGACTGCAAGCCACTCAACTTTGATGGCACAGGCGGTGTCGTGGCTTATTTGCGTTGGACAGAGAAAACGGATTCGACCATAAGAATGAGCAGATGCTTTGCTAATCGATATGTCACCTTTGTGACTGGCCTGTTCGTTAACGAGGCTCTCACATGGTGGAACTTGCAAGTGCAGACTTTGGGTGATAGCGTTGCATATGGGTTGACGTGGGAAGAGTTAAAAGAAAGGATGAGGGAAAAATATTGTTCCCGTGCTGAACTCCAGAAATTGGAGAATGAGTTTTGGAACCTTACCATGGTTGGATCGAATATTACTGGATATACTCAAAGGTTTCACGACCTGTCTCGCGTGATTCCTTATTTGGTTACCCCTGAATTTAAGCGTATTGAACGCTACATTTGGGGACTTGCTCCTGAGATCAGAAGCCTTGTTACTTCAGCAGATCCCAAAACTATCACGCAGGCGGTGACTATAGCTGTGAGTCTTAATGAAGATGCAATTAGGATGAAGAAGTATGATGTGAAGGGAGTCCTTATTTGGTTACCCCAGAATTTAAGCGTATTGAACGCTACATTTGGGGACTTGCTCCTGAGATCAGAAGCCTTGTTACTTCAGCAGATCCCAAAACTATCACGCAGGCGGTGACTATAGCTGTGAGTCTTAATGAAGATGCAATTAGGATGAAGAAGTATGATGTGAAGGGAGTAGAGAAGAAGGAATCACATGTTGAGTCTTCCAGTGGCGGGAAAAGGAAGTACTCAAATTTTAAAAAGGGAACTCGTGGGAATAACAACAACAGTAACTATAACAACAACCCCAACAACTACACCTACAACCCCAACAATAACAACAACCGCAATCACAACAACCCCAACAATCATAACATAAAGCAAGAGATTATTCAGCCAAGAGATGCAAGGGCGTTTGTAGCCACCAATGATACTGGCCCGAAGAAGTACGCGGGTACTATGCCCAAGTATGAGCGATGCTCGTATCATCATTTGGGTAATTGTAGGAAATGTGACAAGTGTGGCAGGCTTGGCCACAGTACTGAATCATGTTGGGGATCAGGAAATAGAACGGGAGCAGGGAATGGAAACAACAATAGGAATGGAAACGGAAACGGAAACGGGCGTGGGCAAGGATGTTTTGGATGCGGAAGCAAAGACCACTTCAAAAGGGATTGCCCTAAAGAAAACCAAGCTCGTGGTCGATCATTTGTGATTGGAGCCAAGGATGCACGCCAAGACCCTAATGTGGTCACTGGTACGTTTCTCCTCAACAATCATTTTGCGTCCATATTATTTGATACTGGTGCCGATTTTAGCTTTATTTCTATGGAATTTAAAAATATTATGGGCTTAGAATCTAGTAAGCTAGATGTTCCATATTCTATAGAATTGGCTAACGGTAAACTAGTAGAGACGGGAGAAGTTGTTAAGGAGTGTACCTTAGAACTTGGCGAACAAAAATTCAATATCGATCTCTTACCCGTTGAATTGGGTAGTTTTGACGTAGTGGTTGGCATGGATTGGCTATTCAATAATCGAGCCGAAGTCGTTTGTCATGAGAAAATCATTCACCACTACCGAACGAAGAGACACTTGTGACACATGGAGAGAAGCGCGACACCCCATTGCGGATCATCAATTGCATGAAAGCACAGAAGTGCTTACGGAAAGGTTGTATTGCCTTTCTATCACATGTTGTGGACAAGAAGGCCGATGGACCGAAGTTGACAGATATTCCAGTAGTAAAAGAATTTCCTGAAGTCTTTCCTGAAGACTTGCCAGGACTACCACCATATCGACAAGTCGAATTTCACATCGACTTGGTACCAGGAGCCGCACCCGTAGCTAAATCTCCATATCGATTAGCACCTTCTGAAATGCAAGAGTTATCCACACAACTTCAAGAGTTATTGGATAAAGGATTCATTAGACCGAGCTACTCGCCTTGGGGAGCTCCAGTCTTATTTGTAAAGAAGAAGGACGGAACTTTCAGGATGTACATCGATTATCGCGAGTTGAATAAACTTACCTTCAAGAATCGGTATCCATTACCGAGGATTGATAACCTATTCGATCAACTACAAGGGTCGAGCTTCTACTCAAATACAGACTTACGATCGGGGTATCATCAATTACGGATTCAAGAAGAAAGCATACCAAAAACGGCTTTTCGGACTCGTTACGGTCATTACGAGTTTCTCGTTATACCTTTTGGTCTAACGAATGCACCAGTGGTCTTCATGGATCTAATGAATCGCGTGTGCAAGCCGTATCTCGACAAATTCGTCATAGTGTTTATTGACGACGTTTTGATATACTCTCGATCGACTGATGAACATGAACAACATTTGAGAACCGTTTTGGAGTTGTTAAAGACGGAGAAACTATACGCGAAATTTTCCAAGTGCGAATTTTGGATTCACGAGGTACAATTTCTCGGGCATGTAGTGAACGAGAAGGACATTCAAGTAGACCCGTCGAAGATTGAAGCGATTAAGAATTGGGAAGCGCCCAAGACTCCTACTGAAGTGCGACAATTTTTGGGCTTAGCGGGATATTATCGGAGATTTATTGAGAATTTTTCAAAGATTGCTGAACCGCTAACTTCTCTTACACAGAAAGACAAGAAATTCGATTGGGGAGAGAAACAAGAAGCAGCATTTCAACTTCTTAAAGACAAGTTGTGCATTGCACCAATCTTATCATTACCCGACGGTACCGATGACTTTGTTGTATACTGTGATGCTTCGCATCAAGGTTTGGGTTGTGTACTCATGCAACGTGAAAAAGTTATCGCGTACGCGTCTCGCCAACTGAAAGTTCACGAGAAGAACTATACCACTCACGACCTAGAGTTAGGCGCGGTGGTATTTGCTTTGAAAATTTGCCGACGTTACTTATATGGTACACAGTGCACTATTTTCACAGATCATAAAATCTACAACACATATTCAACCAAAAAGAATTAAATATGCGTCAGCGACGTTGGGTTGAATTATTGAACGATTATGATTATGAAATCAAGTACCACCCAGGCAAGGCGAACGTTGTAGCAGACGCCTTGAGCCGCAAGGAACGAGTGAAAACACTAAGAGTGCGAGCACTAGAAATGACGATTCACACAGATCTTACCGCACGAATTCATAATGCACAACAAGAAGCGCTCAAGGAAGAGCATATTCTAGCACAAACACCTCGAGGCATGGAAAAACAATTAGTGCCGAAAGAAGATGGAAGATACATTATGGGTCGAATTTGGGTTCCACTCTTTGGAGGCCTTCGAGATGTTATTTTTGAGGAAGCTCATAGGTCCAAGCACTCGATCCATCCTTGATCGGATAAAATGTACCAAGACTTGAAAGAGTATTATTGGTGGCCTAACCTAAAAGGTGATATCGCGACTTATGTTGGAAAATGCTTGACTTGCGCGAAGGTTAAGGACGAATATCAGAAACCCTCGGGCTTGCTACAACAACCCGAGATTCCCGTTTGGAAGTGGGAACAAATATCGATGGACTTCATTACGAAGTTACCCAGGACCTCAAGAGGCCATGACATGATATGGGTAATCATCGATAGGTTGACAAAGTCCGCACACTTCTTGCCGATTCGGGAGAAGGATAGTACCGAGAAACTAGCGGAACTCTATCTCAAAGAAATATTGGCTCGTCATGGAGTGCCTATTTCAATCATTTCAGACCGATACGGTCGTTTTGTTTCAAGAATTTGGAAATCATTTCAACAGGCCTTTGGATCTCATTTGAATCTAAGTACGGCCTTTCATCCACAAACTGACGGCCAGAGCAAACGGACTATCCAAACACTCGAAGATATGCTTCATGCATGTGTTATGGATTTAGGCGGCAATTGGGATACCCATCTACCTCTAATTGAATTTTCCGACAATAACAGCTACCATACTCGTATACAAGCTGCACCATTTGAAGCACTTTATGGTCGAAAGTGTCGCTCTCCGCTATGTTGGGCGAAAACAGGCGATAGACAATTAATTGGTCCGGAACTAGTCCAAGAGACTACGGATAAAATTTTTCAGATCCGAGACCGTATCAAGGTGGCTCGCGATCGACAAAAGAGCTACCCAGATAAAAGACGAAAACCATTATCTTTCGAGGTTGGAGACAAAGTCTTGTTGAAAGTCTCGCCTTGGAAAGGCGTAGCGAGGTTCGGTAAATGTGGAAAGCTTAACCCACGTTACATTGGACCATTTGAAATCTTAGAAAAGATTGGCACTGTTGCCTACAAGTTGAAGTTACCAGATGAACTTAGCAGTGTGCATGACACGTTTCATGTGTCGAATCTTAAAAAGAGTCCAACACAAGAAACCGTTATCATTCCTGCGGATGAAATTCACATTGACGACAAACTCCAATTCACTGAAGAACCTGTTGAGGTCATGGACTGGAAGGTCCAGAAAACACGGAGAAGTCGTATCAAGTTAGTAAAAGTTCGTTGGAACTCTCGTCACGGGACCCGAGTATACTTGGGAACGTAAAGACCAAATTAAAGCCAAATATCCTCATCTGTTTAAGAAGACTCCTACAATGAATAACTAAGCTTGAATTTCGGGACGAAATTCTCAATAACAGGGGGAGAATGTGACAACTGCCACTTTCTGGTAATTTACGTACATTTAAAGCAATGATTTACATTATACAAGTATGTGTTTTGAATATCCGAACTGCATGATTACATGATATACATCTTAGAATACTCATGGAATATTCAATTATGATGCACATGATTCATTTTTATTGGTTACATTTGAAACAGTGTAAACAATGCATCGAAACAACTAGAGTAGTACCTAGTAAACTAGCGTGCTGACGAAAACTCAGGATCCGCAGAAACCATCTAAATGACATCTTTAGGACTCAGAAGAAAGTCCAACATCAAATATACATTAAACCCAAATTGGGAATGCAATGGTTTGGTCTAATACTTTCCCGATGTCCGGTAACACTAAAAACTGCCCGAAAAGCGCTAAATGTCACCATTTTAATACTTTTCTGCAAAATTCAGCATTAGTGTTTTTATTACAAGATGCAAAAGTGTTGTTTAAACACAAATTTCATATAAAAATACATAGGGAATATCATTTATATACATAACCGAATTTTTCCCTACAACTCTCATAAGCTAACCTTTCGACTATCTACTTGCAGAACGAGCACTAAACAACTAGCCGAACTATATTTTGACATAGATTGCAAACTAGTGAATATTATTTTTGGCCAAATAAAGCTTATTTATGACCATTATATATCAAGAAACACCTTGAAAAATTGCAAACAATTAAACCCTTAAACACTTAACCATTTTACCTCATTTTGAACCATGAAATTTACTAACACTTGAAACTTCATAAGGTATCCCCCCCCCCCCATTGTTGTGAACGTGTATAAGGGGTCCCACACCCTTCCCCACATGGTAAAATATCTAGATATTTTCACATTTTTCAAGTGGATGAAGTTAGTGGATGATTATAACATTTAATCATATTAGTTACTAGCATTTTACTATCACTTTTCACCTTTATTTCACACACTTAAGAAAACTCTTTCAATCTTCATCATTCTAGTCAAGTGTTAGTGCATTTATGTCTATCGCCTCCGTCATCTCAAATCGTAGCTGAAACTGTTAAATTCTAGGCTATATTGTAATATCTAGTTAAGAAAGGCAAGGTGGCATTATTGTAAATAAGGTGAACTACCTTTTAAGCCTTGGCCTATAAATAGATGCCTTAGGGTTTAGATTTAGGACTTTTGCTCATTTGGCATTTAGGCACTTTGGAGAGCTCTAGTGTTAGAGAGAGAAAGTGCTGTGTACGTGATTCAGGTGCTGTACGTTATCAGATCTTTCAATAGAATATAATTACATCTCGTGTGTTTCGGTCTCGTTCGTGTACGGACTCCGCACGTCGCACGGTCGGTTCGCAATTGAAACGGAGTCAAAACCGGTCCTAACAAGTGGTATCAGAGCAGGAGCTCGGTTGCGAAGATCAAACACACAGAATTGTTCAAGAATTGATCAGAATCAGATCCAAAATCATTCAGATTTGTCGAATTTCTCATATTTTTCATCCTTTCACGTTCTTAACTGATAATCACCAAATTAAACGACTTTTTACGGTTAAAATCGGCTAAAATTTGGATATGTTGTGCGAAAACAATTGATCTATAAGCCTATAAATTTTCAGAATCAAATTCGAAGCCGTTTAAGAGAAATTTAGAAATTTGTGGTTCGAAGTTTGTTGAAACATGTTGAAAGTTGCTGCTGTTGTGTTTGATGTTCACCGGTCGGATGGCAATCCGATCGGATGACCATCCGACTCAAACTTTCACTCGACTCATTGCATTTCATTTAAAATGTTGTCTATGTTGACTTTTGATGTCCACCGATCGGATGACAATCCGATCGGATGACAATCCGATCGGATGACCATCCGATCGGATGACAATCCGATCGGATGACCATCCGATCGGATGACCATCCGACTCAAGTGCCATTAATTGCATCTCACCCGGTCGAGTAACTTTAGTCAACATATTCAGCTTGTCAATCAACTTTTTCAGCATTTCATGTGAGTTAATAAATGCAATCGGTGTGCATGTGATATTCATTATAGATGTCAACAAGGATAGCCTTCATTAATAACCAAGGTCATGTGATTCTCTAAAGAATATATAGATTCATATTAAAGTTTGCATGTGAATTGATCAAAGATGTCGGCCATTGTTAACTGCATGTGAATTGTCAGTCTGCATGTGTTGATTAAATTCATTAACACTTTCATATGTTTGCTGTTCTAGAAGGTGTTCACCGGTCGGATGGCAATCCGACCGGATGACCATCCGACTCATAATCATTCACTTGCAATTCGTTTAAAAAACGTTGACTTGTTGACCTATCCGACCGGATTGCAATCCGAGTCATAGCGTGTCACTGCATTTGACTTTAGTTGACCCATCCGATCGGATTACTATCCGAGCGGACAGCAATCCATGTTGACTTTAGTTGACCCATCCGATCGGATTACTATCCGAGCGGACGGCAATCCGAGTCTCTGCAACTTATCTGCTGTTGATTGAACATAGGTATTGTGCTGTGACGAAGCTTGCTGTTGACGAACTTTAAACTTCTTGACGAACACTTTGATCAAATTGTGTGGCACAATCAGAATTAAATAGATATATATAGTTGTCGGCCACTTTAATTGTTAAAGTCAGATTCATCACGTGATTATCTTGGCCCAAGTATAGTTGTCTGTATTGCATGTGATCAGAAAGTTCCCAATTACAAATCATATTTTAAAGTTCTTGTCTGCAGACGTATTAATTGATTCCATAGTTTGCATGTGATAGTTTTTTTTTTAAAGTCAAATAATCAGATTTGCATGTAAAATAATAGGTTGTCGGCCACTTTAAATTGATTGAACTCAGATTCTCACGTGAAGGGTTAATAAATTGTCAGGTTGCAAGTAAGTTTGTCTTTCATTGATTGTGGTCAAAAGGTCAATACGCTATCCGGTCGGACAACAGTTTTGTCGTTTAGTAGAGTGGCTTGTGTCAAAGAGTCGGATAGCTATCTCACCCGAACGGATAAAATCTCACCCAAACGGATATCAATCTCATCCGAACGGATAGCAATTTTGTCACACCCCGACCACGTGGAACAACCAAACGTGGCGGAAACGTCGGGGAGTGTTGTAACAGAATTATTGTTTCATAACCATGGCATAAATAAATTCTGTTTTATTGAATAAATGAACTCATTGTTTTAATACAATCAAATAAATACAATTATGATCTTCCAAGTTTTAAAGTCGCTAAGGCACGAGTCCATCCTAAATGTAGCATGTATCAACAATCATTTCAAAGTAGTACCTGAAACATGTGTAAAAATAGGTACGTCAGCATAAAAATGCCTGTGAGATACATAGGTTTTTGTGAATATAGGATTCATGACTTATGTTTAAGAAAATGTTTAGTCATGAACCCCGTACTTTGCTTTGTCTTGTAAATCGTTTGAAAAAAACAATAAGTTCAAATGATATGTATAAATAAGAGAATAATGTATAGTTAAATAAATAACCATATAAAATGAGTTTGTAAAAGATAAGTTGTTTGTAAATAAATGTCTTGTGAAAAGTATGTTATTTGTATAAAATGTTATATGTCTCAAATTGAAATGATTCAGATAACGATACAATATGTAATACCATACAAACACTTATATATAGGAAGTACCAGCGGCGTATCCACCATGCTTGTATCATATTACACACGCCTCGTTACTTAATCACTTACTCAAACCAAACCAACAATGTAAGATGTATATGTTTAAACAAATTGCCAAACGTATTGAATAATGTGTCAAAATGTTTATGTGTCCAATGTAAATCATGTAATGTGTAACCAATGTGATTTGTATAAATAAATGTAAGGTTAAACGAATAACCCTATATTAGCATATTAAAAGTATACTTTGGATTTGTAAGTAACATATTAAACTATGTTTTGGTTTCATAAATAACATATCAAAATATGCTTTAGATGTGATAAATAACATATTAAACTATGTTTTTGGTTTTGTAAATATATGTTGGTTTTGTATAATACCACACATGAGAGTATATCAAACTATACTTTAATAGTGTGATTTGAGAATTCATTCAGATCTGGTGCATCAAAATACACCTTTGAGACTATAGAAATACCACAAAGGCAATCCCTATTTGGATGGAGCAACAAATTGGTTTCAGACATTCCATGACAACAGGAATGGGGTGTCAAATCCTATAGCGCTATATCATACTAACAATCGGTCTGGTGAACATAAAATAAGTACAATTCAACAATTTATTTTATGTTCTTTGAGAAATCAATGTTTAAACCCTAGTTAGTCATTCAGTTTGTCAAATGATAAGTAATAACATGTATAATCAATTATACTTTTGGAAAACATGAAAGTAACAGATAGGTACACATGCTTCACCCCAAAACAGTTTGGAAAACAGTAAAATAGGGGAACTATGTACTCACCTGCGATTGCTCAGTTGTCTAAAGATAACCACCAAGTAATGCTATAGATCTCGGAATCAAACGGCACCTAATATAGTTAACTATGTTAATAAACCGGACCTAAATCGGAAGATCGGGTAGCATGAGGGTTTGTAAACCAAACGAGTGTGGAGACTCGTGTGATATGGTTTAACAAAGCCTACATACTAAATGAGACCTAGTCTAAGCGCTTACGACCCATTACGACCCGTTTAGGTAGCTTATGCTACTTTAACGCGTCGTGCGCATGAAACGCGTTCGGACCGTCTAACTAGTCCTATGACAAGTGTTATATGCTTAAACATGTTACATAATCAGTTATGTGACAAAAGTTTAGGTTACATATGCTTAATTACCAATTATACACGAAAAGGGTATTCTGGTAATTTACCTAAGGCATATAAACTACCTATCATACAACTACTCAAACGATGTGACTATAGGGTATAACCTCGGAAGGTTATTCCCTATACACTATGGTCACCTAATGTATTTGGTCGGATCCTAATGATCGACCAAACTGGGTCGGGTTCGAGGTATAAGCGATTTATTAGATCGCTTACCCTACGACCCTAGACAACGTGGTAATCAGTAGGCATAGTCCCAAGGGACTATGACCATCGTGATTACAATCACGTTGCGAAGTTCAAACGAACTTCGCATTGACCATTACTGGTCAACGCTGAAAGTCAAACAAAGTTTGACTTTCTGACTCGAAAAGCAATAAAATAAGGAAAAGAACGAAAGAATACTTACGAAGGGTCCCCGAATGCTAACTTCGATTACAAAATGTTAATGAATGTATACCCTAGTTTTCTCTCTCTCTAATGGAGAAAATCGACCCTCTTGATTCCTTGACCTAAAACTCGTTTTTCTTGATGATTGTAGGGATTGTTTTGTGTGATTAGAGTCTCATCAATTCTGATTACACTTACGATTCAATATAATCATTCTTTGATTCGTTTTTGTTCAAGATTAGGGTTGGTTTTCGGTTTTTTCTACACTTGGCTGCCGCAGGTTGTTTGCTTTCGTTGTTAATCTTGATTGGGTATACAAAGAGAGATTGTTTTGCTGCTTTTGTAATCTGAATCATCCCTTCTTGATCGATTTGTTCTTGACGGCTGCTAGGGTTTTTCAGCTCTGCGGAGTGGTTGCTTGTTCCAGCAACATCCATTCGCTGATTATTATGTTCGCTGGTTAAGTTTGTTGCGGATTAAGCTTTTGTTCGCTGATTAGTTGGCTGATTAAGTTCGTTCGCTGATTGTTTATGTTCGCTGATTATTCAGCAACATCTCGGTAGAGTTCCAGCAACAATGGATGGCCAAGATGCTGAAAATTCTAATGTGTTTGTGAAAAAGATTAAGAACATTGATGGTAAACCTTTTGAGCCTAGACAAATTTCACTTATGCCGGCTAGGGTTACTGAATTGCCGAATAAGAAGGTATGTTTTATGATGCCGCTTAATGATTCTGAGCATGTTATTGGCAGCTCTGATTCTGCTAATCAGATTTATGCAAAGGTGTTTGACAAACGAAAGGTAGCATTTGTGCTACCGTTGAAGGATGTTAGTCCTCCTCGTGTTCAAGATCAGATACAAGATGATAATGCTCATGTCCAATCTTATGCGGATGTGGTCCTAAATGAACAGGTCGAGCATGGGGATATTAAGCGTGATAGTGATTTAATTCAGAAACAGAAGGATGATAAATTTGCTAGGAAGGCCAATGATGCGGCTGAACAAGTTCCTAAAGTCAACTTTCGTTCGCTAAACTCAGACGTCTCAATGGATGGAGTGGATGTAGTGCTTCCGATTGATTCTGTTTGCCAGGTTAACGACAGGTTAGCTAACACTCTTTATGGTTATTTTCTGGGGGATAGAATTGCGTATCCAGTAGTTGAACACTTTGTGAGAACAAATTGGAAGAAACATGGTCTTCAGAAAACTATGATGAATTCGAATGGTTTCTTTTTCTTCAAGTTTGAAGACAGAAAGGGTATGGATGTGGTTCTTGAAGGGGGTCCATGGATGATCCGTAACAAACCTATGTTTCTCAACATTTGGTCCCCTACAAACACTCTTAAAAAAGAAGAAGTTAAAAAGGTTGCAGTTTGGGTTAAATTGCATGATGTCCCTCTAGTGGCATATTCTGATGATGGTTTAAGCATGCTGGCTTCAAAAATTGGGAATCCTGTGCGGCTGGATTCGTATACTATTGATATGTGTAATGAGGCTTGGGGAAGGAGCAGCTATGCTAGGGCTCTTATTGAAATTTCGGCTGATCAGGATTTGAAAGAGACTCTTACCATGGCTATTCCTGATTTGGATGGGAATAAATATGTTACTGAGACTATTAGGGTGGAGTATGAATGGGAACCACCGAGATGTGCCCATTGCTGTGTTTTTGGGCATATTTATGAGGAGTGTCCTAAAGGCATTCGATCGATAGTGAAACCTCCTACAAACAATCAGAAAGTAGATGAGGATGGTTATACGGAAGTCAAGACAAAGAAGAATGTAAAGAAGAGCGGTTTTCAAGTTAACAATCAAAAGCCCAAGTTTGAATATAGACCTGTGGATAAGAAGAAAAAGGCAGTGACTAGCTCGTCAAAGGTTCAAACACACAATTCTTTTAGTGCTCTTGGGTTTGTTGAGGGGGACGGGGGTTCCTTCCAAGGGAGATCTAAAGGGGGACATGAGCTAAATGCGGAGTCTGACGATGATGAGGTAGAGAATGTATATGATGAAACGAAGGAGTTTATGACATCGGGTATACATCCTACATCTTCCAGTACAGGGGCAAGCACCTCTCACATAAAGGTGTCCAATGGATAGGTGGCTTTTGTTTCATGCAAAGGGGCTGCCGGATGGTAGCAATTTCATTTTTGATGATGGTGGTTGACGTCGTTTGTTTGTTATTTTCGTTTGTCTACTAGTTAGTCATTATCATGATTGTAGTAGGCTAGGTTGAGGTGGTAACTTGTTTTGTTTTGATTTTTTGTTTACATATACGGGGCATGTCCTGTATATGAACTAGTGGGGAACTCATCCTCACTACTTGTTCTTATTTGGCGGTTGTCTATAATAGAATCACCGGGGTAACCCTTTACCCAAAAAAAAAAAAAAAGAATGCTAACTTCGATTCAAAAATCTCAGGTATGAAACAATAGTTTCAACTTAGAGTTTCTCAAATCAAAGTTCTTGTGATTTTGAAGCATGGGGGGTGGGGTATTTATAGGATTTCCCGAACCGTTAGGATCGTTTCTTGGAAAAAGTGCTTCAATCTTGGCCATACACTAGCACCCATGGTATTGTAATACCATGTGCCCAAAATACCAGCCCATAGATTCCCAAAACCATGTGCAACAAGTGGGAAGGACTAGATTCGATGTATAAGCAAACATCTTTCAGAAATGACAGTTTTGGTCCCTGTTATGTGTTTATGCCATTCCGACACTTCTAAGGCCCGTAAAGCCAACTTTAAGGCCCTAAAATGATGTCTAAACATTGTGGACATGAAACATGCTCAAAAATATGTCGGATGTCAGTTCGTTTGGTCGTACGAACGCGATGTTCGCTTAATTACGACGGAATGCGCATAAGCGCGAAAAACGATCCAAATGGCATGACGAATGGATTTTTCTTATGCCAAACACTAAAATAAAATATTATAGTGCTTACATAAATTTTTGGATGTCTGGATGTATTCAGAATGTAAGTTATGCGTGAAAATGCAAACTTGTGCACTTTTGACACTTTTAGTCCCTGAACGACCCAAAAGTTTATTTTAGCACACCTAACCCCTCAAAGCCTATTTCTAAGCTATATAAAGGATATTTAAGGTGTGTTTAACTTATGGTCATGTTTAGGAATGTTCGTTACAGTTCAAATTGGCATACTTTCGCAGTTTGTCAAGTTTAGTCCCTGTAGTCAGATTAACTTGTTTTTGACATACCAAAGCCTTCAAAACTTATTTCTAAGTTATGTAAAGGTTATTTAAGGTATGTTAAGTATATTTCGCTATTCCGGAGTGTTCGTTGGATTAAACTGGTTATATTTACGCATCAGAGCGCGTATAACCCTCCAGTAAGCGATTTAAAGCTTATAATCGAACAAGAGTTGATATGTGCAAAAAATACACATATTTTTACAAATCCCAAGTATGAAATACAATATTTCATTGGTTTGGCATTTGTTTGATGGTTGAAGTGACACAGGTGTCACAGTCTCCCCTACTTTAGGAAATTTCGTCCCGAAATTTAATTCTAGAGGAAACTTGTGAAGACAGCTGTGACGGCTTCGCCTTCTAATAGATCCATTGAATCCTTAAGTAAAACTGTGGGCCATGTTAGGATTCTTAGCGAATTTGTCAACCCTCAAAGTGAATTCCTTGTGGTAGTAAAACATGAAATTTTTGAACTACGGACAGAAGAACGTTTCTTATGAAAACTTATCATAGGAAACTTGTGTGTGCTTGAAATCAGAATTGGGGAGTGTAACATGAAATGACATCGGTCAAGGTCCAAGACTTCTCCCGTATCATTATTCTTGTCACTATGGGTCTTAACACATGACAAAATTCCCTGTGGTTTCTGGGCACTGAATTTCCATAATTATGTAGGCCTCCATAATTACTTAATTCCTTGCACAGTCCGCACAGTTCATTTCAGAATGCGTAGAGGAAAAATCAATTGAATGAACATGAAGCGACTAGACTAGACCACCAAAGGGTCCTTTTAATTAGATCAACGAACGATCTTTTTAACTAGACCGTCATACGATCTCCTTAAATAGACCGCTTAAGGGATCTTTTTAATTATATCATCACATGATATTTCTAATCAGATTTTCAAAAATCAATTTGTTTAACTAGACCACCCAAGGGGTCCAATGATAGAATAGTACTTTAAAATCCAAGGGACTTGACTACAACGTAAAAGTCCATTATGGATTTAAGATAGTAACTTTGGATATCCTACTATGAATCCTTCATATAAAATAGGGAAGATTCTACGAGGATTTGGATGGATCATGTCACACCCCCAAAATCCACACGCGGAGTATCACCGCTTGGAGGCGTGACTGACCATGATCAAGCCATCAATCATATCAAACATAGTATTTAAGTGTAAAAGTAGGAAAATGTAATTCATCTTGACATGACTGATGTTCATAACCAAACATTGTTTAAGTAGCGGAAGCATAATAATGAAACCCAAAGTAAGTTATAAGTTCAAATATCGTCTACGATCCGTATCCCACAACGACCTGCTCCTCCCTGTGCAAGCTCCATATGTACTTAAGGTCCTGCAAGGCATGTAAGAGAGAGTCAACAACTAGTTGAGCGAGTTCACAGTTAATAGTTCAGTATTAGTATAGCGTGAGTAGTAGTATGTTCGTTCGTTACAAAGTATCGTATTATTTCCCATCGCGGCCCTCCAGGCAGGTGTGCGAAGATGTTGGGGAATGGTTACCCCAAGTATACTAGACTAGGTTTATTTGTATCGCGGCCTCAACAGGTAGGTGTGCGAAGATGTTGTAAATTTAGTTCGCGGCCATTCCATGGCAGGTGTGCGAAGATCGGTTCATAGTATCGCGGCCAATGTCCTTGGCAGGTGTGCGAAGATCAGTTCATAGTATCGCGGCCAATGTCCTTGGCAGGTGTGCGAAGATCAGTTCATAGTATCGCGGCCAATGTCCTTGGCAGGTGTGCGAAGATCGTTCAATAAGTGTTACTAGTCTAGCAGTAGGTTCCATCATCTATGTATGTACAGTAAATCATCAAATCCCCATTCCCACCCCGGGAACCCCATGCCTTGGCTTGTGTGAACTCACCTTGGTTTGCTCGGTATGCTAAGTATGTGCTCAAAGTAAATCAATCACGTCCTTTTTTTTTTTTTTGGGTAAATCAATCACGTCCTAGATTATTCACGTATGCGAAATCAGTTTACGTACGAGTACAACATGGTAACACCGAGTCAAAGATCATCACGTAGCACATAACACATATTCAAACACATACGGAACATGCAATTCAGTTAACAGCCGTTAATTAGGTCAGTTAAGTTCTAACAGAAACAAACCAAGTTAAAACAGGTTTCCCCACTCGACGAAACACCTTCAGTTTCGTCGAGAGTCCCTTCAGCGAAATAAAGTTCTGTTTCGTCAATTACCCTTGGCGAAACACCCTTCCTGTTTCGCCGTAAATTCTGTTTCGTGAACATGTACCAGTTACGCAGCTTATCACAGAAACCCTAACCATCACTTACAGCCGTTATACGCCATCTACCAGCAATCATCGATGTCATAACATAATCATCATCATGGTACTTAATATCTAGCATGAAGCCTAATTCAATAGTGACAGTTTCAATGAGAATATCATCACATGTGACCAAGTTGTCAGTTTATGCATGCCGCCCAACTCATGAAAATTCTCAACTAAACAGAATACTCATGACCTCACATGGACTAGATTATCATGTACTGGTTTACATCCTCACTAATATATTCCACACCAACAATGGCCGACAATATGGATTGTTTTCATGATGCTATTGGACCGAATTAAAGAAGTGATTATCCATTTAGTCACATGATTTCATAAACAAAATACCACTCAACACTTGTGACCCATGCAAGACTATCAATTACTCAGATCATCATGACACCTCTAATCTAGCATACATATTAAATCATGAAATACCACATAAACAACATTAATCACATAACATCACGTAATAGATTTTTACATCGGACCATAATCGCATATATATTCAATCCATGAACAAAATTACCTAACTGTTATACCTAACTGTTACTACATAAACTCAAACAAATAATCACAAGTGTTTTTAATCCACTACACGAACAAGAATCACACTAACCGAGATAGAAACTAGTGGATTGATGGCACAAGAAGGTTTCGTAAGCTTGTAGTTGCCGTCACAGTTTGAGAAGTGTTCTAGGGTTTCAGATTGCTCAAAAAAGTATGAAACAAAAGGTTGGTTCACGTAATAATATGAGAGTTTACGTACTGGGCCCAAGCTGGGCTTCGGCGGATCTGGGCTCGGCGAAACAGATTCTGTTTCGTCGAGAAGGTTGACGGATCAAGTTTCTGTTTCGTCGAGTTGTTATTGGCGAGACACTTGATTCGTTGTGGAGGTTTTCCGGCACTTAACTAGTTCAAGTGTTTACTAACCACGTATATCATTTATCATAATATCAACGTGTACAGTTACGGAACAAATAAGTCGTATAACAAATATTTAAACAATAAACGTGCCATTAGTGCGAAAACGGAAATCTTGGAAACTCGAGTTGTCACAGATCATATATAACCACAAAGCATGTAAGAAAACACATAAGCACAAAATTAGTTAACTTGATTCTTTAATTCGTTATCTTTGGGCATGGATATTTAAAACACACCAGGAATCCAATCAATGGATTTTATTTGGCACATTAACCATTTTCAAGGATCCATCTATAAAGATAGAAGGATTCTCAATAAAAGTTTGGCTTTGTTTCTTAAAAGAAACGAGTGTTTAAGGTTCTTGGGGAGATCACAAATATTCATAAAATGACAGAACCATACGAGTAGTTTGTCTTTGAGTTGACATCATAAGATTGTATACCACGTTCACACAATCGTATCAGTTTTGCAAAAATAAAAACGACGAATTTTTATTTATATAACAACTGACTTGTCTTTAAACATCATAAGATAACAACCAAGGAAATAACAAAACACTAATTGTTCACTGCCGCATCATTGTTCATGTTTGCCTCATTGATGTTAAACACTCGTCCACGTGCTGGAGGTGCGTTGTTAGTCTTGGGCAATTGTTCCTGTAGTGGGTAAGGTCACCACAATTATAACATGACCCCGGAGGGAACCGTGCTTGAACAGCAGCAGGGTTTGCAGCAGCTTGATTTGCATAGCGACAAACATTGATCAAATGTCCCAACCGCCCACAGTGGGTACATTTGTGACACTGCTCTTGCTCTAGATGATGACGGTTGCACTTGTTGCACAAAGGTGCATTACCAACATAGTTTTGCCTTTTGCGAGGTTGTGCTGGTTGGTTTGGTGCAACCTGTTTGTCTTGAGCAGTTACAGCGCAGTTCTGAGAGGCTTTGCGCTTCTTCTTCTTGGACACCTCAGCATTTTCTTCCTTTGGTTCAACTTGAGCAGTCTTGTCAGTTGGTCTTGAGTCGCCCTTCCGAAACAGCTTACGCTTCCTGATGTGGGATTCAGTTAAGGTGGCAGACAGTTCAATGGCTTGTCTGACAGTAGTAGGGTTACTGCCAGTAACAATATCCTGAACTAGGTCAGGAAGACCATCCGTATATTTCTCGATCGCCTTATCCACAGGAGTAACCATAGCAGGACACAACAGGCTCAATTCTTCAAAACGGTCAGTATAGGCTCGATGTTCACCACTGTCTTGCTTCAAATCATCAAACTCCCTCTCCAAAGCTCGCAGTTCATGACGAGGGCAAAACTCCTTCATCATAAGAGCCCTAAGCTCAGCCCAAGTCTGTGCTAATGCAACCTCAGCGCCGCGGTCTCTCATAACCCCGTTCCACCATGTAAGAGCCCTCTTCTGAAACACACTTGAAGAAAACTCGACCTTACGATTTTCAGGACACAGAACATGACGGAAGGTATTCTCAATGCTCTCGAACCACTGAAGAAGCCCAGTTGCTCCCTCAGAACCACTAAACTTGAGCGGTTTAGCCGAGTTGAAACTCTTGAAATTGCATGGAGCATTGTTGTTGTTGATGGCTTGCATCATTTGAGCATAAAGATTTGGGAAGGCAACAGCCATTTGCTGCGCGATGATTTCCACCAGTTCGGCATTTGCCATCTGATTGTCGCGTCAAGGAGGCATTCTAAAAGAGGAAACATGAAAGGAAACGAGTGAGAGAAATAGACGAAAAGAATGAGATGAAACAAATTTGACGAAGGCAAGGATAGTGGTCATTTGTTCGCTTTACAAAGCAAACAAACTACACACAGTGACTAATCAAAGTAAATGGGTCAAAAATAATGTATCGCGAAGACATGCTCGCCTATAAGTGAACACTCATCCCAAGAATTCCCAGGTAAGCACAACTGGTCTCGCGTCTGATGAGATATATACGAAGTGCTTACCTAGACAGAAAACCCAGAATACAGGCATTCACCCTTCCAGTTTGCACGTGTTCACATTATTTAAAACCCAAAACCTTGACGAGATTTTTGAAAATTCAAAGGGGTTCAAAACCATATTACAGAGGGTTCAAAACCTTACAATAGAGGGTTCAAAACCTAGTAATCAATCATCCTAGAACAGATGATTAGTTTTCAAAGCGGTTTTGAAATTTATGTTCTTATTGTGGTCGTCGCCTAAGGATAGGTGACGGTATCGTTTTATGACTAAACGCAAGTAAACTCGCGTTAGAGTCCTAAGAAGGTTATAGACTAGGTCAAAGCATTACTAATAACCTAATTCCCTATAACCATTGGCTCTGATACCACTTTTCTGTCACACCCCGACCACGTGGAACAACCAAACGTGGCGGAAACGTCGGGGAGTGTTGTAACAGAATTATTGTTTCATAACCATGGCATAAATAAATTCTGTTTTATTGAATAAATGAACTCATTGTTTTAATACAATCAAATAAATACAATTATGATCTTCCAAGTTTTAAAGTCGCTAAGGCACGAGTCCATCCTAAATGTAGCATGTATCAACAATCATTTCAAAGTAGTACCTGAAACATGTGTAAAAATAGGTACGTCAGCATAAAAATGCATGTGAGATACATAGGTTTTTGTGAATATAGGATTCATGACTTATGTTTAAGAAAATGTTTAGTCATGAACCCCGTACTTTGCTTTGTCTTGTAAATCGTTTGAAAAAAACAATAAGTTCAAATGATATGTATAAATAAGAGAATAATGTATAGTTAAATAAATAACCATATAAAATGAGTTTGTAAAATGTGACAACTCGAGTTTCTGAGTCTCTGTTTTCGCATTAATTGCACATTAATGGTTTGGACTGTTTGTTACACGACTTGCTTATTTTTCGTAACGTGCACATTTGTAAAATGTTAAATTGTATTATGACGGATACTTTATATTGAGGTGCATTATGATGATAGTGTAAATATTATGTGTATATATGTTATACATATATAAATTGTCTAATTGTTTAATTAATTAAATCATAGAGCTATTGCCTAGCACCCTTGTTCTTACGAAAACACCTGTGTGTTTTCGTCCACCAAGGACCCAATGAAAACCCACATGGGCTTCGGCCCAGTAGCCTTTAGTTATATGTGTTATTCTTAAACTTCACGCGTTAACTAACAGAAACCCTAATCGCACCTCCTTCTCTCTCTCGTTTTGCTTTGTACCCGACGGCTATCCTCTCCCCTTCGAAGCCTGACTTTCTGGTTCGATCATTTCAAGTTTCGGACGTGATTGACTTATTTGCGAGCACATAACCTAGCATACCGAGCAAACCAAGGTGAGTTCACACAGCCAAGGCATGGGGTTCCCGGGTGGGAATGGGATTTGATGAATTATTGTGTATACTCATAAAGAAGAACCTAACGATCCGATACAACTAGACTAGTAACACTTTTGAACTGATCTTCGCACACCTGCCAAGGATTGGCCGCGATATTATGACTGATCTTCGCACACCTGCCAAGGATTGGCCGCGATATTATGACTGTCTTCGCACACCTGCCATAGAATGGCCGCGAACTAAATTTACAAATCTTCGCACACCTGCCTGGAGAGGCCGCGATACAAATAAACCTAGTCTAGAATACTTGGGGAAAAACATTCCCCAATGTCTTCGCACACCTGCCTGGAAGGCCGCGATGGGAATTAATAAGATACATTGTAACGAACGAACATACTACTACTCACGCTATACTATTACTGAACTATTAACTGTGAACTCGCTCAACTAGTTGTTGACTCTCTCTCTTGCATGCCTTGCAGGTCCTTAGGTACATATGGAGCTTGCACAGGGAGGAGCAGGTCGTTGTGGGACATGGATCGATGATGCCATGTTATCTATCTAAACATTTGAAATTACTAATTACATTGGGTTTACATACTTATGCTTCCGCTACACACTTGTTGATGTTTGGTTTTGAAAACACCTTTCGTATTGATGAATGACTTATATTATTTACTATATGTTCAATATGATTGGTGGCTTGATCCTGGTCAGTCACGCCTCCAAGTGGTGATACTCCACGGTGGATTTTGGGGGTGTGACATAAAAGATAAGTTGTTTGTAAATAAATGTCTTGTGAAAAAGTATGTTATTTGTATAAAATGTTATATGTCTCAAATTGAAATGATTCAGATAACGATACAATATGTAATACCATACAAACACTTATATATAGGAAGTACCAGCGGCGTATCCACCATGCTTGTATCATATTACACACGCCTCGTTACTTAATCACTTACTCAAACCAAACCAACAATGTAAGATGTATATGTTTAAACAAATTGCCAAACGTATTGAATAATGTGTCAAAATGTTTATGTGTCCAATGTAAATCATGTAATGTGTAACCAATGTGATTTGTATAAATAAATGTAAGGTTAAACGAATAACCCTATATTAGCATATTAAAAGTATACTTTGGATTTGTAAGTAACATATTAAACTATGTTTTGGTTTCATAAATAACATATCAAAATATGCTTTAGATGTGATAAATAACATATTAAACTATGTTTTTGGTTTTGTAAATATATGTTGGTTTTGTATAATACCACACATGAGAGTATATCAAACTATACTTTAATAGTGTGATTTGAGAATTCATTCAGATCTGGTGCATCAAAATACACCTTTGAGACTATAGAAATACCACAAAGGCAATCCCTATTTGGATGGAGCAACAAATTGGTTTCAGACATTCCATGACAACAGGAATGGGCTGTCAAATCCTATAGCGCTATATCATACTAACAATCGGTCTGGTGAACATAAAATAAGTACAATTCAACAATTTATTTTATGTTCTTTGAGAAATCAATGTTTAAACCCTAGTTAGTCATTCAGTTTGTCAAATGATAAGTAATAACATGTATAATCAATTATACTTTTGGAAAACATGAAAGTAACAGATAGGTACACATGCTTCACCCCAAAACAGTTTGGAAAACAGTAAAATAGGGGAACTATGTACTCACCTGCGATTGCTCAGTTGTCTAAAGATAACCACCAAGTAATGCTATAGATCTCGGAATCAAACGGCACCTAATATAGTTAACTATGTTAATAAACCGGACCTAAATCGGAAGATCGGGTAGCATGAGGGTTTGTAAACCAAACGAGTGTGGAGACTCGTGTGATATGGTTTAACAAAGCCTACATACTAAATGAGACCTAGTCTAAGCGCTTACGACCCATTACGACCCGTTTAGGTAGCTTATGCTACTTTAACGCGTCGTGCGCGTGAAACGCTTTCGGACCGTCTAACTAGTCCTATGACAAGTGTTATATGCTTAAACATGTTACATAATCAGTTATGTGACAAAAGTTTAGGTTACATATGCTTAATTACCAATTATACACGAAAAGGGTATTCTGGTAATTTACCTAAGGCATATAAACTACCTATCATACAACTACTCAAACGATGTGACCATAGGGTATAACCTCGGAAGGTTATTCCCTATACACTATGGTCACCTAATGTATTTGGTCGGATCCTAATGATCGACCAAACTGGGTCGGGTTCGAGGTATAAGCGATTTATTAGATCGCTTACCCTACGACCCTAGACAACGTGGTAATCAGTAGGCATAGTCCCAAGGGACTATGACCATCGTGATTACAATCACGTTGCGAAGTTCAAACGAACTTCGCATTGACCATTACTGGTCAACGCTGAAAGTCAAACAAAGTTTGACTTTCTGACTCGAAAAGCAATAAAATAAGGAAAAGAACGAAAGAATACTTACGAAGGGTCCCCGAATGCTAACTTCGATTCAAAAATCTCAGGTATGAAACAATAGTTTCAACTTAGAGTTTCTCAAATCAAAGTTCTTGTGATTTTGAAGCATGGGGGGTGGGGTATTTATAGGATTTCCCGAACCGTTAGGATCGTTTCTTGGAAAAAGTGCTTCAATCTTGGCCATACACTAGCACCCATGGTATTGTAATACCATGTGCCCAAAATACCAGCCCATAGATTCCCAAAACCATGTGCAACAAGTGGGAAGGACTAGATTCGATGTATAAGCAAACATCTTTCAGAAATGACAGTTTTGGTCCCTGTTATGTGTTTATGCCATTTCCGACACTTCTAAGGCTCGTAAAGCCAACTTTAAGGCCCTAAAATGATGTCTAAACATTGTGGACATGAAACATGCTCAAAAATATGTCGGATGTCAGTTCTTTTGGTCGTACGAACGCGATGTTCGCTTAATTACGACGGAATGCGCATAAGCGCGAAAAACGATCCAAATGGCATGACGAATGGATTTTTCTTATGCCAAACACTAAAATAAAATATTATAGTGCTTACATAAATTTTTGGATGTCTGGATGTATTCAGAATGTAAGTTATGCGTGAAAATGCAAACTTGTGCACTTTTGACGCTTTTAGTCCCTGAACGACCCAAAAGTTTATTTTAGCACACCTAACCCCTCAAAGCCTATTTCTAAGCTATATAAAGGATATTTAAGGTGTGTTTAACTTATGGTCATGTTTAGGAATGTTCGTTACAGTTCAAATTGGCATACTTTCGCAGTTTGTCAAGTTTAGTCCCTGTAGTCAGATTAACTTGTTTTTGACATACCAAAGCCTTCAAAACTTATTTCTAAGTTATGTAAAGGTTATTTAAGGTATGTTAAGTATATTTCACTATTCCAGAGTGTTCGTTGGATTAAACTGGTTATATTTACGCATCAGAGCGCGTATAACCCTCCAGTAAGCGATTTAAAGCTTATAATCGAACAAGAGTTGATATGTGCAAACAATACACATATTTTTACAAATCCCAAGTATGAAATACAATATTTCATTGGTTTGGCATTTGTTTGATGGTTGAAGTGACACAGGTGTCACAAATTTCACCTGAACGGACAGCGTTGTCACGCGATTATTGTCATTGTTGACTTTTGTTGACTCATTTGTTCAAATATTCGTTTGATATTGTTTAAATTGATTGTGCTTGTTTGTTCGTGATTCAGGTGATCAAAAGGTAATCAAGAGGTGTAATTCGAAGTGATAAACAAAGCAAAAATCTAAGGAACGAAAATTTCAAGAAACTGTTTGAAGATGTCGAGCAGCAGTGAAGAATTTTACAACACGTTCTACAATGCTTTTACTTCAGAATCATCCGAAAGAAGATCTGAAACTAGAGAGTATTCGAAAGAGATCTTAGATAATTTAAAATATGACAATATGTATGGAAGCCAACAGAAACCACCGAAACTAATGAGGATTGAAGATTACAACTGGTGGAAAAATCGATTTGAGGGTTGGGTAAAAGCTTTTGCTCCTGAAAGTTGGTTAAAATTGAAATATGGATATATAGAACCAGTAAAAGAAGGAGGAGAGTTAGTAAACGAAAAAGAGTTCCCAGAAATAGATGTAAAAAATGTTGTAGCTGAAAACAAAATGATTACATTGATAAAACAGTCAGTGAGAGAAGATATTATTTCGTTACTTGAACAAGAGAAAACATCGAAGAGTTTATGGAAAGCTTTAGAGAGAAAATGTGTAGGAAGTAATGAGATTGTGAAAAACAAAAAGAAATTGTTACGTAAAGAGTTTGATTTATTTGGTTGTATGAAAAATGAATCTGTCTATAAAATGATCGAGAGATTTGGGCATCTGAAGATGGAGCTGGCAAGACACAAAATCACATACACTCAAGAGGAGCTGGTTGATAAATTGTTTGACTCATTGCCGAATGATCAAGATTGGCAATACTTTGCATTGATGTTGAAGAACACAATCAAGTCTGAAGAGTTGACAGTGGATTTGCTAATCGAAAGACTAGAAAGCCATGAGTTGGAAATCAAGAAATCTAAAATCAACAATTCAGCTTATCAGCAAAATGTGGAGCTGTACTACAGAGGAAATGTACCACAGGCTGGGTCTCCAAGAACAGTGTTTTCTGCAGAAAGCTCAAACTCTGTGAACAATGAAAGTACTCACAGTGGTTTTCACAGTGGATCTTTTTCAACAACATCGAGCCAATCTGCATCAAAGAATGTATTCCAATGCAACATTGCAGTAGATCTGAAGAATACTCAAAATTTCAATGAGGTGTCTGCAAAGCTGCAGATGGTTTTCTTAGCATTTGTGCTTGAGTCATACGAAAGCCTCGTAGCTGGAAAGATAGGCAACACCAACCTAACAAAGGAAGACTACGATCAGATAGATCCTGAGGAGATGGAATTGATCGACATAAGGTGGTGTATGGCCAGTGTAGTGAGGAGGGCACAACATTTTATGGAAATTACCGGAAGGTAGTTTATTGGTGAACCTTCTACCAAGTTAGGCTTTGACAAATCCAAAGTGACATGCTTTAAATGCAAACAGAAAGGTCATTTTAAACGTGAGTGCAGAAATGCTTATGCTGATGATACTGCTAATCCGTTCAAGGAAGATTACTACAAGAAAGCAATCTATCATCAGAACAAGTCTGAACCTCCCAGAATGAAGCAGGTTGAAGAAAAATCAAGAGCTCTTGCAGTTATTCATCACGATGAAGGTTATGACGGGAGTCAAGTTCTCCCTGAAGAAGATTGTGTTGGATATGGATTTGTAGCTGATTTTGATCATGATAGATGGTGGAGGAGAGATTATGCGAGATGGGAAATTGAAAAATTCAGAGAACCATTCAAAGAAGCCCAGAGAGCCAAAAGATGGAATGACGAATTGGAATGTTACATGG
Organism: Helianthus tuberosus; assembly: GCA_030545235.1. Classification (NCBI taxonomy): domain Eukaryota; kingdom Viridiplantae; phylum Streptophyta; class Magnoliopsida; order Asterales; family Asteraceae; genus Helianthus; species Helianthus tuberosus. The sequence goes on along the minus strand of CM060387.1, from coordinate 114,053,538 downwards.
ATCCACAGGGTAATCCGGTTGTTGACCCATCAAAGGTGGATTTTGATGCTGTAACAAATTTGTTTCCAAGTCAGAGTACTTTCAACACAAGAAGGTTATCTGATAAAGGATATTTGCCGGATTTGTTAAACAAAATAAAAGAAATTTGTGAAGCAAGTCTACCAAAGGTGGTAGAAATGAAGAAGAGAAAAGAAGAAGAGTTGAAAAAGATGGTAGAAGAAGTGAAGATTACTGCAAAGCTTGCTGCTGAAGAAGAACAGAAAGTAGAAGAAGAGCAGAAGATTGAAAAACAACAGAAGATGGAAGAAGAAGAGAAGAAAGAAGAGGATCAGACAGAAGAACCGGTGCTGAAAGAGACTGAGGTAAATGAATCTTCTGATCTATCAAATGTTGAAACTGTTGATACCAATGAAAACAAGTGCAAGAATTGCATAGAAATGTGCAAAGCTTGTACTGAAAAAGATGATATAATCAAAACAAAAGATATTGAAACAAATAAAATTGAAAATGTTTTCAAAATAAAATGTAAAGAAATGATTGAAAAAGAAGAAATTTTGAAACTAAAGGTTGAAAAGCTAACACAGAAATGTCATGGTCTTGAAGAAGAAAATAAGATTTTGAAAGAAATGTGTACAGCTAAATGTGTTGGTTGTGTGGAGAAAGATAATAAGTTTCAAGATTTTCAAAAGGAGTATGATAATTTGAAGTGGTCAAGTCAGAGATTACAAGAGGCTTATGATACTTTGAAGAAACAAGTTAAATGTTTTGATGAAAGATTGTCTGCAACTTTAACAACCAAAGAACTGTATGAGAGAAAGTTTAAAGAAAAGCAACTTGAATTAAACAAGTGTGTTGATGAAGTTGCTAATCTCAAACAAGTTAAAGATGTTTTGTGAAGAGTTTTGTGCTCAAAAGAAAAGGCAACAACCACAGGTTAAAGATGTTTCAAAAAGAACATGTTTTAAGTGTGATCAATTAGGACATCTTGCACGAAAGTGTCCGAATCTAAAACCTGTGGATGTTGACAAAAAGAAGCCTGAAAATGTTGAGAAACAAAAATCTGAGGATGTGAAGCAAAGGTCAACCAGATTTGATTCAAAACAAACTTGGAGGTACAACACAAACAAGTTTGCTTCGAATCAAACTTGGAAACCAAAACTGACTAGGTCTGATTCAAGACAAACACAGATTTTTCACACACCCAGATTCAGATCAACACAAAGTTGGAACACATTAGTTGATATGACAAAATCCCAACAGTTTTGGAAACCAAAAGTTGTTGTTCAAAATCAAAATGGTCAAAAAGATTCACATTTTTACAAAAGAGGTACTCCGAAAGGTCAAACACGGAGTGTTAAGAAACAAGTGATTTCGGTAAAAGATGAGAAAATTGAAGTTAAAGATGAAAAAGTTTTTGTTCAGAATGACAAAGATTTTCCGAAATTGAATGATGCATATTGTGTTGAAATGCCTAAGGTCCAACAGACCTGGGCTAAATTGTTTAAGTAATTGAAATAGTTTGAATGTGCAGGTGCTCAACAAAACCGAAGATTGTGAGAATGGAAATTGGGGCAGCCTGGCATAGGAGGAGAAGGCTGCTGAACCCTGGTTTGGTTAAACAGGGAGTTAGTTCGTTTCTGTACATAAATAAACCATATTTCTTTAAACCCTAAAAATTGAAAAACCAAAAATATGTTTTTATTTTGTCAAAAATTTGAAAAATCAAAAATATGTTTGTTTTTAAATTCGTCAAAAATTAAAATTCAAAAATATGTTGCTTGAATACGCTGAAACCCTCACGGCTGAACAAACATGATTAATTTCACAAGATTGAAAAACAGTTTTCAAACTGTAAAATATCAATGTGTTGTAAATCATGGGGGTATGTTATTTTTTTTTGCAAATCAGTGCATGAGAAGCAGAAAATGGATGGCGAGACAAAGCTATCAGTATTGGTTGTCAAATTTTCTTTAAATGGTTTTGCATTTTAGGGGGAGTAAGAAAATGTCAGAAAATACAAAAACATTAGAAAATTTGAAAAAGCCAAAAACATGATAAAATTCAAAAAATTGAGTTTTTGTGTAAAAAGAGGAAATGAAAGTACATCAGTAGACAGTTACGGTATGCTGTAACAACTGTGCTTGTAATCACTATGAACAGTTCTGTTATCAATAAAACAATGTTATTTGATCCCAATATTTGTTTGATTGTGTTTTACATTTTTCATGTTTTGACTTTTATGTAATTTCAAACTCTACATCGCTTTCTGGAGAGTTATACGCAAACTAGTGCGTAAACGTACTCAGTTTAATGTGAGAAATACTCCGGAACATCAACATATACTCAACATACCTTAAATAACCTTTACATAACTTAGAAATAAGTTTTGAAGGCTTTGGTATGGCAAAAACAAGTTAATTCGCTTACAGGGACTGAATATGACAAACTGCGAAAGTATGTCAATTTGAAATGTAACGAACATTCCGGAACATGACCATAAGTTAAACATACCATAAATATCATTTACATAGCTTAGAAATAGGCTTTGAGGGGTTCGGTGTGCTAAAATAAACTTTTGTGTCATTCAGGGACTAAAAGTGTCAAAAAATGCACAAGTTTGCATTTTCGCGCATAACTTACGTTCTGAATACATCTGGACATCCAAAAATTTATGTAAGCATTACTACATTATATTTTAGTGTTCGCCTTAAGAAAAATCCATTCGTCGCGTCTTTTGGTTCGTTTTTCGCGCTTATGCGCATTCCGTCGTAATTAAGCGAACATCGCGTTCGTACGACCAAACGAACCATCATCCGGCATATTTTTGAGTATGTTTTGAGTTCCCTATACTTTAACTTCATTTTAGAGCCTTGAAATGAGGTTAACGGGGTTCAAACGCATCGAAAATCGCTTAAACACGTGCAGGGACCATTGCTGCCAAATTATGAAACTTTCTGATTCAGGTTGAGTGCTAGCGTAGCGCGACGCCTGAGGGGCTACCTGTCGCGCTACGCGACTGACTTGCTGATCAGATTAAATGTTTTTAATTACAAGTTGCAACTAATTGATTCCTAACCACATGTTTTAAGTTGATGTGTCACTAAGTTAAGGAGCATATGTGGCTCCATAACCTTTCCGACAAGTGTACGCACGAGATTCGATCACGTTATTCAAGAAACGATCCTAACAGTTACCCAAATACTATATATACCCCATGCCTTTCATTGTTTTAAGGCACAAGAATCTTATTAGTTGTGTTCTAAGTTGAAACCTTGTTTCATACCTGAACTATACTGATCTAGATTAGCATTCGGGGACCCTTCGTAAGTATTCTTTCGTTCTTTTCCTTATTTTTACTGCTTTTCGAGTCAGAAAGTCAAACTTTGTTTGACTTTCAGCGTTGACCAGTAATGGTCAATGCGAAGTTCGTTAGAACTTCGCAACGTGATTGTAATCACGATGGTCATAGTCCCTTGGGACTATGCCTACTGATTACCACGTTGTCTAGGGTCGTAGGGTAGGCGATCTAATAAATCGCCTATACCTTCGAACCCGACCCAGTTTGGTCGATCATTAGGATCCGACCAAACACATTAGGTGACCATAGTGTAGGGAATAACCTTCCGAGGTTATACCTTATGGTCACGACGTTTAAGTAGTTGTATGATAGGTAGTTTATATGCCTTAGGTAAATTACCAGAATACCCTTTTCATACATAATTGGTAATTTAGCATATGTAACCTAAACTTTTGTCACGTAACTGATTATGTAACATGTTTAGGCATATAATACTTGTCATAGGACTAGTTAGGCGGTCCGAACGCGTTTCACGCGCACGATGCGTTAAAGTAGCATAAGCTACCTAAACGGATCATAATGGGTCAGTAAGACATAGGTTAAGTTTCATTTAGCATGTAGACTTTGTTAAACCATATCACGTGAGTTCCGACACTCATTTGGTTTACAAACCCTAATGCTACCCAGTCTTCCGAGGTAGGTCCGGTTTATTAACATAGTTACCTATACTAGGTGCCGTTTGATTCCGAGATCTCTTGCATTGCTTGGTGGTTATCTTTATACAACTGAGCAATCTCAAGTGAGTACATAGACCCCTCTTTTACTGTTTTCCAAACTGTTTTGGGGTGGAACACATGTGCCTACTTATTACTTTCATGCTTTCCTGTTTTCACATCATATACATGCTATGTTCGTTAGTACATTATAGTACATGATTTCATTACATCCTACTAGGTGTGCCCATTGTGTGCATTACTTAGTACATTGTTTTACATGACATTTCCTGCTAGGTGTGCCCATTGTGTGCATTACTTAGTACATCGTTTTACATGACATTTCCTGCTAGGTGTGCCCATTGTGTGCATTACTTAGTACATTGTTTTACATGACATTTCCTCCTAGGTGTGCCCATTGTGTGCATTACTTAGTACATCGTTTTACATGACTTTTCATGCTAGGTGTGCCCATTGTGTGCATTACTTAGTATATCGTTTTACATGACATTTCACGCTATGTATGTTCATTTGATTACATACTTAGTGCATTGTTTTCACATGCTCACATTTTGTTATGACATTTGGTTTGTTTACATGGGACAATACATTCATTAACATTAGCTACGCCGTTCGTTAGTAGGTAGTGGTACCATAGGAATTGACAACTCCCGTTCCGGACATCCCAGGGTAAGGGGACAGAAAGGAATGACCGAATTCGTTGACATAAGACAGATAGACCTTTAATTTGTTTAAAGGGTTTATCACCACAGTCGCCAGGCTTGGATGTATGCATTTTCACAATACCGCATAAATGTTCATATTAAATAGTTGCATGCATTTACACAAAACATAGCGTTGATTTAAACCATGTTTTACTTCAATACTTTGTTTTTGTGCATATGGTTTAGTTGAGACATTTCACTTGCCATACATGACATTTTGACATAGACATTTGACATGGATATTTGACATAGACATTTGACATGGATATTTGACATAGACATTTGACATGGATATTTGACATAGACATTTGACATGATTTACATCTTGACATAAACACTTTGACATATTACCCAATACATTTGACAACTGATTTAAACATAGACTTCTTACATTGTTTGGTTTGGTTTGATTAAGTGATTAAGTAACGATGCGTGTGTAATATGATACAAGCATGGTGGATACGCCGCTGGTACTTCCTATATATAAGTGTTTGTATGGTATTACATGGCGTAACGTTACTTGAATCATTTCAGTTTGAGACATAGAACATTTTATACAAATAACATGCTTTTCACAAGACATTGATTTACAAACAACTTATCTTATACAAACACATTTTTACATGGTTATTTATTTAACCTGACATTTACTTATACATATCATCTGATCTTATTGTTTTCAAATGATTTACGAGACAAAGCAAATAACAAGGTTCATGACTAAACATTTTCTCAAACATAAGTCATGAATCTTATTTTCACAAAACCTATGTATCTCACAGGCATTTTTATGCTGACGTACCTATTTTCACATGTGTTTTCAGGTGCTTTTCCATAGGATGTTGTTCATGATACTAGGGCGGACCTGTGCCTTAGAGACTTTAAAAGAAGATAGACTATGTTTAATTATGTTCTGAACTCTTAAATTTCCTGTTTGAAACAATGTAACACCTTTGTTTATAAATAAAATACAACTTTGTATGCCATGGTTATGAAACAATTAATTCTGTCGCAACACGCCCCGATGTTTCCGCCGCGATTTGTTGTTTTACGCGGTCGGGGTGTGACAGAAGAGTTGGTATCAGAGCCAATGGTTATAGGGAATTAGGTTATTAGTAATGCTTTGACCTAGACTATAACTTTTCTAGGACCCTAACACGAGTTATCTTGTGTTTAGATCTTAAAACATGTACATCACCTATCCTTAGGTGATTATCAAAACAAGGAACCAAAAATTTTTCCGAAACGATTTTTGAAAAACAATCATCTGTTTTTGAATAAATTTTTACAAGGTTTTGAACCCTCAATTGTAAGGTTTTGAACCCTCTGTTATATGGTTTTGAACCCATTTTCAAGTTTGGTTTTTTGGCCTTGTGCCTTCTAATTTTCAAAAATCCCGTCAAACGTTTTGGGTTTTAAATAATGTGAACATGTGCAAACTGGAAGGGTGAATGCCTGTATTCTGGGTTTTCTGTCTAGGCAAGCACTTCGTATACATCTCAACCAGACGCGAGACCAGTTGTGCTTACCTGGGAATTCTTGGAGTGAGTGTTCACTTATAGGCGAGCATGTCTTCATTATACATTATTTTTGATCCATTTACTTTGATTAGTCACTGTGAGTCGTTTGTTTGCTTTGTGATACGGACGAATGACCACCATCTTTGCTTTTGTTGATTTTGTTTCATCTCATTCTTTTCATCCAATCATCTCACTCGTTTCTTTTCATGTTTTCCTCTTTTAGAATGCCTCCTCGACGCGAGAATCAGATAGCTACTGCCGAGCTGGCAGAAATTATTGCGCAGCAGATGGCTGCTCAGTTTCCAAATCTCTTTGCTCAATGGAACCAGGCCAACAACAACAACAACGTTCCATGCAAATACAAGGATTTTAACCAGGCTAAACCACTCAAGTTTAGTGGTTCTGAGGGAGCGACTGGGCTTCTTCAGTGGTTCGAGAGCATAGAGAATACTTTTCGCCATGTGCAGTGTCCGGATAATCGCAAGGTCGAGTTCTCCTCGAGCGTATTTCAGAAGAGGGCTTTGACATGGTGGAACGGGGTTATGAGAGACCGGGGTGCAGAAGTTGCTCTCGCACAGACATGGGCTGAACTTAGAGCCCTTATGATGAGGGAATTCTGTCCTTGTCATGAACAGCGAGCGTTGGAGAAAGAATTTGATGTTTTGAAGCAAGATAGTGGTGAGCACAGGGCTTATACTGATCGGTTTGAAGAGTTGAGTTTGCTTTGCCCAACAATGGTCACCCCACTCGACAAGGCTATCGAGAGATACATCGATGGCCTACCTGACTCGGTACAAGACATTCTTACTGGTAGTAACCCTGCCACACTTCGTCAGGCGATCGAGTTATCTACGACATTGACTGAGTCGCAGATCCGGAAGAACAAGTTACATCGGAAGGGTGACAAGGGCAAGAAGCAGTCGGCTGACAAGGAAGACAGTAAGAAAGGTCAAAACTTGAATGGAAAGAACTCTGGTTCTTCGAAGAGGTCAAGGAAGCGTAAGGCTTCCCAAAATTTTGCTATCACTGCCCAAGCTAATCTGGCAGCTCCCAACCAACCTGCACAGCTTCCAGCAAAGAAACCCTATACAGGGAATGCACCTTTGTGCAATAGATGCAACAGTCACCACCAGCCACAACTTCCATGCCGTTTCTGTACTAACTGTGGGAAATCAGGCCATCTCGCCAATGTTTGTCGATCTGCTCAGAATCCCGCGGTTCAGAACCCGGCTCAACAAGTTGCTCAGCCTCCTGCTCCGCAACAGGGTCAAGCTGCACGACCACAATACCCACCAGGTGCTTGTTACAATTGTGGGGATCTGACCCACTATAGGAATCGGTGCCCAAGACTAGTCAACCAGAACCAGAACCAGAATCAGGCTCCGGCTCGAGGCCGAGTTTTTAACATGAATGCCCAAGAGGCACAGGCTGACGATAATGTGGTGAATGGTACGTTCTTTATTAATAATCAGCCTGCATCTGTTCTTTTCGATTCTGGTGCCGATAAGAGTTTCGTGTCTTTGTCTTTTGAGCAAATGCTTCGCGTGTCTAGAACGAAACTAGGCAAATCTTTGACAGTAGAGGTTGCTAATGGTGAACCCATTATTCTTGATTCTGTTCTTCACAACTGCCAGTTGAATCTTAACGACCATCTTTTTCCTATTGACCTCGCGCCTATGCAACTTGGAAGCTTCGACGTTATTGTGGGAATGGATTGGTTATCCAAGCATCACGCAGAGATAGTTTGTTCTGAGAAGATTGTTCGTGTGCCACTTTCGACAGGCGAGATCCTGCAGGTTCAAGGTGAGAAGCCTACCGGTGGTCTCAAACTCATGTCTTGTTTTAAAGCTCTGAAGTATCTGCAGAAGAACTATGTGGCTTTCTTAGCACATGTTACAGAAGATAAAGGCAAGGATAAGTCTATTTCAGATATTCCTGTCGTTCGGGATTATTCTGAAGTGTTCCCTGAAGATCTACCTGGTCTACCTCCAGCACGCCAAGTCGAGTTCCGCATTGATCTCGTACCTGGTGCAAATCCCATTGCCAGAGCTCCATATCGTCTTGCACCGTCTGAGATGCAAGAGTTGTCTAAACAGCTTCAGGAGCTCTCTGACAAAGGTTTTATCCGTCCCAGTTTTTCACCTTGGGGTGCTCCCGTTCTTTTTGTCAAGAAGAAGGATGGATCCTTTAGGATGTGTATCGATTATCGTGAGCTTAACAAGCTTACCATCAAAAATCGATATCCTCTACCTCGCATAGACGACCTCTTTGATCAGCTACAAGGCGCTTCTTATTTTTCGAAGATCGATCTGCGTTCCGGGTATCATCAACTTCGGGTGCAAGAAGAAGACATTCCGAAGACAGCATTCCGTACTCGTTATGGACATTACGAGTTCACAGTCATGCCATTCGGTTTGACTAATGCTCCTGCTGTTTTCATGGACTTAATGAATAGGGTCTGCAAACCTTATTTGGATCAGTTCGTCATTGTTTTTATTGACGACATCTTAATTTACTCTAAGACGCGAGCTGATCACGAGCAGCATCTTCGTCTTACTCTGGAACTCCTGAAGAAAGAGCAACTTTTCGCCAAATTCTCCAAGTGTGAATTTTGGCTTAAAGAAGTTCAATTTTTGGGACACATTATCAACGAACGAGGTGTTCATGTAGATCCCTCCAAGATCAGTGCGATTAAGGATTGGGATACGCCTACTACTCCTACTGAAGTTCGTTCTTTTCTTGGTCTAGCGGGTTATTATCGCCGCTTCATTGAAAACTTCTCGAAGATTGCAGTTCCTCTAACTGCTCTAACTCAGAAGAAAATGCCCTTTTACTGGGGATTCAGACAAGAGGAAGCTTTTCAACACCTAAAGCAGAAGCTTTGCGATGCGCCTGTTCTATCATTGCCTGAGGGTGATGATGATTTTGTCGTGTATTGTGATGCATCGAAATTGGGTCTTGGCTGTGTTCTTATGCAAAGGAACAAAGTCATAGCCTATGCATCAAGACAATTGAAGATACATGAGAAGAACTACACCACTCATGATCTTGAGTTGGGTGCAGTTGTTTTCGCTCTCAAGATCTGGAGACACTATTTGTACGGTACAAAATGTGTGGTTTTCACCGACCACAAAAGTCTTCAGCATATCTTCAACCAGAAAGAACTCAACATGAGACAGCGACGTTGGGTTGAGCTTTTAAACGACTATGACTGCGAAATTCGCTACCATCCTGGTAAGGCGAATGTCGTGGCTGATGCATTGAGTCGTAAGGAACGTACTAAGCTTCATTGTGTACGCGTTCAATCTGTTATTCAAGCTCGATCTGATATTCAAGCCCGCATTTCTCAAGCTCAGCAATCTTGTGTTTCACAAGGTTTGATGGATAAGGAATTTCCCTATCACATAACACCTGCTCTGGAACTAAAGGACAATGGGTCATATTACTTCATGGACCGTTTGTGGGTCCCAAGCCAGGATGATCTTCGTACCTTGCTTATGGATGAAGCCCATAAGTCTCGTTATTCCATTCATCCGGGCTCAGATAAAATGTATAAGGACCTTCGTACACACTATTGGTGGCCTGGTATGAAGAAAGACATTGCCTTATACGTATCCAAATGCCTTACTTGTCTAAAGGTTAAGGCTGAACATCAGCGTCCTTCTGGTTTATTGGAGCAACCAGAGATCCCAGTTTGGAAATGGGAAAACATTACTATGGATCTCATTACTAAACTCCCGCGCACAAAGAAAGGTCATGATGCCATCTGGGTAGTCGTTGATCGTCTTACAAAGTCAGCACATTTCTTGCCAATCCGCGAGGATTTTCCTACTGACAGACTTGCTCAAATCTATGTGGATGAAATTGTAGCTCGACATGGTGTTCCGTTGAACATCATTTCTGACAGAGATGCTCGTTTCACTTCTCACTTTTGGAGAACCATGCAATCTGCTATGGGGACCCAACTTAATCTGAGCACAGCTTATCATCCGCAAACGGATGGTCAATCTGAGAGAACAATCCAGACTCTGGAGGATATGCTAAGAGCTTGTGTGATCGATTTTGGTGGTAGCTGGGATTCACATCTTAAATTGATTGAATTCTCCTACAACAACAGTTATCACACTAGCATCGGAATGGCTCCTTTCGAAGCTCTCTATGGTCGAAAATGTCGTTCACCAGTCTGCTGGAATGAGATTGGCGAGGCTCAACTTACTGGACCTGCCCTCATTTTAGAGACAACTGACAAGGTCAAGAAAGTTCGTGATAACCTTCAGGCAGCTAGAAACCGTCAGAAGATTTACGCGGACCCAAAACGCAAAGCCTTTGAATTTCAAGTCGGTGATCGAGTATTACTTAAGGTCTCACCTTGGAAAGGTGTGATCAGATTTGGAAAGAAAGGAAAACTTGCACCTAGATACGTTGGACCATTCAAGATCGTCGAAAGAATCGGAAAGGTAGCCTACAGACTCGAGTTACCTCCTGAACTGGGAAATGTTCATCCAACTTTTCACATATCAAATCTCAAGAAGTGTACAGCTGATGAAAACTCCTCCATACCGCTTGACGAAATTCGTGTTGGCAAAACACTGAAATTTGTTGAGAAACCAGTGGAAATCATGGAACGTGAAGTCAAGTGGCTTAAACGCAAGCGCATTCCTTTGGTCAAAGTTCGCTAGGAAGCTAAACGTGGACCTGAGTTTACTTGGGAACGCGAAGATCAAATGAAGGCGAAATATCCACATCTTTTTCCACGAGTTTCCTCTAAATAAATTTCGGGACGAAATTTCCACAAGTAGGGGAGACTGTAACAACTGTGCTTGTAATCACTATGAACAGTTCTGTTATCAATAAAACAATGTTATTTGATCCCAATATTTGTTTGATTGTGTTTTACATTTTTCATGTTTTGACTTTTATGTAATTTCAAACTCTACATCGCTTTCTGGAGAGTTATACGCAAACTAGTGCGTAAACGTACTCAGTTTAATGCGAGAAATACTCCGGAACATCAACATATACTCAACATACCTTAAATAACCTTTACATAACTTAGAAATAAGTTTTGAAGGCTTTGGTATGGCAAAAACAAGTTAATTCGCTTACAGGGACTGAATATGACAAACTGCGAAAGTATGTCAATTTGAACTGTAACGAACATTCCGGAACATGACCATAAGTTAAACATACCATAAATATCCTTTACATAGCTTAGAAATAGGCTTTGAGGGGTTCGGTGTGCTAAAATAAACTTTTGTGTCATTCAGGGACTAAAAGTGTCAAAAAATGCACAAGTTTGCATTTTCGCGCATAACTTACGTTCTGAATACATCTAGACATCCAAAAATTTATGTAAGCATGACTACATTATATTTTAGTGTTCGCCTTAAGAAAAATCCATTCGTCGCGTCTTTTGGTTCGTTTTTCGCGCTTATGCGCATTCCGTCGTAATTAAGCGAACATCGCGTTCGTACGACCAAACGAACCATCATCCGGCATATTTTTGAGTATGTTTTGAGTTCCCTATACTTTAACTTCATTTTAGAGCCTTGAAATGAGGTTAACGGGGTTCAAACGCATCGAAAATCGCTTAAACACGTGCAGGGACCATTGCTGCCAAATTATGAAACTTTCTGATTCAGGTTGAGTGCTAGCGTAGCGCGACGCCTGAGGGGCTACCTGTCGCGCTACGCGACTGACTTGCTGATCAGATTAAATGTTTTTAATTACAAGTTGCAACTAATTGATTCCTAACCACATGTTTTAAGTTGATGTGTCACTAAGTTAAGGAGCATATGTGGCTCCATAACCTTTCCGACAAGTGTACGCACGAGATTCGATCACGTTATTCAAGAAACGATCCTAACGGTTACCCGAATACTATATATACCCCATGCCTTTCATTGTTTTAAGGCACAAGAATCTTATTAGTTGTGTTCTAAGTTGAAACCTTGTTTCATACCTGAACTATACTGATCTAGATTAGCATTCGGGGACCCTTCGTAAGTATTCTTTCGTTCTTTTCCTTATTTTTACTGCTTTTCGAGTCAGAAAGTCAAACTTTGTTTGACTTTCAGCGTTGACCAGTAATGGTCAATGCGAAGTTCGTTAGAACTTCGCAACGTGATTGTAATCACGATGGTCATAGTCCCTTGGGACTATGCCTACTGATTACCACGTTGTCTAGGGTCGTAGGGTAGGCGATCTAATAAATCGCCTATACCTTCGAACCCGACCCAGTTTGGTCGATCATTAGGATCCGACCAAACACATTAGGTGACCATAGTGTAGGGAATAACCTTCCGAGGTTATACCTTATGGTCACGACGTTTAAGTAGTTGTATGATAGGTAGTTTATATGCCTTAGGTAAATTACCAGAATACCCTTTTCATACATAATTGGTAATTTAGCATATGTAACCTAAACTTTTGTCACGTAACTGATTATGTAACATGTTTAGGCATATAATACTTGTCATAGGACTAGTTAGGCGGTCCGAACGCGTTTCACGCGCACGATGCGTTAAAGTAGCATAAGCTACCTAAACGGATCATAATGGGTCAGTAAGACATAGGTTAAGTTTCATTTAGCATGTAGACTTTGTTAAACCATATCACGTGAGTTCCGACACTCATTTGGTTTACAAACCCTAATGCTACCCAGTCTTCCGAGGTAGGTCCGGTTTATTAACATAGTTACCTATACTAGGTGCCGTTTGATTCCGAGATCTCTTGCATTGCTTGGTGGTTATCTTTATACAACTGAGCAATCTCAAGTGAGTACATAGACCCCTCTTTTACTGTTTTCCAAACTGTTTTGGGGTGGAACACATGTGCCTACTTATTACTTTCATGCTTTCCTGTTTTCACATCATATACATGCTATGTTCGTTAGTACATTATAGTACATGATTTCATTACATCCTACTAGGTGTGCCCATTGTGTGCATTACTTAGTACATTGTTTTACATGACATTTCCTGCTAGGTGTGCCCATTGTGTGCATTACTTAGTACATCGTTTTACATGACATTTCCTGCTAGGTGTGCCCATTGTGTGCATTACTTAGTACATTGTTTTACATGACATTTCCTGCTAGGTGTGCCCATTGTGTGCATTACTTAGTACATCGTTTTACATGACTTTTCATGCTAGGTGTGCCCATTGTGTGCATTACTTAGTATATCGTTTTACATGACATTTCACGCTATGTATGTTCATTTGATTACATACTTAGTGCATTGTTTTCACATGCTCACATTTTGTTATGACATTTGGTTTGTTTACATGGGACAATACATTCATTAACATTAGCTACGCCGTTCGTTAGTAGGTAGTGGTACCATAGGAATTGACAACTCCCGTTCCGGACATCCCAGGGTAAGGGGACAGAAAGGAATGACCGAATTCGTTGACATAAGACAGATAGACCTTTAATTTGTTTAAAGGGTTTATCACCACAGTCGCCAGGCTTGGATGTATGCATTTTCACAATACCGCATAAATGTTCATATTAAATAGTTGCATGCATTTACACAAAACATAGCGTTGATTTAAACCATGTTTTACTTCAATACTTTGTTTTTGTGCATATGGTTTAGTTGAGACATTTCACTTGCCATACATGACATTTTGACATAGACATTTGACATGGATATTTGACATAGACATTTGACATGGATATTTGACATAGACATTTGACATGGATATTTGACATAGACATTTGACATGGATATTTGACATAGACATTTGACATGATTTACATCTTGACATAAACACTTTGACATATTACCCAATACATTTGATAACTGATTTAAACATAGACTTCTTACATTGTTTGGTTTGGTTTGATTAAGTGATTAAGTAACGATGCGTGTGTAATATGATACAAGCATGGTGGATACGCCGCTGGTACTTCCTATATATAAGTGTTTGTATGGTATTACATGGCGTAACGTTACTTGAATCATTTCAGTTTGAGACATAGAACATTTTATACAAATAACATGCTTTTCACAAGACATTGATTTACAAACAACTTATCTTATACAAACACATTTTTACATGGTTATTTATTTAACCTGACATTTACTTATACATATCATCTGATCTTATTGTTTTCAAATGATTTACGAGACAAAGCAAATAACAAGGTTCATGACTAAACATTTTCTCAAACATAAGTCATGAATCTTATTTTCACAAAACCTATGTATCTCACAGGCATTTTTATGCTGACGTACCTATTTTCACATGTGTTTTCAGGTGCTTTTCCATAGGATGTTGTTCATGATACTAGGGCGGACCTGTGCCTTAGAGACTTTAAAAGAAGATAGACTATGTTTAATTATGTTCTGAACTCTTAAATTTCCTGTTTGAAACAATGTAACACCTTTGTTTATAAATAAAATACAACTTTGTATGCCATGGTTATGAAACAATTAATTCTGTCGCAACACGCCCCGATGTTTCCGCCGCGATTTGTTGTTTTACGCGGTCGGGGTGTGACAGAAGAGTTGGTATCAGAGCCAATGGTTATAGGGAATTAGGTTATTAGTAATGCTTTGACCTAGACTATAACTTTTCTAGGACCCTAACACGAGTTATCTTGTGTTTAGATCTTAAAACATGTACATCACCTATCCTTAGGTGATTATCAAAACAAGGAACCAAAAATTTTTCCGAAACGATTTTTGAAAAACAATCATCTGTTTTTGAATAAATTTTTACAAGGTTTTGAACCCTCAATTGTAAGGTTTTGAACCCTCTGTTATATGGTTTTGAACCCATTTTCAAGTTTGGTTTTTTGGCCTTGTGCCTTCTAATTTTCAAAAATCCCGTCAAACGTTTTGGGTTTTAAATAATGTGAACATGTGCAAACTGGAAGGGTGAATGCCTGTATTCTGGGTTTTCTGTCTAGGCAAGCACTTCGTATACATCTCAACCAGACGCGAGACCAGTTGTGCTTACCTGGGAATTCTTGGAGTGAGTGTTCACTTATAGGCGAGCATGTCTTCATTATACATTATTTTTGATCCATTTACTTTGATTAGTCACTGTGAGTCGTTTGTTTGCTTTGTGATACGGACGAATGACCACCATCTTTGCTTTTGTTGATTTTGTTTCATCTCATTCTTTTCATCCAATCATCTCACTCGTTTCTTTTCATGTTTTCCTCTTTTAGAATGCCTCCTCGACGCGAGAATCAGATAGCTACTGCCGAGCTGGCAGAAATTATTGCGCAGCAGATGGCTGCTCAGTTTCCAAATCTCTTTGCTCAATGGAACCAGGCCAACAACAACAACAACGTTCCATGCAAATACAAGGATTTTAACCAGGCTAAACCACTCAAGTTTAGTGGTTCTGAGGGAGCGACTGGGCTTCTTCAGTGGTTCGAGAGCATAGAGAATACTTTTCGCCATGTGCAGTGTCCGGATAATCGCAAGGTCGAGTTCTCCTCGAGCGTATTTCAGAAGAGGGCTTTGACATGGTGGAACGGGGTTATGAGAGACCGGGGTGCAGAAGTTGCTCTCGCACAGACATGGGCTGAACTTAGAGCCCTTATGATGAGGGAATTCTGTCCTCGTCATGAACAGCGAGCGTTGGAGAAAGAATTTGATGTTTTGAAGCAAGATAGTGGTGAGCACAGGGCTTATACTGATCGGTTTGAAGAGTTGAGTTTGCTTTGCCCAACAATGGTCACCCCACTCGACAAGGCTATCGAGAGATACATCGATGGCCTACCTGACTCGGTACAAGACATTCTTACTGGTAGTAACCCTGCCACACTTCGTCAGGCGATCGAGTTATCTACGACATTGACTGAGTCGCAGATCCGGAAGAACAAGTTACATCGGAAGGGTGACAAGGGCAAGAAGCAGTCGGCTGACAAGGAAGACAGTAACCCTGCCACACTTCGTCAGGCGATCGAGTTATCTACGACATTGACTGAGTCTCATTTGTTTGCCTTAGGTAACAAACAAATGATCGCAATCTTCATGCGTTATCATTCAGTTTTGATTGTCCAATAATCTTTCACCTGTTTCTCCCTATGCCTTTCTTTTTCTTCAAGAATGTCTCTTCATCACGATGACGCCCAGATATCTGAGCAAGCAGCCAAAATTCGCTCAGCGAATAGGCGAAGTAGCCCTGAAGACTGTTGAATTAGCTACTGCCATGTATCATCTCCAGGATGAAGCCACTCAAGAGTCACCAAGACAGGCAGGACCTAGTCAGGTGACAGCACCATCAGCCAAGAAACCAATCGAGGAATCAAAGACCATGGATGAACGATCCCCTAAGAAGTCAAAGAAGCGAAAGGCTTCTCAGAACTTCGCCATGGTCGCTCACAATGGTAAAGCAGTCCCCAACCAACCAGCTCAACCCCCTGCTAGGTGTGTATGGCTTTTTCTATGATACCTACATCAAGGAACCATGTACCTTACAAACTACTCTTGTGATTTCTCTCTTTCAAATGATTGCTCATGATTCCCTCGAAAATTTTAAGTACTCGTTTCACTCTAAGAAACAAAGTACAGAAAATTAAGTGACATTATGAGTAATCGTGCTTTTCGCACATCTGTGCCTTTAAATCCTTGGTTAGATAACTAAGGGTATTTTCAAATCTCATACCCATTGCGTTTTGATTTTTCAACATACACAGTACCAGTATTTCAAAACAATCTTCATGATCTCAAAACATTTCATATAGTTTGAAAACAATTTTTCTAGATGCATTGTCTATGTTATTTCAAAAACATTGGCCATGTTATCAAAACCAACCTTTCTAATTTCAAAATATTTCATATAGTCTAAAGACAATATTAACACAATACATTTTCTGATCAAGTGCATGATTTCGAAAAGCATCATTCATATCTTTCAAAAAAAAAAAACCTTATACATAATTTCAAAATTCATCTCGCATGATTTTAAAAACATTTTTGTAAATATATCTACCTAATACACCTACTTTATGATTTCAAAAAGTATTATATATAAGGTTTCAAAAACGTTAAACACATTTTTCTTAAAAGAACCCCATGCATAGTTTTCAAAAATATTTTCCTCATACATTGACTTAACCTTCAAAATTCTGCTTCATATGTTGCCTTGACATATCAAGCATCTCAACTTCATAAGCATTTTACATCATGTTTTGACCTAAGCACATCCAGTGCAAGGTTTCAAAACATCTTCAACTTCTAAAATTCATATGGGATCTTTTTATCTTTACAATTAGATCCTTGTGGATGATTATCGTTCAAATCAGAGTCCTTAATTGGATTCCTTATGTACCTTAATTCGAACATTTCGGTTCCTAATAATCGAAATCGAATTTTCTTTTTGAATCTTTCTATCTTAATAGTTGGATTCTTGTTAACGTTTAAAGTACCAAATGAAATCCACGGAATGGATTCCAAGTGTGCTTTAAATGCAAGTGCGCAATTTACAAGACAAATTAACAAACAATTTTGTGGTTATGTGATATATGTTTATGTGTTCTCCTCTATGATTTTTGGTGTTTTTTCTACTCTGGATATTCTTTATCCAAATCCTTGCAGGATCTTTCATATCTTCATATGAGGGATTCGTAGCAGGATATTCAAAAGGTACTACCTTTAATCCTTAAATGGGCTTCTATGTAATAGTTAAGACCCTTGGATTATATAGTACCATTCCATGATTCATAAGAGACCCTTTAGTGGTCTAGTCTAAAAGATTGATTCACAATTTGGTTAAAGAACGACATCTAGTGATGTAGCTGAACAGACTCCTTGATAGTCTATTTAGATCATTTATCGATTTAATTAAAAGGACTCTATGGCGGTCTAGTCACACTCATCACCGGTTTGTTCATTTGGTTTTCCCCTACACACTATAAAATAGACTGTGTGAATTGTGCAAAGAATTGTCTGATTATGGACGCGTACATAATTATGAAATTTAGTGCACAGAAACACAGTAAGATTTATTATGTGTAAGAACCGATAGTGACAACAATAACGAAATGAGAACGATGTAATGGAGGTACGGTGGACGCACCAATGACGCTTCATATACTTGTATATAAGTATCCCTCTTACATTGCAATCATGATGTTATTAAAGATTACTAGAAGTTCAGAACCCTAACCAATATTGTTCGATCTTTTCAACCTCATGTTTTCAAGCTCTCACAAGTTTCCTCTAAATAAATTTCGGGACGAAATTTCCTAAAGTAGGGGAGACTGTAACACCTGTGCCTCCACGGTCATCAAACAAATACCAAACCAATGAAATATTGTATTTCATACTTGGGATTTGTAAAAATATGTGTATCATTTGCACATATCGACTCTTGTTCGATTTCAAGCTTTAAATCACTTTCTGGAGGGTTATACGCGCTCTGATGTGTAGATATAACCAGTTTAATCCAACGAACACTCTGTAAAAGTGAAATAGGCTTAACATACCTTAAATAACCTTTACATAACTTAGTTATAAGTTTTGGAAGGTTTGGTGTGGTGAAATCAAAGTTTAATCGCTTACAGGGACTAAAGTTGACAAACTGCGAAAGTATGCCAATTTGAACTGTAACAGACCTTCCGGAACATGAACATAAGTTAAACATACCATAAATATCCTTTACATAGCTTAGAAATAGGCTTTGAGGTGTTCGGTATGCTAAAATAAACTTTTGTGTCATTCAGGGACTAAAAGCGCCAAAAAGTGCACAAGTTTGCCTTTTCGCGCATAACTTACGTTCTGACTACATCCGGACATCCAAAAATTTATGTGAGCATGACTATATTATATTTTAGTGTTCGCCATAAGAAAAATCCATTCGTCGCGCCATTTGGTTCGTTTTTCGCGCTTATGCGCATTCCGTCGTAATTAAGCGAACATCGCGTTTGTACGACCAAACGAACCATCATCCGGCATATTTTTGAGTATGTTTTGAGTTCCCTATACTTTAACTTCATTTTAGAGCCTTGAAATGAGGTTAACGGGGTTCAAACGCATCGAAAATCGCTTAAACGGGCTGCAGGGACCATTTCTGCCAATTTTGAAAGTTTGCTGAAACATGGGGGCAGTGGCGTAGCGCCACTGCATGTAGCCTTACCAGTCGCGCTACGCGACTGCCTATTCTGGGCAGAAACATGCAGAAACTCAGTTTTTTCGCATTCGGGACGAGATTCGACGTATTAACAGCTGTTAACAGCTGTTCTCCACTCCTTAATCCCTTGCCACATGTTGATACCCTATGGTGAGTGGCCAATTTAGTCACCATGAGTTTCCGACAAGTGTACGGGTTGGATCATGGCACGTTTTCCATGAAACGATCCTAACGGTTCGGGTATTCCTATAAATACCCAACCCACACAACCTCATTTTGCACAAAAATTCTGATTTGAGAGCTCTAAGTTGAAACCATTGTTTCATACCTGAGTTCTTGGATCGGGATTAGCATTCGGGGACCCTTCGTAAGTATTCTTTCGTTCTTTTCCTTATTTTATTGCTTTTCGAGTCCGAAAGTCAAACTTTGTTTGACTTTCAGCGTTGACCAGTAATGGTCAATGCGAAGTTCGTTTGAACTTCGCAACGTGAGTGTAATCACGTTGGTTATAGTCCCTTGGGACTATGCCCACTGATTACCACGTTGTCTAGGGTCGTAGGGTAGGCGATCTAATAAATCGCCTATACCTTCGAACCCGACCCAGTTTGGTCGATCATTAGGATCCGACCAAATACATTAGGTGACCCTAGTATAGGGCATAACCTTCCGAGGTTATACCCTATGGTCACATCGTTTAAGTAGTTGTATGATAGGTAGTTTATATGCCTTAGGTGAATTACCATAATACCCTTTTCATGTATAATTGGTAACTAAGCATATGTAACCTAAACCTTTGTCATATAACTGATTTTGTAACATGTTTAGGCATATAACACTTGTCATAGGACTAGTTAGACGGTCCGAACGTGTTTCACGCGCACGACGCGTTAAAGTAGCATATGTTACCTTAATGGGTCGCGATGGGTCGAAAGCACTTAGGTTTGGTTTCATTGTAGTATGTAGGCCTTGTTAAACCATATCATATGAGTTCCAATACTCATTTGGTTTACCAAGCCTCATCCTATCCGATCTCCCGATTTAAGTCCGGTTTATTTATATAGTATTGGATTTGCCGACTGATTCCGTGCTCCCTCTAGCTTTGTTTGGTTGTTGTTCAAGAACTCCAAGCATTCTCAGGCGAGTACATTCTTCCCCTATTTTACTGTTTTCAACTGTTTTGGGGTGACTCATATGTGCTAAATGTTTTCGATGTTATAACGATGGTTTCAAAAACAATTAAGACGATTTATACAAAACTAATAACGATTTCATAAAGTGAACAAACTTGTTGGTTGTAGTTACATAACAAATGACATTCATTAGCAATGATCAAGCCGACCAGTATTAGGTTATGGTACCATAGGATCTGACAAATCCCGTTATTTACTACACCCGTGGTTATGTGTGGGTATGGTAGGTAGCGACTGAATCTGTAATTATTAACTTACCCTATGGAGGTTTGTTAATACGAAAACGAGAAGCGACGAAAACGAGAAGCGATGAAAGTCACGAAGGTTTGAATGTTATTAGCGAGACGACCTTATAAGTAGTTTCACGACCTAAAACGAATTAAACGATTTACGATTGGTTTTCACATGATGTTTTAACGATTGGGTTAACGATTGGGTTCAAAGCGATATACGATATTATTTTGGTTATACATATTACATGATTTACATTTGGGCATGAACATTACTTTGGTGGTTTGGTTTGGATTAAGTGATTAAGTAACAATGCGTGTGGAATATGATACAAGCATGGTGGATACGCCACTGGTACTTCCTATATATAAGTGTTTGTATGGTATTACATATTGTAGCGTTATTTGAATCATTTCAGTTTGAGACATAGAACATTTTATACAAGTAACATACTTTTCACAAGACATTTATTTACAAACAACTTATCTTATACAAACTCATTTATATGGTTATTCATTTAATCATGCATTATTCTCTTATTTATACATATCACCTGAACTTATCATTGTTTTTCAAATAATTTACTAAAACAAATGTTTTTGGGTTAAGAGTCATGGCTACGAGGTTTTACAAATTATAACCCGCTTGATTTGAGTTGGTTAATTAAGTTGCAATATTATACTCTTTTCAAAACAAGGTTTTTAAATAAAGTATTGCAACGTCTAAACTAGCCATGATTTCGACACTCCTACAAAACCTATGTACTCGCCAGCATTTCTTTGCTGACCTCGTTTTCACATATGTTTCAGGTATTGTTGAATGATATCGATTGATAAGATGCATGCTCACATAGGACTGGACAAGGCCTTAGTGACTCAATAACAATGATAGATTATGTTTAAATTGTGTATTTAGATTTCCAGACGATGTAATTATTCAATGTTTAATAAAACGAAACACTTTTGGTATCCATGGTTATGAAACATTAATTCTGTTGCAACACGCCCCGATGTTTCCGCCGCGATTTGTTGTTTTACGCGGTCGGAGTGTGACAGAAAAGATGGTATCAGAGCCAATGGTTATAGGGAATTAGGTTATTAGTAATTAGTAATGCTTTGACCTAGTCTATAACCTTCTTAGGACCCTAACGCGAGTTTACTTGCGTTTAGTCATAAAACAATACCGTCACCTATCCTTAGGCGACGACCACAACAAGAACATATATTTCAAAACCACTTTGAAAATTAATCATCTGTTCTAGGATGATTGATTACTAGGTTTTGAACCCTCTATTGTAAGGTTTTGAACTCTCTATTATATGGTTTTGAACCTCTTTGAGTTTTCAAAACTTCGTCAAGGTTTTGGGTTTTAAATAATGTGAACACGTGCAAACTGGAAGGGTGAATGCCTGTATTCTGGGTTTTCTGGCTAGGCAAGCACTTCGTATACATCTCATCAGACGCGAGACCAGTTGTGCTTACCTGGGAATTCTTGGGATGAATGTTCACTTATTAGGCGAGCATGTCTTCGCGATACATTATTTTTGACCCATTTACTTTGATCAGTCACCGTCTCATTTGTTTGCCTTAGGTAACAAACAAATGATCGCAATCTTCATGCATTATCATTCAGTTTTGATTGTCCAATAATCTTTCACCTGTTTCTCCCTATGCCTTTCTTTTTCTTCAAGAATGTCTCTTCATCACGATGACGCCCAGATATCTGAGCAAGCAGCCAAAATTCGCTCAGCGAATAGGCGAAGTAGCCCTGAAGACTGTTGAATTAGCTACTGCCATGTATCATCTCCAGGATGAAGCCACTCAAGAGTCACCAAGACAGGCAGGACCTAGTCAGGTGACAGCACCATCAGCCAAGAAACCAATCGAGGAATCAAAGACCATGGATGAACGATCCCCTAAGAAGTCAAAGAAGCGAAAGGCTTCTCAGAACTTCGCCATGGTCGCTCACAATGGTAAAGCAGTCCCCAACCAACCAGCTCAACCCCCTGCTAGGTGTGTATGGCTTTTTCTATGATACCTACATCAAGGAACTATGTACCTTACAAACTACTCTTGTGATTTCTCTCTTTCAAATGATTGCTCATGATTCCCTCGAAAATTTTAAGTACTCGTTTCACTCTAAGAAACAAAGTACAGAAAATTAAGTGACATTATGAGTAATCGTGCTTTTCGCACATCTGTGCCTTTAAATCCTTGGTTAGATAACTAAGGGTATTTTCAAATCTCATACCCATTGCGTTTTGATTTTTCAACATACACAGTACCAGTATTTCAAAACAATCTTCATGATCTCAAAACATTTCATATAGTTTGAAAACAATTTTTCTAGATGCATTGTCTATGTTATTTCAAAAACATTGGCCATGTTATCAAAACCAACCTTTCTAATTTCAAAATATTTCATATAGTCTAAAGACAATATTAACACAATACATTTTCTGATCAAGTGCATGATTTCGAAAAGCATCATTCATATCTTTCAAAAAAAAAAAACCTTATACATAATTTCAAAATTCATCTCGCATGATTTTAAAAACATTTTTGTAAATATATCTACCTAATACACCTACTTTATGATTTCAAAAAGTATTATATATAAGGTTTCAAAAACGTTAAACACATTTTTCTTAAAAGAACCCCATGCATAGTTTTCAAAAATATTTTCCTCATACATTGACTTAACCTTCAAAATTCTGCTTCATATGTTGCCTTGACATATCAAGCATCTCAACTTCATAAGCATTTTACATCATGTTTTGACCTAAGCACATCCAGTGCAAGGTTTCAAAACATCTTCAACTTCTAAAATTCATATGGGATCTTTTTATCTTTACAATTAGATCCTTGTGGATGATTATCGTTCAAATCAGAGTCCTTAATTGGATTCCTTATGTACCTTAATTCGAACATTTCGGTTCCTAATAATCGAAATCGAATTTTCTTTTTGAATCTTTCTATCTTAATAGTTGGATTCTTGTTAACGTTTAAAGTACCAAATGAAATCCACGGAATGGATTCCAAGTGTGCTTTAAATGCAAGTGCGCAATTTACAAGACAAATTAACAAACAATTTTGTGGTTATGTGATATATGTTTATGTGTTCTCCTCTATGATTTTTGGTGTTTTTTCTACTCTGGATATTCTTTATCCAAATCCTTGCAGGATCTTTCATATCTTCATATGAGGGATTCGTAGCAGGATATTCAAAAGGTACTACCTTTAATCCTTAAATGGGCTTCTATGTAATAGTTAAGACCCTTGGATTATATAGTACCATTCCATGATTCATAAGAGACCCTTTAGTGGTCTAGTCTAAAAGATTGATTCACAATTTGGTTAAAGAACGACATCTAGTGATGTAGCTGAACAGACTCCTTGATAGTCTATTTAGATCATTTATCGATTTAATTAAAAGGACTCTATGGCGGTCTAGTCACACTCATCACCGGTTTGTTCATTTGGTTTTCCCCTACACACTATAAAATAGACTGTGTGAATTGTGCAAAGAATTGTCTGATTATGGACGCGTACATAATTATGAAATTTAGTGCACAGAAACACAGTAAGATTTATTATGTGTAAGAACCGATAGTGACAACAATAACGAAATGAGAACGATGTAATGGAGGTACGGTGGACGCACCAATGACGCTTCATATACTTGTATATAAGTATCCCTCTTACATTGCAATCATGATGTTATTAAAGATTACTAGAAGTTCAGAACCCTAACCAATATTGTTCGATCTTTTCAACCTCATGTTTTCAAGCTCTCACAAGTTTCCTCTAAATAAATTTCGGGACGAAATTTCCTAAAGTAGGGGAGACTGTAACACCTGTGCCTCCACGGTCATCAAACAAATACCAAACCAATGAAATATTGTATTTCATACTTGGGATTTGTAAAAATATGTGTATCATTTGCACATATCGACTCTTGTTCGATTTCAACCTTTAAATCACTTTCTGGAGGGTTATACGCGCTCTGATGTGTAGATATAACCAGTTTAATCCAACGAACACTCTGGAAAAGTGAAATAGGCTTAACATACCTTAAATAACCTTTACATAACTTAGTTATAAGTTTTGGAAGGTTTGGTGTGGTGAAATCAAAGTTTAATCGCTTACAGGGACTAAAGTTGACAAACTGCGAAAGTATGCCAATTTGAACTGTAACAGACCTTCCGGAACATGAACATAAGTTAAACATACCATAAATATCCTTTACATAGCTTAGAAATAGGCTTTGAGGTGTTCGGTATGCTAAAATAAACTTTTGTGTCATTCAGGGACTAAAAGCGCCAAAAAGTGCACAAGTTTGCATTTTCGCGCATAACTTACGTTCTGAATACATCCGGACATCCAAAAATTTATGTGAGCATGACTATATTATATTTTAGTGTTCGCCATAAGAAAAATCCATTCGTCGCGCCATTTGGTTCGTTTTTCGCGCTTATGCGCATTCCGTCGTAATTAAGCGAACATCGCGTTTGTACGACCAAACGAACCATCATCCGGCATATTTTTGAGTATGTTTTGAGTTCCCTATACTTTAACTTCATTTTAGAGCCTTGAAATGAGGTTAACGGGGTTCAAACGCATCGAAAATCGCTTAAACGGGCTGCAGGGACCATTTCTGCCAATTTTGAAAGTTTGCTGAAACATGGGGGCAGTGGCGTAGCGCCACTGCATGTAGCCTTACCAGTCGCGCTACGGTACTGCCTATTCTGGGCAGAAACATGCAGAAACTCAGTTTTTTCGCATTCGGGACCAGATTCGACGTATTAACAGCTGTTAACAGCTGTTCTCCACTCCTTAATCCCTTGCCACATGTTGATACCCTATGGTGAGTGGCCAATTTAGTCACCATGAGTTTCCGACAAGTGTACGGGTTGGATCATGGCACGTTTTCCATGAAACGATCCTAACGGTTCGGGTATTCCTATAAATACCCAACCCACACAACCTCATTTTGCACAAGAATTCTGATTTGAGAGCTCTAAGTTGAAACCATTGTTTCATACCTGAGTTCTTGGATCGGGATTAGCATTCGGGGACCCTTCGTAAGTATTCTTTCGTTCTTTTCCTTATTTTATTGCTTTTCGAGTCCGAAAGTCAAACTTTGTTTAACTTTCAGCGTTGACCAGTAATGGTCAATGCGAAGTTCGTTTGAACTTCGCAACGTGAGTGTAATCACGTTGGTTATAGTCCCTTGGGACTATGCCCACTGATTACCACGTTGTCTAGGGTCGTAGGGTAGGCGATCTAATAAATCGCCTATACCTTCGAACCCGACCCAGTTTGGTCGATCATTAGGATCCGACCAAATACATTAGGTGACCCTAGTATAGGGCATATCCTTCCGAGGTTATACCCTATGGTCACATCGTTTAAGTAGTTGTATGATAGGTAGTTTTTATGCCTTAGGTGAATTACCATAATACCCTTTTCATGTATAATTGGTAACTAAGCATATGTAACCTAAACCTTTGTCATATAACTGATTTTGTAACATGTTTAGGCATATAACACTTGTCATAGGACTAGTTAGACGGTCCAAACGCGTTTCACGCGCACGACGCGTTAAAGTAGCATATGTTACCTTAATGGGTCGCGATGGGTCGAAAGCACTTAGGTTTGGTTTCATTGTAGTATGTAGGCCTTGTTAAACCATATCATATGAGTTCCAATACTCATTTGGTTTACCAAGCCTCATCCTATCCGATCTCCCGATTTAAGTCCGGTTTATTTATATAGTATTGGATTTGCCGACTGATTCCGTGCTCCCTCTAGCTTTGTTTGGTTGTTGTTCAAGAACTCCAAGCATTCTCAGGCGAGTACATTCTTCCCCTATTTTACTGTTTTCAACTGTTTTGGGGTGACTCATATGTGCTAAATGTTTTCGATGTTATAACGATGGTTTCAAAAACAATTAAGACGATTTATACAAAACTAATAACGATTTCATAAAGTGAACAAACTTGTTGGTTGTAGTTACATAACAAATGACATTCATTAGCAATGATCAAGCCGACCAGTATTAGGTTATGGTACCATAGGATCTGACAAATCCCGTTATTTACTACACCCGTGGTTATGTGTGGGTATGGTAGGTAGCGACTGAATCTGTAATTATTAACTTACCCTATGGAGGTTTGTTAATACGAAAACGAGAAGCGACGAAAACGAGAAGCGATGAAAGTCACGAAGGTTTGAATGTTATTAGCGAGACGACCTTATAAGTAGTTTCACGACCTAAAACGAATTAAACGATTTACGATTGGTTTTCACATGATGTTTTAACGATTGGGTTAACGATTGGGTTCAAAGCGATATACGATATTATTTTGGTTATACATATTACATGATTTACATTTGGGCATGAACATTACTTTGGTGGTTTGGTTTGGATTAAGTGATTAAGTAACAATGCGTGTGGAATATGATACAAGCATGGTGGATACGCCACTGGTACTTCCTATATATAAGTGTTTGTATGGTATTACATATTGTAGCGTTATTTGAATCATTTCAGTTTGAGACATAGAACATTTTATACAAGTAACATACTTTTCACAAGACATTTATTTACAAACAACTTATCTTATACAAACTCATTTACATGGTTATTCATTTAATCATGCATTATTCTCTTATTTATACATATCACCTGAACTTATCATTGTTTTTCAAATAATTTACTAAAACAAATGTTTTTGGGTTAAGAGTCATGGCTACGAGGTTTTACAAATTATAACCCGCTTGATTTGAGTTGGTTAATTAAGTTGCAATATTATACTCTTTTCAAAACAAGGTTTTTAAATAAAGTATTGCAACGTCTAAACTAGCCATGATTTCGACACTCCTACAAAACCTATGTACTCGCCAGCATTTCTTTGCTGACCTCGTTTTCACATATGTTTCAGGTATTGTTGAATGATATCGATTGATAAGATGCATGCTCACATAGGACTGGACAAGGCCTTAGTGACTCAATAACAATGATAGATTATGTTTAAATTGTGTATTTAGATTTCCAGACGATGTAATTATTCAATGTTTAATAAAACGAAACACTTTTGGTATCCATGGTTATGAAACATTAATTCTGTTGCAACACGCCCCGATGTTTCCGCCGCGATTTGTTGTTTTACGCGGTCGGGGTGTGACAAAAAAGATCCTCTAAAGGGGACACACCTAAAGTCAAACCGGAGCTCTCTGCTGAACGGAAGTTCTGACCTGAGCTCTCATGGTTTTATAATTTATTCCCCTTACAGATATCATCTAGGTATACTCACCTGTAAGACTGAATATTGGGATCTGGATACGGGAGTATATTCAAGAGGTGGGACACATGAATGAGTTTAAGTTCTTAATACACCTAATTCGTATCCTGAATCAGTTGAACTTTGTGTGAAAATTTAAGTGGATCAGTATATCGACAATCTAAGTTAATTGTTTAATTCTTAATGTGTAACTAAGCTCAACGGTACTTGTGACTTGTCATAAACTGATATGATCTGCTGACGCAAACTCAAACAAAAATACTGTCTGTAAATATGTTTGTAAATATTTCTTTATTGCTTTGTGTTTTCAGAAAAATACAAAAAGATTTTTGATTCTGCTTTATTTTCGACAACCGATATCTGAGATGCTAAGTTTCAAAATCTAAGTAAGTTGATTGTGTTTCTGAAAATAAAACAAGTTCATTAAATTGAAACTTGAATTTTTATAATCAAAAATAAAAAAACAGTTTGTGATATCTCCAAGGTCATTAAGTTGGACTTGGATGATTTACTGTGAGGGATTTGGATGCTTATACTGTTAAAATATGTAAAAGAGCCAGTTTCCGATCCGGTTCGCTGAAACTGCCAAATCTTTGAAGTTTGTTGATAGGGAGAGTGAATCAAGTATTTCTGGATATATTAATTTTTTTATATCTTAAAGCCAGGATCTTGATTTAAAAAGTTTAAAAGAGCCAGGTCACAATTCCTGGATAATTGAATTTTTAAAATGTTGTTACTTATGAATGTATGATATTTGCAGATGGTATTCCAGATTACGATCCCGATAGCCGAGTCTAAGGGGGAGTCTGAAGACGAGCTCAACGAAAGGGGGAGCGTGCATTCAAGGAGCCACGTAACTATCCCAGAGGGGCTTGTAACCGGAAAGCCAGGTGTCGATCCCAAAGCACGGAAGCTTGACGAAAGGGGGAGCCTGAAGAGTCTACTGAAAGAGGAATCCGAAGCTGAAGACAGATCCACAGGGATTCTGTTCAAGCTAGAGAGAGAAAGACCAGACACTACGAGTCTGACTAAATGTTTGAGATTGACTGCGGCAATATCCAAGGGGGAGTCTGTTAGTGCATTTATGTCTATCGCCTCCGTCATCTCAAATCGTAGCTGAAACTGTTAAATTCTAGGCTATATTGTAATATCTAGTTAAGAAAGGCAAGGTGGCATTATTGTAAATAAGGTGAACTACCTTTTAAGCCTTGGCCTATAAATAGATGCCTTAGGGTTTAGATTTAGGACTTTTGCTCATTTGGCATTTAGGCACTTTGGAGAGCTCTAGTGTTAGAGAGAGAAGCTAGAGAGAGAAAGTGCTGTGTACGTGATTCAGGTGCTGTACGTTATCAGATCTTTCAATAGAATCACAGTTATAATTACATCTCGTGTGTTTCGGTCTCGTTCGTGCACGGATTCCGCACGTCGCACGGTCGGTTCGCAAACGAAACGGAGTCAAAACCGGTCCTAACATCAAGAACACCATAAAAACCCACTTCACTTTAGTCATTTCTTTGATGATCAAGATGATTTTCTATGGAACATAAGATGATCTAAAGCACTTACAAGTTAAAGCAAGTATTTTCATCCATTCAAGAGCTATCTACCATCAAGATCTTCATCTTCTTAGTTTTTAATCATCCCTAGCCTCTAGTGCTAGAAGTGAGCATCTAAATCTATTTTTTCATACTTATTTATGTTTATGATTGTTAATATAACTAGTAATAACTAAATAATCATACATAATAATATGAAGATACAAAGAAGAAAAAAATAAAAATCATGATATGTATATGTTTGTTTATGTTGTGATTTAAGATTTATTACTTGCATCTTTGATCTTGTCTTGATGGATATCATAAGAATAACTTGTTAGATGATGTTTAAAAACATGATCTAACAAGTATACATGTTTATGTTAAAAGGTTTTTGTTAAACATAAAGGTTTAAATGGATGATCATAACCTTTGATTTTGTTAAAGTATTTAAGGTTTTTCATTAAAAACAATACTTCTACAAGATTATGAAAACAAACATACAAGATGAGATTTTTATAAAAGTGGTTAAAACTAGAAGTAAGGCATGGATTTGAACTAGTTAGCATATTTTATGATCATGCCCAAAACCCTACATGATTTTGAGATCATCTTGATAAGTTTATGTTATAAAATCTCATATGTTTTAGTTAAAGATGTTATGAGTAAATTGATAGTGAATTTGAAAAGAAAATGATATGTTTATTAAACATGTCTAAATGATTAATACAAATGTTATATGGCAAAATTTTCTCAAAATTCATATGTTAACAAAACTATCATTTTTGGTTAAATCTTTGCAAGATTAAAAAGATTTTAAAGAAAGGTTTTTATAAAAGAAAAGATTAGATAAATATATATTTTTGAGAAAATAAATATATATTTTTTTTGGGTAAAGGGTTACCCCGGTGATTCTATATATTCACAACCAATAAAAACAAGTAGCGTGGAAAACCCACACTAGTTCAGACATGGGGCATACCCCATGACTGTAAACCAAAACTCAACCAGAAAACAAAAACATCCAAACAAAGACGACCACTAGACAAAACATCTAGACCAACAAAACAAACAAACTAATCAACCGCCATCATCAATGACCGCCGCTCCATGAATATCCCAAGCTTCCAGCAATCTCCTCACTTTGTTAGTGTCTCTAAACCTCATCCCCATCAGCTTGTAACGAACCGTGTTAAAGATATTATTAACAATAACTTCAGGAGGCCTTAATTGGTTCTTAAATAATCTATTATTTCTTTCCCGCCAAATATCATAGGAAGCTGCCGCTACTAGCAGTCTACTAACAACATTGGAAGCTGATTTCGAGCGAACCCGGGCACACAACCAATCCAAAATATTACTCCAAGAAGCATCGACCGAATCCATACCCGCTTTATTTCGAATAGAACACCAAATCTTTGACGAAAACTTGCATTCACAAAACAAATGGTTATGAGAATCCACATCCTCATAGCATAATAAACAGCACAACATGTTCATGTTTTTCCTTCGAGCCAAATCCCAACGTAAAATCTTGTCCTGAGTCAATAATTTCCTCCGAACAATAAGCCACATAAGGAACGCATGTCTCGGAATACATTGAGAGAACCACACAACACCAAACCAATCAACCTCTGACTCCCTGTCTCGAATAGAGTGCCACACACTAGCCGTAGAGAAGTCAACAATGTCTGAACCATCTTTCCAACTCAGTCTGTCATCCATATGAGGCTCTATCGTAACCTGCATAATCTGATTAAGAGTAGGATACAAATCTAGCCACTCCACCGGCCATTGACACGCTCCGTCAACTACCAGCTCATCCACAGTAGCCGACAAAGAAAAACCCGCTGTGGTAATAACTCTAGGGGTTAAGAACGAACATAACGGGCCCAGGTCACACCAAGAATCATACCAAACTGAAGTATTCCGACCATTTCCTATCCTGGACCAAACATGCTCACGAATCATCGGTCTAATCTGAAGAATTTTCCTCCAACTCCAACAACTATTGGAAACCACCCGACAATTCCATAAAGTACGGCCTTTGAGGCGATATGAATGGATCCAAGCAACCCACAAAGACTCCCTTCTCGTTAAAATACTCCAAGCATGAAACGCCATCAGAGACTTATTAACATCCCCAATTCGTCTAATACCCAACCCGACCTCACTTTTAGGAACACAAACAGCTTTCCACGAGACTTTAGCCTTCCCTTTCTGAAAAGAACCTTGGGACCACAGAAAATTCCGCATTCTAGCCTCCAAATCATACACGATTCTAGATGGCAAAATAAAAACCGATGACCAGAAGATAAACAAAGAAGACAGAACCGAAATGATTAATTGCAACCTTCCAGCATACGAAAGGAGTTTATTCTTCCAATTGCTAATACGATTCTCCACTCTCTCAACCAGAATACTGCAATCCTTAAACAAAAGTCTCGACGAGATAAGAGAAACCCCCAAATAACGAACGGGCAAATTACCTTCCGTAAAAGGCATAACATCCAAAATACCTCTTTTGACATGACTCGGAACATTACAAAAATAACCAGTACTCTTTTGGGTGCTAGGCTTCAAACCTGACATCTCAGAAAACCAAGAAAGAGAAGACATAATGCATTTTGCCGAGCCAACATCACCTCTCGCAAAAAGGAATAAATCATCAGCAAAACACAGATGGATAATTTGCTGTTTTTCACATTTGTTATGAAACCTGAAAGAAGTATCAATTCTGGTAGCATGCTGCAAAATGCAAGTCAAAATCTCCATAACTAGAGTGAAAAGGTATGGAGACGGATCTCCTTGTCTTAAACCCCGTTTACCTTTGAAATAACCATGGATGTTCCCATTAACAAGGATCGAATAAGAGGTAGAGGAGACACACATCATGATCCACTCCACCATAACCATGTGAAAACCAAACCCAATAAGAACATCTCTGAGAAAGGACCACTCCACCGTATCATACGCTTTCTGGATATCAACCTTGAAAGCACATCTTGGAGGACCCGACGACCCGTGATAATTATGCATCAGCTCCTGCGTGAGAAGAATGTTATCCGAAATTCTCCTACCCGGAACAAAAGCAGATTGGTTAATACTCACAATACTACTAAGGGCACCCTTTAGCCGATCCGCCACAATCTTACTAATACATTTGTAGAGGACATTACAACAAGAAATAGGCCGATAATCCCCAATAGCTGCAGGAGTAGGCACTTTAGGGATTAAAACAATAAGCGTATGATTCAGCTCTTGAAGAAGCCGCCCCGTGATAAAAAAGTCTTGAATAGCATTAGTAACGTCCATCCCAATAATAGGCCAAGCGCTTTTGAAAAACGCAGCCGTGTAACCATCAGGGCCCGGAGCTTTATCATTACCCATAGCAAAAAATACCGATTTAACCTCATCCACCGAAACCGTCCTAACCATATTACCGGCGACTTCAGCATCCAGCTTTCTAGCAAAAAGATCCGGCGTAGGCTTCTCTGAAACACTACCAGCACACCCAAGAAACTTCTCATAATGCTTAACAAAAGCATTCGAAACAGAATCACCTACATGAGAGATTCCATTCGAATCGGTTATCACATCAATGCGGCATCTATGGTTCCTACTCTTCAAAGACTTATGAAAACACGCCGTATTAGCATCCCCGGCCCTCAACCAATCGACTTTTGACTTTTGTTTTAAAAACCTCTCCTCATCCAAACACGCTTCCTGATACTCACGAATAACCTTTGCTTCATCAGTTCTCAAAACTTCGTCCAAGGGCTCACGATCGATACTCTGTTGAATAGCTTCTAACTTGTCATGAAGATTGGTAACTTTTTTGTGCAGGTTTCCCTGCTGAAACAAAAGAGCACGCAACGGAGACTTTAACAATCTCAGCTTCTTGACAACACGGAATTGGTGAACACCATTAATATGAACCTCCCAAGAAGACTTAACTATGTCAATGAAACCAGGCTTGTGAATCAAAAAATTAGCAAACTTAAACGGTTTCGGCTTCAATTTAACCTCCTTCATAATTCTCAAGATGCAAGGACAATGGTCCGAAATTCTATACGGCTGAAAGACAGCGACCGAATCCGGAAAATGAGACACAAATGAAGTATTACCTAACACACGGTCAATCTTCTTTAGCAAACCCACACCCTGCTTTGGCTTCTGAGTCCAAGTAAAATGAAAGCCATTGCTATTAATATAAAAATCCTCAATCAGCTCCACACACTCTTTAAACTCCCTCATACTAGCCGTCAAAGAAGAAGAACCAGAAGATTTGTCCTCTAGGTTTAACGCTGAGTTGAAGTCGCCCAAAATAACCCAAGGATCATCACGAACAAGGGCCTTATGCACCGACAATTGATGCCACAATTCCCTACGGACAACATAAGAGTTAGCAGCATAAACAATGGAACCAAAAAACCTCCTATTATCAGCTTTGATCACAATCTGCAACTGCATAACTTGATCCATTTGAGACACCACCATCACATCGAAGACATTAGGATTCCAGCCAAGAATAATACGAGTTCCCTTGGAGCAGCAACCCCCATTAGAAGTCCAGTTCCAATTTTTAAACACAGCGGAACACACCTTATTGAGATTACCAATATCAACATGGGATTCTAAAATCGCACACAAACTCAAACTATTATCTTTAACAAGCTTACTAACCTTTGGAAACCACTAGTTTAGGAGTGCTTGCCCCTTTAGCGTTTTTGGAATTCTGACCACCTTCACTTAAAAATTCATTGGTTTCATTATAAACTTCAACGACTTCCTCATCATCCGAATCGTCCAACTCATTTCCAATCCCTTTACTACTTTGCCCAGTGTCACCCTGAATTTCATTTAAAGCAGCAAACCTATTATTGGAACCCACCTTAACCGAATCTGAACCAGGCCGTGTCCCCCTTTTACTTGAAGTGACCGGCCTATATTCGAACTTAGGTTTTGGCTTGTTAACTTGGAATCCAGGTTTCCTCGCAATCTTCCTTTTATGAACACCCATATACCCGTCACTATCCACAATCGGACCTTTGTTATTACCACCAACCTTGTAGTTCTTCCCACTAGCCTCTGGAATATGTTGTTTCATAGTTTGATGTGGGCAATCCTGATCAGAATGACCAAAGATACAACAATGAGAACATCTATGAGGACACCACTCATATTCTACCCACACCTTCTCCTTAACAAATCCATCCCCCTCTAACACCGGCACCGCTACCGTTAACTCCTCTTTAAGTTCATTATCAACTGATATCTCAATAAGCGCTCGCGCATAACTACTCCTACCCCATGCATCCAAGCACATAGACGTAGTGAACGAGTCAAGCATCTTCGGTTCACCAAGAGCAGTAGCAATTAAACTTAAACCATCCTCCGTGAAAGCTGCAATTGGCACATCATGAATTTTGACCCAAACCTGAACCCTTTTAACTTCTTTTTTTTTCCAATTTCACCGTAGCCGACCAAACGTTAAGAAAAAGAGGATGAGACCTTATAATCCACGGACCTTCTTTCAAGACTCTCATCATACCCTCCTGATCAGCAAACTTAAAAAAGAAAAAACCTTGAGCATTCATCATAGACTTCTGAATCCCAAACTTCTTCCAATTAGTTCGCACGTCAACAACTGGATAAGCCACTCTATCCCCCAGAAAATACCCATACAAAGTGTTGGCCAACTTATCCTGAACAACCCGCACAGATTCACGAGGAAGAACAATATCACAGCCCTCTTGCACATTGTCTGATGCAAGAGACTGAAAATTTATCTTTCTCGCATTCACATTCAAAACCGATTCAGCATAGGACTTAGGAGCACCAGAAGCATTGTCATTATCAGATTGGTTTTTGAAACTACCCAACGGATTTCCCTCCATTCCGTCAACAATATCCTCACCGATCTCATTAAAAACATTCTCATGAAATGGAGATCCGTCATCAACATTACTAGGATTCTGGTTAGAAACCTGGGCACTATCCGTATTAACAGGATTTGTTACCTTAGTCAGCTCATCGATGATGTTAATCATTCTAGGTTTGGCAATTTGAGCAGCTTTACTATGACAACTCGAGTTTCCAAGATTTCCATCTCCGCATTATTACGCGTTAATTGTTTAAGTTGTTTGTTTACACGACTTGTTTGTTTCACAACTGTACACGTTTGTAATACGTTAAATTGTATTGTGATTTACATGTTATACTTGATGAGCAATGCAAGTGTTGTTTTTGTGTTTATGTATGGTGTGCATTATATGTGTATAGGTTAACAATACATTTTGGTATTTATGTTGTGATGGTACAATTAAAACATGGAACAAACATGGAACCTTGGGCCGATTACCCTACTCCACTCGAAAACACTCTAGCCGAACCCCCCCCCCTGTGGAATCACCCACTCACGAAAACACTTTGTGTGTTTTCGTCCACCTTGTGGCCGACGAAATCAAAATGGGCTTTAGGCCCAGTAGTGAATCACTTATATGTATATTCTGATCACAACTTTTACGAGAAGTTTTATTCGGCAAACCCTAGACTCTCTTTTACACTCGACGGCAACTATCATTCCTTTTAAAGATCTTGTTTGTTCCATCCCACATACGGATTTGACTGATTACTTGCGAGCACATAACTTAGCATACCGAGCAAACCAAGGTGAGTTCACACTCTTACCAAGGCATGGGATTCCCGGGGTTGGGAATGGGTTAAATGATTACTTGTACTTTCATCGTTACTGGAATACGTACCACTGACCTCGTTAGGGGAAGGTCACTTATAGATACAGCTAGACTAGTAACACATGGGAAGCCCCCACTAATCTTCGCACACATGCCTGGAATGGCCGCGATACGAATACTAATCTTCGCACACATGCCTGGAATGGCCGCGATACGAATACAAATCTTCGCACACATGCCTGGAATGGCCGCGATACGAATACTAAACTTCGCAAACATGCCTGGAGGGCCGCGATACAAATACAACTAGTCTAGAATACATGGGAAACCCCCACAAATCTTCGCAAACATGCCTGGAAGGCCGCGATACAAATAAATACGATACATAGTTTACTAAACAAACATACGGTTTACGAAACGAATACTACAACTAAACAACCAACTGTGAACTCGCTCAACTTTGTGGTTGACTCTCTGTTACATGCCTTGCAGGTCGTTAGGTATCTATGGAGCTTGCATGGGAGTGGAGAGGAGTCGTTGTGGGACATGGACAGCTGTGTGCCATGCTAAACATTTGAAACATTTAAACTTATGTTGGGTTTACATATTTATGCTTCCGCTAAACGCTTAAATATGTTATGGTTTTGAACACCTTTCGTATTGATGAATGACTTTCATTTATTACTTACAATGTTCAATATGATTGGTGGTTTGATCCTGGTCATGTCACGCCTTCATGCGGTGATACTCCGCGTGTGGATTTTGGGGGTGTGACAGATTGGTATCAGAGCCATTGGTTATAGTGAACTTGGTTTTAATAAGGGAAAAGGTTTTGTTAAAACCAGACTATAACCTGAACAGTGCTCAAACGATCCACAACGACGCTTCGCTCCACGTGCAAGACTCGACATTCTAGGTGATATGATTTATGTTTACATTGCCTACTTGCTAGATTACATAGAACTTTGCTCATGGTATGCTTAGATAAACGTAACAACTATTGTTTGAAAACACTTGTGTGCTTACTCTCTTCTGTCATCGCACCTTCGCGAACCTTTCTCACTCATATTTCCTTCGATGTGAAGATCATGAGTGGACGTGTGAACCTAACTCCAGCCCAGCTGACGGCTCTTATCAACGAACAAGTTACGGCAACACTCGCAGCTGCCCAGGCAGGAGGTATAGCCTGCCATCACCACTTACTCTAGGATCTTTAGATCCTACTCTCGTAAACCGACACTTGTGCTTAACTTTGTTTACTCCTACGCACACGACAAGTCAACACGCTCAGCCACCTGTATGCACATTCAAGACGTTCATGGACTGTCATCCTAGTACTTTCAGTGGCACTGAAGGGGCCGTTGGACTCCTCCACCGGTTCGAGAAGCTCGAATCGGTCTTCGAAATGTGTGAATGCCCCGAGGCTCGTAGGGTGAAGTACGCCACTGGTACTCTCGAAGGCACTGCGCTAACTTGGTGGAACGCGCAAGTTCAGATGCTGGGGCTGGCGGCTGCTAATGCCACCCCATGGAATGATTTTAAGGAACTGATCAAACATGAATACTGTAGTCGTGATTGATGGGATTTTAACATGTTTATCAAAGTAATTTCATCCAAATGAAATAAAAACGCAGCGGAATATAAGTTTAAAAACATGTTACTTTACAAGATATAAAACCATTTTTATGCAAAATCCCAAAACCCGGATCCATATATGAAGATGCATACTATCATATACAACCATAGGATGTTTAGAAAACTACCTTCCATGGAGTAATGGATGTGAAGAAGATGATGATTCTTGAAATGGTTGTCTTCAAGAGTAGAAAACCTCAAGCTTGTATACCCCAAGCTTCCAACAAACACCTCATGTTAGCTAGGATTTCTACACTTATGAACTCACTAGAAAACCCTCTTGAAGACCATCATATGGCCGAAAATTAGAGGACCTTTTGTTGAGTTCTTGCACTTGTTGTATGAACTTGAGACTCACCAATAGATCAACCATACATGACCCGATTTTTAGAGAGTCTTACACTTGATTTCTCAACTTGAAAAAACTCTCTTGGATGAGCATCATGAGGACGAAAATTGGCAGCCATTTTCAGCCATGTTTTTCAAGTTTTCTACTTCAAAATCTTTATAAAATATGTGAGAGAATAGCCACACCTTTGCCCAATCAAGTGCCATCTAGTTATGACAATTGCATGCATGTTCATAGGACCATATTCTCACCCAATCAAGTTCCTCCTACACATGCAAGTAATTTTATTGGCCACTTTATTTCTTGGGAAGGGGGGGGGCGGCCTAGCCTTTATTTTTATAAAAAAAATTCAAATCTTTTATAAAATATAAGTCTTTATTTATTTTATAACCTTTTATAAAATATAACATCATATGTTATAAGACTTATGCTATTTTTTATTATGTTATTTAACCCATTAAATAACAAAATAAAATATTCTCTCAAAATAAATTATCCATATAATTTATTAGTTTGTCAAGTGCAATTATTTAGAAAACCAATTTCTAAATATTCTAAGTGTTGATATTTATTTATTTGATCATATCATAAATAAATATTGTAAGTGTTTGTCTAGCTTGTTATTGGGTATGACTCGACTTGGATCATAACGTACTAGCCTCATCAATTTAATATGTGTCTTGGGCATACAGAGTCCAACAATCTCCCACTTGCACAAGATACATAGAAGATTGACGCAAGTAGTAAATAACGCCTAACTACGGTTTACTACCCCTAATACGTATGACTATATGTGCCATTCAATAACATCATCCCCTTCAAGTCCCTTACTTGAAATGATTTAGGTGAATCTATCATTTATCCTTTCGTTACAGATGTCATGTCAAATCCAGAGACACAGTGTGATCACTCTCTGTTGATTTAACTTTTGCAGGCCTTAGACATCTTACTCTCAACGAATAAGAGGAACAAATCCCATCTTGACTACATACGTCTCTCACAATCACCTTGTACCATACCTGAGCTTAACCTTATGTACTGTCATATTACTGACAGCGAAGAAATAAGTCAAGGCATAATATTTGGTGAATATCAAGACCCAATATGTATCTCAGGTCTGAGGATACTATGATATTCTCCTTTACTCAAATTTACTTATGACCAATCACAAATGATTCCATGCAGTAATATTTGAGAGCGAGTCAGTCCAATATTTGTATCCCACAAATATCTATGAACCTTGGCAGCAACGCCTTGCTCTATATTCATACTTCATGAATATCTACCAATCCAAGTTCATAATAGTCTTACATTCATATTTGTTCCCACAAGTATGATCGACTACGGACATTTAGAATAAGTAACTTATTCACGGATTTAAACATGCTAATATGGAACATAACTCAAAATACCATAATGAGTTATAATAACAGTTGTTCCAATATCCAAATACAAAATAGATCAAATCCAATCACTAGAATATCGAAGTCCTAAGGCACAAGTATGACCCTTTCGTGCTTTGCCCATTCAAGGAGCTTCGTGAGTGGATCCGCAATATTTTGATCAGTGTGAACTTTGCGAATACATATCTTTCTCTTTTTCAACTTCATCCCTTATGTAGTTGAAAGTCCGCTCAATGTGCCTAGTCTTTCGATGTACACGAGGTTCCTTGATTTAAGCAATCACACCATCGTTATCACAAAGATCTCTAGGAGTCCTGAATGGTAGGGACTACCCCTAGATCGGCAATAATTCAAGTGGCAGATCCATATGAATTATCTCAATCAATGAAGCGGCGATGTATTCTGATTCTGTAGTGGACAATGTTACCCTATTTGTGATCGAGAACCATCTTGATCAGTTTGGAAACTCGTATCCATGTAACCCTTTACAACGAATTCCAAGACTCGCATCCTTGTAACCCTTTTACAACGAGTTCTTTTTAACCAGATCCATATATTAGAAACATATCCTTAGTCCTTCTAAGGTATTTCAATATATACAACAGTCACCAAATGACCGTTTCTTGCTGGTTTCTTCTTGTTATGCTTAAAGCGCATAACTTGTCCAGTCTAGTGCATATCATTACGTACATAATGAATCCTATAGCTGACGCATATGGGATTCCTTTGATTCTTTCTTGCTCATCCTTTGAGCTTGGACATTGAAACGCATTCAATATTGTCCTCTCTTTGAATAGGTACCATAACTTTTCATAGAGTTCTTCATCTTGAACCTTTTCAAGACTTTGTCAATGTATGCACTTTTGTTTAAACCTATCAAGCGCCTTGATCTATCCCTATAGATCTTTATTCCCAAAATATAGGCGACTTCACCAAGATCCTTAATGGAAGAACAACTTCCAAGCCAGGCTTTTACTCCTTCCATGGTTGGAATGTCATTTCCAAATAGTAGAATGTCATCGACATATAATACAAAGAAAGTAATAATGCTCCCACTAGCCTTCTTATTCACACAAGCTTTATCAATGTTTTTGATGAATCCATATTCCCTAATCTCTTCATCAAAACGGTGATTCCAACTTCTAGATGCTTGTTTCAATCCATAGATTGATATTTTTAACTTGCATACTTTGTTAGGATGTTTTTGGATCGACAAAACCTTCAGGCTTAACTATATAGACATCTTCCTCAAGATATCTATTAAGGAAAGTCGTTTTTGAGATCCATTTGCCAAATCTCATAATCATATTGTGCAAGTATGGCAAATGATATCCTAGTTGACTTTAGCATCGCCATGGGCGAGAAGGTCTCATCATAATCAACCCTTTGAGTTTGAGTGAAGCCTTTTGCTAAAAGTCTCGCTTTACAAGTATCCAAGTTACCATGCATTATTGTTTTCTTCTTGAAAACCCACTTACTTCCAACTACTTTAGAGTTAAGTGGTGGCACAACCAATTCCCATACTTGGTTGTTATACATGGACTGCATCTTTACGTTCATGGCTTCAATCCATTTGTTACAATCGAATTTTGACATTGCATCATGGTATGTGGTTGGTTCACCCGAATCTACCACGTAGCATCCATCCATGAAAGATCCATATCTTTTAGGTGGATTACTAATTCTACCAGATTTGCGAACGTATTGTGTGTGTTGATCAACCACTTGATCATTTTTCAACAATCTCTTGTTGAATGCTAGTATCAACCAAACGTGTATCGGTTTGTGGTTCTTGATCCTTATCAAGTTCCACTGTTCTACTAATTCCTTCCACAAGGAACTTAGCTTCCAAGAACTCAGCCTTTTGAGCAACAAATACCTTTTGCTCTGTTGGATCGTAGAAATAATATCCTATATCATCTTTAGGGTATTCTACGAAGATACACTTAGTGGATCGTACTTTTATTTGGGGTGTATTGCTTCACATAAGCTTCACAACCCATACTTGTAAATATGATAATGATGGAACCTTTCCATGTCATATTTCAAAAGACGTCGTATCCACTTTCTTGGTTGGGGCCATATGGGCCACGGAGAGCCAAGCGTAACCCCAAAGTGATAGAGATAATGCGTTCCTAGCCATCATAGATCGAACCATATCTAATAGAGTTCGATTCCTCCTCTATCAAAACGAAGAACTTTAAAAGAGTTGATTTTGTACTTCACCTTTTGAAGATTCTGAATGTTTCAAAACTTCTTCTATGTGTCAAGTACACATA
Source organism: Helianthus tuberosus (assembly GCA_030545235.1). Lineage (NCBI taxonomy): Eukaryota > Viridiplantae > Streptophyta > Magnoliopsida > Asterales > Asteraceae > Helianthus > Helianthus tuberosus. Next base: position 114,011,558 of record CM060387.1, on the reverse strand, counting down.
ACCATAACTACTATAGTTGTCGGTTAAAGTAATGAAGTATCTTTCACCATACCTAGTCATTGGCTTAAAAGGATCACATACATTCGAATGTATGATACCTAAGAAATCTGTTGCCCTTTTTCACTAAAGGGTTTCTTAGTCATTTTACCTTGTAAACAAGATTCACATGTATCAAATGAACCAATTCCATTTGTTTCCAAAAGATCATTCTTTCGAAGTGTTTACATGCGACATCTGTTTATATAACCAAGGCGATAATGCCAAAGATAAGTCTCACTCAAAACCATTTTGAGTTTGTTGGTGATTGCTTGGTACATTGAACTATCAAATGATGTATTGTTATGAACCAATTCATAATTACCATTTGAAGGCATAGTAAAACATGTCATTCATCGAAATATAAATGTCATTGTTTAAAACTTTAAATCAAAACATATTGTCTCAAAAGGGAAACATAAATAATGTTCCTAGTCAAACTAGGAGTATTCAAGACATTTTAAAACAATTTCCAAACCATTTGGAAGTTTCAAAACATTGTCTCCTTTCTTGTAATGTTTATTTCTTTTGAACCTTTTGCAACGAATTGCAAACATGAGTTCCACATCCGGTATCTAATACCCATGTGTTAGAAGAGATAACATTAAGGTCAATATGTATTATTAAGATTGTACCTGAGGTTTGCCTAGCATCCCTCTTGTTTTTCAACTCTTTGAGATAGATTGGACAATTCCTATTTAAATGCCCTATCTCACCACACTTAAAGCATGGATCGTTCGTGGCAACCTTTGCCTTCTTCTCTTTTGGTTTTGCTTTTGTCTTTCTAATTCTTTCCCTTTGATGTGCCCCTTTCCTTTGGCAACATTTGCTTTGGTGTCGGGGTGATGCCCTTTCTAATTGCCACTCTCATTGATCGTTAGAATGAATAAAACCCTTTTATCCATATAGAGCCTTTCGAGGTGATCAATGTGGCTTTTCATCTTAAAGACATAAGATGATTCCGATTGGGTTTCCTCCATTCGACATGCATGAAGTGCTCGAACCGTTTCGAAGCGTTCTACCCATAGGAACATTTCCTACAATTGGTTAATCATGTCGTATGCTCATGATGTTCAAAACCTTTTGAATCTCGGGAATCATAATTCCTAACATGAGGCAAGAGGCTTGCGTAGTATCCTCGATATACTTAATCCAATCGTTATAGGCACCCTTATCTTCCATAAGATATTTATCGGGATTAGGATCGTTTTCTAGTGATAGGTTACGGACGGTTTGGGTAATATTGTTAGCGGCCATCTACAAAAATTAACAAGGTTCAATTTTAGTATTTTCGATATTATTTATATTTTAATCATTAATACCCTTTTGTGTCTCATAGACAATTAATAATTAAAATCTAGAATCCAACGTTATATTTAAATATTGGTTAGGTGACCTTTATCCCTCTATTTAAATTAACAAGGTAGTCAACGTTTGACAATTGCAACTCTTTGCAACTTCTAGCCATATGGGATCGGTTAAACATCTTTATGTTTAGTTGGCATGTTTAATCCCATCAACACCTTTTGTTCGCCATGCTTCGGTGACCCTAAGTTAATGGTTTCCAAATCAAGTCGTCCAACTTACACACACGTGTGAGTTTATACACATAAGTGGTTAGGTGACCTTTATCCCACAAACATGGTAAACCCACCTCGAACATACAAGTTTCCTCAAATGTGGTTAGGTGACCTTTATCCCACAAAGAGTTCCCAAGTAATTTGAGTGTTGTATAAAAGGATGGTGTTTGACTTGTTTTATAAAAGGGATTTTGAGTTTTCAAAATTCTAGTTTAGAAAACTTTATGTACCATATATTTGCATGCATTCAAATCCTTGGTACTTTAGTGAAAACAAATTTTCATGGTTCTTTTAATAAAACCCATTTTATTAAAAAATCATTAATTTTTAATAAAACCTTTATTAATCATTTTAATGATTTTGTCAAGAACCAATTTTACGCTTGTTGTTGATTATTAGTTTGTTAAGCATGCATATCCAAATATCATCTAAACAACATAAATAAACAACCACACAAGCACAACATATATAACAATAGGTGCATAACCATAGCCAACTATTTTGACCACACTTGTTAGCCGAAACAAGTGTGCCAAAAGGTCCTTCCTAAAGGGTGAATGTTGACACAAATAATGTGTCGTTGAACTCCCACTTGATCCCGCATCCAAATGCTTCAAGTATCCTTCTTGTGTTGTGATTATTCCACTTTCTTTGAGCTTCCAAAATGTTCTTTAATTCAGCTCCAAACTCCTTTGGGCTCCGTAAATGTGTTTTGGTTATCGGGCTAAAATCCCGTTTAGAACTATAAAGTCCTTTATGCCCGAAATTGGCAAAAACCAAAACCACATTTTTGTGTGCATCTTCTTTTACAAAATATATCCTAATACATTTTTCTAGTAAAATAAAATGCACCTAATCTATTTATTTTACATGCCAAATGAAAAATAAATAAATTACATATCTTTACAAATGGAAGACAAAATAATAATTATTACAACCTTTGAAATAATTAATATAAATCACAAACACAAACATTCAACACAAGGTCATGGCTAGGTCATATGCACCAAAATATATATCCACATATATATTTATTTTAATTTCAAGAAGCATAAAAAAAATGGTTCCCTTTTAATAACCATTTTCGGCTATGTCCAAAAAACCGAAAAGGTTAGTTTTGTCCAAACAAACAAATCATCCACATGAAATAATTTTTCAAGATTCATTTATGCATGTAAGAATATAATCTTGAAAAACAAAGGGATAACCATACTTAAAATTTCGGCCATAGGGTTTTCACCAAAACCGAAACCCGAAAATTTTAAGTCTATTGAAGCATGCACTCATATAAGCGGCTCTAGATGCCATTGATGGGATTTTAACATGTTTATCAAAGTAATTTCATCCAAATGAAATAAAAACGCAGCGGAATATAAGTTTAAAAACATGTTACTTTACAAGATATAAAACCATTTTTATGCAAAATCCCAAAACCCGGATCCATATATGAAGATGCATACTATCATATACAACCATAGGATGTTTAGAAAACTACCTTCCATGGAGTAATGGATGTGAAGAAGATGATGATTCTTGAAATGGTTGTCTTCAAGAGTAGAAAACCTCAAGCTTGTATACCCCAAGCTTCCAACAAACACCTCATGTTAGCTAGGATTTCTACACTTATGAACTCACTAGAAAACCCTCTTGAAGACCATCATATGGCCGAAAATTAGAGGACCTTTTGTTGAGTTCTTGCACTTGTTGTATGAACTTGAGACTCACCAATAGATCAACCATACATGACCCGATTTTTAGAGAGTCTTACACTTGATTTCTCAACTTGAAAAAACTCTCTTGGATGAGCATCATGAGGACGAAAATTGGCAGCCATTTTCAGCCATGTTTTTCAAGTTTTCTACTTCAAAATCTTTATAAAATATGTGAGAGAATAGCCACACCTTTGCCCAATCAAGTGCCATCTAGTTATGACAATTGCATGCATGTTCATAGGACCATATTCTCACCCAATCAAGTTCCTCCTACACATGCAAGTAATTTTATTGGCCACTTTATTTCTTGGGAAGGGGGGGGGGGGGGGCGGCCTAGCCTTTATTTTTATAAAAAAAATTCAAATCTTTTATAAAATATAAGTCTTTATTTATTTTATAACCTTTTATAAAATATAACATCATATGTTATAAGACTTATGCTATTTTTTATTATGTTATTTAACCCATTAAATAACAAAATAAAATATTCTCTCAAAATAAATTATCCATATAATTTATTAGTTTGTCAAGTGCAATTATTTAGAAAACCAATTTCTAAATATTCTAAGTGTTGATATTTATTTATTTGATCATATCATAAATAAATATTGTAAGTGTTTGTCTAGCTTGTTATTGGGTATGACTCGACTTGGATCATAACGTACTAGCCTCATCAATTTAATATGTGTCTTGGGCATACAGAGTCCAACAGTGATGACATCCACAAGCTGGAAGTGGAGTTCTTTAACCTGAAGATGACGGGGTCAGAGATAGAAGCGTACACGAAACGATCCAACGAACTGGCAGTGTTATGTCCAACTATGGTGGATCCTCCCATCAAGCGCATTGAGCTGTACCTCAAAGGCTTAGTACCAGAGATTCAAAGCCATGTGACTTCTGCTAACCTTGCTACCATCCAGGATGTTACTCGTCTTGCTCATCGTCTCACAGACCAGACAGTGGAACAGAACAGGCTGCCTAAACGTGTCGGTGCTACTACTACTACTTCTGCTACTTCCTGTGACAACAAACGAAAGTGGGATGGAACCTCCAGCAAGGGTTCGACTTCAGTTCAGTCCCAGGCGCAGCAGCGAAAGATTGATGACTATCAGAGCCCTGGTCAGCAATCTTCCGGTAGTCAAGGGCAGGGTGGATATCAAGGAAATCACCCAAAGTGCAACACATGTAACAGGCACCACAGTAGTCAGTGCAACAGGGGTCGTTGCCAGAGGTGTCTCAAGATGGGTCATGAAGCTAAGGATTGCAGGAGCTCGCGACCTGCGAGTAAGAACCAACAGCAACAACCACCAGCTCCACAGAACCAGCAGCGACAACGAGGTAACAGGGGACGCTTTCAGTGTGGTGCTGAAGGCCATATCAAGCGAAACTGCCCTCGGTTAAACCAGAATCAGAACAACAACAACAATAATCAGGGCAACGGGAATAACAACGGTGGTAATAACGACGGCAATGGTGCCAGGGGTCGAGTGTTCGTGATTGGTCAGGGTGATGTTAGGAATGACCCCAACGTTGTGATGGTTTCAACATCGTCATTGGGATGGATTGGTTATCCCAACAACAAGCAGAGATCCTATGCAAAGAGAAGATTGTTCGTATTCCCCGTTCTGGCAGAGAACCTCTCGAAATTCAAGGCGACAAGAGTGGTGCTGTAGTGGGCATCATCTCCTTCCTTAAGGCCCAGAAGTGTTTACGAAAAGGCCACACCGCTATTTTAGCACTTGTTACTGACGCATCATCGAAAGAGAAGAAAATAGAGGATATCCCAGTTGTACGCGACTTTCCTCAAGTGTTTCCTAAAGATTTACCTGGGCTACCGCCTCATCGCCAGGTCGAATTTCAGATCGAGCTAGCTCCTGGAGCAGCACCCATAGCTCGAGCACCCTATCGCTTAGCTCCAACCGAACTGGAAGAACTGTCTAAGCAATTGCAAGAACTCTTGGAAAAGGGTTTCATTCGTCCTAGCTCTTCGCCCTGGGGAGCTCTAGTATTATTTGTGAAGGAGAAAGACGGTACCTTCCGCATGTGCATAGATTACCGAGAACTGAACAAGGTAAATGTGAAGAATCGCTATCCTCTTCCACGCATCGATGACCTATTCGACCAGTTGCAAGGGTCGAGGTATTACTCGAAGATTGATCTGAGGTCAGACTACCATCAACTGAGAGTCCGGGACGAGGACGTCTCCAAAACAGCATTCAGAACACGCTACGGCCATTACGAGTTTCTGGTCATGTCATTCGGGCTAACAAACGCGCGTGCAGTCTTCATGGATCTTATGAACAGAGTGTGCAAGCCTTACTTGGATAGGTTTGTGATTGTATTCATCGACGACATTTTGATCTACTCCAAGAGTCAGGAGGAACACGAGCAGCATTTATGACTCATTTTGGAACTCCTTCGAGCAGAACAGCTATATGCCAAGTTTTCAAAATGCGACTTCTGGCTTCGTGAAGTCCACTTGCTAGGCCACGTGGTAAACAAGGATGGGATTCATGTTGATCTATCTAAGGTAGACTCGATTAAGAACTGGCCTGCACCCCGTACACCAACAGAAATTCGCCAATTCTTGGGTTTGGCAGGATACTACAGAAGGTTCATCAAAGACTTCTCAAATATTGCACAGCCGCTTACACTACTGACACAAAAAGGTGTTACTTATCGTTGGGGTAATACACAGGAATCAGCATTTCAGCACTTAAAGGATAGACTTTGTAGCGCACCCATCCTCTCATTGCCTGAAGGCACAGATGATTTTGTAGTCTACTGCGACGCATCCATTCAGGGTCTTGGATGTGTGTTGATGCAACGGGATACAGTCATTGCTTATGCTTCGCGCCAACTTAAGATTCACGAACGGAATTACACTACACACGATTTAGAGCTGGGAGCTGTTGTTTTCGCACTCAAGATATGGAGACATTACCTGTACGGTACCAAGTGCACCATCTACCCCGATCACAGGAGTCTCGAGCATATCTTCAAACAGAAGGAATTAAACATGCGTCAACGTCGATGGGTCGAGCTACTGAACGATTACGAATGTGCCATCAAGTACCATCCGGGCAAAGCCAATGTGGTGGCCGATGCCCTTAGTCGAAAGGATACTACACCTAGGCGCGTACGAGCGTTGCAACTCACTATTCAGTCTAGTCTTCCTTCACAGATGCAAGATGCTCAGGTAGAAGCATTGAAACCAGAAGACGTCAGGGCTGAAGCTCTACGCGGCTCAAGGCAACGGTTAGAACAAAAGGCAGACGGCGCCTACTATGTAACAGGACGCATTTGGGTCCCACTTTATGGAAACTTATGCGAGCTTGTAATGGATGAGGCTCATAAGTCTCGCTACTCAGTACATCCTGGTTCGGATAAGATGTACCACGACTTGAAAACTACGTATTGGTGGCCTAGCATGAAAGCTCACATAGCAACTTACGTTAGCAAATGTTTGACTTGTGCGAGAGTCAAGACTGAATATCAGAAACCATCAGGCCTACTCCAACAACCGGAGATACCACAATGGAAATGGGAGCAAATTTCCATGGATTTTGTTACTGGCCTACCTAGATCTCAACGTGGAAATGATACTTTTTGGGTGATCGTGGATCGACTCACAAAGTCTGCACACTTCTTGGCTATCAAGGAAACGGATAAGTTCTCCACTCTAGCAGACGTTTACTTAAAGGAAGTGGTTTCAAGGCACGGGGTGCCAACCTCTATTATCTCTGATCGTGATGCACGATTTACTTCAGAACTGTGGTAGGCAATGCACAAATCTTTTGGCTCACGATTAGTTATGAGCACAGCTTACTACCCGCAAACAGATGGGCAGTCTGAACGCACCATTCAAACCTTAGAAGACATGCTGCGGGCATGTGTTATCGATTTCGGCAACGGCTGGGAAAAACATCTCCCGTTAGTGGAGTTTTCGTATAACAACAGTTACCACACCAACATTCATGCCGCTCCGTTTGAGGCATTGTACGGGCGTAAATGCCGATCACCTCTTTGTTGGGCAGAGGTGGGTGATAGTCAGATCACGGGTCCAGAACTTGTAGTAGACGCAACAGAAAGGATTGCTCAGATACGACAACGCATGGCGGCAGCTCGCGACCGTCAGAAAGCCTACGCAAACAAGCGCCGGAAACCTCTAGAATTCCAGGTCGGGGACCGGGTTCTACTCAAAGTCTCACCCTGGAAGGGTGTGGTTCGTTTTGGAAAATGGGGCAAACTCAATCCACGTTACGTCGGACCGTTTGAAATCATTGAGAAGATAGGCAAAGTGGCCTACAAACTAAACCTACCAGCGGAACTCAGTGCAGTTCACAGCGTTTTTCACGTGTCGAATCTGAAGAAGTGTCTGTCAGATGAGACCCTCATAGTTCCTTTGAAGGAACTCACTATCGACGATCAGTTGCAATTCGTCGAGGAACCAGTTGAAATCACGGACCGGGACGTTAAGGTCCTCAAGCACACCAGAATACCTCTTGCTCGAGTTCGTTGGAACTCCCGTCGTGGCCCAGAGTTTACCTGGGAACGAGAAGTTCAAATGAAACTCAAGTATCCCCAGTTGTTCGGAAACAGTGCAACCACTACTGAGGCTGAAGCTACTACAGAATTTCGGGACGAAATTCCAAATCAACGGGGGGATGATGTGACACCCCAGGAAGACCGGTAAACTACACAACACAACTAGCTTCCTCAGTAACCACGTGCTAAATTTCGGGACGAAATTTCTTTCAAGTTGGGGATAATGTGACAACTCGAGTTTCCAAGATTTCCATCTCCGCATTATTACGCGTTAATTGTTTAAGTTGTTTGTTTACACGACTTGTTTGTTTCACAACTGTACACGTTTGTAATACGTTAAATTGTATTGTGATTTACATGTTATACTTGATGAGCAATGCAAGTGTTGTTTTTGTGTTTATGTATGGTGTGCATTATATGTGTATAGGTTAACAATACATTTTGGTATTTATGTTGTGATGGTACAATTAAAACATGGAACAAACATGGAACCTTGGGCCGATTACCCTACTCCACTCGAAAACACTCTAGCCGAACCCACCCCCCTGTGAAATCACCCACTCACGAAAACACTTTGTGTGTTTTCGTCCACCTTGTGGCCGACGAAATCAAAATGGGATTTAGGCCCAGTAGTGAATCACTTATATGTATATTCTGATCACAACTTTTACGAGAAGTTTTATTCAGCAAACCCTAGACTCTCTTTTACACTCGACGGCAACTATCATTCCTTTTGAAGATCTTGTTTGTTCCATCCCACATACGGATTTGACTGATTACTTGCGAGCACATAACTTAGCATACCGAGCAAACCAAGGTGAGTTCGCACTCTTACCAAGGCATGGGATTCCCGGGGTTGGGAATGGGTTAAATGATTACTTTTACTTTCATCGTTACTGGAATACGTACCACTGACCTCGTTAGGGGAAGGTCACTTATAGATACAGCTAGACTAGTAACACATGGGAAGCCCCCACTAATCTTCGCACACATGCCTGGAATGGCCGCGATACGAATACTAATCTTCGCACACATGCCTGGAATGGCCGCGATACGAATACTAATCTTCGCACACATGCCTGGAATGGCCGCGATACGAATACAAATCTTCGCACACATGCCTGGAATGGCCGCGATACGAATACTAAACTTCGCAAACATGCCTGGAGGGCCGCGATACAAATACAACTAGTCTAGAATACATGGGAAACCCCCACAAATCTTCGCAAACATGCCTGGAAGGCCGCGATACAAATAAATACGATACATAGTTTACTAAACAAACATACGGTTTACGAAACGAATACTACAACTAAACAACCAACTGTGAACTCGCTCAACTTTGTTGTTGACTCTCTGTTACATGCCTTGCAGGTCGTTAGGTATCTATGGAGCTTGCATGGGAGTGGAGAGGAGTCGTTGTGGGACATGGACAGCTGTGTGCCATGCTAAACATTTGAAACATTTAAACTTATATTGGGTTTACATATTTATGCTTCCGCTAAACGCTTAACTATGTTATGGTTTTGAACACCTTTCGTATTGATGAATGACTTTCATTTATTACTTACAATGTTCAATATGATTGGTGGCTTGATCCTGGTCATGTCACGCCTTCATGCGGTGATACTCCGCGTGTGGATTTTGGGGGTGTGACATTTACTAACACCCCTTCTTGGCAATACAGCATTCCCATCAACCGTAAAACCTTTATTCCCTGGAAACTTATTCAGGTTCGGCGGCTTCACTCTTGGGCCTTGACCAGATGGTTTCTTACGATCATCCATACGAAAAGCATCAACTCTCTCCAGAACACGAAACAGAAAACAAGCATGCAACGAAAAACCAGAAAACAGGCGGCAAAAAACAGAAAACAAAAACCCTAAACCTAGCTAAACCCTACCCCATGACTTTATCAAGATCGTATAGCGTAGAAGGTAATACTCGATCCTGAAAAGAAAGGACCAAACAACCAAACTAATCTATATAACCAGATCAAGAACACAAGTGTAGAGCGGCGATTGAGAAAGAAAAAAGAAAACCCAAGATTAAAATCGATCAAATCTGCTAACGAGTTCGTTATAGAGTTTGATAAATCAATCTCTAATCACAGACTGTTATACAAACAATCACGATGAAAATCATAGGGATCCATGAAGAAGATCGAACTCGCCTAGCAAGGGAGAGAGAATTAGGGTTTTAGGCTTGGTGCAAGAATTATAAGCTTTTGAGAAAATAAATATATATTTGGTCACTTTAACAATTTATGTGATATGTAATATTTGGTGTATTAGTTATATGTAACAAAAATTAGGGACTTGAATCCAATGTTATAATTAAACTCAAGACACATTATAACTAAAGTTTTACAAAACTACACATGATTACGCCTTAAAAACGAGTTACGGACAATCCGAAGGATCGGACACCATTTATGGTTAAAACGGACGAATCCAAAAACGTATCGCCAATCCGAGGAGTTACTACGACGTTTAGGCGATCTTTCGACGCGGACATATAATTATGCTACCGTTAACAAAATTCGGACAATTTAGAAACTTATAAAAACTATTACATATTCTTTTAACTAAAAAGCCTACTTAGTATTTTTTTTTTATAAAAATGAAAGAATATATTTTAGCAAATGGGCTTATTTTAACACATGGGCTTAATTTTAATAAATGGGCTTATTTTATTCAAATGGGCTTATAATTTTCAAATGGGCTATCCTTTATAAATGGGCTTAACTTCATAATGGGCTTATCAAAACACATGTGCTAAGCCCAACAACAAAAATTCATGGGCTAAGCCCAATACCAAACATATGGGCCGAGGCCCAATAACATTAAGCCCAATACTATTTAGGCCCAATACTATTCAGGCCCAATACTATTCAGGCCCAATACTATTTAGGCCCAATACTATTTAGGCCCAATACTATTTAAGCCCAATAACATGAAAACATGGGCTCGGCACAATGACACAATTAGTGAAAATACAAGTATACTATTAATTCATACAAGACACGAAATCTTGAGGACGTAATCCGATGATACTGTCACACCCTGTCTTTTGCGGAAGCGTATGTTTGTGTGACTGGTTTAATATAATTGCATTCAATCGTAATAAACAACTACATGATCAAAACGATGTTCATCCATTCATAAAATTTAAGTATTACAAACATTGCTTATTCAAGTTTTTAAAACACAACCTTCGACTAGGTTACAAACCAACAAAAGTGGATGACATCTGAACTTCTAGTTATGACACCTGCGTCCAAGATCCATCCTTTTACCTGAAATACATGTAATTTTGGAAAACATCAACATAAAGTTGAGCGAGTTCATGCGTCTTGATCGTATAATGTAATTCTTGAAAATTTTTGAGAGACTTCTTTGTAAACAGGTATGAAAAGCGTGTATGAACATGAATGTTTTACAAGAACTTTAAGGCATGTGAGGACATGGGGAGTACTTGTTATGACTTCTTGTCGGAATACTCGTTCTGATTCCTTGTCGGAATACTCGTTCTGATTCCTTGTCGGAGTACTCGTTCTGACTCCTTGACTGTGTCGATTACCCTCGACTGTGTCGATTTCCCTCGACTGTGTCGATTAACCTCGACTGGGACTCCGAAGCACTACTAGGTACTAGTTGTTGTCACACCCCCAAAATCCACACGCGGAGTATCACCGCTTAGAGGCGTGACTGACCAGGATCAAGCCACCAATCATATTGAATATAACAAGTAATACGTAAAATTCAACCACCCAATATGAAAGGTGTTTCAAACCAGAACGTAGTTAAGTGTTTAGCGGAAGCATAATTGTAAAACCCAAAGTAAATATTAAGTACGAAATAAAGTACTGTTTTTAGCATGGCACACACTACCATGTCCCACAACGACTGCGCCTCCCTGTGCATGCTCCATGAGTACCTAACGACTTGCAAGGCATGTAGCAACGAATCAACAACAAAGTTGAGCGAGTTCACAGTTGGTTGTTTGGTTATAGCATTCGTTTCGTAAATCGTATGTTCATTTTTGTAAACCATGTATCGTATTAATTCGTATCGCGGTCTCCCAGACATGTTTGCGAAGATTGGTGGGGGCTTCCCATGTGTTACTAGACCACGCGTATCGACTGCTACGAAAATGTAAGAGGTGCCCTAAGTCAATGTCTATCAGCATTGACCCTTTGCCTATAGTCCATTTGTACACGCCCATTCGGACGACACGGTGTGAGGTTTGTTGAACCTAATAGCGCTATCTACTAATGACCCACTCGCCATAGGCCTCGGCGATTAAGTCGATAAATGAGGGACTTAAAGTGATAGAGTGATGGTCTTATGGTCGTACGTATCCTGTCGTATGGGGAATACGCAAGTTTGTAGTTACCGTTGTGTACGTAGGTTTTACGTACGTGCCCTTCAATCCGAGGATAGTAAAAAGTAGTTTAATAGTAATGATAGTACGAGTAGTTATTCAATCCCATTCCCAACCCTTGGGAATCCCATGCCTTGGAAAGAGTGTGAACTCACCTTGGTTTGCTCGGTATGCTAAACTATGTGCTCGCAAATAATCAATCAAGTCCTATAGTATGCACGTATACTCAATCAGTTCAAGTTCGTAAAGTTTCACATGCAATTAATACCACAGAGTATGTTTGACAGTTGATATCATGCATCATACATCAGTTAATAACATTCATACAATCCATGTTTCACATAAAGGCTTTCTCAGTTTAATCTAACAATATCATCCATTAACATAACTAACGATGTTAATGGGTTTAACAAGGTTTCCGCGCTTAACTGGATTAATACACTTTGCATAGTTCACATGCATAACAGAGTTAATCAGAAACATATCACAGTTAACTCACATAACATAGTTATCATAACAGAGTTAACATAGTTAACATAACCCAGTTAATATACTTAATATAATCGACCTGCTTAACAGCGTTAATAAACTTAACAGAGTGATAATCTAACAGAGTTTACTGATCTAACTGAGTTACAGACTTAACACGGTTAATAACTTAACAAAGTTTGCATGCTTAACTTAACAGAGAACACATGATGAATCACATATACAGCGAAGACACTTGTTTGGCGAAAACACTTAAGGGCGAAATCCCTTTCCTGGCGAAAACACCACCTTGGCGAAATCATTCAGGTGACGAAATCCCGAGTGATTTTGTCGGGATTATGTTTCCGTCGGGGAAAAGGGTTTTCGTCGACACTCAACAAGATCATCTACAGCAGTTACAATTTACAGAAACCCTAATCCTTCGTTTAACAGTTAGTCAATTTCAACAAACAATCACTCAATCATTAGAACAATCATAATCATCATTCCAATCATCATGCAAACAGAATTATCATTCAGTTCAGCAACTAAACATATCAACATGTATCATCCATTCGAATAGCACAACATATCATATACTCATGAATAGACACAACACAATCGATCATTAAGAGCAACAAATGGATTAACAATATAACTCACTAACCGAATGCGAATGTATAGATTGAAGAGGTCACAGAGTTTTGATGAAAAGGGCTCCACTGCCGTAATGATTAGATGAGCGTAGGGTTTGCAAGGAGTTGTGGAATTATGAGTTGATTATACGTAAATAATAGATGGGGGTGGGCTCGATGTGGGCCTGTAGTAACATAAGAAGGCCACATACAATAGTTTGATGAACACTTGATAACCGGCCACACTACTGGGCCGAAGCTCACTCCATGTTTTCGTTGATCAGCTAGTGGACGAAAACACTAGAGTGTTTTTGCCACTAGGGGTGTTTTCGGGCATGGGTTGTTTTCGTAGGGTGTTAGGCAAAGTTCCACATGTTTTAAATAATTATACAATTCAAAACTGTATAACATATACACACATACAATACATAACACAATAACACTTATATTGCACCTCAATGATTATTAAACACACTTAGCAAGTACGTACGAAGTTAAATCGGATAGAGACCTTGAAAACTTGGGTCGTCACATTATCCCCAACTTGAAAGAAATTTCGTCCCGAAATTTAGCACGTGGTTACTGAGGAAGCTAGTTGTGTTGTGTAGTTTCCTGGTTTTCCTAGGGTGTCACATCATCCCCCCGTTGGTTTGGAATTTCGTCCCGAAATTCCGCAGTAGCTTCAGTCTCAGTAGTGGTTGCATTGTTTCCGAACAACTGGGGATATTTGAGTTTCATATGATCTTCTCGTTCCCAGGTGAACTCTGGGCCACGACGTGAGTTCCAACGAACTCGAACAAGAGGTATTCTGGTGTGCTTGAGGACCTTAACGTCTCGGTCCGTGATTTCAACTGGTTCCTCGACGAATCGCAACTGATCGTCGATAGTGAGCTCCTTCAAAGGAACTATGAGGTCTCATCTGACAGACACTTCTTCAGATTCGACACGTGGAAAACGTTGTGAACTGCACTGAGTTCTGCGGGCAGGTTTAGTTTGTAGGCCACTTTGCCTATTTTCTCTATGATTTCGAACGGTCCGACATATCGCGGATTGAGCTTGCCCCGTTTGCAAAACGAACCACACCCTTCTAGGGTGAAACCTTGAGTAGCACTCGATCCCCAACTTGGAACTCGAGTGGTTTCTAGCGCTTATTAGCGTAGGCCTTCTGACGGTCGCGAGCTGCTGCCATTCGTTGTCGTATCTGAGCAATTCTTTCCGTTGCGTCTACCACCAGTTCTGGACCCGTGATTTGACTGTCACCCACCTTTGCCCAACAAAGAGGTGATCAGCATTTACGCCCGTACAATGCCTCAAATGGAGCGGCTTGAATGCTGGTGTGGTAACTGTTGTTATACGAAAACTCCACTAACGGGAGATGTTTTTCCCAGCCGTTGCCGAAATCGATTACACATGCACGAAGCATGTCTTCTAGAGTTTGGATGGTGCGTTCAGACTGCCCATCCGTTTGCGGGTGGTATGCTGTGCTCATGTCTAATCGAGAGCCAAAAGATTTGTGCATCGCTTGCCACAGTTCTGAAGTAAAACGTGCATCACGATCAGAAATAATAGAGGTTGGCACTCCGTGCCTCGAAACCACTTCCTTAAGATAGACGTCTGCTAGAGTGGAGAACTTATCCGTTTCCTTGATGGCCAAGAAGTGTGCAGACTTTGTGAGTCTATCCACGATCACCCAAATAGTATCATTTCCACGTTGAGATCTAGGCAGGCCAGTAACAAAATCCATGGAAATTTGCTCCCATTTCCATTGTGGAATCTCTGGTTGTTGGAGTAGGCCTGATGGTTTCTGGTATTCTGTCTTGACTCTCGCACAAGTCAAACACTTGCTAACGTAAGTTGCTATGTGAGCTTTCATGCTAGGCCACCAATACGTAGTTCTGAGATCGTGGTACATCTTATCCGAACCAGGATGTACCGAGTAACGAGACTTATGTGCTTCATCCATCACCAGCTCGCGTAAGTTTCCATAATGTGGGACCCAGATGCGCCCTGTTACATAGTAGGCGCCGTCTTCCTTTTGTTCTAACCGTTGCCTTGAGCCGCGTAGGGCTTCAGCCCTGACGTTTTCTGGTTTCAATGCTTCTACCTGAGCATCTCGTATCTGTGAAGGAAGACTAGATTGAATAGTGAGTTGTAGTGCTCGCACACGCCTAGGTGTGGTATCTTTTCGACTGAGGGCATCGGCCACCACATTGGCTTTGCCCAGATGGTACTTGATGGCACATTCGTAATCGTTCAATAGCTCGACCCATCGACGTTGTCGCATGTTCAACTCCTTTTGCTTGAAGATATGCTCGAGACTCCTGTGATCGGTATAGATAGTGCACTTGGTACCGTACAGGTAATGTCTCCATATCTTGAGTGCGAAAACAACAGCTCCCAGCTCCAAATCGTGTGTAGTGTAATTCCTTTCATGAACTTTAAGTTGGCGTGAGGCGTAGGCTATGACCTTGTCACGTTGCATCAACACACATCCAAGACCCTGAATGGATGCGTCGCAATAGACCACAAAATCGTCTGTGCCCTCTGGCAATGAGAGAATAGGTGCGCTACAGAGCCTATCCTTTAGGTGCTGAAATGCAGATTCTTGTGGCTCACCCCAACGGTAAGTGACTCCTTTCTGAGTTAGTAAAGTGAGAGGTT
This sequence comes from Helianthus tuberosus, assembly GCA_030545235.1. NCBI lineage: Eukaryota > Viridiplantae > Streptophyta > Magnoliopsida > Asterales > Asteraceae > Helianthus > Helianthus tuberosus. The sequence continues at coordinate 113,995,532 of CM060387.1, read as the reverse complement.
GCGCAATCTTGGAAAAATCCTTGATGAACCTCCTGTAGTAACCTGCCAAACCCAAGAATTGGCGAATTTCCGTTGGTGTGCGAGGTGCAGGCCAGTTCTTAATCGAGTCTACCTTAGATGGATCAACATGAATCCCATCCTTGTTTACCACGTGGCCTAGAAAGTGGACTTCACGAAGCCAGAAGTCGCATTTTGAAAACTTGGCGTACAGCTGTTCTGCTCGAAGGAGTTCCAAAATGAGTCGTAAATGCTGCTCGTGTTCCTCCCGACTCCTAGAGTAGATCAGAATGTCGTCGATGAATACAATCACAAACTTATCCAAGTAAGGCTTGCACACTCTGATCATAAGATCCATGAAGACTGCAGGCGCGTTAGTTAGCCCGAATGGCATGACCAGAAACTCGTATGGCCGTAGCGTGTTCTGAACGCTGTTTTGGAGATGTCCTCGTCCCGGACTCTCAGTTGATGGTAGCCTGACCTCAGATCAATCTTTGAATAGTAGCTCGACCCTTGCAGCTGGTCGAACAAGTCGTCAATGCGTGGAAGAGGATAGTGATTCTTTACGGTCACCTTGTTTAGTTCGCGGTAATCTATGCACATACGGAAGGTACCGTCTTTCTTCTTCACAAACAACACTGGAGCTTCCCAGGGCGAAGAGCTAGGACGAATGAAACCCTTATCCAAGAGTTCTTGCAATTGCTTGGATAGTTCTTCCAATTCTGATGGAGCTAAGCGATACGGGGCACGAGCTATTGGCGCTGCTCCAGGAGCTAGCTCGATTTGAAATTCGACCTGGCGATGAGGCGGTAGCCCAGGTAAATCTTCAGGGAACACTTGAGGAAAATCACGTACAACTGGAATATCCTCAATTCTCTTCTCTTTCGTTGATGCGTCAGTAACAATTGCTAAGATAGCGGTGTGGCCCCTTCGCAAACACTTCTGGGCCTTAAGGAAGGAGATGATGCCCACTACAGCACCACTCTTGTCGCCCTGAATTTCGAGAGGGTCTTTGCCAGAACGGGGAATACGAACAATCTTCTCTTTGCATAGGATCTCTGCTTGCTGTTGGGATAACCAATCCATCCCAATGACGATGTCGAAACTACCCAGAATTATAGGAATGAGATCGATGGAGAAAGTCTGACCAGCGAGTGTAAGATTACAACCCTGAACTATATGTGTGGCTTCTACACTCTTACCGTTTGCTAACTCTACGACATGCTTGGTGTTTAAGGGAGTTGGTGTGCGCTTGAGCATTTGACTAACTTTTAGAGACACATAACTGGTATCGGCACCTGAATCAAATAAAACAGTAACATAAAAGTCGTCGAGAGGGAACTTACCCATCACTACGTTAGGATCATTCCTTGCGTCACCCTGACCCAGCACGAACACTCGACCCCTGGCACCATTGTTTCCATCATTGTTTCCCCCGTTGTTGTTCCCATTGCCCTGATTATTGTTGTTGTTGTTGTTCGGATTTTGATTTAACTGGGGGCAGTCCCGCTTGAAGTGGCCTTCAGCTCCACACTGAAAGCATCCCCTGTTACCTCGCTGTCGCTGCTGGTTCTGTGGAGCTGGTGGTTGTTGTTGTTGGTTCTGATTCGCAGGTCGCGAGCTCCTGCAATCCTTAGCTTCATGACCCATCTTAAGACACCTCTGGCAACGACCCCTGTTGCACTGACCACTGTGGTGCCTGTTGCATCTGTTGCACTTTGGGTGATTTCCCCGATATCCACCCTGCCCTTGACTACCAGAAGATTGCTGGCCAGGGCTCTGATAGTCATCAATCTTTCGCTGCTGTGCCTGGGACTGAACTGAAGTTGAACCCTTGCTAGAGGTTCCATCCCATTTTCGTTTGTTGTCACTGGGAGTAGCAGAAGTAGTAATAGTAGTAGCCCCAATACGTTTAGGCAGCTTGTTCTGTTCCACTGCCTGGTCTGTGAGACGATGAGCAAGACGAGTAACATCCTGGATAGTAGCAAGGTTAGCAGCAGTCACATGACTTTGAATCTCTGGTACTAAGCCTTTGAGGTACAGCTCAATGCGCTTGATGGGAGGATCCACCTGTAACAACTGTGCTTGTAATCACTATGAACAGTTCTGTTATCAATAAAACAATGTTATTTGATCCCAATGTCTGTTTTGTTATGTTATACATTTTTCATGTTTTGACTTTTATGTAATTTCAAACTCTATATCGCTTTCTGGAGAGTTATACGCAAACTAGTGCGTAAACGTACTCAGTTTAATGCGAGAAATACTCCGGAACATCAACATATACTCAACATACCTTAAATAACCTTTACATAACTTAGAAATAAGTTTTGAAGGCTTTGGTATGGCAAAAATAAGTTAATTCGCTTACAGGGACTAAATATGACAAACTGCGAAAGTATGTCAATTTGAACTGTAACGAACATTTCCGGAACATGACCATAAGTTAAACACACCTTAAATATCCTTTACATAGCTTAGAAATAGGCTTTGAGGGGTTTGGTGTGCTAAAACAAACTTTTGGAACATTCAAGGGCTAAAAGTGTCAAAAAGTGCACAAGTTTGCATTTTCGCGCATAACTTACGTTCTGAATACATCCGGACATCCAAAAATTTATGTAAGCATGACTATATTTTATTTTAGTGTTCGCCATAAGAAAAATCCATTCGTCGTGTCATTTGGATCGTTTTTCGCGCTTATGCGCATTCCGTCGTAATTAAGCGAACATCGCGTTCGTACGACCAAACGAACCATCATCCGGCATATTTTTGAGTATGTTTTGAGTTCCCTATACTTTAACTTCATTTTAGAGCCTTGAAATGAGGTTAACGGGGTTCAAACGCATCGAAAAAGGGCTTAAACACGTTCAGGGACCATTGCTGCCAATTTTGAAACTTTCTGATTCAGGGGGAGTGCTAGCGTAGCTCGAGCCCATAGGGCTTACCCGTCGCGCTACGCGACTGACTATCTGATCAGATTCAATGTTTCTAAACACAAGTTGCAGCTGATTGATCCTTAACCACATGTTTTAAGTTGCTTAGTCACTAAGATAAGGAGCATATGTGGCTTCCATAACCTTTCAACAAGTGTACGGATGGGATCGAATCACGGTTTCCATGAAACGATCTCAACGGTTCACCGAAAACTATATATACCCCATGCCTTTCATTGTTTTAAAGCACAAGAATTCTTATTTGAGAGCTCTAAGTTGAAACCATTGTTTCATACCTGAGTTCTTGGATCGGGATTAGCATTCGGGGACCCTTCGTAAGTATTCTTTCGTTCTTTTCGTTATTTTACTGCTTTTTCGAGTCAGAAAGTCAAACTTTGTTTGACTTTCAGCGTTGACCAGTAATGGTCAATGCGAAGTTCGTTAGAACTTCACAACGTGATCGTAATCACGTTGGTTATAGTCCCTTGGGACTATGCCCACTGATTACCACGTTGTCTAGGGTCGTAGGGTAGGCGATCTAATAAATCGCCTATACCTTCGAACCCGACCCAGTTTGGTCGATCATTAGGATCCGACCAAATACATTAGGTGACCATAGTGTAGGGAATAACCTTCCGAGGTTATACCTTATGGTCACGGCGTTTAAGTAGTTGTATGATAGGTAGTTTATATGCCTTAGGTAAATTACCAGAATACCCTTTTCATACATAATTGGTAATTTAGCATATGTAACCTAAACTTTTGTCACGTAACTGATTATGTAACATGTTTAGGCATATAATACTTGTCATAGGACTAGTTAGGCGGTCCGAACGCGTTTCACGCGCACGATGCGTTAAAGTAGCATAAGCTACCTAAACGGATCATAATGGGTCAATAAGACTTAGGTTAAGTTTCATTTAGCATATAGGCTTTGTTAAACCATATCAAGTGAGTTCCTACACTCATTTGGTTTACAAACCCTAATGCTACCCAGTCTTCCGAGTTAGGTCCGGTTTATTAACATAGTTACCTATATTAGGTGCCGTTTGATTCCGAGATCTATAGCATTACTTGGTGGTTATCTTTATACAACTGAGCAATCTCAAGTGAGTACATAGACCCCTCTTTTACTGTTTTCCAAACTGTTTTGGGGTGGAACACATGTGCCTACTTGTTACTTTCATGCTTTCCTGTTTTCACATCATATACATGCTATGTTCGTTAGTACAATATAGTACATGATTTCATTTCATCTTATGCTAGGTGTGCCCATTGTGTGCATTACTTAGTACATTGTTTTACATGACATTTCCTGCTAGGTGTGCCCATTGTGTGCATTACTTAGTACATCGTTTTACATGACATTTCACGCTATGTATGTTCATTTGATTACATACTTAGTGCATTGTTTTCACATGTTTACATTTTGGTATGACATTTGGTTTGTTTACATGGGACAATACATTCATTAACATTAGCTACGCCGTTCGTTAGTAGGTAGTGGTACCATAGGAATTGACAACTCCCGTTTCGGACATCCCAGGGAAAGGGGACAGAAAGGAATGACCGAATTCGATGACATAAGACAGATAGACCTTTAATTTGTTTAAAGGGTTTATCACCACAGTCGCAAGGCTTGGATGTATGCATTTTCACAATACCGCATAAATGTTCATATTAAATAGTTGCATGCATCTACACAAAACATAGCTTTGATTTAAACCAAGTTTTACCTCAATACTTTGTTTTTGTGCATATGGTTTAGTTGAGACATTTCACTTGCCATACATGACATTTTGACATAGACATTTGACATGGATATTTTGACATAGACATTTTGACATAGACATTTGACATGGATATTTTGACATAGACATTTGACATGGATATTTGACATAGACATTTGACATGGATATTTGACATAGACATTTGACATGATTTACATCTTGACATAAACACTTTGACATATTATTCAATACATTTGACAATTTGGTTAAACAGAGACTTCTTACATTGATTGGTTTGGTTTGATTAAGTGATTAAGTTAACGATGCGTGTGTAATAACAAGCATGGTGGATACGCCGCTGGTACTTCCTATATATAAGTGTTTGTATGGTATTACATGGCGTAACGTTATTTGAATCATTTCAGTTTGAGACATAGAACATTTTATACAAATAACATACTTTTCACAAGACATTGATTTACAAACAACTTATCTTATACAAACACATTTTTACATGGTCATTTATTTAACCTGACAATTACTTATACATATCATCTGATCTTATTGTTTTCAAATGATTTACAAGACAAAGCAAATAACAAGGAGGTCCTTGGAGGTCCTTGGATAATAAGATCTCAACCTTTATTTTTAAGTGAGTGGACGCCAAGTACTAAACTTATTAAAAAGGAGGTCAAGAATATGCAGATCTGGGTGAAAATTCATGAGGTTCCTCTAGCGGCTTATACGGAGGATGGTCTTAGTTTGATTGCTACAGCGATTGGGGAACCAAAGCTTCTTGATTCATATACCACAGCGATGTGTCTGGATTCCTGGGGACGAAGCAGCTATGCTAGGGCGTTGATTGAAGTGTCGGCTGATAAGAAACTTAAAGAGGAAATAACCATGGCTGTTCCGGAGCTGGAAGGGGATGGATATGTTAAAGAAACCATGTATGTTGAGTATGAATGGTATCCGCAGAGGTGCTCTCATTGCTGTGTTTTTGGTCATACAGATGACATTTGTCCTAAACAACCGCGGAAGATGGGTAAACATTTCAATGGAGAGAAGTCTTCTAAGGCTTTTGTGCAAGATCGGAGACATGAAAAGAAACCGATGGTTGATGATGAAGGGTATATGGGTGTGCAGCCGAAGAAAGTGGCACGGAAGGTAGGATTTCCTGTTAACAATCAGAAACAAAAGTTTGAATATAGGCCCATTGTGTCAAAGCCGAAGGATCCAGATTCAGGTCAGATTCATTCGGTTAAAATTTCGAACCCTTATGATGCTTTAAATTTTGATGATAATTTGGAGACGGGTCAAAGTAGTAAAGATGGAGGGGGTGATCAAAATATTTCGGATGAGGAAGAGGTAGTAGAGGTGTTTAATGAAACGAATGAGTTTATGAAAGAAGGTACTATTAATCCAAAAGATAATAAAGGGGCAAGCACTCCTATTGTGGGGGTTACAAATGATTAGTATTGCTTTCTGGAATATTAGGGGGTTGAACCGCCCTCTGAAACAAAAAGAGGTTCGCTCCGTTGTTAAAGATAGAAAGTTAAGTTTTTGTGCTATTCTTGAATCAGACGTTGATGTTGATAACTTAAGTAAGGTATGTAAGTCGGTCTTTCGTCGATGGGATTGGACCTCGAATGGGGGTATGTGTGATAGGGGTGCTCGTATAATTATAGGTTGGGATCCGGATATATTTGATGTAATGGTGCTGTCTCAAACTGACCAAGTTATGCACGTTCAACTTATTGTTAAAGAGGATAAGAAGTTGCTTTATTGCTCGGTAGTGTATGCGGCAAACTACTATGTTACTCGACGTGATCTTTGGTCTCATCTTTCTTATCATAAGCGGCTAGTTGGTGATAAACCGTGGCTTGTTATGGGTGATTTTAATTCTGCCCTTCGTCTGGAAGATAAGTCTATGGGTGTGTCATCCATCACTACGGGTATGCGGGATTTTCAGGATTGTGTGGCGAATATTGAGGTGATGGATATCAACCAGTCGGGTCTCCATTTTACATGGAACCAGAAGCCAAAAAAGGGTGTGGGTTTATTAAAGAAAATTGATCGTATCATGGGCAATACCTCGTTTCTAGCTGATTTTCCTAACTCAGTTGCTGTGTTTCATCCGTATGGTTTATCGGACCACTCCCCATGTGTCCTGACTATGAATCGAGCCAAGTCTAATAAGCGAAAGCCGTTTAAGTTTGCAAATTTTTTGATTCATAAACCGGAGTTCCTTAAAATTGTAAAGGATGCTTGGGAGTATAATGTTAGTGGAGTTCATCAATTTCGGGTAGTGAAAAAACTTTCGACTCTAAAAACTCCTTTGCGTGCCTTACTGTTCAAACAGGGTAATCTCCACAAGAAAGTGGCTGGTCTCCGTGATAGTTTAAATGATGTTCAGTCTCAAATTGATAAGGATCCTATGAATGCAGATCTGAGGGCTCTTGAAACGAAGTTAAATTCTGAATTTCAGGTTGCTTTGCTTGATGAAGAAAGGTTTTTAAAGCAAAAAGCGAAAATGGAGTGGTTAAGAGCTGGAGACGCTAATACAGCGTTTTTCCATGCCACGGTTAAAAGCCGAAACCATAGATGTCGAATTCAAGTTGTCCGAGACATGAATGGGGTGGATTATGAAGGAGATGCGGTTCAAGAGGCTTTTGTTAAACATTATGAGATGTTCTTGGGATGCCAAGATAATTTATCTTTGTATCCTACTCCTGATCTTTTTACTAAGCATGTGAACCCCGTTGATGCTTCTCATATGATTCGGCCGATTACAGTTGAGGAGGTTAAGAATGCCATGTTCTCTATAGGCAATGATAAGGCCCCGGGTCCTGATGGTTACTCTGCTGCATTTTTTAAAGCTGCCTGGCCGATTGTTGGAGGTGATGTTTCTTTGGCTGTTATTGATTTTTTCAAGACAGGTAGATTGCTTGGTCAGATTAATCATACTCTTCTTGCGCTTATTCCGAAGAATTCTTCTCCTGGTCTAGTTACTGATTATAGACCAATAGCTTGTTGTAATGTCCTTTTCAAATGTGTGAGCAAGATTATTGTGGATCGTATAAAGAGTGTTCTTAACCAAGTGGTGAGTATAAATCAATCAGCTTTTGTCCCGGGTAGGAAAATTTCAGACAACATCCTTCTCACTCAAGAGTTACTTCATAACTATCACAAGCATACGGGTCCTCCTCGTTGTGCTTTCAAGGTAGATATTCAGAAAGCGTATGATACGGTTGATTGGTGTTTCTTGAAAAATGTGTTGATGGGGTTTGGCTTTAATGAGAAGATGGTCGCTTGGATTATGATGTGTGTCACTACTACATCTTATTCTGTGTGTGTTAATGGTAATATTCATGGATATTTTAAGGGCAAGCGTGGTCTTCGACAGGGTGATCCGCTCTCTCCTTATTTGTTCACGTTGGTTATGGAAGTTTTGACTTGTATTCTTCAGCGAACCGCCCGGATTGATAAGTCTTTCAAATTTCATAATAAATGTGAGAAGCAACGGATCATTAACCTTTGTTTTGCGGATGATTTATTCCTGTTTGCTAGAGGAGATATTTATTCAGTTCAATGCATTATGACATCCCTTTCAAATTTCACAAATATGTCTGGGTTAGTTCCTAGTATTCCTAAGAGCACGGGATTTTTTTGTAATGTGCCTTCTCATGTTAAAAATCATATTTTGAGCATCATGCCGTTTGTTGAAGGGTTGTTGCCGGTTAAATATTTGGGAGTTCCTCTTATCTCTACTGGTCTTCTCTATAAAGATTGTAGGGTTCTTGTGGATAGATTGGAGCAGCGTATCACCAACTGGAAGAATAAGCTTCTCTCCTTTGCAGGTAGATTACAGCTTATTAATTCGGTTCTCTCGTCTATGCATATTTTCTGGTCTTCGGTGTTTATTCTTCCGAATCGAATCATTCTTGAGTTGGAAGCCAAAATGCGTAATTTTTTGTGGTCTTCGGATGGTTTATTTCATAAGGGGAAGGCCAAAGCCTCGTGGAAATCTATTTGTGTTCCAAAATATGAGGGTGGCTTAGGTATTCGCAGGATTGGAGATGTTAATAAAGCGTTAATGATTTCTCACGTATGGAGTATTTTGGTTAAACGTGATTCTTTGTGGGTGGAATGGGTTCACACGTATAGGCTTAAAGGTCATAGCTTTTGGATGTGCAAGGCTGTGGCGTCTTCTTGTTGTAGTTGGAGAAAGTTATTACAGCTTAGACCTATTATTAGGAAGTTTATTTGGTCTAAGTTGGGTGATGGAAGCGACACTTCAGCGTGGTTTGATTGGTGGAGCCATCTAGGTCCGCTTGGTAATATTTTGACGCCTAGAATAATCTCTAATGCGGGTTTTTCTCTTAAGTCTACGGTGCAGGAAATTTATGATGATGGGGTTTGGAGATGGCCTGAGGCGTGGAGAGATACCTATCCCGTTTTAATTCAGCTTGATAATGTTCGGCTGGATTCCAATCGATCTGATCAATTCATGTGGAAGGATGGTAATGATCTCGCTGAATACTCTTCATCTCGGGTTTGGCATTCAATTAGATATCGAACTGAGGAGGTAGATTGGACAAAACTTGTATGGTTTTCTCAATGTATTCCTAAGCATGCCTTTCTCATGTGGTTGGTGATTCGTCGTAAGCTCCTTACACAAGATAAAATTTTGCAATGGGATTTGTCAAGAAGGAAAAACATGAATATGATGTGCTGTCTTCTATGCTATGCGGATACTGATTCTCATAAGCATTTATTCTTTGACTGTAACTACTCTACTCAAGTTTGGATAAAGGTTCGTGGTAAGGGGGGTATGGATACTGTTCATCCAAATTGGGAAGCTATTGTTGACTGGTTAGCGGCTCGAGCAAAGTCTAAAACAGCGATTAATTTCATTAGTCGCCTTTTAGTTTCGGCTGCGATCTATTTTATTTGGCAAGAGCGTAACGCCAGAATTTTCAAGAACCAGACTAGACCTCCTGATGTTCTGAGTGACTTAATCCTGCAGACGGTTCGTTATAAGTTAATGGGGGTGAAGTTTAAGGAGAGCTCTAATGTTAGAAGATTGTTGGAATCCTGGGAGATTTTCTCAAGCAGGCAAGAGGATGAAGGCGGCTGAGTAGTTTGTTTTTTATTTTTATCTAGATTATAGTCTAGTAGTTTTGGTTTGATGTCTTGGTTTGTTTGTGTTAGTTTTTTCGGGTGTACTCTCATGGGGGATGTCCCATGTTTGAACTAGTGTGGGCTCTCCACATTACTTGTGTTTTTTGTTTTGTTGATATATAGAATCACCGGGGTAACCCTTTTACCCAAAAAAATAACAAGGTTCATGACTAAACATTTTTCTTAAACATAAGTCATGAATCCTATTTTCACAAAACCTATGTATCTCACAGGCATTTTTATGCTGACGTACCTATTTTCACATGTGTTTTCAGGTGCTTTTCCATAGGATGTTGATCACGATACTAGGGCGGACCTGTGCCTTAGAGACTTTAAAAAAAATAGACTATGTTTAATTATGTTCTGAACTCGTTAATTTCCTGTTTGAAACAATGTAACACCCTTGTTTAATAAATAAAATACACTTTGTGTGCCATGGTTATGAAACAATTAATTCTGTTGCAACACGCCCCGATGTTTCCGCCGCGATTTGTTGTTTTACGTGGTCGGGGTGTGACAGAAGAGTTGGTATCAGAGCCAATGGTTATAGGGAATTAGGTTATTAGTAATGCTTTGACCTAGACTATAACTTTTCTAGGAACCTAACACAAGTTATCTTGTGTTTAGATCTTAAAACATGTACATCACCTATCCTTAGGTGATTAACAAAACAAGGAACCAAAATTTTTCCGAAACGATTTTTGAAAAACAATCATCTGTTTTTGAATAAATTTTTACAAGGTTTTGAACCCTCAATTGTAAGGTTTTGAACCCTCTGTTATATGGTTTTGAACCCTTTTTCAAGTTTGGTTTTTTGGCCTTGTGCCTTCTAATTTTCAAAATCTCGTCAAACGTTTTGGGTTTTAAATAATGTGAACATGTGCAAACTGGAAGGGTGAATGCCTGTATTCTGGGTTTTCTGTCTAGGCAAGCACTTCGTATACATCTCAACCAGACGCGAGACCAGTTGTGCTTACCTGGGAATTCTTGGAATGAGTGTTCACTTATAGGCGAGCATGTCTTCATTATACATTATTTTTGACCCATTTACTTTGATTAGTCACTGTGAGTCGTTTGTTTGCTTTGTGATACGGACGAATGACCACCATCTATGCTGTTTGCAATTCTTGTTTTTATCATCTCATTCTTTTCATCCAATCATCTCACTCGTTTCTTTTCATGTTTTCCTCTTTTAGAATGCCTCCTCGACGCGAGAACCAGATAGCTACTGCCGAGCTGGCAGAAATCATTGCGCAGCAGATGGCTGCTCAATTTCCAAATCTCTTTGCTCAATGGAACCAGGCCAACAACAACAACAATGTTCCATGCAAATACAAGGATTTTAACCAGGCTAAACCACTCAAGTTTAGTGGTTCTGAGGGAGCGACTGGGCTTCTTCAGTGGTTCGAGAGCATAGAGAATACTTTTCGCCATGTGCAGTGTCCGGATAATCGCAAGGTCGAGTTCTCCTCGAGCGTATTTCAGAAGAGGGCTTTGACATGGTGGAACGGGGTTATGAGAGACCGGGGTGCAGAAGTTGCTCTCGCACAGACATGGGCTGAACTCAGAGCCCTTATGATGAGGGAATTCTGTCCTCGTCATGAGCAACGAGCGTTGGAGAAAGAGTTTGATGTTTTGAAGCAAGATAGTGGTGAGCACAGGGCTTATACTGATCGGTTTGAAGAATTGAGTCTGCTTTGCCCAACAATGGTCACCCCACTCGACAAGGCTATCGAGAGATACATCGATGGCCTACCTGACTCGGTACAAGACATTCTTACTGGTAGTGAACCTGCCACACTCCGTCAGGCGATCGAGTTATCAGCGACATTGACTGAGTCGCAGATTAGAAAGGGAAAGCTACACAGGAAGGGTGACAAGGGCAAGAAGCAGTCGGCTGACAAGGAAGATAGCAAGAAAGGTCAAAACTTGAATGGAAAGAACTCTGGTTCTTCGAAGAGGGCAAAGAAGCGTAAGGCTTCCCAAAATTTTGCTATCACTGCTCAAGCTAACCAGGTAGCTCCCAACCAACCTGCACAGCCTCCAGCGAAGAAACCCTATTCAGGGAATGCACCTTTGTGCAATAGATGCAACAGTCACCACCAGCCACAACTTCCATGCCGTTTCTGTACTAACTGTGGGAAATCAGGCCATCTCGCCAATGTTTGTCGATCTGCTCAGAATCCCGCGGTTCAGAACCCGGCTCAACAAGTTGCACAGCCTCCTGCTCAGCAACAGGGTCAAGCTGCACGACCACAATACCCACCAGGTGCTTGTTACAATTGTGGGGATCTGACCCACTATAGAAATCGGTGCCCAAGACTGGCGAACCAGAACCAGAACCAGAATCAGGCTCCGGCTCGAGGCCGAGTTTTTAACATGAATGCCCAAGAGGCACAGGCTGACGATAATGTGGTGAACGGTACGTTCTTTATTAATAATCAGCCTGCATCTGTTCTTTTCGATTCTGGTGCCGATAAGAGTTTCGTGTCATTGTCTTTTGAGCAAATGCTTCGTGTGTCTAGAACGAAACTAGGCAAATCTTTGACAGTAGAGGTTGCTAGTGGTGAACCCATTATTCTTGATTCTGTTCTTCACAACTGCCAGTTGAATCTTAACGACCATCTTTTTCCTATTGACCTCGCGCCTATGCAACTTGGAAGCTTCGACGTTATTGTGGGAATGGATTGGTTATCCAAGCATCATGCAGAGATAGTTTGTTCTAAAAAGATTGTTCGTGTGCCACTTTCGACAGGCGAGATCCTGCAGGTTCATGGTGAGAAGCCTACCGGTGGTCTCAAACTCATGTCTTGTTTTAAAGCTCGGAAGTATCTGCAGAAGAACTATGTGGCTTTCATAGCACATGTTACAGAAGATAAAGGCAAGGGTAAGTCTATTTCAGATATTCCTGTCGTTCGGGATTATTCTGAAGTATTCCCTGAAGACTTACCTGGTCTACCTCCAGCACGCCAAGTCGAGTTCCGCATTGATCTCGTACCTGGTGCAAATCCCATTGCCAGAGCTCCATATCGTCTTGCACCGTCTGAGATGCAAGAGTTGTCTAAACAGCTTCAGGAGCTCTCTGACAAAGGTTTTATCCGTCCCAGCTTTTCACCGTGGGGTGCTCCCGTTCTTTTTGTCAAGAAGAAGGATGGATCCTTTAGGATGTGTATCGATTATCGTGAGCTTAATAAGCTTACCATCAAGAATCGATATCCCCTACCTCGCATCGATGATCTCTTTGATCAGTTACAAGGCGCTTCTTATGTCACACCCTGGCTTTGCGGAAGCGTGGTTAATTTTGGTGTGACTTCTTAATACCATAGCTTAATCATGCCAAAGCTATATAAGTTAAAAACATGCAAGATCATCCATTAACTTTTGAAAACCAAATACAGTACCATTGTTTTAACCAACAACCATAACCTTGTTCAACAACATTACAAACTGAAACATAATATAAACATGGTTTAAGGACTGTGTCTTGTCCAGGAAAGAGACACATCCCCTAAACCCCGGATGACCTCGGAAACTAGTGCAGCGGAAAACATGCCATACCGTGCCAGATCTCGTTAATTTCCTGAAATACATGTGAGTTGAAAAATCAACAATAATGTTGAGCGAGTTCATGTGCAAGTGAGTAAGTAAAACACTTGTAAGTATAAAAGTTTCCTGGTATGTAGCAGTGTAAGAGGACTTGTGATCACCAATGGTTTGCAAGGCCATTAGCATGTTGTGAAATGCAAATAGTAAGACACGACCTAGCCGATTTTTGCGTTGGGCAACCAAGTCACTCCAGGTCCGTTCTGTTGGCCTCAGAGAGGTCCGTTTGGCCTAGAGCTGGGCTCGCTACACCCAGATAGATCTACCGCTCGAGTCCCTCTGTGTTCTAACTACCCATTCACATGATCTAAACCTCCTTACGTTATTCATACCGTGTATAAAGTACTTGTAAACAAAGTAACATGTATTTCACCCCCGCAGTTAAGAAAACTGAAAACAGTTAGAGAAAAGGGGGACATGAACTCACAGTGAATGCGCGTCTCTACCAAGTGTCTCCAATACAGTAAGCTGTGCAACGACCTACAAGTGCTAATTCTATTAGACGGACGGCCGTGCTTTAGCTTTATAGTTTATGTCGTTGGGAAATAGTTAGACAACTATTTCGTGTTTATGTTCCGTATACACTTGGTAGTTATTCTTCCTCCCAAGGATGGGGGATACAATACATGTGCGTAAGTTACGTTTTATCAATTTTGTGGTAATGTAATTACCGGTGTAACTTATATGGTTGTGGAAGCGTTCGTAAAGTTTTGGAATCATTAACGCTTGTAAATATTATTTTCACTCTAAAATAATATTTATGTATTTTCACAAAATAATCATAAACAGTGTGGTGACAAATATATTTATCACGTTAATCTTTGTGAAAATTCCACCTCCGAATATCTAGTAAAATATAGTGCTGGCGAAATTTATGTTTTGAAAACATGTCCAAAGATAGTTTTAACACTTGTTGTGTAAAAAGTCTAAGTGTTAGGTTTTTAGAAAATTTCGCCAGAGTTTCCTCTGTAACTGGAGGTGGCCACGCTTTCAAGCGTATCATTTTCTTTTAACAAATCAATTCAACAATCTTCTTTATTCAGTCAAACAATTTCCGACACAACAAACTAGTCGACAAGTATGTAAATGTGCATAGACGCATGAACTTGTAGTTTTTCCGCAACTTTAATGTAATTCACCTTTATATATGTAGATCTTTATATAAAGTAGCTTTAATCTCATAAAAACCTTGTGTTTAGAGAAATCCGTCTTTACAACTTCTAGTAACAAGTGACAAATATACTTCTTTGTCGGATCTCTTTGTTTCACAAGTGTTTACACACTTGTGGTTTATAAAATCATATTTATTAGTGTAAGATCCATCTTTAGAAAAACATGATTTCTTTAAAGTGTGGTCCTTCAAAAATACCACTTGCGGATACGTAGATCCGCTAGTTTTAAACACCATTTTACCGGTTAAATCACTTTTACACAAGTAAAATATTTCTACACAAGTTCATGTATCTTGTGTGGTAGAGTTTCACCTTTAACCCTTGTATTTAGTCAAAAACGAGCTTATGTGAAGATACATGATCTTACAAAGTCGGGTTAAACGGAGATCCGAGCTACCACAACATAGATCGGGTCTCAATAAACACATATTTCAAGTCCTACGACTTTTACACAAGTTATGTGTTATTATCCACCATTTTTGTGATTTTACTAGACTTTAATGCATCATCTTTCAATATAACGAGATTCAACCGACAATAATCCTTTTAACCACTTTAGATGAGTGTAAAAACAAGTTTTAAACAATATACCTCTAGCTCGGGGCTAGGGAAGAATCGTGATGAAAACCGCGTGGATAAAAGATAACGAGAGAGGTCCTTCGTGTTCCGCTTGCACCAAAGTTCCTTATACGCGACCTTTGACGTATGTATGATCTTGGAATGATGAGACAAGAACCGAAAATGGTGGGTGTGAGAGAGGGGTGTTCGGCCGAGGGTATAGAGAAGAGAAGAGAGAGTGAAAGTTGTGGTGAGTTGGTGATGAATATCTCTAGTGATCAAGTGCCCCTTTTATAAACAAGTTTAGGTGCTAATGTCCAATGGTTATTGTGTAGTGAAGATACTAGACATATGAGATTTGGCAAGATCACAAGTACAAGGTGGTGCCCCCTAGGTAACCAATTCGGTTTGGGGGGGGGGGGGGGGGTCCTTGGTCCGATTTTAACGAGATGGTTAAGATAAGGATTAGGTTAAGTTAAGTAATATAGGTGTTTAACTTAGTTAGTAATGTTCAACGTGTTATGACGGGTGTTAGGGTAACCAGGGACCCTAACTGGCTCAGAAAAAGAGTAATAATAAAAATAGTAGTGTTTTCATGCCCCGGGTAAAGTCCGGGTGTTCGGTTGGATAGTAATCCGTTAAAGTGTTACAAAAGACTTTAAAGTGTCGTTAATACATTTTTAGTGACACAATTTGTTTTCCCGACACTTTAGAAAGTGTCTAGTAATATTTTCTCATTTTCTGGCACTTTACTAGTCAGCTAGAAGCTGGTTTAATTTTTAAAGTGCTGTGTTTGGTACTTAAAGTACGTTTTAGGCACATCCGAATCAGTGTATCTTATCCCCTAGAGACGCGGTAACACAACCCTTATATCCTACACTCACTACCAGTGTAGCCAAAATATATGAGGCTCTTAACAGGCCTTAGAGGCAGTATTTGCCTGATGCTGGTTATATCAGCATGTTCACTGTGTATCCGTTTAGTGCTACTGTGCTTTTTGTGCATCATGTTTGTCACTAGGGTTCAGCACGTAAATAATGTAGTGACAGCAATTAAAGTATGATGCAAGTAAGTGCATGTATCAGTATGCAGGTAGCAGTTTATCAGCTAGTTCAATCAAGCACAGTAATCAAGTAGTAATTAATCATTAATTAAGTTGTACGGATACCTGGTTTAGTGCGGGTTGTCACATTCTCCCCCCGTTAAATAAATTTCGTCCCGAAATTTAAGTTCTGCTTGTAGAAGCAGGGTTTTTAGGAAATAAGTGGGGGTATTTCTCCTTCATCTGGTCCTCACGTTCCCAGGTAAATTCAGGACCATGTCTGGCATTCCAACGTACCTTGACGAGCTTGACACCGCTCCGGCGGGTCTTGTTAACTTTCCAATCCGTGACCTCAACAGGTTCTTCAACGAAGTGGAGCGTGTCGTCAATGTGAATCTCGTCGATAGGAATGGCAACGTCAATTTGAGTTGGACTTTTCTTTAAATTGGATACATGAAATGTATCGTGAACGCCGTTTAATTCAGCAGGTAGGTCCAACTTGTATGCTACTGTCCCAATTCTTTCCAGAATTCTAAAGGGACCAATGTAGCGAGGATTTAACTTTCCACGCTTTCCAAAGCGTGCTACCCCTTTCCAGGGTGAAACCTTCAATAATACCATCTCTCCGACTTGGAAGTCCACATGCTTCCGGTTTGGATCCGCGTAGGCCTTTTGCCTGTGGCGAGCGGCTTCGATGCGTTTAAGAATTTGCGCGATCTTATCTGTCGTCTCTTGGACGATCTCGGGACCAGCAAGCTGCCTATCACCTGCGTCAGACCAACATAGTGGGGATCGGCACTTGCGTCCGTATAGGGCCTCAAATGGCGCGACACCAATACTGGTGTGGTAGCTGTTGTTGTATGAAAATTCGACCAAAGGTAAGTGTTTATCCCAGCTACCTCCTAAATCCATAACACATGCCCTCAGCATGTCTTCCAAAGTTTGTATCGTTCGCTCGCTCTGGCCGTCAGTTTGCGGATGGAACGCAGTGCTCAGATTTAATTGTGAGCCAAAAGATTCTTGGAAAGATTGCCATATTCTTGACACAAATCTTCCGTCTCTATCAGAGATGATCGAGAGTGGTACTCCATGACGTGCTACGATCTCTCTCATGTAAATTTCCGCAAGTTTACTAGTACTGTCTTTCTCCCTGATTGGCAGAAAATGTGCGGATTTTGTTAGGCGGTCAACAATCACCCAAATCATATCATGGCCTCTTGGCGTTCTTGGCAGTTTTGTAACAAAATCCATTGAGATTTGTTCCCATTTCCACTTGGGAATCTCAGGTTGTTGCAGAAGTCCCGAAGGCTTCTGGTATTCCGCCTTGACCTTAGCGCACGTTAAACATTTGCTCACGTAAACAGCAACGTCGCCTTTCATCCTAGGCCACCAATAGTAATCTTTGAGATCCTGGTACATCTTATCCGATCCAGGGTGGATAGAGTACCGTGACTTGTGCGCTTCGTCGAAAATAACTTCCCTTAATCCACCGAACAGAGGAACCCAAATTCTTTTCTCAAAACATAACGTCCCTTCCTCGTTTGGTACTAAAAGCTTCTCCATTCCCCGGAGATATTCTTCCTCAAGATTTCCCTCCTTGAGAGCTTCCTTTTGTGCAGCGCGAATGCGCAAGGAAAGATCGGTTCGTATGATCATTTCCAAAGCCCTAACCCTTATGGGCTTGATTCTTTCTTTACGACTTAGGGCATCGGCAACTACGTTCGCCTTCCCTGGGTGATACTTTATCTCGCAGTCGTAGTCGTTCAATAATTCGACCCATCGTCTTTGCCTCATATTCAACTCCTTCTGGTTAAATATATGTTGTAGGCTCTTGTGATCTGTGAAGATTGTGCACTTCGTACCATACAGGTAGTGTCTCCAGATCTTTAGTGCAAAAACCACTGCGCCAAGCTCTAAATCATGTGTGGTATAATTCTTTTCGTGCACTTTCAGTTGGCGTGATGCGTAAGCAATGACCTTTTGGCGTTGCATCAACACGCAACCCAATCCTTGACGCGATGCGTCGCAGTATACCACAAAATTGTCGGTACCTTCTGGTAGAGCTAAGATTGGCGCGTTACAAAGCTTATCCTTCAATATCTGAAACGCTTCGTCCTGTTTGATTCCCCAATCAAATGTCTTATCCTTCTGGGTCAGGAGCGTCAACGGTTGAGCGATTTTTGAAAAATCCTCGATGAACCTTCGATAGTAGCCAGCCAAGCCCAAGAATTGTCGAATCTCGGTTGGCGTTGTAGGCGTCTCCCAATTCTTGATTGCCTCAATCTTTGTGGGATCAACATGAATTCCATCCCCATTAACCATATGTCCAAGAAACTGGACTTCGCGTAGCCAAAACTCGCGCTTGGAGAATTTGGCGTACAGTTATTCCTTCTTTAGCAGCTCCAATATGGTTCTAAGATGTTGTTCGTGTTCAGCCTTTGTCTTTGAGTAAATCAGGATGTCGTCAATGAATACAATCACGAACTTGTCTAAGTATGGCTTGCAAACTCTATTCATCAAGTACATAAACACTGCAGGTGCGTTCGTCAAACCAAATGGCATAACGAGGAACTCGTAGTGTCCATAACGAGTTCGGAAGGCTGTTTTCGGGATACTTTCCTCCTGTATCCTTAGTTGATGGTATCCAGATCGAAGATCGATCTTAGAGTAACAGCTTGAACCTTGAAGTTGATCGAACAGATCGTCGATTCTTGGCAGAGGATATCTATCCTCGATCGTTAGCTTATTCAGTTTTCGGTGGTTGATGTTTATTGAAAATCATCGTCCTTCTTTTTGATGGGTAAAAGGTGGGGTTACCCTAAAAGGAAATTTTGGTCTGTTATCTTCCTTCTCTAACCATTGCTAACACTTCTCTGTCAGTCCTTGCATCTCCGAAAATGTAAGTTGCTATGATGCATCGACTACGGGTGCCGTGCCTGGAATTGAATCGTCGTGAAACTCTACTTGCCTCTGAGGTGGCGGTCCAGGCAAGTCTTTCGGGAAGACCTCTGGATACTCCCTTACGACAGGGATGTCTTCGACTCTTGGCTCAGCAGCCTTTTCATCCACGATGAGTGCTAGAAAAGCAACACATCCTTTCTGTAAACACTTCCTTGCTTTCAAGCAGCTGATAAATCTTAGCGGTGTGTCACGCTTCTCCCCGTGAACCACAATTGTCTCACCATCATTAGTTGGAATACGAACAGCTTTCTCGTGACATACTATCACAGCCTTGTTTCCGGATAACCAATCCATTCCTACCACCACGTCGAAGCTTCCCAATTCGACTGGTAGTAGATCCAAAGTAAACTCACGTTCTCCCAGTTCTATCACACAGCCTCTGATTACTTCGTTGGCTTCAACTAACTTTCCATTAACTAATTCGATCGAGTAGGGGTTATCTAACTTACTAGCGGTTAAACCAAGTATATTCTTAAATTCTAATAACACGAAGACATAACCGGCACCAGCATCAAACAAAATAGGTGCAAAAGTTTTGGTTATTAGAGAACGTACCAGAAATCACACCTGGATCCTGGCATGCCTCACAAGCTCTGATGTTGGACTTTCTCTCACGGTCTTGTTTCAACTTCAGGCATTCCCTCTTAAAATGTCCAACTTCCTTACAATGGTAGCATCCTATCATTCGGCCATCTCCTTTCCCATTTCCACCTAGAGCGTTGTTACTGTTTTCTCCTTGTATGAAACTCTTCATCCCACAACCTTCCTTGTTGTGTCCTTTCCTCCCGTACCAAGGCTTCTGACATCCACCATCCCGGTGACACTTGCACTCAGCACATCTTGGTTTGGTTTCTAAGTAAATCTTATCATTGGCCTGTCTGTTGTTAGGGCAATCTTTCTTGAAATGCCCTTTGTCCCTGCAGTCAAAGCAGCCTCGAATAGATCTTTGTTCATTGTTGTTCATTTGGGTATCTTCGGTAAGCTTCCTTTTGTTCTTTCCAGACGACTCCACCTGAGTTTTCTTGTCAGGGCTTGCAAGTTTTTCTAGTCTATTTGCTTCCGTAACAAGTGCCAAACCCATCTTACTTGCAACAATGGTCGTTGGTGGCGTAGATGCTGTCATCAAGCTCAAGACTTGAGGTGCCAGTTCCCAAATGAATTGTTCCAATTTCTTCAGTTCTGGTTTCACCAGGTATGGAACGATTTGTGACAGATCATGGAGTCGTTGCACGTACTCCAACACCTTCGGACCTTCCATCATTAGGCTCCGAAATTCATCTTCCCTCTTCTGGGTTTCCGTGTGGGGGCAATACTTCTTATGCATCATTCCTTTCAACTCATCCCAAGTTAACGCGTATGCTGTAGTTAGGCTCATCATTCGAACCTGAAGATTCCACCATAATCGAGCTCCATCTTGAAACAACTCAGAAACGTATGGGACCTGTTGTTCTGGCGTACAGCCACTCATTCGAAAGATGGATTCCATACTTTCAATCCATTTTACAAAAGTTATGGCACCCCCAGTGCCGTCGAACGTTGGAGGCTTGTAGTTGAGGAAGTGCCAGTAGGAACAACCGTTATTTTCTGAGGTACCTTTGATTGGTTCGGAGCGTAGGGCCTCGTGCTGTGCTATAGCTGCAGCAATTATCTCTTTAAGTTCTGCCTCAGAGGTGGGCATGCGCATTTCGCGTCTTGGCGGCATCTTCTAAAAGATGTTTCGCATAGGTTAGGTTATGGCAAGTGAAACGTACGTATGCATTCAACAATACCAACACATAACATCTCATGTTATCAACAAGTCAATCACATAACATCTTATGTTATAGGACATAAACAATAGATTGAACATCGCATGTGATGAGAACACTTCGATTGTATTGCCACAATTCGAGACCACAATGAAAAGCTCACAAGTACACCACTCTATCATACTGCATTAATGACTTAGTAGGGGACGACCCTAGACAAGTCGTGCGATCGCCGATCATGTTCAGGAGTCTCTGGTTCGTCCTTTCCCCAAATTTCAGGACTCCACGTCAAGTTTCTGAATTTCTGTCCTAAAACAACATTTCTCCTCAATCGTTTCCTTGAGCTCGTCCCAGCTCAGTGTATAAGTAGCGTCTGTGCCAAGGGTCTGAACCTGGAGGTTCCATTAAGAGAGTGTGCCACCTAGAAATATCCCTGAGAGGTAGGTAACACTCAGTTGGCGATCAGTTGCTCATCCTTAAAATGGAGTCGGTCTTTTCGGACCAACGAATAAATGCAATGGTGCCTCCTGTTCCGACAAAGTTCAAAGGCTTGCAGTTCAGGAACTGTTTATAGGTGCAGCCAGTTGGAGGATTATCTCCAGTAATGCCATCGTTGTACTTAGAGTGGAGGGCTTCATGTCGTGCATTTATCTGTGAGATGCGTTCTTGCAGCTCGTCTTCTGTCCTCAGTAACGTACCGGTGCTTGTGTCACGTCTGGGTGACATTCCCTTTTTGTCGAAATAGTGTGAAGCGGGTTGGACAATGTTTCAATTGTCTATGGGGTATATATATAGCAACGTAAGCCATCATGTAATCACCCCATTTCACACGCAAATATACTCACTGTATAAGTGGGAAATAAATTCCTGAGCCCTCACATAGGCTCGTCAATTTGGCTTGTTGCTTGTAATAGAATGAACTCGAGGCTACATCGCCTAGGTCATTTGTGTTTAGGTTATCATTAGCTTGGCCTGCAGAGTCCACCAGGATTCCTGTGCACTACAAATCGTTATTACGTGGGCCCCCGTAATAATAAATTGTCTTGCACAGTTACCCCAAATTTTCTCTCATCCAAGCAGATGATCAATCAAGGAGCAACAGCCGGTGCATTGGCATGAACAGGGTCATACTCCAATGCGGGGTCAGGAGCAACGCCTGGCTCAGGGGCCACGGCTAGCTCCGAATCAAAAACTCCATCTCAAAATCAGCTGGATCAACAATCACAGGGGTTACAGGATCCCCCAAGGGCTTGTCTAAGTGCATGAACTCAATGTCATGGTCTGGATCAACACCAGGCGGAAAAACAGAATTGTCCTCATAATTACGATCAAACTCAAAACTGTGTGCGGGATCCGGTGCAGCTAGTGATACCGTATCAGGGTCGGTGTCGTGTAAGTAGTGCTGCATTCCCTGTATGTGCGAAGATGCGGGTGTCAGAACTCAAATGAGCCTGGGATAGGGGAATGGTCATAAGTTTCCCCTATAGGAGCGTCCGCATGTAGTAGTCTAATTCCAGCAGTAATAAGGCCCTGCCCTCGAATGGGTCCTCCTTCAGTAGATCGTTATCGTCTTCAGAGGCCTCGTTGGGAGGGCGTATCATCAACAGGATAGGCGGCAAGGGGCACAGGAGCAGGGATCACCGCCAGTGGTAAAATCCCAACAAGATGGCCATCAGTAGGCTCTGCTACGACTTCAGGCAGTGCACAAAGGGCTGAAAGTCGTCATTGTCTGTGCCGGTAGTATCAGAAATGTACACCTCGTGCTTTGTTGAACTATGCCGTCTGATACTATGGTCATGGGGTTCGTAGTACCCATCCTTCTAGTACTTGATGAAAGCATAACGTTTGTAACACAAACACATATACGTATAATAATCAATCATATAATCAGTTAACCACATAAGTCACCAAGTAAGGTATCACATACTTTTCCTAGCTTTACTAGCCAATTTCATTCAGTCTACAAGACTGCTCTATCCTTCACTTAAACCAAACCTCGATCCTCCAGATCGATCCTATAACAAACCAACGTGTTCAACTGCCTTGACCATCTCGATCCTCCAGATCGATCCTATAACAAACCAACGTGCTCAACTACCTCAATCACTTCGATCCTCCAGACCGATCCTCAGCCCTCCAAGCTGAACTTATAATTAATAAAATGTGCTCAACATTTGTTTGTAAAAAGTGTGGATCTGGACTTAAGTGGTATGCAGAAAATGTTTTCGTGAGAGCCCTAGTGATCATAGTCTAGACTCGAGACAGAATCCTAGTTCGCTATGATCAGGGCTCTGATACCAAGCTGTCACACCCTGGCTTTGCGGAAGCGTGGTTAATTTTGGTGTGACTTCTTAATACCATAGCTTAATCATGCCAAAGCTATATGAGTTAAAAACATGCAAGATCATCCATTAACTTTTGAAAACCAAATACAGTACCATTGTTTTAACCAACAACCATAACCTTGTTCAACAACATTACAAACTGAAACATAATATAAACATGGTTTAAGGACTGTGTCTTGTCCAGGAAAGAGACACATCCCCTAAACCCCGGATGACCTCGGAAACTAGTGCAGCGGAAAACATGCCATACCGTGCCAGATCTCGTTAATTTCCTGAAATACATGTGAGTTGAAAAATCAACAATAATGTTGAGCGAGTTCATGTGCAAGTGAGTAAGTAAAACACTTGTAAGTATAAAAGTTTCCTGGTATGTAGCAGTGTAAGAGGACTTGTGATCACCAATGGTTTGCAAGGCCATTAGCATGTTGTGAAATGCAAATAGTAAGACACGACC
Source organism: Helianthus tuberosus (assembly GCA_030545235.1). Taxonomy (NCBI): domain Eukaryota; kingdom Viridiplantae; phylum Streptophyta; class Magnoliopsida; order Asterales; family Asteraceae; genus Helianthus; species Helianthus tuberosus. Next base: position 113,971,805 of record CM060387.1, on the reverse strand, counting down.
TAGCCGATTTTTGCGTTGGGCAACCAAGTCACTCCAGGTCCGTTCTGTTGGCCTCAGAGAGGTCCGTTTGGCCTAGAGCTGGGCTCGCTACACCCAGATAGATCTACCGCTCGAGTCCCTCGGTGTTCTAACTACCCATTCACATGATCTAAACCTCCTTACGTTATTCATACCGTGTATAAAGTACTTGTAAACAAAGTAACATGTATTTCACCCCCGCAGTTAAGAAAACTGAAAACAGTTAGAGAAAAGGGGGACATGAACTCACAGTGAATGCGCGTCTCTACCAAGTGTCTCCAATACAGTAAGCTGTGCAACGACCTACAAGTGCTAATTCTATTAGACGGACGGCCGTGCTTTAGCTTTATAGTTTATGTCGTTGGGAAATAGTTAGACAACTATTTCGTGTTTATGTTCCGTATACACTTGGTAGTTATTCTTCCTCCCAAGGATGGGGGATACAATACATGTGCGTAAGTTACGTTTTATCAATTTTGTGGTAATGTAATTACCGGTGTAACTTATATGGTTGTGGAAGCGTTCGTAAAGTTTTGGAATCATTAACGCTTGTAAATATTATTTTCACTCTAAAATAATATTTATGTATTTTCACAAAATAATCATAAACAGTGTGGTGACAAATATATTTATCACGTTAATCTTTGTGAAAATTCCACCTCCGAATATCTAGTAAAATATAGTGCTGGCGAAATTTATGTTTTGAAAACATGTCCAAAGATAGTTTTAACACTTGTTGTGTAAAAAGTCTAAGTGTTAGGTTTTTAGAAAATTTCGCCAGAGTTTCCTCTGTAACTGGAGGTGGCCACGCTTTCAAGCGTATCATTTTCTTTTAACAAATCAATTCAACAATCTTCTTTATTCAGTCAAACAATTTCCGACACAACAAACTAGTCGACAAGTATGTAAATGTGCATAGACGCATGAACTTGTAGTTTTTCCGCAACTTTAATGTAATTCACCTTTATATATGTAGATCTTTATATAAAGTAGCTTTAATCTCATAAAAACCTTGTGTTTAGAGAAATCCGTCTTTACAACTTCTAGTAACAAGTGACAAATATACTTCTTTGTCGGATCTCTTTGTTTCACAAGTGTTTACACACTTGTGGTTTATAAAATCATATTTATTAGTGTAAGATCCATCTTTAGAAAAACATGATTTCTTTAAAGTGTGGTCCTTCAAAAATACCACTTGCGGATACGTAGATCCGCTAGTTTTAAACACCATTTTACCGGTTAAATCACTTTTACACAAGTAAAATATTTCTACACAAGTTCATGTATCTTGTGTGGTAGAGTTTCACCTTTAACCCTTGTATTTAGTCAAAAACGAGCTTATGTGAAGATACATGATCTTACAAAGTCGGGTTAAACGGAGATCCGAGCTACCACAACATAGATCGGGTCTCAATAAACACATATTTCAAGTCCTACGACTTTTACACAAGTTATGTGTTATTATCCACCATTTTTGTGATTTTACTAGACTTTAATGCATCATCTTTCAATATAACGAGATTCAACCGACAATAATCCTTTTAACCACTTTAGATGAGTGTAAAAACAAGTTTTAAACAATATACCTCTAGCTCGGGGCTAGGGAAGAATCGTGATGAAAACCGCGTGGATAAAAGATAACGAGAGAGGTCCTTCGTGTTCCGCTTGCACCAAAGTTCCTTATACGCGACCTTTGACGTATGTATGATCTTGGAATGATGAGACAAGAACCGAAAATGGTGGGTGTGAGAGAGGGGTGTTCGGCCGAGGGTATAGAGAAGAGAAGAGAGAGTGAAAGTTGTGGTGAGTTGGTGATGAATATCTCTAGTGATCAAGTGCCCCTTTTATAAACAAGTTTAGGTGCTAATGTCCAATGGTTATTGTGTAGTGAAGATACTAGACATATGAGATTTGGCAAGATCACAAGTACAAGGTGGTGCCCCCTAGGTAACCAATTCGGTTTGGGGGGGGGGGGTCCTTGGTCCGATTTTAACGAGATGGTTAAGATAAGGATTAGGTTAAGTTAAGTAATATAGGTGTTTAACTTAGTTAGTAATGTTCAACGTGTTATGACGGGTGTTAGGGTAACCAGGGACCCTAACTGGCTCAGAAAAAGAGTAATAATAAAAATAGTAGTGTTTTCATGCCCCGGGTAAAGTCCGGGTGTTCGGTTGGATAGTAATCCGTTAAAGTGTTACAAAAGACTTTAAAGTGTCGTTAATACATTTTTAGTGACACAATTTGTTTTCCCGACACTTTAGAAAGTGTCTAGTAATATTTTCTCATTTTCTGGCACTTTACTAGTCAGCTAGAAGCTGGTTTAATTTTTAAAGTGCTGTGTTTGGTACTTAAAGTACGTTTTAGGCACATCCGAATCAGTGTATCTTATCCCCTAGAGACGCGGTAACACAACCCTTATATCCTACACTCACTACCAGTGTAGCCAAAATATATGAGGCTCTTAACAGGCCTTAGAGGCAGTATTTGCCTGATGCTGGTTATATCAGCATGTTCACTGTGTATCCGTTTAGTGCTACTGTGCTTTTTGTGCATCATGTTTGTCACTAGGGTTCAGCACGTAAATAATGTAGTGACAGCAATTAAAGTATGATGCAAGTAAGTGCATGTATCAGTATGCAGGTAGCAGTTTATCAGCTAGTTCAATCAAGCACAGTAATCAAGTAGTAATTAATCATTAATTAAGTTGTACGGATACCTGGTTTAGTGCGGGTTGTCACATCTTATTTTTCGAAGATTGATCTGCGATCTGGATATCATCAACTTCGGGTGCAAGAAGAAGACATTCCGAAGACAGCATTCCGTACTCGTTATGGACATTACGAGTTCACAGTCATGCCATTCGGTTTGACTAATGCTCCTGCTGTTTTCATGGACTTAATGAATAGGGTCTGCAAACCTTATTTGGATCAGTTCGTCATTTTTTTTATTGACGACATCTTGATTTACTCTAAGACGCGAGCTGATCACGAGCAGCATCTTCGTCTTACTCTGGAACTCCTGAAGAAAGAGCAACTTTTCGCCAAATTCTCCAAGTGCGAATTTTGGCTTAAAGAAGTTCAATTTTTGGGACACATTATCAACGAACGAGGTGTTCATGTAGATCCCTCCAAGATCAGTGCGATTAAGGATTGGGATACGCCTACTACTCCTACTGAAGTTCGTTCTTTTCTTGGTCTAGCGGGTTATTATCGCCGCTTCATAGAAAACTTCTCTAAGATTGCAGTTCCTCTAACTGCTCTAACTCAGAAGAAAATGCCCTTTTATTGGGGATTCAAACAAGAGGAAGCTTTTCAACACCTGAAGCAGAAGCTTTGCGATGCGCCTGTTCTATCATTGCCTGAGGGTGATGATGATTTTGTCGTGTATTGCGATGCATCTAAATTAGGTCTTGGCTGTGTTCTGATGCAAAGGAACAAAGTCATAGCCTATGCATCAAGGCAGTTGAAGATACATGAGAAAAACTACACCACTCATGATCTTGAGTTGGGTGCAGTTGTTTTTGCTCTAAAGATCTGGAGACACTATTTGTATGGTACAAAATGTGTGGTTTTCACAGACCACAAAAGTCTTCAGCATATCTTCAACCAGAAAGAACTCAACATGAGACAACGACGTTGGGTTGAGCTTTTAAACGACTACGACTGTGAAATTCGCTACCATCCTGGTAAGGCGAATTTCGTGGCCGATGCATTGAGTCGCAAGGAACGTACTAAGCTTCATTGTGTACGTGTTCAATCTGTTATTCAAGCACAATCCGATATCCAAGCACGCATTTCTCAGGCTCAACAATCTTGTGTTTCACAAGGTTTAATGGATAAGGAATTTCCCTATCACATAACGCCTGCTCTGGAACTGAAGGACAATGGATCATATTACTTCATGGACCGTTTGTGGGTCCCAAGCCAGGATGATATTCGTACCTTGCTTATGAATGAAGCCCATAAGTCTCGTTATTCCATTCATCCGGGCTCAGATAAAATGTATAAGGACCTTCGTACTCACTATTGGTGGCCTGGTATGAAGAAAGACATTGCCTTATACGTATCCAAATGCCTTACTTGTCTTAAGGTTAAGGCTGAACATCAGCGTCCTTCGGGTTTATTGGAGCAACCAGAGATCCCAGTTTGGAAATGGGAAAACATTACTATGGATCTTGTTACCAAACTTCCACGCACTAAGAAAGGTCATGATGCCATCTGGGTAGTCGTAGATCGTCTTACAAAGTCAGCGCATTTCTTGCCAATCCGCGAGGATTTTCCTACTGACAGACTTGCTCAAATCTATGTAGATGAAATTGTAGCTCGACATGGTGTTCCTTTGAACATCATTTCTGACAGAGATGCTCGTTTCACTTCTCATTTTTGGAGAACCATGCAATCTGCCATGGGGACCCAACTTAATCTGAGCACAGCTTATCATCCGCAAACGGATGGTCAATCTGAGAGAACAATCCAGACTCTGGAGGATATGCTAAGAGCTTGTGTGATCGATATTGGTGGTAGCTGGGATTCACATCTTAAATTGATTGAATTCTCCTATAACAACAGTTATCACACTAGCATCAAAATGGCTCCTTTCGAAGCTCTCTATGGTCGAAAATGTCGTTCACCAGTCTGCTGGAATGAGATTGGCGAGGCTCAACTTACTGGACCTGCCCTCATTTTAGAGACAACTGACAAGGTCAAGAAAGTTCGTGATAACCTTCAGGCAGCTAGAAGCCGTCAGAAGATTTACGCGGACCCAAAACGCAAAGCCTTGGAATTTCAAATCGGTGATCGAGTATTACTTAAGGTCCTCACCTTGGAAAGGTGTGATCAGATTTGGAAAGAAAGGAAAACTTGCACCTAGATACGTTGGACCATTCAAGATCGTCGAAAGAATCGGAAAGGTAGCCTACAGACTTGAGTTACCTCCTGAACTGGGAAATGTTCATCCAACTTTTCACGTGTCCAATCTCAAGAAGTGTACAGCTGATGAGAACTTCTCCATACCGCTTGACGAAATTCGTGTTGGCAAAACACTGAAATTTGTTGAGAAACCAGGGGAAATCATGGAACGTGAAGTCAAGTGGCTTAAACGCAAGCGCATTCCTTTGGTCAAAGTTCGCTGGGAAGCTAAACGTGGACCTGAGTTTACTTGGGAACGCGAAGATCAAATGAAGGCGAAATATCCACACCTTTTTCCACGAGTTTCCTCTAAATAAATTTCGGGACGAAATTTCCACAAGTAGGGGAGACTGTAACAACTGTGCTTGTAATCACTATGAACAGTTCTGTTATCAATAAAACAATGTTATTTGATCCCAATGTCTGTTTTGTTATGTTATACATTTTTCATGTTTTGACTTTTATGTAATTTCAAACTCTATATCGCTTTCTGGAGAGTTATACGCAAACTAGTAAGTAAACGTACTCAGTTTAATGCGAGAAATACTCCGGAACATCAACATATACTCAACATACCTTAAATAACCTTTACATAACTTAGAAATAAGTTTTGAAGGCTTTGGTATGGCAAAAATAAGTTAATTCGCTTACAGGGACTAAATATGACAAACTGCGAAAGTATGTCAATTTGAACTGTAACGAACATTTCCAGAACATGACCATAAGTTAAACACACCTTAAATATCCTTTACATAGCTTAGAAATAGGCTTTGAGGGGTTTGGTGTGCTAAAACAAACTTTTGGAACATTCAAGGGCTAAAAGTGTCAAAAAGTGCACAAGTTTGCATTTTCGCGCATAACTTACGTTCTGAATACATCCGGACATCCAAAAATTTATGTAAGCATGACTATATTTTATTTTAGTGTTCTCCATAAGAAAAATCCATTCGTCGCGTCATTTGGATCGTTTTTCGCGCTTATGCGCATTCCGTCGTAATTAAGCGAACATCGCGTTCGTACGACCAAACGAACCATCATCTGGCATATTTTTGAGTATGTTTTGAGTTCCCTATACTTTAACTTCATTTTAGAGCCTTGAAATGAGGTTAACGGGGTTCAAACGCATCGAAAAAGGGCTTAAACACGTGCAGGGACCATTGCTGCCAATTTTGAAACTTTCTGATTCAGGGGGAGTGCTAGCGTAGCGCGAGCCCATAGGGCTTACCCGTCGCGCTACGCGACTGACTATCTGATCAGATTCAATGTTTCTAAACACAAGTTGCAGCTGATTGATCCTTAACCACATGTTTTAAGTTGCTTAGTCACTAAGATAAGGAGCATATGTGGCTTCCATAACCTTTCAACAAGTGTACGGATGGGATCGAATCACGGTTTCCATGAAACGATCTCAACGGTTCACCGAAAACTATATATACCCCATGCCTTTCATTGTTTTAAAGCACAAGAATTCTTATTTGAGAGCTCTAAGTTGAAACCATTGTTTCATACCTGAGTTCTTGGATCGGGATTAGCATTCGGGGACCCTTCGTAAGTATTCTTTCGTTCTTTTCCTTATTTTACTGCTTTTTCGAGTCAGAAAGTCAAACTTTGTTTGACTTTCAGCGTTGACCAGTAATGGTCAATGCGAAGTTCGTTAGAACTTCGCAACGTGATCGTAATCACGTTGGTTATAGTCCCTTGGGACTATGCCCACTGATTACCACGTTGTCTAGGGTCGTAGGGTAGGCGATCTAATAAATCGCCTATACCTTCGAACCTGACCCAGTTTGGTCGATCATTAGGATCCGACCAAATACATTAGGTGACCATAGTGTAGGGAATAACCTTCTGAGGTTATACCTTATGGTCACGGCGTTTAAGTAGTTGTATGATAGGTAGTTTATATGCCTTAGGTAAATTACCAGAATACCCTTTTCATACATAATTGGTAATTTAGCATATGTAACCTAAACTTTTGTCACGTAACTGATTATGTAACATGTTTAGGCATATAATACTTGTCATAGGACTAGTTAGGCGGTCCGAACGCGTTTCACGCGCACGATGCGTTAAAGTAGCATAAGCTACCTAAACGGATCATAATGGGTCAATAAGACTTAGGTTAAGTTTCATTTAGCATATAGGCTTTGTTAAACCATATCAAGTGAGTTCCTACACTCATTTGGTTTACAAACCCTAATGCTACCCAGTCTTCCGAGTTAGGTCCGGTTTATTAACATAGTTACCTATATTAGGTGCCGTTTGATTCCGAGATCTATAGCATTACTTGGTGGTTATCTTTATACAACTGAGCAATCTCAAGTGAGTACATAGACCCCTCTTTTACTGTTTTCCAAACTGTTTTGGGGTGGAACACATGTGCCTACTTGTTACTTTCATGCTTTCCTGTTTTCACATCATATACATGCTATGTTCGTTAGTACAATATAGTACATGATTTCATTTCATCTTATGCTAGGTGTGCCCATTGTGTGCATTACTTAGTACATTGTTTTACATGACATTTCCTGCTAGGTGTGCCCATTGTGTGCATTACTTAGTACATCGTTTTACATGACATTTCACGCTATGTATGTTCATTTGATTACATACTTAGTGCATTGTTTTCACATGTTTACATTTTGGTATGACATTTGGTTTGTTTACATGGGACAATACATTCATTAACATTAGCTACGTCGTTCGTTAGTAGGTAGTGGTACCATAGGAATTGACAACTCCCGTTCCGGACATCCCAGGGAAAGGGGACAGAAAGGAATGACCGAATTCGATGACATAAGACAGATAGACCTTTAATTTGTTTAAAGGGTTTATCACCACAGTCGCAAGGCTTGGATGTATGCATTTTCACAATACCGCATAAATGTTCATATTAAATAGTTGCATGCATCTACACAAAACATAGCTTTGATTTAAACCAAGTTTTACCTCAATACTTTGTTTTTGTGCATATGGTTTAGTTGAGACATTTCACTTGCCATACATGACATTTTGACATAGACATTTGACATGGATATTTTGACATAGACATTTGACATGGATATTTTGACATAGACATTTGACATGGATATTTGACATAGACATTTGACATGGATATTTGACATAGACATTTGACATGATTTACATCTTGACATAAACACTTTGACATATTATTCAATACATTTGACAATTTGGTTAAACAGAGACTTCTTACATTGATTGGTTTGGTTTGATTAAGTGATTAAGTTAACGATGCGTGTGTAATATGATACAAGCATGGTGGATACGCCGCTGGTACTTCCTATATATAAGTGTTTGTATGGTATTACATGGCGTAACGTTATTTGAATCATTTCAGTTTGAGACATAGAACATTTTATACAAACAACATACTTTTCACAAGACATTGATTTACAAACAACTTATCTTATACAAACACATTTTTACATGGTCATTTATTTAACCTGACAATTACTTATACATATCATCTGATCTTATTGTTTTCAAATGATTTACAAGACAAAGCAAATAACAAGGTTCATGACTAAACATTTTTCTTAAACATAAGTCATGAATCCTATTTTCACAAAACCTATGTATCTCACAGGCATTTTTATGCTGACGTACCTATTTTCACATGTGTTTTCAGGTGCTTTTCCATAGGATGTTGATCACGATACTAGGGCGGACCTGTGCCTTAGAGACTTTAAAAAAAATAGACTATGTTTAATTATGTTCTGAACTCGTTAATTTCCTGTTTGAAACAATGTAACACCCTTGTTTAATAAATAAAATACACTTTGTGTGCCATGGTTATGAAACAATTAATTCTGTTGCAACACGCCCCGATGTTTCCGCCGCGATTTGTTGTTTTACGCGGTCGGGGTGTGACACCACCATAGTTGGACACAACACTGCCAGTTCGTTGGATCGTTTCGTGTACGCTTCTATCTCTGACCCCGTCATCTTCAGGTTAAAGAACTCCACTTCCAGCTTGTGGATGTCATCACGACTAAAGTATTCACGTTTGATCAGTTCCTTAAAATCATTCCATGGGGTGGCATTAGCAGCCGCTAGCCCCAGCATCTGAACTTGCGCGTTCCACCAAGTTAGCGCAGTGCCTTCGAGAGTACAAGTGGCATATTTCACCCTACGAGCCTCAGGGCATTCACACATTTCGAAGACAGACTCGAGCTTTTCAAACCAATGGAGGAGTCCAACGGCCCCTTCAGTGCCACTGAAAGTACTAGGACGACAGTCCATGAAAGTTTTGAACGTGCACACAGGTGGCTGAGCGTGTTGACCTGTTGTGTGCGTAAGAGTAAACAAAATTAAGCACAAGTGTTGGGTTACGAGAGTAGGATCTAAAGATCCTAGAGTAAATTGTGATGGCAGGTTATACCTCCTGCCTGTGCAGCTGCGAGCGCTGCAGTAACTTGTTCAGTGATCAAAGCCGCCAACTGGGCTTGGGTTAGGTTAACGCTTCCACTCATGATCTTCATATCAAAGGAAACATGAGTGAGAAAGGTTCGCAAAAGTGCGATGACAGAAGAGAGTAAGCACACATGTGTTTCAATCAACTGTTGTTACGTTCATCTAAGCATACCATGAGCAAAGTTCTATGTAATCTAACAAGTAGGCAATGTAAACATAAATCATATCACCTAGAATGTCGAGTCTTGCACGTGCAGCGAAGCGTCGTTGTGGATCGTGGAGCACAGTTCAGGTTATAGTCTGGTTTTAACAAAAACTTTTTCCCTTATTAAAACCAAGTTCACTATAACCAATGGCTCTGATACCAATCTGTCACACCCCCAAAATCCACACGCGGAGTATCACCGCTTAGAGGCGTGACTGACCAGGATCAAGCCACCAATCATATTGAACATAACAAGTAATACGTAAAATTCAACCACCCAATATGAAAGGTGTTTCAAACCAAAACGTAGTTAAGTGTTTAGCGGAAGCATAATTGTAAAACCCAAAGTAAATATTAAGTACGAAATAAAGTAATGTTTTTAGCATGGCACACACTGCCATGTCCCACAACGACTGCGCCTCCCTGTGCAAGCTCCATGAGTACCTAACGACCTGCAAGGCATGTTGCAACGAATCAACAACAAAGTTGAGCGAGTTCACAGTTGGTTGTTTGGTTATAGCATTCGTTTCGTAAATCGTATGTTCATTTTTGTAAACCATGTGTCGTATTAATTCGTATCGCGGTCTCCCAGACATGTTTGCGAAGATTGGTGGGGGCTTCCCATGTGTTACTAGACCACGCGTATCGACTGCTACGAAAATGTAAGAGGTGCCCTAGGTCAATGTTTATCAGCATTGACCCTTTGGCGAAATCATTCAGGTGACGAAATCCCAAGTGATTTCGTCGGGATTATGTTTCCGTCGGGGAAAAGGGTTTTCGTCGACACTCAACAAGATCATCTACAGCAGTTACAATTTACAGAAACCCTAATCCTTCGTTTAACAGTTAGTCAATTTCAACAAACAATCACTCAATCATTAGAACAATCATAATCATCATTCCAATCATCATGCAAACAGAATTATCATTCAGTTCAGCAACTAGAGTGTTTTCGCCACTAGGGGTGTTTTCGGGCATGGGTTGTTTTCGTAGGGTGTTAGGCAAAGTTCCACATGTTTTAAACAATTATACAATTCAAAACTGTATAACATATACACACATACAATACAATACATAACACAATAACACTTATTTTGCACCTCAATGATTATTAAACACACTTAGCAAGTACGTACGAAGTTAAATCGGATAGAGACCTTGAAAACTCGGGTCGTCACAGTTGTGACCATGAGTGGGGTTCGGCCGTACCCGTTAGATCTAACCCTCGTCCCTAATTAATGAATGTTTTTAACGGCTTGGTACTAGTTTTCACCAAGACTTCATGGCATTTTTAGCATTTCTTGGTACTAATTTTCACCAAGAATTTATGGCATCTTTAACACTGCTTGGTACTAGTCTTCACCAAGAGTTTATGGCATTTTTAGTATTAAGTCTATGCTCACATGATCTAGTAGTTCATAGGCATTTCCTACCGTTTAAGTATTTGTACATGTATTATAAAACCAAAAACAGTTAAAGAAAAGGGGGAGCATGAACTCACAACTTTGCGTTCCTTGCATCGTAAACTTCACCGGATTTGCTTAATTAACGTCGTGACCTATACGTGTTTTCTTAAAGTTAGTCACTAGACTTGTATCGCACAAGTACAAGTCACTATCTTTTGTATATGTTTTCCTTGTGTTAAAAATAATTTATATTTTTAACTAAGTGTCTTACTTATATTATTTTCCCAAAAATAAATATAAGTTTCTTGTATTTTGCACCCGAATTATGTATCTTGTATGTTTTTTTTTTTTTTTTGGGTAAAGGGTTACCCCGGTGAATATTATAAAAAACACAAGAAGCACAATAGTGCAACTGAAATGTTACACCCTCTCTAGCCTTGACATGCCAAGACTAGATAAAAAACGAACAGCCAAAAACAAAACCAAAACATACTACATACACTATTTAGTGTATGTAGTATGTGTATTTTTGTATTTTCACTTCTTATGAGTATTTAGTGTATTTTCAAGTCCTAATACACTATTACATGTAATACATACTACATACACTTAGCACAGAAATTGGGTGGTCAAATAATATATATATTTTTCTCAAAAATATACATACTCAATGTAAATTTTAGCCCTGAAGAAATCATCATTTCTTAACACAAAAATTAGGGAAACCTTGGTAAATACCTTGATATACATTTTTAGGAAATAAGTTTCTTAGAAACTTATATTTTTCTAAGTGTCAAAGTTTACAAAAATTTTGACAGAGTTTCCCCTAAAAATGAAGGTTTCCCATGTTTTCAAAACATGTGTTTATTTTCTTTTAAAATCATCATCAAGCATCAACAACTCGTTCAAGTCTTACTACAAGCCAAAATCGTGTAAATCACGCTATATCATGAACTTGTTATATCCGAAAACGCGTAGTAACTTGGTAAAGCTCTTAGTGGGCTTAGTTACATTCCAAAGTATAATTATCTCTTTAAAAATCATCTTCTTGCAAAAGTTTAGTGTTTACAACTTGTAAATAATTTTTACAAAAAATATCCCTTTTGAACTCTTCTTGTAAATAAAATATTCTCATACTTGTCTTATCTCTAAAAATAGTGTATGTGTTTGTATTAGTTATGATTTTCCAAAAACCGCTTTTCTTACTTGGTTTCTTTACAAAAATCTTGTGTAACTCTTGGATTTACAAACTCATCAACTTACTAGTAAAATTTTATTTTGTGAAAAATTATTTTCATCAAGTTCATGTCTAACTAGAAAGTGGTTATTTTGTGTATCACATAGCCATTTTCTTTTTTTTTTCTTGTTAAATCATGTCTCCTAACATTATTTAACAAGATTGTATGGTGATTAACATCACATAACCAAAAATTAATAATAAACCAACAACATACTCATGACAACATCAACTAGTTGCATTTTTCATCTTCAAGTAAACTTTTTATGTAGGATTTCATGTAAAGTTTCATGTTCATCTCTTTAGTGTTCTTGTTTCTTTAGTGATTTTGAACATACTAACATACTACAACTTTCGATCAAAAAAAAACAAGATGAACAAAGGTGTACAAGTAACTTACTACTAGCACAAGGCTAGGGTAGGATCTAGTGATGAAGATGATGAGAAAAAGATGAAGAACAAGCAAGAAACAAGCCCTTTTGAAGCACCACAAGTTCAAGTTCCTTTGATCCTTCTTCTACACTTGAAGGAAGCTCAAAAATGGATGAGATGGTGGTAGAATGGTGGTGATGTTGGCGGTTGTGGGTGGAGCCGAGAAAGAGGGAGAGAGAGAGTGAGGTGAGGGTGTGTTAAGTGAGGTATGGTTGTGATCTAGAGCTGCATACTTAAAGAGATTATTTCTCATCTTATGGACACTTCTACAAGCAATATCTTTTTTTGGGTAAAGGGTTACCCCGGTGATTCTATATATCTACAAGCAATATCTATTAAACAATTACAACATAATCAAGCCAAGATATATGAAGCATGGTGTGGAAATTGTGTGGGTCCACATGAGGACCGATTCGGTTGGGGGGGGGGGGGTTGGTTGCAACTTTTCTAACTAATGTGCAATGGTAAGTTAGATTTCAAGTAATGTGTTTACATATGTTAGTTAGTTGCTTTTTAGGGGGGTGTTAGGGTGTTCGGGGATCACGACTAGCCAAGAAATAGTAAAACAATGTGTTTGGCAAAAATTTAGTATCCCGGGTAATGTCCGGTTGTTCAGTTGGATACCGTTCCGTTAAAGTGTTTAATTCTTTTAGATCAACGAATCCTATGTCATATGCAGATTCGGTTGTAGGCAATAATTCTAAGAAAGTTAATTTTAGATCCCTTGCTAGCTCAATGGTTCATGATGGCTGTGATGTAGTTCTATCAAGGGAATCAGTGCGTGCTGTGAAAGATAAGCTGGCTAACACTCTGTACGGGTATTTCTTAGGTGATCGAGTAGCTTTCCCAGTTGTTGATTATTTTGTGCGATCGAATTGGAAGAAATATGGGTTGCAAAAAACTATGATGAACGCGAATGGTTTTTTCTTCTTTAAGTTTAATGATGAAGTTGGTATGTTGAATGTTCTAAAAGATGGGCCGTGGATAGTTAGATCACAACCGCTGTTTCTTAATGGCTGGACCCCAACAACTAAACTCGAGAAGAAAGAGGTTAAGAAAGTTCAAGTGTGGGTTAAGATATACGAAGTTCCTATTGCGGCTTATACGGAGGATGGTCTAAGCATGATTGCAACAACTATTGGGGAACCAAAGATGTTGGATTCTTTTACCACGTCTATGTGCATGGACTCGTGGGGTCGTAGTAGCTATGCTCGAGCGTTGGTTGAAATCTCTGCTGACAAAGATTTTCGTGAACAAATTACTATGGCAATTCCTGAAGCTGAAGGGGAGGGTTTTATTAAAGAGACTATGTATGTGGAGTATGAATGGAGTTCGTATCGTTGTGCCACATGTTGTGTGTTTGGACACACTACCGAGTCATGTCCTAAGCAACCAATCAAGCAAAGTAAGGTTATGTATGATGATCATAATCGACCAAAAAACAAACAGCCAAAAAAGATGCCTGCTGTGGATCAGGATGGTTATATAGGAGTTTATGGTAAAAAAGCTGCTAAGAAGGTTGGGATTCCTGTGAATAAGCAAAAAACTAAGTTCGAATATCGACCGGTGGGGCAAAAACCTAAGAGTGATAAGACCTCTACTTCTAATTCTTTTAGATCAACGAATCCGTTTGATGTTCTTAACGAGGTGGAGGATGATTCGGGTCCTAGTAAAAAGCAATCGGACATGAATAATGGGGAGTCTGATGAAGACGATGTTGAGGAGATTTATGATGAAATGGATGGTACTCGGAACATAAAGACTAAAAAAGGGGCAAGCACTCCTTCACTGACAGTTAACGATGGTTAGTATCGCTACATGGAATATAAGGGGGTTGAACCGCCCTCTCAAACAAATGGAGGTTCGGCAGGCAGTTAAGGAGTTTAATTTGAGCTTATGTGCCATTCTAGAATCTCATGTGGATGTCGGTAAATTGGGTAAAGTTTGCAAATTAGTGTTTCGTTCTTGGGATTGGACTTCTAACGGAGGTTGTTGTGACAAAGGGACGAGAATTATTATTGGATGGGATCCTACCATTTTTGATGTGATGGTTTTGGCTCAGTCTCCTCAGGTTATGCATCTTCAGCTTGTTTTTAAATTGGATAAAAGGATGGTTTTCTGTTCTATTGTTTATGCTGTGAATTACTATATATCACGTAGAGAGTTATGGCAAAATCTTTCCATGCACAAAGTCCTTGTTGGTAATAAACCTTGGTGTATCATGGGTGATTTTAACTCTACTCTTAACCTGGAGGATAGTTCTATGGGATCCTCTTCGATTTCTATTGGTATGAGGGATTTCCAAGATTGTGTGAATGATATAGAGGTGTTTGATATTAACCGTGTAGGGGTTCAATTTACATGGAACCAAAAGCCTAAGCAGGGGATTGGTTTGCTGAAGAAAATTGACCGAGTGTTGGGGAATACTCCTTTTGTTGCTGAATATCCGAACTCGGTCGCCGTATTCAAGCCTTATAGGCTGTCGGACCACTGTCCGTGTATTTTATCATTTCCTGATGCTGGTAAGTTGAAGCCGCGTTCTTTTAAGTTTGCTAATTTCCTGGTTTTTAAACCAGAGTTTTTAGATATTGTAAAGAACACTTGGGAGTCTAGTGTGAATGGTGTGCATCAGTTCAGGGTTGTCAAGAAGTTTTTTTTTTTTTTTTTTTTTGGGTAAAGGGTTACCCCGGCGATTCTATATATTCACAAACCAAAAAACATAAGTAGTGTAGCCTGTCTACACTAGTTCATTCATGAGACATGCCCCATGAACGTAGAACAAAGAAACCAAAAACCAACCAAAATAAAACCAAATAGACACAACTAGACTACAATCTAGACAGATGCGCAAGAAACCAGAAAACTAATCAGCCACCATCATCTTCCACTTGTTCTCCTCGAATCTCCCACTCTTCACGAAGTCTCCTCACACTTGAAGTGTTCTTCAGTTTAGCTCCCATCAACTTGTAACGGACCGTGTTTAATATAATCTCACTTAGTTTCTCCGGGGGTCTCAACTGATTTTTAAAAGTTCTGGCATTTCGTTCTTGCCAAATGAAGTAAACGGCAGCCGCAACTAGAACTTTGGCAGTGTAATTTCTAGCCGTTTTAGACCGAACACGAACCAGCAACCAATCCAAAATCTCATTCCAATTCGGACTAACATCTCCCATGTTTACATTGCTTCGAATGTTATACCAAACTTGAGCCGAGTAATCGCATTCAAAAAATAAATGCGGGTGAGAGTCATAATTTTGATAACATAACATGCAACACATCATATTCATGTTCTTCCTCCTCGAGAAATCCCACTCTAGAATTTTATCTTGAGTCAAAAGTTTACCTTTAAGAACCAGCCACATCAAGAAAGCATGACGAGGAATAGACTGATCAAACCAAACAATCCTACACCAATTCACTTCCGGAGCCGTGTAACGAACCGACTGCCACACGCAAGTAGTGGAGAACTCCATAGTATCACTACCTTCTCTCCATAACAATCTATCTTGTTTCGATGTAGTTAACTGAACCTGATCTAACTGAATGAGAACTGGAAACATATCTCTCCAAGCCAACGGCCACGCCCAAGACCCATTCGAATAAATGTTAGCCACAGAATCTTCCAGTTTCAAATCTGCATCTTTAATGGTTCTAGGCGAAATAAATTCACCAAGCGGCCCTATATCACTCCAGTAATCAAACCACGCCGAAGTGTTAACCCCATTACCTAACTCCGACCATAAGTGGTTTCTCATAATAGGCCGCATCTGCATTAGTTTTCTCCAAGACCAACAACAATTAGCAGGGGTTGTCAAGAAGTTACGATTGCTGAAAAATCCTCTGCGATCTCTGTTATTTAAACAAGGAAATCTACACAATAAAGTGACATCTCTTTGGTCAAAGTTGGATGAGATACAACAAAGAATTGATCAGGATCCTTTAAATCTCGATCTTAGGGCTGCCGAGTCTACTACGAGCCGTGAACTCCAGGAGGCTTCTTTGGATGAAGAGCGTTTTTTAAAACAAAAGTCTAAGGTAGATTGGTTGAGGGCGGGGGATATGAATTCTGCATTTTTTCACTCCTCTTTGAAAATCAGGAATCATTATAACCGTATAGATGTAATTAAAGATTCGGAAGGGAACATATATGAAGGTGATATGGTTTTTTCAGCTTTCGTTAAGCATTATGAGAAGTTTTTTGGCTCTCAAGGTGATATTTCTCTCACTCCGGCTCCAGATTTATTCTCTAAAGTTCTATCTCCCCAGGTTGCTACTCATATGGTTAGCCCGGTAACTGCGGAGGAAGTGAAAAAGGCGATGTTTTCTATTGGGATTGATAAGGCTCCTGGCCCGGATGGTTATACAGCGGCTTTCTTTAAAGGGGCATGGCCTATTATTGGGAATGATATTACTTATGCTATCATTGATTTTTTTGAAACTGGTAATTTGCTTCGGGAATTGAATCATACGACTATTGTGCTTATTCCAAAGGTTCCTACTCCGTCGAATGTCACTGACTATCGACCGATTGCTTGTTGTAATGTGTTATACAAGTGTATCAGTAAGATTATTGCGGATAGGATTAAAGGCGCGCTGAATGATATCGTCAGTGTTAATCAATCGGCTTTTGTTCCGGGTAGGAGAATATCTGATAATATTCTACTAACTCAAGAATTAATGCACAACTACCATCGAAATTCGGGGCCTCCTAGATGTGCTTTTAAAGTTGATATACAGAAAGCCTACGACACTGTTGATTGGAGATTTCTCAAAAGTGTGTTGCTTGGATTTGGTTTTCATGATAAGATGGTGAATTGGATTATGGTATGTGTCTCGTTCGCTACATTTTCGATCTGTGTTAATGGTTCTGTGCATGGTTTTTTCAAGGGTAAACGTGGTTTAAGGCAAGGGGATCCACTCTCCCCTTATTTATTTACCCTAGTCATGGAGGTTCTGACGGCTATTCTTCAACATACAGTTCGTATTGACTCTTCGTTCAAATTTCATAATAAATGTGAAAAGCAGCGAATTATCAACCTATGTTTTGCGGACGATTTGTTCCTATTTGCTAGAGGAGAAGTAAGCTCGCCGAGGTGTGTTATGAAGTCTCTTTCAAAGTTCACAAAGATGTTGGGGTTAGTGCCTAGTAATCAGAAGAGCACGATTTTCTTTTGTAATGTTACTGGCCATGTCAAAGATGCTATTCTGGATATTATGCCGTTTGTCGAAGGAAAATTGCCTGTCAGGTATCTGGGTGTGCCTCTAATCTCTTCTAGACTTGGCTATAATGATTGTCGTGTGCTTGTGGATCGTTTACAGAATCGTATTACAAACTGGAGGAACAAGTTACTCTCCTTTGCGGGAAGGTTACAACTTATCATTTCGGTTCTTTCATCCATGCATATTTTTTGGTCGTCTGTTTTTATGTTACCGGCTCGTTTAGTTCATGAGCTTGAATCCAAAATGCGGAATTTTTTATGGTCTCAAGATTCTTCGTTTTCTAAGGGCAAATCTAAAGTTTCTTGGAAATCTGTTTGCACTCCGAAGTATGAAGGGGGTTTGGGTATTAGTCGTATTGGAGATATGAATAAAGCCCTCATGACAAATCATATTTGGAGTTATTTCTAGGCGAGAGTCCTTGTGGGTTGAATGGGTGCACAGTTACAGGTTAAAAGGTAATAATTTTTGGGTTTGTAAAATGCCTTCTAATTGTTGTTGGTCTTGGAGAAATCTGATGCAGTTGCGGTCGATTATCAGAAATCATATTTGGTCAGATTTAGGTAATGGCGCAAATACTTCAGTCTGGTATGATTACTGGTGTGATTTGGGGCCTCTCGGAAATTTTTTGTCTCCCAGAACTATTACTGATGCTGATTTTAGACTAAATGATTCGGTGGCTAATGTTTATTCGAATGGTACTTGGACCTGGCCCGTAGCATGGAGAGATCTGTTTCCGGTTCTTATTCAACTTGACCAAGTGCATTTAAATCCGACTAAACTTGATAAGAGAGATGGTGATGATCTAAAAGAATTTTCTACTTCATGCGTCTGGCATTCGGTTCGGCACATGGAACCTGAAGTGAATTGGTGTAGAGTTGTTTGGTTTGCTCAATGCATTCCTCGGCATGCCTTCATGATGTGGTTGGTCATTAAAGGTAAATTACTTACGCAAGATAAAATTCTACAATGGGATTTTTCGCGAAGAAAGAACATGAATATGATGTGTTGTCTTCTGTGTTATGAGAATTTTGATTCGCATACACACTTATTTTTTGAATGCAAATACTCCTCGAAAGTTTGGAGTATAGTCCGACAAAAAGTGGGTATGAATTATGTTCGGCCGAGATGGGTGGATATCGTGGATTGGCTTCTTGTTCGTGCGACATCAAAATCGGTTACGAATTATGTTGCAAAACTTCTTGTTGCGGCTACTTCGTATTACATATGGCAAGAAAGGAATGCCAGGTTATTCAAAAATCAGGTGAGACCTCCGGAAAATCTGAGTGAAATTATTATAATGACGGTTAGATATAAGTTGATGGGAGCGAAGCTAAAGAATAATGATAGAGTGCGGACGTTGCTTGGAGAATGGGAGATTCATGGGGTACCTAATGATGATGATGGAGGCTGATTAGTGTTCTGTTTTGCATTGTCTCTAGAGTTTTAGTCTAGTTGTCACGTTGTTTTGTTTTTGTATCAGTGGTTGTTTTTTTGTTTCCACTTTCATGAGGCATGTCTCATGATTGAACTAGTGTAGACTTTCTACACTACTTGTTTTATTTGGTCGTGAATATATAGAATCACCGGGGTAACCCTTTACCCAAAAAAAAAGGTGCCCTTTTGTAACCCTTTTAATTCCCAACACTTAGGAAAATATTCTGGATGATAAAACGTAAATTCTGCATGATATTTATATGTTTAAAAGCTGGTTATAGCTGAATTTAATAAAATTCTGCACTTAAAGTGCGTTTCGGGTGCTTTTTAGTGCATAATTTAGCTTCCGGAGAGTCTATAAATATAAACCCTTGTATGTACTCTTGGGTTTTAATGTATTCTTGTCATTGGACCTACACCTAGGCTCCAATTCTATCGTTTAACTGCTTTCTGCAGAATTGTTGACATATTGTGTTTTACCGGTGAGTTTACTAGTATTTCTGACGCAACGCTCTCGTTAATGCATAAAGCAATATTTTGTAGTATAAAACGCGAATGAATTTGCTTGTATGGAAATCAGAAATTTATTTGTCTGGTAAACTAGATCATGCACAGTCATTAAAGCACATATTACTGTTTATTTAGTGTACGGAATGTACGAAAAAGTGACGGTTGTCACAGTCTCCCCCCGTTAAAAGAATTTTGTCCCGAAATTCAAGCGATGCCATCGGTCGCAGGGGAGTTGTGAAACAAATATGGTCACTTAGATTCATGATTTGTCTTTATGTTCCCATGTAATTCTGGGTCATGTTATGAATTCTATTGTACCCAAGTAAATCAATCATGTCTTTTCTGTATCATGTGGACTCTTGGTCCGTAACCTTAACAGGTTTCTATATTATTGTGGACTCTTGGTCCAAAACCTTAACAGGTTCTATAGTAATTCTTGTCGTTTGTTATTGACGTGAATCTTATTTGTGGGAACTATGACTGTTCCTTGAGTCAGACTCCTCTAAAGACTAGACACATGAATGTGTCGCGATCACTACTAATCTTTTTCTGAAAGTTTCTTCTGGTGAGCAATGGTTCCGATCCCTACACCGGGGATTCAACCTTTTCGTTTTCCAAATCACATCATGCCTTCTCTAGGCGAGGCTCTCATTAAAGCCATACTTCTCGTTTCAAATTCCTACGATTTCCGCCGTTCATCGGCGCAATCGTTCTGCATTCTGCGGGCTGCCTTGATATATTCACATATCTAAACGGTTTGCCTCTAGTTCTTCCTGAACCAACTCGGGCCAGTAGATTATTTATTCCCGGTCTCTGATCAACACGACGGGGATCGATTTACTATGTTTCACCTAAAGCTTCATACGAAGCGGTTTAAACGGCGGTGTGATAAATACAGTCGTAGGAAAACTCTACTAAAGGCAAGTGAGTGTTCCAACTTTTTATCAAAGTTTATCACACAAGCACGTATCGTGTTCATACAGTCTGCATCGTTCAGTAGCTTAGTCCATCTTTGTTAATATTCGAGTTCTAACGATCAACGGGGTGCCGCAACCTTTGTGGTTAGTAAAGATCGTGTAGCGTTTTCTTTCAGGTAATGACGTCAAATTTGGGGCGCGCAACTACTGTGTCTAGATCAAGGTTTCTTCTCATGATCTCTTAATCAACGTGACGCGTATGCAATGTTGTGGTCTCGTTACATTGACGTAAAATCAAGACTTTGTCGAGAAGCGTCACATAATTGCAACTCTAGCTCCTTAGCTCTTGGTTGCAAGGTTGACATGAATCTTGTTTTTATCCGCCATGTATCTTAAAATTCACTTTGCGAATTCGAAATCCGTTTTTCGTTATCATAGCACATACTGTTTTTTTTTTGGGTAAAGGGTTACCCCGGTGAATTTTATATATAAACCAATAAAACAAAGATGTGTCAGAGCAACACATCAACTAGACTTGACAGACCAAGCCTAGGACACCAATCCAACAAACCAAACACCAAACAACCAGACAAAACGTCAAGGCAAAAACAAAACAACGACGGCCAAAAACACAAACAAACACAAGGCCGGCCTAAACAACAAACAAAAAATATCTAGCCCGGATCTAGCGCGCCATCCTTAGTATCACTAATCTTCCATGTTTCAAATATCCTCTTCCTTGTAGCCTCTAATCGAAACTTGAACCCCATAAGTCTTAGACGAACTGAACTTTTAATCTTCTCAGCCACTTGAACTGCAGTTAAATGATTAGACGTAAACAGCCGACTGTTCCTCTCTTGCCATATGTAATACGAGGTCGCCGCAACTACCATTTTACACACAATATCATCAACTGTCTTCGAATTAGAATGATGTTCGACCCAACCCATTAAGGACTGCCATGTATTATCTACACTATCCATGTTCACCATACCCTTCACGTTTGTCCATACTTGATCCGCAAAGACGCATTGAAAGTAAAGATGATCTCGACTATCACGATCATAATGGCACAAAGGGCAACACATGAGGTTAAGATTTGTTGCACTTCCTGCTTCCCAAACTGCCAACCTATCCTGCGTCTTCAATTTATCCCTGAACACCAACCACATATGGAATGAGTGGCGCGGGACACATTGAGAAAACCAAACCATATCAGCCCAGGCCGCATTATTATCTCTATTTCGAACCATATCCCAAACCTGAGAGGACTTAAAATCGCCAAACTCCCCATCCACAGCTTTCCACACTAGTCTATCCTGAGCATTATCGATCAGATGGGGTATTTGAATATTTATTAAAACCGGGAACAAGTCTAGCCACGCTTGAGGCCACCTCCACTGCCCATTCTCATCAATGACATCCGCAACCGAAGATTTCAAATTAAAACCTGCATTAGCTATCGATCTAGGAGTAATAAAAGAAATAAGAGGACTCGTATGGCACCAGTTATCACTCCAAGCATTTGTTTGCATCCCACTTTTTAGTAAAAACCATATGTGAGGCCGCACTATGCTCCGAATACACAATATTTTCCGCCATCCCCAACTCATGCTCCCTCGACAAGGGACCTCCCAAAAATTTCTCCCTTTTAACTTATATTCATGAATCCACCTAACCCAAATGGACTCACGTTTGGTTAAAATACTCCAAACATGCGTAGCCATAAGCGATTTATTAACATCCGATATACTTCGAATACCCAAACCACCTTCTTTTTTAGGCAAGCACACATCTTTCCAAGCAACTTTCGCACGGATTTTACCCTCCGATCCAGCATTCCATAAGAATCTACGGATTCTTTTTTCAAGCTCATTGATAACTCGAGTAGGAATAATGAACACAGAAGCCCAATAGATATGCATAGAAGACAAAACTGAGTTTATTAGTTGCAACCTACCAGCAAAGGATAGCGACTTTGTCATCCAGTTATTAATCTTCTTTTCCATTCGATCAATAAGAACCTTGCAATCTTTAAATAGAAGCCTAGATGAGATAAGCGGAACCCCCAGATAACGAACCGGAATAACACCCTCTTGAAATGGCATAATATCCATAATTTCCTGTCTAATCAAGTGTGGAACATTACAGAAGAACACTGTACTTTTCGCTGGGCTAGGAGCCAAACCAGAGATGTTAGTAAACGTCTGAAGCGCCTCTTTGACCCTTTTAACCGAAACAACATCACCATGAACAAAAATAAATAAGTCATCAGCAAACGAGACATTAATTATTTTTTGTTTGGCACACTGAGCATGGTATCTAAACGGAGAGGAAGCAGTCTGCTGAAGTAAACGAGAAAGAATCTCCATGATTAACGTAAATAAGTAGGGTGACATGGGATCACCCTGACGTAACCCTCGTTTTCCTCTAAAATAGCCATGAAGGTTTCCGTAATACTCTGAATTTTTGTTCGAGCATTTCGAGCTTTAACTGAATTATGAAAAAAACCTGGTATTCGAATCTCCCGCGCAAAGCCACTCAACCTTAGACTTCTGTTTAAGATAACATTCTTCATCATACGCCACAGATTGAAATTCTTGTAAACATTGCGTCTCCCGCTGCCTTAACCGAACATCCATAGGGTTCTGATCCACTTGAATCTGAATTTCATCCAATGTTTTCCTCAAATCAATAACCCTCTTATGTAAATTACCCTGATTGAAAAGAATCTTTCTCAACCTAGGTTTCAAGTTTCTCATTTTCTTTACAACAGAAAGCATCGGAATACCATCTATTGTTTTCATCCACTCCTGTTTCACAGACTCCTGAAAATCTGGTTTTGACACAATAAAATTCGGGAATTTAAAAGGCTTAGGCCTATTCCCATTGGAGCTCATCATTCTAAGAATACATGGAGTATGGTCTGACAACCGAAAAGGGTGAAACAAAGCAAACGCATCAGGAAATTGCTCAATGAACGACACATTACCCATAATTCTATCAATCTTTTTAAGAAGACCCACTCCGCTCTTTGGCTTTTGACTCCACGTGTATTGCAGCCCATGAGCATTAATGTCGAACAATTCAGCTTGAAGGATACAATCATGAAACTCACGCATACCAATAGACATGCTAGACGAACCAAATACAGAATCCTCAACATTTAAAGCCGTGTTAAAATCCCCCATAACTATCCACGGTTTACCATGACAGAACACTTTATGCTTACATAAATCCTCCCAGAGCAGTCTACGGTCTTGGTATTTATTTTCAGCATACACAAACGAACAAAAGTAACTCTTTTTGCTATCTTTTATAACTACCTGAGTATGTATCAGTTGATCAGTTTGATAAATAACCATAACATCAAACATATCAGGATTCCATCCTAAGATAATTCTCGTGCCTCGCGTGCATAAATCACCATTAGACATCCAACACCACTTACGGAACACATACTTGCAAATTTTAGCCAGCTTAGTAACATCCACATGCGATTCAAGGATTGCACACATATCTAATTTATTCTCAGCAACAATTGAACGAACCTCACTTTGTTTCAGGGGCCGGTTCAATCCCCTAACATTCCAGGTTATGATGCTACCCATTTAAACCATTGAGACCGGGAGTGCTTGCCCCCTCAGAATTAATAGGCTGATCATTCTTCATAAATTGTGCCATCTCCGTCGGAGTAACCTCTTTCATGTCACTATCAACCTGCCCCACCCTTCTTTGTTTCATCTCATTATCAACCTGCGATTGTCTAGCATTCTTGTTATTCTCTCCATCCTTCTTATCAGCAATATTTTCATCCCCATTCCCATCCTCATTTGCTAAAGCATCAAACGAATTACCTGTTTTGATTTGACTAGAACCCGAACTAGTACCAGTCTTCGTTCCAGATGTACTGGCAGCAAATCTGTTAGTTTTCGGCTTATAAACAAACTTTGTTTTCTTTTGTCCAACTCCAATCTTAGCAACCCTTCTCTTATCCGTGATAAAGCCTTCCGCATCCACCATTACTTGCTTCTGTTTGGGATTAACCGCTTTTGGACAGTTCTGATCGTTATGACCAAAGATGCAACATTCAGCACACCGGTGCGGTTTCCATTCATACTCAACCTTTACACTTTCCATAATGAATCCCTCATCATCCAATTTCGGAATGGCTACAACTATGTGATCCTTCAGAACATCATCCGCACTTACCTCAATCAAGGCTCTAGCAAAACTGCTCCTACCCCAACTATTGGCACACATATCCGCTGTATAGCTATCCAATCTCATTGGGACTCCAATCTTTGACGCCAACAAACTAAGACCATCATCCGTATAGATAGAGATCGGAACATTATGAAGCTTCACCCATATAGGAACCGACTTTATTCCTTCCTTTTTCAAACTAACTGATGGCGACCAGATATTAAGAATTAACGGAACTTTGCGGATTAACCACGGCCCTCCCTCAAGAACTTTATGCATTCCTTCCTTAGAATCAAACTTAAAGAAAAAGAAACCTTCAGCATTCATCATAATCTTGACAAATCCAAACTTCGACCACACATTTTTAACATAATACTCAACCACCGGAAACGGTAATCTATTTCCCAAGAAGTATCCAAATAAAACATTGTCAAACCTGTCTTGAACTTTCTTAACTACCTCCATAGGAATTACTATATCAGCTTCTTGGTGAGTCTCCATGGATTCCAATTTTCTGAAGTTCACTTCACGTTTAATACTAGGATTCAGCATCACCTTTTGCGCATAAGAAACCTTTTCCTCCTGATGCTTATTCGCATAAACATTTTCCAAAGGAACTGTTACTTTTTCCAACTCATCAATTACATTGATCTTGAGAAGTTCAACCTGGTTACTTGACACAATTCCACGTCTAGGAGCTAACGGGTTACCATCAATATTCAGAGTTCGAATAGGAGCAAACGGTTTACCATCAATTTTCAAAGACTTAGCATCAAGACTGTTCATAAACGAATCAAGATTAGGACGCCCCTCCTGTAGATTCGACGGCATAGCACTTGTCTTAGATATAAAAATATCTCCATGCAGCTTTTCGGTGAACGAGTGAAACCCTAAATCCTCCAAATCTGAATCTTTATTACTCTTCATGCACGACAACAACGTAAACGTCAATCACATACGGCACCAAGAAACCCTAATCCGAAAACCCTAGTGTTAATCTTCAACCCTTAACCGATTAATCCAATGTTTTCGATCTAGCTAAATTAAACTCAGTTAACCGCAATAAAAAACAATCAGATTAATAAATCAGAATATCAAATTAAACACTAAGGAGGCGATTGAAAAGAAAGAAAAAAACCCTAAATTCGAAATTGCTCACAATTGCTAACTAGTTCGTTATAGAGATTTGACAGAATCAAACCTCCAATCACAGACTGTTATACAAAAGATCACAAAGAAGAATCAAGGATTTCACGAAGAACAAGATCGCCTAGGGTTAGAGAGAAAACAGCCATCCGTGTATCTATTATCATAGCACATACTGTTCTTTCTCTAGGAGTTGCAAGGTAAACTGCAGCTGTTGCTTACGACCTCCCTTGGTCGCTGGCCATATATGAACGTAGTCAATAAGTATATGACTTATCCATGTATGGCTTACACGTTCGATTCATGAGGTCCATGAACATTGTCGATGCATGTGTTAAGAAAAAAAATGATACGACAAGGAACTCGTAATGCTCGAAGCTAGTCCTAAAGGTCGTTTTAGGGATATTTCCTTCTTGTATTCACAGTGGAGGACATCTTGTCCTCAAGTCTATCCTTAAGTGGTAACTAGGATCTTATGATTTTCCTGTTTCATGTCATCAGCCCTTGGCAAAAGATTCTGATTCTCAATTTTCTGAAATTTATGCAAAGTGGAGTCTACCAACTTTCTCCTTGTGTCCTTAACTAAGGATGTCATGTCCTTAATTTCCCTCTATCTAGCAGCTCTTGCAGTTATATCGGAAGCTCGTACTTCGCGGACGAAGCTAGTCGGTATGGCGTTAATCGGTACTGGTGCCGCTCTTGGCACGAGATTTATCCTAAACTCCTCTTGGAGCTGTGGAGGCATTTCTGACAGGTCTTCAGAAACGGCTACTGGAACTTCTTCCGCCACGGGGATGTCCTCAAGCTCTGCAGTTTACTTGGATATCCAATCCATGCTGACCATCAGATTATGACTTCTCAAGTTAATGGTAACATGAGGTTCCGGCCTTCTGAGTTCCTAAGTACAACCCTTAATTGTTTCGTCTGCTTAAACTAGCCTTCTATATGCCCATTTCTAAAGAATACGGGACGTCTATTTTACTCGAAACTTGGCCAAGCAGTTCCTTAAGTTCTAAGCATGCAAGGTTAAAGTTGATGCCAGTATTAATTAAAAGTAGACGCATAGGGCTGGTTAATAGGGAACGTACCCGTAACCGCATCTGGATCCTGGCGCGCTTCACGAGCTCCGATCGTGAAAACCCTTCCTTGCTTGTTTCTTCCCAGGGCAATCTTTCCTAAAGTGCCCTGCTTCACCACATCTGTAGCAGCCTGGTATTCTCTTATTTCTTCCATCTGGGTCCTTTGCCCAACAGGCGTCCTTGCTGTGCCCTTCTTTTCCACACTTTTCGCACCTAGGCCTCAGACATCGACCTTCATGGTGAAAATTGCAGTCCCCGTACCTCGACTTAGTCCCCGAGTAAATTTTACCACCGGCCTTATTAGTGGCTCCATCAGTTTTCCTGTCATGCGGCGGTTTCACTTTCTTTCTTTTGTTTGCTTTAGAGTGTCCATAGCTGACTTGGGTGCTCATCTTTAGGTTTGAGGACTTCCTCTTCCTGTTGCCTGATGACTCCACCTGAGTCTCTTTCTTGTTATCCTCAGATTCATAAAATTTTCCCATGCGCAGAGCTTCTTTAGTAAGAGTGACACTCAAATCGATAGCCTCTGCGATGGTCGAGGGCTTTGAGGTAGTAACCAAGCTCCTAATTTGGGGTGCAAGTCCCCAAATGAATCGTTCAATCCTTTTGAATTCCGGTTTGACTAAGTAGGTGACGACCCTAGACAAGTCGTGAAATCGTTGGACATATTCAGGAATCTTTGGCCCGTCCATTTTCAAATTCCAGAACTCTACCTCAAGCTTCTGGATTTCGGCCCTAGAACAGTATTTCTTTTCCATCATTTCCTTGAGCTCGTCCTAGCTCAATGCATAAGCAGCATCTGCACCAAGGGTCTGAACCTGAAGGTTCCACCAGGAGAGTGCGCCATCCAAAAACAACACTGAGATATAGGTAACACTCTGTTGGGGCTAACAGTTACTCATTCTTAGAATGGAGTCAGTCTTTTTTTTTTTGGTAAAGGGTTACCCCGGTGATTCTATATATTCACAAACAAACTGAAACAAGTAGTGTAGTGAATCTACACTAGTTCAAACATGAGACATGCCTCATGAATGTAGCACCACAAAGACAAATCATAAGAAAAAGCAAAACAACTAGTCTAAAAACTAGAAACACTCGAAAAAACAAAAACAGCTATTTAGCCACCATCATCTGATCGATCACCATCTTGAATATCCCAGTTACGCAACAGCTCCAACACATTGTGAGTCCGCTTCAGCCGAACTCCCATAAGCTTATACCGAATAGTGTTAAAGATAATTTGACATAATTGATCCGGAGGCCTCACTTGATTCTTGAACAATCTAGCATTCCGTTCTTGCCAAATAAAGTAAGCCGTAGCCGCCACCAAAATTCTACTCACATAGTTAGAAGCCGATTTTGAATTTGCACGATCCAAGAGCCATTCCACAATATCCTCCCATTTAGGGGCAACATCATACATACCAGCTTTATCACGAACACTATTCCAAATCTTTGCTGAATACTTACACTCGAAAAATAGATGCTCATGAGAATCATGGTTTTCATAGCATAGCAAGCAACACATCATATTCATATTCTTTCTTCTCGATAAATCCCATTTAAGGATAATGTCTTGAGTTAATAATTTCTTTCTCATAATCAGCCACAAAAGAAACGCGTGTCTCGGAATACAATGTGCACACCAAACAATCTTGCTCCACCCCACCTCTAAGTCACTATGTCGGACCGTATTCCAAATATTTGCAGCCGAAACTTCTGACACATCATCCCCACTTTTCCATTGTAACGTATCTCGTTTATCAGCTTCTACTTGGACTTGATCTAACTGTATAAGCACCGGAAATAAATCACGCCAAGCCATAGGCCATAACCACGAACCATTCATGTTAACATCAGCAACCGAAGCCTCCAATCTAAAACCTGCATTTGTTATAGTCCGTGGAGATAAAAAATTACCCAGTGGCCCCAAATCGGACCAAGAGTCGTACCACGCCGATGTCCTTCTACCATCCCCAATCCGAGAGCGAAAGTGGTCTCTCATAATCGGCCGCAATTGAAGGAGTTTACGCCAACTCCAGCAACAGTTAGACGGCGTCTTACTAACCCAAAAACTTTTACCCTTTAGTCTATAATCATGCACCCAATCCACCCAAAGAGAATTACGTTTAGTGATAATACTCCAGATATGATTTGCCATAAGAGCTTTGTTTACATCACCAATACGCCTAATCCCCAAACCCCCTTCAAATTTTGGAAGACAAACAGATCTCCATGAAACTTTCGCCTTACCTCTACGAAACGAGGCATCTTGAGACCATAGAAAATCCTCATTCTAGCCTCCAAGTCGCGAATAACCCGAGCCGGAAGAATAAACACAGAGGACCAGTATATATGCATCGATGATAAAACCGACAATATTAATTGCAACCTCCCTGCGAAAGACAAAAGCTTATTTCTCCAACTCAGTATTCGACTCTCCAATTTTTCAATAAGGACATTGCAATCCTTATAAATAAGTCTTGAAGAAATTAATGGAACCCCCAAATATCTAACCGGTAACGAACCCTCCACAAAAGGTAAAATATTAAGAATAGCATGTTTAACATTAGTAGGAACATTGCAAAAGAAAACCGTGCTCTTCGGAATACTAGGAGTTAAACCTGACATGTTGGAGAATGTTGTAAGAGAAGACATAATGCATTTAGCCGAATTCACATCACCTCTCGCAAACATGAAAAGATCATCCGCGAAGCAAAGATTTATAATCTGTTGACGCTCACATCTATTGTGGAATCTGAACGAAGTATCAATCGAAGTCTCGCGTTTTAGAATAGCCGTCAAAATCTCCATAACAAGAGTGAAAAGGTATGGAGAAATAGGATCCCCTTGCCTTAACCCTCTTTGGCCTCTAAAGTAGCCATGAACATTGCCATTGACACAAACCGAGAAAGATGGAGTACCCACACAAACCATAATCCAATCCACCATCCGACTATTAAAACCAAACCCAAGTAACGTTGATTTAAGAAATCTCCAGTCCACAGTATCATATGCTTTCTGGATGTCAACTTTGAATGCACACCTAGGAGGGCCCGAGTTTCTATGATAGTTGTGCATTAATTCCTGAGTAAGAAGGATATTGTCAGAAATTTTCCTACCTGGAACAAAAGCCGACTGATTAACACTCACGATCCCATTTAACCCCACTTTAATTCGATCCGCTATAATCTTACTAATACATTTATAGATCACATTGCAACACGCAATCGGCCGATAATCTGTGACATAAGCTGGCGTAGCAATTTTAGGAATAAGAACAATGAGAGTGTGATTCAACTCACGAAGCATTCTACCCGTAGAGAAAAAATCCATAACCGCCAAAGACACATCATGCAACGGCACCTCCTGTGTGTAGGACAATGGAGTCAGTCTTTTCTGACCAACGAACAAATGCAACGGCACCTCCTGTGTGTAGGATCGTTTTCAGACCCGAACGAGTCGATCAGAAGAGTTTATCTCAATACGAGTGGCGGAAACAAACGTATTGAGTTCAATTCAGCTAGATTCACACTTTAAACTGTCCGTATATTGATATAAGATCGATTACAAGCCTGTGGACACTTCGGCAGCACTTCGTTACACTGACCGGAATCCTCTATTTAGATTTCGCTTGGGAATGCCTATATATAGAGTTAGGATTCCGCTTGAGAGTGCCAAAGGCTCAGTTCAAGCGAAATCTCAACATGTTGATTTCGCTTGAGACTGCAAAGCCTCTTTCAAGCGAAATCTCCTACTTCAAGCGAAATCATCATATCTCGAACTACGTGTACTGATCTATCATTTTACTAACAAGACTCGATACAAGACGAAGTCGACAGACGCATGCACCATCAGACTCCCCCTCGAATGTTGACGAGTCTTCAGTGTCGAGTCTTCGGTTGTCAAACCTTCAGTCTTTATTAGTCTGCTCGCTCTCTCCAAAGATTCTCCATTTGAAGTATCCTCAATCAATATCTTTCTCTGTCTCGAAATCTTCAGGATCTGAAACTGTCTCTACAATCTTCAGACTCCCTCTTGATGTCTTCAGACTCCCCCTTTCGCTAAGCTGGGATCGCAGTCTGGAATTCATTTTCCACAGGTTCTTAGATCAAAACCTGGCACTCATCTAACTCAGGTATCAGAACCTGGCTAACCTGCATACATCTCTACCCAAAAATAAGTTTCACAAATTTAAAATTTTGCAAATTTAGAAACCACTTGCAGGTATCATTCAAAAATGATTTAATCTTTGAAAACCACTTAAAAACACAATTTCTTCATACATTCTTTCCCAAACCTGTTCATCAAATTTAGCACTTGGATTTTAGAAAATCAGCTCTCCAACATCAGTTGTCGAAAATCTTTTTGTATTTTTCAAAAATTTATGCTAAAACACACTAAAATCTTTTTGAATTTTTTAATGTAATGAAATGCAGTAAAAAAATATTTACAGACACTATTTTTGTGAGTTTGTGTAAGAGGATCATATCAGTATTTGAGACAAATCACCAACACCGTTAAGCTTTAAACATTTTAAGTTCTAAACGATTCACATAGATTGACGATATTGTTGTCCACTTAAACTCAATCTAAAAACTTTCGAAATGCTTACCGATATGTTAAGGTATATTAATTTGCACTAAATTCTTATGGATCCCACAATCTCAGCATATCCCCTTATCATGCAATACACTGACTCAAGTAATGCCTTTAAACTTTTATCAACTGTGATTTGTGCGAAAACAAAGAAGAATGTTTAAACATTAACAATCAGGTCGATACTTCCGTATACGCAGAGAAAGTCCAATGTTTAAACAAAATAAGAAAATAAAAATAAGTTGAAGTTGTTTAGGCTTTAACCACCAGGTCGATACTTCCGTATACGCAGAGGAGGTCCAAAGCTTAAACGAAACACCAAAGAAAATAAAGCAGAACGTTTAGGCAATAACATCCAGATCGATACTCACATATACGCAGAGGATGTCCAATGCTTAAACAAAATAAAGAAATCAAACAAGTTTAAATCTTTTCAAAATGAAATACACAATCACAGCGACTTTTCAGCAAAGTTGTGAAAGTTCACAAACTTAACCAGTTTTATGTCTTTCGACAATCAGCGATTACTGAGTAGGCACACAATCAAGAAGGACAAAACCAAGTACTATGCTTTTGACCATGTTTCCCACTAGAACTAGGCCTTTTCATTTAGGTTTGTATCGTTATCGCAAATCTACTGGTCTAGCTGAGCCTACCGTCACATCTTTAGTGAGACCGTTTATTACATTTTATCATTCCATTTCTTTAGCATGTCGTGACACTCCACTGATGTACTATCATTTCCTCTTTTTACAACAAAACTCATTTTTCATTTTATCATGTTTTTGGCTTTTTCAAATTTTCTAATGTTTTTGGATTTTCTAAAAATTTACTCCCCCTAAACTTCAAACACATTTAACGGAAATTTGAAAACAAACTGTACAAGTAGAGTGACAACTGATATCGAATCACTTCAATTCGCCATCCACTTGGCATAAACAATCAGAACTCTCCCTTACAACAAACTATTTTCGATACATACCCTAGTTTTCTCTCTCTCTAATGGAGAAAATCGACCCTCTTGATTCCTTGACCTAAAACTCGTTTTTCTTGATGATTGTAGGGATTGTTTTGTGTGATTAGAGTCTCATCAATTCTGATTACACTTACGATTCAATATAATCATTCTTTGATTCGTTTTTGTTCAAGATTAGGGTTGGTTTTTCGGTTTTTTCTACACTTGGTTGCCGCAGGTTGTTTGCTTTCGTTGTTAATCTTGATTGGGTATACAAAGAGAGATTGTTTTGCTGCTTTTGTAATCTGAATCATCCCTTCTTGATCGATTTGTTCTTGACGGCTGCTAGGGTTTTTCAGCTCTGCGGAGTGGTTGCTTGTTCCAGCAACATCCATTCGCTGATTATTATGTTCGCTGGTTAAGTTTGTTGCGGATTAAGCTTTTGTTCGCTGATTAGTTGGCTGATTAAGTTCGTTCGCTGATTGTTTATGTTCGCTGATTATTCAGCAACATCTCGGTAGAGTTCCAGCAACAATGGATGGCCAAGATGCTGAAAATTCTAATGTGTTTGTGAAAAAGATTAAGAACATTGATGGTAAACCTTTTGAGCCTAGACAAATTTCACTTATGCCGGCTAGGGTTGCTGAATTGCCGAATAAGAAGGTATGTTTTATGATGCCGCTTAATGATTCTGAGCATGTTATTGGCAGCTCTGATTCTCCTAATCAGATTTATGCAAAGGTGTTTGACAAACGAAAGGTAGCATTTGTGCTACCGTTGAAGGATGTTAGTCCTCCTCGTGTTCAAGATCAGATACAAGATGATAATGCTCATGTCCAATCTTATGCGGATGTGGTCCTAAATGAACAGGTCGAGCATGGGGATATTAAGCGTGATAGTGATTTAATTCAGAAACAGAAGGATGATAAATTTGCTAGGAAGGCCAATGATGCGGCTGAACAAGTTCCTAAAGTCAACTTTCGTTCGCTAAACTCAGACGTCTCAATGGATGGAGTGGATGTAGTGCTTCCGATTGATTCTGTTCGCCAGGTTAACGACAGGTTAGCTAACACTCTTTATGGTTATTTTCTGGGGGATAGAATTGCGTATCCAGTAGTTGAACACTTTGTGAGAACAAATTGGAAGAAACATGGTCTTCAGAAAACTATGATGAATTCGAATGGTTTCTTTTTCTTCAAGTTTGAAGACAGAAAGGGTATGGATGTGGTTCTTGAAGGGGGTCCATGGATGATCCGTAACAAACCTATGTTTCTCAACATTTGGTCCCCTACAAACACTCTTAAAAAAGAAGAAGTTAAAAAGGTTGCAGTTTGGGTTAAATTGCATGATGTCCCTCTAGTGGCATATTCTGATGATGGTTTAAGCATGCTGGCTTCAAAAATTGGGAATCCTGTGCGGCTGGATTCGTATACTATTGATATGTGTAATGAGGCTTGGGGAAGGAGCAGCTATGCTAGGGCTCTTATTGAAATTTCGGCTGATCAGGATTTGAAAGAGACTCTTACCATGGCTATTCCTGATTTGGATGGGAATAAATATGTTACTGAGACTATTAGGGTGGAGTATGAATGGGAACCACCGAGATGTGCCCATTGCTGTGTTTTTGGGCATATTTATGAGGAGTGTCCTAAAGGCATTCGATCGATAGTGAAACCTCCTACAAACAATCAGAAAGTAGATGAGGATGGTTATACGGAAGTCAAGACAAAGAAGAATGTAAAGAAGAGCGATTTTCAAGTTAACAATCAAAAGCCCAAGTTTGAATATAGACCTGTGGATAAGAAGAAAAAGGCAGTGACTAGCTCGTCAAAGGTTCAAACACACAATTCTTTTAGTGCTCTTGGGTTTGTTGAGGGGGACGGGGGTTCCTTCCAAGGGAGATCTAAAGGGGGACATGAGCTAAATGCGGAGTCTGACGATGATGAGGTAGAGAATGTATATGATGAAACGAAGGAGTTTATGACATCGGGTATACATCCTACATCTTCCAGTACAGGGGCAAGCACCTCTCACATAAAGGTGTCCAATGGATAGGTGGCTTTTGTTTCATGCAAAGGGGCTGCCGGATGGTAGCAATTTCATTTTTGATGATGGTGGTTGACGTCGTTTGTTTGTTATTTTCGTTTGTCTACTAGTTAGTCATTATCATGATTGTAGTAGGCTAGGTTGAGGTGGTAACTTGTTTTGTTTTGATTTTTTGTTTACATATACGGGGCATGTCCTGTATATGAACTAGTGGGGAACTCATCCTCACTACTTGTTCTTATTTGGCGGTTGTCTATAATAGAATCACCGGGGTAACCCTTTACCCAAAAAAAAAAAAAAATACAACAAACTATTTTCCCATTGATTTCAAAACACTTAAGTTTATTTTAATCAAATGGTTTTTCCGGAAAATTAGTTTTGTTGATTGATTTTACCATTTATAGGTTAGGGGTTTGGTTCATCACATTGTCTTTCAACCATTTGTAGGAAAATTCAAGTACAACTTAATTTCCTTGATTTACCACTTATAGAAATAGTCCAATCAAGTTCAAACTAATGACCTTGATTTTACCACTTGTAAGTTACAACCTTTTTCAACCACATGGCTTACCAACCAATACCACTTGTAATTTACCATATGTAGGTTGAATTCTCAAGATGCCGATTCCTACTCCTCGCTTACCAACCTGGGAGTTCCGGCAAGTCACACTTCTACAAAAAACAATTTTCATAAACAATGAAGAATGATGCCGATTCATGCTCCACAATTACCAACTTGGGAGCTCCGGCAAGTCAGGTTTTTATTCTTTGAAAAATATTGACACCCAGGCCTGACCATCCTTGGGTGTAACCACTTCTTTTTCAACCTCACTTTCAACAGACTTGTGAACACTCTTTTTGGATACATAAAATTCTTTAACACTCTTAGCCTTACCATCGACCATTTTTCCAAAAATGTGTTTCACATTCCCATTGAAAGCCTTTTCAACATCAAATTTATTCTTTTCAGAATAAAATTGATTTGAAATTTCCACTTTTCCAACTTTCTTTTAAAAATTTTCAGTCTTTAGTAAAGGAAAATTTTCATCAATCATAATCGGGACAGATTTCTCATTTTTATCAACAACCTGTGGCTCCTTTGTCTTTGTGGAGACAAATTCATCGCCAATAGATAGCTCCTCTGATTTTGACAAATCAGATTCATCACTAAAACTACCTCCTGAACCCTTAACCACCCACTTCTGATTTTTCAGATTTTCTTTTCTTTTTAAAACATTCCTTGAACATTCACCAACTTCAAAAGTTGAATTTTCAAAACCTGTAAATTTTCTGGTTTTAAGTTCAGTTTTTTTTTTGGGTAAAGGGTTACCCCGGTGAATTTTATAAAGAATCAAAGAACAGGGTGCGACAAGAGTTTGACACACACTACTAGGCTTGACAGGCCAAGCCTAGGCAAAACAAGACAAAACAACTCACCAACAGCCAAACAAACTAAAACAACCCGAAGACAAAGCTAACTAACTACAATACACTAGCAAACTAGAATCGCAATTAGCCCGGTTCGTCTTCTTGTACTCCCCATGTTTCCAAAAGCTTCCTATAATTCATATCTCGTCCGATCTTGAAACCCATTATACGAAGCCGCACTATATCAAAGATAAGCTGTGCCACCGTCTCTTCCTTCCTGTGTATGTCGGAAAACAGCCGGTTATTCCGTTCTTGCCATATAAAGTACGTAGAGGCAGCTACCACAAGCTTACAGACAATGTGTTCCAGTTTCTTTGAACTCGCATTCAGCTCTATCCACGCCATGATTGAGCTCCACGAGTCGTTAACATTTACCATATCAACTTTTTCCTTGACAATGCTCCAAATCTTGGCCGCAAAGGAGCATTGAAAGAATAAATGGTCTCTTGAGTCTCGTCCATAGTTACAAAGGGGACTGCACATAAGACGTAAATTTGTTTCACTCCCCGCTTCCCAAACTGCCAACCTATCTTGCGTCTTCAGCTTATTCTTTAGAACTAACCAAAGATGAAAAGAATGTCTTGGGATGCATTGGCCATACCACACCATATTCACCCAAGCCACCTTGTTATCCCTTACCCGAAGATTATTCCAAGCTTCCCAAGAGCTAAAATGCATAATTTTTCCTTCCACAGATTTCCATCCCAGTCTATCAACCGAATCAGGAACAAGAGGATGAGCCATGACATTTATGAGTACTGGAAATAAATCATACCATGCCTGAGGCCACCGCCAGTTGCCATCATCGTCTAGAAGTTCCGCAACAGTAGTTTGCAAATTAAAACCCGCTTGAGCAATTCTCCTTGGCATAATGAAGTTTCGGATCGGACTGCACGAGCACCAATTATCACTCCACGCATTTGTCTGGGAACCACTCCCAATCAACTTCCAAACATAAGGTCTGACAAACGGACGAATAGATAAAATCTTTCGCCAACTCCAAGTCAAATTACCACGGTTTTAAGTTCAGTTTTCTCAACAACTTTTTCCTTTTGTTTACCAGAGACTCCCTGTTTTGTTTGTATTGTCTTGGGACAATTTCTGGCAATATGACCAACTGTTTTACATTGAAAACAAGTTCTTGTCTCAGTCTTCTTCTGAACAACACTATTCTTCATCTCTTCTTGCTTCTTTGCAAGGAATTCTTCATTCATTTGTTTCCAGAATGAACTCTTCTGTTCTTTCTCAGCACTTGTTCCTGAAACAAAAATAGTTTTTGGTTTATAAATTTTCTCATTTTTATAGTTTTTCGGTGGAATAAAACCCAAACCATTCTTTTTGAAATTACCATTATGGTTTGGTTTCTTTCGATAACCATAACCAGAACTGTAACCCATTTTCTTGTTTAATCGTTGTTGAACTCTTGAGGTGTGTAAGGTCTTGGTTTTTCAGAAAGATTTACATCCTTTATTTCAGAAATATTAATTTCTGTTAGTTTGAAAACCTTTTTAATCATTTCTGGTTTAACACCTCTTATTGGAAAAGTTTCATCAGAATATAATTTTTCGGAATCATTCAAAGTATATGCAACTTTGAATGTTTCGTCATTCAAATTAGATTTTGATAAAAGAAATTCTTTATTGTACTCCCGTTTTTCCTGTTTGACTTTTTGACTTGACAAGTCAGACTTTGACTTGTACTATGATTTTGACTCCGACATTGACTCCTCTGATTCATCCTTATCCAACACCTGATCGACCACCTTTTTTATTAACTCGGACTCATGATCAGTATCGGACGACGTGAAGGTGACATCTTGTCACACCCCTACCACGTAGGACAACCAAATGTGGCGGAAAACGTCGGGGAGTGTTGTAACAGAATCATTGTTTCATAACACATGGAAATTTAAATATTGTTTTATTGATTAAAGTAGTTACAATGTCTTGATAATCAAAGAAACATAACATAAATAACTAGTCTTGCATCTTTTATTGTCGCTAAGGCCCAAGTCCGCCTAAGTGTATCTTGATAAATCCTATGCATCATTTCCTGAAACACATGTGAAAATTGGTACGTCAGCATAAAAATGCCTGTGAGATACATAGGTTTATGAAAATAGGATTCATGACTTATTGTTTAAGAAAATGTTTAGTCATGAACCTTGTAATTTGATTCATCTTGTAAATCATTTGAAAAGTGATAAATAAACCAAAGGATATAATAATACATGGTTAAGTGAATAACCATGTGAAATGAGTTTGTATAAATTAAGTTGTTTGTAAAACAATGTATTGTGAAAAGTATGTTATTTGTATAAATGTTATATGTCCAAACTGAAATGATTCAAATACGCTACGATGTGTAATACCATACAATCACTTATATATAGGAAGTACCAGCGGCGTATCCACCATGCTTGTATCATATTACACACGCCTCGTTACTTAAATCACTTACCCAAACAAACCACCAATGTAAGATGTCTATGTTTAAACCAATTGCCAAATGTATTGAATAATATGTCAGAATGTTTATGTCAAGATGTAAATCATGCAATGTATAACCAATGTCTAAAATGTTTATGTGTCAAATGTAAATCATGTAATGTGTAATCAAAATGATATGTATGGCTAGTGAAATGCATCAACTAAACCATAGGTAAAATGCACAAAAGAAAGTATTGAAGTAAAACTCGGTTTAAATCAAAGTTATGTTTTGTGGAAATGCATGCTATACTGATACGAACATCTATGCGGTGTTGTGAAAATGCATACATCCAAGCCTTGAGATTGTGGCGATAAACCCTTAAACAAATTAAAGGTTTATCTTGTTGTAAATGTATATCGAATTCGGTCATTCCTTTCATCCCCACCTACCCAGGATGTCCGGAACGGGAGTTGTCAATTCCTATGGTACCACTACCTACTAACGAACGGCATGATCGGTGTTAATGAATGTATTGTTCCATTTATACAAACCAAATATCATATCAAAATGTAAGCATGTGATGAAAACAAATGTACTAAGTATGCAATAGATGGACATACATAGCATGTGATGTGATGTGAAACGATGTACTAAGTATGAACTAAATGGACATACATAGCATAAAATGTAATGTAAAACGATATACTAAGTACGCACACAATGGGCATACATAGCATGAAATGTAATGAAATCATGTACTATAAATGTACTAATGAACATAGCATGTATATGATGTGAAAACATGGAAAGCATGAAAGTAACAAGTAGGCACATGTGTTCCACCTCAAAATGTTTGGAAAACAGTAAAAGAGGGGTCTATGTACTCACTTGAGATTGCTCAGAAGACCTAAGATAACCACCAAGCAATGCTAGAGATCACGGAATCAAACGACACCTAATATAGGTAACTATGTTAATAAACCGGACCTAATATCGGAAGATCGGATAGAATGCGGGTTCGTAAACCAAACGAGTATGGAGACTCGTGTAATATGGTTTAACAAAGCCCACATACTAAAACAAAACTTAACCTAAGTGTTTGTGACCCATTACGACCCGTTTAGGTAGCTTATACTACTTTAACGCGTCGTTCGCGTAAAACGCGTTCGGAACGCCTAACTAGTCCTATGACAAGTAAAATATGCCTTAACATGTCTAATATGGTTGTCAAATCAGTTTAGATGTCAAACGTTATGTTACATATATTTAAAACGAATTTTGGCATCAAAGGGGTATTTTGGTAATTTACCTAAGGCATATAAACTACCTATCATACAACTACTTAAACGAAGTGACCATAAGGTATAACCTCGGAGGGTTATTCCCTATATACTATGGTCACCTAATGTGTTTGGTCGGATCCTAATGATCGACCAAATGGGTCGGGTTCGAAGGTATAAGCGATTTATTAGATCGCTTACCCTTACGACCCTAGACAACGTGGTAATCAGTAGGCATAGTCCCAAGGGACTATAACCATCGTGATTACAATCACGTTGCGAAGTTCAAACGAACTTCGCATTGACCATAAACTGGTCAACGCAGAAAGTCAAACAAAGTTTGACTTTCGGACTCGAAAAGCAATAAAAGAACGAAAGAATACTTACGAAGGGTCCCCGAATGCTAATCTAGATCAAAATAACTCAGGTATGAAACAATGGTTCCAACTTAGAGTCTTTTTGATCAGATTCTTGTGAGGAATGTGAAGGGTGGAGGTGGGTATTTATAGTTTTCGGTTCACCGTTAGGATCATTTCTTGGAAAAGGGGGCACGATCTAAGCCGTACACTTGTTGAAAAGTTGTGGTAACTCATTTGCCATCCACCATAAGAGTTTTGTGTAACACCTGTGCCTCCACGGCCATCAAACAAATACCAAACCAATGAAATATTATATTTCATACTTGGGATTTGTAAAAATATGTGTATCATTTGCACATATCAATTCTCGTTCAATTTCAAGCCTTAAATCGCTTTCTGGAGGGTTATACGCGCTCTGATGAGTAGATATAACCAGTTTAATCCAACGAACACTCCGGAATAGTGAAATAGGCTTAACATACCTTAAATAACCTTTACATAACTTAGATATAAGTTTTGGAAGGTTTGGTGTGGTGAAATCAAAGTTAAATAGCTTACAGGGACTAAAGTTGACAAACTGCGAAAGTATGCCAATTTGAACTGTAACAGACATTCCGGAACATGACCATAAGTTAAACACACCTTAAATATCCTTTACATAGCTTAGAAATAGGCTTTGAGGGGTTTGGTGTGCTAAAATAAACTTTTGGAACATTCAGGGACTAAAAGTGTCAAAAAGTGCACAAGTTTGCATTTTCGCGCATAACTTACGTTCTGAATACATCTGGACATCCAAAAATTTATGGAAGCATGACTATATTTTATTTTAGTGTTCGCCTTAAGAAAAATCCATTCGTTGCGTCATTTGGATCGTTTTTCGCGCTTATGCGCATTCCGTCGTAATTAAGCGAACATCGCGTTCGTACGACCAAACGAACCATCATCCGGCATATTTTTGAGTATGTTTTGAGTTCCCTATACTTTAACTTCATTTTAGAGCCTTGAAATGAGGTTAACGGGGTTCAAACGCATCGAAAATCGCTTAAACAAGGTGCAGGGACCATTTCTGCAAAATCTGCCAAAACAGGGGCCTAGCGTGACGCGAGGGTCCTTAGCGTCACGCGAGCCCCTATCTGGACCAGATTCAGTGTTTTTATCACAAGTTGCAGCCACTTAAATCCTTAACCACATGTTTAAGATGATGTGTCACAAAGTTAAGGAGCCTATGTGGTTCCATAACATTTCAACAAGTGTACGGGGTAGATCTTTTCCCCTTTTCCAAGAAACGATCTCAACGGTTACCCGAATTCTATAAATACCCATCCACCCACAACCCCAAAACCCACAAATCTGATTAAGAAAGCTCTAAGTTGGAACCTTCGTTTCATACCTGAGCTATTTTGATCTAGGTTAGCATTCGGGGACCCTTCGTAAGTATTCTTTCGTTCTTTTCCTTATTTTTTACTGCTTTTCGAGTCAGAAAGTCAAACTTTGTTTGACTTTCAGCGTTGACCAGTAATGGTCAATGCGAAGTTCGTTAGAACTTCGCAACGTGATTGTAATCACGATGGTCATAGTCCCTTGGGACTATGCCTACTGATTACCACGTTGTCTAGGGTCGTAGGGTAGGCGATCTAATAAATCGCCTATACCTTCGAACCCGACCCAGTTTGGTCGATCATTAGGATCCGACCAAATACATTAGGTGACCATAGTGTAGGGAATAACCTTCCGAGGTTATACCTTATGGTCACGACGTTTAAGTAGTTGTATGATAGGTAGTTTATATGCCTTAGGTAAATTACCAGAATACCCTTTTCATACATAATTGGTAATTAAGCATATGTAACCTAAACTTTTGTCACGTAACTGATTATGTAACATGTTTAGGCATATAATACTTGTCATAGGACTAGTTAGGCGGTCCGAACGCGTTTCACGCGCACGACACGTTAAAGTAGCATAAGCTTCCTAAACGGGTCGTAATGGGTCGTAAACAATTATGTTAAGTTTCATTTAGCATGTAGGCTTTGTTAAACCATATCACGTGAGTTCCAACACTCATTTGGTTTACAAACCCTAATGCTACCCAGTCTTCCGAGATAGGTCCGGTTTGTTAACATAGTTACCTATACTAGGTGCCGTTTGATTCCGAGATCTCTTGCATTGCTTGGTGGTTATCTTTATACAACTGAGCAATCTCAAGTGAGTACATAGACCCCTCTTTTACTGTTTTCCAAACTGTTTTGGGGTGGAACACATGTGCCTACTTGTTACTTTCATGCTTTCCTGTTTTCACATCATATACCGGCTATGTTTGTTAGTACATTATAGTACATGATTTCATTACATTTTATGCTAGGTGTGCCCATTGTGTGCATTACTTAGTACATTGTTTTACATGACATTTCATGCTAGGTGTGCCCATTGTGTGCATTACTTAGTACATTGTTTTACATGACATTTCATGCTAGGTGTGCCCATTGTGTGCATTACTTAGTACATCGTTTTACATGACATTTCATGCTAGGTGTGCCCATTGTGTGCATTACTTAGTACATCGTTTTACATGACATTTCACGCTACGTATGTTCATTTGATTACATACTTAGTGCATCGTTTTCACATGCTCACATTTTGTTATGACATTTGGTTTGTTTACATGGGACAATATATCCATTAACACTAGCTACGCCGTTCGTTAGTAGGTAGTGGTACCATAGGAATTGACAACTCCCGTTCCGGACATCCCAGGGTAAGGGGACAGAAAGGAATGACCGAATTCGTTGACATTAAGACAGATAGACCTTTAATTTGTTTAAAGGGTTTTATCACCACAGTCGCCAGGCTTGGATGTATGCATTTTCACAATACCGCATAAATGTTCATATTAAATAGTTGCATGCATTTACACAAAACATAGCGTTGATTTAAACCATGTTTTACTTCAATACTTTGTTTTTGTGCATATGGTTTAGTTGAGACATTTCACTTGCCATACATGACATTTTGACATAGACATTTGGCATGGATATTTGACATAGACATTTGACATGGATATTTGACATAGACATTTGACATGGATATTTGACATAGACATTTGACATGGATATTTGACATAGACATTTGACATGATTTACATCTTGACATAAACACTTTGACATATTTTTCAATACATTTGACAATTGGTTTGGTTTGATTAAGTGATTAAGTAACGATGCGTGTGTAATATGATACAAGCATGGTGGATACGCCGCTGGTACTTCCTATATATAAGTGTTTGTATGGTATTACATGTCGTAACGTTATTTGAATCATTTCAGTTTGAGACATAGAACATTTCATACAAATAATATACTTTTCACAAGACATTGATTTATAAACAACTTATCTTATGCAAACACATTTTACTTGGTTATTCATTTAACCTTACATTTATTTATACTTATCATCTGATCTTATCATTTTTCAAATGATTTAAAAGACAAAGCAAATAACAAGGTTCATGACTAAACATTTTCTCAAACATAAGTCATGAATCTTATTTTCACAAAACCTATGTATCTCACAGGCATTTTTATGCTGACGTACCTATTTTCACATGTGTTTTTCAGGAGCTGTTGCATAAGATGTTCAAGATACACATAGACAGACTTGGGCTTTAGTGACAATAAAAGATGCAAGACTAGTTAATTATGTTGTATTTCTTTGTTTGTTAGGACATTGTAACACTTTTAATCAATAAAACGAAACTTCTATTGCCATGGATTTGAAACAATTAATTCTGTTACAACACTCCCCGATATTTCCGCCACGTTTTGTATGTTCTACGTGGTCGGGGTGTGACATTTTGCACTTGACACTTGGCCTTTGGAGAGTGTTAAGGGCTGTTAACAGCTGTAAAAAAACGTTTTGCTGCATCTGGCCCCTACTTACGGACCTAGTTTGGCAGATTTACAGTTTCAGTCCCTGCAACCTCAAAACTTGGTTTTCGATGCGTTTTTTGACACGTTAACCCCATTTCAAAGCTCTAAAATGAAGTTAAAGTATATGGCACTTAAAATGTGTTCAAAAATATCTCGGGTGTCGGTTCGTTTAGCCGCACAGTTACGTTGTTCGGTTAATTACGACGGAATGCGCATAAGCGCGAAAAATGATCCAAATG
This sequence comes from Helianthus tuberosus, assembly GCA_030545235.1. Lineage (NCBI taxonomy): Eukaryota > Viridiplantae > Streptophyta > Magnoliopsida > Asterales > Asteraceae > Helianthus > Helianthus tuberosus. The sequence goes on along the minus strand of CM060387.1, from coordinate 113,927,392 downwards.
GCGTGACGAAAGGATTTTTCTTATGCCAAACACTAAAATAAAATATTTTAGTGCTTACATAAATTTTTGGATGTCCGGATGTATTCAGAACGTAAGTTATGTGCGAAAATGCAAACTTGTGCACTTTTTTGACGCTTTTAGTCCCTGAATGACCCCAAAAGTTTATTTTAGCATACCGAACCCCTCAAAGCCTATTTCTAAGCTATGTAAAGGATATTTAAGGTGTGTTTAACTTATGGTCATGTTCCGGAATGTTCGTTACAGTTCAAATTGGCATACTTTCGCAGTTTGTCAACTTTAGTCCCTGTAAGCGTATTAACTTGATTTTGCCGTACCAAAGCCTTCAAAACTTATTTCTAAGTTATGTAGAGGTTATTTAAGGTATGTTAAGCCTATGTCATTGTTCCGGAGTGTTTGTTGCATTAAACTGGTTATACTTACGCGTCAGTGCGCGTATAACCTTCCAGAAAGTGATTTAGAGTTTGAAATTGAACAAAAAATGATATGTGCAAATAGTACACATATTTTTACAAATCCCAAGTATGAAATACAATATTTCATTGGTTTGGTATTTGTTTGATGGTCGCAGTGACCCAGGTGTCACAGTCTCCCCTACTTTAGGAAATTTCGTCCCGAAATTTATTTAGAGGAAACTTGTGAGAGCTTGAAAACATGAAGTTGAAAAGATCGAACAACATTGGTTAGGGTTCTGAACTTCTAGTAACTTTAATAACATCATGCTTGCAATGTAAGAGGGATACTTATATACAAGTATATGAAGCGTCATTGGTGCGTCCACCGTACCTCCATTACATCGTTCTCATTTTGTTATTGTTGTCGCTATCGGTTCTTACACATAATAAATCTTACTGGGTTTCTGTGCACTAAATTTCATAATTATGTACGCGTCCATAATTAGACAATTCCTTGCATAGTTCACACAGTCTATTTTATAATGTGCAGAGTAAAACCAAATGAACAATTCTGTGATGAGTGTGACTAGACCGACATAGAGTCCTTTTAATTAAATCAATAAATGATCTAAATAGACTATCAAGGAATCTGTTCAGCTACATCACTTAGATGTCGTTCTTTAACCAAATTGTGAATCAATCTTTTTGACTAGACCACTAAAGGGTCTCTTATGAATCATGGAGTGGTACTATATAATCCAAGGGTCTTAACTATTACATAGAAGCCCATTAAGGATTTAAGGTAGTACCTTTTGACTATCCTGCTACGAATCCCTCATGTGAAGATATGAAAGATCCTGCGAATATCCAGAGTATAAAAACACAAAATGCATAAAAGAAAACATAAGATGAATAAACACATAGTCACATAATCACAAAATCGTTTGTTAATTTGTCTTGTTAATTGCGTACATGCATTTAAAGCACACTAGGAATCCATTCCGTGGATTTCATTTTGTACTTTAAACGTTATCAAGAATCTAACTATAAAGATCGAAAGATTCAAAAAGAAAATTCGATTTCGATTATTAGGAACCGAAATGTTCGAATTAAGGTACATAAGGAATCCAGTTAAGGACTCTGATTTGAATGATGATCATCCACTAGGGTCTAAATGTGAAGATAAAAAGATCCCATATGGATTTTAGAAGTTGAAGATGTCTTGAAACCTTGCACTGGACGTGCTTATGTCAAAACATGAAGTAAAAATGCTTATGAAGTTGAGATGCTAGATATGCCAAGGCAACATATGAAGCAGAATTTGAAGGTTAAGTAAATGTATGAGGAAAATATATTTGGAAAACTATGCATGGGGTTCTAAAAATGTTTTTGAAACCTTATATATATAATACTTTTGAAATCATAAAGTAGGTTTTTAGATAAGTATATTTATAAAAATGTTTTAAAATCATGCGAAATGAATTTTTTTGAAATTATGTATAAGGTTTTTGGAAAACATGAATGATGCTTTTGAAATCATGCACTTGATAAGAAAATATACTGTGTTAATATTGTTTTCAGACTATATGAAATATTTTTTTTGTTTTTGAAAACATAACCAATGTTTTTGAAATAACATAGACAATGCATTTGAAAAAAAAAATTGTTTTCAAACTATATGAAATGTTTTGAGATCATGAAGATTGTTTTTGAAATACTTGTACTGTGTATGTTGAAAAAAATCAAAACGTAATGGGTATGAGATTTGAAAATACCCTTAGTTATCTAACCAAGGATTCAAAGATACAGATGTGTAAAAAGCACGATTACTCATAATTTCACTTTATTTCATGTACTTCGTTTCTTAGAATGAAACGAGTACTTAAAATTTTTGAGGGAATCATGAGCGATCATTTGAAAGAGAGAAATCACAAGAGTAGTTTGCAAGGTACATAGTTTCTTGATGTAGGTATCATAGGAAAAGTCATACACACATGTAACTACACTTGTATATCAGAATTGTGAACAATAATTTATTTATAAACAAAACAGATTGTTTCACATTACAAGAAAACAGGAGAATAAAAGCATAAGACAGCAGCATCCTCTAGTCAGCCAACTGCTCATCCATGGGTTGGATTTGCATTAGCAAGCTTTGGGCATTTGTTCCTGAAATGGCTCGTATCGCCACAGTTGTAGCACGATCCAGGCGGAAAGCGAGCTTGAGTAGGGTTGACTTGGAGTTGGGTAGCAGCAAGGTTTATAGCAGCTTTGTTTTGGATAGCAAAGCGGCATGTGTTGACCAAATGTCCCCTCCGTCCACAGTAGGTACATTTGGAGCAGGGTATGAGGTTTGAATGATGACGGTTGCATCGTTTGCACAAAGGGGCAGTTCCTATGTATGGCTTCCTAGCTGGTGGCCTTGCCACATGGCTAGGTCCCGCTTGATTAGGTGTAACCGCTGCGGGTTTCCTTGAAGCCTTACGCTTCCTTGATTTTGGTGCTGGCTTGACTTCTGCTTCCTTTGGTGGCTCTTGAGTGGCTTCATTGTCGAGACGAGAGGCTTCATTGTTGAGACGAGCCATGGCAATGCCTAAATCCACAGTCTTCTGAATCACTTCGCCTATTTGCTGGGCAAATTTGGCTGTTCGCTCGGACATTTGACCAGTGCTGAGAGGAAGAGACATTCTAGAAGAAAATGAAAGACATAGGAAGAAACAAGTGAAAGGTTATTGGATAATCAATACAGAATGGTAACGAATGAAAATTGCGATTATTTGATTGTTACCTAAGGCAAACAAATGAGATGGTGACAAATCAAAGTAAGCGGATCATATTAATGTATCACTGAAGACATGCTCGCCTATAAGTGAACACTCACCCCAAGAGTTCCCAGGTAAGAGTGACTTGTCCGATACTGCAGATTTGTACGAACACTCTAGCCTTCGACAGAAAACTCAGGGTACAGGCATTCACTCTTCCAGTTTGCACGTGTTCACATTATACGACCCAAACTTTGACGAGATTTGAAAACTTAAAGGGTTCAAAACCTTATAACAGAGGGTTCAAAACCTAGTAATCAATCATCCTAGAACAGATGATTAGTTTTCAAAGCGGTTTTGAAATTTATGTTCTTGTTGTGGTTGTCACCTAAGGATAGGTGACAGTATTGTTTTATGACTAAACGCAAGTAAACTCGCGTTAGGGTCCTAGAAAGGTTATAGACTAGGTCAAAGTATTACTAATAACCTAATTCCCTATAACCATGAGCTCTGATACCAACTTTTCTGTCACACCCCGACCACGTAGGACAACCAAACGTGGCGGAAAACGTCGGGGAGTGTTGTAACAGAATCATTGTTTCATAACACATGGAAATTTAAATATTGTTTTGTTGATTAAAGTAGTTACAATGTCTTGATAATCAAAGAAACATAACATAAATAACTAGTCTTGCATCTTTTATTGTCGCTAAGGCCCAAGTCCGCCTAAGTGTATCTTGATAAATCCTATGCATCATTTCCTGAAACACATGTGAAAATAGGTACGTCAGCATAAAAATGCCTGTGAGATACATAGGTTTATGAAAATAGGATTCATGACTTATTGTTTAAGAAAATGTTTAGTCATGAACCTTGTAATTTGATTCGTCTTGTAAATCATTTGAAAAGTGATAAATAAACCAAAGGATATATATGTATAAAAGAATAATACATGGTTAAGTGAATAACCATGTGAAATGAGTTTGTATAAATTAAGTTGTTTGTAAAACAATGTATTGTGAAAAGTATGTTATTTGTATAAATGTTATATGTCCAAACTGAAATGATTCAAATACGCTACGATGTGTAATACCATACAATCACTTATATATAGGAAGTACCAGCGGCGTATCCACCATGCTTGTATCATATTACACACGCCTCGTTACTTAAATCACTTACCCAAACAAACCACCAATGTAAGATGTCTATGTTTAAACCAATTGCCAAATGTATTGAATAATATGTTAGAATGTTTATGTCAAGATGTAAATCATGCAATGTATAACCAATGTCTAAAATGTTTATGTGTCAAATGTAAATCATGTAATGTGTAATCAAAATGATATGTATGGCTAGTGAAATGCATCAACTAAACCATAGGTAAAATGCAAAAAAACAAAGTATTGAAGTAAAACTCGGTTTAAATCAAAGTTATGTTTTGTGGAAATGCATGCTATACTGATACGAACATCTATGCAGTGTTGTGAAAATGCATACATCCAAGCCTTGAGACTGTGGCGATAAACCCTTAAACAAATTAAAGGTTTATCTTGTTGTAAATGTATATCGAATTCGGTCATTCCTTTCATCCCCACCTACCCAGGATGTCCGGAACGGGAGTTGTCAATTCCTATGGTACCACTACCTACTAACGAACGGCGTGATCGGTGTTAATGAATGTATTGTTCCATTTATACAAACCAAATATCATATCAAAATGTAAGCATGTGATGAAAACAAATGTACTAAGTATGCAATAGATGGACATACATAGGATGTGATGTGATGTGAAACGATGTACTAAGTATGAACTAAATGGACATACATAGCATAAAATGTAATGTAAAACGATGTACTAAGTACGCACACAATGGGCATACATAGCATGAAATGTAATGAAATCATGTACTATAAATGTACTAATGAACATAGCATGTATATGATGTGAAAACATGGAAAGCATGAAAGTAACAAGTAGGCACATGTGTTCCACCCCAAAATGTTTGGAAAACAGTAAAAGAGGGGTCTATGTACTCACTTGAGATTGCTCAGAAGTCCTAAGATAACCACCAAGCAATGCTAGAGATCACGGAATCAAACGGCACCTAATATCGGAAGATCGGATAGAATGCGGGTTCGTAAACCAAACGAGTATGGAGACTCGTGTAATATGGTTTAACCAAGCCCACATACTAAAACGAAACTTAACCTAAGTGTTTGTGACCCATTACGACCCGTTTACGTAGCTTATACTACTTTAACGTGTCGTTCGCGTAAAACGCGTTCGGAACGCCTAACTAGTCCTATGACAAGTAAAATATGCCTTAACATGTCTAATATGGTTGTCAAATCAGTTTAGATGTCAAAAGTTATGTTACATATGTTTAAAACGAATTTTGGCATCAAAGGGGTATTTTGGTAATTTACCTAAGGCATATAAACTACCTATCATACAACTACTTAAACGAAGCGACCATAAGGTATAACCTCGGAGGGTTATTCCCTATATACTATGGTTACCTAATGTGTTTGGTCGGATCCTAATGATCGACCAAATGGGTTGGGTTCGAAGGTATAAGCGATTTATTAGATCGCTTACCCTTACGACCCTAGACAACGTGGTAATCAGTAGGCATAGTCCCAAGGGACTATAACCATTGTGATTACAATCACGTTGCGAAGTTCAAACGAACTTCGCATTGACCATAAACTGGTCAACGCAGAAAGTCAAACAAAGTTTGACTTTCGGACTCGAAAAGCAATAAAAGAACGAAAGAATACTTACGAAGGTTCCCCGAATGCTAATCTAGATCAAAATAACTCAGGTATGAAACAATGGTTCCAACTTAGAGTCTTTTTGATCAGATTCTTGTGAGGAATGTGAAGGGTGGAGGTGGGTATTTATAGTTTTCGGTTTACCGTTAGGATCATTTCTTGGAAAAGGGGGCACGATCTAAGCCGTACACTTGTTGAAAAGTTGTGGTAACTCATTTGCCATCCACCATAAGAGTTTGACACTTGGCACTTGGCCTTTGGAGAGTGTTAAGGGCTGTTAACAGCTGTAAAAAAACGTTTTGCTGCATCTGGCCTCTACTTACGGACCTAGTTTGGCAGATTTACAGTTTCAGTCCCTGCAACCTCAAAACTTGGTTTTCGATGCGTTTTTTGACACGTTTAAGCCCCGTTAACCCCATTTCAAAGCTCTAAAATGAATTTAAAGTATAGGGAACTTAAAATGTGTTAAAAAATATCTCGGGTGTCGGTTCGTTTAGCCGCACGGTTACGTTGTTCGGTTAATTACGACGGAATGCGCATAAGCGCGAAAAATGATCCAAATGGCGTGACGAATGGATTTTTCTTATGCCAAACACTAAAATAAAATATTTTAGTGCTTACATAAATTTTTGGATGTCCGGATGTATTCAGAACGTAAGTTATGCGCGAAAATGCAAACTTGTGCACTTTTTTGACGCTTTTAGTCCCTGAATGACCCCAAAAGTTTATTTTAGCATATCGAACCCCTCAAAGCCTATTTCTAAGCTATGTAAAGGATATTTAAGTTGTGTTTAACTTATGGTCATGTTCCGGAATGTTCGTTACAGTTCAAATTGGCATACTTTCGCAGTTTGTCAACTTTAGTCCCTGTAAGCGTATTAACTTGATTTTGCCGTACCAAAGCCTTCAAAACTTATTTCTAAGTTATGTAGAGGTTATTTAAGGTATGTTAAGCCTATGTCACTGTTCCGGAGTGTTTGTTGCATTAAACTGGTTATACTTACGCGTTAGTGCGCGTATAACCTTCCAGAAAGTGATTTAGAGTTTGAAATTGAACAAAAATTGATATGTGCAAATGGTACACATATTTTTACAAATCCCAAGTATGAAATACAATATTTCATTGGTTTGGTATTTGTTTGATGGTCGCAGTGACCCAGGTGTCACACATCTATACTTTCTGGAAATTTACTGTCGACTTAGACTCCCACTTTAAGTTCGTTGCCTTTTTGACACTTTCAGAATTAGCATTTCGCGGAGAATATGCATTTTCAACAGGAGGTGGACATTTGTTATAAACCACACTTGATTTCTTACCAGATGTATTCAATTCATCATTTTCTTTTGTCACAGATTTTTCTTCTTCCGAAGTATTCTCTTCTTCAAATGTCTTCAATTTTTCCACTATGGGGTAAATCCTGTCAACAACAAAAGTAGAACATGAGTAACTTTTTAATAAATTGTTAACTCTTTCAGTTTCAAAAGGTGTTGCCAATTTCAATTCAAGCTCAGCACATTTTTCTGTGTAGTAGTTGACATCGTCAAGCTGTCTCATGTAAGCTCCTTTGAGTGTATTCATTGCTACAGCTTGTTCACTACTTGACTCGTTGTACTTATTCATCTCTTTGTTCAAAGTATCATATGATTCTTTTAACCTTTTTATGTTGTGCAGCAATTCATTGTTCTGTATTATCAGAGAGTCACAATTCATACACTTCTCAGCAACTTTGACTACTTCATCATCTGTTTTGATTTCAAATGCTGGAACTTCTTTAACTACTCTCACTTGAACTTCTTCGAAAACTTCTTTCTTTTTCTCAACTTCACCATTTAAACGTTTTTTGACTTTTTTTGCCCAATAATCATCAGTATAATTATTGATAACCTGAGCAACAAATCCTTTAGCCAGGAATTCTTTATCTGGGCAATAATTGTCTCAACTGAAACCTTCTGCCAATTTTTCATCTTCTTGTTCTGCCACACATACTTTACTATTTGTTGGAATGTATTTATCCCAACTGAAACCATTTCCTTTATCTTGATTAACAAGACATGCTCTCTTTGAATCTTCAATTTCTTTCCTACCATGAGCTGTTTGTGGCTGTTGTTGTTGATGTGGCTGTTGAGCAACTTGATGATATAACGCTTTTCGATAGTAATCATTGTTTCCAAAGGGATTTTGAGCTCCACTTGCTTCGCGATTTGTGCACTCCCTCTTGAAATGCCCTTTTTCCCTGCATCGAAAACAAGTAACTTTAGACTTATCAAATCCTAAAGCTGAAACATGTGCATCACGAAAATCATCTCTGCCCGTAATTTCTTTAAACTTTTCAGCTCGTCTTAGTACACTAGCCATGCACCATTTTATATCCATCAATTCCATCTCCTCAGCATCAATTTGATCGTAATCCTCTTTTGTTAGCATTGGATTTCCGATCTTTCCTGCAACTAAACCTCCATAGGATTCAAGCATAGTTACCAACAAAGACATGTGGCTTTTAGCAACTTCTTCAGTATAATTCTGATCATTTTCAAGGTTTAAAGCAATGTTGCATTGAAGAACTTTGCCACTCTTAAATCTGTGGAAGGAAAAATTGTGCATTTTAGCTCTTGGGGAGCTTGGAATAATCTTCGGGTAAGGGATAACAAGGTGGCTTGGGTGAATATGGTGTGGTATGGCCAATGCATCCCAAGACATTCTTTTCATCTTTGGTTAGTTCTAAAGAATAAGCTGAAGACGCAAGATAGGTTGGCAGTTTGGGAAGCGGGGAGTGAAACAAATTTACGTCTTATGTGCTGTCCCCTTTGTAACTATGGACGAGACTCAAGAGATCATTTATTCTTTCAATGCTCCTTTGCGGCCAAGATTTGGAGCATTGTCAAGGAAAAAGTTGATATGGTAAATGTTAACGACTCATGGAGCTCAATCATGGCGTGGATAGAGCTGAATGCGAGTTCAAAGAAACTGGAACACATTGTCTGTAAGCTTGTGGTAGCTGCCTCTACGTACTTTATATGGAAAGAACGGAATAACCGGCTGTTTTCCGACATACACAGGAAGGAAGAGACGGTGGCACAGCTTATCTTTGATATAGTGCGGCTTCGTATAATGGGTTTCAAGATCGGACGAGATATGAATTATAGGAAGCTTTTGGAAACATGGGGAGTAAAAGAAGACGAACCGGGCTAATTGCGATTCTAGTTTGCTAGTGTATTGTAGTTAGTTAGCTTTGTCTTCGGGTTGTTTTAGTTTGTTTGGCTGTTGGTGAGTTGTTTTGTCTTGTTTTGCCTAGGCTTGGCCTGTCAAGCCTAGTAGTGTGTGTCAAACTCTTGTCGCACCCTGTTCTTTGATTCTTTATAAAATTCACCGGGGTAACCCTTTACCCAAAAAAAAAAAACTTTGCCACTCTTTGTTGTAGAAAAGTGTGGATCAAATGTTGGAAATGAAGAAAATCCCATCTTGTTACTTGATCCTTGAGATGGCTTTTCAGAAGATCCCGTTGTATTGAAAGCAGTTTCAACTTTTGGCGAAAACTTGGTTTTGTCATTAACACCACTTTTGTAGTACAAACCAATGTCTTGCTCTCCATCATAATTCTTCATTCTCGCTATCTTACGTTGCTCCATTTCTTGAGCTTCAAGCTGTTTAATAAAATCACTCAATGTTAGATCATTAAAACCCGGTTTGTTTTTCAACATCATAAGATACGTGCCCCACTCATCATGTGGCAACGCATCAGCTAACTTTTCAATCAACTCATCTTTATCTTTTCTGATACTCAATCTGTTCATGTTTTTCAATCAATTGCAGTGTCTTTCAATGATCTGCTTGGTGCTTTCATTTCTTAAACCTCAGAACAAATCGAATTCCTTCTTCATCAATGACTTTTTGTTCTTAAGCATGTCATCACTACCAAGAAACTTTGCTTCTAATTCTGTCCATATCGAATATGCAGTTCCATTATGTTGAAGTAAAATCAAGATGTCTTCTTTAATCGCCTGCTGCAACAAACTAACCATCAACTTCTCATCTTTGTATTTCTTTTTCTCCTCAGCACTCAAATCTCTAACTGGTATTTTGTCTCGATCACTACCAACTGGTCTAAAATATTGAACTTCAGTATGTTCCCATGCATCTAAATGATAAGCTTCAACCCAGTTACGAAATCGTTCAGCCCATCCACTAAAATCATCAATATCCAAAAGCTTAGGCGGTTTTTGAGTTGTTCCAGTTTCATTTTCAAGCATCGTGTTCTGCGTAATTGATATCGGACTAGCAAACGCATTATAAAACTCATTCTCCATGTTTCAGTCTTCATAAGTTCACAAACTGTCAAACTCAAGCGAAATCACAGTCTAACCAAGATTATCCTATTCAAGCGGAATACCAACTCAAGCGAAATATCTGATTTCGCTTGAACACACACCCTTTTCAAGCGAAATAAGGTCTTTGAAGCGAAATCAGTGATTCAAGCGAGAACACTCAAGCGAAATAACCCTTTTGAAGCGGAATCAGGTTGGAATTTCAAGCGGAAACCCGGTTTTCAAGCGGAATCAAACATCAGATTCAAGCGGAATCAGCATGATGTCAGCAAATCGATCTGATTTTGGTCCAATTGGTCAAGTTTTTAAGCCGAATTATGATCTGAAACTTTCGAGGGTTTGTTAAAACACAATTACGCACACATTGTGAGAAAATTATCCGATTTTAACCGTAAACAGATGTTTAATTTTGAAAAGAAGGTGTAGAAAACAGAAAAATCAGCTGAATTGGTATGAACTCTTCAACCTGTGCTCTGATACCACTTGTAGGATCGTTTTCAGACCCGAACGAGTCGATCAGAAGAGTTTATCTCAATACGAGTCCCGGAAACAAACGTATTGAGTTCAATTCAGCTAGATTCACACTTTAAACTATCCGTATATTGATATAAGATTGATTACAAGCCTGTGGACACTTTGGCAGCACTTCGTTACACTGACCGGAATCCTCTATTTAGATTTCGCTTGGGAATGCCTATATATAGAGTTAGGATTCCGCTTGAGAGTGGCAAAGGCTCAGTTCAAGCGAAATCTCAACATGTTGATTTCGCTTGAGACTGCAAAGCCTCTTTCAAGCGAAATCTCCTACTTCAAGCGAAATCATCATATCTAGAACTACGTGTACTGATCTATCATTCTACTAGCAAGACTCGATACAAGACGAAGTCGACAGACCCATGCACCAACACTGTGCCATCAAAGTTTAATGGTTTGCAGTCCAGGAACTGCTTATAGGTGCAGCCAGTCGGAGGGTTATTTCTAGTAGTGCCATCGCTGTGCGTAGAGCGGAGGGCTTCATGTCATGCAATTGCCTGTGAGATGCGTTCTTGCAGCTCGGCTTCTGTCCTTGGTAACATACTGGTGTTTTTGTCACGTCTGGGCGGCATTCTCTTCTGTCAAAATGGTATGAAGTAGGTTAGACAACATTCCAATTGTCTATAAGGTACATAGCACCATAAGCCATCATGTAATCACCCAATTTTACACGTATATATACTCAATGTATGAGCGAGGAAACAATTACTGAGCCTTCGCCTAGGCTTGCCCACTTGGCTTATTGTTTGTAATAAAATGAACTCGAGGTTACATCGCCTCGGTCATTTAGGTTGCAGTTATTTCCTGCTGTATTAGCTTTATTGATGTGTATATTTTCCCAGAGATGGGGTTGTTCGTGTAGAGGTGATAGAGAGTGTAACGTGGCTGAATCTTTTTGATTGTTACCCATCTTCACTTGCTTAAATGTCTTTTCTCAAACGTCTCGTACATGAAGTAGGCAAAACAGGTTTCCTACTTTATAAAGTGCTAAAGCACTGATCTAGGTATTGTTATACCATTTGGAGGTGTGAACACCTAGAGTTTATTTTTGTATAGTGATCGTTAGTTCGACCCGCAGAGTCCACCAAGATTCCCATGCACTACAAGTCGTTATTACGTGGGCCCCCGTAATAATAAATTATCTTGCACAGTTACCCTAGTTTCCCCTCGTCCGAGCAGATGATCAATTAATGAGGGGGACACTACTGTCCTTATACCTCTGTCGTGGAAAAGGACCATTGCAGTGGTCCACGCGCTAACACTTGTTATCGTTACGCGCGTATAGGCACGATGATAGGAATAAAGAGAATTCCTAGTAGTTGGAGGGGCACCTTTGAGATGAATACTTCATCTTCCTTTTCTGGTCAAGTGTGTCGTCAATCTTGCTTCACATAAGCCGCGGGGATCTCGTCCCGTTGATTAAGAATTCGTTCAAGGTTGCCGCCTCTGCCTCGTCATCATCACCGTAGTTAGGCACATTCACGATCGAGAGGGAAGAGCAGCCATCTCCTACGGAAGCAAGCTCAGAATCTTGTCTGGTAATCACTCTAGCTATGAGCTTTGCAATGAACGCGAGGTCGATAGCTTCATCGTGCGAGTTACGTACAGCAATAGGAGTCGGAGTCGAAAGTATCTTGTTCACGTCAATAATTATTCCGTACACTTATTCGTATGTATGTATCGATAAACAAATATGTTACTTAGCATATACAGGCATTTCGATGCATCATATCATGTATAACTCTCGTTCTTGGGGGGGGGGTCATTTTTCTAGTTGTCGATTTACTACAGGAACACTACTTGGTACTCGTTCTCACCAAGAGTGTATTTTAATTTTGGCAAGTCTAACTCGTGTAGACTATGCCTTAGTTGGCACCTTATCTTGAGGGTATTCCCTACTAATGTCCTTGCCTTGTCTCTTTTTGAAAAGTGTTTGACTCGTGGATCTTGACACTTACGTGAATGCAATGAAAACCTTTTTGTAAAATGTTTTCGTGAGAGAACTCTAGTGATTGTAGTCTAGACTCGAGAAGGAATCCTAGTTCACTACAATCGAAGCTCTGATACCAAACTGTCACACCCTGTCTTTTGCGGAAGCGTATGTTTGTGTGACTGGTTTAATATCATTGCATTCAATCATAATAAACAACTACATGATCAAAACGATGTTCATCCATTCATAAAATTTAAGTATTACAAACATTGCTTATTCAAGTTTTTAAAACACAACCTTTGACTAGATTACAAACCAACAAAAGTGGATGACATCTAAACTTCTAGTTACGACACCTGCGTCCAAGATCCATCCTGTTACCTGAAATACATGTAATTTTGGAAAACATCAACATAAAGTTGAGCGAGTTCATGCCTCTTGATCGTATAATGTAATTCTTGAAAATTATTGAGAGACTTCTTTGTAAACAGGTATGAAAAGCGTGTATGAACATGAATGTTTTACAAGAACTTTAAGGCATGTGAAGACATGGGGAGTACTTGTTATGACTCCTTGTCGGAATACTCGTTCTGATTCCTTGTCGGAATACTCGTTCTGATTCCTTGTCGGGGTACTCGTTCTGACTCCTTGACTATGTCGATTACCCTCGACTGTGTCGATTTCCCTCGACTGTGTCGATTAACCTCGACTGGGACTCCGAAGCACTACTAGGTACTAGTTATGACCATGAGTGGGGTTCGGCCGTACCCGTTAGATCTAACCCTCGTCCCTAATTAATGAATGTTTTTAACGGCTTGGTACTAGTTTTCACCAAGACTTCATGGCATTTTTAGCATTTCTTGGTACTAGTTTTCACCAAGAATTTATGGCATCTTTAACACTGCTTGGTACTAGTCTTCACCAAGAGTTTATGGCATTTTTAGTATTAAGTCTATGCTCACATGATCTAGTATTTCATAGGCATTTCCTACCGTTTAAGTATTTGTACATGTTTTTCACCCCCGAGAGTTATAAAACCAAAAACAGTTAAAGAAAAGGGGGAGCATGAACTCACAACTTTGCGTTCCTTGCGTCGTAAACTTCACCGGATTTGCTTAATTAACGTCGTGACCTATACGTGTTTTCTTAACGTTAGTCACTAGACTTGTATCGCACAAGTACAAGTCACTATCTTTTGTATATGTTTTCCTTGTGTTAAAAAATAATTTATATTTTTAACTAAGTGTCTTACTTATATTATTTTCCCAAAAATAAATATAAGTTTCTTGTATTTTGCACCCGAATTATGTATCTTGTATGTTGTATGTGTATTTTTGTATTTTCACTTCTTATGAGTATTTAGTATATTTTCAAGTCCTAATACACTATTACATGTAATACATACTACATACACTTAGCACAGAAATTGGGTGGTCAAATAATATATATATTTTTCTCAAAAATATACATACTTAATGTAAATTTTAGCCCTGAAGAAATCATCATTTCTTAACACAAAAATTAGGGAAACCTTGGTAAATACCTTGATATACATTTTTAGGGAATAAGTTTCTTAGAAACTTATATTTTTCTAAGTGTCAAAGTTTACAAAAATTTTGACAGAGTTTCCCCTAAAAATGAAGGTTTCCCATGTTTTCAAAACATGTGTTTATTTTCTTTTAAAATCATCATCAAGCATCAACAACTCATTCAAGTCTTACTACAAGACAAAATCGTGTAAATCACGCTATATCATGAACTTGTTATATCCGAAAACGCGTAGTAACTTGGTAAAGCTCTTAGTGGGCTTAGTTACCTTCCAAAGTATAATTATCTCTTTAAAAATCATCTTCTTGCAAAAGTTTAGTGTTTACAACTTGTAAATAATTTTTACAAAAATTATCCCTTTTGAACTCTTCTTGTAAATAAAATATTCTCATACTTGTCTTATCTCTAAAAATAGTGTATGTGTTTGTATTAGTTATGATTTTCCAAAAACCGCTTTTCTTACTTGGTTTCTCTACAAAAATCTTGTGTAACTCTTGGATTTACAAACTCATCAACTTACTAGTAAAATTTTATTTTGTGAAAAATTATTTTCATCAAGTTCATGTCTAACTAGAAAGTGGTTATTTTGTGTATCACATAGCCATTTTCTTCTTTTTTTTCTTGTTAAATCATGTCTCCTAACATTATTTAACAAGATTGTATGGTGATTAACATCACATAACCAAAAATTAATAATAAACCAACAACATACTCATGGCAACATCAACTAGTAGCATTTTTCATCTTCAAGTAAACTTTTTATGAAGGATTTCATGTAAAATTTCATGTTCATCTCTTTAGTGTTCTTGTTTCTTTAGTGATTTTGAACATACTAACATACTACAACTTTCGATCAAAAAAAAAACAAGATGAACAAGGGTGTACAAGTAACTTACTACTAGCACAAGGCTAGGGTAGGATCTAGTGATGAAGATGATGAGAAAAAGATGAAGAACAAGCAAGAAACAAGCCTTTTTGAAGCACCACAAGTTCAAGCTCGTTTGATCCTTCTTCTACACTTGAAGGAAGCTCAAAAATGGATGAGATGGTGGTGATGTTGGCGGTTGTGGGTGGAGCCGAGAAAGAGGGAGAGAGAGAGTGAGGTGAGGGTGTGTTAAGTGAGGTATGGTTGTGATCTAGAGCTCCATACTTAAAGAGATTACTTCTCATCTCATGGACACTTCTACAAGCAATATCTATTAAACAATTACAACATAATCAAGCCAAGATATATGAAGCATGGTGTGGAAATTGTGTGGGTCCACATGAGGACCGATTTGGTTTGGGGGGGGGGGGGGGGGGTTGGTTGCAACTTTTCTAACTAATGTGCAATGGTAAGTTGGATTTCAAGTAATGTGTTTACATATGTTAGTTGCTTTTTAGGGGGGTGTTATGTGACAACTTGTATTTTAGAGCTTTCTGTAGTGCTCTGGTGTAACCTGCATGAACTCTTCGTGATGAGTTGATACATTGAACTATATTAAACGTGAATTATTTACATTATTTATACGTGATATGTGAAATATTAAACGTGAATATGCGTGTTAGGGGAACGTGTCTGATTGCATGTGCATGCTTGTGATTATATGGCGTTGTTAAGAACCCTTAGCCACATATTTCTTCTTGGATTGCTGACCTTCGAACCACACTCCACTTAGACTCTCGGCCCAAACCCTTCTCGACGTCAAGCTGGTCTCGGCTTAAAATCTTCTCGAACCCATGTCAGACTCGGCTCATCCCCTATACATTTACGTACACACTTGGGCTTAAGGCCACACCTCTCTTATAAAAAGCTCGGCCTGTGTATTTTAAGCCCAAACCGATCTGGCCCAAACCCCCTCCTTTGTATGTTAATATCTCACGTAAAATAATTGGTTCCTTGCATAACCCCAATTAATCTTATTTCACACAAGAAATAACAAACCCTAGCCTCCTCCTCCTCGACGGCAGCCCTCATTCTTACCCCGACGTTTCAGCGTTCCTGGCATCCGTGTTTCATCATCATACTTGGTTAGTGATTTCTTATGTGGAATTTGTATTGTTTAATTGCTTGTTTTTTTATATACACGAACTTGATAACAGTTGGCATGGGTATATGTGATGTTAGCATGACTTTTCTTGTTGATGATTTTCATAATCAATGATGGTTCACTATTAAAATTACTAGAATATATGGTTATAATGATGTGTGTACTGGTTCCCATTGACCTTGAATTGTGTGACTCAATGAGTGATTAAAGTGGCTGACCCACTGCATGCAATCGGCACAATGGTTCAACAATTAAATCTTCATGTGATTTCACTGTTAATTGCGGTCCACTAGTATTAGGATGAAGAGCACAGTGGTCGGCCATTATATGTAAACTACCGATTATAATAATGATGTTATGTTGATTATGCTAGCATAGAATAATCCTTAATATATATACCACCCACCATATATATCATATGTTTGAATAATAGGGAATATGTATGAACTACCATGCTAATTTTAGGGTGACTGACATGTTGAAATTGTTTATTGAAACTTGATTGATAACATGTGGTGTTTGATTAGAATGTAATGTGTCTCACATACTGGATGGATCGAAATGATAATGGGCCGCATGTTAAGTGGTGCATTGTGCTGTATAGTTAGTGAATGTGTGTGGTGCGAAACCTATATGATCCGAATGCTTGGTCGGGCCATACAATTGGTTGGGTAATCGGTAATTGCTAAGTGGCTGGTAGTGGTGATGACCTTATGTTGATCGCTTGCTGGACCGGTTGGCTTGGGAGTTACGGATTGGGCCGGGTACAAATTCTGCAATGTGTTGTTAGGCAGTGATGTTGCAACACGAAACCGTATGATTTGAATGTAAATTTGTGTGTTATGTTGACTGATATTGTAAATACACTATGATTAGTGTGCTTGTATGACTTACGTGACATTACATGTTTTGTTAGTTACTGGTCGAACAATACATGAGAATAGGTACGTGGATTGTGAAATCATGACACTAACTATCTTTGTTAACCTCGGTAGGATGTGATTGGTTAACTGTTAAACAAGCATTTAATCAAACCGAGCAAAACCAAGGTGAGTTCACTACATTCGAGCATGCGTCCCAGTGGTTGGGGACAGTCAGTGGTTTGGGTAAAAACGGGTATATTGGTTAATATTCTCACCTATCATTTTTGTAAGTCCCTTATCGGGTATTAGTTGGTAGCGCTACTTAGGTTTGGCACCCTCACACCGCTCCTGGATAGGACGGATGTGAACTAATGACCCAGTCGGGCCCAGTACTAGATAGGGGTACGTGGGATAGGGCAGTCATGTACATCAGGAGCCGTCTTGTTCGGAATTGAGATATTAACAATATTACTTGCATTGGTTATTGAACTGTTTTACATACAACTGGTAACAAACGTTTTCTAAAACTGTGAACTCGCCAACTTTGTCTGATACACTTGTTACATGCTCGCAGGTCGTTAGGTATCTTGGAACAGGAACTTGCTGGCTGGAGGGCATGAGTGGTCATGGTTCACACCGATTGGTTTTATTTATTGAACATTGGTTCTTACATTTGTTGGAAAATGTTTATATTGTGATACGTTAACGCTTCCGCAGAATTTGCTGGTTTCGAATAACTTATGTTTGGATTTTAATATTAAATGATGAAACTTTATTTTAAACTTATGGATTCAATGTAATTGGTGGCTCGTTGCAAGTGGGTCACACGCCTAACAGGGACACTCCCTAGGTGGTATTTTGAGGGTGTGACATGTTAGGGTGTTCGGGGATCACGACTAGCCAAGAAATAGTAAAACAATGTGTTTGGCAAAAATTTAGTGTCCCGGGTAATGTCCGGTTGTTCGGTTGGATACCGTTCCGTTAAAGTGTTTAATTATTCCGCAAGGTGCCCTTTTGAAACCCTTTTAATTCCCAACACTTAGGAAAATATTCTGGATGATAAAACGTAAATTCTGCATGATATTTATATGTTTAAAAGCTGGTTATAGCTGAATTTAATAAAATTCTGCACTTAAAGTGCGTTTCGGGTGCTTTTTAGTGCATAATTTAGCTTCCGGAGAGTCTATAAATATAAACCCTTGTATGTACTCTTGGGTTTTAATGTATTCTTGTCATTGGACCTACACCTAGGCTCCAATTCTATCGTTTAACTGCTTTCTGCAGAATTGTTGACATATTGTGTTTTACCGGTGAGTTTACTAGTATTTCTGACGCAACGCTCTCGTTAATGCATAAAGCAATATTTTGTAGTATAAAACGAGCATGAATTTGCTTGTATGGAAATTAGAAATTTATTTGTCTGGTAAACTAGATCATGCACAGTCATTAAAGCACATATTACTGTTTATTTAGTGTACGGAATGTACGGAAAAGTGACGGTTGTCACAGATAAAACATACAAGATACAAGATTACTTACACATAAATATATTTGGTGAAATATATATAACAAGTTTAACAATTCGTACATCTAATACAAAGTTCATCAAATAACAAAGACTTGTACACGAGTCATTACAAAGACCGATGTGTCTAACAAATATAGAACGTTTGTAGGTCGCGATACAATACAAGACAACCGCAAGTGAGGATTCAGATACTTATAGTTCACAGACGCAATTCTGTGAGTTCATGTCCCCTTTTCATCTTAAATGCTTTTCAAGCTTTACAACTATCGGGGAAAATACATGTACAATAGTATGATAAGTCAAGGAATGAAACACCTTATATCATGTGCGAAATTAGGGCCATAACTAAAGCACCATTAATCCAGTTTGGACCAAGGAACAAAGGGTTAGATCTAATGGGTTTTGGCGAGCCCCACTCATGGCCATTCGTTTGCTTAGGAGTGCTTTTGTTGCCCTACGACATGGTGTTGATACAATTAAAATCGTCTAGGGTTGGATTGCTTCCTATTTCGCACACATATTAATGTCCTTGCAAAACATTAATGATCACGATTTCATTGACGCTTTTCATACTACTTTTGATACAAACACATTCACATTTTTACGGAATGTATCATTTACAGCTAAACTGCATGAACTCGCTCAACTTTTGTTGACGTTTTCCACTTAAACATGTATTTCAGGGAATTAGTGGACCATGTTGGGGATTTCAATTCAAGGAACAAATATCAAGACTCCATGCCATCTTTTGAAGGGTTTTGCCTATTATATACCGTCTCTTGCGGTGGTATAGTGGACAAAGCCTTAGTGTTTAAAACTTTCGTTTTGGATGTATGAAACAAAAATAACTTATTTTCTTTGGATGGTTTGTAAATTATAAACTTAATGTATGTTGCGCATCTTTTGAACAAATATGGTAATGGCAATGGACTATGTTTTATTCATTTAGTATGTTTACTTATATCGTTATGCAATGAGAACCGAACATATCACACCTCGCGCTTTCGCTACGAGCAGGGTGTGACAGAAATGGGGTTAACGGGGCTTAAACGTGTTAAAAATGCATCAAAAACCAAGTTTTACACATTCAGGGACTAAAACTGACATTCTGCAAAACATGGCTCTCGCGGGGCGCGACAGATGCTCAGATCAGCAAAACTGTTTTTCTGATTCAGCAACTGGTTTCCTAGTTTTTGGACATGGTTTTAACAAACCTTGAGCTGGTTTTGGACACCCCTAGTAATGTAAATCAGTGCGCAACACTTGTAAGGTCAAGATCAAAGCTCGTAATCCAAGAAACAATCCTAACGGTTGTCCGAAATCTATAAATACCCACTTTGATTCATTTGCTGTCACACCCCGACCGTGTTAAAACAACAAACCGCGGCGGAAACGTCGGGGAGTGTCGTAACAGAATCATTGTTTCACAACACATGGATAAAAGTTCTGTTTTATTGAATTAAATTTATTACATTGTCTTGAAATTAGAAACAAAACATGAACAAATTGACTTTCATTGTTATTAAGTCACTAAGGCCTTGTCCATTCCTATGTGAGCATGCATCAATATCATCATCAAACATCACCAAATATGGTACCTGAAACACAAGTGAAAATACGTCAGCATAAAAATGTCGGCGAGTACATAGGTTTTATTTGAGTGTCAGATTCATGGCTCGTATATGTTTTTGAAAATAACTTGAACACCTTTGTTAATTGATAATTAGAAAACCAAGTTTTGTAAAATGTTTGTAATGTAAATTGAAATAACCAAGTCAAAACAGATTTGTTTTACAAAACCTCGGTGCCATGAATCTTAATTCCAAAACATTTGTTTAAGTAAACCCAGATTGTAAATCATTTTTGAAATAAAACTCGAATGGTTTATATTGTTAGAAAAACCTTGTAATATAACTTTGTTTTGATAACATTTGCCCAAGTGATCTAGATAACGCAATGATATATAATGTGTTAAAAGCACTTATATATAGGAAATACCAGCGGCGTATCCACCATGCTTTTATGACATTACACTCGCCCCTTTACCTAATCACTTCCCTAACCCGAAGGTTCAAACATATCCAAACGGTTCACATAAATCAAACGGTTCCAAACGGTTCCAACAGTACAAATAATTTACATAGATCAAACAGCTCAAAACGGTTCAAACGGTTCAAAATGTATAACAATGTGTCCATATGCTGGATGAGCATATGCAACAAATGTAATCAATGTGCTAGCATGCAAAGTGAACATACAGAGCAAAACATAATGAAATCATGTACTATATGCGTACGAATGAACATAGCAAGTATATGATATAAAAGCATGAAAAGCACGAAAGTAACAAGTAGGCACATGTGTTTCACCCCAAAACAGTTTGAAAACAGTAAAAGAGGGGACTATGTACTCACTTGAGAATGCTTAGAAGTCTTGAATAACAACCAAGCAAAGCTAGAGGGGTCACGGAAAATCAAACAACACCTAATATAGGTAACTACATTAATAACCGGACCTAAATCGGAAGATCGGATAGGATGATGTTTCGTAAACCAAATGAGTGTTGGAACTGATACAATAGGGTTTCACAAAGCCTACATACTAAATCGAAACCTAACCTAAGTGCTTACGACCCATTACGACCCGTTTAGGTAGCTTACGCTACTTTAACGCGTCGTTCGCGTAAAACGTGTTCGTAACGCCTAACTAGTCCTTTGAAAAGTATTATATGCCAAAACATGTTTAAATATGTTGCAAAATCAGTTAAGTGACAAAAGTTTAAGTTACATATGCATAAATATCAATTAGGCATGAAAAGGGCATTTTGGTCATTTTCCTAAGGCATATAAACTACCTATCATACAACTAACTAAACGAAGTGACCATAAGGTATAACCTCGTAAGGTTATTCGCCATACAACTATGGTCACTAAACATGCTTGGTCAGATCCTAAAGATTGACCAAATGGGTCGGGTTCGAAAGTCTAAGCGGTTGTTTAGACCGCTTATCTTACGACCCTATACAAGCACTAATATAAAAGTGACGAGTTAAACTTGTTAAAACATGTTTAATAAGGTTTGAAAACAAGTTTGATATCAAAACAAACGGTTTTGATACCCAAGAATAGTTTGGTTGCAAAATACGCATAAACGCGTATTTTGACCGAAACTATAACTCGTCACTACACCTAATCAACGTGGTAATCAGTAGGTATAGTCACACGGGACTATAACCATCGTGATTACGCTCACGTTGCAAAGTTCAAACAAACTTTGTGTTGACCAAAGACTGGTCAAAGCAGAAAGTCAAACACTGTTTGACTTTTACGCCTAAAAACGCACAAAACACGAAAGAAACTTACAACGGGTCCAAGCAATGAAGATATTGATCTAAATGTTCTCAGGTATGAAGTTTTGGAACCTCGACTTAGAGAAATTCATATCAATTATGAGGAACAAAAGAATTGGGGTTGGGTATTTATAGGAAATCCACAACTGTTAGGATCGTTCCTCGATAAACGAGCTTCAATCTGGACCGTACAAGTGCACCCACTGATTTGTAATACCATGGGTGCCCCAAAACAAGCCCCTAGATTGATTAAAACCAATTGCAAACCATGGGAACAGCTGGATCAAACTGGAATAAACTTTCTGCTGAATTGGGGGTCTCTCGCGCCCCGCATAAGACTTAGAGAAGTCTTACACACCCCTCCTGAGCCATAGTTTGGTAGATTGTCAGAAATGGTCCATGCAGCCCAGAAACTTGGTTTTCGATGCATTTTTGACACGTTTAAGCCCTGTTAACCCCATTTCAAGGCTCTAAAATGAAGTTAAAGTATAGGGAACTTAAAATATGCTCAAAAATATGTCGGATGTCGGTTCGTTTGGTCGTACGGTTGCGTTGTTCGGTTATTTACGACGAAACATGAACGGACGTGAAAAACGATCCAAATTACGCGACGAATGGAATTTTATCATGCCAATCACTAAAATAAAAGATTTTAATGATTACATAAATTTTTGGATGTCTGGATATATTCAGAATGTAAGATATGCGCGATAATGCAAACTTATGCACTTTTTGACGCTTTTAGTCCCTATTGATCAAAAAGTTTATTTTTGCGCACCAAACACCTCAAAGCCTATTTCTAAGCTATGTAAAGGATATTTAGGGCATATTTAACTTATGATCAAGTTCTGGAATGTCCGTTATCATTCGATTGGGTATACTTTTGGCAGTTTGACGCAAATAGTCCCTGCGATCGAATAAACTTGATTTCAACACACCAAACCCTTCAAAACTTATTTCTAAGTTATGTAAAGGTTATTTAAGGTATGTTAAGCCTATGTCACTGTTCCGGAGTGTTTGTTGCATTAAACTGGTTATATTTACGCATCAGATCGCGTATAACCTCCAGAAAGCAATTTAAAGCACGAAATCGAACAAGAATTGATATGTGCAAATGATGTGTATATTTATTCAAATCCCAAGTATGAAACACAATATTTCGTTGATTTGGTATTTGTTTTGATGGTCAAAGAGACACAGATGTCACAGTCTCCCCTACTTTAGGAAATTTCGTCCTAAAATTTATTCGTAGGAGTCTGTCTGTGATGCTGTGTTAAATAATTGCCTTGCATGGAATCTAGGGTGTCATCTATTTGCGTAGAGTAGCCCATCAAAGATTTTTATGCAAGGCACAACCCTGTCATTCCCCAGTGGAATATACTTTGAAGTGAAAATGAATGGACGATTCACTTTCTCCAATGGGTTCTTTGTCAGGTGTCGAAAGGATATTCATTTCCCTTAACGGATATTCTTCAGAAACGAAAATGAACGGATGATCATTTTCACCAACGGGTATTCTTCAGATATGGAAATGAAGGAATAATCAAACGGATATTCATTTCCCTTAACGGATATTCTTCAGAAACGAAAATGGACGGATAATCATTTTCTTCAACGGGTATTCTTCAGAAATGGGAATGAAGGAATAATCAAATGGATATTCATTTCCCTTAACGGATATTCTTCAGAAACGAAAATGGACGGATAATCATTTTCTTCAACGGGTATTCTTCAGAAATGGGAATGAAGGAATAATCAAACGGATATTCATTTCCCTTAACGGATATTCTTCAAAAATGAAAATGGACGGATAATCATTTTCTTAAACGGGTATTCTTGAGAAATGGGAATGAATGAATAATCAAACGGATATTCATTTCCCTTAATGGATATTCTTCAGAAACGAAAATGGACGGATAATCATTTTCTTCAACGGGTATTCTTCAGAAATGGATATGAAGGAATAATCAAACGGATATTCATTTCCCTAGACGGATATTCTTTCAGAAGTGAAAAATGAATAGGTAGTTCATTTTTCATCAACGGGTGCTTCATCAGAAATGGAAATGAATAAGGTTACACATGACAAAACTTGTTGTGGTTTCTGTGCACTAAATTTCATAATTATGTATGCATTCATAATTACGTAATTCCTTGCATAGTAATCACAGTTTGTTTTATAATGTGAAGGGGATAGAATTTGAGCAAGCTTGAGACAACTTTAATTAGGTCAACACATAAACACATAAGCACATAATTATTTTCTTGGTTATTAATTTGTTATTATCTTGTTATTAATTGTTATTAACTTGACGTCGATTTGAACATGGGTATTCAAGGTACACCAGGAACCCAGTCGATGGACTTTAACGTCCTCAAGAATCTATCTGAAAAAGATATGACAATCTTCCAAAAATTCGATTTCGTTTATAGGAAACGTAATATTCGAATTAAGGTAGACAACAATTAAGGACTTACGGAAATACCCTTAGGTACCCTATTAAGGATTTATAGTGGTACTTTGGGTATATGTCCAGAGTTGTAACTTGCGCAAGAGATCATAAAATGGAAGAATTTTGGGGGTAGTCTGTTCTACAAGGAACACGGTTCCTTGGTTTACGGTATCGTAGGGGATTTGTTGTTTATACATGCAATCACATTTGTACACTGCGATGTAAATAAATGATTTACTTATAAACAACAACAACAACTGTTTCATAGACCTTGACAACAAAAGAAAATAATACATAAGGCTTGATTACAACGCCGTCTTCTAATCGGTCAGATGCTCATCCCTGCGCTGGATTCGCATTAGCAAGCTTTGGGCAATTTCTTCGGAAATGGCCCATCTCGCCACAGTTGAAGCAAGAACCTGGTGGAAACGAGCTTGAGCAGGATTGTTGCCAGCTTGATTTGGTGCAGCTGCAGCTGGGAAAACCCTTGTTGTATGACCTACAAGTCCACAATTTTGGCATTTGCGGCACTTCACACTAGCATGATGATGAAGGCTACATTGGTTGCACAAGGGTGCAGTTCCGTTGTATGGCTTCCTAGCAGGGGGATGAGCTGGTTGGTTGGGGACAGCTTGATCATTGTGGGCAACTACGGCGAAGTTCTGAGAAGCCTTTCGCTTCTTTGACTTGTTAGAGGATTCAGTCTGCTCCTCCTTTGGTTTCGATTCTTCGATCGGTTTCTTATCACCCTTTCAAAAAAGTTTACCTTTCCTGATCTGAGATTCAGTCAAGGTAGCGGATAGCTCAATGGCCTGCCTAACTGTAGTGGGGTTGCTACCAGTCACAATGTCTTGCACTGAGTCAGGGAGGCCATCAATGTACTTTTCGATTGCCTTATCCAAAGGCGTAACCATGTTCAGGCATAACAGACTTAACTCCTCATAACGGTCCGTGTAGGCTCGATGCTCACCGCTATCTTGTTTAAGATCATCGAATTCCCTTTCCAATGCTCTAATCTCATGACGAGGACAAAATTCCTTCATCATCAGCTCGAAGCTCTTCCCAAGTTTGAGCCAGTGCTACCTCGGCACCCCTATCTCTCATCACACCATTCCACCATGTTAAAGCTCGTTTCTCAAAAACACTAGATGCGAACTCTACCTTTCGCTCATTTGGACACTGAACGTGTCTAAAGGTGCTCTCTAGACTCTCGAGCCATTGTAGAAGTGCCCTTGTGTGACAACCCTCAAAATTTCAGGTACTGTACAAATTAATTAATCTTAATTACGTGCTTAATGACTGTGCTTGATTACAACTGATAATTTAAACTGCTCTATGATTCTATATCATATATACATGCATCATATTTTATACAGTCACTCCATTCATTACACACCTACATTAGTGACATACTTGATGCACTCAGCACAGTTGACACACTGAACGGTTGATTCAGAAATAATGCTGACAATACCAGCACTTAGACAGACAATATTATTATGGCCAGTATGAGCCAGGGATAGAGTACTACACTGGGTTGTAGTGTAGAGAAGTGAGGACCATAGGACTGCGTCTTTAAGTGATAGATATAGTGCCGGGAAGTGCCTAAAACATGCGTTAAATACAGAATTCCACGTTCTTTTATAAAATTCAGCATTTTATTTTATACAAATATAACAGAGTGGTCCTGTATACTTTCCTAAGTGACAGGAATGTTTTCGTTACAAAAAGATGCGTAAAAGACACTTTACGGTACGATTAAACGCTTTAACAGAACGTTACGTAACCGAACAACCAGACAATACCCGAGACACGAAAATATTTTCAGAAATATTATTTTTATCATTTTAAATTATTTATGGTCACAAAAATCCCTATACACCATGTAAACAAGACATACACCCACTACATTTGGAAATACCCCCACCCTTCTAACTTATACCTTTTAATTAACCAAAAATTTACATTTTACCCCCCCCCCCCAACCGAAATCTGCCCTAATCATTTAGAATATTTTGTTGAGATTATGTGATAAAGAGGATCTTGATCCTATTGGCCAAAAGTATTGGCATAATTTCCCTACAAGCTAGTTTTGGCCATTTCCAAGAAGAATACCATCATCATCTCCAAATTTACACTCCACCCTTCACCACCCCCCTATTATTTTCGGCCCACCCTTCCCCATAACCGAAAATTCATCACCTCCATCTCTCACATCCTTCATCTCCTTCATCACAACAAGTTCTTTCAAGCTCAAGAGGATCCAAGGAGGTTGCAAGGTTGAAGACACATCAAGAGAGCTTGTTCTTGTCACTCCACCATACTTTTCTCACCATCATTCTCACACTAAGAAGTCCATCCTAGCCTTGTGCTAGTGGTATGCCCCTTCCCACTCTTGTTCTACCTTAATTCTTGTTATGTTGTTTGAATGTTCATGTCACTTATAAGCTAAAACACTAAATTTGTGAACTTAAGTTTCTGCATGAAAATCAAAGTTGAAAGGGTTGTATGAAGTCGAAATCTAGATGGTTTAGGGTTGGGTAATGCATGTTTGAGGTTTGAACATTTATCCTTCGATACGCCATGGTTAGAGTCCTTGTTTATGCGTTTTTTTAGTCACTTCTACACATAAACAGCTTGCTGATTGAATTTTTCCAGCCCCTTCAACAGGCTGTAACGAGTTCGTTTTTAATGGAAAAAGTTAAGTTCTGGAGTCTAAATCGTGTAATTTTGAATACCTGAACTAATGAAACTGGAATCATAATTTTCCGAGACCGTTTACTATTTTTAAAGTATTATTTTGGACAGCAGCTCAAAGCTGAAATAATTCTGCTGAAAAAGTGTGTGGTAATCCGAGTCAAAACTTAAAACCTGAGCAGAGTCAGCTCATGGAATTTTTACCATAGATAGTCACGGTTGTTTTTGTGACCCTCCAACGGGAATTTCGACAATCCGACTCACGATTGATTTTTAGTGAATTTTTCCGTAAAACTGCAATCAGAATGTATCAAATCTGATTGCAGTTGAGTAAAAGAATTTTTATATAAAATTGGTAATGAACTGATGTCCGAAATTTTTACACAATAAATCGTGGATTATATATGACCTACTGTAAAAATTTGAGAATTTTTGAAAAAGAATAACCATTTTATTTAAATACTCGAAAACAGTCCTGTTTTGTGTAATAAATCCGAAAAGGCGTAGTTAGGGTTTTGCTTGTAGATTTGTCAAGTTGGCTATGTGGGAACACTCTATGAGATATTTGTAAAAGAAAATGATATGTTTTTATGCATGGACACCTCTATTTACAGAGGAGGCTATGGCGAAATTTTCGGAAATTATAACACTTAGTAAATCTTTACTTTCTGAGACTATAATTTACTAGAACATTAAACGAACAAATATTCCAACACGGCATATGATTAAGTTGAAATACAAATCATTTTAACAAATAATTATCACTCGAAATAATATAAGAAACGTAACTCGAAGACGTAAATACTAAGACAAGGCACGACCCGTTCGTCTAATAGACGTTAGACCATTGTAGGTAGTCGTGTTTGCTGAAGAGATTTGGGTTACGAGTACCGAAGACGCAATACTGTGAGTTCATGTCCCCCTTTTCTCTTAACTATTTTCAGTTTTACACCTCGGGGGTGAAATACATGTTACAGACATTTACAGACATTTACAGACATTTATATACATGGTATGGTTAGCTTAAGGAGGGTTTTTATTACGCAAACATGTGAGTGGTGGGCACAACACTTAAGGCCATCAATCCTCGTTGTAGGACCGAGGGACATTAGTGATAGATCTATTTGGGTGTAGCGAGCCCCACTCCTGAGTCCGCCGAGTGGACCACGAAGTGACTAAGTGCCCGACGCACAAATCCGCTAGGTTTGAGTCTTCCTGCATCACTTCACACTTATCATTGGCTTTGCAACCCAATGGTGGTCTCTTTTTCCTTAATTGCTACATACCAGGGATTTTTATACATACAGACATTTTTACAAAGGTTCATACCTACTCACTTACACATGAACTCGCTCAACTATTGTTGATTTTCAAACTACATGTATTTCAGGGAACTAAACGGATCTGGCGGTGTATGCATGTGTCTACAAGCTGCGTGTTAAATAAAGGATGTCATTCGTGGTCATAGAGTTTAAAAGATGTATCCTATTCCTGGACGGGATACATGTTTCTAAGCTCAGGATTATTTAAAGTCTTTTGTTGAGTCCATGGGAACTCATTTGAACGTATTATGGTTTGTAACTAATTGACGTCTATATTTTCAAGACAATGGTATTGTGGTATTTTCCTAACTTTATTAATGAATGAAAATCTTTTGGTTTTATCATATAGCATTGTTATGATTGATTGCTATGGTATTAAGAAGTCACACCAAATAAACCCACGCTTCCGCAAAAGCCAGGGTGTGACAGCTTGGTATCAGAGCCTCGATCATAGCGAACTAGGATTCTTTCTCGAGTCTAGACTATGATCATCAGGGCTCTCACGAAAACGTTTTCAAACATTTTTACATTGCATACACAAATCGTTCAGATCCAGGAAACAAACATTTTTTTTTACAACCAAAAGGCACAAATACACATTTCAAAATTTATGTTTATAATTCAGTCTTAGAGGCTGGGGAGATTCAGTCTTAGAGGCTGAGGAGGTTCAGTCTTAGAGGCTGGGGGAGGTTCAGTCTTAGAGACTGAGGGAGGATCAGCCTTAGAGGCTGGGGATAGTTGGTCTTAGAGACCAGGAAGTTGGTCTTAGAGACCAGGGAGTTGGTCTTAGAGATCAGGGAGTTAGTCTGAGAGACCAGGGAGTTTAGTCTGAGAGACTGGGTGGGATAGTCTGGGGAAGACTAGGATGATTACATGCTTACATTGACATTACTCACACGCCTAATTGCTGATTATTGATATACGTGCATATGTGGTGAGTATTTGCATACACTAATTGTTAATAATTACTATGGATATACATGCTACCGGCACACACGTCACACTATTTAGAAGGCGAGTTATCAGACATTGATAACACTACGGCCGCCGTCACAGGTGATGAGACTGAATCTGCGCCAGAGACATTTACGTCAGACACTGAGAGTGATCCTGATATACTAACCAAGGACGAGGACAACTTCCAACCGTTTGCGCGACCAGATTCGGGCGATACTTTACCCTTGCTAATGGTTTCGCTGGCAAGGATCTCTCTGTCACTCTTGTTTTAGCCCATGACCCTGATCCTCGACGATGCGTTTCCTAGGGACTTTCCTGCCGAAGGTTGACTACGCGACAAGCAATTAATGATGACGTGGACATATTTATTGACGGTCCTTCTGCTGATGCCTATGGTGATAGAAAGTTAGGCGAGAACGTTATTACAAATTTCCCTTCTTAAGGCCCCTGTTAACAGGCCACCCTCTGATTCTAGCGTATATTCGATTTCAGACCCCCCTTGAGTTTATGACATTTACAGCCGTTAAGACG
The DNA here is from genome assembly GCA_030545235.1 of Helianthus tuberosus. NCBI lineage: Eukaryota > Viridiplantae > Streptophyta > Magnoliopsida > Asterales > Asteraceae > Helianthus > Helianthus tuberosus. The sequence goes on along the minus strand of CM060387.1, from coordinate 113,897,371 downwards.
GCTGGGTCGTCTCTTTCTACTACTGACACGGACAACGACGCCATCATGACGGCTCCACTAACACTTGCTCGAGGCACCACATCGCTACCTGACCCAGGGCCTGCTCCTGAGTTAGCTTCTGCACCTTTTGGGACAGCTTGATGTTGCACCTACTGATCCTGCACCCTTACTTGATCATGACCCTATTTCTTTTGACTTACCAAGCAATGCATCCCTTATACCCGACCCAGTACCTGCACTTAATGACCTTCTTATCAGTTGAGATGTCTGCACCTGCACCTTCACCCGCTGATGTTGCTCTTGTGAAGACCGACGTCCATTGCATCAACATGCCTATCGCTTTCTTTCAAGACATACCTGCACCCCAGAAGGGTACTCCAGGCCAGCACCCGCGTAACGATCCTTTTGCTACAGCAGCATTTTCTACGGTCTTACGGGCCGCACCGTTTACTACTTTCACCTCTACAGCGCTGGACGAGCCGATTTGATGGTTCCTACAATGCACTATGCTAATTTTAGAACCTTACCATCCCTCACATTATGGAGGCCACACATGAGATGAGTTGCTCCTGTAACACCAACTACAGTTTGAGGATATGAGTCGCAGAACGTTGGAGAACTGACACCACATTTGGTAACTTCAATGCCAAACATTACATAACTGAACGCATGATTTAAGTATTTACATCACAAGACAGCATATTGTCTGAAAAGTTTATATAAGACACCACGTCCTCCACCCTGTTTATTGCCAGCATACTTTGACCCTCCACATTTATCAAGGTTCCTTTTTGCGCTCTCAACCGTTACTACTACACTGTTCCCAGGATCCTGATGCTCATTTCGTTACTATCGAGCGGCAGAGCAAAAAAATTACTTCGACGTGTACACAAGCCCAAGGAGGAAGTCCACGCACGTTAAACAATTTACTTTTCTTTCCTCCTCCTCAGACACTAGTATGGTGATTTCTGGATTATGCGGATTACATTGCTTTCAAGTAAAGACACTAATGATAAGCCGGGTTGTGGAGACTATTAAAGACCACTTCAGACTATGTGATTTTGATACACTAATACATTTAATGGACAAGGGTAGGGTGACCCTGTGCCCCTATTGATGTGATACATTTTGGAAGGCAATACAATTTTGGTCAGGGAATAATTAGGGACCAATCATTATAAAACGTGCAACAATACTTTATGGCCAATGACCAACGAAACTCCGTCGCTATGTCTCCGTTAAGCACGTTATTAATCTATATGTGTGTACAATAACTATAACGCTACGTGCTTGCTTACTATGCTCTCATTAAACATAATCACCAAATTTCTTGGTTATACTATGATTATACTATTGCTTGATTGGTTGGTATGATAACCTAATATGTGTGTGTACATACGATCTCTAAACAACTATATGCACTCCCCGAACGAATGAGACCTGACCTAACCAACCTTCTTCTCAGAAGATGTCAATACAAGGGAACGACGATACCAACAACCCTCTGCCGACGACAAGAGAGTCAGAACTGCAAGGGCGCATCTCGCAAGCCATTGCACAACTCGAGGCCCTTCGCTCCGAACACGGCGGAGGTACCTCAGGAAATAACCCACCCAGCGGCTGCACCTACGAGCAGTTCTTGAACCACAAACCTTGAGAATTCGACGGCACTGGGGGTGCCTTAGCATTTGTGCGTTGGGTGGAAAAGACGAATTCTGTCTTACGATTGAGCAAATGCGCCCCAGAACATCAGGTTACGTACATAGCGGGGCTATTTGTAGATGGGGCTCTGTCATGGTGGAACCTTCAAATTCAGGCAATGGGCGAGGCCGCTGCATATGCTATGACGTGGGACGAACAGAAGGAATTAATGCGCAAAAGATATTGCTCTAGGGCGGAAGTCCAGAAGTTGGAAACTGAATTGTGGAACTTGAGAATGGAAGGTCCAAAGATAGCTGAATATGTGCAGAGATTTGGCGAGTTATCACAAGTTGCAACGCGTTTGGTGGAACCAGAATCTAGGAAGATCGAACTTTTCATCAGGGGACTAGCATCGCAGATTCTAAGCCTGGTAATAACATCTAAGCCTTCAACGATTATCGAAGCAATCGACATGAGCGTGGCGCTCACTGAAGAAGCGATTAGACAAGGAAAATTTTCCACTCCGGAAGAGAAAAACGAGGCTCCTGTAGAGTCATCTGGGGATAACAAGAGAAAACTCGTGAATTTTAAGAAGGCTACTCGGGTAAGTAACGAGAAGAAGGCCAAAAAGGGAAAGGATTACAAGGGTATCCTACCTAAGTGCGACAACTGTCTACGCTATCATGTCGGGCGATGTAAATATGGAAAATGTGATAACTGTGGCAAGAGAGGGCATCCCAAGGAAACTTGTAGGCAAGGTACTGAAAATAGAAATGGAGGCCAAGAAGGTAGTGAGAATCACGGTGAAAACAACGACAATGACGAATACCAGAGCAGAACGAGTGACAAACAGAAACGTGCTCAAGGTTGTCTTAACTGTGGGAGCAAGAAGCATTTCAGAAAGTACTGCCCTAAGAAGAATCAAGCACAAGGACAAAAGCTCAGTAGCAGAACTATGGGAACACGCCGGGATTCAAGTATCGGTACGTTCTACTCAACGTTATGCATCGGTGTTGCAAGATACTATTGCAAAATCTAATTTTCGCATCTCTAGAGTTTGAGAGTGTACTTGGGTTAGTAGCAAGTAAGTTAGATAACTCGCGCTCGATGGGACTAGCTAGGAGAAGCTAGTGGAAGCCAACACAGTAACTAGGAACGGCAAGATAGAACCTGGAAAGCGTAAGTTTACGCTTGATCTGCTACCCGTTGAGTTGGGAACTTCAACGTGGCAATTGGGATGGATTAATTTTCCATGTGATCGAGCGGAGTTTAATGTCCGCACCCCCATGGCGAATAAAGGAACGATCGTGACTCATGAAGCAGGATACGCCTCTACAAATTTCAAATCGCTTGAAGGCACAAAGGACGTTGTGTAAAGAATGTGTTGTTTTCCTGGCTCATGTCGGGGACAAGGGAGCCGAAGAACTAAAGCCCGAAGATACCCCCCGTGATCAGAGGATATCCTGAAGTCTTCCTCAAAGACTTGCCAGAATCGTCTCCTCAACGATTAGTCGAATCTCGCAACGATTTAATTCCAGGCACCGCACCGGTAGTCAATGCGTCGTAGCAATTTACATTTTCGGAGATGCAAGGATTGACAGTGAAGTTTTAGCAGTGAATAGAGAAGGAAGATAACAGACCAAAATTCCCTTTTTGGGTAACCTCAGTTCCGCTCATCAAGAAAAAGGACGATGATTTTCAAATGATCGGAAGTCGGACGAGCTAGCCAACCAGGGTCGGTGGCTCTTGCTAAGGATTGACGAATTACTTATTTGACTAACGGTGAGAACCTGACTACTAATACACGACTGGTCGACGATCGAGTGTCGTTAGCGATGAATTCGGGAAGGAAGTTTACCGGGGAGATTATGGGACAATAACTTGTTTTTAAACGTACACGAAATACGAACCCGTGAGGATCTAGATAACATATACTTAAGACCTTTGGGAACCCGGGACCAAATACACAAAGGTTGTTACTTAGGAACTGCACCTGTAAACTCGATCGAACACCATTAACCTGACATACATGCCTTTTCAGCTAACAAAAATAGAAAGTACTTAAATTTCTTTCGTTGGAACCGTCGCTTTTGCTTCTAGCGAGTAGATGTTTGCATCTCTACTCCCCTTAATGGTAGTTGCATCATGTTGATTTTCTTCGCTAAGAGCGAACACCCTTTTGCTTCGGATACTTGGTCGTTTCTCCATCTTAGCAAACACTCATTGTTTCATTACTTGAAAACTCACATGTTACGCATGCACCATCTGCTACGCATGCGGTTTCACTCCAAACATTTCAGTGAAGTTCAGATATTATGTTGTTAAATCAAATTACTGGTCCGTAATCTGAATAACCTACATTATTGCAATTGTTGACTCTTTGCTATCAAGTCAACACACTCTCTTGAAACTTCTTTTGATCTCAAATTACATTCATGGTTTATTTTTGGTTACCATGCCGAGCTTTCCTTTGTTGATACATACGTTTCTATCGGGTTACGCTAAAACTAAGTTCAATTGCTTGAACTTATCCATTATCACATGTTTGATTTGAAACGCTATATGATGTATTGGGAGCATCATATTCAAATATTTTGCAAAGGTTCTTTCATTACAAGTCGTAGTAGGTTCGGTTGGTCTACGACTCCACTAAATCGTTTGACTGATTTCAATACCTTGCGGTGATGTTATCACAGAATTGAGCTTGCGCTAAGTTGGTTACTCATTTCATACACGGATTTGAATTATTTAATTGCTCTAAGTCCATCTCGTTTATCACAATTAAAGCAGTCTCAACACCGTTGTGTGTTAAGGCAATGGTACATATATTCATTTCATAAGTACAATGTACCTCCTAACGATTCTTTTGTTGTCAATCAAATGCCTTGCGATACTCATTACTTTTCATCTTCGATTGGAAACAGTGGTCCTTTGATGTTCCGTATTAAATTGAAAACTCTATAACATGGTACAAATCAAATCTGCAGATTGTCTCAGTGCACTTTCATTTGGTTTCAAACGTGGTGAACTTGTTCAATCACCACTATTATTGGATAATGCCATTACGACACCTTGTGGTGTCATCATAAACTGGTAGCTTGTGCTAATCATGGTTAACCGTTCCACACAGAACGACTTATACTTTTGTTTGACTTATCACTTAAACATTTCTGATGCAACTACAAATTTAGACAATGATACACCAGATTCGCTTGTACTTCATTCGGTGTATTTTCGCAATTCGAGGATGTCAACACACAAATCCTTATCATTTACTTATTCGCCAGTTGGCAGGTCTTTTTCATCTCCAAGTTTTTGATTTTGAGTTCATATAGCGGATGCTATGGTTTGTGAAAATTTGCATACTATGACCAGTCATTTGAAAACTCTATTGGATAAGACTCCTTTTTGTAGGATACTGCTGCTGGATTACACTAGACTACGTACTGTACCTTTGACATCAAATGATATCAGCACACACCTTTAACCATAGGATTCGGGTTGTTTTATAGACTTGGACTCACCTGACGCGAGTAGGTTAAATTCAGTTTAATGATTATCAACCTCGGTAATATTCATATACATACACGTGTGACATAACCACAAGGAGTTAAGGTAGTACAAATTTCGAGGACGAAATTTTCTTAACGGGGGGAGAATGTGACAACCCTCAAAATTTCAGGTACTGTACAAATTAATTAATCTTAATTACGTGCTTAATGACTGTGCTTGATTACAACTGATAATTTAAACTGCTCTATGATTCTATATCATATATGCATGCATCATATTTTATACAGTCACTCCATTCATTACACACCTACATTAGTGACATACTTGATGCACTCAGCACAGTTGACACACTGAACGGTTGATTCAGAAATAATGCTGACAATACCAGCACTTAGACAGACAATATTATTATGGCCAGTATGAGCCAGGGATAGAGTACTACACTGGGTTGTAGTGTAGAGAAGTGAGGACCATAGGACTGCGTCTTTAAGTGATAGATATAGTGCCGGGAAGTGCCTAAAACATGCGTTAAATACAGAATTCCACGTTCTTTTATAAAATTCAGCATTTTATTTTATACAAATATAACAGAGTGGTCCTGTATACTTTCCTAAGTGACAGGAATGTTTTTGTTACAAAAAGATGCGTAAAAGACACTTTACGGTACGATTAAACGCTTTAACAGAACGTTACGTAACCGAACAACCAGACAATACCCGAGACACGAAAATATTTTCAGAAATATTATTTTTATCATTTTAAATTATTTATGGTCACAAAAATCCCTATACACCATGTAAACAAGACATACACCCACTACATTTGGAAATACCCCCACCCTTCTAACTTATACCTTTTAATTAACCAAAAATTTACATTTTACCCCCCCCCCCCAACCGAAATCTGCCCTAATCATTTAGAATATTTTGTTGAGATTATGTGATAAAGAGGATCTTGATCCTATTGGCCAAAAGTATTGGCATAATTTCCCTACAAGCTAGTTTTGGCCATTTCCAAGAAGAATACCATCATCATCTACAAATTTACACTCCACCCTTCACCACCCCCCTATTATTTTCGGCCCACCCTTCCCCATAACCGAAAATTCATCACCTCCATCTCTCACATCCTTCATCTCCTTCATCACAACAAGTTCTTTCAAGCTCAAGAGGATCCAAGGAGGTTGCAAGGTTGAAGACACATCAAGAGAGCTTGTTCTTGTCACTCCACCATACTTTTCTCACCATCATTCTCACACTAAGAAGTCCATCCTAGCCTTGTGCTAGTGGTATGCCCCTTCCCACTCTTGTTCTACCTTAATTCTTGTTATGTTGTTTGAATGTTCATGTCACTTATAAGCTAAAACACTAAATTTGTGAACTTAAGTTTCTGCATGAAAATAAAAGTTGAAAGGGTTGTATGAAGTCGAAATCTGGATGGTTTAGGGTTGGGTAATGCATGTTTGAGGTTTGAACATTTATCCTTCGATACGCCATGGTTAGAGTCCTTGTTTATGCGTTTTTTTAGTCACTTCTACACATAAACAGCTTGCTGATTGAATTTTTCCAGCCCCTTCAACAGGCTGTAACGAGTTCGTTTTTAATGGAAAAAGTTAAGTTCTGGAGTCTAAATCGTGTAATTTTGAATACCTGAACTAATGAAACTGGAATCATAATTTTCCGAGACCGTTTACTATTTTTAAAGTATTATTTTGGACAGCAGCTCAAAGCTGAAATAATTCTGCTGAAAAAGTGTGTGGTAATCCGAGTCAAAACTTAAAACCTGAGCAGAGTCAGCTCATGGAATTTTTACCATAGATAGTCACGGTTGTTTTTGTGACCCTCCAACGGGAATTTCGACAATCCGACTCACGATTGATTTTTAGTGAATTTTTCCGTAAAACTGCAATCAGAATGTATCAAATCTGATTGCAGTTGAGTAAAAGAATTTTTATATAAAATTGGTAATGAACTGATGTCCGAAATTTTTACACAATAAATCGTGGATTATATATGACCTACTGTAAAAATTTGAGAATTTTTGAAAAAGAATAACCATTTTATTTAAATACTCGAAAACAGTCCTGTTTTGTGTAATAAATCCGAAAAGGCGTAGTTAGGGTTTTGCTTGTAGATTTGTCAAGTTGGCTATGTGGGAACACTCTATGAGATATTTGTAAAAGAAAATGATATGTTTTTATGCATGGACACCTCTATTTACAGAGGAGGCTATGGCGAAATTTTCGGAAATTATAACACTTAGTAAATCTTTACTTTCTGAGACTATAATTTACTAGAACATTAAACGAACAAATATTCCAACACGGCATATGATTAAGTTGAAATACAAATCATTTTAACAAATAATTATCACTCGAAATAATATAAGAAACGTAACTCGAAGACGTAAATACTAAGACAAGGCACGACCCGTTCGTCTAATAGACGTTAGACCATTGTAGGTAGTCGTGTTTGCTGAAGAGATTTGGGTTACGAGTACCGAAGACGCAATACTGTGAGTTCATGTCCCCCTTTTCTCTTAACTATTTTCAGTTTTACACCTCGGGGGTGAAATACATGTTACAGACATTTACAGACATTTATATACATGGTATGGTTAGCTTAAGGAGGGTTTTTATTACGCAAACATGTGAGTGGTGGGCACAACACTTAAGGCCATCAATCCTCGTTGTAGGACCGAGGGACATTAGTGATAGATCTATTTGGGTGTAGCGAGCCCCACTCCTGAGTCCGCCGAGTGGACCACGAAGTGACTAAGTGCCCGACGCACAAATCCGCTAGGTTTGAGTCTTCCTGCATCACTTCACACTTATCATTGGCTTTGCAACCCAATGGTGGTCTCTTTTTCCTTAATTGCTACATACCAGGGATTTTTATACATACAGACATTTTTACAAAGGTTCATACCTACTCACTTACACATGAACTCGCTCAACTATTGTTGATTTTCAAACTACATGTATTTCAGGGAACTAAACGGATCTGGCGGTGTATGCATGTGTCTACAAGCTGCGTGTTAAATAAAGGATGTCATTCGTGGTCATAGAGTTTAAAAGATGTATCCTATTCCTGGACGGGATACATGTTTCTAAGCTCAGGATTATTTAAAGTCTTTTGTTGAGTCCATGGGAACTCATTTGAACGTATTATGGTTTGTAACTAATTGACGTCTATATTTTCAAGACAATGGTATTGTGGTATTTTCCTAACTTTATTAATGAATGAAAATCTTTTGGTTTTATCATATAGCATTGTTATGATTGATTGCTATGGTATTAAGAAGTCACACCAAATAAACCCACGCTTCCGCAAAAGCCAGGGTGTGACACCTTGCTCTTTGAGACCCATAAAATTTTGATGGCTGGGCAGAGTTGAATGTCTTGAAGTTGCATGGGGCATTATTGTTGTTGAGGGGTTGGTTACATTGAGCAATGATGTTTGGGATTGCAGCACCCATTTGCTGTGTAATGATAGCTGCCAGTTCTTCATTAGGTATCTGATTGTCACGCCGAGGAGGCATTCTAAAAAGGAATCATGAGAGAAAACAAATGAAATGGCATTGGGTGAGGATGTTACAATTACCGACCAAAAAGCATGGGTGATGGTCATTTGTTCGAACCACGAAGCAAAAAAAACGACACACAAAAGCTGAATCAAAGTAAATAGGTCCTCATAATGTATCGCGAAGACATGCTTTAGCCTATAAGTGGACACTCACCCCAAGAGTTCCCAGGTAAGAGTGACTGGTCCGATTATGTGGGTTTGTACGAACACTCTAGTCTTAGACAGAAAACTTAGGATACAGGCATCCACACTTCCGGATTGCATGTGTTCACATTAATAAGACCCAAACTTTGATGGGATTTTGAAAACTTTGAAGGTTTAAAACCTTAAAATAAATCATCCTAGAACAGATGATTGGTTTTCAAAGCAGATTCGAAATTTGTGTTCTTATTGTGGTTGTCACCTAAAGATAGGTGACGGTATTGTTTTATGACTAAACGCAAGTAAGCGTTAGGGTCCTAGAAAGGTTATAGGTCAAAGCATTACTAATAACCTAATTCCCTATAAACATGAGCTCTGATACCAACTTTTCTGTCACACCCCGACCGCGTTAAAACAACAAACCGTGGCGGAAACGTCGGGGAGTGTCGTAACAGAATCATTGTTTCACAACACATGGATAAAAGTTCTGTTTTATTGAATTAAATTTATTACATCAGTATCATCATCAAACATCACCAACTATGGTACCTGAAACACATGTGAAAATACGTCAGCATAAAAATGCCGGCGAGTACATAGGTTTTATGTGAGTGTCAGATTCATGGCTCGTTTATATTTTTGAAAATAACTTGAACACCTTTGTTAATTGATAATTAGAAAACCAAGTTTTGTAAAATGTTTGTAATGTAAATTGAAATAACCAAGTCAAAACAGATTTGTTTTACAAAACCTCGGTGCCATGAATCTTAACTCCAAAACATTTGTTTAAGTAAACCCAGATTGTAAATCGTTTTTGAAATAAAACTCGAATGGTTTATATTGTTAGAAAAACCTTGTAATATAACTTTGTTTTGATAACATTTGCCCAAGTCATCTAGATAACGCAACGATATATAATGTGTTAAAAGCACTTATATATAGGAAGTACCAGCGGCGTATCCACCATGCTTTTATCACATTACACTCGCCCGGTTACCTAATCACTTCCCTAACCCAACGGTTCAAACAGATCCAAACGGTTCACATAAATCAAACGGTTCCAACAGTACAAATAATTCACATAGATCAAACAGCTCAAAACGGTTCAAATGGTTCAAAATATATAACAATGTGTCCATATGCTGGATGAGCATATGCAACAAAATGTAATCAATGTGCTAGCATGCTAAGTGAACATACATAGCAAAACATAATGAAATCATATACTATATGCGTACTAATGAACATAGCAAGTATATTATATAAAAGCATGAAAAGCACGAAAGTAACAAGTAGGCACATGTGTTTCACCCCAAAACAGTTTGAAAACAGTAAAAGAGGTGACTATGTACTCACTTGAGAATGCTTAGAAGTCTTGAATAACAACCAAGCAAAGCTAGAGGGATCACGGAAAATCAAACGGCACCTAATATAGGTAACTACATTAATAACCGGACCTAAATCGGAAGATCGGATAGGATGAGGTTTCGTAAACCAAATGAGTGTTGGAACTCATACGATATAGTTTAACAAAGCCTACATACTAAATTGACACCTAACCTAAGTTCTTACGACCCATTACGACCGGTTTTTTTTTTTGGGTAAAGGGTTACCCCAGTGATTCTATTAAAAAAACAACCGCAATTAAGTACAAGTAGTGAGGCTGATCCACACTAGTTCATATACGGGACACGCCCCATATATGTAAACCACTAAAAACAAAATACCAATGACTCCACAAAACCTAGTCTACTTTACATCATGAAAAAATGTCCAGTAGACAGACAAAAAGAAACCAACAAGGGACGTTATCCGCCATCGTCAAAAATGAAATTGCTTCGAAACAGCATCCCCAGAACACGAACCAAAAACTGACTAGCCATTGGAGAACTTTGTGGAAGAGGTGCTTGCCCCTGCTTTTGAAAACAAAGGATGTGTACCCGACGTCATAAAATCATTTGTTTCATTATAGACTTCCATAACCTCCTCATCATCAGAATCACCAATATCATCCCTCATCCCCTTACCCGTTTGATGGACCGTACCCTGCTCCTCCCTTAGAACATCAAACGGGTTTTGGGTCACTACACTAGTCGACGGATCCGACTTTTTTACCCCTCCATTCGATTTGAACCCAACCGGCCTGTACTCAAATTTTGGCTTAGCTTTGTTAACATGAAAACCAGATTTCCTAGCCGCTTTTTTACCATCCACATCCATAAAACCATCTTCATCCACTTCTGGAATCTTCACCGGACCACGAGATTGCTTCCCAGCGTTTTGTTTCGGGGGTTTAGGAACAACCTTAGGTGATTTCCTAGGCTGTTTCGGGCAAGACTCATCAGAATGTCCAAAGACCTTACAATGGTCACACCTATATGGACTCCATTCATATTCCACATTCAGCTTCACTTTAATAAAACCTTCACCTTCTAGCTCAGGCACCGCAATAACTACTTCCTCTTTAAAGGCACTCTCGGCTGAAATTTCTATCAAGGCTCTTGCATAACTGCTCCTACCCCAAGCATCCGTGCACATTGAGGTAGTATACGAATCCAACAATTTCGGCTCACCAATAGCCGTAGCAATCATACTCAAACCATCTTCCGTATAGGCAACTATAGGAACATCATGAATTTTAACCCATACTAGAATCTTTTTAACTTCCTTCTTCTCTAGTCTCGCAGTAGGCGACCACACACTAAGGAAGAAAGGTTGAGAACGAATAATCCAGGGTCCCTCTTTAAGGACATTCAACATACCTTCTTTGTCCGCAAATTTGAAAAAGAAAAACCCGTTCGCATTCATCATAGACTTTTGCAAACCAAACTTTTTCCAATTGTTTTTCACAAAGAACTCAACCACCGGATAAGCCACACGATCACCCAAGAAGTACCCATACAGTGTATTAGCTAACCTGTCTTGAACCAGTTTAACAGATTCACGAAAAAGCACCACATCACAACCATCCTGCAACACCGGACTCGCAAGAGTTCTGAAATTTACCTGTTTGGTGTTGGCTGCCACAACGGATTCAGCATAAGACCTTGGCTTCGATGCACTACCCAGTTCAGATTGAACCTGGAAATTTGCCTGATGTTCCCTATTTTCCGAAACCCTAGAATTAGGCTGCATATTCTCCACAGGAACTTGAACACCTGTTAATGGCGAGAACAGTTTATCCACCTGAACCGGTACCGTGACCTTAGTAAGTTCATCGATAATGTTTATACCACGTCTTGGCTGTATATTGTTCCCATCAACATCAAGTATACGATCCTCTATTTCTTTGAATGACAGTGGCGGCTTTCCACCAGGTTTCGTGTGTTCATTCATTAAACCCCAATCTGATCAGCAAAAGAAAACCCTAGCAGCTGTCAACAGAAATTCGTTCAAGAAAAATTGAAGCATACGAAAACTATGCAGCAAAACACACGTAACCCTAATTTGTATTCGCCCAGATTCAGAATTACAAACCAGCCGACATGAAACAAATGTTGGATTCTGTATACCCAAGACACATATTAAATTGATGTGGCTAGTACGTTATGATCCAAGTCGGGTCATACCCAATAACAAGCTAGACAAACACCTACAATATTTATTTATGATATGATCAAACAAATAAATATTAACACTTAGAATATTTAGAAATTGGTTTTCTAAATAATTACACTTGACAAACTAATAAATTATATGGATAATTTATTTTTGAGAGAATATTTTATTTTGTTATTTAACAGGTTAAATAACAATTAAAAGGTTGCATGTGTTTATAAAATGTTATATCAAGTTTTTATAAAAGTTATAAAACTTAAATAGAAGACATGGAGACAAGTTAAAAAATTTTGATTGGGTGAAATGGGAGGTGGCTTTGGCCGCCCCTATGGGGTCTTCCCAAGATGTTTCCACCACTCATATTACATGCAAACTTTTCAAAGAACAAGGCACTTGATTTTTTTTAAGTTGCAACATCTTCTCTCATTTTAAAAGAATAACAAATTCAAGTGTAAGAACAAGGAAGAACTCTCTAATTTTTTCCTCAAAAATTTCGGCCAAGGTGGTCATCCAAGAGAGTTTTCAAGTGCAAATCCTAGCAATCTCAAGGTGTTTGTTGGGGCTTTCGGGTATACTAGCTTGAGGCTTTCTCGTTTGGAAGCTACCATTCAAGATTCATCATCATCTTCCATCTCCTTGCTCCAAAGAAAGGTTGAATTCTCAAACACCCTATGGTTGTATTTTGATAGCATGCATGTCATATATGGATCCGGTTATTGGGTTTTGCATTTAAAAAGGTTTTAAATCTTGTAAAGTAACATGTTTTAAATAAATACTCCGCTGCGTTTTAATTTTATTTGGATAAAATTACTTTGATAAACATGTGAAAAACCCAACAATGGCATCTAGAGCCGCTTATATGAGTGCATGCTTCATTGGATTTAAAATTTTCGGGTTTTGGGTTTGGTTAAACCCTATGGCCGAAAGTTTTGACCATGGTTCTCCTTTTATTTTTCAAGATTTACCTCCTACATGCATAAAGGAATCTTGAAAAAAAATTATGTCATATTGATGATTTGTTTTGTTTGGACAAAAACCCACATTTTTCGGTTTTTCATTCTTGGCCGAAAAATGTAGGTTGTAAAAGGAAACCATTTTTGCTCTTGAAATTTATATATATGTGGATATATATTTTGGTGTTCATAACCTAGCCATGACCTTGTATGAATATGTTTGTGTTTGTGATTTTAGTTAATTATTCAATGGGTTGTAATAATTATTATTTTGTCTTCCATTTGTAAAAATATGTAATTTATTTATTTTTCATTTGGTATGTAAGTAAATAGATTAGATGCATTTTATTTTACTAGAAAAATGTATTAGGATACTTTTATGTAAAAGAAGATGCACACAAAAATGCGGTTTTGGTTTTTGCCAATTTCGGGCATAAAAGGACTTCATAGTTCTTAACGGGATTTTAGCCCGATAACCAAAACACATTTTGAAGTCCAAAGAAGTTTGGAGCTGAATTTAAAAGACATTTGGAAGCTCAAAGAATGTGAAGAAATCACAACACAAGATAAAGACTTGAAGCATTTGGATGCGGGATCAAGTGGGAGTTCACCGACACTTTTTTTTGTGTCTATCTTCACCCTTTAGGAAGGACCTTTTGACACACTTGTTTCGGCTAACAAGTGTGGTCAAAATAGTTGGCTATGGTTATGCACCTTTTAACATATGTGATGTGTGCTTGTATGGTTATTTTATGGTTGTTTGGATGATATTTGGATATGCATGCTTAACAACAAATAATCCGGAACAAGCTTAATATTGGTTTATCAAAATCATTAAAACGGTTAATAAAAGGTTTTATTAAAAATTAATGATTTTATAATAAAATGGTTTTTATTAAAAGAACCTTGAAAATTGGTTTTCACTAAAGTACCATTGATTTGAATGCATGAAAATATATGGTACATAAAATTTTTCTAAACTAGAATTTTGAAAAATAAAAATCCCTTTTATAAAACAAGTCAAACACCATCCTTTTATACAACACTCAAATTACTTGGGAACTCTTTGTGGGATAAAGGTCACCTAACCACATTTGAGGAAACTTGTATATTTGAGGTGGGGTTACCATGTTTGTGGGATAAAGGTCACCTAACCACATATATGTGTAAACTCACTTATAGGGATAATCAGGTGATGTGGTGTAACATGGTTTGGTTTTCTCAATGCATCCCGAGGCACTCGTTTCATTTGTGGCTGGCATTTAGAAACAAATTAAAAACGCAGGATCGATTGGCAGTTTGGGAAGCAGGTAGTCTTACGAATTTGAATTTGATGTGTTGTCCGCTGTGTAATTTTGATCGTGATAGTCGGGACCATTTGTTTTTCCGATGTGCTTTTGCGGATCAGGTTTGGAGTAACGTTAAGGAGTTGGTTTCGTTGGGGAATGTGGATAATTCGTGGCATTCGATTCTAATTTGGGTTGAAAAACATTCTACGTCTAAGAAAGCAGACCATGTTGTGTGTAAGCTGTTGATTGCGGCTTCGTCGTACTACTTATGGCAAGAGAGAAATAATAGGCTATTCAAGAATAATAAACGAATAGTGGATCAAGTTGCTGAGATAATTAAAAACACGGATCGGTTGCGCCTGATGGGGTTCAGATTTCGGGTGGCTTCGGTAAAGGATAGGATTTTTAAGTCTTGGAAGATTGAAGACAACGAAGATAATGTAGCAGATCCGGGCTAGTTGTTTGTCTTGGTGTGAGTTTTGGTTGTTAGTGTGGTCGTTTTTTTGGTTGTTTGTTTTTGAACTGGTTGTGTGTTTTTTGGTTTTCCTAGGCTTGGCATGTCAAGTCTAGTAGGTGTGTCGTTTTGACACACCCTTGTACTTATTTGTTTCATTTATAAAATTCATCGGGGTAACCCTTTACCCAAAAAAAAAAAAATGTGTAAACTCACATGTGTGTATAAGTTGGACGACTTGATTTGGAAACCATGAACTTAGGGTCACCGAAGCATGGAGAACAAAGGTGTTGATGGGATTAAACATGCCAACTAAACATAAAGATGTTTAACCGATCCCATATAGCTAGAAGTTGCAAAGGGTTGCAATCGTCAAACGTTGACTACCTTGTTAATTTAAATAATGGGATAAAGGTCACCTAACCAATATTTAAATGTAACGTTGGATTCTAGATTTTAATTATTAATTGTCTATGAGACGTTAAAAGGGTATTAATGATTAAAATTTTAATAATATCAAAAATACTAAAATTGGACTTTGTTAAATTTTGTAGATGGCCGCTAACAATGCAAACCCGATTACCCAAACCGTCCGTAACCTATCACTAAGAACCATCCTTGTAAAGGATCGTCTCAACCATAACAACTTCATGGATTGGTTTCGAAACTTGAGAATTGTTCTCAAGCAAGAGAAGATATCCTATGTGTTGGACGATCCTATTCCCGATCAACCTGACGAGGAAGATGTAGAAGCCTACAATGATTAGGTTAAGTATACCGAGGACTCCATGCAAGCCTCTTGCCTCATGTTGGGAACTATGATTCCCGAGATTCAAAAGGACTTTGAACATCATGGGGCATACGACATGATTACCCAATTGAAGGAAATGTTCCTACAACAAGCAAGGGTAGAACGCTTCGAAACGGTTCGAGCGCTTCATGCATGTCGAATGGAGGAAACCCAATCGGTCTCATCTTACGTCCTTAAGATGAAAAGCCACATTGATCGCCTCGAGAGGCTCAATTGTCCCGTCTCTAAAGAGCTGGCTACGGATTTGATCCTCAATTCTTTAACAAAGAAATTTGAGAGCTTTGTTATGAACTATAACATGAATGGATGGGACAAGAGCATTAGTGAGCTTCATGCAATGCTCAAAACGGCCGAAGCAGGAATGGGTAAAAAGGCTTTACCCGTTCTAACGATCAATGAGGGAGGCAAGAAGGGACATCACTCCGACTCCAAGGCAAATGTTGCCAAAGGAAAGGGGCACGTCAAAGGGAAGGGAAAAAGAAAGGCTAAAGCAGAACCACCAAAACCAAAAGAGAAGAAGGCAAAGGTTGCCACGAGCGATCCATGCTTTGAGTGTGGAGAGATAGGGCATTGGAAAAGGAATTGTCCAACCTATCTCAAAGAGTTGAAAAACAAGAGGGATGCAGGGCAAACCTCAGGTACAATCTTTATGATACATATTGATCTAAATGTTATTTCTTCTAACACATGGGTATTAGATACCGGATGTGGAACTCATATTTGCAATTCGTTGCAGGGGTGGTTCAAAAGAAATAAGCATTACAAGAAGGGAGACACTAGTCTCTTCATGGGCAATGGAGCAAAGGTTCAAGTTGAAGCCCAAGGAGACTATGTTTTAAAACTTCCAAGTGGTTTGGAAATTTGTTTGAAAAATGTTTTGTATGCTCCTAGTTTGACAAGGAACATTATTTCTGTTTCCCTTTTAAGACAATATGGATTTGATTTGAAGTTTGTGAACAATTAAATTTATGCTTTGATGAATGACATGTTCTACTTTAAAGCTACACCTTCAAATGGTATTTATGAATTGGTTCATGATAATACATCATTTGATAATTCGATGTACCAAGCAAACACCAAGAAACTCAAAATGGATTTGAGTGAGACCTATCTTTGGCATTGTCGTCTTGGTCATATAAATAGAAATCGCATGCAAATACTTCAAAAGAATGGTCTTTTGGAAACAAATGAAATTGGTTCATTTGATACATGCGAATCTTGTTTACAAGGTAAAATGACCAAGAAACCCTTTAGTGGCACAAATCAAAGGGCAAAAGATTTATTAGGTATCATACATTCGGATGTATGTGGTCCTTTTAAGCCAATGACTAGACAAATTTCAATTAGAACAACAAACGAAACAGAAAAACTGAACCCTAGAAAACGGAATACCTAGACAAATTTCAATTGTCTAGCGTGTAAAGGACGATCGGAATCCTTAGATGCTAGCCAAGATCGAGACCAGGTAGAAGGTTGAATCTTCTAGGGTTTCACAAAGTCGCCAAAAATCGCCCAGAGCTCCCCCTATCCCACCAAAAACTCACTACGCCCCCCATTACGACCGGTTTAGGTAGCTTACGCTACTTTAACGCGTCGTTCACGTAAAACGCGTTCGGAACGCCTAACTAGTCCTATGACAAGTATTATATGCCTAAACATGTTTAAATATGTTGCAAAATCAGTTAAGTGACAAAAGTTTAAGTTACGTATGCTTAAATATCAATTAGGCATGAAGAGGGCATTTTGATCATTTTCCTAAGGCATATAAACTACCTATTATACAACTAACTAAATGAAGTGACCATAAGGTATAACCTCGGAAGGTTATTCCCTATACAACTATGGTCACTAAACATGCTTGGTCGGATCCTAAAGATTGACCAAACGGGTCGGGTTCGAGAGTCAAAGCGGTTGTTTAGACCGCTTATCTTAGGACCCTATACAAGCACTAATCTAAAAGTGACGAGTTAAACATGTTAAAACAAGTTTAATAAGGTTTGAAAACAAGTTTGATATCAAAACAAACGATTTTGATACCCAAGAATAGTTTGGTTGCAAAATACGCATAAACGCGTATTTTGACCGAAACAATGACTCGTCACTACACCTAATCAACGTGGTAATCAGTAGGTATAGTCAGTCACACGGGACTATAACCATCGTGATTACGCTCACGTTGCAAAGTTCAAACGAACTTTGTGTTGACCAAAGACTGGTCAAAGCAGAAATTCAAACACTGTTTGGCTTTTACGCCTAAAAATGCATAAAAGCACGAAAGAAACTTACAACGGGTCCAAGCAATGAAGATATTGATCTAAATGTTCTCAGGTATGAAGTTTTGGAACCTCAACTTAGAGAAATTCAGATCAATTGTGAGGAACAAAAGAATTGGGGTTGGGTATTTATAGGGAATCCACAACCGTTAGGATCGTTCCTCAATAAACGAGCTTCAATCTGGACCGTACAAGTGCACCCACTGATTTGTAATACCAGGGGTGCCCCAAAACAAGCCCCTAGATTGATTAAAACCATTTGCAAACCATGGGAACAGCTGGATCAAGCTGGAATCAACTTTCTGCTGAACTGGGGGTCTCTCGTGCCCCGTGTAAGACTTTGAGAACCCTTACGCGCCCCACCTGTGCCATAGTTTGGCAGATTGTTAGAAATGGTCCCTGCAGCCCAGAAACTTGGTTTTAGATGCATTTTTAACACGTTTAAGCCCTGTTAACCCCATTTCAAGGCTCTAAAATGAAGTTAAAGTATAGGGAACTTAAAATATGCTCAAAAATATGTTGGATGTCGGTTCGTTTGGTCATACGGTTGCGTTGTTCGGTTAATTACGACGAAACACGAACGGACGCGAAAAACGATCCAAATTACGCGACGAATGGAATTTTATCATGCCAATCACTAAAATAAAATATTTTAATGATTACATAAATTTTTGGATGTCCGGATATATTCAGAACCTAAGATATGCACGAAAATGCAAACTTATGCACTTTTTGACGCTTCTAGTCCCTATTGATCAAAAAGTTTATTTTTGCGCACCAAACATCTCAAAGTCTATTTCTAAGCTATGTAAAGGATATTTAGGGCATGTTTAACTTATGATCAAGTTCCGAATTGTCGTTATCATTCGATTCGGTATACTTTTGGCAGTTTGACGCAAATAGTCCCTACGATCGAATAAACTTGATTTCAACACACTAAACCCTTCAAAACTTATTTCTAAGTTATGTAAAGGTTATTTAAGGTATGTTAAGCCTATGTCACTGCTCCGAAGTGTTTGTTGCATTAAACTGGTTATATTTATGCATCAGATCGCGTATAACCTCCCAGAAAGCGATTTAAAGCTCGAAATCGAACAAGAATTGATATGTGCAAATGATGTACATATTTATACAAATCCCAAGTATGAAACACAATATTTCATTGATTTGGTGTTTGTTTTGATGGTCAAAGAGACACAGATGTCACATTTGCTTTCCTCACATTTGATCTGATTTATACTCTAAGTTGAAGCTTTAGCTTCATACCTGAGTATTTTAGATCAAATTCTTCATTGCTTGGACCTTTTGTAAGCTTCTTTCATACTCTTATGCGTTTTTAAGCATGAAAGTCAACAATGTTTGACTTTCTGCTTTGACCAGTCAATGGTAAACACGAAGTTCGTTTGAACATCGCAACATAAGCGTAATCATGATGGTCATAGTCCTTTGTGACTATACCTACTGATTACCACGTTGATTAGGCGTAGTGACGAGTCATAGTTTCGGTCAAACTACGTGTTTATGCGTATTTTGCCATGAAGCTATCTTTGGGTATCAAAACACTTTGTTTTGATATCAAACTTGTTTTCTAACTTAGTTAAACATGTTTTAACATGTTTAACTCGTCACTTTTAGTTTAGTGTTTATATAGGGTCGTAAGATAAGTGGTCTAAACAACCGCTTAGACTTTCGAACCTGACCCGTTTGGTCGATCATTAGGATCCGACCAAACACATTTTGTGACCATAGTTGTATAGGGAATAACCTTCTGAGGTTATACCTTATGGTCACTTCGTTTAGTTAGTTGTATGATAGGTAGTTTATATGCCTTAGGAAAATGACCAAAATGCCCTTTTTGCGCATAATTTCATTTTAAGCATATGTTACCTAAATTTTGACATCTAAACTAATTAGGCAACATTATTAGACATGTTAAGGCATATAATACTTGTCATAAGACTAGTTAGGCGGTCTGAACGCGTTTTATGCGAACGACGCGTCAAAGTGGCGTAAGCTACCTAAACGAGTCGTAATGGGTCGTAGGCACTTAGGATAGGTTCCGATTTAGAATGTAGGCTTTGTTAAACTATATTACATGAGTTCCTATACTCATTGGGTTTACGAAACCTCATTTTATCCGATCTTCCGATTTAGGTCCGGTTTATTAACATAGTTACCTATATTAGGTGCCGATTGATTACGCGATCCTTCTAGCTTTGTTTGGTTGTTATTTCAAGACAATTGAGCATTATCTAGTGAGTACATAGTCCCCTCTTTTACTGTTTTCAAATATTTTGGGGAGAAACACATGTGCCTACTTGTTTACTTTCGTGCTTTTCAAGCATTTATAACATATACTTGCTTTGTTCATATAGTACACGTATAGTACATGATTTCATCCATGTTTATGCTATGTATGTTTAATTAACATGCTAGTACATTGATTTCATAAACACATTTGTTTCATATGTTTATTTCAGCATATGTACACATTGATTTACATCACATTTTTGCTATGTATGTTCATTTAGCATACTTAGTACATTGTTTTCACATAACATGCTTACATTTGGTATGACATTTGGTTTGTTTAACGGCTCAAAAATACGTTCATTAACATTGATCATGCCGCTCGGTAGTAAGTAGTGGTACCATAGGAATTGACAACTCCCATTTCTGGCTTCCTAGGTTTGTTTGGAAGTAGGAAATGAATGAAACCGATATACATAATTTTTTATAAACCTTTAATTTGTTTAAGGGTTTGTCTCCACAGTCGCAAGGCTTGAATGTATGCGTTATAACATTACCGCATAGATGTTTGTATCAATAAAGCATTGATTTTACAAAACATAACTTTTGATTTAAACTAAGAGTTATTCAAATACATTGTTTTGTACATTTTACATATGGTTTGAGTAGATACTTTTTATTTGCCATACATAACATTTGATTATACATGAACATTTTTACATTGGTTTAAACAATACATTTTGGTGGTTATTTTGGTAAGTGACTTAAATAACGAGGCGACGTGTAATATGATAAAAGCATGGTGGATACGCCGCTGTTACTTCCTATATATAAGTGCTTTTATGATATTACATATCGTAGCGTTATTTAAACCACTTCAATTTATACAAAAACATGATACATCTCACATAAATTACATAATTTATGCAAATCCTTTTTACTTGGTTATTTATTTAACCACACATCTTTCTTTTATATCATCTAATTTCTAATCGATCTTCATACGATTTACAAAGGAAAACACTTCACAAGGTTCATGACTAACTTTTGTTAAACAATTCTTTAAACTTACAAGTGATGAATCCTAAATCAATAAACCTATGTATCTCATAGGTATTTTTATGCTGACGTACCTATTTTCACATGTGTTTTCAAGTGCCGATGCATAGGATTGGTCAGGATACACTTAGGCGGACTTGGGCCTTAGTGACATAAAATGAAGCACGAATAGTTTAATTATGTTATGTACTCTTGTTTCCTTTGTTTTATGACAATGTAACCCACTTTGTTAATAAATAAAACAAAACTTTAAATAGCATGGTTGTGAAACAATAATTCTGCCACTCCACTCTCCGACGTTTCCGCCGCGGTTTGTTGTTTTACGCTGTCGGGGTGTGACAGAAGAGTTGGTATCAGAGCCAATGGTTATAGGAAATTAGGTTATTAGTAATGCTTTGACCTAGACTATAACTTTTCTAGCACCCCAACACAAGTTGTCTTGTGTTTAGATCTTAAAACATACACGTCACCTATCTTTAGGTGATTACCAAAACAAGAACACAATTTTCTAAAACGATTTTTGAAAATCAATCATCTATTCGTAGATGATTTATTATAAGGTTTTGAACCCTCCAATTTTTCAAATCGATTTTGAAAAGTCAATCATCCGTTCTTGAATGATTCTTTTGGCTTAATGCCTTCTAAGTTTTCAAAATCTCCTCAACGTTTTGGGTCTAAATAATGTGAACACGTGCAATCTGGAAGGGTGGATGCCTGTATCTCGAGTTTTCTGTCTAGGCTAGAGTGTTCATACAAATCCACATAATCGGACCAGTCACTCTTACCTGGGAACTCTTGGGGTGAGTATCCAGATATAGGATAAAGCATGTCTTTGCGATACATTATTTTGACCCATTTACTTTGATTAGTCACTGTGTGTCGTTTGTTGGCTTTGTGGTACGAACGAATGGCCACCATCTTTGCTTTTGTCGATTTTTGTATCATCTCATTTTTCATCTAATCATCTCACTCGTTTTCTCTCATGTTTCCTCTTTTAGAATGCCTCCTCGACGCGACAATCAGCTACCTAATGCCGAAATGGCAGCTATCATTGCGTAGCAAATGGCTGCTGCACTCCCAAACATCATTGCTCAAGTTAACCATCCAACAATAACCATAATGCTCCATGCAACTTTAAAAGTTTCAATTCGGCTAAACCGCTCAAGTTTAGTGGTTCTGAGGGAGCAACTGGGCTCCTACAGTGGTTTGAAAGCATTGAGAGTACTTTCGTCATGTTCAGTGTCCTGATAATCGTAAGGTCGAGTTCGCTTCTAGTGTGTTTCAAAAGAGGGTTCTTACTTGGTGGAATGGAGTTATGAGAGATCGTGGTGCTAATGTCGCTTTGGGTCAGACTTCAGAAGAGCTTAGGGCTCTTATGATGAGGGAATTTTGTCCTCGTCACGAACAGAGGGCGTTGGAAAGAGAGTTTGATGATTTGAAACAGGATAGTGGTGAACATCGGGTTTATACCGACAGGTACGAGGAACTGAGTTTGTTATGTCCTACAATGGTCACCCCACTCGAGAACGCTATCGAAAGGTATGTCGATGGTTTACCTAACCCCGTGCAAGACATCGTCACTGGTAGCAAGCCTACCACAGTTCATCAGGCAATCGAGTTGGCTGCGACTTTGACTGAGTCGCAAATCAGAAAGGGTAAGCTTCATAGGAAAGGTGACAAGGATAAGAAACAATCGTCTGATAAGGGTGAGAACAATAAGGGTAAGAAATCTGGTTCTTCGAAAAGGTCAAGGAAGCGCAAGGCTTCCCAGAACTTCGCTGTTACTGCACAAGCCAATCAGGCAGCTCCCAACCAACCTACACAACCACCAACAAAGAAACAGTATGCTGGCAAAGCACTGTTGTGCAACAAATGCAATAGTCACCATCAACCGCAAGTTCAGTGTCGTTTCTGTGCTAACTATGGAAAATTGGGTCATCTTGCCGATGTTTGTCGTTTTGCTCCTAATCAAGCTGCACAAAACCCAGCTCAGCAAGCTGCTCAACCGCCTGCTCAACAACAAGCACAGGCTGCACGGCCTCACTATCCTCCTGGTTCGTGCTACAATTGTGGGGATCTGACCCACTACAGAAATCAGTGTCCAAGGTTGGTTAACGCAAATCAAGCGCAGGCTCATGGTCGAGTCTTTAACATGAATACTAACGAGGCGCGAGCAGACAACCAGGTGGTGAATGGTACGTTCTTTGTTAACAATCAGCTTGCATCTGTTCTTTTTTGTTCGGGTGCCGATAAGAGTTTTGTGTCATTGTCTTTTGAACCTTTGCTTCGCTTGTCTAGAACGAAACTAGGAAAGCCTTTGACAGTAGAAGTTGCTAGTGGTGAACCCATTATTCTCGATTCTGTTCTTCGAAATTGCCAGTTAAACCTTAATAACCATCTTTTTCCTATCGACCTCACACCGATGCAACTTGGAAGTTTCGACATTATAGTGGGAATGGATTGGTTAGCCAAGTACCACGCAGAGGTAGTTTGTTTTGAGAAGATTGTTCGTGTGCTGCTTTTGACTTGGTAAGATCTTAGAGGTTTGTGGTTGGAAACCTGCTAGTAATCTCAAACTCAAGTCTGGTACTCAAGCTCAGAAGTATCTGCGAAAGAACTATGTGGCCTTCTTGGCACATGTTGTAGAGGTGAAAAGCAAAGGTAAGTATGTTCAAGATATCCTTGTTGTTCGGGATTATCCTTAAGTGTTTCCTGAAGAGTTACCTGGTTTACCCCCAGCACGCCAAGTCGAGTTTCGTATTGACCTTGTACCTGGTGCTAATCCTATCGCTAGATCTTCGTATCGTCTTGCACCGTCTGAGATGCAAGAGTTATCTAAGCAGCTTCAGGAGCTTTCTGACAAAGGTTTTATCCGTCCAAGCTTTTCACCTTGGGGTGCTCCGGTTCTTTTTGTTAAGAAGAAAGATGGCTCTTTCAGAATGTGTATCGATTATCGTGAGCTTAACAAGCTTACCATCAACAATCGATATCCCCTACCTCGCATTGATGATCTCGTTGATCAATTACAGGGTGCTACTTGTTTTTCAAAGATTAATCTATGTTCTGGGTATCATCAACTTCGAGTGCTTGAAGAAGATATTCCCAAGACAGCTTTCCGCACAAGATATGGGCATTATGAATTCACTGTTATGCCATTCGGTTTGACTAATGCTCATGTTGTTTTTATGGACTTGATGAATAGGGTTTGTAAGCCTTATTTGGACAAGTTCATCATTGTTTTCATTGATGACATCTTGATTTATTCTAAGACTCGAGCTGATCATGAGCAACATCTCCGTCTTACTCTGGAACTCCTAAAGAAAGAGCAACTTTTTGCCAAATTCTACAAGTGTGAATTTAGGCTTAAGGAAGTTCAATGGAAAAATGGTGATGTTGTGGCTGAGGTTTCGGCTTCAAACATCTGGCAAACGGTTCGATATAGTGACTTGGAGGTGGGTTGGAGCAACATTGTTTGGTTTGCGCATTGTATTCCGAGGCACGCTTTTCTCTTCTGGTTGATTATGAGGAAGAAACTATTAACCCAAGATATTATCCTTCAGTGGGATCTCTCGAGAAGAAAGAATATGAATATGCTGTGTTGTTTGCTCTGCTATGAAAATCATGATTCTCATGACCATCTCTTTTTCGAATGTAAGTTTTCATCAGAGATTTGGCATAATGTCCGTCAAAAAGCGGGTATGATTGATGTTGCCCCTAAATGGGAGGAGATCGTGGAATGGCTTTTGGTGCGTGTAAATTCCAAATCGGCTACTAACTATGTGAGCAGAATCTTGGTTGCGGGTACGGCTTACTTCATTTGGCAAGAACGGAATGCAAGGTTGTTCAAGAATCAAGTAAGGCCTCCGGATCAACTATGTCAAGTAATATTCAATACTGTGCGGTATAAGCTTATGGGTGTTCGGCTGAAGCGGACTGATAATGTGGTCAGGCTGTTGCGTGAATGGGAGATTCAAGATGGTAACGGCTCAGGCAAGGATGGCTGATTAGTTGTTTATGTTTTCGTGTTTCTAGTTGGTAGTCTAGTTTTTTTGGGTAAAGGGTTACCCCGGTGATTTTATAACATAACAAATAAAACAAGTAGAAGGCTAAGAATACCCCCTAGTTCTCTGAGTGACATACAACAACAGAGTTCAACCAATAAAAACAACCAAAAGAAAACCAATTACATGAAAACAAGAACAATCATTGGTCTTCAATCTTCATCCAAGAATTCTTCCTTTTCCATCTTCCACTCTTCCAAAAACCGTTTGACATTTGAATTTTTCTTGTATTTGAAAGAGATCAACTTTGTTCTTACCGTGCTAATAACAATGTCGGCCGTCTTCTCTGGAGGTCTCAATCGATTACTAAAAAATCTAGAGTTTCGTTCACTCCAAATGACATATGCTGCAGCCGCCACTACCAATCTTCCAGCCACCGAAACAACCGTCTTCGACTTAGCCCTGGAAATCAGCCACTCCGAGATGTCCTCCCATGAATCCATAATCAGATCCATGTCTACTTTCTGTCGAACCTTATGCCATACTGATTTCGAGTATGGGCATTCAAAAAACAAGTGCTCATGTGTTTCTAATCCAGCGTGACATAACAAGCAACACATCAGATTCATAGAGCCCGTAACTACATGATTCCACCTCATAATCCTGTCTTGAGTCCAAAGTTTCTTTTTAAATATAAGTCTAAAGTTGGTAGTCTAGTTGTTTTGGCTTTGTAGTTGCTTTCCGTATTTGGTTGTTGTTTTGGTGCTACATTCATGAGGCATGTCTCATGTTTGAACTAGTGTAGGTTTTCTACACTACTTGTGTTTTTTTGGTTGTGAATATATAGAATCACCGGGGTAACCCTTTACCCAAAAAAAAAGTTCAATTTTTGGGACATATCGTCAACGAACAAGGTATTCATGTAGATCCCTCCAAGATCAGCGCAATTAAGGATTAGGATACGCCTACTACACCTACCAAGGTTCGTTCATTTCTTGGTCTCGCAGGTTATTACCGGCGCTTCATTGAAAACTTCTCAAAGATTGCAGTTCCTCTCACTGCTCTAACTCAGAAGAATAAACCCTTTGAATGGGGATCCAAACAGGAAGAAGCTTTTCAGACCTTGAAACAGAAACTTTGTAATGCACCTATTCTATCTTTACCTAAGGGCAATGATGATTTTGTCGTATACTGTGATGCATCCAAATTAGGTCTTGGCTGTGTTCTCATGCAAAGGAACAAAGTCATAGCTTACGCATCGAGACAATTGAAGGTTCACGAGAAGAACTACACGACTCATGATCTTGAGTTAGGTGCAGTTGTATTCGCTCTCAAAATCTGGAGACACTATCTGTATGGTACTAAATGTGTGGTTTTCATTGACCACAAAAGTCTTCAGCATATCTTCAATCATAAAGAACTTCACATGAGGCAACGACGTTGGGTTGAACTTCTAAACGACTATGACTGCGAAATTCGCCACCATCCTGGTAAGACGAATGTCGTAGCTGATGCATTGAGTCGTAAAGAGCATGTCAAGCTTCACTGTGTTCAAGTTCGATCTGATATTCAAACCATCATTTTCTCAGGCTCAACATACTTGTGTTTCACAAGATTTGATGGGTAAGGAATTACCATTTCATATTAAGACTGATCTCGAGCTAAAAGACAATGGATTGTATTACTTCATGGACCGTTTGTGTGTCCCAAGTCAAGACAATCTCCGCACCTTGCTTATGGATGAAGCTCATAACTCTCGTTATTCAATTCATCCTGGTGCAGATAAAATGTATAAGGATCTTTGTACACAGTATTGGTGGCCTGGTATGAAGAAAGACATTGCCTAATATGTATCCAAATGCCTTACTTGTCTTAAGATTAAGGCTGAACATCAACATCCCTCTAGATTATTGGAGCAACCAGATATTCCAGTTTGGAAATGGGAAAACATTGCTATGGATCTTATTACCAAACTTCCACGGTCAAGTGTAGAAATCATATTAACAAGATCCATGTTATCAAAGATACTTCGGGCAATGAATATGAGGGGGATGAGGTGGCGTCAGCTCTAGTTAATCACTTTTGGGTCTTCTTAGGAACGGAAGGAGGAGTGGTCAAGAGGGTTCCTCATGATATCTTCTCGACTAAAATTAGCTCTCACTTGGCGGACACTATGTGCAGACCGGTCACACAGGAAGAAGTAAAAACAACGATTTTTCCAATTAATGAGAATAAGGCGCCAGGTCCTGGTGGCTATACTTCAGGGTTTTTTAAGAAGGCCTGGCCGATCGTTGGAGATGAGGTTACGAATGCGATTATGGATTTTTTTGTATCGGGCCGTTTGCTCCAGGAAATAAATCATACTTTTATTGCATTAATTCCAAAGGTGGCTACCCCGGGAGTAGTAACAGATTACAGACCTATCTCTTGTTGCAATGTTGTTTACAAAGGTATAAGCAAAATCATCACGACCAGGATTCTTGAAGGGTTAAAGGAGATCATTAGTGAAAACCGGTCAGCTTTAGTTCCAGGAAGGAGAATATCGGATAACATAATGCTAACTCAAGAGATTATGCACAATTATCATCGTCAAGTTGGCCCTCCGAGATGTGCTATGAAAGTGGACATTCAAAAAGCGTATGATACGGTTGATTGGAGGTTTATGTGTGATATACTGTATGGGTTCGGATTTAAACAACAGTTTACTAACTGGATTATGGAATGTGTTACAACTTCCTCGTTTTCTCTAAGTATAAATGGTAATATCCACGGATACATTAGAGGTAAACGCGGGTTACGGAAGGGGGATCCGATGTCTCCATATCTATTTACAATGGTGATGGAGGTTTTAACTTTACTTCTTAGTAAAGCGGCTCGGTTGGATGATTCATTTAAATTTCATAATAAATGTGAAAAACAAATGATCATTAATTTGTGCTTTGCGGATGATCTCTTTCTGTTCGCTAGAGGGGAAACTAATTCAGTCAAAGTCATCATGAGATCCTTAAAAGATTTCGAAGAAGTGTCCGGCTTGGTTCCTAGCAACTCTAAGAGCACCATTTTCTTTTGCAATGTGCCGCAAAGTGCTAAAATGCGGATTCTAGAGCTTACCCCTTTTGAAGAAGGTAAACTTCCTATCAAATATGGTGTTCCTCTTTTGGCGTCTCGGCTTCTTGTCAAAGATTGCACAGTCCTTGTAGAACGTATGAACAAGCGGATATTGGATTGGAAGAACAGGTTTCTTTCATTTGCAGGTAGACTTCAACTTGTCATATCGGTTCTCTCTTCTATTCACTTTTACTGGGCATCAGTGTTTCTTTTGCCGGCTAGTATCATTAAGGAGCTTGAAAGTAAGATGAAATGGTTTCTTTGGGGTTATGGGACAGCTTCTTAAGGGAGAGCAAAGGTTGCGTGGAAAAAGGTGTGTCTTCCGAAGGAGGAGGGTGGCTTAGGCATTCGGCGGATTTCAGATGTGAATAAATCGCTGATGGCTTATCATATTTACAGCATTCTTTCAGGTAGGAATTCTCTTTGGACTAACTGGATCGATTTACATAGGCTAAAGGGTCGAAGTGTTTGGGATATTCTGGTTCAACCTAGTTCTCCTTGGGGTTGGAAAAAGTTGCTAAAATGCAGGCCCATTTTTAGAGATTTCTTGTGGAATAAGGTAGGTAATGCTCGAAACACGTTTCTCTGGTTTGATAGATGGTGCCATGATGGTCCGTTTAATGATGTTGTTTCTCCGAGATAAATGGCTAGATATGGTTTTAGTCTCACGTCTAAAGTGGCAGATGTTATTGATCAGGGGTTGTGGGATTGGCCGGAAGCATGGAGGAACTTGTATCCGGTTCTCTTCCAACTTCAACCCATGACCCTTTCCACTGCTCAGGATCGTATTTTGTGGCGGAATATAGATGGTAGCTTGGTCCCGTTTACGTCTGTCTAAGGAGGTGTGGAATTCCATCAGAGCTCGTGACCAACCGAAAGCGTGGTCAAAGATTGTGTGGTCCTCGTTTAATATTCCTAAGCATGCGTTCTTATGTTGGCTGATTTTCAAGAAGAAACTCTGGACGCAAGATAGAATTCAGCAGTGGAATCAAACTGTAACTGGATCAATGAACCAGATGTGCTGTTTATTGTGTTATGCAGGTTTAGAGACGCATGAACACCTCTTCTTTCAATGCTCATACTCAAAGCAAGTGTGGATGCTGGTTCGAGGAAAAGTTGGAATGCAATCGGTTATTGAGAGATGGGAAGATATCGCTAATTGGTTGATGCCGAAAGCTAGATCAAAATCTGTTTTGTCGATAGCCAGTAAACTGGTTGTTGCTGCCGCCGCGTATGTGTTATGGTCTGAGCGTAATGCCAGATTTTTTAGTAACAGGTTGCGACCTCCGGAGCAGCTTTCGGAAATTATCATAAACACGGTTCGAGCAAAGCTAATATCCTTCAAATATAAGCCAACGGTTAACGTAAAGCAGTTTTTGGAGGAATGGAAGATTAACGGGGCAGAGTTTTATGGTGATGACTGAAGACTTAGCTAGTTGAGTTTTTATGTCTTGTTTGGTTTTGGTTGTGTTTAGCTTGTCTACTCTTTTGTGGTATGTCACAAAGAGAACTAGGGGGTAATTTTAACCATCCTACCTGTATTGTTTTGTTTCATATATAAAATCACCGGGGTAAACCCTTTACCCAAAAAAGAGAGGCCATGACGCTATCTGGGTAGTTGTTGATCGTCTTACAAAGTCAGCGCATTTCTTGCCGATCCGTGAGGATCTATCTGCCGACAAGCTGGCTAAAATCTATGTGGATGAGATTGTATCCCGTCATAGCGTTCCTTTGAACATTATATCTGACAGAGATGCTCGATTCTCGTCTCGTTTTTTGAGAACCATGCAATCTGCTATGGGAACCCAACTTAATTTGAGCACAGCTTATCATCCGCAAACGGATGGTCAATCTGAAAGAACAGTCCAAACATTGGAGAATATGCTTAGAGCTTGTGTGATCGATTTTGGTGGTAGTTGGGATTTGTATCTTCCGTTGATTAAATTCTCCTACAACAATAGTTATCACTCCAGCATCAACATGACTCCTTTCAAAGCTTTATATGGTCGAAAATGTCGTTCACCAGTCTGCTGGAATGAGATCGGTGAAGCTCAGCTTACTAGACCTGACCTCCTTCTAGAGACTACAGATAAGGTTAAGAAAGTTCTCGATAACCTTCAGACAGCTAGAAGCTGTCAAAAGAGTTACGCTGATCGACGATGCAAGCCCTTGGAATTTCAAGTCGGTGTGATCAGATTTGGAAAGACAGGAAAACTTGCACCTAGATATGTTGGACCGTTCAAGATCGTCGAAAGAATCGGAAAGGTAGCCTACAGACTTGAGTTACCTCCTGAACTTGGAAATGTTCATCCAACCTTCCACGTGTCCAATCTCAAAAAGTGTTTAGCTGATGAGAACCTCCACATACCGCTTGATGAAATTCGTGTGGATAACACAATGCATTTTGTTGAGAAACCTGTGGAAATCATGGAACCTGAAGTCAAGTGGCTCAAACGCAAGCACATTCCACTTGTCAAAGTTTGCTGGGAATCTAAACGTGGTCTAGAATTTACTTGGGAACGTGAAGATCAAATGAAAGCGAAATATCCACATCTATTCTCACAAGTTTCCTCTAAATAAATTTCGGGACGAAATTTCCACAAGTAGGGGAGACTGTGACATCTGTGCTTGTAATCTTTGTACAAACTCTGAATAGTTCAATTATCAATAAAAAATGTGATTTGGCCCCAATGTTTTTTTATTTATGTTTGACATTTTGCTCGTTTCGATTTTTGTTCAATTTCAAACTCTATATCGCTTTCTGGGAAGTTATACGCAAACCGATGCATAAACGTAATCAATTTAATGAGACAAACACTCTGGAACATCAATATATGCTTAACATACCTTAAATAACCTTTACATAACTTAGAAATAAGTTTTTAAGGGTTTGGTATGGCAAAATCAAGTTTATTCGATCGCAGGGACTATTTGTGACAAACTGCGAAAGTATGCCGATTCGTATAGTAACGAACATTCCGGAACTTGATCATAATCTAAACATACCATAAATATCCTTTACATATCTTAGAAATAGGCTTTGAGGGGTTCGGTATGATAAAATAAACTTATTGGTCAATCAGGGACTAAAAGCGTTAAAAAGTGCATAAGTTTGCATTTACGCGCATATCTTACGTTTTGAACATATCCGGACATCCAAAAATTTTTGTAATCATTAAAATATTTTATTTTAGTGATTGGATGCTAAAATTCCATTCGTCGCGTAATTTGGATCGTTTTTTACGTCCGTTCGTGTTTCGTCGTAATTAACCGAATAACGCAACCGTACGACCAAACGAACCAACATCCGAGTTGTTTTCAAGCATATTTCGTGTTCCCTATGCTTTAACTTCATTATGGAGCCTTGAAATGGGGTTAACGGGGCTTAAACGTGTTAAAAATGCATCAAAAACCAAGTTTTACACAATCAGGGACTAAAACTGACATTCTGCCAAACATGGCTCTCGCGGGATGCGTAAGATGAGTCCTCATCTTACGCGGGGCGCGACAGATGCCCAGATCAACAAAACTGTTTTTTCTGATTTAGCAGCTGGTTTCCTAGTTTTTGGACATGGTTTTAACAAACCTTGAGCTGGTTTTGGATACCCCTAGTAATGTAAATCAGTGGGCAACACTTGTAAGGTCAAGATCAAAGCTCGTAATCCAAGAAACGATCCTAGGGGTTGTCCGAAATCTATAAATACCCACCTTGATTCATTTGCTTTCCTCACATTTGATCTGATTTATACTCTAAGTTGAAGCTTTAGCTTCATACCTGAGTATTTTAGATCAAATTCTTCATTGCTTAGACCTTTTGTAAGCTTCTTTCATACTTTTATGCGTTTTTAAGCACGAAAGTCAAACAGTGTTTGACTTTCTGCTTTGACCAGTCAATGGTCAACACAAAGTTCGTTTGAACTTCACAACGTAAGCGTAATCACGATGGTCATAGTCCTTTGTGACTATGCCTACTCATTACCACGTTGATTAGGCGTAGTGACGAGTCATAGTTTTTGTCAAAATACGTGTTTATGCGTATTTTGTCACAAAGCTATCTTTGGGTATCAAAACACTTTGTTTTATCCCATACCGGAATAATCGTTTATTCTCCAACACGAAGGCTAATGTGGAGTCAGTTTCCGAGAGGATTATGGGTACGGTTCGGTTAAGGCTGATGGGGTTCAAGTTCAAAAGTGTTACCGGTATTCAGAGATTGCTGAAGAAGTGGAATATTATTCCTAGTGAAGCTGATTTTGACCCGGGCTAGATATAGGGGTCTGATTTGTAGCTTATGATGTGGTAGGGCTGTGTTTTCTGGTTTTTGTTTTCTTTTGGTTTTGTTCGTTGGTTGATGTTGTTGATTTTCCTAGGCTTGGTATGTCAAGCCTAGTTGGTATGTCCGCACTGGCATACCCTTGTACTTTATTGGTTGATCTATAAATTTCACCTGGGGTAACCCTTTACCCAAAAAAAAAAAACTTGTTTTCTAACTTAGTTAAACATGTTTTAACATGTTTAACTCGTCACTTTTAGTTTAGTGCTTATATAGGGTCGTAAGATAAGCGGT
Source organism: Helianthus tuberosus (assembly GCA_030545235.1). Classification (NCBI taxonomy): domain Eukaryota; kingdom Viridiplantae; phylum Streptophyta; class Magnoliopsida; order Asterales; family Asteraceae; genus Helianthus; species Helianthus tuberosus. The sequence goes on along the minus strand of CM060387.1, from coordinate 113,864,169 downwards.
CTAAACAACCGCTTAGACTTTCGAACCCGACCCGTTTGATTGATCATTAGGATCCGACCAAACACATTTTGTGACCATAGTTGTATAGGGAATAACCTTCCGAGGTTATACCATATGGTCACTTCGTTTAATTAGTTGTATGATAGGTAGTTTATAAGCCTTAGGAAAATGACCAAAATGCCCTTTTTGCGCATAATTTCATTTTAAGCATATGTAACCTAAAATTTGACATCTAAACTGATTAGGCAACATTATTAGACATGTTAAGGCATATAATACTTGTCATAAGACTAGTTAGGCGGTCCGAACGCGTTTTACGCGAACGACGCATTAAAGTGGCGTAAGCTACCTAAACAAGTAGTAATGGGCCGTAAGCACTTAGGATAGGTTCCGATTTAGAATGTAGGCTTTGTTAAACCATATTACATGAGTTCCTATACTCATTGGGTTTACGAATCCTCATTTTATCCGATCTTCCGATTTAGGTCCGGTTTATTAACATAAGTTACCTATATTAGGTGCCGATTGATTCCGCGATCCTTCTAGCTTTGTTTGGTAGTTATTTCAAGACTATTGAGCATTATCAAGTGAGTACATAGTCCCCTCTTTTACTGTTTTCAAATATTTTGGGGAGAAACACATGTGCCTACTTGTTTACTTTCGTGCTTTTCATGCTTTTATAACATATACTTGCTATGTTCATATAGTACACGTATAGTACGTGATTTCATCCATGTTTATGCTATGTATGTTTAATTAACATGCTAGTACATTGATTTCGTAAACACATTTATTTCATATGTTTATTTCAGCATATGTACACATTGATTTACATCACATTTTTGCTATGTATGTTCATTTAGCATACTTAGGACATTGTTTTCACATAACATGCTTACATTTGGTATGACATTTGGTTTGTTTAACGGCTCAAAAATACGTTCATTAACATTGATCATGCCGCTCGGTAGTAAGTAGTGGTACCATAGGAATTGACAACTCCCATTTCTGGCTTCCTAGGTTTGTTTGGAAGTAGGAAATGACTGAATCTGATATACATAATTTTTGATAAACCTTTAATTTGTTTAAGGGTTTGTCTCCACAGTCTCCCCCTTTCGCTAAGCTGGGATCGCACTCTGGAATTCATTTTCCACAGGTTCTTAGATCGAAACCTGGCACTCATCTAACTCAGGTATCAGAACCTGGCTAACCTGCATACATCTCTACCCAAAAATAAGTTTCACAAATTTAAAATTTTGCAAATTTAGAAACCACTTGCAGGTATCATTCAAAAATGATTTAATCTTTGAAAACCACTTAAAAACACAATTTCTTCATACATTCTTTCCCAAACCTGTTCATCAAATTTAGCACTTGGATTTTAGAAAATCAGCTCTCCAACATCAGTTGTCGAAAATCTTTTTGTATTTTTCAAAAATTTATGCTAAAACACACTAAAATCTTTTTGAATTTTTTAATGTAATGAAATGCGGTAAAAAAATATTTACAGACACTATTTTTGTGAGTTTGTGTAAGAGGATCATATCAGTATTTGAGACAAATCACCAACACCGTTAAGCTTTAAACATTTTAAGTTCTAAACGATTCACATAGATTGACGATATTGTTGTCCACTTAAACTCAATCTAAAAACTTTCGAAATGCTTACCGATATGTTAAGGTATATTAATTTGCACTAAATTCTTATGGATCCCACAATCTCAGCATATCCCCTTATCATGCAATACACTGACTCAAGTAATGCCTTTAAACTTTTATCAACTGTGATTTGTGCGAAAACAAAGAAGAATGTTTAAACATTAACAATCAGGTCGATACTTCCGTATACGCAGAGAAAGTCCAATGTTTAAACAAAATAAGAAAATAAAAATAAGTTGAAGTTGTTTAGGCTTTAACCACCAGGTCGATACTTTCGTATACGCAGAGGAGGTCCAAAGCTTAAATGAAACACCAAAGAAAATAAAGCAGAACGTTTAGGCAATAACATCCAGATCGATACTCACATATACGCAGAGGATGTCCAATGCTTAAACAAAATAAAGAAATCAAACAAGTTTAAATCTTTTCAAAATGAAATACACAATCACAGCGACTTTTCAGCAAAGTTGTGAAAGTTCACAAACTTAACCAGTTTTATGTCTTTCGACAATCAGCGATTACTGAGTAGGCACACAATCAAGAAGGACAAAACCAAGTACTATGCTTTTGACCATGTTTCCCACTAGAACTAGGCCTTTTCATTTAGGTTTGTATCGTTATCGCAAATCTACTGGTCTAGCTGAGCCTACCGTCACATCTTTAGTGAGACCGTTTATTACATTTTATCATTCCATTTCTTTAGCATGTCGTGACACTCCACTGATGTACTATCATTTCCTCTTTTTACAACAAAACTCATTTTTCATTTTATCATGTTTTTGGCTTTTTCAAATTTTCTAATGTTTTTGGATTTTCTAAAAATTTACTCCCCCTAAACTTCAAACACATTTAACGGAAATTTGAAAACAAACTGTACAAGTAGAGTGACAACCGATATCGAATCACTTCAATTCGCCATCCACTTGGCATAAACAATCAGAACTCTCCCTTACAACAAACTATTTTCCCATTGATTTCAAAACACTTAAGTTTATTTTAATCAAATGGTTTTTCCGGAAAATTAGTTTTGTTGATTGATTTTACCATTTATAGGTTAGGGGTTTGGTTCATCACATTGTCTTTCAACCATTTGTAGGAAAATTCAAGTACAACTTAATGTCCTTGATTTACCACTTATAGAAATAGTCCAATCAAGTTCAAACTAATGACCTTGATTTTACCACTTGTAAGTTACAACCTTTTTCAACCACATGGCTTACCAACCAATACCACTTGTAATTTACCATATGTAGGTTGAATTCTCAAGATGCCGATTCCTACTCCTCGCTTACCAACCTGGGAGTTCCGGCAAGTCACACTTTTACAAAAAACAATTTTCATAAACAATGAAGAATGATGCCGATTCATGCTCCACAATTACCAACTTGGGAGCTCCGGCAAGTCAGGTTTTTATTCTTTGAAAAATATTGACACCCAGGCCTGACCATCATTGGGTGTAGCCACTTCTTTTTCAACCTCACTTTCAACAGACTTGTGAACACTCTTTTTGGATACATAAAATTCTTTAACACTCTTAGCCTTACCATCGACCATTTTTCCAAAAATGTGTTTCACATTCCCATTGAAAGCCTTTTCAACATCAAATTTATTCTTTTCATAATAAAATTGATTTGAAATTTCCACTTTTCCAACTTTCTTTTTAAAATTTTCAGTCTTTAGTAAAGGAAAATTTTCATCATTCATAATCGGGACAGATTTCTCATTTTTATCAGCAACCTGTGGCTCCTTTGTCTTTGTGGAGACAAATTCATCGCCAATAGATAGCTCCTCTGATTTTGACAAATCAGATTCATCACTAAAACTACCTCCTGAACCCTTAACCACCCACTTCTGATTTTTCAGATTTTCTTTTCTTTTTAAAACATTCCTTGAACATTCACCAACTTCAAAAATTGAATTTTCAAAACCTGTAAATTTTCTGGTTTTAAGTTCAGTTTTTTTTTTTGGGTAAACGGTTACCCCGGTCAAATTTTATATCACTCAAAACAACAAATACAAACCAAGTGGGAGCCAAATACACGAACCCCCAGTTCTCAAATACGACATGCCATATTTGAGTGAACAAGCAAAACTGCAAACAAAATAACTAGACAACCGACTACATACTAACTAAAATCATAAAACATTAGCCGCAGTCGTCATCCCGAACTAGTAAACCTCTAGGATGTTGGACTCTGTATGCCCAAGACACATATTAAAATTGATGTGGCTAGTACGTTATGATCCAAGTCGGGTCATACCCAATAACAAGCTAGACAAACACCTACAATATTTATTTATGATATGATCAAACAAATAAATATTAACACTTAGAATATTTAGAAATTGGTTTTCTAAATAATTGCACTTGACAAACTAATAAATTATAAGGATAATTTATTTTGAGAGAATATTTTATTTTTGTTATTTAATGGGTTAAATAACAATTTTAAAAGATTGCATAAGTCTTGTAAACATGGGATGTCTAATTTTATAAAAGTTATAAAATTAAAACACAAGACTTGATTTAATAAAATTTGAAAATTTTGGGTGGGAAAACCCCATGTGGGCCGTCCACTTTGGGTGGTTCCAAGGTGGTCTTCACCAATAAAATTGCATGCAATCTTACAAGAAGGCTCCCTCTTGATTGGGTGAATTGGGAGGTGAACTTTTCTCATCATTAATAAATAAAAGATGACACCTTCTCTCATGGGTTACAACAAGTTTTGCAAGAACAAAAAACTCCTATTTTTCTCTAAGGATTTTCGGCCAAGAGCTGAATTTTAGAGGGATTTTGTGAGCTTCAAGTGTAGAAATCCTAGCAATCTCAAGGTGTTTGTTGGAGCTTTCGGGTATACTAGCTTGAGGCTTTCTCGTTTGGAAGCTACCATTCAAGATTCATCATCTTCTTCCATCTCCTTGCTCCAAAGAAAGGTTGAATTCTCAAACACCCTATGGTTGTATTTTGATAGCATGTATGTCATATATGGATCCGGGTTTTGGGTTTTTGCATTTAAAAGAGTTTTAAATCTTGTAAAGTAACATGTTTTAAATCCTTATTCCGCTGCGTTTTAATTTTATTCGGATAAAATTAGCTTTGATAAACATGTACAAAACCCAACAATGGCATCTAGAGCCGCTTATATGAGTGCATGCTTCATTGGATTTAAAATTTTCGGGTTTTGGGTTTGGTTAAACCCTATGGCCGAAAGTTTTGACCATGGTTCTCCTTTTATTTTTCAAGATTTAACTCCTACATGCATAAAGGAATCTTGAAAAAATTATATCATATGGATGATTTATTTTGTTTGGACAAAAACCCACAATTTTCGGTTTTTCATTCTTGGCCGAAAAATGTAGGTTGTAAAAGGAAACCATTTTGCTCTTGAAATTTATATATATTTGGATATATATATTTTGGTGTTCATAACCTAGCCATGACCTTGTGTGAATATGTTTGTGTTTGTGATTTTAGATAATTATTCAATGGGTTGTAATAATTATTTTGTCTTCCATTTGTAAAAATATGTAATTTATTTATTTTCATTTGATATGTAAGTAAATAGATTAGATGCATTTATTTTACTAGAAAAATGTATTAGGATACTTTTATGTAAAAGAAGATGCACACAAAATGCGGTTTTGGTTTTTGCCAATTTCGGGCAAAAAGGACTTCATAGTTCTTAACGGGATTTAAGCCCGATAACCAAAACACATTTTTGAAGTCCAAAGGAGTTTGGAGCTGAATTTAAAAGACATTTGGAAGCTCAAAGAATGTGAAGAAATCACAACACAAGATGAAGACTTGAAACATTTGGATGCGGGATCAAGTGGGAGTTCACCGACACTTTTTTTGTGTCCATATTCACCCTTTAGGAAGGACCTTTTGACACACTTGTTTCGGCTAACAAGTGTGGTCAAAATAGTTGGCTATGGTTATGCACCTTTTATCATATGTGTTGTGCTTGTATGGTTGTTTGGATGATATTTGGATATGCATACTTAACAACTAATAACCCGTAACAAGCTTAAAATTGGTTCTTACAAAATCATTAAAACGATTAATAAAAGGTTTATTAAAAATTAATGATTTTATAATAAAATGGGTTTTATTAAAAGAACCTTGAAAATTGGTTTTCACTAAAGTACCATTGATTTGAATGCATGCAAATATATGGTACATAAATTTTTCTAAACTAGAATTTTGAAAAATAAAAATCCCTTTTATAAAACAAGTCAAACACCATCCTTTTATACAACACTCAAATTACTTGGGAACTCTTTGTGGGATAAAGGTCACCTAACCACATTTGAGGAAACTTGTATATTTGAGGTGGGTTTACCATGTTTGTGGGATAAAGGTCACCTAACCACTTATGTGTATAAACTCACACGTGTGTGTAAGTTGGACGACTTGATTTGGAAACCATGAACTTAGGGTCACCGAAGCATGGCGAACAAATGGTGTTGATGGGATTAAATATGCCAACTAAACATAAAGATGTTTAACCGATCCCATATGGCTAGAAGTTGCAAAGGGTTGCAATTGTCAAACGTTGACTACCTTGTTAATTTAAATAATGGGATAAAGGTCACCTAACCAATATTTAAATGTAACGTTGGATTCTAGATTTTAATTATTAATTGTCTATGAGACGTTAAAAGGGTATTAATGATTAAAATTTTAATAATATCGAAAATACTAAAATTGAACTTTGTTAAATTTTGTAGATGGCCGCTAACAATGCAAACCCGATTAATCAAACCGTCCGTAACCTATCACTAAGAACCATCCTTGAAAAGGATCGTCTCAACCATAACAACTTCATGGATTGGTTTCGAAACTTGAGAATTGTTCTCAAGCAAGAGAAAATATCCTATGTGTTGGACGATCCTATTCCCGATCAACCCGACGAGGAAGATGTAGAAGCCTACAATGATTGGGTTAAGTATACCGAGGACTCCATGCAAGCCTCTTGCCTCATGTTGGGAACTATGATTCCCGAGATTCAAAAGGACTTTGAACATCATGGGGCATACGACATGATTACCCAATTGAAGGAAATGTTCCTACAACAAGCAAGGGTAGAACGCTTCGAAACGGTTCGAGCGCTTCATGCATGTCGGATGGAGGAAACCCAATCGGTCTCATCTTATGTCCTTAAGATGAAAAGCCACATTGATCGCCTCGAAAGGCTCAATTGTCCCGTCTCAAAAGAGTTGGCTACGGATTTGATCCTCAACTCTTTAACAAAGAAATTTGAGAGCTTTGTCATGAACTATAACATGAATGGATGGGACAAGAGCATTGGTGAGCTTCATGCAATGCTCAAAACGGCCGAAGCGGGAATGGGTAAAAAGGCTTTACCTGTTCTAACGATCAATGAGGGAGGCAAGAAGGGACATCACTCCGACTCCAAGGCAAATGTTGCCAAAGGGAAGGGACACGTCAAAGGGAAGGGAAAAAGAAAGGCTAAAGCAGAACCACCAAAACCAAAAGAGAAGAAGGCAAAGGTTGCCACGAGCGATCCATGCTTTGAGTGTGGAGAGATAGGACATTGGAAAAGGAATTGTCCAACCTATCTCAAAGAGTTGAAAAACAAGAGGGATGCAGGGCAAACCTCAGGTACAATCTTTATGATACATATTGATCTAAATGTTATTTCTTCTAACACATGGGTATTAGATACCGGATGTGGAACTCATATTTGCAATTCGTTGCAGGGGTTCAAAAGAAATAAGCATTACAAGAAGGGAGACACTAGTCTCTTCATGGGCAATGGAGCGAAGGTTCAAGTTGAAGCCCAAGGAGACTATGTTTTAAAACTTCCAAGTGGTTTGGAAATTTGTTTGAAAAATGTTTTGTATGCTCCTAGTTTGACTAGGAACATTATTTATGTTTCCCTTTTAAGACAATATGGATTTGATTTGAAGTTTGTGAACAATGAAATTTATGCTTTGATGAATGACATGTTCTACTTTAAAGCTACGCCTTCAAATGGTATTTATGAATTGGTTCATGATAATACATCATTTGATAATTCGATGTACCAAGCAAACACCAAGAAACTCAAAATGGATTTGAATGAGACCTATCTTTGGCATTGTCGTCTTGGTCATATAAACAGAAATCGCATGCAAACACTTCAAAAGAATGGTCTTTTGGAAACAAATGAAATTGGTTCATTTGATACATGTGAATCTTGTTTACAAGGTAAAATGACCAAGAAACCCTTTAGTGGCACAAACCAAAGGGCAAAAGATTTATTAGGCGTCATACATTCGGATGTATGTGGTCCTTTTAAGCCAATGACTAGGAATGGTGAAAGATACTTCGTAACTTTTACCGACGACTTCAGTCGTTATGGTTATGTGTACTTGCTAAGACACAAAGATGAAGTTTTTGAAACGTTCAAAATCTTCCAAAACGAAGTAGAGAATCAACTCACCAAGACAATCAAAGTTCTTCGTTCCGATAGAGGAGGTGAATACCTTAGTGATGCTTTTCAAGATCATCTTAGGAGTTGTGGAATCATCTCACAACTTACTCCACCTGGAACACCACAACATAATGGTGTGTCTGAGAGGAGGAATCGAACTCTATTGGATATGGTTCGATCAATGATGGCTAGAAGCACATTGCCTCTATCATTTTGGGGTTACGCTTTGCTCTCCGCGGCTCGTATATTAAATATGGCCCCAACCAAGAAAGTGGATAAGACACCTTTTGAAATATGGCATGGAACGGTTCCATCATTATCATATTTGAAGGTATGGGGTTGTGATGCTTATGTAAAGCAATACACCCCAAACAAGTTAGAAGTACGATCCATTAAGTGTATCTTCGTAGGATATCCTAAAGATGATATAGGATATTATTTCTACGATCCAACAGAGCAAAAGGTATTTGTTGCTCGAAAAGGTAAGTTCTTGGAGGATAAGTTCCTTATGGAAGGAACTAGTAGAACAGTGGAACTTGATGAGGATCAAGAACCACAAGCCGATACACGTTTGGTTGATACTAGCATTCAACAAGAGGTTGTTGAAAATGATCAAATGGTTGATCAACATACACAAAACGTTCGAAGATCTGGTAGAATTAGTAATCCACCTGAAAGATATGGATTTTTTATGGATGGATGCTATGTGGTAGATTCAGATGAACCAACCACATACCATGATGCAATGTCGAAATCCGATTGCGACAAATGGCTTGAGGCTATGAACGTAGAGATGCAATCCATGTATGACAACCAAGTTTGGGAATTGGTTGTGCCACCTCTTAACTCCAAAGTAGTTGGAAGTAAGTGGGTTTTCAAGAAGAAAACAGATATGCATGGTAACTTGGATACTTATAAAGCGAGACTTGTAGCAAAAGGTTTTACTCAAACTCAAGGGGTTGATTATGATGAGACCTTCTCGCCAGTGGCAATGCTAAAGTCGATTAGGATATTATTTGCCATAGCTGCATATTATGACTATGAGATTTGGCAAATGGATGTCAAAACGGCTTTCCTCAATGGATATCTTGATGAAGATGTCTATATGGTTCAGCCTGAAGGTTTTGTCGATCCAAAACATCCTAACAAAGTGTGCAAGTTAAAGAAATCAATCTATGGATTGAAACAAGCATCGAGAAGTTGGAATCACCGTTTTGATGAAGAGATTAGGAATTTTGGGTTCATTAAGAACGGCGATGAAGCTTGTGTGTATAAGAAAGCTAGTGGGAGCACCGTCACTTTCTTAGTATTGTATGTCGATGACATTCTACTATTTGGAAATGACATTCCAACCATGGAAGGTGTAAAAGCATGGCTTGGAAGATGTTTTTCCATTAAAGATCTTGGAGAAGCTGCCTATATTTTGGGAATAAAGATCTATAGGGATAGATCAAGGCGCTTGATAGGTTTAAACCAAAATGCATACATTGACAAAGTCTTGAAAAGGTTCAAGATGGAGAACTCTAAAAAGGGTTTGGTACCTATTCAAAAGGGGACAATTTTGAATGTGACTCAATGTCCAAGCTCAAAGGATGAGCAAGAAAGAATGAAAGGAATCCCATATGCGTCTGCTATAGGATCCATAATGTATGCAATGATATGCACTAGACCGGACGTGTCATGCGCTTTAAGCATGACAAGTAGATACCAGCAAAATCCAGGTAACAGTCATTGGATGGCTGTTAAGAGCATATTGAAATACCTTAGGAGGACTAAGGATATGTTTCTAATATATGGATCTGGTGAAGAGGAACTCGTTGTAAAAGGTTACACGGATGCGAGTTTCCAAACTGATCGAGATGGTTCTCGATCACAATCTGGGTATGTCTTCATTTTGAATGGAGCTGCAGTCTCTTGGAAGAGCTCGAAGCAGGATGTTGTAGCATTGTCCACTACAGAATCAGAATACATCGCCGCCTCATTGGCAGCACAAGAAGCTGCGTGGTTAAAGAAGTTCATTGCCGACCTAGGGGTAGTCCCTACCATTCAAGACCCCCTAGAGATCTTTTGTGATAACGAGGGTGCGATTGCTCAAATCAAGGAACCTCGTGCACATCAAAAGACTAGGCACATTGAGCGGAGATTCAACTACATAAGGGATGAAGTTGATGTGACAACCCGCACAAAACCAGGTATCCGTACAACTTAATTAATAATTAATTACTACTTGATTACTGTGCTTAATTGAACTAGCTGATAAACTGCTACCTGCATACTGATACATGCACTTACTTGCATCATACTTTATTTGCTGTCACTACATTGATTACATACTGAACCCTAGTGACAAACATGATGCACAAAAAGCACAGTAGCACTAAACGGATACACAGTGAACATGCTGATATAACCAGCATCAGGCAAATACTGCCTCAAGGCCTGTTAAGAGCCTCATATATTTTGACTACACTGGTAGTGAGTGTAGGATATAAGGGTTGTGTTACTGCGTCTCTAGGGGATAAGATACACTGATTCGGATGTGCCAGAACGTACTTTAAGTACCAAAACACAGCACTTTAACAATTTAACCGGCTTCTAGCTGACTAGTAAAGTGCCAGTACATGAGAAAATATCACTAGACACTTTCTAAAGTGTCGGGAAAACAAATTGTGTCACTAAAAATGTAATAACGACACTTTAATGTCTTTTGTAACACTTTAACGGATTACTATCCAACCGGACACCCGGACATTACCCGGAACATGAAAATATTAGTATTTTTATTATTACTCTTTTTCTGAGCCAGTTAGGGTCCCTGGTTACCCTAACACCCGTCATAACACGCTATTTATAACTAACGGAGTTTAAAACCTAAACTAACTTAATTAACCTTAACTAACTCCTAACCATCTACTTAAAATCGAACTAGATACCCCCCCCCCCCCATGACCGAACTCGGTCACCTAGTGACCCCACCCTTGTACTTGGTGATTTGGTTGATCTTGTTGTGTCTAATATCTTCACTACATATGATCCAATGGGTAATAGCACAAATCTTGCCTATATATACACACATAATCACTAGAGGTTTATCACTTCACATCACAAACAAATTACTCTCTCTTCTCTTCTCTTGGCTCTCGGCCGAACACCACACACACCACCATCATAATTTCGGTTCTTGCTTCCATCATTCCAAGACCATACAAACATCACAAGTCGCGTATAAGGAGCTTTGGTGCACTCGGAACACGAAGGACCTCAACCGTTGGCTTTTATCCACGCGTTTTTCGTCACGATTCTTCCCTGGCCCCGAGCTAGAGGTATATTGTTTAAAACTTGTTTTCACACTCATCTAAAGTGGTTAAAAGGATTATCGTCGGTTAAATATCGTAAACACGCGTTTTGAATCTTTAAAGTCTAGTAAAATCACAAAAATGGTGGTTAATAGCATATAACTTGTGTAAAAGTCGTAGGACTTGAAATTTATGTTTATCTAGACCCGATCTATAATGTGGTAGCTCGAATCTTCGTTTAACCCGACTTTGTAAAATCACGTATCATCACATAAGCTTGTTTTTGAAAGATACAAGGGTTAAAGGTGAAACACTACCACATTTTAGAGACATGAACTTGTGTGAAATATTTTAGTTGTGTAAAAGTGATTTAACCGGTAAAATGATGTTTAAAACTAGCGGATCTACGTATCCGCAAGTGGTATTTTTGAAAGACCACACTTTAAAGAAATCATGTTTTTTTTTTCTAAAGATGGATCTTGCACTAATAAATATGATTTTATAAACCACAAGTGTATAGACACTTGTGAAATAAAGAGATCCGACAAAGAAGTGTATTTGTCACTTGTTACTAGAAGTTGTAAAGACGGTTTTCTCTAAACACGAGATTTTTATGAGATTAAAGCTACATTATATAAAGATCTACACATATAAAGGGTGTTTACACTATAGATTCGGAAAAACTACAAGTTCATGCGATTATGCAAATTTATATACTTGTTGACTAGTTTGATGTGTCGGAAATTGTTTGGTTGAAATAAAGAAGTTGATTGAATTGATTTGTTAAAAGAAAATGATACGCTTGAAAGCGTGGCCACCTCCAGTTACAAAGGAAACTCTGGCGAAATTTTCTAAAAACCTAACACTTAGACTTTTTACACAACAAGTGTTAGAACTATTTTTGGGCATACTTTTGAAACATAAATTTCGCCAGTACTATATTTTACTAAATATTCGGAGGTGGGATTTTCACAAAGATTAACGTGATAAATATATTTGTCACAACACTGTTTATGATTATTTTGTGAAAATACTTAAATATTATTTTAGGGTAAAAAATAATATTTACAAGCGTTAATGATTCCAAAACTTTGCGAACGCTTCCACAAACATATAAGTTACACCGGTAATTACATTACCACAAGATTGATAAAACGTAACTTACGCACATGTATTAAATCCCCCATCCTTGGGAAGGAAGATAACTACCAAGTATATACGACATGTAACACGAAATAGTTGTCTAACTATTTCCCGCAAACATAAACTATAAAGCTAAGGCACGGCCGTCCGTCTAATAGAATTAGCACTTGTAGGTCGTTGCACAGCTTACTATATTGGAGACGCTTGATAGAGATACGCATTCACTGTGAGTTCATGTCCCCCTTTTCTCTAACTGTTTTCAGTTTTCTTAACTGCGGGGGTGAAATACATGTTACTTTGTTTACAAGTACTTTATACACGGTATGAATAACGTAAGGAGGTTTAGATCATGTGAATGGGTAGTTAGAACACCGAGGGACTCGAGCGGTAGATCTATCTGGGTGTAGCGAGCCCAGCTCTAGGCCAAACGGACCTCTCTGAGGCTAACCACAACGGACCTGGAGTGACTTGGTTGCCCAACGCAAAAATCAGCTAGGGTTGTGTCTACTTACTTGCATTTCACAACATGCTAATGGCCTTGCAAACCATTGGTGATCACAAGTCCTCTTACACTGCTACATACCAGGAAACTTTTATACTTACAAGTGTTTTACTTACTCACTTGCACATGAACTCGCTCAACATTATTGTTGATTTTTCAACTTACATGTATTTCAGGAAATTAAACGAGATCTGGCACGGTATGGAACGTTTTTCCGCTGCATTTGTCATGGAGTCATCAGGGTTTAAGGGATGTGTCTCTTTCCTGGACAAGACACAGTCCTTAAACCACGTTTATGTGACAACTCGAATTTCCAAGACTCCATCCTTGCATTTATTGCACGTTAATAGTTTAGATCGTACTTGTTTGTTTTACGACTGGACACGTTTGTAATATGTTAAGTGTGTTTGATAATTATTGAAGTGTAATAAGTGTATGGGTGTAATTGTATTATTAGATGTGCATATCATATAATTGGATTGTTACATGAAATTGTTAAACGCGTTTGTGTGTCGTTCAGTTTATTTAGAGAACCAAATGGGTTGTGCTGCAAAACTCACTTAACACACACACACACTTTGGGCCGGAGGCCACACCCCGCTTATGCTACCTTAAGCCCACGAAAATGAGACTTGGGCCGGCCATGGTGTGCGCACATAATAGGTTGTATGTGTGGCTCCTTGTGTTACCCCAGGCCCAAACCGAGCCCACCTCCTCTTCCCATTATTTGCGTGGATTATGTATAAGGTTTCTCAACTTCTTGGAAACCCTAGTGCCCTACCCCCTCTTCAAACAATGGCAGTAGACCCCTAGCATCGAGACATCCATCAGGGCATCATATTATTCAGTCGAGTCCCTGGTTAGTAGATTCGAACTTATGTTAGTTGTTAATTGTTTGATCTTGTTATGTACTTGGTTGTATATGTATGATCTATAGAAAGTGGATGTGTATGAATCTGATTTAAATGATTAGTAAAGATATTAAGGCTTGTGAGTTTGAATATTCGATTTCCGATGATGGCTGATGAAGTTTGATGTAACAGTTGGATTATGTGATGTTTTGATAGTCATCACTTCCTGGTCGGCCACTTTAATGGAATTAAAAGAATATTCAGATTTTCATAAGAATTGAACGGTCCAATGATTGCTTAAATGTTGACTGCATAGTTGCTCATGTTGATCTATGTGCATGTGATATGTTTTGAGTAGCATATATGAAGTCTAAAAGTTTGTCGGCTAAGTGGACATTGTGGTCCAATAAAAATCATACTCTTATAAATCAGAAACTGTTATGTATATTAAATGAGTATATTAAATGATTGCTGGGAATGTTCGCAAGTGTTGTTAATGATAATCTGCTTATTTAGTTGGTGATCTTGGTCTCGCAATGATTGAGTAATTTATGTTAATATCTCGATGTTTTGATTTATTGAATCCGTTGATGTTTGATCTTGTGACTATAACTGATGGTTAGGGATTTTTTTATGTTGTAACTGTTAATGAGGTTGTACCAGACGAAAACACTACCACTGGACGAAATCACAAGGTGATTTCGGCCCAATGTTAATTTCGGCACTTAGTGATTTCGGCCAAGGTGTTTTCAGCCAAATGTCCGTAACTTGTAACTTGTATGTAAGTCTGTTAAGTATTAACTCCGTTATATTGTTAACTCAGTTAGTATTGGTTAGGTCATTAACCTTGTTAAGTTATTAACTATTGTTAGATTACTTGATTATGACAAACATGTTAACACTGTTAAGTTTATAACGTTACTAGTTTAGTAACTCTGTTAACTTGGTTAAGTTATATAACTCTGTTAAACCTGTTAATTGATTTAACTGATTACGTGAAACATGACGTTAATTGCTAAGCACTTTATGACATAGATTTCATGTGAAACATTTCGAACTCGAAACTGATTGTATATATATGCATACTCTAGGCTTTGATTGATTTCTTGTGAGCACTTAACCTAGCATACCGAGCAAACCAAGGTGAGTTCACACAGCCAAGGCATGGGATTACCGGGTTGGGAATTGGGTTGGATTATTTGAAATGGATAACTACTCGTACTTACGCTATCGCTAGACTATAGACCATCGTCCTCAGGATAGTCAGGACACTTACGTAAAACCTACGTAACCTAGTATCTACCATTGTCTCCCGGGTCGGGAGGACACTTACGTAAAACCTACGTAAACTAATACCTACTACTGTCTTCCGGGTCGGAAGGACACTTACGTAAATCCTACGTAAACCCCACACGTACCACTGTCCTCGGGGAAGGGCACTCACGTAAATCCTACGTGACCTTGTACGTACTCCTGTTCTCGGATTAAGAAGAACACATGGTTACAAATAGTCTAGTAAGTACAAACATGGGAAGCCCCCGTTAGTAAAGATAAACGTGGGAAACCCCCACTAGTAATACATATTACCATGGGAAACCCCCACTATTAGTACATACTTACATGGGAAGCCCCCACTAAATGCATATATGATTTGTTACAACGAACTTAATTTCTGTGAACTCGCTCAACTAGTTGTTGACTCTCTGCTGCATGCCTTGCAGGACCTTAGGTACTTATGGAGTTTGCACAAGGAGGAGCAGGTCGTTGTGGGCATGGATCATGAATGCTTAATTAAACACCTACGACATTTCACACATTATTATGTTGGGTTTACTTACATGCTTCCGCTACTTAAACAAAGTTTGGTTTTGAACATCAATCATGTCGTGATGAATTACATTATCTACTTTTATTATTAAATGCTATGTTCGATATGATTAGTGGCTTGATCCTGGTCAGTCACGCCTCCAAGCGGTGGTACTCCGCGTGTGGATTTTGGGGGTGTGACAGATTGGTATCAGAGCCATTGGTTATAGAGAACTCGGTTTTAATAAGGGGAAAACGTTTTTATTAAAACCAGACTATAACCAGTACAGTGCTCAACGATCCACAACGACGCCTCGCTCCACGTGCAAGACTCAACATCCTAGGTAATAAGGTTTATGTTTATTGCCTACATGCTAGAATTACATAGAACTTTGCTCGTGGTATGCTTAGATTACATTGCCTACTATTCGTTACTGCTTGAGAACGCTTATATGCTCACACTCTTCTGTCATCGCACTATTCGCGAACCTCTCTCACTCATTGTTCTCCCTGATATCAAGATCATGAGTGGACGCGTTAACTTAACTCAAGCCCAGTTGGCGGCTTCGATCAGTGAACAAGATACTGCAGCACTCGCAGCTTCCCAGGCAGGAGGTGTAACCTGCCATCACCACTTACTCTAGGATCTTTAGATCCTACTCTTGTAACTCAACACTTGTGCTTAATTTTGATTACTCTTACGCACATGACAAGTCAACACGCTCAGCCACCTGTATGCACATACAAGACTTTTATGGACTGTCGTCCTACTACTTTCAGCGACACTGAAGGAGCTGTTGGACTCCTCCATTAGTTCGAGGAACTCGAATCGGTCTTCGAATGTGTGAATGACCCGAGGCTCGTAAGGTGAAATATGCCACTGATACTCTCGAAGGCATTGCGTTAACTTGGTGGAACGCGCAAGTTCAGATGCTGGGGCTGACGGCTGCTAATGCCACCCCAGGGAATGATTTTTATGACACCCACAAATTGAAAGTGGAGTTCTCTAACAAGAAGACGACGGGGTCAGAATTAGAAGCATACACGAAACGATCCGACGAACTGGCAGTGTTATGCCCAACTATGGTGGATCCTCTCATCAAACGCACTGAGCTGTACCTCAAAGGCTTAGTACCAGAGATTCAGAGTCATGTGACTTCTGCCAACCTTGCTACCATCCAGGATGAATGCTCGTCTTGCTCATCGTCTCACAGAACAGGCAGTGGAACAGAACAAGCTGCCTCAACGTATCAGCGCTACTACTACCACTACCACTTCAACTACTTCTGCTACCCTCAGTGACAACAAATGAAAGTGGGATGGAACCTCTAGCAAGGGTTCGACTACGGTTTCAGCCCAGGCACAGCAGCGAAAGATCGATGACAACCAAAGTCCTGGTCAGCAACCTTTCAGTAGCCAAGGGCAGGGTGGACACAGGGGAAACCACCCTAAGTGCAAGCGATGTAACTTGCACCACAGCGAGCAGTGCAACAGAAATCATTGCTAATGATGCAACAAACTTGGTCATGGAGCCAAAGATGGTAGAAATTCACGTCCTGCAAACCAGAGCCAACAACAACAGCCACAAGATTTATAGAATCAGCAGCAACAGCAGGGTAACAAGGGATGTTATCAGTATGGTGCTGAAGGTTAATTCAAAAGACACTGCCCACAGTTGAACCAGAACCAGAATCAGAACCACAACCAAGGAAACAGGAACAACAATGGAGGCAACAATGAGGGTAATAACGACGGCAATGGTGCCAGGGGTCGAATGTTCGTGATTGGTCAGGGCCATACTAGGAATGACCCCAACGTTGTGATGGTTTCGACATCGATATTGGTATGGATGGGCTACCTCAACATCGAGCAGAGACTCTTTGCAAAGAAAAGATCATCCACATTCCTCGTGCTGGTTAAGAACCTTTGGTAACTCATAGTAACAAGCTCCAGGAGCAGCACCCATAGCTCGAGCACCTTATCGTTTAGCTCCAACTGAACTGGAAGAACTATCTAAGCAACTGCAAGAACTTTTAGAAAAGGGCTTCATACGACCTAGTTCTTCGCCCTGGGGAGCTCCAGTGCTATTTGTGAAGAAGAAAGACGGTACCTTCCGCATGTGTATCGATTATTGCGAACTGAACAAGGTGACTGTGAAGAACCGCTATCCTCTTCCACGCATCGACGACCTATTCGACCAGTTGCAAGGGTCGAGCTACTACTCCAAGATAGATTCGAGGTCAGGTTATCATCAGCTGAGAGTCCGGGATGAGGATGTCTCCAAAACAACGTTCAGAACACGCTACGGCCACTACGAGTTTCTAGTCATGCCATTTGGGCTAACGAACGCGCCTGCGGTTTTCATGGATCTTATGAACAGGGTGTGCAAACCCTATCTCGACAAGTTCGTCATTGTTTTCATCGACGACATCCTAATCTACTCGAAGAGTCAGGAGGAACACGAGCAACACTTACGACTTATTCTGGAACTTCTACGAACGGAACAGCTGTACGCCAAGTTTTCAAAGTGCGACTTCTGGCTTCGCGAAGTCCACTTCTTAGGCCACGTGGTAAACAAGGATGGGATTCATGTAGATCCATCCAAGGTAGATTCGATTAAGAACTGGCCTGCGCCTCGTACACCAACAGAAATACGCCAATTCTTGGGTTTGGCGGGTTATTACAGACGTTTCATCAAGGACTTTTCAAAGATTGCTCAACCGCTTACACTACTGACACAGAAGGGTGTTGCTTACCGTTGGGGTAATGCACAGGAAACAGCGTTCCAACACTTAAAGGATAGACTCTGTAGCGCACCTATCCTCTCATTGCCTGAAGGCACGGATGATTTCGTAGTCTACTACGACGCATCTATCCAAGGTCTTGGATGTGTATTGATGCAAAGGGATAAAGTCATTGCTTATGCTTCGCGCCAACTTAAGATTCACGAACGGAATTACACAACACACGATTTAGAGTTGGGAGCAGTTGTTTTTGCACTTAAGATATGGCGACACTACTTGTACGGTACCAAATGTGCTATCTACACTGATATCACAGAAGCCTCGAACATATCTTCAACAGAAGGAACTGAATATGCGACAGAGACGATGGGTCGAACTGCTAAATGACTACGAATGCTCAATCAGGTACCACCCAGGCAAGGCCAATGTTGTGGCTGACGCCCTCAGTCGAAAGGACACCGCGCCTAAGCGCGTGCGAGCTTTACAACTCACCATACAGTCTAGCCTTTCTTCCCAGATACGAGATGCTCAGATAGAAGCATTGAAACCAGAAAATGTCAGGGCTGAAGCCCTACGCGGCTCAAGACAACGATTAGAACAGAAGGAAGATGGTGCTTACTACGTCACAGGACGCATTTGGGTCCCACTGTACGGCAACTTACGTGAGCTGGTAATGGATGAAGCTCACAAGTCTCGCTACTCGGTACACCCTGGTTCGGATAAAATGTACCACGATATTAAGACTACATACTGGTGGCCTAGCATGAAGGCCCACATAGCCACATACGTTAGCAAATGCTTGACTTGTGCGAGAGTCAAAACCGAATACTAGAAACCATCAGGTCCACTTCAACAACCTGAGATACCACAATGGAAATGGGAACAAATTTCTATGGATTTTGTTACAGGCTTACCTAGATCTCAGCGCGGAAATGATACTATTTGGGTGATCGTGGATCGACTCACAAAGTCTGCTCACTTCCTGGCCATTAAAGAAACAGACAAGTTCTCTACCTTAGCAGACATCTACTTAAAAGAAGTGGTTTCGAGGCACGGGGTGCCAACCTCTATTATCTCTGATCGTGACGCACGTTTCACTTCAGAACTGTGGCAAGCAATGCACAAATCTTTTGGCTCTCGATTAGACATGAGCACAGCTTATCACCCTCAGACGGATGGACAGTCTGAGCGCACTATTCAAACACTAGAAGACATGCTTCGTGCGTGCGTAATCGACTTTGGCAATGGTTGGGAAAGACATCTGCCACTTGTGGAATTTTCGTATAACAATAGCTACCACACCAGCATTAAAGCTGCACCATTCGAGGCATTGTACGGGTGTAAATGCCGGTCACCTCTCTGTTGGGCAGAGGTGGGAGATAGTCAAATCACAGGTCCAGAAATGGTTGTTGATACTACTGAAAAGATTGCTCAAATACGACAACGCATGGTGGCAGCACGCGACCGTCAGAAAGCATACGCTGATTTAGACAGGAAACCACTCGAGTTCCAGGTTGGGGATCGGGTGCTACTCAAAGTTTCACCCTGGAAGGGTGGGGTTCGTTTTGGCAAACGCGGCAAACTAAATCCACGATATGTTGGACCATTCGAAGTTACAGAGAAAATAGGTAAAGTGGCCTACAGATTGAACTTACCACCTGAACTCAGTGCAGTACACAACGTTTTCCACGTGTCGAATCTGAAGAAGTGTACGTCAGATGAGACCCACATAGTTCCCTTAAAGGAACTCACTATCGACGAGCGTTTGCACTTTGTCGAGGAACCTGTTGAAATCACGGACCGGGATGTTAAGGTCCTCAAGAACACGAGAATCCCTCTCGTACGAGTTCGTTGGAACTCCCGCCGCGGCCCAGAGTTCACCTGGGAGCGTGAAGATCAAATGGAACTCAAATATCCCCAGTTATTCGGAAACCAAGCAACTACTACTGAGGCTGAAGCTACCAATGCAGAATTTCGGGACGAAATTCCAAATCAACGGGGGGATAATGTGACACCCCAGGAAAACCAGTAATCTTCGCAAACCTGCTCGGGGAGCCGCGATACAATACAGGTAAACAACGTCACACCACTAGCTTCCTCAGTAGCCGCGTGCTAAATTTCGGGACGAAATTTCTTTCAAGTTGGGGATAATGTGACAACTCGAATTTCCAAGACTCCATCCTTGCATTTATTGCACGTTAATAGTTTAGATCGTACTTGTTTGTTTTACGACTGGACACGTTTGTAATATGTTAAGTGTGTTTGATAATTATTGAAGTGTAATAAGTGTATGGGTGTAATTGTATTATTAGATGTGCATATCATATAATTGGATTGTTACATGAAATTGTTAAACGCGTTTGTGTGTCGTTCAGTTTATTTAGAGAACCAAATGGGTTGTGCTGCAAAACTCACTTAACACACACACACACTTTGGGCCGGAGGCCACACCCCGCTTATGCTACCTTAAGCCCACGAAAATGAGACTTGGGCCGGCCATGGTGTGCGCACATAATAGGTTGTATGTGTGGCTCCTTGTGTTACCCCAGGCCCAAACCGAGCCCACCTCCTCTTCCCATTATTTGCGTGGATTATGTATAAGGTTTCTCAACTTCTTGGAAACCCTAGTGCCCTACCCCCTCTTCAAACAATGGCAGTAGACCCCTAGCATCGAGACATCCATCAGGGCATCATATTATTCAGTCGAGTCCCTGGTTAGTAGATTCGAACTTATGTTAGTTGTTAATTGTTTGATCTTGTTATGTACTTGGTTGTATATGTATGATCTATAGAAAGTGGATGTGTATGAATCTGATTTAAATGATTAGTAAAGATATTAAGGCTTGTGAGTTTGAATATTCGATTTCCGATGATGGCTGATGAAGTTTGATGTAACAGTTGGATTATGTGATGTTTTGATAGTCATCACTTCCTGGTCGGCCACTTTAATGGAATTAAAAGAATATTCAGATTTTCATAAGAATTGAACGGTCCAATGATTGCTTAAATGTTGACTGCATAGTTGCTCATGTTGATCTATGTGCATGTGATATGTTTTGAGTAGCATATATGAAGTCTAAAAGTTTGTCGGCTAAGTGGACATTGTGGTCCAATAAAAATCATACTCTTATAAATCAGAAACTGTTATGTATATTAAATGAGTATATTAAATGATTGCTGGGAATGTTCGCAAGTGTTGTTAATGATAATCTGCTTATTTAGTTGGTGATCTTGGTCTCGCAATGATTGAGTAATTTATGTTAATATCTCGATGTTTTGATTTATTGAATCCGTTGATGTTTGATCTTGTGACTATAACTGATGGTTAGGGATTTTTTTATGTTGTAACTGTTAATGAGGTTGTACCAGACGAAAACACTACCACTGGACGAAATCACAAGGTGATTTCGGCCCAATGTTAATTTCGGCACTTAGTGATTTCGGCCAAGGTGTTTTCAGCCAAATGTCCGTAACTTGTAACTTGTATGTAAGTCTGTTAAGTATTAACTCCGTTATATTGTTAACTCAGTTAGTATTGGTTAGGTCATTAACCTTGTTAAGTTATTAACTATTGTTAGATTACTTGATTATGACAAACATGTTAACACTGTTAAGTTTATAACGTTACTAGTTTAGTAACTCTGTTAACTTGGTTAAGTTATATAACTCTGTTAAACCTGTTAATTGATTTAACTGATTACGTGAAACATGACGTTAATTGCTAAGCACTTTATGACATAGATTTCATGTGAAACATTTCGAACTCGAAACTGATTGTATATATATGCATACTCTAGGCTTTGATTGATTTCTTGTGAGCACTTAACCTAGCATACCGAGCAAACCAAGGTGAGTTCACACAGCCAAGGCATGGGATTCCCGGGTTGGGAATTGGGTTGGATTATTTGAAATGGATAACTACTCGTACTTACGCTATCGCTAGACTATAGACCATCGTCCTCAGGATAGTCAGGACACTTACGTAAAACCTACGTAACCTAGTATCTACCATTGTCTCCCGGGTCGGGAGGACACTTACGTAAAACCTACGTAAACTAATACCTACTACTGTCTTCCGGGTCGGAAGGACACTTACGTAAATCCTACGTAAACCCCACACGTACCACTGTCCTCGGGGAAGGGCACTCACGTAAATCCTACGTGACCTTGTACGTACTCCTGTTCTCGGATTAAGAAGAACACATGGTTACAAATAGTCTAGTAAGTACAAACATGGGAAGCCCCCGTTAGTAAAGATAAACGTGGGAAACCCCCACTAGTAATACATATTACCATGGGAAACCCCCACTATTAGTACATACTTACATGGGAAGCCCCCACTAAATGCATATATGATTTGTTACAACGAACTTAATTTCTGTGAACTCGCTCAACTAGTTGTTGACTCTCTGCTGCATGCCTTGCAGGACCTTAGGTACTTATGGAGTTTGCACAAGGAGGAGCAGGTCGTTGTGGGCATGGATCATGAATGCTTAATTAAACACCTACGACATTTCACACATTATTATGTTGGGTTTACTTACATGCTTCCGCTACTTAAACAAAGTTTGGTTTTGAACATCAATCATGTCGTGATGAATTACATTATCTACTTTTATTATTAAATGCTATGTTCGATATGATTAGAGGCTTGATCCTGGTCAGTCACGCCTCCAAGCGGTGGTACTCCGCGTGTGGATTTTGGGGGTGTGACAGTTTATGTTATGTTGTAGTTGTTATGTCTTTTGAACAAGGTTATTGTTGTTGGAGTACGTTCTCGTCAAACAATGGTATTGTATGATATTTTCAAACTTAATTGATGACTTGCATGGTTTTTAAATTCATATAGCTTGTTATGATTAAGCTATGGTATTAAGAAGTCACACCAAAATTAACCACGCTTCCGCAAAGCCAGGGTGTGACAGCTTGGTATCAGAGCTCTGATCATAGCGAACTAGGATTCTGTCTCGAGTCTAGACTATGATCACTAGGGCTCTCACGAAAACATTTTTCTGCATACCACTTAAGTCCAGATCCACACTTTTTACAAACAAATGTTGAGCACATTTTATTAATTATAAGTTCAGCTTGGAGGGCTGAGGATCGATCTGGAGGATCGAGATGGTTAAAGTGATTGAGCACGTTGGTTTGATATAGGATCGATCTGGAGGATCGAGATGGTTAAGGTGGTTGAGCACGTTGGTTTGTTATAGGATCGATCTGGAGGATCGAGGTGATTAAGGTAGTTGAGCACGTTGATTTGTTATAGGTTCGATCTGGAGGATCGAGGCTTGGTTTAAGTGAAGGATAGAGCAGTTTTGTAGACTGGATGGTTTTGGCTAGTAAGACTAGGAGGAATTATGTGATGCCTTACTTGATGACTTATGTGATTACTTGATTTATGATTGACTATTTGTGCATGTTTGTGTATATGTTACAGACACATGGATTCGGCTGATTCAGGTGGTTCAGACATCACCGACCCCAGGCGTATTGTATCAGATGACCTGGAGTCGTCAGAGCATGAGGTTTACACGTCCGACTTCACGAGCACAGATGAGGACGATTTCCAGCCCTTTGCACTACCTGACGGTGCTGGCGAGCTCGCAGATGGTCCTATCGCAGAGGATCTACCCTTGGCACTGATCCCTGCTCCTATACCGCTGGCTGCGTACCCAGCTTACGATTTACCCATTGATGATGAGGAGGATGATATCGATATGTTCGATGAGGAGCCTTTTGAGGAGGATGCTCAGGGCGAGGCCCTTCCTGCCGCCGATCCTTTGTTGATCGCAGATGCTCCTGCCGCGGAGTCACCTGCTCACTCCCCAGTCGCGGACTCCTTTGAGTCTGTGGCCTCTATACCCTCACATGCCCCGAGTGCGCAGCACTACTCTCACGAGTCAGATTATGATCATGCATCTTCTGTCGCCCCCATCCCCAGTCCCACTTTTGACCACGAGGACGTGGAGGATTCCGACCCTATGTTTCCCCCAGGGTTCGACCCTGATCGTGACTTAGAGTTCGTTCCGATGGACCAGTTTATGGAGGATCCAGCAGATCCTGATGACCCTTTTGATCCTATTGATCCTGATTTCGATTTTGACATGGCATTTGATGACTTTGAGCCTGCCATTGCTCCTGAGCCGGCAGCTGCCCTTGATCCGTTACCAGAGCATGACCTTGCGCATGCTGATGTACCTTTTGAGCCCATGGCTGATGATCACCACATTGACGTTCCTGTTGATCCCATTGATCCGTTACCCATTGTTGCTATACCAGTTGACCCCCCTATCGAGCACTTGGCACCTGTTCACCCTGTTGTAGCCCCTTTATTTGATCCCGTTCCCATAGAGCCCGGACATGCACCATTCGCAGCTCATATGGATCCACCGGACGAGTCTGCCCAGCATGGCTGGATACCAGCAGACGAGGACGTTCCCCCATTCCCTCCACAGGTTTCTGTTGCACCACACGTTGACTTTTCGTTTCAGGTTCCTATGTTTATACCTCCAGCAGGGCCTGGAGAGGGCTCTTCAGCACACCCTGATGGGCATGTACCGATGCCCATGCCTTTCATGCCTCAGATTCCTTTTGTTTCCCCCACTACAGCTCCTTTCGGGGTGGCACCCTTTGACCCCACACGTGAGCCACTGCTGTGGTCACCATTTTCCCCTATGCCACCCACTGATCCATACCACAGGTTCCACGTGGGACACACCATCGAGGATGTACTGATGTCATTTGTACACCAGCATGAGTCGCATGAGCAGCGACTACAGGAGTTGGAGAGAGCCCGCCTGCAGCCATGTCAGTGCCATGGCCGGGTACCCTCTCCGTTACAGCCGTGTCGACCATTACCCCCTGACTATGCTGCTCGTCTTACTACTTTGGAGCAGCAGATTGCTTCCATTATTCGCACACAGCAGGCGATGGAGGCGGACTGGTTACAGTTGCGCCGTTTGTTTTATACCCATTTTCCTCCTCCACCACCACCATCTGCTTAGAGCTCATCGGTGCCACTTGGGTAGGCGAGGTGATAAGGCGGCGATTGCTTTTTGACTGCACAGCTTTTTGGGAGACTACTTATGACTTGACTTTTGTTATGTACTTGATGTTGTATTGATACTGATGTAGTTTTTGACAGGGGTGATGTAGCCCCTAGTGATTGATGATTGTATGTATACACTTACGATGTGGTCTCATTTATATGGCAATCGCAGTTTTCTCACCATATTTGGATTCGCTTGATTACTTATTTGCATTGTTATGGTATGGGATGTTGTGTGATTGATATTTGTGATGTGTAATAACATGAGATGCTGTGTGATTATACTATTACTACCATTATATACGTACACTATATTACGAACTGATTTACGTATTGTAACATCGGAGCCTTCTATGGCCTAACCAACTTAAACCATCTTTTAGAAAGATGCCGCCAAGACGTCAACAGCAGCCTATGCCTACCACTCAGGAAGAGCTACAACAAGTCATTGCTGCTGCCATAGCGCAGTACGCAGCTTCTCAGCCAGGAGGGAGCGGAAGTGTTAATCAAGGCAATAACAATCCACCTCACGGTAATACCACGCCATTCGAACCTACCATGAACTAGTTGGAGATTTTAGCGGTGATGCTAATGCCAAACACATGTTTTAACATACGTGCAGGATGCACCTACAAGCAGTTCTTAGACTGCAAACCAGTTAACTTCAATGGCACAGGAGGTGCAGTTGCCTTCACCCGCTGGGCTGAGAAAACCGATTCCGTCCTACGCATGAGCAAGTGTGCAGAGGATCAGCAAGTTACGTACATTTCAGGGCTATTTTTAGACGGAGCCCTATCTTGGTGGAACTTACAAGTCCAAACTCTAGGCGAAGCTGCCGCCTACGCCCTGACTTGGGCCGAATTGAAAGAACTGATGCGCAAAAAGTACTGTTCACGCGCAGAAATTCAGAGGTTGGAGACTGAATTTTGGCACTTAAAGATGGATGGTCCGAAAGTAGCAGAGTACGTTCAGAGGTTTCATGACCTATCTCAAGTGGTTCCTTACATGGTTACGCCAGAATACAAACTAATCGAGCGTTTCATTTGGGGTTTGGCTCCCCAAATAATAAGCATGGTAACCTCCTCCAAACCAGCAACTATCACTGAAGCCATCGATTTGAGCGTGGCTCTCACCGAGGAGGGGATTCGTTTAAACAAGTTTGGTGATGTAAAGGCAAAGGAGAAAGAGACTCATGTTGAGTCGTCCGGAAGTAACAAAAGAAAGTTTTCAAACTTCAAACAAAGTGTTAGCGGTGATGGTAAGAGAGGAGCACCAAGCACGCCAGCTCAGGGTGCAGCTGGCAGTGGAAGGAAAGTAAGAGGATACATGGGCACCCAGCCCAGATGCAATACCTGCCAACGCCACCATTCGGGTCAATGTCAGCTAAAAGTATGCGATGTATGTGGGAAACGTGGTCATTTGAAGGACACCTGTTGGGTTGGTACTGGCCGGGGAGGCCAGGGAGGATATGGAAATAGGAATGATAACCGTGGTGGAAATGGGAATCGCCAGCAAGGAAATCTTGGAGGAAACAGAAACCGAAGCAACCATGTAAACCAGGCTGGCAATGCCAACCAGATCAACACCCCAGCTGGAAATGGGGATGGTAATGGGCAGAGGCTCGGATGCTACAACTGCGGGGAAATCGGGCATTTTAAGAAGAATTGCCCAACACTGAATCAAGCCCGTGGTAGAGTGTTCCAACTAGAAGCCAGGGAAGCACGTCAAGATCCAAATGTTGTTACGGGTACGTTCCCTATCAATCAGCGCTATGCATCTGTTTTATTTGATACTGGTGCCGATTATAGCTTCGTATCACTAGAATTTAAGAATATGCTTGGGTTAGCTGCTCATAAGTTAGATATTCCGTACTCGATTGAATTAGCTAATGGAAAGATAGTTGGAGCCGACGAAGTAATCAGAGGTTGCGTGATAGAATTGGGAGAACGCGAGTTTACTCTGGATCTACTACCAGTCCAATTGGGGAGCTTCGACGTGGTGGTAGGAATGGATTGGTTATCCGGAAACAAGGCGGAGATAGTATGTCACGAGAAAGTTGTTCGTATCCCAACTGACGATGGTGAGACAATTGTGGTTCACGGAGAGAAGCGTGACACACCGCTAAGATTTATCAGCTGCTTGAAAGCAAGGAAGTGTTTACAAAAAGGATGTGTTGCTTTTCTGGCACACATCGTAGATAAGAAGGCTGCCGAGCCAAGAATCGAAGACATCCCTGTCGTAAGGGAGTATCCAGAAGTCTTCCCAGAAGACTTACCCGGACTGCCACCTCAGAGGCAAGTGGAGTTTCACATTGACTTAGTTCCAGGTGCCGCGCCTGTAGCTAAGGCACCTTACAGACTTGCGCCGTCTGAGATGCAAGAATTGTCAACGCAACTTCAAGAGTTGTTAGATAAGGGTTTTATCCGACCAAGCTTCTCGCCTTGGGGAGCTCCGGTCTTGTTTGTCAAGAAGAAAGACGGAAGTTTCCGCATGTGTATTGACTACAGAGAATTGAACAAGCTGACGATCAAGAACAGGTATCCACTGCCAAGAATCGACGATCTGTTCGATCAACTTCAAGGCTCAAGCTGTTACTCTAAGATCGATCTTCGATCTGGATACCATCAACTAAGGATACAGGAGGAAAGTATCCCGAAAACAGCCTTCCGAACTCGTTATGGACACTACGAGTTCCTCGTGATGCCATTTGGTTTGACAAACGCGCCTGCGGTATTCATGGATCTAATGAATAGGGTTTGCAAGCCATACTTAGACAAGTTCGTGATTGTATTCATCGACGACATCCTGATTTACTCAAAGACGAAGGCTGAACACGAACAACATCTTAGAACCATTTTGGAGCTGCTAAAGAAGGAACAACTGTACGCCAAATTCTCCAAGTGCGAGTTTTGGCTACGCGAAGTCCAGTTTCTTGGACATGTGGTTAATGGGGATGGAATTCATGTTGATCCCACAAAGATCGAGGCAATCAAGAATTGGGAGACGCCTACAACGCCAACCGAGATTCGACAATTCTTGGGTTTGGCTGGCTACTATCGAAGGTTCATCGAGGATTTTTCGAAAATCGCTCAACCTTTGACACTCCTAACCCAGAAGGATAAGACGTTTGATTGGGGAATCAAACAGGACGAAGCATTTCAGATATTGAAAGATAAGCTCTGCAACGCGCCAATCTTAGCTCTACCGGAAGGTACCGACGATTTTGTGGTATACTGCGACGCATCACGTCAGGGATTGGGTTGTGTGTTGATGCAACGCCAAAAGGTCATTGCTTACGCATCACGCCAACTGAAAGTGCACGAAAAGAATTATACCACACATGATTTAGAGCTTGGCGCAGTGGTTTTTGCACTAAAGATCTGGAGACACTACCTGTATGGTACGAAGTGCACAATCTTCACAGATCACAAAAGCCTACAGCATATATTCAACCAGAAGGAGTTGAATATGAGGCAAAGACGATGGGTCGAATTATTGAACGATTACGACTGCGAGATAAAGTATCACCCAGGGAAGGCGAATGTAGTCGCCGATGCCCTAAGTCGTAAAGAAAGAATCAAGCCCATAAGGGTTAGGGCTTTGGAAATGATTATACGAACCGATCTCTCCTCGCGCATTCGCGCTGCACAAAAGGAAGCTCTCAAGGAGGGAAATCTTGAGGAAGAATATCTCCGTGGAATGGAGAAGCTTTTGGTACCAAACGAGGAAGGAACGTTACATTTTGAGAAAAGGATTTGGGTTCCTCTGTTTGGTGGATTAAGAGAAGTTATTTTCGACGAAGCGCATAAGTCACGGTACTCTATCCACCCGGGATCGGATAAGATGTACCAGGATCTCAAAAATTACTATTGGTGGCCTAGAATGAAAGGCGACGTTGCTGTCTACGTGAGCAAATGTTTAACTTGCGCTAAGGTCAAGGCAGAATACCAGAAGCCTTCGGGACTTCTGCAACAACCTGAGATTCCCAAGTGGAAATGGGAACAAATCTCAATGGATTTTGTTACGAAACTGCCAAGAACGCCAAGAGGCCATGATATGATTTGGGTGATTGTTGACCGCCTAACAAAGTCCGCACACTTTCTGCCAATCAAGGAGAAAGACAGTACTAGTAAACTTGCGGAAATTTACATGAGAGAGATCGTAGCACGACATAGAGTACCACTCTCGATCATCTCTGATAGAGACGGAAGATTTGTGTCAAGAATATGGCAATCTTTCCAAGAATCTTTTGGCTCACAATTGAATCTGAGCACTGCATTCCATCCGCAAACTGATGGCCAGAGCGAGCGAACAATACAAACTTTGGAAGACATGCTGAGGGCATGTGTTATGGATTTAGGAGGTAGCTGGGATAAACACTTACCCTTGGTCGAATTTTCATACAACAACAGCTACCACACCAGTATTGGTGTTGCGCCTTTTGAGGCCCTATACGGACGCAAGTGCCGATCCCCACTATGTTGGTCTGACGCAGGTGATAGGCAGCTTGCTGGTCCCGAGATCGTCCAAGAGACGACAGATAAGATTGCGCAAATACTTAAACGCATCGAAGCCGCTCGCCACAGACAAAAGGCCTACGCGGATCCAAACCGGAAGCATGTGGACTTCCAAGTCGGAGAAATGGTGTTGTTAAAGGTTTCACCCTGGAAAGGGGTAGCGCGCTTTGGAAAGCGAGGAAAGTTAAATCCACGCTACATTGGTCCCTTTAGAATTCTGGAAAGAATTGGGACAGTAGCATACAAGTTGGACCTACCCGCTGAACTGAATTGTGTTCACGATACATTTCATGTATCCAATTTAAAGAAAAGTCCAACTCAAATTGACGTTGCCATTCCTATCGACGAGATTCACATTGACGACACGCTCCACTTCGTTGAAGAACCTGTTGAGGTCACGGATTGGAAAGTTAACAAGACCCGCCGGAGCAGTGTCAAACTCGTCAAAGTACGTTGGAATGCCAGACATGGTCCTGAATACACCTGGGAACGTGAGGACCGGATGAAAGAGAAATACCCCCACTTATTTCCTAAGAACCCTGCTTCTACAAGCAGAACTTAAATTTCGGGACGAAATTTATTTAACGGGGGGAGAATGTGACAACCCGCACAAAACCAGGTATCCGTACAACTTAATTAATAATTAATTACTACTTGATTACTGTGCTTAATTGAACTAGCTGATAAACTGCTACCTGCATACTGATACATGCACTTACTTGCATCATACTTTATTTGCTGTCACTACATTGATTACATACTGAACCCTAGTGACAAACATGATGCACAAAAAGCACAGTAGCACTAAACGGATACACAGTGAACATGCTGATATAACCAGCATCAGGCAAATACTGCCTCAAGGCCTGTTAAGAGCCTCATATATTTTGACTACACTGGTAGTGAGTGTAGGATATAAGGGTTGTGTTACTGCGTCTCTAGGGGATAAGATACACTGATTCGGATGTGCCAGAACGTACTTTAAGTACCAAAACACAGCACTTTAACAATTTAACCGGCTTCTAGCTGACTAGTAAAGTGCCAGTACATGAGAAAATATCACTAGACACTTTCTAAAGTGTCGGGAAAACAAATTGTGTCACTAAAAATGTAATAACGACACTTTAATGTCTTTTGTAACACTTTAACGGATTACTATCCAACCGGACACCCGGACATTACCCGGAACATGAAAATATTAGTATTTTTATTATTACTCTTTTTCTGAGCCAGTTAGGGTCCCTGGTTACCCTAACACCCGTCATAACACGCTATTTATAACTAACGGAGTTTAAAACCTAAACTAACTTAATTAACCTTAACTAACTCCTAACCATCTACTTAAAATCGAACTAGATACCCCCCCCCCCCATGACCGAACTCGGTCACCTAGTGACCCCACCCTTGTACTTGGTGATTTGGTTGATCTTGTTGTGTCTAATATCTTCACTACATATGATCCAATGGGTAATAGCACAAATCTTGCCTATATATACACACATAATCACTAGAGGTTTATCACTTCACATCACAAACAAATTACTCTCTCTTCTCTTCTCTTGGCTCTCGGCCGAACACCACACACACCACCATCATAATTTCGGTTCTTGCTTCCATCATTCCAAGACCATAAAAACATCACAAGTCGCGTATAAGGAGCTTTGGTGCACTCGGAACACGAAGGACCTCAACCGTTGGCTTTTATCCACGCGTTTTTCGTCACGATTCTTCCCTGGCCCCGAGCTAGAGGTATATTGTTTAAAACTTGTTTTCACACTCATCTAAAGTGGTTAAAAGGATTATCGTCGGTTAAATATCGTAAACACGCGTTTTGAATCTTTAAAGTCTAGTAAAATCACAAAAATGGTGGTTAATAGCATATAACTTGTGTAAAAGTCGTAGGACTTGAAATTTATGTTTATCTAGACCCGATCTATAATGTGGTAGCTCGAATCTTCGTTTAACCCGACTTTGTAAAATCACGTATCATCACATAAGCTTGTTTTTGAAAGATACAAGGGTTAAAGGTGAAACACTACCACATTTTAGAGACATGAACTTGTGTGAAATATTTTAGTTGTGTAAAAGTGATTTAACCGGTAAAATGATGTTTAAAACTAGCGGATCTACGTATCCGCAAGTGGTATTTTTGAAAGACCACACTTTAAAGAAATCATGTTTTTTTTTTCTAAAGATGGATCTTGCACTAATAAATATGATTTTATAAACCACAAGTGTATAGACACTTGTGAAATAAAGAGATCCGACAAAGAAGTGTATTTGTCACTTGTTACTAGAAGTTGTAAAGACGGTTTTCTCTAAACACGAGATTTTTATGAGATTAAAGCTACATTATATAAAGATCTACACATATAAAGGGTGTTTACACTATAGATTCGGAAAAACTACAAGTTCATGCGATTATGCAAATTTATATACTTGTTGACTAGTTTGATGTGTCGGAAATTGTTTGGTTGAAATAAAGAAGTTGATTGAATTGATTTGTTAAAAGAAAATGATACGCTTGAAAGCGTGGCCACCTCCAGTTACAAAGGAAACTCTGGCGAAATTTTCTAAAAACCTAACACTTAGACTTTTTACACAACAAGTGTTAGAACTATTTTTGGGCATACTTTTGAAACATAAATTTCGCCAGTACTATATTTTACTAAATATTCGGAGGTGGGATTTTCACAAAGATTAACGTGATAAATATATTTGTCACAACACTGTTTATGATTATTTTGTGAAAATACTTAAATATTATTTTAGGGTAAAAAATAATATTTACAAGCGTTAATGATTCCAAAACTTTGCGAACGCTTCCACAAACATATAAGTTACACCGGTAATTACATTACCACAAGATTGATAAAACGTAACTTACGCACATGTATTAAATCCCCCATCCTTGGGAAGGAAGATAACTACCAAGTATATACGACATGTAACACGAAATAGTTGTCTAACTATTTCCCGCAAACATAAACTATAAAGCTAAGGCACGGCCGTCCGTCTAATAGAATTAGCACTTGTAGGTCGTTGCACAGCTTACTATATTGGAGACGCTTGATAGAGATACGCATTCACTGTGAGTTCATGTCCCCCTTTTCTCTAACTGTTTTCAGTTTTCTTAACTGCGGGGGTGAAATACATGTTACTTTGTTTACAAGTACTTTATACACGGTATGAATAACGTAAGGAGGTTTAGATCATGTGAATGGGTAGTTAGAACACCGAGGGACTCGAGCGGTAGATCTATCTGGGTGTAGCGAGCCCAGCTCTAGGCCAAACGGACCTCTCTGAGGCTAACCACAACGGACCTGGAGTGACTTGGTTGCCCAACGTAAAAATCAGCTAGGGTTGTGTCTACTTACTTGCATTTCACAACATGCTAATGGCCTTGCAAACCATTGGTGATCACAAGTCCTCTTACACTGCTACATACCAGGAAACTTTTATACTTACAAGTGTTTTACTTACTCACTTGCACATGAACTCGCTCAACATTATTGTTGATTTTTCAACTTACATGTATTTCAGGAAATTAAACGAGATCTGGCACGGTATGGAACGTTTTTCCGCTGCATTTGTCATGGAGTCATCAGGGTTTAAGGGATGTGTCTCTTTCCTGGACAAGACACAGTCCTTAAACCACGTTTATGTTATGTTGTAGTTGTTATGTCTTTTGAACAAGGTTATTGTTGTTGGAGTACGTTCTCGTCAAACAATGGTATTGTATGATATTTTCAAACTTAATTGATGACTTGCATGGTTTTTAAATTCATATAGCTTGTTATGATTAAGCTATGGTATTAAGAAGTCACACCAAAATTAACCACGCTTCCGCAAAGCCAGGGTGTGACAGTTGAAAAGGGAAAGATATGTATTCGCAAAGTTCACACCGATCAAAACATTGCGGATCCACTCACGAAGCTCCTTGAACGGCCAAAACATGAGGGTCATACTTGTGCCTTAGGACTTCGGTATTCTAGTGATTGGATTTGATCTATTTTGTATTTGGATATTGGAACAATTGTTATTTTAACTTTTTTATGGTATTTTGAGTTATGTTCCATTTTAGCATGTTTAAATCCGTGAATAAATTAATTATTCTAAATGTCCGTAGTCGATCATAATTGTGGGAACAAATATGAAAGTAAGACTATTATGAACTTGGATTGGTGGATATTCATTAGGTATGAATATAGAGCAAAGTGTTGCTGCCAAAGTTCATAGATATTTGTGGGATACAAATATTGGACTGACCCGCTCTCAAATATTACTGCATGGAATCATTTATGATTGATCATAAGTAAATTTGAGCAAAGGCGAATATCATAGTATCCTCTGACCTGAGATACATATTGGGTCTTGATATTCACCAAATATTATGCCTTGACTTAGTTCTTCGCTGTCTGTAATAAGATAGTACATAAGACTAAGCTCAGGTATGGTACGAGGTGATTGTGAGAGACGTATGTAGTCAAGAAGGGATTTGTTCCTCTTATTCGTTGAGAGTAAGATGTCTAAGGCCTGCTTAAGTTAAATCAACAGAGAATGATCACACTGTGTCTCTGGATTTGACATGACATCTGTAACGAAAGGATAAATGATAGATTCACCTAAATCATTTTCAAGTAAGGGACTTGAAGGGGATGATGTTATTGAATGGCACTTCGTCATACGTATTAGGGGTAGTAAACCGTTGTTAGGCGTCATTTACTGCTTGCATCAATCTTCTATGTATCTTGTGCAAGTGGGAGATTGTTGGACTCTGTATGCCCAAGACACATATTAAAATTGATGTGGCTAGTACGTTATGATCCAAGTCGGGTCATACCCAATAACAAGCTAGACAAACACCTACAATATTTATTTATGATATGATCAAACAAATAAATATTAACACTTAGAATATTTAGAAATTGGTTTTCTAAATAATTGCACTTGACAAACTAATAAATTATAAGGATAATTTATTTTGAGAGAATATTTTATTTTTGTTATTTAATGGGTTAAATAACAATTTTAAAAGATTGCATAAGTCTTGTAAACATGGGATGTCTAATTTTATAAAAGTTATAAAATTAAAACACAAGACTTGATTTAATAAAATTTGAAAATTTTGGGTGGGAAAACCCCATGTGGGCCGTCCACTTTGGGTGGTTCCAAGGTGGTCTTCACCAATAAAATTGCATGCAATCTTACAAGAAGGCTCCCTCTTGATTGGGTGAATTGGGAGGTGAACTTTTCTCATCATTAATAAATAAAAGATGACACCTTCTCTCATGGGTTACAACAAGTTTTGCAAGAACAAAAAACTCCTATTTTTCTCTAAGGATTTTCGGCCAAGAGCTGAATTTTAGAGGGATTTTGTGAGCTTCAAGTGTAGAAATCCTAGCAATCTCAAGGTGTTTGTTGGAGCTTTCGGGTATACTAGCTTGAGGCTTTCTCGTTTGGAAGCTACCATTCAAGATTCATCATCTTCTTCCATCTCCTTGCTCCAAAGAAAGGTTGAATTCTCAAACACCCTATGGTTGTATTTTGATAGCATGTATGTCATATATGGATCCGGGTTTTGGGTTTTTGCATTTAAAAGAGTTTTAAATCTTGTAAAGTAACATGTTTTAAATCCTTATTCCGCTGCGTTTTAATTTTATTCGGATAAAATTAGCTTTGATAAACATGTACAAAACCCAACATAGGAAGCCTCCATTCATGCAAGACTCTAGTAGCGTAATTTGTGGCCTTAAACTTCATAGTGTGTAGCTTCATTCGAACCGTATTCAAGATCACTTCAATAAGTTGATTCGTACTCCTTTTCTTTCTAGAAAAAAGACGATAATTCCGCTCCTGCCAGACAAAATATGCGGACGCCCCAACCACTAGCTTCATAATCACATGCTCAGCCTTCTTAGAATCCGCAAACAATAACAAATACGTGTAAATCTCATCCCATGAAGAGTTAATCGATCCCATGTCCACCTTCCCCCTAACGCCATGCCAAATTTGTGTTGCATAAGGACACGCAAAGAACAGGTGTTCATGTGAATCAGGCCCATATGTGCATAAGGAACAACACATAAGATTGAAATTATAGTTACCCGATGAAGCCCATGTACTTATCACATCCTGCGTCTTCAGTTTTTTTATTAATAAGCAGCCACATAAGAAACGAGTGACGAGGAATAGCTTGAGGATACCACACCAGACTAGCCCAAGACACCTCATTCCGATGAGGCCGAATATCA
The DNA here is from genome assembly GCA_030545235.1 of Helianthus tuberosus. Taxonomy (NCBI): domain Eukaryota; kingdom Viridiplantae; phylum Streptophyta; class Magnoliopsida; order Asterales; family Asteraceae; genus Helianthus; species Helianthus tuberosus. Next base: position 113,827,906 of record CM060387.1, on the reverse strand, counting down.
TCCCAAACACACGTAGTTTGATAATCCAAATCCATGCCCGATCTCGTTCTCCATACGACCCTATCCTGGACGTTCGGGTGAAAGATTACCGGTTGCATATTATTCAAATCTGGGAACCGAATCAGCCAAGTGTTCGGCCACCTCCAACCTCTCGGATCACACACATTGGCAACTGTGGAGCTCAAGTCAAAACCCGCATTAGCTATCATCCTTGGAGTGATAAACGAGATCAGAGGACAAACGACATCCCATTTATCAAACCATACCATCGTTCTATTACCATTTCCAATGTTAATCCATATATGGTCACGTATGATAGGTCGAATTTGAAGGATTTTCCTCCATGTCCACGTCTCATTATTTCTATTTGGAATATCCCAGAAACTTCTTTTACGAATACGATACTCATGAATCCATTTGACCCAAAGAGACTCTCGACCCGTAAGAATACTCCAAACATGAGCGACCATGAGAGCTATATTCATATCCCACACTCTACGAATCCCCAAACCTCCTTTTTTCGGTAAACACACCTTACTCCATTTCACTTTAGCCTTCCCTTTTATGTTGTTACCCTGAGCCCAAAGAAAACGCCTCATCCTATCCTCCAGCTCCTTAACTAGACGCTTTGGCAAAACAAACATAGAGGCCCAATAAATATTCATGGATGCTAGAACCGAACGAATCAGTTGAAGCCTACCTGCAAAAGATAACGTCTTTGTTTTCCAGTCCGTTATTCTTGATTCCATATTTTCCACTAGCCGCTTGCAATCCTTGTAAGTAAGTCTAGATGTTATTAAAGGGACTCCAATGTATCGGACAGGCAGCCTACCTTCCTCAAACGGCATTATATCATGAATACGGTCCTTCACACCGTTTGACACATTGCAAAAAAATACAGTGCTCTTATTCATGCTAGGAACCAGGCCTGACATATTCTTGAATGCGTTCAAAGACTCCATAATAACTTTAGCTGACGGTTGATCCCCTCGAGCAAACAAAAAAAGATCATCCGCGAAGCACAAGTTTATTATTTTCTGTTTTTGACATTTATTGTGACATCTAAATTCATTCGACACTGTAACTTTCTTTATCAAAATCAACGTTAAAACCTCCATCACCAACGTGAAAAGATAAGGAGACATCGGATCACCCTGACGCAACCCTCTCTTCCCCTTAAAATACCCATACAGATTACCATGAAGCGCCACTGAGAATGAAGTTGATGTTACACACCTCATTATCCAACACACCATCTTCCTATGAAACCCAAAGCCCATTAAAATTTGTTTTAAGAAATTCCAATCAACCGTGTCATAAGCCTTTTGGATGTCAACCTTAAAAGCACATCTTGGGGGTCCAGCATCTCGATGATAGTTATGCATTAATTCCTGGGTTAACAGAATATTATCCAATATTCTTCTACCAGGAACAAACGCCGACTGATTAATACTAACAATATCGGCCAACCCTTCCTTAATGCGATTCGTAATTATCTTGCTGATACACTTGTACGGAGTATTACAACAAGAAATAGGCCTATAATCAGAAATAGTCGAAGGGGTAGATACCTTTGGAATTAGAGCGATAATCGTGTGATTGAGCTCCTGAAGCAGATTACCATTCTGGAAAAAATCTTGCACAACACCACAAACGCCTTTCCCGATTACCTCCCAAGACTTCTTAAAGAAGACTGATGTGAAGCCATCCGGGCCAGGCGCTTTATTCCCCGCAATAGAGAACATAGCCGCTTTAACTTCCTCTTCCGTTACCATCCGCACCATGTTACTCGCTGTATCAGAATGAAGCACTTTCTGGAATAACTCTGGCGTTGTGTCACACCCCGACCACGTAGAACATACAAAACGTGGCGGAAACGTCGGGGAGTGTTGTAACAGAATTAATTGTTTCAAATTCATGGCAATTGAAGTTTCGTTTTATTAATCAAACATGAGAGTTTACATTGTTTTAAACAAGAACCAAAGAGTACATAACATAAAGTAACTAGTTCTTGTCTCGTTTTAAGTCACTAAGGCACAGGTCCGCCTAAGTATGTCTTGATAAGTCCTATGCATCATCTCCTGAAAACACATGTGAAAATAGGTACGTCAGCATAAAAATGCCTGTGAGATACATAGGTTTTGTGAAAACAGAATTCATGACTTATTTTTGAGAAAATGTTTAGTCATGAACCTTGTAATTTGCTTTGTCTTGTAAATCATTTGAAAAACGATAAGATCGGATGATATGTATAAATAAGAGAATAATGTATGGTTAAATGAATAACCATGTAAAACGAGTTTGTATATGATAAGTTGTTTGTAAATCAATGTCTTGTGAAAAGTATGTTATTTGTATAAAATGTTATATGTCTCAAATTGAAATGATTCAAATAACGCTACAATATGTGATACCATACAAACACTTATATATAGGAAGTACCAGCGGCGTATCCACCATACTTGTATCATATTACACACGCCTCGTTACTTAAATCACTTACTCCAACCAAACCACCGAGATGTAATATTTAACGATTGTAGATATGTTTATGTATAGTCAAATGTCTATTGTCAAATGTAAATCATGTCAACAGATACAAATGGTTCACACGGTTCAACAGTTACAAACGGTTCATATAATCAAAGGGTTACGACGGTTCACATAGTCAAATAGTTACAACGGTTCAAAATGTAGTATAATGTGTTCATATGCTGGATGAGCATATGCAACAGAAATGCAATGTAAAACAATGTACTAAGTATGCACGCAGTGGACATACATAGCATGAAATGTAATGTAGAACGATGTACTAAGTACGCACACAATGGGCATACATAGCATGAAATGCAATGAAATCATGTACTATAATGTACTAACGAACATAGCAGGTATATGATGTGAAAGCATGGAAAGCATGGAAGTAACAAGTAGGCACATGTGTTTCACCCCAAAATGTTTGGAAAACAGTAAAAGAGGGGTCTATGTACTCACTTGAGATTGCTCAGAAGTCCTAAGATAACCACCAAGCAATGCTAGAGATCAGGGAATCAAACGGCACCTAATATAGGTAACTATGTTAATAAACCGGACCTAAGTCGGAGGATCGGATAGAATGAGGGTTCGTAAACCAAACGAGTATGGAGACTCGTGTAATATGGTTTAACAAAGCCTACATACTAAATGAAACCTAACATAAGTGCTTACGACCCATTACGACCCGTTTAGGTAGCTTATGCTACTTTAACGCGTCGTTCGCGTGAAACGCGTTTGGACCGCCTAACTAGTCCTATGACAAGTAACATATGCCTTAACATGTCTAATATTGTTGTCAAATCAGTTTAGATGTCAAAAGTTATGTTACATATGTTTAAAATGAATTTTGGCATCAAAGCGGTATTTTGGTAATTTACCTAAGGCATATAAACTACCTATCATACAACTACTTAAACGAAGTGACCATAAGGTATAACCTCAGAAGGTTATCCCCTATATACTATGGTCACCTAATGTGTTTGGTCGGATCCTAATGATCGACCAAATGGGTCGGGTTCGAAGGTATAAGCGATTTATTAGATCGCTTACCCTTACGACCCTAGACAACGTGGTAATCAATAGGCATAGTCCCAAGGGACTATAACCATCGTGATTACAATCACGTTGCGAAGTTCAAACGAACTTCGCATTGACCATAAACTGGTCAACGCAGAAAGTCAAACAAAGTTTGACTTTCGGACTCGAAAAGCAATAAAAGAACGAAGGAATACTTACGAAGGGTCCCCGAATGCTAATCTCGATCCAAGTAACTCAGGTATGAAACAATGGTTTCAACTTAGAGTTTCTCAAGTCAAAATTCTTGTGGGTTTTGCAAATGAAGGCATGGGGTATTTATAGGATTTCCCGAACCGTTAGGATCGTTTCTTGGAAAAAGTGCTTCAATCTTGGCCATACACTTGCACCCACGGTATTGTAATACCATGTGCACATCAAACCAGCCCATAGTATTGCCCAAAACCATGTGCAAAGGTGGTATAGGCCAGATTCAATGTTTCTGCACAGAAAGTTTCAAAAATGGCAGATTTGGTCCCTGTAGTGTAATAAGGCCTTTTCCGACGCGTTTAAGGCCCGTTAACCCCATTTCAAAGCTCTAAAATGAAGTTAAAGTAAAGGTAACTTAAAATTTTCTAAAAAATATCTCGGATGTCGGTTCGTTTAGCCGTACGGTTGCGTTGTTCGGCTAATTACGACGGAATGCGCAAAAGCGCGAAAAACGATCCAAATGACGCGACGAATGGATTTTTCTTATGCCAAACACTAAAATAAAATGTTTTAGTGCTTACATAAATTTTTGGATGTTCGGGTGTATTCAGAATGTAAGTTATGCGGGAAAGTGCAAACTTGTGCACTTTTTGACGCTTTTAGTCCCTGAATGACCCAAAAGTTTATTTTAGCACACCGAACCCCTCAAAGCCTATTTCTAAGCTATATAAAGGATATTTAAGGTGTGTTTAACTTATGGTCATGTTCCGGAATGTCTGTTACAGTTCAGATTGGCATACTTTCGCAGTTTGTCAACTTTAGTCCCTGTAAGCGATTTAACTTGTTTTTGCCATACCAAAGCCTTTAAAACTTATTTCTAAGTTATGTAAAGGTTATTTAAGGTATGTTAAGCCTATTTCACTATTCCAAAGTGTTTGTTGCATTAAACTGGTTATATTTACGCATCAGTGCGCGTATAACCTTCCAGAAAGTGATTTAGAGCTTGTAATCGAACAAGAATTGATATGTGTAAAAGATACACATATTTATACAGTTCCCAAGTATGAAATACAATATTTCATTGGTTTGGTATTTGTTTGATGGTCGCAGTGACACAGGTGTCACACGTTGGATGTAAGCTGATTTCACCCGTGCTTCCAAAAAACTTCGTATAGTGCTCAACCATCACTTGAGGCACTGCTCCCCCTTCGTGTAGAGTTCCCATAGCATCTCTAACAGAGAAAATACGGCTTCGGTGATTTTTTGTTTTCACGACATTATGGAAGTATTTCGTATTTGAGTCTCCCACCGCAAGCCACTCTACCTTAGATTTTTGCTTCAAAAAGGATCCCTCATCATGAACGGCTTCCTTATATTGTTGAAGTAATATACCATGTTGAGCTAAAATGTCTTCAATTAACGGATCACCATCTAAGCTCATTTGGCACACATCTAAAGCTTTTCTAGCACTCTTCACCCTGTTTATGAAATAATTTTCGAAGAGGAGATTTTAACAACTTCAGCTTCCTCACCACTTGGTACATACGATAACCATCAATATTAGAATGCCAAACTCGCTTAACTTCTTCCATAAACCCATCCTTTTCAGCCACCAAGTTAACAAATTTAAACGACTTTGGTTTGTCCCTAGTCACATTCGGCAGCTTTAATATACTAGGAGCATGATCCGACACTCGATAAGGATGAAAAAACGCCGAAGCATTAGGAAACATATCAATACAATGTATGTTACACATTATACGGTCAATCTTCTTTAAAATCGGTCCTTTTTTATGTTGATTATTCGTCCAAGTAAAATGTAGGCCCGAGCTATTAACATCAAACATTTCCAGCTCATAAACACACTCCTTAAACTCCCAGTCGCCTATGTTTAGCGTAGAAGATCCTACACTTGTATCGTCACTAGATAAAGATGAGTTGAAATCTCCCATCATCACCCATGGTTTGTCACGCATAAACATACGGTGCGCCAATAAATTCTTCCACAAGTCCCTCCTATCCTTGTAAGAATTTTCCGCATAAACAAAAGACACAAAAAGAGATTTTCTATCCAACTTAAACATCACCTGAGTGTGCACCACTTGGTCCGTTTAGTGAAGAATCATCACATCAACTAAATTGGCATCCCAACCAACCATTATTCTAGTACCCCTCGTGCAATAATTTGCATTAGTAGCCCAACTCCATGAATTGCAAACTTTTTTACAAACATCAGAAATATTAGACGAATCCACATGAGTCTCCATAATTGCACACACTTGCAAATGATTATCTAACATCACCTGCCGAACCTCTTTTTGTTTAGGGGTGCGGTTCAGACCCCTTATATTCCAAGACGCTAAGCTACCCATGGATACCATCTTTACCGGGTGTGCTTGCACCCTTAGAGTCTTGGTTCCCCTTCTTGTTTCCACCGAATTTCGAAACATCAGCTATTAAATCATCAACACCCACTGTATCCACAATCACTTCCTCCATAGACGAGCTTTTGTACTGATCTTGCTTTGGTTTTGTCGTATTCTGCTTCTCCACTTCACTCGTTTCAGCTTCAAACAACTTTTTCCTTTTGTTTACCAGAGACTCCCTGTTTTGTTTGTATTGTCTTGGGACAATTTCTGGCAATATGACCAACTGTTTTACATTGAAAACAAGTTCTTGTCTCAGTCTTCTTCTGAACAACACTATTCTTCATCTCTTCTTGCTTCTTTGCAAGGAATTCTTCATTCGTTTGTTTCCAGAATGAACTCTTCTGTTCTTTCTCAGCACTTGTTCCTGAAACAAAAATAGTTTTTGGTTTATAAATTTTCTCATTTTTATAGTTTTTCGGTGGAATAAAACCCAAACCATTCTTTTTGAAATTACCATTATGGTTTGGTTTCTTTCGATAACCATAACCAGAACTGTAACCTATTTTCTTGTTTAATCGTTGTTGAACTCTTGAGGTGTAAGGTCTTGGTTTTTCAGAAAGATTTACATCCTTTATTTCAGAAATATTAATTTCTGTTAGTTTGAAAACCTTTTTAATCATTTCTGGTTTAACAACTCTTATTGGAAAAGTTTCATCAGAATATAATTTGTCGGAATCATTCAAAGTATATGCAACTTTGAATGTTTCGTCATTCAAATTAGATTTTGATAAAAGAAATTCTTTATTGTACTCCCGTTTTTCCTGTTTGACTTTTTGACTTGACAAGTCGGACTTTGACTTGTACTCTGATTTTGACTCCGACATTGACTCCTCTGATTCATCCTTATCCAACACCTGATCAACCACCTTTTTTATTAACTCAGACTCATGATCAGTATCGGACGACGTGAAGGTGACATCTATACTTTCTGGCAAATTAACTGTCGACTTAGACTCCCACTTTAAGTTCATTGCCTTTTTTACACTTTCAGAATTAGCATTTCGCGGAGAATATGCATTTTCAAAAGGAGGCGGACATTTGTTATAAACCACACTTGATTTCTTACCAGATGTATTCAATTCATCATCTTCTTTTGTCACAGATTTTTCTTCTTCCGAAGTATTCTCTTCTTCAAATGTCTTCAATTTTTCCACTATGGGGTAAATCCTGTCAACAACAAAAGTAGAACATGAGTAACTTTTTAATAAATTGTTAACTCTTTCAGTTTCAATTCTTTGTGTTGCCAATTTCAATTCAAGATCAGCACATTTTCTGTGTAGTAGTTGACATCGTCAAGCTGTCTCATGTAAGCTCCTTTGAGTGTATTCATTGCTACAGCTTGTTCACTACTTGACTCGTTGTACTTATTCATCTCTTTGTTCAAAGTATCATATGATTCTTTTAACCTTTTTATGTTGTGCAGCAATTCATTGTTCTGTATTATCATAGAGTCACAATTCATACACTTTTTTTTTTTTTGGGTAAAAGGGTTACCCCGGTGATTCTATATATCAACAAACCAAAAAACACAAGTAGTGTGGAGAGCCCACACTAGTTCAAACATGGGACATCCCCCATGAGAGTACACCCGAAATAACAAACACAAAACAACCAAGACATCAAACCAAGACTACTAGACTATAATCTAGATAAAACAAAAAACAAACTACTCAGCCGCCTTCATCCTCTAGCCTGCTCGAGAAAATCTCCCAGGATTCCAACAATCTTCTAACATTAGTGCTCTCCTTAAACTTCACCCCCATTAACTTATAACGAACCGTCTGCAGGATTAAGTCACTCAGAACATCAGGAGGTCTAGTCTGATTCTTGAAAATTCTGGGGTTACGCTCTTGCCATATAAAATAGATCGCAGCCGAAACTATGAGGCGACTAATGAAATTAATCGCTGTTTTAGACTTTGCACGAGCCGCTAACCAGTCAACAATAGCTTCCCAATTTGGATGAACAGTATCCATACCCCCCTTACCACGGACCTTTATCCAAACTTGAGTAGAGTAGTTACAGTCAAAAAATAAATGCTTATGAGAATCAGTATCCGCATAGCATAGAAGACAGCACATCATATTCATGTTTTTCCTTCTTGACAAATCCCATTGCAAAATTTTATCTTGTGTAAGGAGCTTACGACGAATCACCAACCACATGAGAAAGGCATGCTTAGGAATACATTGAGAAAACCATACAAGTTTTGTCCAATCTACCTCCTCAGTTCGATATCTAATAGAATGCCAAACCCGAGATGAAGAGTATTCAGCGAGATCATTACCATCCTTCCACATGAATTGATCAGATCGATTGGAATCCAGCTGAACATTATCAAGTTGAATTAAAACGGGATAGGTATCTCTCCACGCCTCAGGCCATCTCCAAACCCCATCATCATAAATTTCCTGCACCGTAGACTTAAGAGAAAAACCCGCATTAGAGATTATTCTAGGCGTCAAAATATTACCAAGCGGACCTAGATGGCTCCACCAATCAAACCACGCTGAAGTATCGCTACCATCACCCAACTTAGACCAAATAAACTTCCTAATAATAGGTCTAAGCTGCAATAACTTCCTCCAACTACAACAAGAAGACGCCACAGCCTTGCACATCCAAAAGCTATGACCTTTAAGCCTATACGTGTGAACCCATTCCACCCACAAAGAATCACGTTTAACCAAAATACTCCAAACGTGAGAAATCATTAACGCTTTATTAACATCTCCAATCCTGCGAATACCTAAGCCACCCTCATATTTTGGAACACAAATAGATTTCCAAGAGGCTTTGGCCTTCCCCTTATGAAATAACCCATCCGAAGACCACAAAAAGTTACGCATTTTGGCTTCCAACTCAAGAATGATTCGATTCGGAAGAATAAAAACCGAGGACCAGAAAATATGCATAGACGAGAGAACCGAATTAATAAGCTGTAATCTACCTGCAAAGGAGAGAAGCTTATTCTTCCAGTTGGTAATACGCTGCTCCAATCTATCCACAAGAACCCTACAATCTTTATAGAGAAGACCAGTTGAGATAAGAGGAACTCCCAAATATTTAACCGGCAACAACCCTTCAACAAACGGCATGATGCTCAAAATATGATTTTTAACATGAGAAGGCACATTACAAAAAAATCCCGTGCTCTTAGGAATACTAGGAACTAACCCAGACATATTTGTGAAATTTGAGAGGGATGTCATAATGCATTGAACCGAATAAATATCTCCTCTAGCAAACAGGAATAAATCATCCGCAAAACAAAGGTTAATAATCCGTTGCTTCTCACATTTATTATGAAATTTGAAAGACTTATCAATCCGGGCGGTTCGCTGAAGAATACAAGTCAAAACTTCCATAACCAACGTGAACAAATAAGGAGAGAGCGGATCACCCTGTCGAAGACCACGCTTGCCCTTAAAATATCCATGAATATTACCATTGACACACACAGAATAAGATGTAGTAGTGACACACATCATAATCCAATCGACCATCTTCTCATTAAAGCCAAACCCCATCAACACATTTTTCAAAAAACACCAATCAACCGTATCATACGCTTTCTGAATATCTACCTTGAAAGCACAACGAGGAGGACCCGTATGCCTATGATAGTTATGAAGTAACTCTTGAGTGAGAAGGATGTTGTCTGAAATTTTCCTACCCGGAACAAAAGCTGATTGATTAATACTCACCACTTGGTTAAGAACATTCTTTATACGATCCACAATAATCTTGCTCACACATTTGAAAAGGACATTACAACAAGCTATTGGTCTATAATCAGTAACTAGACCAGGAGAAGAATTCTTCGGAATAAGTGCAAGAAGAGTATGATTAATCTGACCAAGCAATCTACCTGTATTGAAAAAATCAATAACAGCCAAAGAAACATCACCTCCAACAATCGGCCAGGCAGCTTTAAAAAATGCAGCAGAGTAACCATCAGGACCCGGGGCCTTATCGTTGCCTATAGAGAACATGGCATTCTTTACCTCCTCAACCGTAATCGGCCGAATCATATGAGAAGCATCAACGGGGTTCACATGCTTAGTAAAAAGATCAGGAGTAGGATACAAAGATAAGTTATCTTGGCATCCCAAGAACATTTCATAATGTTTAACAAAAGCCTCTTGAACCGCATCTCCTTCATAATCCACCCCATTCATGTCTCGGACAACTTGAATTCGACATCTATGGTTTCGGCTTTTAACCGTGGCATGGAAAAACGCTGTATTAGCGTCTCCAGCTCTTAACCACTCCATTTTCGCTTTTTGCTTTAAAAACCTTTCTTCATCAAGCGAAGCAACCTGAAATTCAGAATTTAACTTCGTTTCAAGAGCCCTAAGATCTGCATTCGTAGGATCCTTATCAATTTGAGACTGAACATCATTTAAACTATCACGGAGATCCGCCACTTTCTTGTGGAGATTACCCTGTTTGAACAGTAAGGCACGCAAAGGGGTTTTTAGAGTCGAAAGTTTTTTAACTACCCGAAATTGATGAACTCCACTAACATTATACTCCCAAGCATCCTTCACAATTTTAAGGAACTCCGGTTTATGAATCAAAAAATTTGCAAACTTAAACGGCTTTCGCTTATTAGACTTGGCTCGATTCATAGTTAGGACACATGGGGAGTGGTCCGACAAACCATACGGATGAAACACAGCAACTGAGTTAGGAAAATCAGCTAGAAACGAGGTATTACCCATGATACGATCAATTTTCTTTAATAAACCCACACCCTTTTTTGGCTTCTGGTTCCATGTAAAATGGAGACCCGACTGGTTGATATCCATCACCTCAATATTCGCCACACAATCCTGAAAATCCCGCATACCCGTAGTGATGGATGACACACCCATAGACTTATCTTCCAGACGGAGAGCAGAATTAAAATCACCCATAACAAGCCACGGTTTGTCACCAACTAGCCGCTTATGATAAGAAAGATGAGACCAAAGATCACGTCGAGTAACATAGTAGTTTGCCGCATACACTACCGAGCAATAAAGCAACTTCTTATCCTCTTTAACAATAAGTTGTACATGCATAACTTGGTCAGTTTGAGACAGCACCATTACATCAAAAATATCCGGATCCCAACCTATAATTATACGAGCACCCCTATCACACATACCCCCATTCGAGGTCCAATCCCATCGACGAAAGACCGACTTACATACCTTACTTAAGTTATCAACATCAACGTGAGATTCAAGAATAGCACAAAAACTTAACTTTCTATCTTTAACAACGGAGCGAACCTCTTTTTGTTTCAGAGGGCGGTTCAACCCCCTAATATTCCAGAAAGCAAGGCTAATCATTTGTAACCCCCACAATAGGAGTGCTTGCCCCTTTATTATCTTTTGGATTAATAGTACCTTCTTTCATAAACTCATTCGTTTCATTAAACACCTCTACTACCTCTTCCTCATCCGAAATATTTTGATCACCCCCTCCATCTTTACTACTTTGCCCCGTCTCCAAATTATCATCAAAATTTAAAGCATCATAAGGGTTCGAAATTTTAACCGAATGAATCTGACCTGAATCTGGATCCTTCGGCTTTGAAACAATGGGCCTATATTCAAACTTTTGTTTCTGATTGTTAACAGGAAATCCTACCTTCCGTGCCACTTTCTTCGGCTGCACACCCATATACCCTTCATCATCAACCATCGGTTTCTTTTCATGTCTCCGATCTTGCACAAAAGCCTTAGAAGACTTCTCTCCATTGAAATGTTTACCCATCTTCCGCGGTTGTTTAGGACAAATGTCATCTGTATGACCAAAAACACAGCAATGAGAGCACCTCTGCGGATACCATTCATACTCAACATACATGGTTTCTTTAACATATCCATCCCCTTCCAGTTCCGGAACAGCCATGGTTATTTCCTCTTTAAGTTTCTTATCAGCCGACACCTCAATCAACGCCCTAGCATAGCTGCTTCGTCCCCAGGAATCCAGACACATCGCTGTGGTATATGAATCAAGAAGCTTTGGTTCCCCAATCGCTGTAGCAATCAAACTAAGACCATCCTCCGTATAAGCCGCTAGAGGAACCTCATGAATTTTCACCCAGATCTGCATATTCTTGACCTCCTTTTTAATAAGTTTAGTACTTGGCGTCCACTCACTTAAGAATAAAGGCTGAGATCTTATTAACCAAGGACCTCCATTTAGAGCTGCCATCATACCCGTATTATCCGCAAACTTGAAGAAAAAGAATCCATTCGCGTTCATCATTATTTTCTCCAGCCCATACTTTTTCCAATTATTTTTGACATAATATTCCACCACCGGGTATGCAATCCGATCTCCCAGAAAGTATCCATAAAGCGTATTTGCTAGCTTATCTTTTACCACTCTAATAGATTCCTTCGGCAATACCACATCGCAATCATCACGATGATCAGCAGTAGCAAGAGACCTAAAATTTAACTTTTTACCAGCAGCATTCTTCACGGACTCCGCGTAAGATAATGGTTTGTTGCCCTTCTCCTCATGCATAAACAAACCAGCCATGGATGGCTGATCCACAGACTTACAATCATGTTGCACATTATCCTCAGTTACTGGAACAGTAATCTTAGAAAGCTCATCTATGACATTAAACTTAGGCTGCTCATTTGTAGTAGAAGCAATGGTACCCCTTCGTGGCATTAAAGTTTTACCTTCAATGTCAACCACACGAGAAGCTAAACCCTGACGTAGAGAAGAAGTAAACGGCGGTTTATACCTACCATCGTGCACATCCCCCTCCGATTTTTTACGATCATCCATACTAGAAATAACACCTCTCTCAATCAACAACTCAGCAACTTATCATGCAAGACAGAAACCCACGAACCAGATAATCCAAAAGAACAGAATACGGCAAAACCCTAAACCTTGAAACCCTAGAATCTGATCTCAACTCTTGATCGATTAATCCAGTGTATCAATCTAGCTAAATTAGTCTCAGCTAACCGCAATCAATAACATCCAAATTAATAAATCAGAGTATCAAACAAATTACTAAGGCAGCGATTTATGAAAACAAGAAAAAACCCTAGTTTTTAGAACGATCCCAAATGCTAACAAGTTCGTTATAGAATTTTGAAAACAAAATCCTAATCACAGACTGTTATGCATATGATCACGAAGAAAAAACCAAAGAAATCATGAAGAAACCAGAAAATCGCCACAAGGAGAGAGAGTTTAGGGTTAAACTCAGTTTTTGTGAGCTTAAGTTTCTTCAGCAACTTTGACTACTTCATCATCTGTTTTGATTTCAAATGCTGGAACTTCTTTAACTACTCTCACTTGAACTTCTTTGACAACTTCTTTCTTTTTCTCAACTTCACCATTTAAACGTTTTCTGACTTTTTCTGCCCAATAATCATCAGTATAATTATTGATAACCTGAGCAACAAATCCTTTAGCCAGGAATTCTTTATATGGGCAATAATTGTCCCAACTGAAACCTTCTGCCAATTTTTCATCTTCTTGTTCTGCCACACATACTTTACTATTTGTTGGAATGTATTTATCCCAACTGAAACCATTTCCTTTATCTTGATTAACAAGACATGCTCTCTTTTGGGGATGGTCGTGTTCTCTCTCCTTTAGGCGATTTTGTGCGATTTTGTGCTTCTTGTTCTTCGATTTCCCTTGTTTTTTCTTGTGATCTTATGTATAACAGTCTGTGATTAGGCCTTGATTTTCCAAGTGTCTATAACGAACTCGTTAGCATTAGGGATCGATTAAGAACTAGGGTTTTTCTTTTTGTGTTTTCTTGAAAATCGCCTCCTTAGTAATAAATTCTGAAACCCTAATTTATTAATCTAGTAGCCACTGATTGCGGTTAACTGTGATTAACTTAGCTAGATTGATGACACTATTTTAATCGATCAAGGGTTGAAGTTTTGTTCTAGGGGTTAAAGGATTACTTGTTTGTTTGTTTTCGGATTTCGGCTCTTGTCGGCTGATTAGGGTTTCTGTTGCTGCTACCGTAATCTGTTCTTGCTGCTGTTTTTACGTGTGCATGTGATTAGTTTGATACAAAGATGAGTTCTGAACCGCCTGATATCAATGATATTTTTCGGAAACCTTCATCTGTGAATGCTGATTATCGGGATTTGTATGGGAAGCCGCCAACCGTGATTAAGGGTTTGGGAAGCAAAATTCTGAATATTGATGGCAAAACGATGGCACCGAGACGTGGAGTTGTCGTGAATAATCTGAATGAGCCTCGAGTTCTCAATGTTCTTGATGAATTGGAGAAGATAACTGTTCCGGTTGAGAATGTTTATGCCGATAAACAACAGGAGACGGTCTCTTATGCTGAAAAGTTGAAATCTAATGTGGTATTCAAAAATGAAGTAAACTTTAGGATGATGGAGTCTGGGGAATCGTACCAAGAAGCTGATCTGGTCATTCCTAGGGAGGTTGTTAAGAAGGTTCAAGATAGATTTGAGAATGTGTTATTTGGTTATTTTTTGGGCGATAGATTGCCGTTTCCGGTAGTCGAGTATTACGTTAAAAATGTATGGGCGAAGTTTGGGTTTGCAAAAATAATGATGAATTCGGAGGGCTTTTTCTTTTTCAAGTTTGACAACAAAGAAGGTATGAATAAAGTGCTTGAAGGTGGTCCGTGGTTAATCTGAAAGGTTCCGTTGTTTCTAAACAAATGGTCTCCGTCCACTAGTTTAAAGAAGGAGGGCATTAAATCAGTTCCCGTGTGGGTTAAGCTTCACAATGTTCCTATTGCAATTTACACTGATGATGGCCTAAGTCTGTTGGCGTCGAAAATAGGGGTTCCTAAAAGCTTGGATAGTTACACGGCTGACATGTGTGCTAAGAGTTGGGGGAGAAGTAGTTTTGCTAGAGCGTTAATTGAAATTAATGCGGAAAAGGAGCTGAAAGATCATATAGTTGTTGCAATTCCAAAGCTGGATGATGAGGGTTTCATTATGGAAAAAATTTCCATCGAGTATGAATGGAAACCAAACCGATGTTCTTCGTGTTGCATGTTTGGGCATAATGATCAAAACTGTCCGAAAAAACCTGAACCAATTATGAAGCAAGTTACTATTGATGATGACGGGTTTATCACAGATAGAAGGAAAGTCGCAAAATTTGGTACTATGAATAAAAAACAAAAAACTAAGTTTGTATACAGGCCAAAGCCGAATAAGAATGGAGCGAGCTCTTCGGGTACGAAAAATGATGAAGTTCCGGTTGTAAAGAGTACTAATCAGGTTAAAGTGTCAAATGCTTTTGAGGTGCTAGATTCGGAAGGTAGAGATGATGGTGACGGGGAGGAGAACATACATAATAAAAAGGATGGTACGGATAAGAAGGGGAATCAAACGGCTCAGGTTATAGAAGAAATTCTGGAAAACACTCCTACGGAAATGGCTCATTTTATGTCTAATGATCAGCGTGTTGATCTCTCTGAGGGGGCAAGCACTCCCGGAAACAATGGTTTAAATGGGTAGCCTTATGTCATGGAATATTAGGGGCTTGAACCGGCCCCTGAAACAAAGTGAGGTTCGAACACTTGCTGCTGAAAATAATCTTCAATTGTGTGCTATTCTTGAATCGCATGTGGATGTTGGTAAGCTTGCTAAAGTGTGTAAATTTGTCTTTCGTAATTGGAATTGGACTTCAAATGGTGGGGTGTGTCATCGTGGTACCAGAATCATTCTGGGATGGAATGCTGATATTTTGGATGTTATGGTTCTTGCTCAGTCGGATCAGATTATTCATACTCAGGTTATTTTTAAAGCTAGCAAGAAAATACTTTTCTGTTCATTTGTTTATGCAGAAAACAAGTATATAGATCGCAGACTGCTATGGGATGATATATGTAAGCACAAAGTGTTTTGTCATGACAAGCCGTGGGTGGTTATGGGAGACTTTAATTCAGCTCTTAACATTGATGACTCGTTATCTGGGGTTTCCAAACCGTCCATTGGCATGCGTGAATTCCAGGAGTGTATCCAAAAAGCTGAATTAATGGATATTAA
This sequence comes from Helianthus tuberosus, assembly GCA_030545235.1. Lineage (NCBI taxonomy): Eukaryota > Viridiplantae > Streptophyta > Magnoliopsida > Asterales > Asteraceae > Helianthus > Helianthus tuberosus. The sequence goes on along the minus strand of CM060387.1, from coordinate 113,811,684 downwards.
TGCGCATGGTCTTCAGTATACCTGGAATCAAAAGCCGAAGAGTGGAGGTGGTTTATTGAAAAAGATAGATCGAATTATGGGTAACGTTAAGTTCTTGGATCTGTTTCCTAATGCTTATGCTATGTTTCATCCGTACCGTATGTCGGATCACACGCCATGTATTCTAAAAATTCTTGGTAATAATGGGTTTCGGCCAAAACCTTTTAAGTTTCCAAATTTTATTGCCACTAAACCGGAGTTTAAGGAAACTGTTAACATAGAGTGGATGAAAAAATATGAGGGGGTAACTATGCTTTCGGTTGTAAAGAAAATGAGGAACTTAAAGCCTAAGTTGAGAAAGATTTTTTTCAACCAAGGAAATTTGCATACGAAAGTTAGTAATCTGAGAAAGAAACTGGATGAGCTTCAGGTTCAGGTTGATGGTAATCCGTTTGATGTGCAACTTCGTCAGTTGGAAACTCAATGTCTTAAAGATTTTGAAGCAGCGGCATATGATGAGGAGTGCTTTCTGAAGCAAAAGTCTAAGGTTGAGTGGCTTTGTGCTGGGGACTCAAACACAAAATTTTTTCATAACACTGTGAAATCTCGGAATGCTAGACTTAAAATTCATAGTGTTATGGATCTTTTGGGGAATAGGCATGAAGGCGAGAGAGTTGCTGATGCTATGGTTCTGCATTATTCGAACTTTTTGGGTATGGAGGATCCGATTGAACCAGCTAATTTGGAAAACTTGTTTTCCAATATTCTTAGTAATGAAGAAGCAGAGCATATGATTCGTCCGATTACTCGTGAGGAGGTTAAAGCAGCTATGTTTGATATTGGAGATGATAAGGCCCCTGGGCCTGATGGATATACTTCGGTTTTCTTCAAGAAAGCATGGGATATTGTTGGGAACGAAATTACTGATGCGGTCTTACAATTTTTTGAAAACGGTAAGCTTCTGAAACAAATTAATCATACTATTCTTGCTTTACTTCCGAAAAAAGAAATTCCGGATTCGGTTTTGGATTATAGGCCGATCTCTTGCTGTAATGTTTTGTACAAATGTATTAGCAAGATTATTACTGAACGTTTGAAAGGTAGATTGGATTCTCTTGTCTGTATCAATCAATCAGCGTTTGTTCCAGGACGGAAGATTTCAGATAATATTCTTTTAACTCAGGAGTTGATGCATAATTATCACATTAACAGGGGTCCGGCTAGGTGTGCTTTCAAAATTGATATTCAGAAAGCATATGATACTGTTAGCTGGAAATTTTTGGAGGATATTCTGATTCGATTTGGTCTTCATAGTAAAATGGTGAACTGGATCATGACTTGTGTGTCTACAGTTTCCTACTCTTTGAGTATTAACGGCAATCTGCATGGTTATTTCAGGGGAAAACGTGGATTAAGGCAAGGTGATCCAATGTCGCCTTACTTATTCACGTTAGTTATGGAGGTCTTAACGTTATTGCTTCGACGAGCAGCTAGTATGTCGTTTAAATATCATCTTCATTGTGCGAAAGAGAAAATAATTAATGTGTCTTTTGCGGATGATTTATTTATTTTTGTGCATGGTGACATCGGCTCTGTTAAAAAGATTAAGGATGCTCTGGAGAAATTCACGAACATGTCAGGTCTTGCTCCAAGTCCTGCTAAGAGTACGGTGTTTTTTTGTAATGTTCCTAACTCGATAAGGCAGGAAATTCTTGATATAATGCCGTTTCAGGAGGGTGAGCTTCCGGTTCGTTACCTTGGGGTCCCGCTTATATCTTCAAGACTTTTATATCAGGATTGTAGGATCCTCATTGAGCGTATGGAGAAAAAGATAGTCAATTGGGTGACAAAATCATTGTCTTTTGCTGGTCGGTTACAGCTTATTAACTCGGTTCTCTCTTCTATGCACATCTACTGGGCCTCTGTTTTCATTATCCCAGCTCGGGTTATCAGTGAGCTTGAAAAGCGTATTCGAAGATTTTTGTGGAATGCTGGTTCGGAAGGAAGGATTCGTGCTAAGGTAGCATGGAAGGATGTGTGTTTGCCTAAACATGAAGGCGGATTGGGCATTAGAAGTATTTCTGATGTAAACAAATCGCTCATGGCAAATCATATTTGGAGTATCATCTCGAAAAGGGAGTCTATTTGGGTGCGATGGATCCATAATTATAAAATTAAAGGGAGAAATTTTTGGGAGATTCCGTGCCGTGGGAGTGTGAGTTGGGGTTGGCGAAAGATCCTATCTATTCGGCATATTATTCGGCCACACATATGGTCGACTATTAAAAGTGGTGCTCAAACTAATGTTTGGAGTGATATGTGGTGCTCGCTAAGCCCTCTTAGTTCGTTTATATCTCCTCGGTCCATTGCTAATGCTGGGTTTTCGTTACAGTCTTCTGTTGCGGAAGTTATTGATCAAAATGGTAATTGGAGGTGGCCCCAAGCTTGGATGGATCTTTTCCCGGTGTTATTCACGATTGCGGTCCCTTCTATTGTTCCTAATAGTGTGGATCGGCTCATTTGGAAAGACTCGGAAGGGAAGGTTAGTGACTTTAAATCATCTCAAGTCTGGAATACAATTCGGAATAGGGATAATCAAGTGATGTGGTGTAACATGGTTTGGTTTCCTCAATGCATCCCGAGGCACTCGTTTCATTTGTGGCTTGCATTTAGAAACAAATTAAAAACGCAGGATCGTTTGGCAGTTTGGGAAGCAGGTAGTCTTACGAATTTGAATTTGATGTGTTGTCCGCTGTGTAATTTTGATCGTGATAGTCGGGACCATTTGTTCTTCCGATGTGCGTTTGCGGATCAGGTGTGGAGTAAGGTTAAGGAGTTTGTTTCGTTGGGGAATGTGGACAATTCGTGGCATTCGATTCTAACTTGGGTTGAAAAGCATGCTTCTTCTAAGAAAGCAGATCATGTTGTGAGTAAGCTGTTGATTGCGGCTTCGTCGTACTACATCTGGCAAGAGAGAAATAATAGACTTTTCAAGAATAATAAAAGAACAGTGGATCAAGTTGCTGAGATAATTAAAAACACGGTTCGGTTGCGCCTGATGGGGTTCAGATTTCGGCTGGCTTCAATAAAGGATAGGATTTTTAAGACTTGGAAGATTGAAGAGATCGAAGATAATGTAGCAGATCCGGGCTAGTTGTTTTTGTCTTCGTGTGCGTTTTGGTTGTTAATGTGGTCGTTTTTTGGTTGTTTTTGTTTGTACTGGTTGTTTTTTGTTTGGTGTTCCTAGGCTTGGCATGTCAAGCTTAGTAGGTGTGTCGGTTTTGACACACCCTTGTACTTATTTTTTTCATTTATAAAATTCATCGGGGTAACCCTTTACCCAAAAAAAAAAGACATGCTCTCTTTGAATCTTCAATTTCTTTCCTACCATGAGCTGTTTGTGGCTGTTGTTGTTGATGTGGCTGTTGAGCAACTTGATGATATAACGCTTTTCGATAGTAATCATTGTTTCCAAAGGGATTTTGAGCTCCACTTGCTTCGCGATTTGTGCACTCCCTCTTGAAATGCCCTTTTTCCCTGCATCGAAAACAAGTAACTTTAGACTTATCAAATCCTAAAGCTGAAACATGTGCATCACGAAAATCATCTCTGCCCGTAATTTCTTTAAACTTTTCAGCTCGTCTTAGTACACTAGCCATGCACCATTTTATATCCATCAATTCCATCTCCTCAGCATCAATTTGATCGTAATCCTCTTTTGTTAGCATTGGATTTCCGATCTTTCCTGCAACTAAACCTCCATAGGATTCAAGCACAGTTACCAACAAAGACATGTGGCTTTTAGCAACTTCTTCAGTATAATTCTGATCATTTTCAAGGTTTAAAGCAATGTTGCATTGAAGAACTTTGCCACTCTTTGTTGTAGAAAAGTGTGGATCAAATGTTGGAAATGAAGAAAATCCCATCTTGTTACTTGATCCTTGAGATGGCTTTTCAGAAGATCCCGTTGTATTGAAAGCAGTTTCAACTTTTGGCGAAAACTTGGTTTTGTCATTAACACCACTTTTGTAGTACAAACCAATGTCTTGCTCTCCATCATAATTCTTCATTCTCGCTATCTTACGTTGCTCCATTTCTTGAGCTTCAAGCTGTTTAATAAAATCACTCAATGTTAGATCATTAAAACCCGGTTTGTTTTTCAACATCATAAGATACGTGCCCCACTCATCATGTGGCAACGCATCAGCTAACTTTTCAATCAACTCATCTTTATCTTTTCTGATACTCAATCTGTTCATGTTTTTCAATCAATTGCAGTATCTTTCAATGATCTGCTTGGTGCTTTCATTTCTTAAACCTCAGAACAAATCGAATTCCTTCTTCATCAACGACTTTTTGTTCTTAAGCATGTCATCACTACCAAGAAACTTTGCTTCTAATTCTGTCCATATCGAATATGCAGTTCCATTATGTTGAAGTAAAATCAAGATGTCTTCTTTAATCGCCTGCTGCAACAAACTAACCATCAACTTCTCATCTTTGTATTTCTTTTTCTCCTCAGCACTCAAATCTCTAACTGGTATTTTCTCTCGATCACTACCAACTGGTCTAAAATATTGAACTTCAGTATGTTCCCATGCATCTAAATGATAAGCTTCAACCCAGTTACGAAATCGTTCAGCCCATCCACTAAAATCATCAATATCCAAAAGCTTAGGCGGTTTTTGAGTTGTTCCAGTTTCATTTTCAAGCATCGTGTTCTGCGTAATTGATATCGGACTAGCAAACGCATTATAAAACTCATTCTCCATGTTTCAGTCTTCATAAGTTCACAAACTGTCAAACTCAAGTGAAATCACAGTCTAACCAAGATTATCCTATTCAAGCGGAATACCAACTCAAGCGAAATATCTGATTTCGCTTGAACACACACCCTTTTCAAGCGAAATAAGGTCTTTGAAGCGAAATCAGTGATTCAAGCGAGAACACTCAAGCGAAATAACCCTTTTGAAGCGTAATAGCAAGTTTGAAGCGGAATCAGGTTGGAATTTCAAGCGGAAACCCGGTTTTCAAGCGGAATCAAACATCAGATTCAAGCGGAATCAGCATGATGTCAGCAAATCGATCTGATTTTGGTCCAATTGGTCAAGTTTTTAAGCCGAATTATGATCTAAAACTTTCTAGGTTGTGAGAAAATTATCCGATTTTAACCGTAAACAGATGTTTAATTTTGAAAAGAAGGTGTAGAAAACAGAAAAATCAGCTGAATTGGTATGAACTCTTCAACCTGTGCTCTGATACCACTTGTAGGATCGTTTTCAGACCCGAACGAGTCGATCAGAAGAGTTTATCTCAATAGGAGTGGCGGAAACAAACGTATTTAGTTCAATTCAGCTAGATTCACACTTTAAACTATCCGTATATTGATATAAGATTGATTACAAGCCTGTGGACACTTTGGCAGCACTTCGTTACACTGACCGGAATCCTCTATTTAGATTTCGCTTGGGAATGCCTATATATAGAGTTAGGATTCCGCTTGAGAGTGGCAAAGGCTCAGTTCAAGCGAAATCTCAACATGTTGATTTCGCTTGAGACTGCAAAGCCTCTTTCAAGCGAAATCTCCTACTTCAAGTGAAATCATCATATCTCGAACTACGTGTACTGATCTATCATTCTACTAACAAGACTCGATACAAGACGAAGTCGACAGACGCATGCACCAACACTGTGCCATCAAAGTTTAATGGTTTGCAGTCCAGGAACTGCTTATAGGTGCAGCCAGTCGGAGGGTTATTTCCAGTAGTGCCATCGCTGTACGTAGAGCAGAGGGCTTCATGTCGTGCAATTGCCTGTGAGATGCGTTATTGCAGCTCGGCTTCTGTCCTTGGTAACATACTGGTGTTTTTGTCACGTCTGGGCGGCATTCTCTTCTGTCAAAATGGTATGAAGTAGGTTAGACAACATTCCAATTGTCTATGAGGTACATAGCACCATAAGCCATCATGTAATCACCCAATTTTACACGTATATATACTCAATGTATGAGCGAGGAAACAATTACTGAGCCTTCGCATAGGCTTGCCCACTTGGCTTATTGTTTGTAATAAAATGAACTCGAGGTTACATCGCCTCGGTCATTTGGGTTGCAGTTATTTCCTGCTGTATCAGCTTTATTGATGTGTATATTTTCCCAGAGATGGGGTTGTTCGTGTAGAGGTGATAGTGAGTGTAACGTGGCTGAATCTTTTTGATTGTTACCCATCTTCACTTGCTTAAATGTCTTTTCTCAAACGTCTCGTACATGAAGTAGGCAAAACAGGTTTCCTACTTTATAAAGTGCTAAAGCACTGATCTAGGTATTGTTATACCATTTGGAGGTGTGAACACCTAGAGTTTATTTTTGTATAGTGATCGTTAGTTCGACCCGCAGAGTCCACCAAGATTCCCATGCACTACAAGTCGTTATTACGTGGGCCCCCGTAATAATAAATTGTCTTGCACAGTTACCCTAGTTTCCCCTCGTCCGAGCAGATGATCAATTAATGAGGGGGACACTACTGTCCTTATACCTCTGTCGTGGAAAAGGACCATTGCAGTGGTCCACGCGCTAACACTTGTTATCGTTATGCGCATATAGGCACGATGATAGGAATAAAGAGAATTCCTAGTAGTTGGAGGGGCACCTTTGAGATGAATACTTCATCTTCCTTTTCTGGTCAAGTGTGTCGCCAATCTTGCTTCACATAAGCCGCGGGGATCTCGTCCCGTTGATTAAGAATTCGTTCAAGGTTGTCGCCTCTGCCTCGTCATCATCACCGTAGTTAGGCACCTTCACGATCGAGAGGGAAGAGCAGCCATCTCCTACGGAAGCAAGCTCAGAATCTTGTCTGGTAATCACTCTAGCTATGAGCTTTGCAATGAACGCGAGGTCGATAGCTTCATCGTGCGAGTTACGTACAGCAATAGGAGTCGGAGTCGAAAGTATCTTGTTCACGTCAATAAATATTCCCTACACTTATTCGTATGTATGTATTGATAATCCTCAAAGAGTCCGATGCAGAATCAGGTTTCAACGTCTAACCCGTTTGACATTCTGAAGGATGATACTTGTAATCAGGGAGGTACCACTGTGGGTCCAGTGGAGAAGAAACCGTCGAGTGACAGGCATGACTTGGATGAGGAGGAGGTTGAAGAAGTCTACAATGAAACTAGTGAATTTATGACATCGGGTACTCATCCTTTTTCTTCGAAAGCAGGGGCAAGCACCTCTTCTACCAAGTTCTCTAATGGATAGGCTGTCTGCTTTTCGTCTGAAGGGGCTGCTGTTTTGTGGCTAATTTATATTTGATGATGGTGGTTGAGGATTATGTTTTGTGGTTTGCAATGTTTTGTCTACTAGATGTCTTGTCATGATGTATAGTAGACTAGGTTATGGGGTGTTATAGGTCTTTGGTTTTTGTTTTGATTTACATATATGGGGCATGTCCTGTATATGAACTAGTGTGGAACACATCCTCACTACTTGTTCTTAATTGCGGTTGCATTTTAATAGAATCACCGGGGTAACCCTTTACCCAAAAAAAAATGTATGTATCGATAAACAAATATGTTACTTAGCATATACAGGCATTTCGATGCATCATATCATGTATAACTCTCGTTCTTGGGGGGGTCATTTTTCTAGTTGTCGATTTACTATAGGAACACTACTTGGTACTCGTTCTCACCAAGAGTGTATTTTAATTTTGGCAAGTCTAACTCGTGTAGACTATGCCTTAGTTGGCACCTTATCTTGAGGGTATTCCCTACTAATGTCCTTGCCTTGTCTCTTTTTGAAAAGTGTTTGACTCGTGGATCTTGACACTTACGTGAATGCAATGAAAACCTTTTTGTAAAATGTTTTCGTGAGAGAACTCTAGTGATTGTAGTCTAGACTCGAGAAGGAATCCTAGTTCACTACAATCAAAGCTCTGATACCAAACTGTCACACCCTGTCTTTTGCGGAAGCGTATGTTTGTGTGTCTGGTTTAATATCATTGCATTCAATCGTAATAAACAACTACATGATCAAAACGATGTTCATCCATTCATAAAATTTAAGTATTACAAACATTGCTTATTCAAGTTTTTAAAACACAACCTTTGACTAGGTTACAAACCAACAAAAGTGGATGACATCTAAACTTCGAGTTACGACACCTGCGTCCAAGATCCATCCTGTTACCTGAAATACATGTAATTTTGGAAAACATCAACATAAAGTTGAGCGAGTTCATGCGTCTTGATCGTATAATGTAATTCTTGAAAATTTTTGAGAGACTTCTTTGTAAACAGGTATGAAAAGCGTGTATGAACATGAATGTTTTACAAGAACTTTAAGGCATGTGAGGACATGGGGAGTACTTGTTATGACTCCTTGTCGGAATACTCGTTCTGATTCCTTGTCGGAATACTCGTTCTGACTCCTTGACTCTGTCGATTACCCTCGACTGTGTCGATTTCCCTCGACTGTGTCGATTAACCTCGACTGTGTCGATTAACCTCGACTGGGACTCCGAAGCACTACTAGGTACTAGTTATGACCATGAGTGGGGTTCGGCCGTACCCGTTAGATCTAACCCTTGTCCCTAATTAATGAATGTTTTTAACGGCTTGGTACTAGTTTTCACCAAGACTTCATGGCATTTTTAGCATTTCTTGGTACTAGTTTTCACCAAGAATTTATGGCATCTTTAACACTGCTTGGTACTAGTCTTCACCAAGAGTTTATGGCATTTTTAGTATTAAGTCTATGCTCACATGATCTAGTATTTCATAGGCATTTCCTACAGTTTAAGTATTTGTACATGTATTTCACCCCCGAGAGTTATAAAACCAAAAACAGTTAAAGAAAAGGGGGAGCATGAACGCACAACTTTGTGTTCCTTGCGTCGTAAACTTCACCGGATTTGCTTAATTAATGTTGTCACACCCCCAAAGTCCACACGCGGAGTTTCACCGCTTGGAGGCGTGACATGACCAGGATCAAGCCACCAATCATATTGAACATATCATAATAGTAATTGTAACACCCAACCTCAATATAACTGGTGTTCAAATCAAAACATAGTTTAAGTAGTAAGCGGAAGCATAATGTTTAAAACCCAAGTATGAGTTCAAAAGTATGATAAATGCTTAACAAGGCATCCACGATCCATATCCACAACGACCGCGCCTCCCAGTGCAAGCTCCAAGTGTACCTATTGACCTGCAAGGCATGTAACAACGAGTCAACAACAAAGTTGAGCGAGTTCACAGTTGGTTGTTTAGTTATAGTATTCGTTTCGTAAACCGTATGTTTGTTTAGTAAACTATGTATCGTATTTATTTGTATCGCGGCCTTCCAGGCTTGTTTGCGAAGATTTATGGGGGTTTCCCATGTATTCTAGACTAGTTGTATTTGTATCGCGGCCCTCCAGGCATGTTTGCGAAGTTTAGTATTCGTATCGCGGCCATTCCAGGCATGTGTGCGAAGATTAGTATTCGTATCGCGGCCATTCCAGGCATGTGTGCGAAGATTAGTATTCGTATCGCAGCCATTCCAGGCATGTTTGCGAAGATTAGTGGGGGCTTCCCATGTGTTACTAGTCTAGTTGTATCTATAAGTGACCTTCCCCTAACGAGGTCAGTGGTACGTATTCCAGTAACGATGAAAGTACAAGTAATCATTTAACCCCATTCCCAACCCCGGGAATCCCATGCCTTGGTAAAAGTGTGAACTCACCTTGGTTTGCTCGGTATGCTAAACTATGTGCTCGCAAACATTCAATCAAAGCCTAGAGTATGCATGTATACACAGTCAGTTCATGTTGGTAAAGTTTAACATGCAAATTCAAGTCACTAAGTGTGCTTGGCAGTTAACATCGAGTAACGCATAACAATTGGTCAATCCATACGAGGTTCCAAGTTACATGCAAGTCCCTTACTAAGTTGTCATGCTTAACAGAGTTAATATGCTCGACTGAGTTAACACGCTTACAAACTTAACATACATGACAGAGTCAATCAGAATCAATAAGGTTATCACATATACTGAGATTAACATACATAACATGGTTAACATAACTCAGTTAACATACTTTACATGTTTGACATGCTTAACAGCGTTAGCAACTTAACAGAATGATAAACTAACTGAGCTTAACAGCGAAATCTGATACAAACAAAATATTACTAGATTGAGACTAATAAAACAAATGATTTAATTGTGCCTTTCACTTTAATTCTCGAGATATATGTCAGACAAAACAAATGTTCATGTTGATTTATCATACCCATCATTTAATTCTCATAATATTGCTTCTGACAACATTATTAGTATGCACATGTTTGATTTGATCAAGAACACAACACACACAAACACATGGCCTCCATTTCTTATCCATGGTTATCCAACTATCAACCATTTATCTACACATCTATTGGACCGTTAAAGACTCTGATGCATCAAAGTAGGTTATGAATTCCCCATCGATCACATGCACAGTAATAGGTCTCAACATCTCACTAATTATCATGCAAATCAACAATGGAAAGTCTTTCATTATGTTTGTCATTACTTAACTCATTTAACAGATTTCACTCTGCTTTACTCGCACAACATCGCACCGTTTAATACCCATCATAATCATGCATTATTGTATGTAACAACACATATCATTAACATGCCATCTCTTAAAATTTACAGCAACAATACTAACCATATCAAACACTTTTCGTTATGACCCTAGCATTATCTAATCTAGATTAATAATCACCATACATCCTGTTAACATACTGATTAATGATCCCAAAAATAACACATCAAAACATCATTTAATTGCACGTTACAATCATAACAAGATCATGTAATTTCGAGTCCTAGCATCAATATGAAATCAATATCATCCACATAGACAGAAACGACTGAATAGAGTTAATACGAACATCACCCTATCGGCCATCTATTCAATCGCATTCTCACAACAACAATACGCTGGTACATGCATACATAATAGTTGAATAAGTACTAACCCGACAACGAATTAAAGCGATCTAGAGGATTAATCATGCAAGAAAGGGGATCAGCGAGATGCTCTCCTTGTTGCCGTTCACTAAATAAGTTTCTAGGGTTTGCAATGTTTATGAACAGGTTATATCACCCACACATGTTTACGTATACATAAGGGGGGTTTAGGCCGAACAGTTTGAGGAGTGGGCCGAGATGTAGCATGCAACAAGAACAAGGGAATTGGGCCGGTTAGAATAACTAACATTCAACCAATTAACACTGCTTAATAATTTAAAGATGGATAACCGGTGCACACAAAAGAACACAACGAATTTAGAAAACGTAGTTGTGAGGAGAGACCTTGAAAACTCGGGTTGTCACATTATCCCCAACTTGAAAGAAATTTCGTCCTGAAATTTAGCACGTGGTTACTGAGGAAGCTAGTTGTGTTGTGTTGTTTCTTGGTTTTCCTGGGGTGTCACTTCATTCCCCCGTTGCTTTGGAATTTTGTCCCGAAATTCTGTAGTAGCTTCAGCCTCAGTAGTGGTTGCATTGTTTTCGAATAACTGGGGATACTTGAGTTTCATTTGGTCTTCTCATTCCCAGGTAAACTCTGGGCCACGACGGGAGTTCCAACGAACTCGAACAAGAGGTATTCTGGTGCGTTTGAGGACCTTAACATCCCGGTCCGTGATTTCAACTGGTTCCTCGACGAAACGCAACTGATCGTCGATAGTGAGCTCCTTCAAAGGAACTATGAGGGTCTCTTCTGACAGACACTTCTTCAGATTTGACACGTGAAAAACGTTGTGAACTGCACTGAGTTCTGCGGGCAGGTTTAGTTTGTAGGCTACTTTGCCTATCTTCTCAATGATTTCAAACGGTCCGACATATCACGGATTGAGCTTGCCCCGTTTGCCAAAACGAACCACACCCTTCCAGGGTGAAACTTTGAGTAGCACTCGATCCCCAACTTGGAACTCGAGTGGTTTCCGGCGCTTGTTTGCGTAGGCTTTCTGACGATCGCGAGCTGCCGCCATGCGTTGCCGTATCTGAGCAATTCTTTCCGTTGTGTCCACTACAAGTTCTGGACCCGTGATCTGACTATCACCCACCTCTGCCCAACAAAGAGGTGATCGGCATTTACGCCCGTACAATGCCTCGAATGGAGTGGCTTGAATGCTGGTGTGGTAACTGTTGTTATACGAAAACTCCACCAAAGGGACGTGTTTTTCCCAGCCATTGCCGAAATCAATTACACACGCATGAAGCATGTCTTCTAGAGTTTGGATGGTGCGTTCAGACTGCCCATCCGTTTGCGGGTGATAAGCTGTGCTCATGTCTAATCGAGAGCCAAAAGATTTGTGCATTGCTTGCCACAGTTCTGAAGTAAAACGTGCATCACGATCAGGGATAATAGAGGTTGGCACCCTGTGCCTTGAAACCACTTCCTTTAAGTAAATGTCTGCTAGAGTAGAGAACTTGTCTGTTTCCTTGATGGCCAAAAAGTGTGCAGATTTTGTGATTCGATCTACGATCACCCAAATGGTATCATTTCCACGTTGAGATCTAGGTAGGCCAGTAACGAAATCCATGGAAATTTGCTCCCATTTCCATTGTGGTATCTCTGGTTGTTGGAGTAGGCCCGATGGTTTCTGATATTCAGTCTTGACTCTCGCACAAGTCAAACATTTGCTAACGTAAGTTGCTATGTGAGCTTTCATGCTAGGCCACCAATACGTAGTTCTGAGATCGTGGTACATCTTATCCAAACCAGGATGTACCTAGTAACGAGACTTATGTGCTTCATCCATTACAAGTTCTCGTAGGGCTTCAGCCCTAACGTTTTCTGGTCTCAATGCTTCCACCTGAGCATCTCGTACCTGGGAAGGAAGACTAGATTGAATGGTAAGTTGTAATGCTCGCACGCATTTAGGTGTAGTATCTTTTCGACTGAGGGCGTCGGCCACAACATTGGCTTTGCCCGGATGGTATCTGATTGCACATTCGCAATCATTCAATAGCTCGGCCCATCGACGTTGTCGCATGTTTAACTCCTTTGCTTGAGGATATGCTCGAGACTCCTGTGATCGGTGTAAATGGTGCACCTGGTACCGTACAGGTAATGTCTCCATATCTTGAGTGCGAAAACAACAGCTCCCAGCTCCAAATCGTGTGTAGTGTAATTCCTTTCATGAATCTTAAGTTGGCGTGAAGCATAAGCAATGACTTTATCCCGTTGCATCAACACACATCCAAGACCCTGAATGGATGCGTCGCAGTAGACTACAAAATCATCTGTGCCTTCAAGCAATGGGAGGATATGTGCGCTACAAAGTCTATCCTTTAAGTGCTGAAATGCTGATTCCTGTGTATTACCCCAACGATAGATAACGCCTTTCTGAGTTAGTGAGGTGAGGGGTTGTGCAATCTTAGAGAAGTCTTTGATGAACCTTCTGTAGTAGCCGGCCAAACCCAAGAATTGGCGGATTTCTGTTGGTGTACGACGTGCAGGCCAGTTCCTGATCGAATCAACCTTGGATGGATCAACATGAATCCCATCCTTGTTTACCACGTGGCCTAGAAAGTGGACTTCACGAAGCCAGAAGTCGCATTTTGAAAACTTGGCATACAGCTGTTCTGCTCGAAGGAGTTCCAAAATGAGTCGTAAATGCTGCTCGTGTTCCTCCTGACTCTTGGAGTAAATCAAAATGTCGTCGATAAATACAATAACGAACTTATCCAGATAGGGCTTGCACACCCTGTTCACAAGATCCATGAAGACCGCAGGCGCATTTGTTAACCCGAATGGCATGACCAGAAACTCGTAGTGGCCATAGCGAGTTCTGAATGCTGTTTTGGAGACGTCATCGTCCCGGACTCTCAGTTGATGGTAGCCTGACCTCAGATCAATCTTTGAATAGTAGCTCGACCCTTGCAGCTGGTCGAACAAGTCGTCAATGCGTGGAAGAGGATAGCGATTCTTTACGGTCACCTTATTCAGTTTGCGTAATCTATGCACATACGGAAAGTACCGTCTTTCTTCTTTACAAACAAAATTGGAGCTCCCCAGGGCCAAGATCTAGGACGAATGAAACCCTTTTCCAAGAGTTCTTGCAATTGCTTAGACAGTTCTTCCAGTTCGGTTGGAGCTAAGCGATAAGGTGCTCGAGCTATGGGTGCTGCTCCAGGAGCTAGCTCGCTCTGGAATTCGACCTGGCGATGAGGCGGTAGCCCAGGTAAATCTTCAGGGAACACTTGAGGAAAATCACGTACTACTGGGATATCCTCTACCTTCTTCTCTTCCGATGATGCGTCAGTAAAGAGTGCTAAAATAGCAGTGTGGCCCTTTCACAGCCACTTCTGGGCCTTAAGAAAGGAGATGATGCCCACAACAGCACCACCCTTGTCACCATGAATTACTAAAGGTTCTTCACCAGCACGAGGAATGCGGACGATCTTTTCTTTGCAAAGAATCTCTGCTCAATGTTGAGGTAGCCAATCCATACCAATAACGATGTCGAAACCATCACAACGTTGGGGTCATTCCTAGCATCACCCTGACCAATCACGAACACTCGACCCCTGGCACCATTGTCGTCGTTATTACCCCCGTTGTTATTCCCGTTGCCCTGATTATTGTTGTTGTTGTTGTTCGGATTTTGATTTAACTGGGGGTAGTCCCGCTTGAAGTGGCCTTCAGCCCCACATTGAAAGCATCCCCTATTGCCTCGCTGTTGCTGCTGCTGGTTCTGTGGAGATGGTGGTTGTTGTTGATGGTTCTGATTCGTAGGTCGTGAGCTCCTGAAATCCTTAGCTTCATGACCCATCTTGAGACACCTCTGGCAACGACCCCTGTTGCACTGACCACTGTGGTGCCTGTTGCATCTGTTGCACTTTGGGTGATTTCCTCGATATCCACCCTGCCCTTGACTACCAGAAGACTGCTGATAGTCATCAATCTTTCGCTGCTGTGCCTGGGACTGAACTGGAGCCGAACCCTTGCTGGAGGTTCCATCCCATTTTCGTTTGTTGTCACTAGGAGTAGCAGAAGTAGTAGTAGTAGTAGCAGTAGCACCAATACGCTTAGGCAGCCTGTTCTGTTCCACTGCCTGGTCTGTGAGACGATGAGCAAGACGAGTAACATCTTGAATAGTAGCAAGGTTAGCTGAAGTCACATGGCTTTGAATCTCTGGTACTAAGCCTTTGAGGTACAGCTCAATGTGCTTGATGGGAGGATCCACCATAGTTGGACATAACACTGCCAGTTCGTTGGATCGTTTCGTGTACGCTCTATTTCTGACCCCGTCATCTTCAGGTTAAAGAACTCCACTTCCAGCTTGTGGATGTCATCACGACTACAGTATTCACGTTTGATCAGTTCCTTAAAATCATTCCAGGGGGTGGCATTAGCAGCCGCCAGCCCCAGCATCTGAACAAATGATTTAATTGTGCACATGAACCCAATCCACCCACAATGACTTCCTCCTCATAAGAATACTCCAAATGTGATTAGTCATAAGAGTTTTGTTTACATCACCAATTCGCCGAATACCCAAACCTCCTTCATATTTAGGGAGACAAACTGCTTTCCAAGAAACCTTAGCTTTGCCTTTCTGGAATACCGTATCTTGAGACCACAAAAAATTTCTCATCTTAGCCTCCAACTCATGAACAACTCTAGTTGGAAGCATAAACACAGAGGACCAGAAAATATGCATAGAAGATAGGACCGAAACAATAAGTTGCAATCTACCAGCAAACGAGAGTAACTTATTCCTCCAATGCATGATTCGTTTGTCTAATTTTTCCAGCAGAACACTACAATCTTTATATAACAGACCCGACGATATTAAAGGGACACCAAGATATCGAACAGGTAAAGAACCCTCCTTAAACGGCATGATATTCAGAATAGCACTTTTAATATAACTAGGAACATTGCAAAAGAAAACTGTGCTTTTCTGATTATTAGGCACCAGACCCGACATCAAAGCAAATTTTGAAAGAGAACTCATAATATACCTAGCCGAAGCAATTTCCCCTCTAGCAAATAGAAAAAGATCGTCTGCAAAACAAAGGTTGATAATTTGCTGCTTCTCACATTTATTATGAAACTTGAAGGATGAATCAATCCTTAACGAATGATGCAGACTGGCCGTCAGAACTTCCATAACAAGAGTAAACAAATACGGGGACAGAGGATCTCCCTGACGAAGCCCACGATTACCTTTGAAATACCCATGCACATTTCCATTGACACAAACAGAATACGATGTAGTAGAAACACACACCATAATCCAGTTCACCATCGATGCATTGAAACCGAATCCAAACAGAATATTTTTCAGAAAGTTCCAATCAACCGTATCATAGGCCTTTTGGATATCAACTTTAAAAGCACAAAAATTTAAGCACAAGTGTTGGGTTACGAGAGTAGGATCGATCTAAAGATCCTAGAGTAAGTTGTGATGGCAGGCTATACCTCCTGCCTGGACAGCTGCGAGTGCTGCCGTAACTTGTTCAGTGATCAAAGCCGCCAACTGGGCTTGAGTTAGGTTAACGCATCCACTCATGATCTTCATACCAAAGGAAACATGAGTGAGAAAGGTTCGCGAAAGTGCGATGACAGAAGAGAGTAAGCACACAAGTGTTCCCAAGCAATAGTTATTACGTTTATCTAAGCATACCATGAGCAAAGTTCTATGTAATCTAGCAAGTAGGCATTGTAAACATGAACAGTATTACCTATAGGGTTGAGTCTTGCACGTGGAGCGAAGCGTCGTTGTGGATCGTTAAGCACTGTACAGGTTATAGTCTGGTTTTAACAAAAACGTTTTCCCCTTATTAAAACCAAGTTCACTATAACCAATGGCTCTGATACCAATCTGTCACACCAACAAAGTCCACACGCGGAGTTTCACCGCTTGGAGGCGTGACATGACCAGGATCAAGCCACCAATCATATTGAACATATCATAATAGTAATTGTAACACCCAACCTCAATATAACTGGTGTTCAAATCAAAACATAGTTTAAGTAGTAAGCGGAAGCATAATGTTTAAAACCCAAGTATAAGTTCAAAAGTATGATAAATGCTTAACATGGCATCCATGATCCATGTCCACAACGACCGCACCTCCCAGTGCAAGCTCCAAGTGTACCTATTGACCTGCAAGGCATGTAACAACGAGTCAACAACAAAGTTGAGCGAGTTCACAGTTGGTTGTTTAGTTATAGTATTCGTTTCGTAAACCGTATGTTTGTTTAGTAAACTATGTATCGTATTTATTTGTATCGCGGCCTTCCAGGCATGTTTGCGAACATTTGTGGGGGTTTCCCATGTATTCTAGACTAGTTGTATTTGTATCGCAGCCCTCCAGGCATGTTTGCGAAGTTTAGTATTCGTATCGCGACCATTCCAGGCATGTGTGCGAAGATTAGTATTCGTATCGCGGCCATTCCAGGCATGTGTGCGAAGATTAGTATTCGTATCGCGGCCATTCCAGGCGTGTTTGCGAAGATTAGTGGGGGCTTCCCATGTGTTACTAGTCTAGCTGTATCTATAAGTGACCTTCCCCTAACGAGGTCAGTGGTACGTATTCCAGTAACGATGAAAGTACAAGTAATCATTTAACCCCATTCCCAACCCCGGGAATCCCATGCCTTGGTAAAAGTGTGAACTCACCTTGGTTTGCTCGGTATACTAAACTATGTGCTCGCAAACATTCAATCAAAGCCTAGAGTATGCATGTATACACAGTCAGTTCATGTTGGTAAAGTTTAACATGCAAATTCAAGTCACTAAGTGTGCTTGGCAGTTAACATCGAGTAACGCATAACAATTGGTCAATCCATACGAGGTTCCAAGTTACATGCAAGTCCCTTACTAAGTTGTCATGCTTAACAGAGTTAATATGCTCGACTGAGTTAACACGCTTACACACTTAACATACATGACAGAGTCAATCAGAATCAATAGGGTTATCACACATACTGAGCTTAACATACATAACATGGTTAACATAACTCAGTTAACATACTTTACATGTTTGACATGCTTAACAGCGTTAGCAACTTAACAGAATGATAAACTAACTGAGTTTAATGGGTCACATCATTCAACGAAATCATGCATGAATGTGGCGAAAACACCTAGTGGCCGAAATCTCCTTTTGGCGAAAACACTTAGGCCACGAAATCTGATACAAACAAAATATTACTAGATTGAGACTAATAAAACAAATGATTTAATTGTGCCTTTCACTTTAATTCTCGAGATATATGTCAGACAAAACAAATGTTCATGTTGATTTATCATACCCATCATTTAATTCTCATAATATTGCTTCTGACAACATTATTAGTATGCACATGTTTGATTTGATCAAGAACACAACACACACAAACACATGGCCTCCATTTCTTATCCATGGTTATCCAACTATCAACCATTTATCTACACATCTATTGGACCGTTAAAGACTCTGATGCATCAAAGTAGGTTATGAATTCTCCATCGATCACATGCACAGTAATAGGTCTCAACATCTCACTAATTATCATGCAAATCAACAATGGAAAGTCTTCCATTATGTTTGTCATTACTTAACTCATTTAACAGATTTCACTCTGCTTTACTCGCACAACATCGCACCGTTTAATACCCATCATAATCATGCATTATTGTATGTAACAACACATATCATTAACATGCCATCTCTTAAAATTTACAGCAACAATACTAACCATATCAAACACTTTTCGTTATGACCCTAGCATTATCTAATCTAGATTAATAATCACCATACATCCTGTTAACATACTGATTAATGATCCCAAAAATAACACATCAAAACATCATTTAATTGCACGTTATAATCATAACAAGATCATGTAATTTCGAGTCCTAGCATCAATATGAAATCAATATCATCCACAAAGACAGAATCGACTGAATAGAGTTAATACGAACATCACCCTATCGGCCATCTATTCAATCGCATTCTCACAACAACAATACGCTGGTACATGCATACATAATAGTTGAATAAGTACTAACCCAACAACGAATTAAAGCGATCTAGAGGATTAATCATGAAAGAAAGGGGATCAGCGAAATGCTCTCCTTGTTGCCGTTCACTAAATAAGTTTCTAGGGTTTGCAATGTTTATGAACAAGTTATATCACCCACACATGTTTACGTATACATAAGGGGGGTTTGGGCCGAACAGTTTGAGGAGTGGGCCGAGATGTAGCATGCAACAAGAACAAGGGAATTGGGCCGGTTACAATAACTAACATTCAACCAATTAACACTGCTTAATAATTTAAAGATGGATAACCGGTGCACACAAAAGAACACAACGAATTTAGAAAACGTAGTAGTGAGGAGAGACCTTGAAAACTCGGGTTGTCACAAACGTCGTGACCTATACGGTGTTTTCTTAACGTTAGTCACTAGACTTGTATCGCACAAGTACAAGTCACTATCTTTTGTATATGTTTTCCTTGTGTTAAAAATAATTTATATTTTTAACTAAGTGTCTTACTTATATTATTTTCCCAAAAATAAATATAAGTTTCTTGTATTTTATACCTGAATTATGTATCTTGTATGTTGTATGTGTATTTTTGTATTTTCACTTCTTATGAGTATTTAGTATATTTTCAAGTCCTAATACACTATTACATGTAATACATACTACATACATTTAGCACAGAAATTGGGTGGTCAAATAATATATATATTTTTCTAAAAAATATACATACTTAATGAAAATTTTAGCCCTGAAGAAATCATCATTTCTTAACACAAAAATTAGGGAAACCTTGGTAAATACCTTGATATACATTTTTAGGGAATAAGTTTCTTAGAAACTTATATTTTTCTAAGTGTCAAAGTTTACAAAATTTTTGACAGAGTTTCCCCTAAAAATGAAGGTTTCCCATGTTTTCAAAACATGTGTTTATTTTCTTTTAAAATCATCATCAAGCATCAACAACTCATTCAAGTCTTACTACAAGACAAAATCGTGTAAATCACGCTATATCATGAACTTGTTATATCCGAAAACGCGTAGTAACTTGGTAAAGCTCTTAGTGGGTTTAGTTACCTTCCAAAGTATAATTATCTCTTTAAAAATCATCTTCTTGCAAAAGTTTAGTGTTTACAACTTGTAAATAATTTTTACAAAAATTATCCCTTTTGAACTCTTCTTGTAAATAAAATATTCTCATACTTGTCTTATCTCTAAAAATAGTGTATGTGTTTGTATTAGTTATGATTTTCCAAAAACCGCTTTTCTTACTTGGTTTCTTTACAAAAATCTTGTGTAACTCTTGGATTTACAAACTCATCAACTTACTAGTAAAATTTTATTTTGTGAAAAATTATTTTCATCAAGTTCATGTCTAACTAGAAAGTGGTTATTTTGTGTATCACATAGCCATTTTCTTTTTTTTTCTTGTTAAATCATGTCTCCTAACATTATTTAACAAGATTGTATGGTGATTAACATCACATAACCAAAAATTAATAATAAACCAACAACATACTCATGACAACATCAACTAGTAGCATTTTTCATCTTCAAGTAAACTTTTTATGTAGGATTTCATGTAAAGTTTCATGTTCATCTCTTTAGTGTTCTTGTTTCTTTAGTGATTTTGAACATACTAACATACTACAACTTTCGATCAAAAAAAAACAAGATGAACAAGGGTGTACAAGTAACTTACTACTAGCACAAGACTAGGGTAGGATCTAGTGATGAAGATGATGAGAAAAAGATGAAGAACAAGCAAGAAACAAGCCCTTTTGAAGCACCACAAGTTCAAGCTCCTTCGATCCTTCTTCTACACTTGAAGGAAGCTCAAAAATGGATGAGATGGTGGTAGAATGGTGGTGATGTTGGCGGTTGTGGGTGGAGCTGTCACACCCCGACCACGTAAAACAACGAAACGTGGCGGAAACGTCGGGGAGTGTTGTAACAGAATTAATTGTTTCAAATCCATGGCAATTGAAGTTTCGTTTTATTAATCAAACATGAAAGTTTACATTGTTTTAAACAAGAACCAAAGAGTACATAACATAAATTAACTAGTTCTTGTCTCGTTTTAAGTCACTAAGGCACAGGTCCGCCTAAGTATGTCTTGATAAGTCCTATGCATCATCTCCTGAAAACACATGTGAAAATAGGTACGCCAGCATAAAAATGCCTGTGAGATACATAGGTTTTGTGAAAACAGAATTCATGACTTATGTTTGAGAAAATGTTTAGTCATGAACCTTGTAATTTGCTTTGTCTTGTAAATCATTTGAAAAACGATAAGATCAGATGATATGTATAAATAAGAGAATAATGTATGGTTAAATGAATAACCATGTAAAATGAGTTTGTATAAGATAAGTTGTTTGTAAATCAATGTCTTGTGAAAAGTATGTTATTTGTATAAAATGTTATATGTCTCAAATTGAAATGATTCAAATAACGCTTCAATATGTGATACCATACAAACACTTATATATAGGAAGTACCAGCGGCGTATCCACCGTGCTTGTATCATATTACATACGCCTCGTTACTTAAATCACTTACTCAAACCAAACCATCAAGATGAAATGTTTAACAATTGTAGAAATGTTTATGTATAGTCAAATGTCTATTGTCAAATGTAAATCATGTCAACAGATACCACTGGTTCACACGGTTCAATAGTTACAAACGGTTCATATAATCAAAGGGTTACGACGGTTCACATAGTCAAATGGTTACAACGGTTCAAAATGTAGTATAATGTGTTCATATGCTGGATGAGCATATGCAACAGAAATGCAATGTAAAACAATGTACTAAGTATGCACGTAATGGACATACATAGCATAAGTGTAATGTAAAACAATGTACTAAGTATGCACACAATGGGCGTACATAGCATGAAATGTATTGTAAAGTGATGTACTAAGTATGCACATAATGGGCATATATAGCATAAAATGTATTGAAATCATGTAATATAAATGTACTAATAAACATAGCAAGTATATGATGTGAAAACAGGAAAGCATGAAAGTAACAAGTAGGTACATGTGTTTCACCCCAAAACGTTTGGAAAACAGTAAAAGAGGGGTCTATGTACTCACTTGAGATTGCTTAGTAATCCCTGAGTAACAACCAAACAATGCTAGAGATCACGGATATCAAACGACACCTAATATAGGTAACTATGTTAATAAACCGGACCTATATCGGAGGATTGGATAGGATGAGGGTTCGTAAACCAAACGAGTATAGAGACACGTGTCATATGGTTTAACAAAGCCTACATACTAAATGAAACCTAGCCTAAGTGCTTACGACCCATTACGACCCGTTTAGGTAGCTTATGCTACGTTAACGCGTCGTTCGCGTGAAACGCGTTCGGACCACTTAACTAGTCCTATGACAAGTAACATATGCCTTAACATGTCTAATATTGTTGTCAAATCAGTTTAGGTGTCAAAAGTTATGTTTTTTTTTTTTGGGTAAAGGGTTACCCCGGTGATTCTATTATAAAACAACCGCAAATAAGTACAAGTAGTGAGGAAGAGTTCCACACTAGTTCATATATAGGACATGCCCCATATATGTAAAGCCAACCAACAAAGTACCTATGACCTCACATACCCTAGCCTACTAAACATCAAAAATGACTATCTAGTAGACAAACAAAATAAAACAAAAACAAACATCATCCTCCATCATCAAAAATAAAATTGTCGATAACCGGCAGCCCCTTCACACGACCCCGAGACAATCTATCCATTGAATAACTTTGAGGAAGATGTGCTTGCTCCTACTCTTGCAGACGAAGATGTCATAAATCCATTTGTTTCATTGTAGACTTCTGTGACTTCTTCATCATCCGAGTCTTGCTGATCATTATGAGCCCCACTACTAGACTGACCCATATGAAGACCCTTATCCCGTAGAACATCGAAGGAGTTCTTAGATAAGACATTCAATTGCTGAGCCGATGGATTGGTCCCCCCATGAGGTTTTGGTCCAATTGGCCTATACTCAAACTTCTGTTTCTGCTTGTTTACAGGAAAACCTGGATTCCTAGCCGCTTTCTTACGAACCACATCCGTAAACCCGTCCTTGTCTACTACCGGCTGTTTCCCTTGCTGCCTATTATTCCCTTCATATTGTTTCTTAATGTTAACCGGCTTCTTAGGATCCCCGCTAGTCTGACTCTGGCAAGTATCATCAGAATGCCCAAACACTTTGCAATGAGCACACCTATAAGGACTCCATTCATACTCCACATAAAGTTTCTGTTTAACAAAACCTTCACCCTCAAGGTCAGGAACCGCTATAACTATCTCCTCCTTAAGATCATTATCGGCTGAGATTTCTAATAACGCTCTAGCATAATTACTCCTTCCCCAGGTATCCATACACATGGACGAGGTGTACGAGTCCAACATCTTCGGATCACCAATAGCCGTAGCTATCATACTCAAACCATCCTCCGTATACGCAGCAATCGGAACATCATGGATTTTGACCCACAATTGCAATTTCTTGACCTCCTTCTTTTCCAGTTTTGAAGTGGGTGACCAAATATTAAGAAATATAGGCTGACCTCGAATAATCCATGGTCCTTCTTTCAGCACATTTGTCATCCCGTCTTTATCAGCAAACTTGAAAAAGAAGAAACCATTAGCATTCATCATGGATTTTTGCAATCCATGCTTCTTCCAATTTGTCCGCACAAAATAATCCACCACCGGGTACGCAACTCGGTCCCCTAGGAAGTAACCATAAAGAGTATTTGCTAGCTTCTCTTGAACTACTCTAACCGAGTCACGAGGCAACACCACATCACAACCCTCATGCGCATCAGTGCTTGCAAGAAACCTGAAGTTTACCTTAACCGACTTGGCTGCACAAACTGAATCTGCATAAGACATTGGCTTAGAATTATTGTGCAGGTCACTTCGGTTCCCCTGCGACCCTGCACAACCTTCCAAATTACCCGAAACCCTGAGATCAGCCCGCATATTCTCAACCGGTTCTGAGACCTTTGTGAGTTCCTCGAAGATGTTAACACCACGTCTTGGCTGCACAGTGTTCCCATCAACAACCAGAATACGATCAGCTATCTCTTTAAACGACAGTGGCGGTTTTGCACCAAGATTCGTTCGTTCATCCATTACCAAAAAACCAGATAAAAGCAAAACAAAATCGTGATAAACCCTAGTAGCCGCCCTCAACCACCTGATGAAACTGCCGACCCCCTAATCTGATGTAACAAATAATGAAAATCAAGGAGTAATCTGAATTGCCAAAACCCTAAATTAAAGTGCCGTTGAATATGGACTGCCGATCCCTAATTAGCAGCCGCCAAATCCCCTTCAACAATCAGCAAAAAACAAAGGGAAAAACGAAACCCTAACTACAAAACTAATCTGATTTCACCCGGTTATGTACTAAGGATCGATTGAAACAAACCCTAAGATAATAACCAAGATCAATCGAGAATAGAAGAAGCAGAAATCAGTTAGGGTTTCACGAGAATACCAATGTCGCCAAAATCGCCCAGAGAGTTTCCATCCCTCCAAAAAAGACTTCAAAAATCAGTTATGTTACATATGCTTATAATGAATTTTGGCGTCAAAAGGGCTTTTTGGTAATTTACCTAAGGCATATAAACTACCTATCATACAACTATTTAAACGAAGCGACCATAAGGTATAACCTCGGAAGGTTATTCCCTATATACTATGGTCACCTAATGTGCTTGGTCGGATCCTAATGATCGACCAAACGGGTCGGGTTCGAAAGTATAAGCGATTGTTTAGATCGCTTACCTTACGACCCTATATAAGCACTAAACTAAAAGTGACGAGCTAAGCATGTTAAAACATGCTTAACTAAGTTTAGAAAACAGGTTTGGTATCAAAACAAACGGTTTTGATACCTAAAAGTAGTTTGGTTACAAAATACGCAATAACACGCATTTTGGCCGAAACTACGACTCGTCACTGAGCCTAGATAACGTGGTAATCAGTAGGTATAGTCACTAGGGACTATAACCATCGTGATCACGCTCACGTTATGAATTTCAAACGAACTTCGCATTGACCATAAACTGGTCAATGCAGAAAGTCAAACAAAGTTTGACTTTCGGACTCGAAAAGCAATAAAAGAACGAAGGAACACTTACAAAGGGTCCCCGCAAGATTGATAATCCAAGTATTCTCAGGTATGAGGTGATGAAACACCCCAACTTAGAGAAATCTCATATTTCAAGCGGGTTTTGCAATGAAGTGGGTTGGGTATTTATAGTTTTCGGTTCACCGTTAGGATCGTTTCTTAGAGAAGAGGGAATGATCACATCCCTACACTTGTTGGCAAGCTCATGAACATCAATTGGCCCCCAATGATCAGTTAGCAACATGTGGAAATGGCCTTTGGAGTGTTTAAAAGCTGATAACACCAGCCAAAAATGATTTTCTGCATCTGACCCCTGCTTGCGCACCGTAACGTTTTTTGTGTTGAGGTGCGCAAGCACCTGCAGACCAGAAGTTTGAAAAATGGCAAAACAGGCCCCTGAAGCTCCAAACTTGCTATTTGATGCATTTTTGACACGTTTAAGCCCCGTTAACCCCATTTCAAAGCTCTAAAATGAAGTTAAAGTATAGGGAACTTAAAATGTGCTCAAAAATATCTCAGATGTCGGTTCGTTTGGCCGTACAATCGCGATGTTTGCTTAATTACGACGGAATGCGCATAAGCGCGAAAAACGATCCAAATGACACGACGAATGGATTTTTCTTATGCCAAACACTAAAATAAAATATTTTAGTGGTTACATAAATTTTTGGATGTCCGGATATATTCAGAACGTAAGTTATGCACGAAAGTGCAAACTTGTGCACTTTTTGACGCTTTTAGTCCCTGAATGACCCAAAAGTTTATTTTAGCACACCGAACCCCTCAAAGCCTATTTCTAAGCTATATAAAGGATATTTTAAGGTGTGTTTAACTTATGGTCATGTTCCGGAATGTCTGTTATAGTTCAAATTGGCATACTTTCGCAGTTTGTCAAATTTAGTCCCTGTAAGCGAATTAACTTGTTTTTTTTTTGCCATACCAAAGCCTTCAAAACTTATTTCTAAGTTATGTAAAGGTTATTTAAGGTATGTTAAGTATATGTTGATGTTCCGGAGTATTTGTCGCATTAAACTGGTTACGTTTACTCACCAGTTTGCGTATAACTCTCCCGAAAGCGATATAGAGTTTGAAATCGAACAAGAATTGATATGTGCAAAAGATACACATATTTATACAGATCCCAAGTATGAAATACAATATTTCATTGGCTTGGTATTTGTTTGATGGTCGCAGTGACCCAGGTGTCACAGTCTCCCCTACTTTAGGAAATTTCGTCCCGAAATTTATTCGTAGGAGTCTATTTGTGACTTTGTGTCAAATAACCACCAGAGATATGTAAGGCATAATCCTGTCATTCCCTTAACGGACATTCTTCAGGGCGAAAATGAACAGACGGAGTCATTTTCCTCAACGGGTATTCCTCAGAAGCGGAAATGAAGGAATAAACAAACGGGGATTCATTTCCTCAACGGACAATCTTCAGAAACGTATAATGAACTTACGGAGTCATTTTCAACGGCTGCTTCATCAGAAATGGAAATGAAAAGGAGAAACAAACGGATATTCATTTCCTCAACGGACAATCTTCAGAAACGAAAAATGAACTAACGGAGTCATTTTCAACGGGTGCTTCATCAGAAATGGAAATGAAAAGGATAATCAAACGGATATTCATTTCCTCAACGGACAATCTTCAGAAACGAAAATGAACAAACGGAGTCATTTTCAACGGGTGCTTCATCAGAAATGGAAATGAAAAGGATAATCAAACGGATATTCATTTCCTCAACGGACAATCTTCAGAAACGAAAATGAACAAACGGAGTCATTTTCAACGGGTGCTTCATCAGAAATGGAAATGAAAAGGATAATCAAACGGATATTCATTTCCTCAACGGACAATCTTCAGAAACGAAAATGAACAAACGGAGTCATTTTCAACGGGTGCTTCATCAGAAATGGAAATGAAAAGGATAATCAAACGGATATTCATTTCCTCAACGGACAATCTTCAGAAACGAAAATGAACAAACGGAGTCATTTTCAACGGGTGCTTCATCAGAAATGGAAATGAAAAGGATAATCAAACGGATATTCATTTCCTCAACGGACAATCTTCAGAAACGAAAATGAACAAACGGAGTCATTTTCAACGGGTGCTTCATCAGAAATGGAAATGAAAAGGATAATCAAACGGATATTCATTTCCTCAACGGACAATCTTCAGAAACGAAAATGAACAAACGGAGTCATTTTCAACGGGTGCTTCATCAGAAATGGAAATGAAAAGGATAATCAAACGGATATTCATTTCCTCAACGGACAATCTTCAGAAACGAAAATGAACAAACGGAGTCATTTTCAACGGGTGCTTCATCAGAAATGGAAATGAAAAGGATAATCAAACGGATATTCATTTCCTCAACGGACAATCTTCAGAAACGAAAATGAACAAACGGAGTCATTTTCAACGGGTGCTTTATCAGAAATGGAAATGAAAAGGATAATCAAACGGATATTCATTTCCTCAACGGACAATCTTCAGAAACGAAAATGAACAAACAGAGTCATTTTCAACGGGTGCTTCATCAGAAATGGAAATGAAAAGGATAATCAAACGGATATTCATTTCCTCAACGGACAATCTTCAGAAACGAAAATGAACAAACGGAGTCATTTTCAAGGGGTGCTTCATCAGAAATGGAAATGAAAAGGATAATCAAACGGATATTCATTTCCTCAACGGACAATCTTCAGAAATGAAAATGAACAAACGGAGTCATTTTCAACGGGTGCTTCCTCAGAAACGGAAATGAATAGAGCTAACTTCTAGGCACATGACAAAGCTCGCTGTGGTTTTTGTGCACTAAATTCCATAATTATGTATGCATCCATAATTACGTAATTCCTTGCACAGTCCGCACAGTTTGTCTTGTAATGTGAAGGGGAAGAAAAATTAAACCTGTGATGAGTGTGACTAGACTATCATAGGGTCCTTTTAATTAGATCGACAAATGATCTCTTTTAAATTAGACCACCAAGGAGTCCTTTTAGCTATATCATCACATGATGTTCCTAACCAGATTTTTTGATCAATCTGTTTAACTAGACTGTCACACCCCGACCACGTAGAACATACCAAACGTGGCGGAAACATCGGGGAGTGTTGTAACATAATTAATGTTTCAAATCCATGGCAATTGAAGTTTTGTTTTATTCAGTAAAAGTGTTACAATGTCTTAACAAACAAGGAAATACAACATAATTAACTAGTCTTGCATCTTTTATTGTCACTAAGGCCCAAGTCTGTCTATGTGTGCCTTGATTATCTTATGCAACAGCTCCTGAAAAACACATGTGAAAATAGGTACGTCAGCATAAAAATGCCTGTGAGATACATAGGTTTTTGTGAAAATAAGATTCATGACTTATGTTTGAGAAAATGTTTAGTCATGAACCTTGTTATTTGCTTTGTCTTTTAAATCATTTGAAAAACGATAAGATCAGATGATAAGTATAAATAAATGTAAGGTTAAATGAATAACCAAGAAAAATGTGTTTGTATAAGATAAGTTGTTTATAAATCAATGTCTTGTGAAAAGTATGTTATTTGTAAGAAATGTTCTATGTCTCAAACTGAAATGATTCAAATAACGTTACGACATGTAATACCATACAAACACTTATATATAGGAAGTACCAGCGGCGTATCCACCATGCTTGTATCATATTACACACGCATCGTTACTTAATCACTTAATCAAACCAAACCAAACAATGTAAAATGTTCATGTCAAGATGTAAATCATGTCAAAATGTCTATGTCAAATATCCATGTCAGATGTCTATGTCAAGTATCCATGTCAAATGTCTATAGTCCAAGAGTAGTCAAGTAATGTATAACCAAAATGATATGTATGGTAAGTAAAATTTAGACTACTTAACCCATAAGTAAAAATGTACAAAACAAAGTATTGAAGTAAAACTTGGTTTAAATCAAAGTTATGTTTTGTAAGATATATGCACGCTATACTGAATATGAACATTTATGCGGTATTGTGAAAATTCATACATCCAAGCCTGGCGACTGTGGTGATAAACCCTTTAAACAAATTAAAGGTCTATCTGTCTTATGTCAACGAATTCGGTCATTCCTTTCTGTCCCCTTACCCTGGGATGTCCGGAACGGGAGTTGTCAATTCCTATGGTACCACTACCTACTAACGAACGGCGTAGCTAATGTTAATGGATATATTGTCCCATGTAAACAAACCAAATGTCATAACAAAATGTGAGCATGTGAAAACAATGCACTAAGTATGTAATCAAATGAACATACATAGCGTGAAATGTCATGTAAAACGATGTACTAAGTAATGCACACAATGGGCATACCTAGCATGAAATGTCATGTAAAACGATGTACCAAGTAATGCACACAATGGGCATACCTAGCATGAAATGTCATGTAAAACAATGTACCAAGTAATGCACACAATGGGCATACCTAGCATGAAATGTCATGTAAAACGATGTACCAAGTAATGCACACAATGGGCATACCTAGCATGAAATGTCATGTAAAACAATGTACCAAGTAATGCACACAATGGGCATACCTAGCATGAAATGTCATGTACTATAATGTACTAACGAACATAGCATGTATATGATGTGAAAACAGGAAAGCATGAAAGTAACAAGTAGGCACATGTGTTCCACCCCAAAACAGTTTGGAAAACAGTAAAAGAGGGGTCTATGTACTCACTTGAGATTGCTCAGTTGTATAAAGATAACCACCAAGTAATGCTATAGATCTCGGAATCAAACGGCACCTAGTATAGGTAACTATGTTAATAAACCGGACCTATCTCGGAAGACTGGGGTAGCATTAGGGTTTGTAAACCAAATGAGTGTCGGAACTCACGTGATATGGTTTAACAAAGCCTATATGCTAAATGAAACTTAACATAATTGTTTACGACCCATTACGACCCGTTTAGGTAGCTTATGCTACTTTAACGCGTCGTGCGCGTGAAACGCGTTCGGACCGCCTAACTAGTCCTATGACAAGTATTATATGCCTATACATGTTAAATAATCAGTTATGTGACAAAGGTTTAGGTTACATATGCTTAATTACCAATTATACATGAAAAGGGTATTCTGGTAATTTACCTAAGGCATATAAACTACCTATCATACAACTACTTAAACGATGTGACCATAGGGTATAACCTCGGAAGGTTATTCCCTACCTACTATGGTCACCTACTGTGTTTGGTCGGATCCTAATGATCGACCAAACTGGGTCGGGTTCGAAGGTATAAGCGATTTATCAGATCGCTTACCCTACGACCCTAGATAACGTGGTAATCAGTAGGCATAGTCCCAAGGGACTATAACCAACGTGATTACACTCACGTTGCGAAGTTCAAACGAACTTCGCATTGACCATTACTGGTCAACGCTGAAAGTCAAACAAAGTTTGACTTTCTGACTCGAAAAGCAGTAAAATAAGGAAAAGAACGAAAGAATACTTACCCAGGGTCCCCGAATGCTAACCCAGATCAAAATAGCTCAGGTATGAAACGAAGGTTCCAACTTAGAGTCTTTTCAATCAGATTTGTGGGTTTTTAAGCCAAAGGGGGGTGGGTATTTATAGGATATGCACCACCGTTAGGATCGTTTCTCGTAGTACGTGATCGAATCCAAGGCGTACACTTGTCACAAAGGTTATGGAGCCACATATGCTCCTAATCTTAGTGATTAAGCAAGTTGCAAACATGTGGTTGTGGTTAAATTGGTTGCAACTTGCATTTAAAACACTGAATCTGGTCCAGATAGGGGCTCGCGTGACGCTAAGGACCCTCGCGTCACGCTAGGCCCCTGTTTTGGCAGATTTTGCAGAAATGGTCCCTGTTGTGTTTTTAAGCGATTCTCGATGCGTTTGAACCCCGTTAACCTCATTTCAAAGCTCTAAAATGAAGTTAAAGTATAGGGAACTCAAGACATGCTCAAAAATATCTAGGATGTCGGTTCGTTTGGCCGTACGAACGCGATGTTCGCTTAATTACGACGGAATGCGCATAAGCGCGAAAAACGATCCAAATGACGAAACGAATGGATTTTTCTTAAGGCGAACACTAAAATAAAATGTAGTCATGCTTTCATAAATTTTTGGATGTCCAGATGTATTCAGAACGTAAGTTATGCGCGAAAATGCAAACTTGTGCACTTTTTGACACTTTTAGTCCCTGAATGTCCCAAAAGTTTATTTTAGCACACCGAACCCCTCAAAGCCTATTTCTAAGCTATGTAAAGGATATTTATGGTATGTTTAACTTATGGTCATGTTCCGGAATGTCTGTTACAGTTCAAGTTGGCATACTTTCGCAGTTTGTCAACTTTAGTCCCTGTAAGAGATTTAACTTTGATTTCACCACACCAAACCTTCCAAAACTTATATCTAAGTTATGTATAGGTTATTTAAGGTATGTTAAGCCTATTTCACTATTCCGGAGTGTTCGTTGTATTAAACTGGTTATATTTACGCATCGGTGCGCGTATAACCTTCAAGAAAGCGATTTAGGGTTTGAAATTGAACAAGAGTTGATATGTGTAAACGATACACATATTTTTTTACAAATCCCAAGTATGAAATATAATATTTCATTGGTTTGGTATTTGTTTGATGGCCGTGAAGGCACAGGTGTTACAGTCTCCCCTACTTTAGGAAATTTCGTCCCGAAATTTATTTAGAGGAAACTTGTAAGAATTTAAAACATGAAGTTGAAAAGATCAAACAACATTGGTTAGGGTCCTGAACTTCTAGTAACTTTAATAACATCATGCTTGCAATGTAAGAGGGACACTTATATACAAGTATATAAAGCGTCATTGGTGCGTCCACCGTACCTCCATTACATCGTTATCATTTTGTTATTGTTGTCGCTATCGGTTCTTACACATAATAAATCTTACTGGGTTTCTGTGCATTGAATTCCACAATTATGTAGGCCTCCATAATTACGTAGTTCCTTGTACAGTCCGCACAGTCTATTTTATAATGTGTAGTGTAAAACCAAATGAACAATCCTGTGATGAGTGTAACTAGACTGCCATAGAGTCCTTTAGACTAAATCAATAAATGATTTAAACAGACTATCCAGGAGTCTGTTCAGTTACATCACTAGATGTCATTTTTTTTTTTTTTTTTTAACCAAATTGTGAATCAATCTTTTTGACTAGACCACTAAAGGGTCCCTTATGAATCATGGAGTGGTACTATATAATCCAAGGGTCTTAACTATTACATAGAAGCCCTTTTGAATATCCTGCTACGAATCCCTCATATGAAGATATGAAAGATCCTGCAAGGATTTGGGTATAGAATATCCAGAGTAGTAAAAACACCAAAAATGCATAAAAGAAAACATAAGATGCATAAACACATAGTCACATAACCACAAAATTGTTTAACTAGAAGTTCGTTCTGCTAACAAAGCACATGTATTTAAAGCACACTAGGAATCCATCTCGTGGATTTCATTTGGTACTTTAAACATTATCAAGAATCTATCTATAAAGATAGAAAGATTTTTAAAAGAAAAAAAATTCGATTTCGATTATAAGGAACCGAAATGTTCGAATTTAGGTACATAAGGAATCCAATTAAGGACTCTGATTTGAATGATGATTATCCACAAGTGTCTAATTGTGGAGATAAAAAGATCCCATATGGATTTTAGAAGTTGGAGATGTTTTGAAATCTTGCACGGGATGTGCTTAAGTCAAAACATGAAGTAAAATGCTTATGAAGTTGAGATGCTAGATATGTCAAGGCGACATATGAAGCAGAATTTTGAAGGTTAAGTCAATGTATGAGGAAAATATTTTTGAAAACTATGCATGGGGTTCTTTTAAGAAAAATGTGTTTAACGTTTCTGAAACCTTATATATAATACTGTTGTAATCATAAAGTAGGTGTATTAGATAGATATATTTACAAAAATGTTTTAAAATCATGCGAGATAATTTTTGAAATTATGTATAAGGTTTTTGAAAGACATGAATGATGCTTTTCGAAATCATGCACTTGATCAGAAAATGTATTGTGTTAATATTGTCTTCAGACTATATGAAATATTTTGAATTTAGAAAGGTTGGTTTTGATAACATGGCCAATGTTTTTGAAATAACATAGACAATGCATCTAGAAAAATTGTTTTCAAACTATATGGAATGTTTTGAGATCATGAAGATTGTGTTGAAATACTTGTACTGTGTATGTTGAAAAATCAAAACGTAATGGGTATGAGATTTTGAAAATATCCTTAGTTATCTAACCAAGGATTCAAAAGCACAGATGTGCAGAAGCATGATCACTCATAATGTCACTTTATTCTCTGTACTTTGTTTCTTAGAATGAAACGAGTACTTAAAATTTTTGAGGGAATCATGAGCAATCATTTGAAAGAGAGAATCACAAGAGTAGTTTGTAAGGTACATAGTTCTTTGATGTAGGTATCATAGGAAAATCATACACACATGTAACTATACTTGTATATCAGAATTTGTGAACAACGATTTATTTATAAACAAAACAAATTGTTTCACATTACAAGGAAACAAAAGAACAAAAGCATAAGACAGCAACATCTTCTGTTCAGCTGAATGCTCATCCGTGGGTCGGATTTGCATTAGCAAGCTTTGGGCATCGGTTTCTGTAGTGGGTCAGATCCCCACAATTGTAACAGGCACCAGGTGGGTAGTGTGGTCGTGCGGCTTGACCCTGTTGCTGAGCAAGAGGCTGAGCAACTTGTTGAGCCGAGTTCTGAACTGGGCGATTCGGATTAGCAGGGATGCGACAGGTGTTAGCAAGATGACCGGATCTTCCGCAGTTGGTGCACTGACGACACTGGAGGTGTGGTTGATGATGGCCGTTACACCTATTGCACAAAGGTGCATTGCCAAAATAAGGCTTCTTGGCTAGTGGTTGCGCAGGCTGATTTGGTGCAGCTTGGGCCTGTGCAGTAATGGCATTGTTTTGGGAAACCTTACGCTTCCTTGCCCTCTTGGATGAACTAGAATCCTTTGCATTCTTGTTTTGACCTTTCTTGCTATCCTCCTTGTCAGACGACTGTTTCTCGCCCTTGTCACCCTTCCTGTGTAACTTATTCTTCCTAATCTGCGACTCAGTCAATGTTGCTGATAACTCGATCGCTTGACGGAGTGTGGCAGGGTTACTACCAGTAAGGATGTCTTGTACCGAATCAGGTAGGCCGTCGATGTACCTTTCGATAGCTATGTCAAGTGGGGTAACCATTGTCGGGCAAAGCAGACTCAACTCCTCAAACCTATCAGTATACGCCCTGTGCTCACCACTATCTTGCTTCAACTCATCAAATTCCTTCTCCAAAGCTCGCTGCTCATGACGAGGACAGAATTCCCTCATCATAAGAGCCCTAAGTTCAGCCCAGGTTTGCGCAAGGGCAATTTCTGCACCTCGGTCCCTCATAACCCCGTTCCACCATGTGAGAGCCCTCTTCTGGAACACACTTGAAGAAAACTCGACCTTGCGATTTTCCGGACACTGAACATGGCGGAAAGTATTCTCAATGCTCTCGAACCACTGAAGAAGCCCAGTTGCTCCCTCAGAGCCACTAAACTTGAGTGGTTTAGCCTGATTAAAGTCCTTGTATTTGCATAGGGCATTGTTGTTGTTGTTGGCTTGTTGCCATTGAGCAAAGAGATTTGGAAATTGGGCAGCCATCTGCTACGCAATAATTTCTGCCAGTTCGGCAGTCTCTATCTGGTTCTCGCGTCGAGGAGGCATTCTAAAAGAGGAAACATGAAAGGAAACGAGTGAGAGAATTAGACGAAAAGAATGAGATGAACAAATCTGATGAAAGCAAGGATAGTGGTCATTTGTTTGTTACTACAAAGCAACAAACGACACACAGTGACAAATCAAAGTAAATGGGTCGAAAATAATGTATCGCGAAGACATGCTCGCCTATAAGTGAACACTCATCCCAAGAATTCCCAGGTAAGCACAACTGGTCTCGCGTCTGATGAGATGTATACGAAGTGCTTGCCTAGACAGAAAACCCAGAATACAGGCATTCACCCTTCCAGTTTGCACGTGTTCACATTATTTAAAACCCAAAACCTTGACGAGATTTTGAAAACTCAAAGGGGTTCAAAACCATATAATAGAGAGTTCAAAATCTTACAATAGAGGGTTCAAAACCTAGAAATCAATCATCCTAGAACAGATGATTAGTTTTCAAAGCGGTTTTGAAATTTATGTTCTTGTTGTGGTCGTCGCCTAAGGATAGGTGACGGTATTGTTTTATGACTAAACGCAAGTAAACTCGCGTTAGGGTCCTAGAAAGGTTATAGACTAGGTCAAAGCATTACTAATAACCTAATTCCCTATAACCATTGGCTCTGATACCATCTTTTCTGTCACACCCCGACCACGTAGAACATACCAAACGTGGCGGAAACATCGGGGAGTGTTGTAACAGAATTAATGTTTCAAATCCATGGCAATTGAAGTTTTGTTTTATTCAGTAAAAGTGTTACAATGTCTTAACAAACAAGGAAATACAACATAATTAACTAGTCTTGCATCTTTTATTGTCACTAAGGCCCAAGTCTGTCTATGTGTGCCTTGATTATCTTATGCAACAGCTCCTGAAAAACACATGTGAAAATAGGTACGTCAGCATAAAAATGCCTGTGAGATACATAGGTTTTTGTGAAAATAAGATTCATGACTTATGTTTGAGAAAATGTTTAGTCATGAACCTTGTTATTTGCTTTGTCTTTTAAATCATTTGAAAAACGATAAGATCAGATGATAAGTATAAATAAATGTAAGGTTAAATGAATAACCAAGAAAAATGTGTTTGTATAAGATAAGTTGTTTATAAATCAATGTCTTGTGAAAAGTATGTTATTTGTATGAAATGTTCTATGTCTCAAACTGAAATGATTCAAATAACGTTACGACATGTAATACCATACAAACACTTATATATAGGAAGTACCAGCGGCGTATCCACCATGCTTGTATCATATTACACACGCATCGTTACTTAATCACTTAATCAAACCAAACCAAACAATGTAAAATGTTCATGTCAAGATGTAAATCATGTCAAAATGTCTATGTCAAATATCCATGTCAGATGTCTATGTCAAGTATCCATGTCAAATGTCTATAGTCCAAGAGTAGTCAAGTAATGTATAACCAAAATGATATGTATGGTAAGTAAAATTTAGACTACTTAACCCATAAGTAAAAATGTACAAAACAAAGTATTGAAGTAAAACTTGGTTTAAATCAAAGTTATGTTTTGTAAGATATATGCACGCTATACTGAATATGAACATTTATGCGGTATTGTGAAAATTCATACATCCAAGCCTGGCGACTGTGGTGATAAACCCTTTAAACAAATTAAAGGTCTATCTGTCTTATGTCAACGAATTCGGTCATTCCTTTCTGTCCCCTTACCCTGGGATGTCCGGAACGGGAGTTGTCAATTCCTATGGTACCACTACCTACTAACGAACGGCGTAGCTAATGTTAATGGATATATTGTCCCATGTAAACAAACCAAATGTCATAACAAAATGTGAGCATGTGAAAACAATGCACTAAGTATGTAATCAAATGAACATACATAGCGTGAAATGTCATGTAAAACGATGTACTAAGTAATGCACACAATGGGCATACCTAGCATGAAATGTCATGTAAAACGATGTACCAAGTAATGCACACAATGGGCATACCTAGCATGAAATGTCATGTAAAACAATGTACCAAGTAATGCACACAATGGGCATACCTAGCATGAAATGTCATGTAAAACGATGTACCAAGTAATGCACACAATGGGCATACCTAGCATGAAATGTCATGTAAAACAATGTACCAAGTAATGCACACAATGGGCATACCTAGCATGAAATGTCATGTACTATAATGTACTAACGAACATAGCATGTATATGATGTGAAAACAGGAAAGCATGAAAGTAACAAGTAGGCACATGTGTTCCACCCCAAAACCGTTTGGAAAACAGTAAAAGAGGGGTCTATGTACTCACTTGAGATTGCTCAGTTGTATAAAGATAACCACCAAGTAATGCTATAGATCTCGGAATCAAACGGCACCTAGTATAGGTAACTATGTTAATAAACCGGACCTATCTCGGAAGACTGGGGTAGCATTAGGGTTTGTAAACCAAATGAGTGTCGGAACTCACGTGATATGGTTTAACAAAGCCTATATGCTAAATGAAACTTAACATAATTGTTTACGACCCATTACGACCCGTTTAGGTAGCTTATGCTACTTTAACGCGTCGTGCGCGTGAAACGCGTTCGGACCGCCTAACTAGTCCTATGACAAGTATTATATGCCTATACATGTTAAATAATCAGTTATGTGACAAAGGTTTAGGTTACATATGCTTAATTACCAATTATACATGAAAAGGGTATTCTGGTAATTTACCTAAGGCATATAAACTACCTATCATACAACTACTTAAACGATGTGACCATAGGGTATAACCTCGGAAGGTTATTCCCTACCTACTATGGTCACCTACTGTGTTTGGTCGGATCCTAATGATCGACCAAACTGGGTCGGGTTCGAAGGTATAAGCGATTTATCAGATCGCTTACCCTACGACCCTAGACAACGTGGTAATCAGTAGGCATAGTCCCAAGGGACTATAACCAACGTGATTACACTCACGTTGCGAAGTTCAAACGAACTTCGCATTGACCATTACTGGTCAACGCTGAAAGTCAAACAAAGTTTGACTTTCTGACTCGAAAAGCAGTAAAATAAGGAAAAGAACGAAAGAATACTTACCCAGGGTCCCCGAATGCTAACCCAGATCAAAATAGCTCAGGTATGAAACGAAGGTTCCAACTTAGAGTCTTTTCAATCAGATTTGTGGGTTTTTAAGCCAAAGGGGGGTGGGTATTTATAGGATATGCACCACCGTTAGGATCGTTTCTCGTAGTACGTGATCGAATCCAAGGCGTACACTTGTCACAAAGGTTATGGAGCCACATATGCTCCTAATCTTAGTGATTAAGCAAGTTGCAAACATGTGGTTGTGGTTAAATTGGTTGCAACTTGCATTTAAAACACTGAATCTGGTCCAGATAGGGGCTCGCGTGACGCTAAGGACCCTCGCGTCACGCTAGGCCCCTGTTTTGGCAGATTTTGCAGAAATGGTCCCTGTTGTGTTTTTAAGCGATTCTCGATGCGTTTGAACCCCGTTAACCTCATTTCAAAGCTCTAAAATGAAGTTAAAGTATAGGGAACTCAAGACATGCTCAAAAATATCTAGGATGTCGGTTCGTTTGGCCGTACGAACGCGATGTTCGCTTAATTACGACGGAATGCGCATAAGCGCGAAAAACGATCCAAATGACGAAACGAATGGATTTTTCTTAAGGCGAACACTAAAATAAAATGTAGTCATGCTTTCATAAATTTTTGGATGTCCAGATGTATTCAGAACGTAAGTTATGCGCGAAAATGCAAACTTGTGCACTTTTTGACACTTTTAGTCCCTGAATGTCCCAAAAGTTTATTTTAGCACACCGAACCCCTCAAAGCCTATTTCTAAGCTATGTAAAGGATATTTATGGTATGTTTAACTTATGGTCATGTTCCGGAATGTCTGTTACAGTTCAAGTTGGCATACTTTCGCAGTTTGTCAACTTTAGTCCCTGTAAGAGATTTAACTTTGATTTCACCACACCAAACCTTCCAAAACTTATATCTAAGTTATGTATAGGTTATTTAAGGTATGTTAAGCCTATTTCACTATTCCGGAGTGTTCGTTGTATTAAACTGGTTATATTTACGCATCGGTGCGCGTATAACCTTCAAGAAAGCGATTTAGGGTTTGAAATTGAACAAGAGTTGATATGTGTAAACGATACACATATTTTTTTTACAAATCCCAAGTATGAAATACAATATTTCATTGGTTTGGTATTTGTTTGATGGCCGTGAAGGCACAGGTGTTACATAGACCACTCAAGGGGTCTAATTATGGAGTAGTACTTTATAACCCAAGGGACTTAACTACAACATAGAAGTCCATTAAGGATTTTAGATAACAAAAACTTGGATTACACCAAGAACATAAAAGGGAATACATAAGCACATAATCACATAATTGTTTTCTTGGTTATTAATTGTTATTATCTTGTTATTGATTGAATATGGATATTCAAAGTACACCAGGAAACCAGTCGCTGGACTTCAATGTCCTCTGGGATCTATCTGAAAAGATAGGATGATCTCCCAAAATTCGATTTTGTTTCCAAAGAAACGTAATATTCGAATTATGGAACACAACAATTTTAGGATTTACGGAAATATCCTTAGGTACCCTTATTAAGGATTTATAGTGGTACTTTGGGTATTCGTCTCGTGTTGTAACTTGCGCCTTGTACTTCGTTTCCTTAGAAATCGTGGAAACGCAAGAGATCATAAGATGGAAAAAAAAATTGGGGGTAGTTTGCTTTACAAGGGATACGATTCCTTGATTGTCGGTATTGTAAGAGATATGTTGTTTATACATACAACCACATAAATACATTGCAATGTAAATAAAAGATTTATTTATAAACAACGATAACAACTATTTCTTGGACCTTGACAACAAAAGAAAATAATACATAAGACGTGATTATTTCTAAACGATGTTGTCTTCTAGTCAGTCAGATGCTCATCCCTGTGCTGGATTTGCATTAGCAAGCTTTGGGCAATTTCTTCGGAAATGACCCATCTCGCCACAGTTGAAGCAAGAACCTGGTAGAAAACGACCTTGAGCAGGATTGTTGCCAGCTTGGTTTGGTGCAGCTGCAGCTGGGCAGACTCTTGCTGTATGGCCTATAAGTCCACAAGTTTGGCATTTGCGGCACTTTACATTGGCATGATGATGGAGGCTACATTGGTTGCACAAGGGTGCAGTTCCATTGTATGGATTCCTAGCAGGGGGTTGAGCTGGTTGGTTGGGGACGGCTTGATCATTGTGAGTAACCATGGCGAAGTTCTGAGAAGCCTTTCACTTCTTTGACTTCTTAGGGGATCCAGTCTGTTCATCCATGGTCTTTGATTCCTCGATTGGGTTTGATTCCTCGACCGGTTTCTTGTCACCTTTTCGGAAAAGTTTACCTTTCCTGATCTTTGATTCAGTCAAGGTTGCAGATAGCTCAATGGCCTGTCTAACTGTAGTAGGGTTGCTACCAGTCACAATGTCTTGTATTGAGTCAGGGAGGCCATCAATGTACTTTTCGATTGCCTTATCCAAAGGCGTGACCATGTTTGGGCATAACAGACTTAACTCCTCATAACGGTCCGTGTAGGCTCGATGCTCACCGCTATCTTGCGTAAGATCGTCAAATTCCCTTTCCAAGGCCCTTATCTCGTGACGAGGACAGAATTCCCTCATCATAAGGGCCCTAAGTTCAGCCCATGTCTGTGCTAGAGCAACTTCTGCACCACGATCTCTCATAACCCCGTTCCACCACGTAAGGGCCCTCTTCTGGAACACACTCGAAGAAAACTCGACCTTGCGATTGTCAGGACACTGCACGTGGCGGAAAGTATTCTCAATGCTCTCGAACCATTGAAGAAGCCCAGTCGCTCCCTCAGAACCACTAAACTTGAGTGGTTTAGCCTAGTTAAAACTCTTGAAATTGCATGGACCATTGTTGTTGTTGTTGGCTTGGTTCCATTGAGCAAAGAGGTTTGGGAATTGAGCAGCCATTTGCTGCGCAATGATTTCTGCCAGTTCGGCAGTCGCTATCTGGTTTTCACGTCGAGGAGGCATTCTAAAAGAGAAACAAGAAAGAAAACAAATGAAATGGCATTGGGTAAGAATAGGATGTTACAATTACCAACCATAATCATGGTTGATGGTCATTTGTTTGAACCACGAAGCAAACAAACAACACAAAGGCTGAATCAAAGCAAATAGATCCTCATAGTGTATCGCGAAGACATGCTCGCCTATAAGTGGACACTCACCCCAAGAGTTCCCAGGTAAGAGTGACTGGTCCGATTATGTGGATTTGTACGAACACTCTAGCCTTAGACAGAAAACCCAGGGTACAGGCATTCACTCTTCCAGTTTGCACATGTTCACACTATTTAGGACCCAAAACTTTGACGAGAGTTTTGAAAATTCAAAGGGGTTCAAAACCTTATAACAGAGGGTTCAAAACCTAGTAATCAATCATCCTAGAACAGATGATTAGTTTTCAAAGCGGTTTTGAAATTTATGTTCTTGTTGTGGTCGTCGCCTAAGGATAGGTGACGGTATTGTTTTATGACTAAACGCAAGTAAACTCGCGTTAGGGTCCTAGGAAGGTTATAGACTAGGTCAAAGCATTACTAATAACCTAATTCCCTATAACCATGGGCTCTGATACCATCTTTTCTGTCACACCCCGACCACGTAAAACAACGAAACGTGGCGGAAACGTCGGGGAGTGTTGTAACAGAATTAATTGTTTCAAATCCATGGCAATTGAAGTTTCGTTTTATTAATCAAACATGAAAGTTTACATTGTTTTAAACAAGAACCAAAGAGTACATAACATAAATTAACTAGTTCTTGTCTCGTTTTAAGTCACTAAGGCACAAGTCTGCCTAAGTATGTCTTGATAAGTCCTATGCATCATCTCCTGAAAACACATGTGAAAATAGGTACGTCAGCATAAAAATGCCTGTCAGATACATAGGTTTTGTGAAAACAGAATTTATGACTTATGTTTGAGAAAATGTTTAGTCATGAACCTTGTAATTTGCTTTGTCTTGTAAATCATTTGAAAAACGATAAGATCAGATGATATGTATAAATAAGAGAATAATGTATGGTTAAATGAATAACCATGTAAAATGAGTTTGTATAAGATAAGTTGTTTGTAAATCAATGTCTTGTGAAAAGTATGTTATTTGTATAAAATGTTATATGTCTCAAATTGAAATGATTCAAATAACGCTACAATATGTGATACCATACAAACACTTATATATAGGAAGTACCAGCAGCGTATCCACCGTGCTTGTATCATATTACATACGCCTCATTACTTAAATCACTTACTCAAACCAAACCATCAAGATGAAATGTTTAACAATTGTAGAAATGTTTATGTATAGTCAAATGTCTATTGTCAAATGTAAATCATGTCAACATATACTACTGGTTCACACGGTTCAATAGTTACAAACGGTTCATATAATCAAAGGGTTACGACGGTTCACATAGTCAAATGGTTACAACGGTTCAAAATGTAGTATAATGTGTTCATATGCTGGATGAGCATATGCAACAGAAATGCAATGTAAAACAATGTACTAAGTATGCACGTAATGGACATACATAGCATAAGTGTAATGTAAAACAATGTACTAAGTATGCACACAATGGGCGTACATAGCATGAAATGTATTGTAAAGTGATGTACTAAGTATGCACATAATGGGCATACATAGCATAAAATGTATTGAAATCATGTACTATAAATGTACTAATAAACATAGCAAGTATATGATGTGAAAACAGGAAAGCATGAAAGTAACAAGTAGGCACATGTGTTTCACCCCAAAACGTTTGGAAAACAGTAAAAGAGGGATCTATGTACTCACTTGAGATTGCTTAGTAATCCTTGAGTAACAACCAAACAATGCTAGAGATCACGGATATCAAACGGCACCTAATATAGGTAACTATGTTAATAAACCGGACCTATATCGGAGGATTGGATAGGATGAGGGTTCGTAAACCAAACGAGTATAGAGACTCGTGTCATATGGTTTAACAAAGCCTACATACTAAATGAAACCTAGCCTAAGTGCTTACGACCCATTACGACCCGTTTAGGTAGCTTATGCTACTTTAACGCGTCGTTCGCGTGAAACGCGTTCGGACCGCTTAACTAGTCCTATGACAAGTAACATATGCCTTAACATGTCTAATATTGTTGTCAAATCAGTTTAGGTGTCAAAAGTTATGTTACATATGCTTAAAATGAATTTTGGCGTCAAAAGGGCATTTTGGTAATTTACCTAAGGCATATAAACTACCTATCATACAACTACTTAAACGAAGCGACCATAAGGTATAACCTCGGAAGGTTATTCCCTATATACTATGGTCACCTAATGTGCTTGGTCGGATCCTAATGATCGACCAAACGGGTCGGGTTCGAAAGTATAAGCGATTGTTTAGATCGCTTACCTTACGACCCTATATAAGCACTAAACTAAAAGTGACGAGCTAAGCATGTTAAAACATGCTTAACTAAGTTTAGAAAACTGGTTTGGTATCAAAACAAACGGTTTTGATACCTAAAAGTAGTTTGGTTACAAAATACGCAATAACACTGTGACACCCCGTTGAAATGTCCGCATTTGCACTAGCTTGTCAGTGGCTGCCTTAACTTTCGGGAGTCAGTGGCTGCCTTAACTTTCGGGACGAAAGTTCTTAAAACTTGGGGATAATGTGACACTCTAGGTTTTCCGAGCAAACATCTTGTAATAAATTAGTGCGTGTATATATATACGTATATATATATATATATATTAAATGGAAAGTGTTATTCTTCTCGTGCTATGTGTCAATAACGTGTACGTAATATATGTGTGTGTGTGTGTAAGGATACTTGTGAACCGAAACCATGAACCGACTCGAGACCACTCGGTCTCGAGTGAACGATTGGGCCGGTTGGGCTTTGCACATCTCGAAACCCACTCTCCTTAGCCCACTCGGAAACCTTTAGAGTGCACCTCTTGTTATATATAAACCTAAACCCTCACACTTTCTCCTTTCCACACTCTCCCTCACCCTCTCAACAAAACCATAACAAAATCATCTCCTCCTCCTCATCCTCGGATCAAACCGGCTACCACAAGGGATTCTCGGAGTTTGCTTGTAACCATCAATTGGAAGTTCTTTCATCAATCCTTCACACCTTCACACTTTGGAGTTCTAACCGGTTAGTGTTTTATTGTTGTCATGATCCTTAGGTGATATCTTTAGTACAAAGTGTGTCTTGAATGATGCATATGAACAATAAGATGCTTCTTTGATAATAATATGTGTATTTGAATGATAAATGAAGTAGATTGTTGTTTAAAATGATGAAGGATATAAGAACCGTGATGCCTTGACAATTTCTTGCACTATTGATATGAAACTTGTTAAGACTTGTTACTTGAATATTAGCTATGAATTGGCTTGAATAATGATATACAAAACCACAAATATCGAGTGTATGTTGATGATGACTAAATCGGTGATAATGTGCTAGATATAGGGCCGATGTTGATGACTAAATGGTATTTTGTTTTGTGGGTGAACATGCTTGCAAATGATGAACTGGATGAATGTGGGTTAAATATCATATGGATATTTGAATATGCTGTGTTTGATCCATTTTTATTAATAATTAGACAACAAAACATGTTATTGCAATATGGTTGGTTAGTACAAAATTACATGAAAACAGAATTCTATTGGATAGTACATTGG
Organism: Helianthus tuberosus; assembly: GCA_030545235.1. NCBI lineage: Eukaryota > Viridiplantae > Streptophyta > Magnoliopsida > Asterales > Asteraceae > Helianthus > Helianthus tuberosus. The sequence goes on along the minus strand of CM060387.1, from coordinate 113,766,945 downwards.
AACAGGGTCTAGAAGGATTCTTGTGCACGTATCCGAGGTTGCGACTCGAAACCCCCGGTTACGACTCGCAACCAAAACATGACAACTCGAGACTACGGCGGTTGCGACTCGAAACCAGGCCATGACAAGTCGAAACCTCCGGTTGCGACTCGAGACTGTGTGTTCTCGAGTCAAGACCTCCTGGTCTCGACTGGGCTGCTTGTCTCCGTTAATGGGCCAAGGACGTGTGGGCTGCGCATACCGTTCTATTTGGATTCTGTGAAGCTGTTAACTGTTAGTGTGATCTGATAGGCCCAATAACATTTGTGATTTGTATGATAGTTGTTGATGTTCACTGTTTCACTACTACGTATCAGAATAGGCCCGATAACTTGCTGGATGATCATGTGTTGTGTATGCTATGTGTTAGTTATGTGTAGATTATACGTGAATACTTGTACCCCAACTTGACCTGTATTGGTGACCATGCTAGGACGTGGTGACCAACGTGATTGACCAAGTAAATAATCTACCGAGCAACCCAAGGTGAGTTCACAACTAATAAAGCATGCGTTCCCGGTGGTTGGGAAACGGAAACTTAAGCAACGCTATCCCCTCGTAAGGGATACAAACCTACTTCTCTCCCCTTAAACGGGACTTTTAGTTAATTACTGTTTATACTGGATGCAACAAGCAACACTAAACAAAACTCTATCGCTCAAGTCCTCACTTCTTAATACCGATTAGTCGCCGGGGTCAGGCGAACGGGTTATTAGTTGATAGCGCTATTTAGGTCTCACCAACCTCACACCGTGCCCGCGTATGGGATCGGGCGTGAACTAATGTACTCTGGCAACCGTCAATGATGATAGAACATTGACAAACGGGGCACTCTACGGAAACGTACGGATGAATAGTATTCGGTATTGTAAAAACAGTTTAGTCGCTTACTTGTGGGGTAGCTCCCCATCGCATGTATAAACGGATAAATTAACTGTTGAAACAAGTTTTTGGTAATTAAAACTGGACAACTCGTGGACTCGCCAACAATTTTTGTTGATACCCTACTGCATGCTTTGCAGGTACCCAGTGACTCAGGAGCTTGCAGCTTGGGAAGTGTAGTGGTCGCCTAAACCCGCGTGTTGGGTTCTAATTTATTTGAACTATGAACTTTGTTTAAACTATTTTTCCTATGCTTCCGCTACTTACTTAACTGTTATTTGAACCTAAACATTCGAACTTTAAACTATGGTGTTTACTAACCATTATGGTTGGTGATCATTCTTACTATTATCCAATGCTCAGTATAATTGGTGGCTGGATCCTGGTCAGTCACGCCTCCAAGCGGTAGTACTCCGCATGTGGATTTTGGGGGTGTGACAGATTGGTATCAGAGCCATTGGTTATAGTGAACTTGGTTTTAAAAAGGAAAGTCTTTTGAGAAAAAAAAAACCAGACTATAACCTGTGACTCGTGACGACACTACACTCCAAGGGCAAGACTCAGCTTGTTAAACCTTATAGCTCGGATTTGTGTTTATTTGCTTGTTTATCCTAAGTTGACTGCCCTGCTATAAATACTAGTGTCACACCCCGACCACGTGGAACATACAAAACGTGGCGGAAATGTCGGGGAGTGTTGTAACAGAATTAATTGTTTCAAATCCATGGCAATTGAAGTTTCGTTTTATTGACTAAAAGTGTTACAATGTCTTAACAAACAGGAAATACAACATAATTAACTAGTCTTGCATCTTTTATTGTCACTAAAGCCCAAGTCTGCCTATGTGTATCTTGATCATCTTATGCAACAGTTCCTGAAAAACACATGTGAAAATAGGTACGTCAGCATAAAAATGCCTGTGAGATACATAGGTTTTGTGAAAATAGGTTTCATGACTTATGTTTGAGAAAATGTTTAGTCATGAACCTTGTTATTTGCTTTGCTTTGTAAATCATTTGAAAAACAATGAGTTCAGATGATAAGTATAAATAAATGTAAGGTTAAATGAATAACCAAGTAAAATATGTTTGCATAAGATAAGATGTTTATAAATCAATGTCTTGTGAAAAAGTATGTTATTTGTATAAAATGTTCTATGTCTCAAACTGAAATGATTCAAATAACGCTATGATATGTAATACCATACAAACACTTATATATAGGAAGTACCAGCGGCGTATCCACCATGCTTGTATCATATTACACACGCATCGTTACTTAATCACTTAATCAAACCAAACCAACCAATGTAAGAAGTCTATGTTTAAACCAATAGTCAAAAGTCCTTGTATAAACCATGTCAAATGTCTATGTCAAATATCCATGTCAAATGTCTATGTCAAATATGTCGTGTATGGCAAGTGAAATGTCTCAACTAAACCATATGCACAAAAACAAAGTATTGAAGTAAATCTTGGTTTAAATCAAAGTTATGTTTTGTGGGAAATGCATGATCAAATGTCAATCATGTTAAAATGTCTATGCCGAAATGTCTACGTCAAATACGGTTCACACGGTTCACAGATACAAACGGTTCACAGATATCAACGGATCACAGTCAAATGATTACAACGGTTCAATATGTAGTATAATGTGTTCATATGCTGGGTAAGCATATGCAACAGAAAAGCAATGTAGAACAATGTACTAAGTAATGCACACAATGGGCACACCTAGCAGGAAATGTCATGTAAAACAATGTACTAAGTAATGCACACTGTCACACCCCCAAAATCCACCTGCGGAGTATCACCGCTTGGAGGCGTGACTGACCAGGATCAAACCACTAATCATATTGAACAAGTAAATATTTAATGTAAAAGATCAACCAACACGATTAATATCCAAAACAAACATAGTTAAGTTATGAGCGGAAGCATAATGTTCAAAACCAAATCCAAAGTTTAATTATCCAAATGTTTAACATGGCACACCGCTGTCCATGTCCCACAACGACCCTTCCTTGTGCAAGCTCCAGCTAAGTACCTAAAGACCTGCAAAGCATGTAGTAACGAGTCAACAACTAGTTGAGTGAGTTCACGTTTGGTTGTCCAGTTTATAGTTATTCCGAAAACCCAGTTTGTTCTTTACCAGCTATCCAGCCGTGGGGGTTACCCCATAGTTCGAAAAACGTTTATTAGTTACCCATCCTTACGTTGGCTATTCCAGCCCGGCTCTATGGCCGTGGGGGCTACCCCATGTTTAATCCACCAGACTCGTTACATATCGACTACTAACGTTCGTCATGTTTAAGTGCCCTAACGTCTGTGTCTATCATCACTGACGTGCCATAGTCCATTAGTCCACGCCCGTCCTCTGCGGCACGGGGTGAGGTTTGTTAAACCTAATAGCGCTATTTAACTAATGACCCGTTCGCCATTGGCCTCGGCGATTAAGTCGATATAAAAATGGAGGGACTTCGTTGATAGAGTTCTAGTCTAGTATAGTTTAATACGTCTCAACCGGACGAGGAATCTATGTTCCTGGTTACGTCTCAACAGGACGAGGAATCCCTATTCCTTAACCCATTCCCAACCCCTGGGAACCCCATGCTTTGTAACGGAGTGTGAACTCACCTTGGTTTGCTCGGCAGATTACACAGAAAGGTCAAGTCTAGTAACTAGGGATCAACCACGTCCTAACACGATTATCATACAAGTCAGGTTCACGTTCAAGTTAAGCACATAAGTATCACATAGATGGCAAATAAGAAAACACATACGGATCATGGCAACATTCACCAACACGTTCAACAGTTAATAGCGTATTCAAACTTGGGCTCGCACAAGCTTTGTGGTCTTGTGCGAGTCATCCGTTGGAGCCCATTAATACCCGGCCCAAAGTCAAGAAACCCAAACCAAATCCGTAACTTTAACATAGCCCTAATAGTAAGTCTTGTGTGATTTAGCAATATACTCGGCCCAACAATTAGCTTAACAGTTTGTGCGACCACATTTACTTCCCAGCCCAAGTCTACGGCCCAACATTTAAACCAATAAAACCACTTGTGCGATTTAATAATGCTTGTGCGACTGAAGACATCTTGTGCGACCAAGATGTCTTGTGCGGTCCGTCTTATGCGCTTGACACTTGTGTGATCGGATCAGGTCTTGTACGACCTGATCTTGTGCGACAAGACTACATGTGGGAATAGATTTAAATATCCGAATATCTTGCCATTCGGTTACCACCAATTATCTATTTCCAAAATTACAATTAATCAATCAATAGTTTCATAAGTCAAAACCCTAATGATGTCTAACTGTTACTTCGGTTTCATCGTAACATCATCATTCACCCATCATACTACTAGAATTATCACAACACTAGCATGCAACCTAGATTATAGAGTACCATGTGTGATCTATATTGATTCACACATTCCTATGAGACTCACATGGCACTGACATCTCACATGAAGGTCTAAACTAGCCGATCACATGATTCTTGTATTTATTTGCATACCATCACTAATAATCCAAAAAGGGTTTATGCATATAATGGCCGACAATCTCATACACATGACTTCCCTACATCATCATGATAAACACCTATTCTAACATATCCTAAATCAAGCATTCGGTTCATCACATATGTACAAAAGCTCAAATATATACTTTAACTCATGATTGTAGTTTTTAGCACATGTCCACTAACAAGAACCCTATTCGACCACACCACAAAATTGTCATCAACTATTGTCAGATACTCCCATGTGTTTATCTAATCTATGTTGACTTTACAACACAATGACTCATATGAATTATCATGAATATCCTATAATACACATAAGCCGATTTTATGAACAATATAATCAACTCTTCGGATTCGAGTCAAATACATAGATGGCCGATTACATTCATAAATTCTTAATCACATAGTATTCAAAACAATCATAGCAAATCATCATCAATCATATCGAGCATATATGACACACATCATAATACCATCAAACAATAGTTAATCATACTAACCGAATAAAAAGGAACAAGAATTGATCCGAGAACTATGAACTTAGATGATGCGTGCGGCTGCCTTCGAGTTCGTGAGAGAGAGAGAAGAGCTAGGGTTTTGCAAGTTTGTTTTGGTAAAGTGTGAGATGGTTACCAACACCCCATGTTTAATCGATTAATGGGAGTGGGCCGAACCCAATCTTGGGCTGTCAAAGGTCCGAATACAAGTTGTGGCCCAAATGGCCTTGTGCGATCGGGTGAGTGTTGTGCGTTTGGGTCGTTCATATACGTACATACATACAACACAACATATAACACATAACATTCAATAAAATATCATTCCATTAAATCATCTAATTCACATAGTCACATAATGTTTACGTTGCATCAAGTACAAGATCGGTTTGGAAATACGAGTTGTCACATTATCCCCAAGTTGAAAGAAATTTCGTCCCGAAATTTAGCACGTACTCACTGAGGGAGCTAGTTAAGTTGCATGGTTTTCCTGGTTTTCCTGGGGTGTCACATCCTCCCCCCGTTGATCTGGAATTTCGTCCCGAAATTCCGTAGCTTCAGCCTCAGTGGTGGTTGTACCGGTTGCGAACAGTTGGGGATACTTTTGTTTCATCTGATCTTCGCGCTCCCAGGTGAACTCTGGGCCGCGACGTGAGTTCCAACGAACTCGAACGAGAGGTATTCTGGTATGCTTGAGGACCTTCACATCCCGGTCCGTGATCTCCACAGGTTCCTCGACGAATCGTAACTGCTCGTCGATCGTGAGCTCCTTTAAAGGAACTACGTGGGGCTCATCCGATAAACACTTTTTCAGGTTTGACACGTGGAAAACATTGTGAACTGCACTGAGTTCTGCTGGTAAATTCAGTCTGTAGGCCACCTTGCCTATTTTCTCAATGACTTCGAAGGGTCCAACGTATCGTGGATTTAGTTTGCCCCGTTTCCCAAAACGAACCACACCCTTCCAGGGTGAAACTTTGAGTAGCGCTCGATCCCCAACTTGGAATTCGAGTAGTTTCCTGTCTTTATCGGCGTAGAGTTTCTGACGCTCACGAGCTGCCGCCATTCGTTGTCGTATCTGAGCAATTTTCTCTGTTGTGTCAACTACATATTCTGGACCAATAATCTGACTATCCCCCACCTCTGCCCAACAAAGAGGTGACCGGCATTTACGCCCGTACAATGCCTCAAACGGAGCAGCTTTAATGCTGGTGTGGTAGCTATTGTTGTACGAAAATTCCACAAGTGGCAGATGCTTTTCCCAGCCGTTGCCAAAGTCAATTACACATGCCCTAAGCATGTCTTCGAGGGTCTGGATGGTACGTTCCGACTGCCCATCCGTTTGTGGGTGATAAGCTGTGCTCATGTCTAACCTTGAGCCAAAGGACTTGTGCATTGCTTGCCACAATTCTGATGTAAAACGTGCATCTCGATCCGAGATAATAGAGGTGGGCACCCCGTGCCTCGAGACAACTTCCTTTAGGTATACTTCTGCTAGAGTGGAGAACTTATCCGTTTCTTTGATAGCCAGGAAGTGAGCAGACTTTGTGAGTCGATCCACGATCACCCAAATAGTGTCGTTACCACGTTGTGATCTAGGCGGGCCAGTAACAAAATCCATGGAAATTTGCTCCCATTTCCATTGTGGTATCTCTGGTTGTTGAAGTGGGCCTGAAGGTTTCTGGTATTCCGCCTTGACTCTCGCACAAGTCAAGCACTTGCTAACGTACGTTGCTATGTGAGCCTTCATGCTAGGCCACCAGTATGTGGTTTTGATATCGTGGTACATTTTGTCCGAACCAGGGTGCACCGAGTAGCGAGACTTGTGTGCCTCATCCATCACAAGCTCTCGTAGGTTGCCATAAAATGGGACCCAAATGCGTCCTGTTACGTAGTAAGCACCGTCTTCCTTCTGTTCTAAGCGTTGCCTTGAGCCGCGTAGGGCTTCAGCCCTGACATTCTCTGGTTTCAATGCTTCTACCTGAGCGTTTCGTATTTGAGAAGGAAGGCTAGACTGTATAGTAAGTTGTAAAGCTCGTACGCGCTTAGGCGCAGTGTCCTTTCGACTGAGGGCGTCAGCCACAACATTGGCTTTGCCCGGGTGATACCTGATCGAGCATTCGTAATCGTTCAGCAGTTCGACCCATCGTCGTTGTCTCATATTAAGTTCTTTCTGTTTAAAGATGTGCTCAAGACTTCTGTGATCAGTGTAGATAGCACACTTGGTGCCATACAAGTAGTGTCGCCATATCTTAAGTGCAAAAACAACCGCTCCCAGCTCTAGATCGTGTGTAGTGTAGTTCTTCTCATGGACCTTGAGTTGGCGTGAAGCGTATGCTATAACTTTATCCCGCTGCATCAAAACACAACCAAGACCCTGAATAGATGCATCACAGTAAACCACGAAGTCATCTGTGCCCTCTGGCAATGAAAGGATAGGTGCACTACAAAGTCTATCCTTTAAGTGCTGAAACGCTATCTCCTGTGCGTTTCCCCAACGATAAACGACACCCTTCTGTGTTAGTGAAGTAAGAGGCTGAGCAATCTTAGAAAAATCCTTGATAAATCTCCTGTAGTAACCTGCCAATCCCAAGAATTGGCGAATTTCCGTTGGTGTACGAGGTGCAGGCCAGCTCTTGATTGACTCCACCTTGGATGGATCAACGTGAATCCCATCCTTGTTCACTACGTGGCCTAAGAAATGGACTTCACGAAGCCAGAAGTCACATTTTGAAAACTTGGCGTACAACTGTTCCCTTCGAAGTAGTTCCAAAATAAGCCGTAAGTGTTACTCATGTTCCTCCTGACTCTTCGAATAAATCAGGATGTCGTCGATGAAGACAATGACGAATTTGTCTAAGTAGGGCTTGCACACTCTATTCATCAAATCCATGAAGACGGCTGGTGCGTTTGTCATCCCAAAAGGCATGACCAAAAACTCATAGTGGCCATAACGGGTTCTAAAGGCTGTTTTAGAGACATCCTCTTCTCGGACTCTCAGCTGGTGATATCCTGATCTCAAATCGATCTTTGAATAGTAGCTCGACCCTTGTAGCTGGTCGAACAAATCGTCAATGCGTGGAAGAGGGTAACGATTCTTCACAGTCACCTTGTTCAATTCACGGTAGTCGATGCACATTCTGAACGTACCGTCTTTCTTCTTCACAAATAGCACTGGAGCTCCCCAGGGCGAAGAACTAGGACGAATAAAACCCTTATCTAAGAGTTCTTGTAATTGCGTAGATAGCTCTTTCAACTCTGATGGAGCTAGACGATACGGTGCACGAGCTATAGGTGCCGCTCCAGGAGCTAGCTCGATTTGGAACTCGACCTGACGATGAGGCGGGAGGCCAGGTAGTTCCTCAGGGAATACCTCAGGATAGTCGCGTACAATTGGAAAGTCTTCTATCTTTCTTTCTTTCTTCGAGGTGTCGGTAACGAGAGCCAGAAAGGCAGTGTGGCCCTTACGCAAACACTTTTGAGCCTTAAGGGAAGAAATGATGCTTGTAACAGCACCACTCTTGTCGCCACGAATCATAAGAGGTTCCTCACCTTGGCGCGGGATGCGGACAATCTTTTCGTTGCAAAGGATTTCAGCTTGATGTTGGGATAACCAGTCCATTCCAATGACAACGTCGAAACTACCCAGAGTGATAGGAAGGAGGTCGATTGAGAAAGTGTGATCAGCAAGAACGAGATTACAACCCTTGACTACGTGTGTGACCTCTAAACTCTTACCATTAGCTAACTCTACTTCGTGTTTGGGATTCAAAGGTGTTGGGGTACGCTTAAGCAGTTGACTAACTTTTTGGGACACATAACTAGTATCAGCACCCGAATCAAATAAGACAGTAACGTAAAAGTCGTCGAGAAGGAACTTACCCGTCACCACATTGGGATCATTCCTTGCTTCTCCATTACCAATAACGAACATACGACCCCTTGCCCCATTGCCATTGTTACCCCCATTGTTTCCATTCCCCTGATTGTTGTTGTTATTGTTGTTGTTCTGGTTCAGCTGGGGACAGTCTTTCTTGAAGTGGCCTTCAGCTCCACACTGAAAGCACCCCCTGTTGTTACCCGGTTGTTGCTGCTGCTGACGTTGATTTTGTGGGGCTCGCTGTTGTTGCCGATTTTGGTTCGCGGGAAACTGACTCCTACATTCTCTTGCAATATGACCAGGCTTGTTGCACCGATGACAGTTACTTCTGGTGCATGGCCCACTGTGATGTAGGTTACAACGATTACATTTGGGGTGATTTCCTTTGTATCCACCCTGGCTTTGGCTACCTGACGATTGCTGGCTAGGACTCTTATACTCTTCAGTTCTTCTCTGCTGCGACTGGGATTGAACAGATGTCGAACCTCTGCTTGAAGCTCCATCCCATTTACGTTTGTTATCACTGGGAGGTTCAGAAGTAGCTGTAGCTCTAATGCGTTTTGGTAACCTGTTTTGCTCCACCGCCTGATCAGTGAGACGGTGAGCCAGCTGAACAACCTGCTGATAAGTAGCGAGATTTGCTGAAGTCACATGGCTTTGGATCTCCGGCTTTAGGCCCTTAAGATATAGTTCGATGCGCTTAATTGGAGGGTCCACCATAGTAGGACACAGTAGTGCAAGCTCATTCGATCTCTTAGTATATGCCTCAATTTCCGACCCCGTCATCTTGAGGTTGAAAAACTCGACTTCCAGCTTATGAATGTCGTCACGCGTGCAGTATTCCTCTCTGATCATTTCCTTAAAATTGTTCCATGGGGTGGCGTTAGCAGCAACCAACCCCAGCATTTGCACTTGGGCGTTCCACCATGTGAGGGCTAAACCCTCGAGAGTGCCGGTAGCATATTTCACCCTGCGTGCCTCAGGGCATTCGCACATCTCGAATACAGACTCTAGTTTCTCAAACCAGTGGAGGAGACCAACTGCTCCTTCAGTGCCACTAAAAGTAGTGGGTCGGCAGTCCATGAAAGTTTTGAAGGTGCAAACAGGTGGCTGAGCATGTTGACCTGTTGTGGGTATAAGAAAGGACAAGGTTTAACACAAGGATAGATTCACGAGAGTAGGATCGAAAGATCCTAGTATGAGTTATAAACTGCAGGGTATACCTCCTGCCTGTGCGGCAGCAACTGCCTCAGCAACTCGTTCGTTAATGAGAGCCGTCAACTGGGCTTGAGTCATGTTGATGCGTCCAGACATGATCTTCATATCAAGGAAACATGGGTGAGAAGGGTTCGCGAATGTGCGATGACAGAAAAGAGTAAGCACACACGTGTTCAAGCAAGAGTAGCTATACTAGCTAAGCATATCATGAGCAAAGTTCTACGTAATCTAGCAAGTAGGCAATGTAAACATAATTTATATCACCTAGAATGTCGAGCCTTGCACGTGGAGTGAAGCGTCGTTGTGGATCGTAGAGCACTGTACAGGTTATAGTCTGGTTTTAACAAAAAACGTTTTCCTTTATTAAAACCAAGTTCTCTATAACCAATGGCTCTGATACCAATCTGTCACACCCCCAAAATCCACCTGCGGAGTATCACCGCTTGGAGGCGTGACTGACCAGGATCAAACCACTAATCATATTGAACAAGTAAATATTTAATGTAAAAGATCAACCAACACGATTAATATCCAAAACAAACATAGTTAAGTTATGAGCGGAAGCATAATGTTCAAAACCAAATCCAAAGTTTAATTATCCAAATGTTTAACATGGCACACCGCTGTCCATGTCCCACAACGACCCTTCCTTGTGCAAGCTCCAGCTAAGTACCTAAAGACCTGCAAAGCATGTAGTAACGAGTCAACAACTAGTTGAGTGAGTTCACGTTTGGTTGTCCAGTTTATAGTTATTCCGAAAACCCAGTTTGTTCTTTACCAGCTATCCAGCCGTGGGGGTTACCCCATAGTTCGAAAAACGTTTATTAGTTACCCATCCTTACGTTGGCTATTCCAGCCCGGCTCTATGGCCGTGGGGGCTACCCCATGTTTAATCCACCAGACTCGTTACATATCGACTACTAACGTTCGTCATGTTTAAGTGCCCTAACGTCTGTGTCTATCATCACTGACGTGCCATAGTCCATTAGTCCACGCCCGTCCTCTGCGGCACGGGGTGAGGTTTGTTAAACCTAATAGCGCTATTTAACTAATGACCCGTTCGCCATTGGCCTCGGCGATTAAGTCGATATAAAAATGGAGGGACTTCGTTGATAGAGTTCTAGTCTAGTATAGTTTAATACGTCTCAACCGGACGAGGAATCTATGTTCCTGGTTACGTCTCAACAGGACGAGGAATCCCTATTCCTTAACCCATTCCCAACCCCTGGGAACCCCATGCTTTGTAACGGAGTGTGAACTCACCTTGGTTTGCTCGGCAGATTACACAGAAAGGTCAAGTCTAGTAACTAGGGATCAACCACGTCCTAACACGATTATCATACAAGTCAGGTTCACGTTCAAGTTAAGCACATAAGTATCACATAGATGGCAAATAAGAAAACACATACGGATCATGGCAACATTCACCAACACGTTCAACAGTTAATAGCGTATTCAAACTTGGGCTCGCACAAGCTTTGTGGTCTTGTGCGAGTCATCCGTTGGAGCCCATTAATACCCGGCCCAAAGTCAAGAAACCCAAACCAAATCCGTAACTTTAACATAGCCCTAATAGTAAGTCTTGTGTGATTTAGCAATATACTCGGCCCAACAATTAGCTTAACAGTTTGTGCGACCACATTTACTTCCCAGCCCAAGTCTACGGCCCAACATTTAAACCAATAAAACCACTTGTGCGATTTAATAATGCTTGTGCGACTGAAGACATCTTGTGCGACCAAGATGTCTTGTGCGGTCCGTCTTATGCGCTTGACACTTGTGTGATCGGATCAGGTCTTGTACGACCTGATCTTGTGCGACAAGACTACATGTGGGAATAGATTTAAATATCCGAATATCTTGCCATTCGGTTACCACCAATTATCTATTTCCAAAATTACAATTAATCAATCAATAGTTTCATAAGTCAAAACCCTAATGATGTCTAACTGTTACTTCGGTTTCATCGTAACATCATCATTCACCCATCATACTACTAGAATTATCACAACACTAGCATGCAACCTAGATTATAGAGTACCATGTGTGATCTATATTGATTCACACATTCCTATGAGACTCACATGGCACTGACATCTCACATGAAGGTCTAAACTAGCCGATCACATGATTCTTGTATTTATTTGCATACCATCACTAATAATCCAAAAAGGGTTTATGCATATAATGGCCGACAATCTCATACACATGACTTCCCTACATCATCATGATAAACACCTATTCTAACATATCCTAAATCAAGCATTCGGTTCATCACATATGTACAAAAGCTCAAATATATACTTTAACTCATGATTGTAGTTTTTAGCACATGTCCACTAACAAGAACCCTATTCGACCACACCACAAAATTGTCATCAACTATTGTCAGATACTCCCATGTGTTTATCTAATCTATGTTGACTTTACAACACAATGACTCATATGAATTATCATGAATATCCTATAATACACATAAGCCGATTTTATGAACAATATAATCAACTCTTCGGATTCGAGTCAAATACATAGATGGCCGATTACATTCATAAATTCTTAATCACATAGTATTCAAAACAATCATAGCAAATCATCATCAATCATATCGAGCATATATGACACACATCATAATACCATCAAACAATAGTTAATCATACTAACCGAATAAAAAGGAACAAGAATTGATCCGAGAACTATGAACTTAGATGATGCGTGCGGCTGCCTTCGAGTTCGTGAGAGAGAGAGAAGAGCTAGGGTTTTGCAAGTTTGTTTTGGTAAAGTGTGAGATGGTTACCAACACCCCATGTTTAATCGATTAATGGGAGTGGGCCGAACCCAATCTTGGGCTGTCAAAGGTCCGAATACAAGTTGTGGCCCAAATGGCCTTGTGCGATCGGGTGAGTGTTGTGCGTTTGGGTCGTTCATATACGTACATACATACAACACAACATATAACACATAACATTCAATAAAATATCATTCCATTAAATCATCTAATTCACATAGTCACATAATGTTTACGTTGCATCAAGTACAAGATCGGTTTGGAAATACGAGTTGTCACACACACAATGGGCACACCTAGCAGGAAATGTCATGTAAAACAATGTACTAAGTAATGCACACAATGGGCACACCTAGCAGGAAATGTCATGTAAAACAATGTACTAAGTAATGCACACAATGGGCACACCTAGCATAAGATGCAATGAAATCATGTACTATAATGTACTAACAAACATAGTCGGTATATGATGTGAAAACAGGAAAGCATGAAAGTAACAAGTAGGCACATGTGTTCCACCCCAAAATAGTTTGGAAAACAGTAAAAGAGGGGTCTATGTACTCACCTGAGATTGCTCAGTAGTCCTTGAGTAACAACCAAACAATACTAGAGATCGCGGATATCAAACGGCACCTAGTATAGGTAGCTACATTAATAAACCGGACCTAAATCGGAAGATCGGGTAGCATTAGGGTTTGTAAACCAAACGAGTGTAGAGACTCGTGTCTTTTGGTTTTAACAAAGCCTACATACTAAAATGAAACTTAACCTAAGTGTCTACGGCCCATTACGACCCGTTTAGGTAGCTTATGCTACTTTAACGCGTCGTTCGCGTGAAACGCGTTCGGACCGCCTAACTAGTCCTATGACAAGTATTATATGCCTAACCATGTTTAATAATCAGTTATATGACAAAAGTTTAGGTTACATATGCTTAATTACCAATTATACATGAAAAGGGTATTCTGGTAATTTACCTAAGGCATATAAACTACCTATCATACAACTACTCAAACGATGTGACCATAGGGTATAACCTCGGAAGGTTATTCCCTACCTACTATGGTCACCTAATGTGTTTGGTCGGATCCTAATGATCGACCAAATGGGTCGGGTTCGAGGTATAAGCGATTTATTAGATCGCTTACCCTACGACCCTAGACAACGTGGTAATCAGTAGGCATAGTCCCAAGGGACTATGACCATCGTGATTACAATCACGTTGCGAAGTTCAAACGAACTTCGCATTGACCATTACTGGTCAACGCTGAAAGTCAAACAAAGTTTGACTTTCGGACTCGAAAAGCAATAAAAATAAGGAAAAGAACGAAAGAATACTTACGAAGGGTCCCCGAATGCTAATCTCGATCCAAGAACTCAGGTATGAAACAATGGTTTCAACTTAGAGCTCTCAAATCAAGATTCTAGTGAGAAATGAAGTTGGGGATGGATGGGTATTTATAGTAAACGGTCCACCGTTAAGATCGTTTGTCGAATATCGTGCCTTAATCTCATGCGTACACTTGTCGGAACCTTATGGTGGCTCATTTGGTCACTCACCATAAGAGATCAACATGTGGCAAAGTGATTAGGAGTGGGTAACAGCTGTTAACAGCTGGATTAGAAGTTTCTGATGTGCAGACATAAGCTTACGGACCTCAAAGCTGCCAATGTTGAGGTCCGTAAGGTAAAACTTTGGCAGATTTACAGTTTTGGTCCCTGCAGTGCAATCAGCCCATTTTCGACACGTTTAAGGCCCGTTAACCCCATTTCAAAGCTCTAAAATGAAGTTGAAGTATAGGGAACTTAAAATGTGCTCAAAAATATCTCGGATGTCGGTTCGTTTAGCCGTACAGTTGCGATGTTTGGTTAATTACGACGGAATGCGCATAAGCGCGAAAAACGAACCAAATGACGCGACGAATGGATTTTTCTTATGGCGAACACTAAAATATAATGTAGTCATGCTTACATAAATTTTTGGATGTCCAGATGTATTCAGAACGTAAGTTATGCGCGAAAATGCAAACTTGTGCACTTTTTGACACTTTTAGTCCCTGAATGACACAAAAGTTTATTTTAGCATACCGAACCCCTCAAAGCCTATTTCTAAGCTATGTAAAGGATATTTATGGTATGTTTAACTTATGGTCATGTTCCGGAATGTCCGTTACAGTTCAAATTGACATACTTTCGCAGTTTGTCAAGTTTAGTCCCTGTAAACGAATTAACTTTGATTTCACCACACCAAACCTTCCAAAACTTATATCTAAGTTATGTAAAGGTTATTTAAGGTATGTTAAGCCTATTTCACTATTCCGGAGTGTTTGTTGCATTAAACTGGTTATATTTACGCATTAGTGCGCGTATAACCTTCCAGAAAGCGATATAGTGATTGAAATCGAACAAGAATTGATATGTGTAAATGATACACATATTTTTACAAATCCCAAGTATGAAATACAATATTTCACTGGGTGGGCATTTGTTTGATGGTTGAAAAGACACAGGTGTTACAGTCTCCCCTACTTTAGGAAATTTCGTCCCGAAATTAATTCGTAGGAGTCTGTCTATGACTTTGTTTCAAATAGTCATCAAAGATATGTAAAGCATAATCTGATTATTTTCCTCAACGGATATTTTTCAGAAGCGAAAATGAACGAACAGAGTCATTTTCTTCAACGGGTTCTTCGGAAATGGAAAATAAAGGAATAAACTAAACGGATATACATTTCCCTCAACGGATATTCTTCAGAACGAAAATGAACAAACGGGGTCATTTTCCTCAACGGTTTGTTCTTCAGAATTTGAAATGAAAGAAAAATCAACGGATATTCATTTCTCTCAACGGATATTCTTCAGAACGAAAATGAACAAACGGGGTCATTTTCCTCAACGGTTTGTTCTTCAGAATTTGAAATGAAAGAAAAATCAACGGATATTCATTTCTCTCAACGGATATTCTTCAGAACGAAAATGAACAAACGGGGTCATTTTCCTCAACGGTTTGTTCTTCAGAATTTGAAATGAAAGAAAAATCAACGGATATTCATTTCCTCAACGGATAAATCTTCAGAAACGAAAATGAACTAACGGAGTCATTTTCAACGGTTATTTCCTCAGAGTTGGAAATGAAGGATTACACAACGGATATTCATTTCCTCAACGGATAAATCTTTAGAAACGAAAATGAACTAACGGAGTCATTTTCAACGATTATTTCCTCAGAGTTGGAAATGAAGGATTACACAACGGATATTCATTTCCTCAACGGATAAATCTTCAGAAATGAAAATGAACTAACGGAGTCATTTTCAACGGTTATTTCCTCAGAGTTGGAAATGAAGGATTACACAACGGATATTCATTTCCTCAACGGATATTCTTTAGAACGAAAATGAATGGATAATTCATTTTCCTCAACGGTTATTCTTCAGAATGGAAATGAAAAGATAAACAACGGATATTCATTTCCTCAACGGATATTCTTTAGAACGAAAATGAATGGATAATTCATTTTCCTCAACGGTTATTCTTCAGAATGGAAATGAAAAGATAAACAACGGATATTCATTTCCTCAACGGATATTCTTTAGAACGAAAATGAATGGATAATTCATTTTCCTCAACGGTTATTCTTCAGAATGGAAATGAAAATATAAACAACGGATATTCATTTCCTCAACGGATATTCTTCAGAAGTGAAAAATGAATGGATAATTCATTTTCCTCAACGGATGCTTCATCAGAATTGGAAATGAATAGGGTTAACTCTTGATACATGATAGAACTTGCTGTGATTTCTGTGCACTAAATTCCATAATTATGTATGCATCCATAATTACGTAATTCCTTGCACAGTCCGCACAGTTTGTTTTGAAATGTTGTGGGGAAAGATATCAAACCTGAGATGAGAGTGACTAGACTACCATAGGGTCCTTTTAATTAGATCAACAGAGGATCTTCTTAATTAGGCCACTAAGGAGTCCTTTCAGCTATATCATCACATGATATCCCTAACCAGATTTTTGGATCAATCTGTTTAACTAGACCACTAAAGGGGTCTAATTATGAAGTAGTACATTATAATCCAAGGGACTTTAACTACAACGTAGAAGTCCATTAAGGATTTAAGTAGTACCTTTGGGTATCCTACTATGAATCTCTTGCACAAAGATATGTAAGATTTTACGAGGATTTGAATAACATAAATTGGATCACATGACACATAAAGGATAACACATAAGCACATAACCACATAATTGTTTAATTGTTATTATCTTGTTATTGATTGCTATTAACTTGGCGCCTCGTACATCGTTTCTCTTGGAAGAAACGGGTACTTAGGATTTTCGTGGAAACGCAAGAGATTATACAAGGGAAGAAATTTGGAAGTAGTCTGTTCTTCAAGGAATGCGGTTCCTTGATTGTCGGTATTGTAGGGGATATGTTTATACATGCAACCACATAAACATATTGAAATGTAAATGAAAGATTTATTTATAAACAACAATAACAACAACTGTTTCATAGATTGTGATAAAAGAAAATAATACACAAGGCTCGATTATTTTCTAAACAGCGTTATCTTCTGTCGGTCAGATACTCATCCCTGCGCTGGATTTGCATCAGCAAGTCTTGGGCAATTTCTACTAAAATGGCCCATCTCGCCACAGTTGTAGCAAGATCCCAGTGGGAAACGAGCTTGAGCAGGATTGTTGTTAATCTGATTTGGTGCTGCTGCTATTGGGCAAACCCTCGCTGTATGACCTATAAGTCCGCAAACTTGGCATGTGCGGCACTTCACACCAGCATGATGATGTAGGCCACATTGGTTGCACATGTGTGCAGTTCCTTTGTAGGGTTTCCTGGCAGGGGGTTGAGCTGGTTGGTTGGGGACGGCTTGATCATTGTGAGCGACCACGGCGAAGTTCTGAGAAGCCTTTCGCTTCTTTGACTTCTTAGAGGATCCAGTCTGTTCATCCATGGTCTTTGATTCCTCGATTGGTTTCGATTCCTCGACCAGTTTCTTGTCACCCTTTCGGAAAAGCTTACGTTTCCTGATCTGCGATTCAGTCAAGGTTGCAGATAACTCAATGGCCTGCCTAACAGTAGTAGGGTTGCTACCAGTTAAAATGTCTTGTATTGAGTCGGGAAGGCCATCAATGTACTTTTCGATCGCCTTATCCAAAGGCGTGACCATGTTTGGGCATAACAGACTTAACTCCTCATAACGGTCCGTGTAGGCTCGATGCTCACCGCTGACTTGCTTAAGATCATCAAATTCCCTTTCCAAAGCCCTGATCTCGTGACGAGGACAGAACTCCTTCATCATGAGAGCCCTAAGTTCGGCCCATGTCTGTGCTAGAGCAACTTCTGCACCACGATCTCTCATAACCCCATTCCACCACGTAAGGGCTCTCTTCTGGAACACACTCGAAGCAAACTCGACCTTGCGATTGTCAGGACACTGCACATGGCGGAAAGTATTCTCAATGCTCTCAAACCATTGAAGAAGCCCAGTCGCTCCCTCAGAACCACTAAACTTGAGTGGTTTCGCCGAGTTAAAACTCTTGAAGTTGCACGGACCATTGTTGTTGTTGTTGACTTGATTCCATTGAGCAAAGAGGTTTGGGAATTGAGCAGCCATTTGCTGCGCAATGATTTCTGCCAATTCGGCAGTCGCTATCTGGCTTTCGCGTCGAGGAGGCATTCTAAAAGAGGAAACATGAAATGAAACGAGTGAGAGGATTAGACGAAAAGAATGAGATGAAACAAATCTGATGAAAACAAGGATAGTGGTCATTTGTTTGTTACTACAAAGCAACAAACGACACACAGTGAAAAGTAAATAGGTCAAAAATAATGTATTGCGAAGATATGCTCGCCTATAAGTGAACACTCATTCCAAGAATTCCCAGGTAAGCACAACTGGTCTCGCGTCTGATGAGATGTATACGAAGTGCTTGCCTAGACAGAAAACTCAGAATACAGGCATTCACCCTTCCAGTTTGCACGTGTTCACATTATTTAAAACCCAAAACCTTGACGAGATTTTTGAAAACTCAAAGGGGTTCAAAACCTTACAATAGAGGGTTCAAAACCTAGTAATTAATCATCCTAGAACAGATGATTAGTTTTCAAAGTGGTTTCGAAAAATTATGTTCTTGTTGTGGTAGTCTCCTAAGGATAGGTGACGGTATTGTTTTATGACTAAACGCAAGTAAACTCGCGTTAGGGTCCTAAGAAGGTTATAGACTAGGTCAAAGCATTACTAATAACCTAATTCCCTATAACCATTGGCTCTGATACCATCTTTTCTGTCACACCCCGACCACGTGGAACATACAAAACGTGGCGGAAATGTCGGGGAGTGTTGTAACAGAATTAATTGTTTCAAATCCATGGCAATTGAAGTTTCGTTTTATTGACTAAAAGTGTTACAATGTCTTAACAAACAAGAAATACAACATAATTAACTAGTCTTGCATCTTTTATTGTCACTAAAGCCCAAGTCTGCCTATGTGTATCTTGATCATCTTATGCAACAGTTCCTGAAAAACACATGTGAAAATAGGTACGTCAGCATAAAAATGCCTGTGAGATACATAGGTTTTGTGAAAATAGGTTTCATGACTTATGTTTGAGAAAATGTTTAGTCATGAACCTTGTTATTTGCTTTGCTTTGTAAATCATTTGAAAAACAATGAGTTCAGATGATAAGTATAAATAAATGTAAGGTTAAATGAATAACCAAGTAAAATATGTTTGCATAAGATAAGATGTTTATAAATCAATGTCTTGTGAAAAAGTATGTTATTTGTATAAAATGTTCTATGTCTCAAACTGAAATGATTCAAATAACGCTATGATATGTAATACCATACAAACACTTATATATAGGAAGTACCAGCGGCGTATCCACCATGCTTGTATCATATTACACACGCATCGTTACTTAATCACTTAATCAAACCAAACCAACCAATGTAAGAAGTCTATGTTTAAACCAATAGTCAAAAGTCCTTGTATAAACCATGTCAAATGTCTATGTCAAATATCCATGTCAAATGTCTATGTCAAATATGTCGTGTATGGCAAGTGAAATGTCTCAACTAAACCATATGCACAAAAACAAAGTATTGAAGTAAATCTTGGTTTAAATCAAAGTTATGTTTTGTGGGAAATGCATGATCAAATGTCAATCATGTTAAAATGTCTATGCCGAAATGTCTACGTCAAATACGGTTCACACGGTTCACAGATACAAACGGTTCACAGATATCAACGGATCACAGTCAAATGATTACAACGGTTCAATATGTAGTATAATGTGTTCATATGCTGGGTAAGCATATGCAACAGAAAAGCAATGTAGAACAATGTACTAAGTAATGCACACAATGGGCACACCTAGCAGGAAATGTCATGTAAAACAATGTACTAAGTAATGCACACAATGGGCACACCTAGCAGGAAATGTCATGTAAAACAATGTACTAAGTAATGCACACAATGGGCACACCTAGCATAAGATGCAATGAAATCATGTACTATAATGTACTAACAAACATAGTCGGTATATGATGTGAAAACAGGAAAGCATGAAAGTAACAAGTAGGCACATGTGTTCCACCCCAAAATAGTTTGGAAAACAGTAAAAGAGGGGTCTATGTACTCACCTGAGATTGCTCAGTAGTCCTTGAGTAACAACCAAACAATACTAGAGATCGCGGATATCAAACGGCACCTAGTATAGGTAGCTACATTAATAAACCGGACCTAAATCGGAAGATCGGGTAGCATTAGGGTTTGTAAACCAAACGAGTGTAGAGACTCGTGTCTTTTGGTTTTAACAAAGCCTACATACTAAAATGAAACTTAACCTAAGTGTCTACGGCCCATTACGACCCGTTTAGGTAGCTTATGCTACTTTAACGCGTCGTTCGCGTGAAACGCGTTCGGACCGCCTAACTAGTCCTATGACAAGTATTATATGCCTAACCATGTTTAATAATCAGTTATATGACAAAAGTTTAGGTTACATATGCTTAATTACCAATTATACATGAAAAGGGTATTCTGGTAATTTACCTAAGGCATATAAACTACCTATCATACAACTACTCAAACGATGTGACCATAGGGTATAACCTCGGAAGGTTATTCCCTACCTACTATGGTCACCTAATGTGTTTGGTCGGATCCTAATGATCGACCAAATGGGTCGGGTTCGAGGTATAAGCGATTTATTAGATCGCTTACCCTACGACCCTAGACAACGTGGTAATCAGTAGGCATAGTCCCAAGGGACTATGACCATCGTGATTACAATCACGTTGCGAAGTTCAAACGAACTTCGCATTGACCATTACTGGTCAACGCTGAAAGTCAAACAAAGTTTGACTTTCGGACTCGAAAAGCAATAAAAATAAGGAAAAGAACGAAAGAATACTTACGAAGGGTCCCCGAATGCTAATCTCGATCCAAGAACTCAGGTATGAAACAATGGTTTCAACTTAGAGCTCTCAAATCAAGATTCTAGTGAGAAATGAAGTTGGGGATGGATGGGTATTTATAGTAAACGGTCCACCGTTAAGATCGTTTGTCGAATATCGTGCCTTAATCTCATGCGTACACTTGTCGGAACCTTATGGTGGCTCATTTGGTCACTCACCATAAGAGATCAACATGTGGCAAAGTGATTAGGAGTGGGTAACAGCTGTTAACAGCTGGATTAGAAGTTTCTGATGTGCAGACATAAGCTTACGGACCTCAAAGCTGCCAATGTTGAGGTCCGTAAGGTAAAACTTTGGCAGATTTACAGTTTTGGTCCCTGCAGTGCAATCAGCCCATTTTCGACACGTTTAAGGCCCGTTAACCCCATTTCAAAGCTCTAAAATGAAGTTAAAGTATAGGGAACTTAAAATGTGCTCAAAAATATCTCGGATGTCGGTTCGTTTAGCCGTACAGTTGCGATGTTCGGTTAATTACGACGGAATGCGCATAAGCGCGAAAAACGAACCAAATGACGCGACGAATGGATTTTTCTTATGGCGAACACTAAAATATAATGTAGTCATGCTTACATAAATTTTTGGATGTCCAGATGTATTCAGAACGTAAGTTATGCGCGAAAATGCAAACTTGTGCACTTTTTGACACTTTTAGTCCCTGAATGACACAAAAGTTTATTTTAGCATACCGAACCCCTCAAAGCCTATTTCTAAGCTATGTAAAGGATATTTATGGTATGTTTAACTTATGGTCATGTTTCGGAATGTCCGTTACAGTTCAAATTGACATACTTTCGCAGTTTGTCAAGTTTAGTCCCTGTAAACGAATTAACTTTGATTTCACCACACCAAACCTTCCAAAACTTATATCTAAGTTATGTAAAGGTTATTTAAGGTATGTTAAGCCTATTTCACTATTCCGGAGTGTTTGTTGCATTAAACTGGTTATATTTACGCATTAGTGCGCGTATAACCTTCCAGAAAGCGATATAGTGATTGAAATCGAACAAGAATTGATATGTGTAAATGATACACATATTTTTACAAATCCCAAGTATGAAATACAATATTTCACTGGGTGGGCATTTGTTTGATGGTTGAAAAGACACAGGTGTTACAACTAGTGTGCCTGATTAGATAGATACACATTTCTCTTCTACTTCATTCTCGCTACGTTACAACATCACACTCATACTGTGTTTTCTGGTTATGAAGACAATGAGTGGACGCGGAAGAGGAAGCGTTAACATGACTCAGGCTCAATTCGCTAACTTGCTCAACACGGTGGCTGCAGCTTTCGCAGCTCACCCTGGAGGTAAACTCGTTACTTTAGGATGTTTAGATCCTACCCCCACATCGTCTTTCCACCTCTAAACCTATTCGCTTCACTTCTCGCAACAGGTCAGCCTGCGCCCGCACAGCCACGTGTTTGTACTTTCAAAACCTTCATGGATGGCAAGCCTCTCCCTTTCAACGGCACTGAGGGTGCCATAGGCCTCCTGCACTGGATTGAAAAGGCCGAAGCTGTCTTCGCTATCTGCGAGTGTCCCCCTGCTAACTGGGTTAAGTACGCAACTGGTACGCTTGAAGGAAACGCACTTTCGTGGTGGAAAGCACAGATTCAGATGCTTGGTCTGGAAACTGCTAATGCTACTGCATGGGAAGATTTCAAGGACATGATCAAAGAGGAGTACTGTCACAGGGATGACATCCACAAACTCGAGAACGAGTACTATGCGCTCAAAATGGTTGGATCGGAGATTGAGACCTACACTAAGCAGTCCAACGACTATGCTGCACTTTGCCCAAACATGTCTCGACCTATGTATCGAAGGATTGAATTGTACATCAAAGGCTTGGTCCCAGAAATCAGAAGTCATGTAACCTCAGCCAACCTCAACACTATACAGCCCGTGGTTCGCCTTGCTCACAAACTCACCAATCAGGCTGTGGAAGAGGGCAAGCTGCCCAAGAGGATCGGCACTACTGCTGGAACTTCTAGCGATAACAAACGAAAGTGGGATGGAAGT
Source organism: Helianthus tuberosus (assembly GCA_030545235.1). Taxonomy (NCBI): domain Eukaryota; kingdom Viridiplantae; phylum Streptophyta; class Magnoliopsida; order Asterales; family Asteraceae; genus Helianthus; species Helianthus tuberosus. The sequence continues at coordinate 113,743,567 of CM060387.1, read as the reverse complement.
CAGGGAAAGGATGCCAACCCCACTCAGGCCCCAGTTCAACAAAGGAAGACTGAAAACAACAAAGGCCCTCAGCAACAGGGTGGCTATCGGGGAAACCACCCTAAGTGTAACAAATGTAACCGACATCACAGTGGGCCATGCGGAAAAGGTCAATGTCAGCGATGCAACAAGATGGTGCATGAAGCCAAAGACTGCCGAAGCCAGTTCCCAGCTAGGCAGAATCAGCAACAACCACAGCAACAGCAGCAACAAGGAAACAACCGTGGGTGCTTCAAGTGTGGAGCAACGGGGCACATACGAAAGGATTGCCCTGAACTGAATCAAAACAACAACAATCAGGGTGCTGGGAACAATAACAACAATGCTGGAAATGGTGCTAGAGGAAAAGCTTTTGTGATTGGAGCTGGGGAAGCAAGGAATGACCCCAACGTTGTGGCGGGTAAGTTCCTACTTAATGATCGTTATGTTTCCGTACTATTTGATTCTGGAGCAGATGCTAGTTATGTATCCCTACGTATTAGAAAGAAACTTAAGCTCACTCTTACGCCGCTAAGCTCTAAGCACACCGTTGAAATAGCTAATGGTAGAAACCTCGAGGCCTCACACATAATTCGTGACTGCAAATTAGAGTTGTCTGGTCAGACCTTCTGTATCGATCTCTTCCCCATCATTCTTGGAAGCTTCGACGTCATCATTGGTATGGATTGGTTATCCAAACATCGAGCCGAAATCCTCTGCCAAGAGAAAGCTATTCGTATTCCCCGTCCCCCTGGCAAACCTCTTATAGTGCAAGGTGACAAGAGCGGAGAAGTCACGGGCATCATTTCATTCTTAAAGGCCCAGAAGTATCTACGAAAAGGGCACACCGCTATCTTAGCACTCATTACCGACACACAGAAAGTGGAAAACAGGATTGAAGATTTTCCAGTTGTACGCGACTATCCTGAGGTATTCCCGGAGGAACTACCTGGACTCCCTCCTCACCGTCAGGTCGAATTTCAAATCGAGCTAGCTCCCGGAGCAGCGCCTATAGCTCGTGCACCTTATCGATTAGCCCCCGCGGAGCTCAAGGAGCTTTCTACTCAACTACAAGAACTTTTGGACAAAGGTTTTATCCGTCCTAGTTCATCACCCTGGGGAGCCCCAGTGCTCTTCGTCAAAAAGAAAGATGGCTCATACCGAATGTGCATTGACTACCGCGAACTTAACAAGGTTACCATCAAGAATCGTTATCCACTTCCCCGTATCAACGACCTGTTCGACCAGCTGCAAGGATCGAGCTATTATTCCAAGATCGATCTGCGATCGGGTTATCACCAGCTGAGAGTCCGCGATGAGGACATCTCTAAGACTGCTTTCAGAACCCGCTATGGTCACTACGAATTCCTTGTTATGCCTTTCGGAATGACCAACGCACCTGCGATCTTCATGGATCTCATGAACCGAGTATGCAAACCCTACCTCGACAAGTTCGTAATTGTGTTTATCGACGACATCCTAATCTACTCGAAGAGCCAAGAGGAGCATGAACAACACCTACGTCTTATTCTCGAACTCCTTCGCAATGAGCAACTGTACGCCAAATTCTCGAAATGTGATTTCTGGCTTAGAGAAGTCCATTTCCTTGGGCACATCGTCAATCAGGAAGGGATTCATGTTGACCCCGCTAAGATTGAGTCCATTAAGAATTGGCCTGTACTTAAGACTCCGACCGAAGTTCGCCAATTCTTGGGATTGGCAGGATACTATCGAAGATTTATCAAGGGATTCTCTAAGATCGCTCAACCACTTACGGCCCTCACTCAGAAGGGTGTTACTTACAAATGGAGCGATGCTCAGGAATCTGCCTTCAAGGAACTAAAGAAAAATCTTTGTAGTGCTCCTATTCTTTCCTTACCTGAAGGTACCGACGACTTTGTTGTTTACTGCGATGCTTCTATTCAAGGGCTTGGTTGCGTGTTGATGCAACGCGAGAAAGTTATTGCTTACGCTTCGCGACAACTCAAGACCCACGAACGGAACTACACGACGCACGACTTAGAATTCGGAGCTGTGGTCTTCGCGCTCAAGCTTTGGAGACACTACTTGTACGGCACCAAGTGCACGATTTACACTGATCACAAGAGCCTCCAGCACATAATGGGACAAAAGGAGTTGAATATGCGGCAACGCCGATGGGTCGAGCTCCTAAATGACTACGAGTGTGCAATTAAATACCATCCAGGCAAGGCTAATGTGGTAGCCGATGCCCTCAGCAGAAAGGAGACCAAGCCCAAGCGTGTTCGTGCCTTACAGCTCACTATCCACTCGAACCTCCCTAATCAAATTCGGAATGCTCAGGTTGAAGCATTGAAAGCCGAGAACATCAGGGCTGAGTCCCTGCGAGGATCGAGACAACGAATGGAACAAAAAGAAGACGGCGCCTACTACGTAGCCGGGCGCATATGGGTTCCGCTTTATGGAAATTTACGTGACCTTGTGATGGATGAAGCCCATAAGTCCCGTTACTCAGTACATCCGGGTTCAGATAAGATGTACCACGACTTTAGGGCTACCTATTGGTGGCCTGGCATGAAAGCCCACATAGCAACCTATGTCAGAAAATGTTTAACTTGTGCAAGAGTCAAGGCTGAGTATCAGAAACCATCAGGCCTACTCCAACAGCCAGAGATCCCGCAATGGAAATGGGAGCAGATTTCCATGGATTTTGTTACTGGCCTGCCTAGGTCTCAACGCGGAAATGACACTATTTGGGTAATAGTGGATCGCTTAACTAAGTCTGCACACTTTTTGGCTATCAAAGAAACAGACAAGTTCTCTACCCTAGCAGAGGTATACTTAAAAGAAGTGGTTTCGAAGCACGGAGTGCCTACCTCTATTATTTCTGATCGAGATGCACGTTTTACTTCTGAATTGTGGCAAGCTATGCACAAATCTTTTGGCTCGCGTTTAGACATGAGCACCGCTTATCATCCGCAAACGGATGGGCAGTCTGAACGCACCATCCAAACCCTCGAAGACATGCTTAGGGCATGCGTGATCGATTTTGGCAAGAATTGGGAGAAGCACCTACCGTTGGTGGAATTCTCCTACAACAACAGCTACCACACCAGCATTCAGGCAGCACCCTTTGAGGCATTGTACGGTCGTAAATGTCGATCGCCTCTCTGCTGGGCGGAGGTTGGTGACAGCCAGATCACAGGCCCGGAACATGTAGTCGACACCACAGAAAAGATTGCCCAGATTAGGCAACGCATGGCGGCAGCTCGTGACCGTCAAAAGCACTACGCTGACAAAGATAGGAAACCGCAAGAGTTCCAGGTTGGTGAACGGGCTCTACTTAAGGTCTCACCCTGGAAGGGTGTGGTTCGTTTTGGAAAACGGGGCAAGCTTAATCCAAGATATGTCGGACCCTTTGAAGTTACCGAAAAGATCGGTACGGCCGCTTACAGGTTGAATCTGCCTGAAGAACTGAGTGCTGTGCACAATGTCTTCCACGTGTCTAATCTGAAGAAGTGTCTATCAGATGAAACACTCGTCATTCCTTACAAGGAACTTACTATTGACGAACGGCTACACTTTACTGAGGAACCGATTGAGATCACGGACCGTGAAATCAAAACCCTCAAACGTAGCCAGATACCCCTCGTACGAGTTCGTTGGAACTCACGCCGTGGCCCAGAGTTTACCTGGGAGCGGGAAGACCAGATGAAGCGCAAGTATCCCCAACTGTTCCCAAGTGAAACTCCCAGCACTGAAGCTACGACCGAATTTCGGGACGAAATTCCAAATTAACGGGGGGATGATGTGACACCCCTTTGAAATGTCCGCATTTGCACTAGCTTGTCAGTGGCTGCCTTAACTTTCGGGAGTCAGTGGCTGCCTTAACTTTCGGGACGAAAGTTCTTAAAACTTGGGGATAATGTGACACTCTAGGTTTTCCGAGCAAACATCTTGTAATAAATTAGTGCGTGTATATATATACATATATATATATATTAAATGGAAAGTGTTATTCTTCTCGTGCTATGTGTCAATAACGTGTACGTAATATATGTGTGTGTGTGTGTAAGGATACTTGTGAACCGAAACCATGAACCGACTCGAGACCACTCGGTCTCGAGTGAACGATTGGGCCGGTTGGGCCTTGCACATCTCGAAACCCACTCTCCTTAGCCCACTCGGAAACCTTTAGAGTGCACCTCTTGTTATATATAAACCTAAACCCTCACACTTTCTCCTTTCCACACTCTCCCTCACCCTCTCAACAAAACCATAACAAAATCATCTCCTCCTCCTCATCCTCGGATCAAACCGGCTACCACAAGGGATTCTCGGAGTTTGCTTGTAACCATCAATTGGAAGTTCTTTCATCAATCCTTCACACCTTCACACTTTGGAGTTCTAACCGGTTAGTGTTTTATTGTTGTCATGATCCTTAGGTGATATCTTTAGTACAAAGTGTGTCTTGAATGATGCATATGAACAATAAGATGCTTCTTTGATAATAATATGTGTATTTGAATGATAAATGAAGTAGATTGTTGTTTAAAATGATGAAGGATATAAGAACCGTGATGCCTTGACAATTTCTTGCACTATTGATATGAAACTTGTTAAGACTTGTTACTTGAATATTAGCTATGAATTGGCTTGAATAATGATATACAAAACCACAAATATCGAGTGTATGTTGATGATGACTAAATCGGTGATAATGTGCTAGATATAGGGCCGATGTTGATGACTAAATGGTATTTTGTTTTGTGGGTGAACATGCTTGCAAATGATGAACTGGATGAATGTGGGTTAAATATCATATGGATATTTGAATATGCTGTGTTTGATCCATTTTTATTAATAATTAGACAACAAAACATGTTATTGCAATATGGTTGGTTAGTACAAAATTACATGAAAACAGAATTCTATTGGATAGTACATTGGAACAGGGTCTAGAAGGATTCTTGTGCACGTATCCGAGGTTGCGACTCGAAACCCCCGGTTACGACTCGCAACCAAAACATGACAACTCGAGACTACGGCGGTTGCGACTCGAAACCAGGCCATGACAAGTCGAAACCTCCGGTTGCGACTCGAGACTGTGTGTTCTCGAGTCGAGACCTCCTGGTCTCGACTGGGCTGCTTGTCTCCGTTAATGGGCCAAGGACGTGTGGGCTGCGCATACCGTTCTATTTGGATTCTGTGAAGCTGTTAACTGTTAGTGTGATCTGATAGGCCCAATAACATTTGTGATTTGTATGATAGTTGTTGATGTTCACTGTTTCACTACTACGTATCAGAATAGGCCCGATAACTTGCTGGATGATCATGTGTTGTGTATGCTATGTGTTAGTTATGTGTAGATTATACGTGAATACTTGTACCCCAACTTGACCTGTATTGGTGACCATGCTAGGACGTGGTGACCAATGTGATTGACCAAGTAAATAATCTACCGAGCAACCCAAGGTGAGTTCACAACTAATAAAGCATGTGTTCCCGGTGGTTGGGAAACGGAAACTTAAGCAACGCTATCCCCTCGTAAGGGATACAAACCTAATTCTCTCCCCTTAAACGGGACTTTTAGTTAATTACTGTTTATACTGGATGCAACAAGCAACACTAAACAAAACTCTATCGCTCAAGTCCTCACTTCTTAATACCGATTAGTCGCCGGGGTCAGGCGAACGGGTTATTAGTTGATAGCGCTATTTAGGTCTCACCAACCTCACACCGTGCCCGCGTATGGGATCGGGCGTGAACTAATGTACTCTGGCAACCGTCAATGATGATAGAACATTGACAAACGGGGCACTCTACGGAAACGTATGGATGAATAGTATTCGGTATTGTAAAAACAGTTTAGTCGCTTACTTGTGGGGTAGCTCCCCATCGCATGTATAAACGGATAAATTAACTGTTGAAACAAGTTTTTGGTAATTAAAACTGGACAACTCGTGGACTCGCCAACAATTTTTGTTGATACCCTACTGCATGCTTTGCAGGTACCCAGTGACTCAGGAGCTTGCAGCTTGGGAAGTGTAGTGGTCGCCTAAACCCGCGTGTTGGGTTCTAATTTATTTGAACTATGAACTTTGTTTAAACTATTTTTCCTATGCTTCCGCTACTTACTTAACTGTTATTTGAACCTAAACATTCGAACTTTAAACTATGGTGTTTACTAACCATTATGGTTGGTGATCATTCTTACTATTATCCAATGCTCAGTATAATTGGTGGCTGGATCCTGGTCAGTCACGCCTCCAAGCGGTAGTACTCCGCATGTGGATTTTGGGGGTGTGACAAACACGCATTTTGGCCGAAACTACGACTCGTCACTGAGCCTAGATAACGTGGTAATCAGTAGGTATAGTCATTAGGGACTATAACCATCGTGATCACGCTCACGTTATGAAGTTCAAACGAACTTCGCATTGACCATAAACTGGTCAATGCAGAAAGTCAAACAAAGTTTGACTTGCGGACACGAAAAGCAATAAAAGAACGAAGGAACACTTACAAAGGGTCCCCGCAAGATTGATAATCCAAGTATTCTCAGGTATGAGGTGATGAAACACCCCAACTTAGAGAAATCTCAGATTTCAAGTGGGTTTTGCAATGAAGTGGGTTGGGTATTTATAGTTTTCGGTTCACCGTTAGGATCGTTTCTTGGAGAAGAGGGAATGATCACATCCCTACACTTGTTGGCAAGCTCATGAACATCAATTGGCCCCCCATGACCAGTTAGCAACATGTGGAAATGGCCTTTGGAGTGTTTAAAAGCTGATAACAGCAGCCAAAAATGATTTTCTGCATCTGACCCCTGCTTGCGCACCGTAACGTTTTTTGTGTTAAGGTGCGCAAGCACCTGCAGACCAGAAGTTTGAAAAATTGCAAAACAGGCCCCTGAAGCTCCAAACTTGCTATTTGATGCATTTTTGACACGTTTAAGCCCCGTTAACCCCATTTCAAAGCTCTAAAATGAAGTTAAAGTATAGGGAACTTAAAATGTGCTAAAAATATCTCAGATGTCGGTTCGTTTGGCCGTACAATCGCGATGTTCGCTTAATTACGACGGAATGCGCATAAGCGCGAAAAACGATCCAAATGACACGACGAATGGATTTTTCTTATGCCAAACACTAAAATAAAATATTTTAGTGCTTACATAAATTTTTGGATGTCCGGATATATTCAGAACGTAAGTTATGCGCGAAAGTGCAAACTTGTGCACTTTTTGACGCTTTTAGTCCCTGAATGACCCAAAAGTTTATTTTAGCACACCGAACCCCTCAAAGCCAATTTCTAAGCTATATAAAGGATATTTTAAGGTGTGTTTAACTTATGGTCATGTTCCGGAATGTCTGTTATAGTTCAAATTGGCATACTTTCGCAGTTTGTCAAATTTAGTCCCTGTAAGCGAATTAACTTGTTTTTTTTGCCATACCAAAGCCTTCAAAACTTATTTCTAAGTTATGTAAAGGTTATTTAAGGTATGTTAAGTATATGTTGATGTTCCGGAGTATTTGTCACATTAAACTGGTTACGTTTACGCACCAGTTTGCGTATAACTCTCCAGAAAGCGATATAGAGTTTGAAATCGAACAAGAATTGATATGTGCAAAAGATACACATATTTATACAGATCCCAAGTATGAAATACAATATTTCATTGGCTTGGTATTTGTTTGATGGTCGCAGTGACCCAGGTGTCACAGGAGCCGAGAAAGAGGGAGAGAGAGTGTGAGGTGAGGGTGTGTTAAGTGAGGTATGGTTGTGATCTAGAGCTCCATACTTAAAGAGATTACTTCTCATCTTATGGACACTTCTACAAGCAATATCTATTAAACAATTACAACATAATCAAGCCAAGATATATGAAGCATGGTGTGGAAATTGTGTGGGTCCACATGAGGACCGATTTGGTTTGGGGGGGGGGGGGGGGGGTTGGTTGCAACTTTTCTAACTAATGTGCAATGGTAAGTTGGATTTCAAGTAATGTGTTTACATATGTTAGTTAGTTGCTTTTTAGGGGGGTGTTAGGGTGTTCGGGGATCACGACTAGCCAAGAAATAGTAAAACAATGTGTTTGGCAAAAAATTAGTGTCCCGGGTAATGTCCGGTTGTTCGGTTGGATACCGTTCCGTTAAAGTGTTTAATTATTCCGCAAGGTGCCCTTTTGTAACCCTTTTAATTCCCAACACTTAGGAAAATATTCTGGATGATAAAACATAAATTCTGCATGATATTTATATGTTTAAAAGCTGGTTATAGCTGAGTTTAATAAAATTTTGCACTTAAAGTGTGTTTCGGGTGCTTTTTAGTGCATAATTTAGCTTCCGGAGAGTCTATAAATATAAACCCTTGTATGTACTCTTGGGTTTTAATGTATTCTTGTCATTGGACCTACACCTAGGCTCCAATTCTATCGTTTAACTGCTTTCTGCAGAATTGTTGATATATTGTGTTTTACCGGTGAGTTTACTAGTATTTCTGACGCAACGCTCTCGTTAATGCATAAAGCAATATTTTGTAGTATAAAACACGCATGAATTTGCTTGTATGAAAATCAGAAATTTATTTGTCTGGTAAACTAGATCATGCACAGTCATTAAAGCACAGATTACTGTTTATTTAGTGTACGGAATGTACGGAAAAGTGACGGTTGTCACAGATACAACATACAAGATACAAGATTACTTACACATATATATATATTTGGTGAAATATATATAACAAGTTTAACAATTCGTACATCTAATACAAAGTTCATCAAATAACAAAGACTTGTACACGAGTCATTACAAAGACCGATGTGTCTAACAAATATAGAACGTTTGTAGGTCGCGATACAATACAAGACAACCGCAAGTGAGGATTCAGATACTTATAGTTCACAGACGCAATTCTGTGAGTTCATGTCCCCTTTTCATCTTAAATGCTTTTCAAGCTTTACAACTATCGGGGTAAATACATGTATAATAGTATGATAAGTCAAGGAATGAAACACCTTAGATCATGTGCGAAATTAGGGCCATAACTAAAGCACCATTAATCCAGTTTGGACCAAGGAACAAAGGGTTAGATCTAATGGGTTTTGGCGAGCCCCACTCATGGCCATTCGTTTGCTTAGGAGTGCTTTTGTTGCCCTACGACATGGTGTCGATACAATTAAAATCGTCTAGGGTTGGATTGCTTCCTATTTCGTCACACATATTAATGTCCTTGCAAAACATTAATGATCACCATTTCATTGACGCTTTTCATACTACTTTTGATACAAATACATTCACATTTTTACGGAATGTATCATTTACAACTAAACTGCATGAACTCGCTCAACTTTTGTTGACGTTTTCCACTTAAACATGTATTTCAGGGAATTAGTGGACCATGTTGGGGATTTCAATTCAAGGAACAAATATCAAGACTCCGTGCCATCTTTTGAAGGGTTTTGCCTATTATATACCGTCTCTTGCGGTGGTATAGTGGACAAAGCCTTAGTGTTTAAAACTTTCGTTTTGGATGTATGAAACAAAAATAACTTATTTTCTTTGGATGGTTTGTAAATTATAAACTTAATGTATGTTGCGCATCTTTTGAACAAATATGGTAATGGCAATGGAGTATGTTTTATTCATTTAGTATGTTTACTTATATCGTTTTTTTTTTGGTAAAGGGTTACCCCGGTGATTTTATATATTCACAAAAAACAAAGCACAAGTAGAGAGGAAATGCCCTCACTAGTTCATTCATGAGACATGCCCCATGAACGTAAACCAAACCCAACGAAAAACACCAAAATTAATACAAACGACTAGACAACTATCTAGGAAACAAAAGAACAAACTAAATACTTAGTTAGCCTCCATTAATCGTCATAGCATCCTCGTGAATCTCCCAAGCTCCCAGCAACCGCCTAACATTAGCACACGCCTTGAATTTCATTCCCATGAGTTTGTAACGAACAGTCTTTAAAATTATTTCACATAGGGTATCTGGCGGTCTTGTTTGGTTTTTAAAGAGTCTCGCATTACGTTCTTGCCAAATGGTGTATGCCGTAGCCCCCACGAGAATCCGCGCTACAAAATTTGCAGCCGTCTTTGATCTTCGTCTAACCATTAACCAGTTCACAATCGAGCTCCATTTAGGATCTACTTTATCCATTCCTACCTTAGTGCGAACCCAAGACCACACCTGAGCAGAAAGGTTACATTCAAAGAACAAATGATCATGAGAGTCGACATCCGCATAGCATAGGAGACAGCACATCATATTCATATTTTTCCTCCTCTCTAAGCCCTAAGTCAGAATCTTGTCTTGTGTGAGTAATTTCCGGCGCATAATCAGCCATACCAGGAAGGCATGCCTGGGAATGCATTGAGGAAACCAAACTATTATAGCCCAATCGACTTCCTGCTGGCTCGTTCTCATCGAGTTCCAAACTGAAAAGGAAGAGTGGTCCATTAACTCTTTCGCTATGCAATGAGAACCGAACATATCACACCTCGCGCTTTCGCTACGAGCAGGGTGTGACAGAAATGGGGTTAACGGGGCTTAAACGTGTTAAAAATGCATCAAAAACCAAGTTTTACACATTCAGGGACTAAAACTGACATTCTGCCAAACATGGCTCTCGCCATGTTTTACACATTCAGGGACTAAGTACCAGCGGCGTATCCACCATGCTTTTATGACATTACACTCGCCCCTTTACCTAATCACTTCCCTAACCCGAAGGTTCAAACAGATCCAAACGGTTCACATAAATCAAACGGTTCCAAACGGTTCCAACAGTACAAATAATTCACATAGATCAAACAGCTCAAAACGGTTCAAAATGTATAACAATGTGTCCATATGCTGGATGAGCATATGCAACAAATGTAATCAATGTGCTAGCATGCAAAGTGAACATACAGAGCAAAAACATAATGAAATCATGTACTATATGCGTACTAGTGAACATAGCAAGTATATGATATAAAAGCATGAAAAGCACGAAAGTAACAAGTAGGCACATGTGTTTCACCCCAAAACAGTTTGAAAATAGTAAAAGAGGGGACTATGTACTCACTTGAGAATGCTTAGAAGTCTTGAATAACAACCAAGCAAAGCTAGAGGGGGCACGGAAAATCAAACGACAACTAATATAGGTAACTACATTAATAACCGGACCTAAATCGGAAGATCAGATAGGATGATGTTTCGTAAACCAAATGAGTGTTGGAACTCATACAATAGGGTTTCACAAAGCCTACATACTAAATCGAAACCTAACCTAAGTGCTTACGACCCATTACGACCCGTTTAGGTAGCTTACGCTACTTTAACGCGTCGTTCGCGTAAAACGCGTTCGGAACGCCTAACTAGTCCTTTGACAAGTATTATATGCCAAAACATGTTTAAATATGTTGCCAAATCAGTTAAGTGACAAAAGTTTAAGTTACATATGCTTAAATATCAATTAGGCATGAAAAGGGCATTTTGGTCATTTTCCTAAGGCATATAAACTACCTATCATACAACTAACTAAACGAAGTGACCATAAGGTATAACCTCGGAAGGTTATTCGCCATACAACTATGGTCACTAAACATGCTTGGTCAGATCCTAAAGATTGACCAAATGGGTCGGGTTCGAAAGTCTAAGCGGTTGTTTAGACCGCTTATCTTACGACCCTATACAAGCACTAATATAAAAGTGACGAGTTAAACTTGTTAAAACATGTTTAATAAGGTTTGAAAACAAGTTTGATATCAAAACAAACGGTTTTGATACCCAAGAATAGTTTGGTTGCAAAATACGCATAAACGCGTATTTTGACCGAAACTATGACTCGTCACTACACCTAATCAACGTGGTAATCAGTACGTATAGTCACAGGGGACTATAACCATCATGATTACGCTCACGTTGCAAAGTTCAAACAAACTTTGTGTTGACTAAAGACTGGTCAAAGCAGAAAGTCAAACACTGTTTGACTTTTACGCGTAAAAATGCACAAAACATGAAAGAAACTTACAACGGGTCCAAGCAATGAAGATATTGATCTAAATGTTCTCAGGTATGAAGTTTTGGAACCTCAACTTAGAGAAATTCATATCAATTGTGAGGAACAAAAGAATTGGGGTTGGGTATTTATAGGAAATCCACAACCGTTAGGATCGTTCCTCGATAAACGAGCTTCAATCTGGACCGTACAAGTGCACCCACTGATTTATAATACCATGGGTGCCCCAAAACAAGCCCCTAGATTGATTAAAACCAATTGCAAACCATGGGAACAGCTGGATCAAGCTGGAATCAACTTTCTGCTGAACTGGGGGTCTCTCGCGCCCCGCATAAGACTTAGAGAAGTCTTACGCACCCCTCCTGAGCCATAGTTTGGTAGATTGTCAGAAATGGTCCCTGCAGCCCAGAAACTTGGTTTTCGATGCATTTTTCACACGTTTAAGCCCTGTTAACCCCATTTCAAGGCTCTAAAATGAAGTTAAAGTATAGGGAACTTAAAATATGCTCAAAAATATGTCGGATGTCGGTTCGTTTGGTCGTACGCTTGCGTTGTTCGGTTATTTACGACGAAACATGAACGGACGTGAAAAACGATCCAAATTACGCGACGAATGGAATTTTATCATGCCAATCACTAAAATAAAAGATTTTAATGATTACATAAATTTTTGGATGTCCGGATATATTCAGAATGTAAGATATGCGCGATAATGCAAACTTATGCACTTTTTGACGCTTTTAGTCCCTATTGATCAAAAAGTTTATTTTTGCGCACCAAACACCTCAAAGCCTATTTCTAAGCTATGTAAAGGATATTTAGGGCATATTTAACTTATGATCAAGTTCTGGAATGTCTTTTTTTTTTTTGGGGTAAAGGGTTTTACCCCGATGAATTTTATAAATCAAACCAATAAAGGCAAAAGTGCAGCTGAAGTACCACACGCACTCTAGTCTAGGCATACCAAGACTAGGACCAAACAACCAAACTAAAACACAACCAGGCAACCAAAGCCACAGACACACACAATAGCCAAACACGGTGTCACACCCCGACCACGTATAACATACAAAACGTGGCGGAAAACGTCGGGGAGTGTTGTAACAGAATTAATTGTTTCATAACCATGGCATACAAAGTTGTATTATATTTATCAACATAAGAGTTACATTGTTTTAAACAGGAAATAAAGAGTTCAGAACATAATTAAACTAAGTCTATCTTCATTTTATGTCTCTAAGGCACAGGTCCGCCCTAGTGTCACGATCATCATCCTACGCAAAAGCTCCTGAAAACACATGTGAAAATAGGTACGTCAGCATAAAAATGCCTGTGAGATACATAGGTTTTGTGAAAATAGGATTCAGGACTTAAGTTTAAGAAAAAGTTGTTTAGCAAAAGTCAGTCATGAACCTTGTAAATTGTTTTGTTTTGTAAATCATTTAAAAAGTGGTAAGATCAAATGATATGTATAAATAAAAGAATAATGTATGGTTAAATGTATAACCAAGTATAATTTGTTGTATAAAGTAAATTGTTTGTAAACCAAAGTCTTGTGAAAATCGTGTTACTTGTGTAAAATGTATAAGTCCAAATTGAATGATTTAAATAACGCTATGATATGTAATATAATACAAACACTTATATATAGGAAGTACCAGCGGCATATCCACCATGCTTGTATCATATTACTCACATCTCGTTACTTAAGTCACTTAAACAAACCACCAATGTAATAAGTCTATGTTTAAACCAATTGTCAAAAGTCCTTGTATAAATCATGTCAAATGTTAATAGTCCAAAAGTAGTCAAGTAATGTGTAACAAATGTTATGTATTGTAAGTAAAGTATTGTCACATAATCCAAATGTAGAAATGTACAAAACAAAGTATTTTGAATATGTCAAAAAGTTATGTTTTGCAAAGTAATGCATGTTACATTGATACAAACATTTATGTGGTAAGTTAACGCATACATTCAAGCCTTGAGACAGTCGGATAACCCTTTCAGTCAAGGTTATCAAAAGAAATGTTTTCGGATTCAGTCATTCCTTACATCCAAACAAACCCGGGATGTCAGGAATGGGATTTGTCAAGTCCTATGGTACCAGTACTTACTACCGAGCGGCGTAGCTAATGTTAATGAACGTATAATAGTCTCGTTTGTGCAAACCAAATGTCATAGCAAAAGTGAACATGTTATATGAAAACAATGTACTAAGCATGCCAAGTTAACATACAAAGTAGAAAAGTCTTGTAAATCAATGTGCTAGCATGCTATCAGTCAACATACATAGCAGAAATATAAAGTAAAACAATGTACCAAGTATGCACACAATGGACATACATAGCATGAAATGTAATGTAAAACGATGTACTAAGTACGCACACAATGGGCATACATAGCATGAAATGTAATGAAATCATGTACTATAATGTACTAACAAACATAGCAGGTATAAGATGTGAAAACAGGAAAGCATGAAAGTAACAAGTAGGCACATGTGTTTCACCCCAAAATGTTTGGAAAACAGTAAAAGAGGGGTCTATGTACTCACTTGAGATTGTTCAGATGTCCTAAGATAACCACCAAGCAATGCTAGAGATCACGGAATCAAACGACACCTAATATAGGTAACTATGTTAATAAACTGGACCTAGATCGGAAGATGGGATAGAATGAGGGCTCGTAAACCAAATGAGTATGGGAACTCATGTAGTATGGTTTAACAAAGCCTACATACTAAATGAAGCCTAGTCTAAGTGTTTACGACCCATTACGACCCGTTTAGGTAGCTTATGCTACTTTAACGCGTCGTTCGCGTAAAACGCGTTCGGAACGCTTAACCAGTCCTATGATAAGTAAAATATGCCTTAACATGTCTAATATTGTTGTCAAATCAGTTTAGATGTCACAAGTTATGTTACACATGCTTAAAATGAATTTTGGCATCAAAGGGGTATTTTGGTAATTTACCTAAGGCATATAAACTACCTATCATACAACTACTTAAACGAAGCGACCATAAGGTATAACCTCGGAAGGTTATTCCCTATATACTATGGTCACCTAATGTGTTTGGTCGGATCCTAATGATCGACCAAATGGGCCGGGTTCGAAGGTATAAGCGATTTATTAGATCGCTTACCCTACGACCCTAGACAACGTGGTAATCAGTAGGCATAGTCACAAGGGACTATAACCATCGTGATTACAATCACGTTGCGAAGTTCAAACGAACTTTGCATTGACCATAAACTGGTCAATGCAGAAAGTCAAACAAAGTTTGACTTTCGGACTCGAAAAGCAATAAAAGAACGAAGGAACACTTACGAAGGGTCCCCGAATGCTAATCTAGATCAAAATAGCTCAGGTATGAAACAAAGGTTTCAACTTAGAGCACATAAGATCAGATTCTTGTGAGGAAAAGTGAAGGGTGGAGGTGGGTATTTATAGTTTTCGGTTCACCGTTAGGATCATTTCTTGGAGAAGAGGGAATGATCACATCCCTACACTTGTTGCAATGTTGTGGTAACTGATTTTGGCCACCATAAGAGGTTAACATGTGGCACTTGACCTTTGGGAAGTGTTAGGGGCTGTTAACTTGTGTTTAAAATGGCCTTTGCTGATCAGAAGAGGCCTAGCGTGACGCTAAGGGGGCTAGGTGTCACGCTAGGGTCCCCCTGATCAGCAAACACTTTCTAATGTTCACCTTTCAGTCCCCGTTGCGTATTAAGGCCATTTCCGACATGTTTAAGGCTCGTTAAATCATTTTCAAGGCTCCACAAGGATGCCTAAACATTGTGGGCATGAAACATGCTCAAAAATATGCCGGATGTCAGTTCGTTTGGTCGTACGATCGCGATGTTCGCTTAATTACGACGGAATGCGCATAAGCGCGAAAAATGATCCAAATTGCGCGACGAATGGATTTTTCTTATGCCAAACACTAAAATAAAATATTTTAGTGCTTACATAAATTTTTGGATGTCCGGATGTATTCAAAACGTAAGTTATGCGCGAAAAAGCAAACTTGTGCACTTTTTGACGCTTTTAGTCCCTGAATGACCCAAAAGTTTATTTTAGCACACCGAACCCCTCAAAGCCTATTTCTAAGCTATATAAAGGATATTTAAGGTGTGTTTAACTTATGGTCATGTTCCGGAATGTTCGTTATAGTTCAAATTGGCATACTTTCGCAGTTTGTCAAATTTAGTCCCTGTGAGCGAATTAACTTGTTTTTGCCATACCAAAGCCTTCAAAACTTATTTCTAAGTTATGTAAAGGTTATTTAAGGTATGTTAAGTATATGTTGATGTTCCGGAGTATTTGTCGCATTAAACTGGTTACGTTTACGCACCAGTTTGCGTATAACTCTCCAGAAAGCGATATAGAGTTTGAAATTGAATAAAAGTCAAAACATGAAAAATGTAAAACATAACCAAACAAACATTGGGATCAAATAACTTCGTTTTATTGATAACTGAATTGTTCACAATGATTACAAGCACATATGTTACAGTCTCCCCTACTTGTGGAAATTTCGTCCCGAAATTTATTTAGAGGAAACTCGTGGGAAAAGATGCGGATATTTCGCCTTCATTTGATCTTCGCGTTCCCAAGTAAACTCGGGTCCACGTTTAGCTTCCCAGCGAACTTTGACCAAAGGAATGCGCTTGCGTTTGAGCCACTTGACTTCACGTTCCATGATTTCCACTGGCTTCTCAACAAATTTCAGTGTTTTGTCAACACGAATTTCGTCAAGCGGTATGTGGAGGTTCTCATCAGCTAAACACCTTTTGAGATTGGACACGTGAAAAGTTGGATGAACATTTCCAAGTTCAGGAGGTAACTCAAGTCTGTAGGCTACCTTACCGATTCTTTCGACGATCTTGAATGGTCCAACGTATCTAGGTGCAAGTTTTCCTTTCTTTCCAAATCTGATCACACCTTTCCAAGGTGAGACCTTAAGTAATACTCGATCACCGACTTCAAATTCCAAGGGCTTGCGTTTTGGGTCCGCGTAACTCTTTTGACGGCTTCTAGCTGTCTGAAGGTTATCACGAACTTTCTTTATCTTGTCAGTTGTCTCTAAAATGAGGGCAGGTCCAGTAAGTTGAGCCTCGCCGATCTCATTCCAGCAGACTGGTGAACGACATTTTCGACCATAGAGAGCCTCGAAAGGAGCCATTTTGATGCTGGTGTGATAACTGTTGTTGTAGGAGTATTCAATCAACGGAAGATGTGAATCCCAACTACCACCAAAATCGATCACACAAGCTCTTAGCATATCCTCCAGAGTCTTGATTGTTCTTTCAGATTGACCATCTGTTTGCGGATGATAAGCTGTGCTCAGATTAAGTTGGGTCCCCATAGCAGATTGCATGGTTCTCCAAAAATGAGAAGTGAAACGAGCATCTCTGTCAGAAATGATGTTCAACGGAACACCATGTCTAGCTACAATTTCATCCACATAGATTTTAGCAAGTTTGTCAGCAGGAAAATCCTCACGGATTGGCAAGAAATGCGCTGACTTAGTAAGACGATCAACAACTACCCAGATGGCATCATGACCTTTCTTTGTGCGTGGAAGTTTGGTAACAAGATCCATAGTAATATTTTCCCATTTCCAAACTGGGATCTCTGGTTGCACCAATAAACCAGAAGGACGCTGATGTTCCGCCTTAACCTTAAGACAAGTAAGGCATTTTGACACGTATAAGGCAATGTCTTTCTTCATACCAGGCCACCAATAATGAATACGAAGATCCTTATACGTCTTATCTGAGCCAGGATGAATAGAATAACGAGACTTATGGGCTTCATCCATAAGCAAGGTGCGAAGGTTATCCTGGCTCGGGACCCACAAACGGTTCATGAAGTAATACGATCCATTGTCCTTCAGTTCCAGATCAGGTGTTATGTGATAGGGAAATTCCTTATCCATCAAACCTTGTGAAACACAAGATTGTTGAGCTTGAGAAATGCGTGCTTGGATATCGGATCGAGCTTGAATAACAGATTGAACACGAACACAATGAAGCTTAGTACGTTCCTTACGACTCAATGCATCAGCTACGACATTCGCCTTACCAGGATGGTAGCGAATTTCGCAATCATAGTCGTTTAAAAGCTCCACCCAACGTCGTTGCCTCATGTTGAGTTCTTTCTGGTTGAAGATATGCTGAAGACTTTTGTGGTCCGTGAAAACCACACATTTTGTACCGTACAAATAGTGTCTCCAGATCTTAAGAGCGAAGACAACTGCACCTAACTCAAGATCATGAGTGATGTAGTTTTTCTCATGTATCTTCAACTGCCTCGATGCATATGCTATGACTTTGTTCCTTTGCATCAGAACACAGCCAAGACCCAATTTAGATGCATCACAATAAACGACGAAATCATCATTGCCCTCAGGCAAAGTCAGAACAGTTCTGCTTCAAGTATTGAAAAGCTTCCTCTTGTTTGTATCCCCAATCAAAGGGCTTGTTCTTCTGAGTTAAAGCAGTTAGAGGAACTGCAATCTTGGAGAAATTTTCTATGAAGCGGCGATAATAACCCGCTAGACCAAGAAAAGAACGAACCTCAGTAGGAGTAGTAGGCGTATCCCAATCCTTAATCGCACTGATCTTGGAGGGATCTACATGAATATCTCGTTCGTTGACAACATGTCCTAAAAATTGAACTTCTTTAAGCCAGAATTCACACTTGGAGAATTTGGCGAAAAGTTGCTCTTTCTTTAGGAGTTCCAAAGTAAGACGAAGATGTTTCTCGTGATCAGCTCGCGTCTTGGAGTAAATCAAGATGTCATCAATAAAAAAAATGACGAACTGATCCAAATAAGGCTTGCAGACCCTATTCATTAAGTCCATGAAAACAGCAGGAGCATTAGTCAAACCGAATGGCATGACTGTGAACTCATAATGCCCATAATGAGTGCGGAAAGCTGTCTTGGGAATATCTTCTTCATGCACACGAAGTTGATGATACCCGAAACGCAGATCAATCTTCGAAAAATAAGAAGCGCCCTGTAACTGATCAAAGAGATCGTCTATGCGTGGTAGGGGATATCGATTCTTGATGGTAAGCTTGTTAAGCTCACGATAATCGATACACATCCTAAAGGATCCATCCTTCTTCTTGACAAAAAGAACGGGAGCACCCCAAGGTGAAAAGCTAGGGCGTATAAAACCTTTGTCAGAGAGCTCCTGAAGCTGCTTAGATAACTCTTGCATCTCAGACGGTGCAAGACGATATGGAGCTCTAGCAATGGGATTTGCACCAGGTACGAGATCAATACGGAACTCGACTTGGCGTGCTGGGGGTAGACAAGGTAACTCTTCAGGGAAAACTTCAGAATAATCCTGAACGACAGGAATATCTGAAATAGACTTACCCTTGCCTTTATCTGCTGTAACATGTGCTAAGAAGGCCACATAGTTCTTTCGCAGATACTTCCGAGCTTTAAAACAAGACATGAGCTTGAGACCAGCAGACGGTTTCTCACCTTGAACCTGTAGGATCTCGCCTGTCGAAAGCGGCACACGAACAATCTTCTCAGAACAAACTATCTCTGCGCGATGCTTAGATAACCAATCCATACCTACTATAACGTCGAAGCTTCCAAGTTGCCTAGGCGTGAGGTCAATAGGAAAAAGATGGTCGTTAAGGTTCAACTGGCAGTTACGAAGAACAGAATCAAGAACAATGGGTTCACCACTAGCAACTTCTACAGTCAAAGGTTTACCTAGTTTCGTTCTAGACACGCGAAGCATTGGCTCAAAAGACAATGACACAAAACTCTTATCGGCACCCGAATCAAAGAGAACAGATGCAGGCTGATTATTAATAAAGAACGTACCGTTCACCACTTCATTGTCTGCTTGTGCCTCTTGAGCATTCATGTTGAAAACTCGCCCCCGAGCCGGAGCCTGATTCTGATTCTGGTTCTGGTTTGCTAGCCTTGGGCACCGGTTTCTGTAGTGGGTCAGATCCCCACAATTGTAGCACGAACAAGGAGGAAAATGAGGTCGTGCAGCTTGACCTTGTTGCTGAGCAAGAGGCTGAGCAACTTGTTGGGCTTGGTTCTGAACTGCCTGGTTCTGGATAACAGGAATGCGACAAGTAGCAGCAAGATGACCAGATCTTCCGCAGTTGGTGCACTGACGACACTAGAGGTGTGGTGGATGATGGCCGTTACACCTGTTGCACAAAGGTGCGTTACCAAGATAAGGCTTCTTGGCTAGTGGCTGCGCAGGCTGATTTGGTGCAGCTTGGGCCTGTGCAGTAACGGCATAGTTTTGGGAAGCCTTCCGCTTCCTAGACCCTCCAGAATTCTTTCCCTTCTTGTTTTGACCTTTCTTGCTATCTTCCTTATCAGACGACTGTTTCTTGCCCTTGTCACCCTTCCTGTGTAACTTATTCTTCCGAATCTGTGACTCAGTCAATGTCACTGCTAACTCGATAGCCTGACGGAGTGTGGCAGGGTTACTACCAGTAATGATGTCTTGTACTGAGTCAGGTAGACCATCGATGTACCTTTCGATAGCCTTGTCGAGTGGGGTGACCATCGTTGGGCATAGCAAACTCAGCTCCTCAAACCTATCAGTATATGCCCTGTGCTCGCCACTGTCTTGTTTCAAGTCATCAAACTCTTTCTCCAACGCTCGCTGTTCATGACGAGGACAGAACTCCCTCATCATAAGGGCCCTAAGTTCAGCCCAAGTTTGTGCTAGAGCAACTTCTGCACCACGGTCTCTCATAACCCCATTCCACCATGTGAGAGCCCTCTTCTGAAACACACTCGAAGAAAACTCGACCTTGCGATTATCCGGACACTGAACGTGGCGGAAAGTATTCTCAATGCTCTCAAACCATTGAAGAAGCCCAGTCGCTCCTTCAGAACCACTAAACTTGAGTGGTTTAGCCGAGTTAAAATCCTTGTATTTGCATGGAGCATTGTTATTGTTGTTGGCTTGGTGCCATTGAGCAAAGAGATTTGGGAATTGAGCAGCCATCTGCTGCGCAATAATTTCTGCCAGTTCGGCAGTCGCTATCTGGGTTTCGCGTCGAGGAGGCATTCTAAAAGAGGAAAACATGAAAGGAAACGAGTGAGATGATTGGATGAAGAGAATGAGATGAAACAAAATTAACAAAAGAAAAGATGGTGGTCATTTGTCTGCATTACCAAGCAAACAAACGACACACAGTGACTAATCAAAGTAAATGGATCAAAAATAATGTATCGCGAAGACATGCTCGCCTATAAGTGAACACTCATCCCAAGAATTCCCAGGTAAGCACAACTGGTCTCGCGTCTGATGAGATATATACGAAGTGCTTGCCTAGACAGAAAACCCAGAATACAGGCATTCACTCTTCCAGTTTGCACGTGTTCACACTATTTAAAACCCAAAACCTTGACGAGATTTTTGAAAATTCAAAGGCATAAAGCCAAAAATTTAGTCAAACTGGAAGGGTTCAAAACCTTACAAAAGAGGGTTCAAAACCTTGTAATAAATCATTCAAAAACAGAAGATTGTTTTTCAAAAATCGTTTCGGAAAATTTGGTTTTTGTTTTGATAATCACCAAAGAATAGGTGATGTGCATGTTTTAAGATCTAAACACAAGATAACTTGTGTTAGGGTCCTAGAAAGGTTATAGTCTAGGTCAAAGAATTACTAATAACCTAATTCCCTATAACCATTGGCTCTGATACCAACTCTTCTGTCACACCCCGACCACGTATAACATACAAAACGTGGCGGAAAACGTCGGGGAGTGTTGTAACAGAATTAATTGTTTCATAACCATGGCATACAAAGTTGTATTATATTTATCAACATAAGAGATACATTGTTTTAAACAGGAAATAAAGAGTTCAGAACATAATTAAACTAAGTCTATCTTCATTTTATGTCTCTAAGGCACAGGTCCGCCCTAGTGTCACAATCATCATCCTACGCAAAAGCTCCTGAAAACACATGTGAAAATAGGTACGTCAGCATAAAAATGCCTGTGAGATACATAGGTTTTGTGAAAATAGGATTCAGGACTTAAGTTTAAGAAAAAGTTGTTTAGCAAAAGTCAGTCATGAACCTTGTAAATTGTTTTGTTTTGTAAATCATTTAAAAAGTGGTAAGATCAAATGATATGTATAAATAAAAGAATAATGTATGGTTAAATGTATAACCAAGTAAAATTTGTTGTATAAAGTAAATTGTTTGTAAACCAAAGTCTTGTGAAAATCGTGTTACTTGTGTAAAATGTATAAGTCCAAATTGAATGATTTAAATAACGCTATGATATGTAATATAATACAAACACTTATATATAGGAAGTACCAGCGGCGTATCCACCATGCTTGTATCATATTACTCACATCTCGTTACTTAAGTCACTTAAACAAACCACCAATGTAATAAGTCTATGTTTAAACCAATTGTCAAAAGTCCTTGTATAAATCATGTCAAATGTTAATAGTCCAAAAGTAGTCAAGTAATGTGTAACAAATGTTATGTATTGTCACATAATCCAAATGTAGAAATGTACAAAACAAAGTATTTTGAATATGTCAAAAAGTTATGTTTTGCAAAGTAATGCATGTTACATTGATACAAACATTTATGTGGTAAGTTAACGCATACATTCAAGCCTTGAGACATTCGGATAACCCTTTCAGTCAAGGTTATCAAAAGAAATGTTTTCGGATTCAGTCATTCCTTACATCCAAACAAACCCGGGATGTCAGGAATGGAATTTGTCAAGTCCTATGGTACAAGTACTTACTACCGAGCGGCGTAGCTAATGTTAATGAACGTATAATAGTCTCGTTTGTGCAAACCAAATGTCATAGCAAAAGTGAACATGTTATATGAAAACACTGTACTAAGCATGCCAAGTTAACATACAAAGTAGAAAAGTCTTGTAAATCAATGTGCTAGCATGCTATCAGTCAACATACATAGCAGAAATATAAAGTAAAACAATGTACCAAGTATGCACACAATGGACATACATAGCATGAAATGTAATGTAAAACGATGTACTAAGTACGCACACAATGGGCATACATAGCATGAAATGTAATGAAATCATGTACTATAATGTACTAACAAACATAGCAGGTATATGATGTGAAAACAGGAAAGCATGAAAGTAACAAGTAGGCACATGTGTTTCACCCCAAAATGTTTGGAAAACAGTAAAAGAGGGGTCTATGTACTCACTTGAGATTGCTCAGATGTCCTAAGATAACCACCAAGCAATGCTAGAGATCACGGAATCAAACGGCACCTAATATAGGTAACTATGTTAATAAACCGGACCTAGATCGGAAGATCGGATAGAATGAGGGCTCGTAAACAAAATGAGTATGGGAACTCATGTAGTATGGTTTAACAAAGCCTACATACTAAATGAAGCCTAGTCTAAGTGTTTACGACCCATTACGACCCGTTTAGGTAGCTTATGCTACTTTAACGCGTCGTTCGCGTAAAACGCGTTCGGAACGCTTAACCAGTCCTATGATAAGTAAAATATGCCTTAACATGTCTAATATTGTTGTCAAATCAGTTTAGATGTCAAAAGTTATGTTACATATGTTTAAAATGAATTTTGGCATCAAAGGGGTATTTTGGTAATTTACCTAAGGCATATAAACTACCTATCGTACAACTACTTAAACGAAGCG
Organism: Helianthus tuberosus; assembly: GCA_030545235.1. Classification (NCBI taxonomy): domain Eukaryota; kingdom Viridiplantae; phylum Streptophyta; class Magnoliopsida; order Asterales; family Asteraceae; genus Helianthus; species Helianthus tuberosus. The sequence goes on along the minus strand of CM060387.1, from coordinate 113,719,855 downwards.
ACCATAAGGTATAACCTCGGAAGGTTATTCCCTATATACTATGGTCACCTAATGTGTTTGGTCGGATCCTAATGATCGACCAAATAGGCCGGGTTCGAAGGTATAAGCGATTTATTAGATCGCTTACCCTACGACCCTAGACAACGTGGTAATCAGTAGGCATAGTCACACGGGACTATAACCATCGTGATTACAATCACGTTGCGAAGTTCAAATGAACTTCGCATTGACCATAAACTGGTCAATGCAGAAAGTCAAACAAAGTTTGACTTTCGGACTCGAAAAGCAATAAAAGAACGAAGGAACACTTACGAAGGGTCCCCGAATGCTAATCTAGATCAAAATAGCTCAGGTATGAAACAAAGGTTTCAACTTAGAGCACATAAGATCAGATTCTTGTGAGGAAAAGTGAAGGGTGGAGGTGGGTATTTATAGTTTTCGGTTCACCGTTAGGATCATTTCTTGGAGAAGAGGGAATGATCACATCCCTACACTTGTTGCAATGTTGTGGTAACTGATTTTGGCCACCATAAGAGGTTAACATGTGGCACTTGACCTTTGGGAAGTGTTAGGGGCTGTTAACTTGTGTTTAAAATGTCCTTTGCTGATCAGAAGAGGCCTAGCGTGACGCCAAGGGGGCTAGGTGTCACGCTAGGGTCCCCCTGATCAGCAAACACTTTCTAATGTTCACCTTTCAGTCCCCGTTGCGTATTAAGGCCATTTCCGACATGTTTAAGGCTCGTTAAATCATTTTCAAGGCTCCACAAGGATGCCTAAACATTGTGAGCATGAAACATGCTCAAAAATATGCCGGATGTCAGTTCGTTTGGTCGTACGATCGCGATGTTCGCTTAATTACGACGGAATGCGCATAAGCGCGAAAAATGATCCAAATTGCGCGACGAATGGATTTTTCTTATGCCAAACACTAAAATAAAATATTTTAGTGCTTACATAAATTTTTGGATGTCCGGATGTATTCAGAACGTAAGTTATGCGCGAAAATGCAAACTTGTGCACTTTTTGACGCTTTTAGTCCCTGAATGACCCAAAAGTTTATTTTAGCACACCGAACCCCTCAAAGCCTATTTCTAAGCTATATAAAGGATATTTAAGGCGTGTTTAACTTATGGTCATGTTCCGGAATGTTCGTTATAGTTCAAATTGGCATACTTTCGCAGTTTGTCAAATTTAGTCCCTGTGAGCGAATTAACTTGTTTTTGCCATACCAAAGCCTTCAAAACTTATTTCTAAGTTATGTAAAGGTTATTTAAGGTATGTTAAGTATATGTTGATGTTCCGGAGTATTTGTCGCATTAAACTGGTTATGTTTACGCACCTGTTTGCGTATAACTCTCCAGAAAGCGATATAGAGTTTGAAATTGAATAAAAGTCAAAACATGAAAAATGTAAAACATAACCAAACAAACATTGGGATCAAATAACTTCGTTTTATTGATAACTGAATTGTTCACAATGATTACAAGCACAGATGTTACACACGGCCAAGTCACAACAAACATAAATTAGCCAACTATACTAGCCGGTATCAATCTCTAAATTGCTGCTAGGAATCTTCCACTTCTCCACCAATGTACCATTCTCAAATCTCCTCTTAAACTTGAGAGTTATGAGCCGCATCCGAACAGTATTGATAATCTCCTGAGACACCACTAGAGCCGTACGCATGTTCCGAGAAAACAACCTGTTGTTTCGTTCTTGCCATATAAAATAAGTTGCCGCCGCTACCACTAATCGACTAATGACATTGTCAGGCTTATGTAAGCTCAAGTTTTGATTCATCCAAGCCATTATATCGGACCATCCTCCATTCACGTCTTCCATATTAGTGAAACTTCTTATATTGTGCCAAACCTGAGCCGCAAAAGGGCAACACATGAGCCTTAGATTTGTTTCACTTCCCGCTTCCCAAACAGATAAATGATCCTGTGTCTTCAATTTATTTCGGATAACTAGCCAGATGTGGAATGAGTGTCTAGGAATGCATAGCTTAAACCACACCATATTCACCCAAGACACTTTACTATCATGATGACGAATAGTATTCCAGACCTCCCAAGAAGAAAACGGCCGCGTATTACCTTCCAGATCTTTCCAAACCAGCCGATCACGGACATCATCATATAAAATAGGAGCCACCAAATTAATTAAGACTGGGAAAAGATTATACCATGCAATCGGCCACCTCCATTGACCATTTTGAGACACTAGATCCGCAAGAGAAGATTGCAGGTTGAAGCCTGCATTAGCAATAATTCTCGGGCTGATAATAGCACGAAGAGGACCCAATTCACTCCAAGTATCACTCCACGCATTAGTCTCAGTACCACTACCAATAGATTTCCACAAGAAAGGACGAATAAGGCTACGAATAGCAAGGAGCTTTCTCCATCCCCATGTCATGCGACCTCGAGAAGGGACCTCCCAGAAGCTTCTACCCTTAAGCTTGTATATATGAATCCATTGCACCCACAATGATTTCCTATTGGTAAGAATGCTCCAGGCGTGAGAAGATAAGAGGGCCTTGTTGACATCCGAAATACTACGAACACCCAACCCACCCTCATCCTTCGGAAGGCACACAACCTTCCAGGCCACTTTAGGCTTGACGGTCCTATTATAATTCCCTGACCATAAGAAGTCACGCATACGTTTTTCCAACTCAGTAATAACTCTAGCAGGCAACAAAAAAACCATAGCCCAGTAGATATGCATAGCCGAGAGGACCGAATTTACCAGTTGTAATCTACCAGCAAATGAAAGAGACTTAGTCGTCCAGTTATCAATCTTGTATTCCATTTTCTCCACCAGAACCTTACAATCCTTAAACGAAAGTTTAGAGGATATTAAAGGCACTCCCAAATAGCGAACAGGAAGAGAACCCACTTGAAACGGCATAATGCTTAAAATTTCCTGCTTGATGGGATGAGGAATATTACCAAAGAAAACAGTGCTTTTGAACTTATTAGGAATCAAACCCGAGACCCTCGAAAACTGATGAAGGGAGTCTCTTACCACCTTAACCGAAGCAGGATCACCATTCACAAAAATGAATAAATCATCAGCAAATGAGATATTAATGATCTTCTGTTTTTTACAGTGGAGATGGTATCTAAACGCATTACTAGAAGAAGCTGCATTCTTTAGCAAAAGCGAAAGGGCCTCCATAACCAAAGTAAACAAGTAAGGTGACATCGGATCACCCTGTCTCAATCCACGCTTGCCCTTAAAATACCCGTGAAGATTACCATTTATACTCATAGAGTATGAGACTGTGCTAACACATGTCATTATCCAGCTGACCATTTTATGAGGAAACCCAAACGCATTCAGAATGTCTTCTAAGAAGGACCAGCTCACCGTGTCATAGGCCTTTTGAATATCAATCTTAAAAGCGCATCTAGGAGGGCCAACATTCAGGTGATAGTTATGCATTAACTCTTGAGTAAGAAGAATATTATCAGAGATTTTTCTACCAGGGACAAAAGCCGATTGGCTTATATTCACCAGCAAATCCAGGCTACCTTTAATTCTGTCAGTGATAATTTTACTAATACATTTATATAGCACATTGCAGCAAGAAATAGGCCGATAATCTCCAACCGAATTGGGTGAAGTAACTTTAGGGACCAACGCAATGATCGTATGATTAATTTGTTGCAGCAATTTCCCATTGTCAAAAAAATCCAAAATAGCTTTTGTAATTTCATCCCCAACAATCTCCCATGCATTTTTAAAAAAAGCAGAAGTGTACCCATCCGGACCCGGAGCCTTATTCTCACCAATGGAGAACATAGCACTCTTAACCTCTTCACGAGTAACTTGACGAGTGATAGAGGAGGCAACATCTAAATCAAGAACATTAGTGAACAAGCCATTGACGTCCAGCTTATCCACACTATGCATCGTTCCCAAGAATTCAGAATAGTGATTAACAAAAACTGCATAAACTTCATCTCCCTTGAATTGGTTACCATTAGTATCTTGGATGTTATGAATCTTATTGCAAGCGTTTCTAGTTTTCACACAATTGTGAAAAAATTTTGTATTCGAGTCACCCGCCGCCAACCAGTCTTGTTTAGCTTTTTGCTTTAAAAAACATTCTTCATCATAAGAGGCCGAATGGAACTCTTTAAGACAAGTAGACTCCTCCTCTCTAAGCACAGCATCTAACGGGTTAGCATCAATAGCCTTTTGAACATCATCTAACTTCGACCTCAGATTCTTAACTCTGTCATGGAGATTACCTTGCTTGAATAAGAGACGTCTAAGGGGAGCTTTCAAGAAGGTAAGTTTCTTAACAACCGAAAACATGGTGACCCCTTGTATCTCCTTAGCCCATTCATTAGAAACACACTGGCTGAAACCCTCCTTGGTCACTAAAAAATTAGCAAACTTAAAGGGTTTAGGGCGACTATGTTTATAGTTGAATAAGTTTAGAATACAAGGAGTGTGATCCGACACACGGAAAGGCTGAAACAGGCCATATGCATTAGGATACATATCCAAGAAACGAATATTACCCATAATTCTATCTATCTTTTTTAACACGCCCACACCTTGTTTCGGTTTTTGAGTCCATGTATAGTGCAACCCATGGCTCTTAATATCAACCAGCTCATTATGTTGGACACATTCATAAAAATCTCTCATACCAACAGAAATAGTCGAAGAACCAACAAAGCAATCCTCCAAAGATAGCGCCGAGTTAAAATCACCCATCACCACCCACGGCCTATCTCGAACAAAACTCTTATGCTTACAGAGGCTTTCCCAAAGGACTCTCCTGTCTTGGTACTTATTTTCAGCATATACAAAAGAACAGAAAATAATTTTGTCTTCGGATTTAACACGAGCTTGCACATGAATAACCTGGTCAGTATGATGAATCACCATAAGGTCCACTATCTCCTTGTTCCAACCCACTATAATCCTTGTGCCCCTCGAACAGCTACTACCATTAGAATACCAATCCCAACTACGGAACACCCCTTTGCACACTCTATCCAGATTCGTAACATTAACATGCGACTCTAAAACAGCACAGATATTAATATGGTTTTCAGTAATTAATTGCCGAACCTCTCTTTGTTTCAGGGGCCGGTTCAAGCCCCTAACATTCCATGCCATTATGCTACCCATTAACACCACTTATACCGGGAGTGCTTGCCCCCTCAGACGGTGTTTTATTCGTTTCAGCAGCCATAAATTCAGAAATTTCAGTTTTTAAATTATCTATCACCGCATCATCATCATCCGGAAGCCTACTCGAACCCGACTTATATCTCAGACCCTCCCTCAGCTCCCCATCCGCATCCTGATCATTCGAAAGAGCAGAGAAAGAGTTACGAAGATTCAAATTATTTTTGTTGCTGCCATTCCCTCGAACATCCTTATGTAAAATCCCCTCATCCTGTTTTGTTCCATACGGTCCAGGCCCAGACAAGTTAGTCTTCTGTTTATAAATAAACTTTGCTTTTTGTTTTTTCTGGGGAAACACATGTTTAGCCGTTTTCCTCTTGTCTGTTACGAACCCTTCCTGATCAATTGACACTTTCTTAGAGTTAGATTGCACCGGCTCTGACTTGGGGCAAGAAGAAACATCATGCCCAAATAAACAACAAGTAGCACATCTTTTCGGCCTCCATTCATATTCAACCTTCACTCTCTCCATAATGTAACCCTCTTCTTCTAGTTTAGGAACGGCTACCACTACATAATCTTTCAGTTCTTTATCAGCTAATATTTCTATCATAGCACGCGCAAAACTTGTTCTACCCCAGTTTTCGATACACATATCAGCAGTGTAATTGTCCAACCTCTTTGGGGTCCCAATCTTCGATGCCAAAAGGCTCAATCCATCATCAGTATAGACGGTAATAGGCACATTATGAAATTTAACCCATACAGGGACCGTTTTAATCCCATCCTTCCTAAGTGTCACTGCCGGAGACCAGACATTTAGAAACAGCGGGACTTTCCTGATAAGCGAAGGACCACCTTCTAGAACCTTATTCATACCATCTGATGAATCAAACTTAAAGAAGAAAAAACCACTGGAATTCATCATAAGCTTAGAGAATCCAAACTTATTCCAAACATTTTTTGCATAATATTCTACCACTGGAAACGGAAGTCTACTACCCAAAAAATAGCCATACAAGACATTAGCAAACCTTTCCTGCACTTTACGGACCGCTTCTTTAGGAATAACAACATCAGCTTCCTCCAATACTTCTTGAGCCTCCATAAGCCTGAAATTAATCTCCCTTTTGTTCCCAACAGCAGATTGGAGTTTCTCAGCATAAGAAATTGGCGTTGTTGTTTTTTCATTCTGATCCTCCTGGCAATCGGTTTTAGTGCTCAATGGCTGAACTGGAACAGTAACTTTCTCCAATTCATCAATTACATTTATCACCCTTTGCTCTTTCTGTAATAAACCACGTCTAGGCAACATCGGATTGGCATCAATATTCAATGGCTTACCAAACAAGGAGGATTTGTCACGTAAATCCTGGACACCCGACGTCTTAGAACCCTTCGAAGTAATGAATACATCCCCATGCATCTTTTCAGAAAACGACTGAAACCCTACATCCTCCAAACCCCTTTCTTTATTACTCGCAATACCCAAAGGTAAGGGTGGTTTCCCATGATCATCCTTCGGATAAAGAGTAGACTTTATACGTTCATCCATGAAGAATACAGCAACTCTCTCTTTTAGCACCAAAAGCAAGAAACCATGCAACAAGAACTAATCAAATCAAACCCACGAACAGATCAAACCCTTATCCTTTAAACCCTAGAATCAATTATCCACCCTTAACTGATTATAAAAGTGTTATCGATCTAGCTAAGTTACACTCAGATAACCGCAATCAACAACAACTAGTTTAATCAATCAGAATTTCGAAAAGAATCCCTAGGGCGGCGATTGAAGACAAATACGAAAACAAGAAGAAAACCCTAATTCCTAATCAGTCACAAATGCTAACTAGTTCGTTCTAGAGGATTGATGAATCAAAACTCCAGTAACAGACTGTTATACATAAGATCATGAAGAAAAAATAGGGTTTAATGAGGAACAAAAATCTCCTAAAGGAGAGAGAGAATAGGGTTTCATGAGGAGCAAGAGATCATACAAGCAAGCTTGGTTCTGGAATGTCCGTTATCATTCGATTGGGTATACTTTTGGCAGTTTGACGCAAATAGTCCCTGCGACCGAATAAACTTGATTTCAACACACCAAACCCTTCAAAACTTATTTCTAAGTTATGTAAAGGTTATTTAAGGTATGTTAAGCCTATGTCACTGTTCCGGAGTGTTTGTTGCATTAAACTGGTTATATTTACGCATCAGATCGCGTATAACCTCCAGAAAGCAATTTAAAGCACGAAATCGAACAAGAATTGATATGTGCAAATGATGTGTATATTTATACAAATCCCAAGTTTGAAACACAATATTTCATTGATTTGGTATTTGTTTTGATGGTCAAAGAGACACAGATGTCACAGTCTGTGACACTCTGGATTTTCCCCAAACAACCTTCTTGTTTCAGTATTTCGTGTACATATTATTAAACGAAAGTTTGTGATTTATCTTGATGTGCTATGTGTTGATAAAGTTTACGTATGATGTATAGTTATGTATGTATATGTATAAGTGAGCCGAAGACCATGAACCCGACTCGAGACCACTCGGTCTCGAGTGAACAATATAACAGTTGGGCCGGTTGGGCCATGCTTCTCTTTATCCCACTCGAAAAGCCACTAGGGTGAACCGACTTAGGGCTAGTATATAACTCATGCTCCTAGCCAACCTTGCCATTTCTTTGGGAAACTCACACTCACTCTCACGCACTCTCCTCTACACTCTCTCTCTCTAAAAACCCTAAACCTCAACACCCCACCCCTCTCGGATCAAACCGGCAACCACAAGGGAGTTCTCGGATTGCTTGTAATCTCATTTGGAAGCCCATTCATCGATCCTTCATACCCTCACACCTCGGAATCTAACCGGTTAGTGTTTTAATGTGTACTAGGTGTTATGTGTGCTTGATGAATGAGATACATGCTTAGCTTAGAGGTCTCCTTGCATGATTTTGTATGATTTAGTGAGTTAAAAATGGTTAAATGATGTAGATGCTTGATTACTAAATAATGTTTATGGTTAGGAAAAATAGAGTGATTTATTGATTATCATGCTAGCTCGACATATGAATAAGTGGAAGAATGTATGAATATGGTACTATCATGTTCTCGGATGTGTTTGGATGATGATGATTGATAGTACATTAAACTAGGTGTATTATGCTAGTATAAATCGGTTTAAAGGAACATGTGTGTTATGATGGTTTACAAAGATTGTTTTCGGATTTAGAATGAATGCATGTATGATTATTGGTACACAAAAATTGTATGATATGTGTTCTAGTTGAATGAAAACCCTAAAGGTTGAACAATATGAATATGATATGAACATGTTATGGATATTTGAAAAATGCTTGTTTGATCCGTTTTGATTGAGTATTAGACAACAAAACATGTTTGTGCATTTTCATTGGATAGTACATGGGATCATGAAATGAGAATTCTATTGGATAGTACGATTTGTGCAGACATTCTAGAAACAGCAGGTGTTGGAGTCGAAACCCTTGGTCTCGACTCGAAACCATTGAGTTACAACCCAAGAACGCGGTGATTGCGACTCGAGATCTCGACCAAACCACTCAAAACAGACTTCAAGGACTCGAGATCATCATGGTCTCGACTCGAGACGGGACTCGAGACCTCTGAGGTTGCTACTTAAGCCTGCTCTACTCGAGACCAGAAGTCCATGACTCGAGACCTCCTGGTTGCGACTCGAGACCGCGTATTCTCGAGTCGAGACCACCTTGTCTCAACTGGACTGCTTACTTTAGTTATTGGGCCATGTTATAATTGGGCCAGTTTGGTTTGATGGACTGTTTCTCGCATGGGCTAAGTATTATTTGATTTCTGCATAAATTGCTAGCATGTTAGGGCAGGCCCAATAACCCCGTTTGACATACATGTTACGTGTTAACTGTTACTGCTTAAACTGCTAAAGTAAGCCCAACCTTATGAGTGGTAGTGAAATCTGAATATTATGTGTTAGATACGTGTAAGATAAACGTGATTACTTGTACCCAACCTGACCTATACCGGTAACCATGCTAGGGCGTGGTAACCAGTGTGCGTTACCAAGTAAACTAATCTGCCGAGCAACCCAAGGTGAGTTCACAACTATTAAAGCATGCGTTCCCGGTGGTTTGGGAAACGGAAACTTAAACAAAGATATCCCCTCGTAAGGGATACCAACCTACTTTTCTCCCCTTAAATAGGACTCTTAGTTAATTACTGTTTATACTGGATGCAACAAGCAACACTAAACGAAACTCTATCACTCAATTCCTCACTTCTTAATACCGATTAGTCGCCGGGGTCGGGCGAACGGGTTATTAGTTGATAGCGCTATTTAGGTCTCACCAACCTCACACCGTGCCCGCGTATGGGATCGGGCGTGAACTAATGTACTCTGGCAAAACCGTCAATGATGATAGAACATTGACGAACGGGGCACTCTACGGAAACGTACGGATGAATAGTATTCGGTATTGTAAAATCAGTTTAGTCGCTTACTTATGGGGTAGCTCCCCATGGCATGTATAAACGGATAAATTAACTGGTGAAACAAGTTTTTGGTAATTAAAAACTGGACAACTCGTGAACTCGCCAACATTTTTGTTGATACCCTACTGCATGCTTTGCAGGTACCCAGTGACTCAGGAGCTTGCTACTTGGGGATGTGTAGTGGTCGTCTAGCCCTTGTGTTGGGTTCTAAATAAACTTGAACCCTGAACTTTGTTTCAAACAAATTTGTCTATGCTTCCGCTACTTACTTAAACTGCTAACTAACTTAAACTTTTGAACTTTACACCATGATGCTTGTTAACCATTGTGAGTGATGAATATTATTACTATTAACCAATGCTCAGTATAATTGGTGGTTGGATACTGGTCAGTCACGCCTCCAAGCGGTGGTACTCCGCATGTGGATTTTGGGGGTGTGACACAGTCTCCCCTACTTTAGGAAATTTCGTAGTAAAATTTATTCGTAGGAGTCTGTCTGTGATGCTGTGTTAAATAATTGCCTTGCATGGAATCTAGGGTGTCATCTATTTGCGTAGAGTAACCCATCAAAGATTTTTATGCAAGGCACAACCCTGTCATTCCCCAGTGGAATATACTTTGAAGTGAAAATGAATGGACGATTCACTTTCTCCAATGGGTTCTTTGTCAGGTGTCGAAAGGATATTCATTCCCCTTAACGGATATTCTTCAGAAACGAAAATGAACGGATGATCATTTTCACCAACGGGTATTCTTCAGATATGGAAATGAAGGAATAATCAAACGGATATTCATTTCCCTTAACGGATATTCTTCATAAACGAAAATGGACGGATAATCATTTTCTTCAACGGGTATTCTTCAGAAATGGGAATGAAGGAATAATCAAATGGATATTCATTTCCCTTAACGGATATTCTTCAGAAACGAAAATGGACGGATAATCATTTTCTTCAACGGGTATTCTTCAGAAATGGGAATGAAGGAATAATCAAACGGATATTCATTTCCCTTAACGGATATTCTTCAAAAATGAAAATGGACGGATAATCATTTTATTCAACGGGTATTCTTGAGAAATGGGAATGAATGAATAATCAAACGGATATTCATTTCCCTTAATGGATATTCTTTAGAAACGAAAATGGACGGATAATCATTTTCTTCAACGGGTATTCTTCAGAAATGGATATGAAGGAATAATCAAACGGATATTCATTTCCCTTGACGGATATTCTTTCAGAAGTGAAAAATGAATAGGTAGTTCATTTTTCATCAACGGGTGCTTCATGAGAAATGGAAATGAATAAGGTTACACATGACAAAACTTGTTGTGGTTTCTGTGCACTAAATTTCATAATTATGTGTGCATTCATAATTACCTAATTCCTTGCATAGTAATCACAGTTTGTTTTATAATGTGAAGGGGATAGAATTTGAACAAGCTTGAGACAACTTTAATTAGGTCAACACATAAACACATAAGCACATAATTATTTTCTTGGTTATTAATTTGTTATTATCTTGTTATTAATTGTTATTAACTTTACGTCGATTTGAACATGGGTATTCAAGGTACACAAGGAACCCAGTCGATGGACTTTAACGTCCTCAAGAATCTATCTGAAAAGATATGATAATCTTCCAAAAATTCGATTTCGTTTATAGGAAACGTAATATTCGAATTAAGGTAGACAACAATTAAGGACTTACGGAAATACCCTTAGGTACCCTATTAAGGATTTATAGTGGTACTTTGGGTATATGTCCAGAGTTGTAACTTGCGCCTGGTACTTCGTTACCTTGGAAGAAACGAGTACTTAGGATTTTCGTGGAAAACGCAAGAGATCATAAAATGGAAGAATTTTGGGGGTAGTCTGTTCTACAAGGAACACGGTTCCTTGGTTTACGGTATCGTAGGGGATTTGTTGTTTATACATGCAATCACATTTGTACACTGCGATGTAAATAAATGATTTACTTATAAACAACAACAACAACTGTTTCATAGACCTTGACAACAAAAGAAAATAATACATAAGGCTTGATTACAACGCCGTCTTCTAATCAGTCAGATGCTCATCCCTGTGCTGGATTCGCATTAGCAAGCTTTGGGCAATTTCTTCGGAAATGGCCCATCTCGCCACAGTTGAAGCAAGAACCTGGTGGAAAACGAGCTTGAGCAGGATTGTTGCCAGCTTGATTTGGTGCAGCTGCAGCTGGGAAAACCCTTGCTGTATGACCTACAAGTCCACAATTTTGGCATTTGCGGCACTTCACACTAGCATGATGATGAAGGCTACATTGGTTGCACAAGGGTGCAGTTCCGTTGTGTGGCTTCCTAGCAGGGGGTTGAGCTGGTTGGTTGGGGACAGCTTGATCATTGTGGGAAACTACGGCGAAGTTCTGAGAAGCCTTTCGCTTCTTTGACTTGTTAGAGGATTCAGTCTGCTCCTCCTTTGGTTTCGATTCTTCAATCGGTTTCTTATCACCCTTTCAAAAAAGTTTACCTTTCCTGATCTGAGATTCAGTCAAGGTAGCGGATAGCTCAATGGCCTGCCTAACTGTAGTGGGGTTGCTATCAGTCACAATGTCTTGTACTGAGTCAGGGAGGCCATCAATGTACTTTTCGATTGTCTTATCCAAAGGCGTAACCATGTTCAGGCATAACAGACTTAACTCCTCATAACGGTCTGTGTAGGCTCGATGCTCACCGCTATCTTGCTTAAGATCATCGAATTCCCTTTCCAATGCTCTAATCTCATGACGAGGACAAAATTCCTTCATCATCAGCTCGAAGCTCTTCCCAAGTTTGAGCCAGTGCTACCTCGGCACCCCTATCTCTCATCACACCATTCCACCATGTTAAAGCTCGTTTCCCAAAAACACTAGATGCGAACTCTACCTTTCGCTCATTTGGACACTGAACGTGTCTAAAGGTGCTCTCTAGACTCTCGAGCCATTGTAGAAGTGCAGTTGCTCCTTGAGACCCAGAAAATTTTGATGGCTGGGCAGAGTTGAATGTCTTGAAGTTGCATGGGGCATTATTGTTGTTGAGGGCTTGGTTACATTGGGCAATGATGTTTGGGATTGCAGCACCCATTTGCTGTGTAATGATAGCTGCCAGTTCTTCATTAGGTATCTGATTGTCACGTCAAGGAGGCATTCTAAAAAGGAATCATGAGAGAAAACAAATGAAATGGCATTGGGTGAGGGTGTTACAACTACCGACCAAAAAGCATGGGTGATGGTCATTTGTTCGAACCACGAAGCAAAAAAAACGACACACAAAAGCTGAATCAACGTAAATAGGTCCTCATAATGTATCGCGAAGACATGCTTTAGCCTATAAGTGGACACTCACCCCAAGAGTTCCCAGGTAAGAGTGACTGGTCCGATTATGTGGATTTGTACGAACACTCTGGCTTTAGACAGAAAACTTAGGATACAGGCATCCACACTTCCGGATTGCATGTGCTCACATTAATAAGACCCAAAATTTGATGGGATTTTGAAAACTTTGAAGGTTCAAAACCTTAAAATAAATCATCCTAGAACAGATGATTGGTTTTCAAAGCAGATTCGAAATTTGTGTTCTTATTGTGGTTGTCACCTAAAGATAGGTGACGGTATTGTTTTATGACTAAACGCAAGTAAACTCGCGTTAGGGTCCTAGAAAGGTTATAGGTCAAAGCATTACTAATAACCTAATTCCCTATAACCATGAGCTCTGATACCAACTTTTCTGTCACACCCCGACCGCGTTAAAACAACAAACCGCGGCGAAAACGTCGGGGAGTGTCGTAACAGAATCATTGTTTCACAACACATGGATAAAAGTTCTGTTTTATTGAATTAAATTTATTACATCAGTATCATCATCAAACATCACCAACTATGGTACCTGAAACACATGTGAAAATACGTCAGCATAAAAATGCCGGCGAGTACATAGGTTTTATGTGAGTGTCAGATTCATGGCTCGTTTATATTTTTGAAAATAACTTGAACACCTTTGTTAATTGATAATTAGAAAACCAAGTTTTGTAAAATGTTTGTAATGTAAATTGAAATAACCAAGTCAAAACAGATTTGTTTTACAAAACCTCGGTGCCATGAATCTTAACTCCAAAACATTTATTTAAGTAAACCCAGATTGTAAATCGTTTTTGAAATAAAACTCGAATGGTTTATATTGTTAGAAAAACCTTGTAATATAACTTCGTTTTGATAACATTTGCCCAAGTCATCTAGATAACGCAACGATATATAATGTGTTAAAAGCACTTATATATAGGAAGTACCAGCGGCGTACCCACCATGCTTTTATCACATTACACTCGCCCGGTTACCTAATCACTTCCTTAACCCAACGGTTCAAACAGATCTAAACGGTTCACATAAATCAAACGGTTCAAACAGTACAAATAATTCACATAGATCAAACAGCTCAAAACGGTTCAAACGGTTCAAAATATATAACAATGTGTCCATATGCTGGATGAGCATATGCAACAAAATGTAATCAATGTGCTAGCATGCTAAGTGAACATACATAGCAAAACATAATGAAATCGTATACTATATGTGTACTAATGAACATAGCAAGTATATTATATAAAAGCATGAAAAGCACGAAAGTAACAAGTAGGCACTCGTGTTTCACCCCAAAACAGTTTGAAAACAGTAAAAGAGGGGACTATGTACTCACTTGAGAATGCTTAGAAGTCTTGAATAACAACCAAGCAAAGCTAGAGGGATCACGGAAAATCAAACGACACCTAATATAGGTAACTACATTAATAACCGGACCTAAATCGGAAGATCGGATAGGATGAGGTTTCGTAAACCAAATGAGTGTTGGAACTCATACGATATGGTTTAACAAAGCCTACATACTAAATTGACACCTAACCTAAGTTCTTACGACCCATTACGACCGGTTTAGGTAGCTTACGCTACTTTAACGCGTCGTTCGCTTATAACGCGTTCGGAACGCCTAACTAGTCCTATGACAAGTATTATATGCCTAAACATGTTTAAATATGTTGCAAAATCAGTTAAGTGACAAAAGTTTAAGTTACATATGCTTAAATATCAATTAGGCATGAAGAGGGCATTTTGATCATTTTCCTAAGGCATATAAACTACCTATTATACAACTAACTAAATGAAGTGACCATAAGGTATAACCTCGGAAGGTTATTCCCTATACAACTATGGTCACTAAACATGCTTGGTCGGATCCTAAAGATTGACCAAACGGGTCGGCTTCGAGAGTCTAAGCGGTTGTTTAGACCGCTTATCTTAGGACCCTATACAAGCACTAATCTAAAAGTGACGAGTTAAACATGTTAAAACAAGTCTAATAAGGTTTGAAAACAAGTTTGATATCAAAACAAACGATTTTGATACCCAAGAATAGTTTGGTTGCAAAATACGCATAAACGCGTATTTTGACCGAAACAATGACTCGTCACTACACCTAATCAACGTGGTAATCAGTAGGTATAGTCACACGGGACTATAACCATCGTGATTACGCTCACGTTGCAAAGTTCAAACGAACTTTGTGTTGACCAAAGACTGGTCAAAGCAGAAATTCAAACACTGTTTGGCTTTTACACCTAAAAACGCATAAAAGCACGAAAGAAACTTACAACGGGTCCAAGCAATGAAGATATTGATCTAAATGTTCTCAGGTATGAAATTTTGGAACCTCAACTTAGAGAAATTCAGATCAATTGTGAGGAACAAAAGAATTGGGGTTGGGTATTTATAGGGAATCCACAACCGTTAGGATCGTTCCTCAATAAACGAGCTTCAATCTGGACCGTACAAGTGCACCCACTGATTTGTAATACCAGGGGTGCCCCAAAACAAGCCCCTAGATTGATTAAAACCATTTGCAAACCACGGGAACAGCTGGATCAAGCTGGAATCAACTTTCTGCTGAACTGGGGGTCTCTCGTGCCCCGCGTAAGACTTTGAGAAGTCTTGCTCGCCCCACCTGAGCCATAGTTTGGCAGATTGTCAGAAATGGTCCCTGCAGCCCAGAAACTTGGTTTTCGATGCATTTTTAACACGTTTAAGCCCTGTTAACCCCATTTCAAGGCTCTAAAATGAAGTTAAAGTATAGGGAACTTAAAATATACTCAAAAATATGTCGGATGTCGGTTCGTTTGGTCATACGGTTGCGTTGTTCGGTTAATTACGACGAAACACGAACGGACGCGAAAAACGATCCAAATTACGCGACGAATGGAATTTTATCATGCCAATCACTAAAATAAAATATTTTAATGATTACATAAATTTTTGGATGTCCGGATATATTCAGAACGTAAGATATGAGCGAAAATGCAAACTTATGCACTTTTTGACGCTTCTAGTCCCTATTGATCAAAAAGTTTATTTTTGCGCACCAAACATCTCAAAGTCTATTTCTAAGCTATGTAAATGATATTTAGGGCATGTTTAACTTATGATCAAGTTCCGAATTGTCATTATCATTCGATTTGGTATACTTTTGGTAGTTTGACGCAAATAGTCCCTGCGATCGAATAAACTTGATTTCAACACACTAAACCCTTCAAAACTTATTTCTAAGTTATGTAAAGGTTATTTATGGTATGTTAAGCCTATGTCACTGCTCCAGAGTGTTTGTTGCATTAAACTGGTTATATTTATGCATCAGATCGCGTATAACCTCCCAGAAAGCGATTTAAATCTTGAAATCGAACAAGAATTGATATGTGCAAATGATGTACATATTTATACAAATCCCAAGTATGAAACACAATATTTCATTGATTTGGTGTTTGTTTTGATGGTCAAAGAGACACAGATGTCACATTTGCTTTCCTCACATTTGATCTGATTTATACTCTAAGTTGAAGCTTTAGCTTCATACCTGAGTATTTTAGATCAAATTCTTCATTGCTTAGACCTTTTGTAAGCTTCTTTCATACTCTTATGCGTTTTTAAGCATGAAAGTCAACACTGTTTGACTTTCTGCTTTGACCAGTCAATGGTCAACACGAAGTTCGTTTGAACTTCGCAACGTAAGCGTAATCATGATGGTCATAGTCCTTTGTGACTATACCTACTGATTACCACGTTGATTAGGCGTAGTGACGAGTCATAGTTTCGGTCAAACTACGTGTTTATGCGTATTTTGCCATGAAGCTATCTTTGGGTATCAAAACACTTTGTTTTGATATCAAACTTGTTTTCTAACTTAGTTAAACATGTTTTAACATATTTAACTCGTCACTTTTAGTTTAGTGCTTATATAGGGTCGTAAGATAAGCGGTCTAAACAACCGCTTAGACTTTCGAACCTGACCCGTTTGGTCGATCATTAGGATCCGACCAAACACATTTTGTGACCATAGTTGTATAGCGAATAACCTTCTGAGGTTATACCTTATGGTCACTTCGTTTAGTTAGTTGTATGATAGGTAGTTTATATGCCTTAGGAAAATGACCAAAATGCCCTTTTTGCGCATAATTTCATTTTAAGCATATGTTACCTAAATTTTGACATCGAAACTAATTAGGCAACATTATTAGACATGTTAAGGCATATAATACTTGTCATAAGACTAGTTAGGCGGTCTGAACGCGTTTTATGCGAACGACGCGTCAAAGTGGCGTAAGCTACCTAAACGAGTCGTAATGGGTCGTAGGCACTTAGGATAGGTTCTGATTTAGAATGTAGGCTTTGTTAAACTATATTACATGAGTTCCTATACTCATTGGGTTTACGAAACCTCATTTTATCCGATCTTCCGATTTAGGTCCGGTTTATTAACATAGTTACCTATATTAGGTGCCGATTGATTCCGCGATCCTTCTAGCTTTGTTTGGTTATTATTTCAAGACAATTGAGCATTATCTAGTGAGTACATAGTCCCCTCTTTTACTGTTTTCAAATATTTTGGGGAGAAACACATGTGCCTACTTGTTTACTTTCGTGCTTTTCAAGCTTTTATAACATATACTTGCTTTGTTCATATAGTACAAGTATAGTACATGATTTCATCCATGTTTATGCTATGTATGTTTAATTAACATGCTAGTACATTGATTTCATAAACACATTTGTTTCATATGTTTATTTCAGCATATGTACACATTGATTTACATCACATTTTTGCTATGTATGTTCATTTAGCATACTTAGTACATTGTTTTCACATAACATGCTTACATTTGGTATGACATTTTGTGACAACCCGAGTTTTCAAGATCTCTATCCGAATTAACCTCGTACTTACTTGCAAGTGTGTTTTGTAAATACTTGATGTGCAATACGTGTGTTGTGTAAATGTGTATGAATGTTATGTATATATTGGTTGGGTTATTGGATTTTATAAATGAAATCAAATGTTAGAGTTCTAGCTGAAAACCCACCCATCCACGAAAACACTTGAAGTGTTTTCATCCATCATGAGTCCAACGAATACAGGGAGTGGGCTTTGGCCCAGTATCGATTTAATATAGAATCTATTTATTATGTGCACACGAATTGGATAACTGCAAACCCTAATCACATTGTCACTCTCTCTCATTTTTTCGCTGAACCCGACGGCTTTTCTTTCATTCGAAGTTGATTCCTTGTTTTGATTCATTCTTGGTGTTTTCCACATTTTAGGTAACTTTAGTCCAGTTAGATGTTTATGATGCTTTGAATTCGAATGTGCTTGACTTGATCAGTTATTTAATTGCATGAGAAGCATGATATGTGTGAGTGATCGTGTGATTTGTATGATTTATGATGTATACTATACTGACAACCGTATACTTGAAGGAATGGTATGAATGGATTGTGATTGGACCGAATCCCTGCTCTTTCATGTGATGTTTCATTGTGTGTGTGCAACTCATAGATGTCCTACATGTAAATCAGATTAGATTTAAGGTAATCAGTTGAGTATTCATGCTAGTCGATGATCTCATGATTATGGTTAGTAATTGATTTCAGAAAAATAGTGATGTTGGCTGACAACATGGAATAACTAAACACATGGGGGCTGCCTACATGTGAATTGTCAGTATGACTTTTGTGGTGTATGCACATGCAATCCATTATATGGATTATAAATAATGGCAGTATATTAATGTTTGGGGAGTCAAGAACATAAATATTACTAAAGTATTGTTGCTGAATTGAGTTTATTGTGCATGAAATATGATAGCTATATTAATTGTATGTGGAATGATGACCTGCTACGATAGAATGATTAGGTCTGCATGATTGTTTGATGATCATTAGGGTTTAGAGATTTCGTAATCTGCTGTTGTTGATTGATGCAAGTCACCATAGACTCAACGAGATCACTTAAGTGATTTCGGCCCAGAGCATGCCCGGCCCAAATAAGGGTATTCGGCAATAACCGATTTCGGCCCAGGAGTTTGTGCCCACAAGTGTTTTCACCTGCATATGATGTCGTTGGTTGTAATCTTGTTTAAAGTTAGGATACCGTAACCTTGTTAGTTGAATCCATTAACTCTGTTATGCCTGTTAAGTGTGTAAATGCAGTTAGTCTATTAACTGAGTTAAGCAATTAACACTGTTAATTTCAGTAACTTTATTAGATTATGTATTTTTCTTATGGTTGTTAACTCAGTTAGTTAAGTAACTCTGTTAGTTCTAAATTCTGTCTAGCCTGTTGATGCTGTTATATAGGTTAAGACTGTTTAGTGTATTAACTTGGTTGAATATGTTAACCTTGGTAAACCAATTGAACCTGTTAAGCATGCTCATGAATAACAATGCTATAGCAAAGTGTGAAAGACACGTGTGTGAAGCATGAATGTTATGAATGTGATTATCTGTGTACATGATACAAGATGCTAACTACCAAGCACACTTTGTGATATTATTGTGACACTAGTTATATGTGAAACATTACGAACGTGAACTGATTTAATATACGCGCATATTATAGGACGTGAATAATTATTTGCGAGCACTTAACTTAGCATACCGAGCAAACCTAAGGTGAGTTCACTGCTCTTTTCCAAGCATGCATCCCGGGGAGGGATATCGGGTAACGTTCCGGGGAGGAACGTCAGGTTAATGGGATGTTTGTTATTACACTCATTGTCTATCACATAAGACCCCTTACATCTACCGATAGTTTCCGGGGAGGCAACAAGGTTATTAGTTGATAGCGCTATTAGGTTTGATACCTCGCACCGGGCCGTAAGGACGGGCGCGAACTAATTATCTGGGCATCATTACCAATGCTTGGTTAGGGGCGTTGGGGACTGGACACACTTCCAGGTTATTAAGGGACACACTTCCCGGATACATATGGGCACACTCCCTAGGGTATCTCAACAAGTCATAAACAGCATCATATCACAACGTTGAATTGGCTTAACATACGTCTGGTAACAAAACACGTTAACAAAACCTTGAACTCACCAGCGTAGTCTGACACACTTGTTTACATGCTTGTAGGTAATCACTGAAGGAACTTGGGAACTTGCCGTCTGATGCTGCTGGAGTGGTTGTGGTCATGATAAACAATTACATTGATTTGGTTTTGATACATTTATACACTTATACATTTATGATTCCGCTCAATATTTTGGTTTTGGTTTAACTTACAAACGATACATTTCTTTTAATTGAGTATTTCCATACATTATTACTTGTGTTTGACATGATTGGTGGCTCTTTGTTGGATCGTTGCACCTCCATTAGGGACATGCCCTAAGTGGTAATTTGGGGGTGTGACAGTTTGGTATCAGAGCCACTGGTTATAGAGAACTCGGTTTTAAAATGTTTTCATAAAACCAGACTATAACCGAATTGATCCAAACGATGACCATGACACTCAGCTTCAGATTGCAAGGTTCGTTCCTCGTTAGTTTATGCATTACATGTCTGGTAAACGTATCTATGTTTATAGCATGCACGACACGACATGGTAGATGTCATGGCACATTGATAGTGTAACATAACTCTTGCACCTAGTAAATCCTAATCTTGTTGGTAGTGCATATTTTGTGGGTGGGAGAAACTTCAAACATGAGTTAAGAAGCATCGAGAGAAGCATGCAAACCGCCTTATTATCATGGGTGCACACATAATAATAACGCGTGGTGCATGCAAATCCCAATGAGGCTTAACGAGTGTAAGAGGGGTTCTTCCCTGTTTGTGTATGTACATGGTGGTTAATCGTTCCTAACGTGATAAACCTGAACACATTTCTCGTTCTCGACTCCTAAATTCGTCCCCTTTCTTCTATTATAGAATCATGAGTGGACGCGTTAACCTAACTCAAGCCCAGTTGGCGGCTTCGATCCCTGAACAAGTTATTGCAGCACTCGCAACTGCCCAGGCAGGAAGTGTAACCTGCCATCACCACTTACTCTAGGATCTTTAGATACTACTCTCGTAAACCAACACTCGTGCTCAAGTATGATTACTCTTACGCACACGACAGGTCAACATGCTCAACCACTTGTATGCACATTCACGACGTTCATGGACTGCCGATCTACTACTTTCAGCGGCACTGAAGGAGCTGTTGGGCTCCTCCACTGGTTCGAGAAGCACGAATCGATCTTTGAAATGTGTGAATGCCCCGAGGCTCGTAGGAAGCAATATGCCAGTGGTACTCTCGAAGGCACTGCGCTAACTTAGTGAAACGCGCAAGTTCAGATACTGGGGCTGGCGGCTGCTAATGCCACTCCCTGGAATGATTTTAAGGAACTAATCAAACGTGAATATTGTAGTCATGATGACATCCACAAGCTGGAAGTGGAGTTCTTTAACCTGAAGATGACGGGGTCAGAAATTGAAGCGTACACGAAATGATCTAACGAACTGGCAGTGTTATGTCCAACTATGGTGGATCCTCCCATCAAACGCATCGGGCTGTTCCACAAAAGCTTAGTACTAGAGATTCGAAGCCATGTGACTGCTGCTAACCTTACTACTATCCAGGATGTTACTCGCCTCACAGACCAGGCAGTGGAACAGAACAGGCTGCCTAAGCGTATAGGTGCTGCCACTACTACCACTTATGCTACCCCAGAGTCAACAAACGAAAGTGGGATGGAAATTCCAGCAAGGGTTCAACTACGGTTCCGTCCCAGGCGCAGCAACGAAAGATCGATGAAAACCAAAGTCCTTGTCAGCAACCTTTTAGTAGTCAAGGGCAGGGTGGATACAGGGGAAACCACCCTAAGTACAAACGACGTAACTTGCACCACAGCGGGCAGTGCAACCGAAATCATTGTCAATGATGCAACAAGCTTGGTCATGGAGCCAAAGATGGTAGAAGCTCACGTCCTGCAGACCAGAACCAACAACAGCAACCACAAGCTCCACAGAATCAGCAGCAACAGCAGGGTAACAAGGGATGTCATCAGTGTGGTGCTGAAGGTTAATTCAAGAGACACGACCCACAGTTGAACCAGAATCAGAAACACAACCAAGGAAATAGGAACAATAATGGAGGCAACAATGGGGGTAATAACGACAGCAATGGTGCCAGGGGTCGAGTGTTCGTGATTGGTCAGGGTGATACTAGGAATAACCCCAACGTTGTGATGGTTTCGACATCGATATTGGTATGGATTGGCTACCTCAACATCGAGCAGAGACTCTTTGCAAAGAAAAGATCATCCGCATTCCTCGTGCTGGTTAAGAACCTTTGGTAACTCATAGTAACAAGCTCCTGTAGCAGCACCCATGGCTCGAGCACCTTATCGCTTAGCTCTAACTGAACTGGAAGAACTGTCTAAACAATTGCAAGAACTCTTGGAAAAGGGTTTCATATGTCCTAGCTCTTCGCCCTGGGGAGTTCCAGTATTATCGTGAACTGAACAAGGTAACAGTGAAGAATCGCTATCCTCTATCACGCATCGACGACTTATTCGACCAGTTGAAAGGGTCGAGCTACTACTCCAAGATAGACTTGAGGTCAAGTTACCATCAGCTGAGAGTCCGGGGTGAGGACGTCTCCAAAACAGCATTTAGAACACGCTACGGCCATTACTAGTTTCTAGTCATGCCATTCGGGCTAACGAACGCGTCTGCGGTTTGCATGGATCTTATGAACAGGGTGTGCAAACCTTACCTTGACAAGTTCGTCGTTGTTTTCATCAATGACATCCTGATCTACTCGAAGAGTCAGGAGGAACACGAGCAGCATTTACGACTTATTTTGGAACTTCTTAGGACGGAACAACTGTACGCCAAGTTTTCAAAATGTGACTTCTGGCTTCGTGAAGTCCACTTCCTAGGCCACGTGGTAAACAAGGATGGGATTCATGTTGATCCATCCAAGGTAGATTCGATCAAGAACTGGCCTGCACCTCGCACACCAACCGAAATACGCCAAATCTTGGGTTTGGCGGGTTACTACAGACGATTCATCAAAGACTTCTCAAAGATTGCACAGCCGCTTACACTACTGACACAGAAAGGTGTTGTTTATCGTTGGGGAAATACACAGGAAACAACGTTTCAGCACCTAAAGAATAGACTTTGTAGCGCACCTATCCTCTCATTGCCTGAAGGCATGGACGATTTCGTAGTCTACTGTGATGCATCTATCCAAGGTCTTGGATGTGTGTTGATGCAACGGGATAAAGTTATAGCTTATGCTTCGCGCCAACTTAAGATTCACGAACGGAACTACACTACACACGATTTAGAGCTGGGAGCCGTTGTTTTTGCGCTCAAGATATGGCGACATTACCTGTACGGTACTAAGTGCACTATATACACTGGTCACAGAAGCCTCGAGCATATCTTCAAGCAGAAAGAGTTGAACATGCGACAACGTCGATGGGTCGAACTATTGAATGATTACGAATGTGCGATAAAGTACCACCCAGGCAAAGCTAATGTTGTGGCTGACACCCTCAGTCGAAAGGACACCGCGCCTAAGCGCGTGCGAGCTTTACAACTCACTATACAGTCTAGTCTTCCTTCTCAGATACGAGATGCTCAGGTGGAAGCATTGAAACCAGAAAACGTCAGGGCTGAGGCCCTACGCGGCTCAAGGCAACGCTTAGAACAGAAGGAAGATGGTGCTTATTACGTCACAGGACGCAATTGGGTCCCACTTTACGGCAACTTACGCGAGCTGGTAATGGATGAAGCTCACAAGTCACGCTACTCGGTACACCCTGGTTCGGATAAAATGTACCACGATATCAAAACTACATACTGGTGGCCTAGCATGAAGGCCCACATAGCGACATACGTTAGCAAATGCTTGACTTGTGCGAGAGTCAAGGCAAAATACCAGAAACCTCCAGACCCACTCCAACAACCTGAGATACCACAGTGGGAATAGGAACAAATTTCCATGGATTTTGTTACTGGCCTGCCTAGATCACAACGTGGTAACGACACTATTTGGGTGATCGTGGATTGACTCACAAAGTCTGCTCACTTTTTGGCTATCAAGGAAACGGATAAGTTCTCCACACTAGCAGACATATATCTTAAGGAAGTTGTCTCGAGGCACGGAGAGCCCACTTCTATTATCTCGGATCGAGACGCACGTTTTACTTCAGAACTGTGGCGAGCAATGCACAAATCTTTTGGCTCCAGGTAAGACATGAGCACAGCTTATCACCCTCAGACGGATGGTCAGTCTGAGCGCACTATTCAAACTTTAGAAGACATGCTTCGTGCATGTGTAATTGACTTTGGCAACGGCTGGGAAAAGCATTTGCCACTTGTGGAATTTTCGTACAATAACAGCTACCATACCAGCATTAAGGCTGCTCCATTTGAGGCATTGTACGGACGTAAATGCCGGTCACCTCTTTGTTGGGCAGAGGTGGGTGATAGTCAAATCACAGGTCCAGAAATGGTAGTTGATACGACAGAAAAGATTGCACAGATACGACAACGCATGGCGGCAGCTCGCGACCGTCAGAAAGTATACGCCGATAAAGACAGGAAACCACTCGAGTTCCAGGTTGGGGATCGAGTGCTACTCAAAGTTTCACCCTGGAAGGGTGTGGTTCGTTTTGGCAAACGAGGCAAACTCAATCCACGATACGTTGGACCTTTCGAAATTATTGAGAAGATAGGCAGGGTGGCCTACAGATTGAACTTACCAGCAGAACTCAGTGCAGTTCACAACATATTTCACGTGTCGAATCTGAAGAAGTGTCTGTCAGATGAGACCCTCATAGTTCCTTTGAAGGAGCTCACTATCGACGAACAGTTGCATTTCGTCGAGGAACCTGTTGAAATCACGGACCGGGATGTTAAGGTCCTCAAACACACTAGAATACCTCTTGTTCGAGTTCGTTGGAACTCCTGTCGTGGCCCAGAGTTCACCTGGGAACGCGAAGATCAAACGAAACTCAAGTATCCCCAGTTATTCGAAAACAGTGCAACCACTACTGAGGTCGAAGCTACTACAGAATTTCGGGACGAAATTCCCAATCAACGGGGGGATGATGTGACACCCCAGGAAAAACCAGTAAACGATACAACTTACTTAGCTTCCTCAGTGACCGCATACTAAATTTCGGGACGAAATTTCTTTCAAGTTGGGGATAATGTGACAACCCGAGTTTTCAAGATCTCTATCCGAATTAACCTCGTACTTACTTGCAAGTGTGTTTTGTAAATACTTGATGTGCAATACGTGTGTTGTGTAAATGTGTATGAATGTTATGTATATATTGGTTGGGTTATTGGATTTTATAAATGAAATCAAATGTTAGAGTTCTAGCTGAAAACCCACCCATCCACGAAAACACTTGAAGTGTTTTCATCCATCATGAGTCCAACGAATACAGGGAGTGGGCTTTGGCCCAGTATCGATTTAATATAGAATCTATTTATTATGTGCACACGAATTGGATAACTGCAAACCCTAATCACATTGTCACTCTCTCTCATTTTTTCGCTGAACCCGACGGCTTTTCTTTCATTCGAAGTTGATTCCTTGTTTTGATTCATTCTTGGTGTTTTCCACATTTAAGGTAACTTTAGTCCAGTTAGATGTTTATGATGCTTTGAATTCGAATGTGCTTGACTTGATCAGTTATTTAATTGCATGAGAAGCATGATATGTGTGAGTGATCGTGTGATTTGTATGATTTATGATGTATACTATACTGACAACCGTATACTTGAAGGAATGGTATGAATGGATTGTGATTGGACCGAATCCCTGCTCTTTCATGTGATGTTTCATTGTGTGTGTGCAACTCATAGATGTCCTACATGTAAATCAGATTAGATTTAAGGTAATCAGTTGAGTATTCATGCTAGTCGATGATCTCATGATTATGGTTAGTAATTGATTTCAGAAAAATAGTGATGTTGGCTGACAACATGGAATAACTAAACACATGGGGGCTGCCTACATGTGAATTGTCAGTATGACTTTTGTGGTGTATGCACATGCAATCCATTATATGGATTATAAATAATGGCAGTATATTAATGTTTGGGGAGTCAAGAACATAAATATTACTAAAGTATTGTTGCTGAATTGAGTTTATTGTGCATGAAATATGATAGCTATATTAATTGTATGTGGAATGATGACCTGCTACGATAGAATGATTAGGTCTGCATGATTGTTTGATGATCATTAGGGTTTAGAGATTTCGTAATCTGCTGTTGTTGATTGATGCAAGTCACCATAGACTCAACGAGATCACTTAAGTGATTTCGGCCCAGAGCATGCCCGGCCCAAATAAGGGTATTCGGCAATAACCGATTTCGGCCCAGGAGTTTGTGCCCACAAGTGTTTTCACCTGCATATGATGTCGTTGGTTGTAATCTTGTTTAAAGTTAGGATACCGTAACCTTGTTAGTTGAATCCATTAACTCTGTTATGCCTGTTAAGTGTGTAAATGCAGTTAGTCTATTAACTGAGTTAAGCAATTAACACTGTTAATTTCAGTAACTTTATTAGATTATGTATTTTTCTTATGGTTGTTAACTCAGTTAGTTAAGTAACTCTGTTAGTTCTAAATTCTGTCTAGCCTGTTGATGCTGTTATATAGGTTAAGACTGTTTAGTGTATTAACTTGGTTGAATATGTTAACCTTGGTAAACCAATTGAACCTGTTAAGCATGCTCATGAATAACAATGCTATAGCAAAGTGTGAAAGACACGTGTGTGAAGCATGAATGTTATGAATGTGATTATCTGTGTACATGATACAAGATGCTAACTACCAAGCACACTTTGTGATATTATTGTGACACTAGTTATATGTGAAACATTACGAACGTGAACTGATTTAATATACGCGCATATTATAGGACGTGAATAATTATTTGCGAGCACTTAACTTAGCATACCGAGCAAACCTAAGGTGAGTTCACTGCTCTTTTCCAAGCATGCATCCCGGGGAGGGATATCGGGTAACGTTCCGGGGAGGAACGTCAGGTTAATGGGATGTTTGTTATTACACTCATTGTCTATCACATAAGACCCCTTACATCTACCGATAGTTTCCGGGGAGGCAACAAGGTTATTAGTTGATAGCGCTATTAGGTTTGATACCTCGCACCGGGCCGTAAGGACGGGCGCGAACTAATTATCTGGGCATCATTACCAATGCTTGGTTAGGGGCGTTGGGGACTGGACACACTTCCAGGTTATTAAGGGACACACTTCCCGGATACATATGGGCACACTCCCTAGGGTATCTCAACAAGTCATAAACAGCATCATATCACAACGTTGAATTGGCTTAACATACGTCTGGTAACAAAACACGTTAACAAAACCTTGAACTCACCAGCGTAGTCTGACACACTTGTTTACATGCTTGTAGGTAATCACTGAAGGAACTTGGGAACTTGCCGTCTGATGCTGCTGGAGTGGTTGTGGTCATGATAAACAATTACATTGATTTGGTTTTGATACATTTATACACTTATACATTTATGCTTCCGCTCAATATTTTGGTTTTGGTTTAACTTACAAACGATACATTTCTTTTAATTGAGTATTTCCATACATTATTACTTGTGTTTGACATGATTGGTGGCTCTTTGTTGGATCGTTGCACCTCCATTAGGGACATGCCCTAAGTGGTAATTTGGGGGTGTGACACATTTGGTTTGTTTAACGGCTCAAAAATACGTTCATTAACATTGATCACGCCGCTCGGTAGTAAGTAGTGGTACCATAGGAATTGATAACTCCCATTTCTGGCTTCCTAGGTTTGTTTGGAAGTAGGAAATGAATGAATCCGATATACATAATTTTTTATAAACCTTTAATTTGTTTAAGGGTTTGTCTCTGTGACACCTGTGTCACTGCGACCATCAAACAAATACCAAACCAATGAAATATTGTATTTCATACTTTGGACTTGTATAAATATGTGTATCTTTTGCACATATCAATTCTTGTTCGATTTCAAGCTCTAAATCGCTTTCTGGAAGGTTATACGCGCACTGATGCGAAAATATAACCAGTTTAATGCAACGAACACTCCGGAATAGTGAAATAGGCTTAACATACCTTAAATAACCTTTACATAACTTAGAAATAAGTTTTGAAGGCTTTGGTATGGCAAAATCAAGTTAATTCGCTTACAGGGACTAAACTTGACAAACTACGAAAGTATTTTTTTTTGGGTAAAGGGTTACCCCGATGAATTTTATAAATGAAAAAATAAGTACAAGGGTGTGACAAAATCGACACACCTACTAAGCTTGACATGCCAAGCCTAGGAACATCAACAAAAAAAACAACCAGAACAAACAAAACCAACGAAAAAACGACCACATTAACAACCAAAACGCACACGAAGACAAAAAAACAACTAGCCCGGATCTGCTACATTATCTTCAATCTCTTCAATCTTCCAATTCTTAAAAATCCTATCCTTTATTGAAGCCAGCCGAAATCTGAACCCCATCAGGCGCAAGCGAACCGTGTTTTTAATTATCTCAGCAACTTGATCCACAGTTCTTTTATTATTCTTGAATAGTCTATTATTTTTCTCTTGCCAGATGTAGTACGACGAAGCCGCAATCAACAGCTTACTCACAACATGATCCGCTTTCTTAGAAGAAGCATGCTTTTCAACCCAAATTAGAATCGAATGCCACGAATTGTCCACATTCCCCAAAGAAACAAACTCCTTAACCTTACTCCACACCTGATCCGCAAACGCACATCGGAAGAACAAATGGTCCCGACTATCACGATCAAAATTACACAGCGGACAACACATCAAATTCAAATTCGTAAGGCTACCTGCTTCCCAAACTGCCAAACGATCCTGTGTTTTTAATTTGTTTCTAAATGCAAGCCACAAATGAAACGAGTGCCTCGGAATACATTGAGGAAACCAAACCATGTTACACCACATCACTTGATTATCCCTATTTCGAATTGTGTTCCAGACTTGAGATGATTTAAAGTCACTAACCTTCCCTTCCGAGTCTTTCCAAATGAGCCGATCCACACTATTAGGAACAATAGAAGGGACCGCCATCGTGAATAACACCGGGAAAAGATCCATCCAAGCTTGGGGCCACCTCCAATTACCATTCTGATCAATAACTTCCGCAACAGAAGACTGTAACGAAAACCCAGCATTAGCAATGGACCGAGGAGATATA
Source organism: Helianthus tuberosus (assembly GCA_030545235.1). Taxonomy (NCBI): domain Eukaryota; kingdom Viridiplantae; phylum Streptophyta; class Magnoliopsida; order Asterales; family Asteraceae; genus Helianthus; species Helianthus tuberosus. The sequence goes on along the minus strand of CM060387.1, from coordinate 113,690,576 downwards.
AACGAACTAAGAGGGCTTAGCGAGCACCACATATCACTCCAAACATTAGTTTGAGCACCACTTTTAATAGTCGACCATATGTGTGGCCGGATAATATGACGAATAGATAGGATTTTTCTCCAACCCCAACTCACACTCCCACGGCACGGAATCTCCCAAAAATTTCTCCCTTTAATTTTATAATTATGGATCCATCGCACCCAAATAGACTCCCTTTTCGAGATGATACTCCAAATATGATTTGCCATTAGCGATTTGTTTACATCAGAAATACTTCTAATACCCAATCCGCCTTCATGTTTAGGCAAACACACATCCTTCCATGCTACCTTAGCACGAATCCTTCCTTCCGAACCAGCATTCCACAAAAATCTTCGAATACGCTTTTCAAGCTCACTGATAACCCGAGCTGGAATAATGAAAACAGAGGCCCAGTAGATGTGCATAGAAGAGAGAACCGAGTTAATAAGCTGTAACCGACCAGCAAAAGACAAAGATTTTGTCACCCAATTGACTATCTTTTTCTCCATACGCTCAATGAGGCTCCTACAATCCTGATATAAAAGTCTTGAAGATATAAGCGGGACCCCAAGGTAACGAACCGGAAGCTCACCCTCCTGAAACGGCATTATATCAAGAATTTCCTGCCTTATCGAGTTAGGAACATTACAAAAAAACACCGTACTCTTAGCAGGACTTGGAGCAAGACCTGACATGTTCGTGAATTTCTCCAGAGCATCCTTAATCTTTTTAACAGAGCCGATGTCACCATGCACAAAAATAAATAAATCATCCGCAAAAGACACATTAATTATTTTCTCTTTCGCACAATGAAGATGATATTTAAACGACATACTAGCTGCTCGTCGAAGCAATAACGTTAAAACCTCCATAACTAACGTGAATAAGTAAGGCGACATTGGATCACCTTGCCTTAATCCACGTTTTCCCCTGAAATAACCATGCAGATTGCCGTTAATACTCAAAGAGTAGGAAACTGTAGACACACAAGTCATGATCCAGTTCACCATTTTACTATGAAGACCAAATCGAATCAAAATGTCCTCCAAAAATTTCCAGCTGACAGTATCATATGCTTTCTGAATATCAATTTTGAAAGCACACCTAGCCGGACCCCTGTTAATGTGATAATTATGCATCAACTCCTGAGTTAGAAGAATATTATCTGAAATCTTCCGACCTGGAACAAACGCTGATTGATTGATACTGACAAGAGAATCCAATCTACCTTTCAAACGTTCAGTAATAATCTTGCTAATACATTTGTACAAAACATTACAGCAAGAGATCGGCCTATAATCCAAAACCGAATCCGGAATTTCTTTTTTCGGAAGTAAAGCAAGAATAGTGACAAACTACGAAAGTATGCCAATTTGAACTATAACGAACATTCCGGAACATGACCATAAGTTAAAAATACCATAAATATCCTTTACATAGCTTAGAAATAGGCTTTAAGGGGGTTCGGTGTGCTAAAATAAACTTTTGGGTCATTCAGGGACTAAAAGGGTAAAAAAGTGCATAAGTTTGCACTTTCGCGCATAACTTACGTTCTGAATACATCCGGACATCCAAAAATTTATGTAAGCACTAAAACATTTTATTTTAGTGTTTGGCATAAGAAAAATCCATTCGTCACGTCACTTGGATCGTTTTTCGCGCTTATGCGCATTCCGTCGTAATTAACCGAACATCGCAACCGTACGGCTAAACGAACCGACATCCGAGATATTTTTGAGCACATTTTAAGTTCCCTATACTTTAACTTCATTTTAGAGCTTTGAAATGGGGTTAACGGGCCTTAAACGCGTCGGAAATGACCTTATAACACAGCAGGGACCAAAACTGTAAATCTGCCAAACTGGTCCTTGCGCACCTCAACAATGGGAGTGTTGCAGTGCGCAAGCAGGGGCCAGATGCAGCAAAACATTTTTCTCAGCTGTTAACTGCCCTTAAACACTCCCCAAAGGCCAAGTGCCACATGTTAATCTCTTGTGGTGGCCAAAATCAGTTACCACAACATTCCGACAAGTGTACGGGCTAGATCATTCCCTCTTCTCCAAGAAACGATCCTAATGGTGAACCGAAAACTATAAATACCCACCTCCACCCTTCACTTTTCCTCACAAGAATCTGATCTAATGTGCTCTAAGTTGAAACCTTTGTTTCATACCTGAGCTATTTTGATCTAGATTAGCATTTGGGGACCCTTTGTAACCTTCGTTCTTTTATTGTTTTTCGAGTCCGAAAGTCAAACTTTGTTTGACTTTCTGCATTGACCAGTTTATGGTCAATGCGAAGTTCGTTTGAACTTCGCAACGTGATTGTAATCACGATGGTTATAGTCCCTTGTGACTATGCCTACTGATTACCACGTTGTCTAGGGTCGTAAGGGTAAGCGATCTAATAAATCGCTTATACCTTCGAACCCGACCCATTTGGTCGATCATTAGGATCCGACCAAACACATTAGGTGACCATAGTATATAGGGAATAACCTTTCGAGGTTATACCTTATGGTCGCTTCGTTTAAGTAGTTGTATGATAGGTAGTTTATATGCCTTAGGTAAATTACCAAAATACCCCTTTGATGCCAAAATTCATTTTAAACATATGTAACATAACTTTTGACATCTAAACTGATTTGACAACAATATTAGACATGTTAAGGCATATGTTACTTGTCATAGGACTAGTTAGGCGGTCCGAACGCGTTTCACGCGAACGACGCGTTAAAGTAGCATAAGCTACCTAAACGGGTCGTAATGGGTCGTAAACACTTATGTTAGGTTTCATTTAGTATGTAGGCTTTGTTAAACCATATTACACGAGTCTCCATACTCGTTTGGTTTACAAACCCTCGTTCTATCCGATCCTCCGATATAGGTCCGGTTTATTAACATAGTTACCTATATTAGGTGTCGTTTGATTCCGTGATCTCTAGCATTGCTTGGTGGTTATCTTAGGACTTCTGAGCAATCTCAAGTGAGTACATAGACCCCTCTTTTACTGTTTTCCAAACTGTTTTGGGGTGAAACACATGTGCCTACTTGTTACTTTCGTGCTTTCCTGTTTTCACATCATATACTTGTTATGTTCATTAGTACACTATTAGTACATGATTTTAAATTACATTTCTGCTATGTATGTTGACTGATAGCATGCTAGCACATTGATTTACATGACTTTTCTGCTTTGTATGTTAACTTAGCATACTTAGTACATCACTTTACAATACATTTCATGCTATGTACGCCCATTGTGTGCATACTTAGTACATTGTTTTACATTACACTTATGCTATGTACTTCCATTACGTGCATACTTAGTACATTGTTTTACATTACATTTCTGTTGCATATGCTCATCCAACATATGAACACATTATACTACATTTTGAACCGTTGTAACCATTTGACTATGTGAACCGTCGTAACCCTTTGATTATATGAACCGTTTGTAACTATTGAACCATGTGAACCAGTTGTATCTGTTGACATGATTTACATTTGACAATAGACATTTGACTATACATAAACATTTCTACAAATGTTAAACATTTCATCTTGATGGTTTGGTTTGAGTAAGTGATTTAAGTAACGAGGCGTATGTAATATGATACAAGCACGGTGGATACGCCGCTGGTACTTTCTATATATAAGTGTTTGTATGGTATCACATATTGTAGCGTTATTTGAATCATTCAATTTGGACTTATACATTTTACACAAGTAACACAATTTTCACAAGATATTGATTTACAAACAACTTCTCTTATACAAACTCATTTTACATGGTTATTCATTTAACCATACATTATTCTCTTATTTATACATATCATCTGATATTATCGTTTTTCAAATGATTTACAAGACAAAGCAAATTACAAGGTTCATGACTAAACATTTTCTCAAACATAAGTCATGGATTTTGTTTTCACAAAACCTATGTATCTCACAGGCATTTTTATGCTGACGTACCTATTTTCACATGTGTTTTCAGGAGATGATGCATAGGACTTATCAAGACATACTTAGGCGGACCTGTGCCTTAGTGACTTAAAACGAGACAAGAACTAGTTAATTTATGTTATGTACTCTTTGGTTTTTGTTTAAAACAATGTAAACTTTCATGTTTGATTAATAAAACGAAACTTCAATTGCCATGGATTTGAAACAATTAATTCTGTTACAACACTCCTGTAACATCTGTGCTTGTAATCATTATGAACAGTACCATTATCAATAAAACAATGTCATTTGATCCCAATGTTTGTTTGGTTATGTTTTACATTTTTCATGTTTTGACTTTTATTCAATTTCAAACTCTATATCACTTTCTAGAGAGTTATACGCAAACTGGTGCATAAACGTAGCTAGTTTAATGCGACAAATACTACGGAACATCAACATATACTTAACATACCTTAAATAACCCTTACATAACTTAGAAATAAGTTTTGAAGGCTTTGGTATGGCAAAAACAAGTTAATTCGCTTACAGGGACTAAACTTGACAAACTGCGAAAGTATGCCAATTTGAACTGTAACGAACATTCCGAAACATGACCATAAGTTAAACATACCATAAATATCCTCTACATAGCTTAGAAATAGGCTTTGAGGTGTTCGGTGTGCTAAAATAAACTTTTGGGTCATTCAGGGACTAAAAGCGTCAAAAAAAGTGCACAAGTTTGCATTTTCGTGCATAACTTACGTTCTGAATACATCCGGACATCCAAAAATTTATGTAAGCACTAAAATATTTTATTTTAGTGTTTGGCATAAGAAAAATCCATTCGTCACGCCATTTGGATCATTTTTCGCGCTTATGCGCATTCCGTCGTAATTAACCGAACAACGTAACCGTGCGGCTAAACGAACCGACACGCGAGATATTTTTGAACACATTTTAAGTTCTCTATACTTTAACTTCATTTTAGAGCTTTGAAATGGGGTTAACGGAGCTTAAACGTGTCAAAAAACGCATCGAAAACCAAGTTTTGAGGTTGCAGGGACTGAAACTGTAAATCTGCCAAACTAGGTCCGTAAGTAGGGGCCAGATGCAGCAAAACGTTTTTTTACAGCTGTTAACAGCCCTTAACACTCTCCAAAGGCCAAGTGCCAAGTGTCAAACTCTTATGGTGGATGGCAAATGAGTTACCACAACTTTTCAACAAGTGTACGGCTTAGATCGTGCCCCCTTTTCCAAGAAATGATCCTAACAGTGAACCGAATACTATAAATACCCCACCCCCAATTGCTTCAAACCCACAAGAATCTGATCAACAAGTGTAAGCGATCTAATAAATCGCTTATACCTTCGAACCCGACCCATTTGGTCGATCATTAGGATCCGACCAAACACATTAGGTGACCATAGTATATAGGGAATAACCCTCCGAGGTTATACCTTATGGTCGCTTCGTTTAAGTAGTTGTATGATAGGTAGTTTATATGCCTTAGGTAAATTACCAAAATACCCCTTTGATGCCAAAATTCGTTTTAAACATATGTAACATAACTTTTGACATCTAAACTAATTTGACAACCATATTAGACATGTTAAGGCATATTTTACTTGTCATAGGACTAGTTAGGCGTTCCGAACGCGTTTTACGCGAACGCCGCGTTAAAGTAGCCTAAGCTACCTAAACGGGTCGTAATGGGTCACAAACACTTAGGTTAAGTTTCGTTTTAGTTTGTGGGCTTTGTTAAACCATATTACACGAGTCTCCATACTCGTTTGGTTTACGAACCCTCATTCTATCCGATCTAGGTCCGGTTTTTTTTTTGGGTAAAGGGTTACCCCGGTAAATTCTCTAGAGTGACATGCCACTACTAGAGTAAACACGCGAATACACAAAGAAAACGCTAACAATAAACACAGAGTCTAAACGACAAAACAAGAAGCCAACTACATCGCCTGAACTTGCACTTTCTTATCCGCATTCATCTTGATCCATAAGCAAAGCTCTCGGCAACTGCCACTCAATCAATACTTGATTAACACGACTCGTCCTCTTAAACTTCATTGTGTGAAGCTTCATACGAACTGTTGTTAGAATCACCTCAATCAGATTGGCTGCATTTCTTTTCTTTGTCATAGGACTATATTAACATAGTTACCTATATTAGGTGCCGTTTGATTCCGAGATCTCTAGCATTGCTTGGTGGTTATCTTAGGACTTCTGAGCAATCTCAAGTGAGTACATAGACCCCTCTTTTACTGTTTTCCAAACTGTTTTGGGGTGAAACACATGTGCCTACTTGTTACTTTCATGCTTTCCATGCTTTCATATCATATGCCTGCTTTGTTCGTTAGTACATTATAGTACATCATTTCATTACATTTCATGCTATGTATGCCCATTGTGTGTGTACTTAGTACATTGTTTTACATTACATTTCATACTATGTATGCCCATTGTGTGCGTACTTAGTACATTGTTTTACATTACATTTCATGCTATGTATGCCCATTGTGTGCGTACTTAGTACATTGTTTTACATTACATTTCATGCTATGCATGCCCATTGTGTGCGTACTTAGTACATTGTTTTACATTACATTTCATGCTATGTATGCCCATTGTGTGCGTACTTAGTACATTGTTTTACATTACACTTCATGCTATGTATGTCCATTGTGTGCATACTTAGTACAGTTGTTTTCATCACATGCGTACATTTTGTTATGACATTTGGGTTGTTTACAATGGAACAATACATTCATTAACATTAGCTACGCCGTTCGTTAGTAGGTAGTGGTACCATAGGAATTGACAACTCCCGTTCCTGAAATCCTGGGTTTGTTTGGATTGGAAGGAATGACCGAATTCGATGTACATAACTTAGATAAACCTTTAATTTGTTTAAGGGTTTATCGCCACAGTCTCAAGGCTTGGATGTATGCATTTTCACAATACCGCATAAATGTTTGTATCAGTATAGCATGCATTTGTACCACAAAACATAACTTTGATTTAAACCATGTTTTACTTCAATACCTTGTTTTTGTGCATTTTACATATGGTTTAGTTGATATATTTCACTTACCATACATGATATTCTTGGGTACACATTACATGATCTACATTTAACATAAACATTTTGACATTGATATACACATATAGTGGTTTACATTGGACATAGACATTTCGATATGGTTTACACATTAACACATGACAATTCATTTATACATAAACAATTTACATTGGTGGTTGGTTTGAGTAAGTGATTTGAGTAACGAGGCGTGTGTAGTATGATACAAGCATGGTGGATACGTCGCTGGTACTTCCTATAAATAAGTGTTTGTATGATATTACATTTCGTAGCGTTACTTAAATCATTTCAATATTTGACATATTACGTTTTACATAAACAACTTATTTTCACAAGACGTTGATTTACAAAACAACTTATCTTATACAAACTCATTTTCTTGGTTATTCATTTAACCTTGCATTATTCTCTTATTTATACATATCATCGCTTTTTGAATGACTTACAAAACAAAACAATTTACAAGGTTCATGACAGACTTTTGTTAAACAACTATTTCTAAACTCATAAGTCATGAATCCTATTTTCACAAATCCTATGTATCTCACAGGCATTTTTATGCTGACGTACCTATTTTCACATGTGTTTTCAGGAGCTTTTGCGTAGGATGATGATCGTGACACTAGGGCGGACCTGTGCCTTAGAGAATAAAAATGAAGATAGACTAGTATAATTATGTTATAAACTCTTTGATTCCTGTTTAAAACAATGTAACTCTTATGTTGATAAATAAAATACAACTTTGTATGCCATGGTTATGAAACAATTAATTCTGTTACAACACTCCCCGACGTTTTCCGCCACGTTTTGTATGTTATACGTGGTCGGGGTGTGACAGAAGAGTTGGTATCAGAGCCAATGGTTATAGGGAATTAGGTTATTAGTAATGCTTTGACCTAGACTATAACTTTCTAGGATCCTAACACATGTTATCTTGTGTTTAGATTTTAAAACATGCACTTCATCTATCCTTAGGTGATTATCAAAACAAAAACCAAATTTTTCCGAAACGATTTTTGAAAAACAATCTTCTGTTTTTGAATGATTTATTACAAGGTTTTGAACCCTCTTTTGTAAGGTTTTGAACCCTTCCAGTTTGACTAAATTTTTGGCCTTGTGCCTTCAAATTTTCAAAATCTCGTCAAAGTTTTGGGTTCTAAATAGTGTGAACACGTGCAAACTGGAAGAGTGAATACCTGTATTCTGGGTTTTCTGTCTAGGCAAGCACTTCATATATATCTCATCAGACGCGAGACCAGTTGTGCTTACCTGGGAATTCTTGGGATGAGTATTCACTTATAGGCGAGCATGTCTTCGCGATACATTATTTTTGATCCATTTACTTTGATTAGTCACTGTGTGTCGTTTGTTTGCTTGGTAATGCGGACAAATGACCACCATCTTTTCCTTTTGTTAATTTTGTTTCATCTCATTCTCTTCATCCAATCATCTCACTCATTCCCTTTCATGTTTTCCTCTTTTAGAATGCCTCCTCGACGCGAAAACCAGATAGCGACTGCCGAACTGGCAGAAATCATTGCGCAGCAGATGGCTGCTCAATTCCCAAATCTCTTTGCTCAATGGCACCAAGCCAACAACAATAACAATGCTCCATGCAAATACAAGGATTTTAACTTGGCTAAACCACTCAAGTTTAGTGGTTCTGAAGGAGCGACTGGCTTCTTCAATGGTTTTAGAGCATTAAGAATACTTTTCGCCACGTGCAGTGTCCTGACAATCGCAAGGTCAAGTTTTCTTCGAGTGTGTTTCAGAAGAGGGCTCATACATGGTGGAATGGGGTGATGAGAGACCGTGGTGCAGAGGTTGCTCTAGCACAAACTTGGGCTGAACTTAGGGCTCTTATGATGAGGGAGTTCTGTCCTCTTCATGAACAGCGAGCGTTGGAGAAGGAGTTTGATGACTTGAAACAAGACAGTGGCGAGCACAGGGCATATATTGATAGGTTTGAGGAATTGAGTCTGCTTTGCCCGACTATGGTTACCCCACTCGACAAGGCTATCGAAAGGTACATCGACGGCCTACCTGACTCAGTGCAAGACATCATTACAGGTAGTAACCCTGCCACACTCCGTCAGGCGATCGAGTTATCAGCGACATTGACTGAGTCGCAGATTCGGAAGAATAAATTACACAGGAAGGGTGACAAGGGCAAGAAACAGTCGTCTGACAAGGAAGATAGCAAGAAAGGTCAAAACAAGAACGGGAAGGATTCTTGTTCATCAAAAAGGGCAAGGAAGCGTAAGGCTTCCTAAAACTATGCTGTCACTGCCCAAGCTAACTAGGCAGCTCCCAACCAACCCGCACAGCCTCCAGCGAAGAAGCCTTATTCAGGGAATGCACCTTTGTGCAATAGATGCAACAGTCACCATCAGCCGCAACATCAGTGCCGTTTCTGTACTAACTGTGGGAAGTCAGGTCATCTTGCCGATGTTTGTCGGTTTGCTCAGAATCGCGCAGTTCAGAACCCGGCTCAACAAGTTGCTCAGCCTCCTGCTCAGCAACAGGGTCAAGCTGCACGACCACACTACCCACCAGGTGCTTGTTATAACTGTGGGGATCTGACCCACTACAGAAACCGGTGCCCAAGGCTAGCTAACCAGAATCAGAATCCAAATCAGAATCAGGCTCAGGCTCGAGGGCGAGTCTTCAACATGAATGCCCAAGAGGCGCAGGCGGACGATAATGTGGTGAACGGTACGTTCTTTATTAATAATCAGCCTTCATCTGTTCTTTTTTATTCAGGTGCCGACAAGAGTTTTGTGTCATTGTCTTTTGAGCCAATGCTTCGCGTGTCTAGAACGAAACTAGGAAAACCCTTGACAGTAGAAGTTGCTAGTGGTGAACCCATTGTTCTTGATTCTGTTCTACGCAACTGCCAGTTAAACCTTAACGACCATCTTTTTCCTATTGACCTCACGCCAATGCAACTTGGAAGCTTCGACGTTATAGTGGGTATGGATTGGTTATCTAAGCATCGCGCAGAGATAGTTTGTTCTGAGAAGATTGTTCGTGTGCCGCTTTCGACAGGCGAGATCCTACAGGTTCAAGGTGAGAAACCGTCTGGTGGCCTCTAGCTCATGTCTTGTTTTAAAGCTCGAAAATATCTGCGGAAGAACTATGTGGCTTTCTTAGCACATGTTACAGCAGATAAAGGCGAGGGTAAGTCTATTTCAGATATTCCTTTCGTTCGGGATTATTCTGAAGTTTTCCCTGAAGAGTTACCTGGTCTACCTCCAGCACGCCAAGTCGAGTTCCGCATTGATCTCGTACCTGGTGCAAATCCTATTGCCAGAGCTCCATATCGTCTTGCTCCATCTGAGATGCAAGAGTTGTCTAAACAGCTTCAGGAGCTCTCTGACAAAGGTTTTATCTGTCCTAGCTTTTCACCTTGGGGTGCTCCCGTTCTTTTTGTCAAGAAGAAGGATGGATCCTTTAGGATGTGTATCGATTATCGTGAGCTTAACAAGCTTACCATCAAGAATCGATATCCCCTACCTCGCATAGATGATCTCTTTGATAAGTTACAGGGCGCTTCTTATTTTTCGAAGATTGATCTACGTTCCGGATATCATCAACTTCGTGTGCATGAAGAAGATATTCCCAAGACGGCGTTCCGTACTCGTTATGGGCATTACGAGTTCACAGTCATGCCATTCGGTTTGACTAATGCTCCTGCTGTTTTTTATGGATTTAATGAATAGGGTCTGCAAACCTTATTTGGATCAGTTCGTCATTGTTTTTATTGACGATATCTTGATTTATTCTAAGACGCGAGCTGATCACGAGCAACATCTTCGTCTTACTCTGGAACTCCTAAAGAAAGAGCAACTTTTCGCCAAATTCCCCAAGTGTGAATTCTGGCTTAAAGAAGTTCAATTCTTAGGACATATCATCAACGAACAAGGTATTCATGTAGATCCCTCCAAGATCAGTGCGATTAAGGATTGGGATACGCCTACTACTCCCACTGAGGTTCGTTCTTTTCTTGGTCTAGCGGGTTATTACCGCCGCTTCATTGAGAACTTCTCAAAGATTGCAGTTCCTCTAACTGCTCTAACTCAGAAGAACAAGCCCTTTGAGTGGGGATTCAAACAAGAGGAAGCTTTTCAACACTTGAAGCAGAAACTTTGCGACGCGCCTGTTCTAACTTTGCCTGAGGGCAATGATGATTTCGTCGTTTACTGCGACGCATCTAAATTGGGTCTTGGCTGTGTCCTGATGCAAAAGAACAAAGTCATAGCATATGCATCGAGGCAGTTGAAGATACATGAGAAGAACTACACCACTCATGATCTTGAGTTGGGTGCAGTTGTTTTCGCTCTGAAGATCTGGAGACACTATTTGTACGGTACAAAATGTGTGGTTTTCACGGACCACAAAAGTCTTCAGCATATCTTCAATCAGAAAGAACTCAACATGAGGCAACGACGTTGGGTCGAGCTTTTAAACGACTATGACTGCGAAATTCGCTACCATCCTGGCAAGGCGAATGTCGTAGCCGATGCATTGAGTCATAAGGAACGTACTAAGCTTCATTGTGTACGTGTTCAATTTGTTATTCAAGCTCGATCCGATATCCAAGCACGCATTTCTCAGGCTCAACAATCTTGTGTTTCACAGGGTTTGATGGATAAGGAATTTCCCTATCACATAACACCTGATCTGGAACTGAAGGACAATGGATCGTATTACTTCATGGACCGTTTGTGGGTCCCAAGCCAGGATGATCTTCGTACCTTGCTTATGGATGAAGCCCATAAGTCTCGTTATTCAATTCATCCGGGCTCAGATAAGATGTATAAGGATCTTCGTATTCACTATTGGTGGCCTGGTATGAAGAAAGACATTGCCTTATACGTATCAAAATGCCTTACTTGTCTTAAGGTTAAGGCTGAACATCAACGTCCTTCGGGTTTATTGGTGCAACCAGAGATCCCAGTTTGGAAATGGGAAAACATTACTATGGATCTTGTTACCAAACTTCCACGCACAAAGAAAGGTCATGATGCCATCTGGGTAGTCGTTGGTCGTCTTACTAAGTCAACACATTTCTTGCCAATCCGTGAGGATTTTTCTGCTGACAAACTTGCTAAAATCTATGTGGATGAAATTGTAGCTCGACATGGTGTTCCTTTGAACATCATTTCTGACAGAGATGCTCGTTTCACCTCTCATTTTTGGAGAACCATGCAATCTGCTATGGGGACCCAACTTAATCTGAGCACAGCTTATCATCCGCAAACGGATGGTCAATCTGAGAGAACAATCCAGACTCTGGAGAATATGCTTAGAGCTTGTGTGATCGATTTTGGTGGTAGTTGGGATTCACATCTTCCGATAATTGAATTCTCCTACAACAACAGTTATCACACCAGCATCAAAATGGCTCCTTTCGAGGCTCTCTATGGTCGAAAATGTCGTTCACCAGTCTGCTGGAATGAGATCGGCGAGGCTCAACTTACTGGACCTGCCCTCATTTTAGAGACAACTGACAAGATTAAGAAAGTTCGTGATAACCTTCAGACTGCTAGAAGCCGTCAAAAGAGTTACGCGGACCCAAAACGCAAGCCCTTGGAATTTCAAGTCGGTGATCGAGTATTACTTAAGGTCTCACCTTGGAAAGGTGTGATCAGATTTGGAAAGAAAGGAAAACTTGCACCTAGATACGTTGGACCATTCAAGATCGTCGAAAGAATCGGAAAGGTAGCCTACAGACTTGAGTTACCTCCTGAACTTGGAAATGTTCATCCAACCTTTCACGTTTCCAATCTCAAGAGGTGTTTAGCTGATGAGAACCTCCACATACCACTTGACGAAATTCGTGTTGATAAAACACTGAAATTTGTTGAGAAGCCTGTGGAAATCATGGAACGTGAAGTCAAGTGGCTTAAACGCAAGCGCATTCCTTTGGTCAAAGTTCGCTGGGAAGCTAAACGTGGACCCGAATTTACTTGGGAACGCGAAGATCAAATGAAGGCGAAATATCCGCATCTTTTCCCACGAGTTTCCTCTAAATAAATTTCGGGACGAAATTTCCACAAGTAGGGGAGACTGTAACATCTATGCTTGTAATCATTATGATCCCAATGTTTGTTTGGTTATGTTTTACATTTTTCATGTTTTGACTTTTATTCAATTTCAAACTCTATATCACTTTCTAGAGAGTTATACGCAAACTGGTGCGTAAACGTAGCCAGTTTAATGCGACAAATACTCCGGAACATCAACATATACTTAACATACCTTAAATAACCCTTACATAACTTAGAAATAAGTTTTGAAGGCTTTGGTATGGCAAAAACAAGTTAATTCGCTTACAGGGACTAAACTTGACAAACTGCGAAAGTATGCCAATTTGAACTGTAATGAACATTCCGAAACATGACCATAAGTTAAACATACCATAAATATCCTCTACATAGCTTAGAAATAGGCTTTCAGGTGTTCGGTGTGCTAAAATAAACTTTTGGGTCATTCAGGGACTAAAAGCGTCAAAAAAAAGTGCACAAGTTTGCATTTTCGCGCATAACTTACGTTCTGAATACATCCGGACATCCAAAAATTTATGTAAGCACTAAAATATTTTATTTTAGTGTTTGGCATAAGAAAAATCCATTCGTCATGCCATTTGGATCATTTTTCGCGCTTATGCGCATTCCGTCGTAATTAACCGAACAACGTAACCGTGCGGCTAAACGAACTGACACCCGAGATATTTTTGAACACATTTTAAGTTCCCTATACTTTAACTTCATTTTAGAGCTTTGAAATGGGGTTAACGGGGCTTAAACGTGTCAAAAAACGCATCAAAAACCAAGTTTTGAGGTTGCAGGGACAGAAACTGTAAATCTGCCAAACGATGGTTATAGTCCCTTGTGACTATGCCTACTGATTACCACGTTGTCTAGGGTCGTAAGGGTAAGCGATCTAATAAATCGCTTATACCTTCGAACCCGACCCATTTGGTCGATCATTAGGATCCGACCAAACACATTAGGTGACCATAGTATATAGGGAATAACCCTCCGAGGTTATACCTTATGGTCGCTTCGTTTAAGTAGTTGTATGATAGGTAGTTTATACGCCTTAGGTAAATTACCAAAATACCCCTTTGATGCCAAAATTCGTTTTAAACATATGTAACAGAACTTTTGACATCTAAACTGATTTGACAACCATATTAGACATGTTAAGGCATAGTTTACTTGTCATAGGACTAGTTAGGCGTTCCGAACGCGTTTTACGCGAACGACGCGTTAAAGTAGCCTAAGCTACCTAAACGGGTCGTAATGGGTCACAAACACTTAGGTTAAGTTTCGTTTTAGTTTGTGGGCTTTGTTAAACCATATTACACGAGTCTCCATACTCGTTTGGTTTACGAACCCTCATTCTATCCGATCTTCTGATCTAGGTCCGGTTTATTAACATAGTTACCTATATTAGGTGCCGTTTGAATCCGAGATCTCTAGCATTGCTTGGTGGTTATCTTAGGACTTCTGAGCAATCTCAAGTGAGTACATAGACTCCTCTTTTACTGTTTTCCAAACTGTTTTGGGGTGAAACACATGTGCCTACTTGTTACTTTCATGCTTTCCATGCTTTCATATCATATGCCTGCTATGTTCGTTAGTACATTATAGTACATGATTTCATTACATTTCATGCTATGTATGCCCATTGAGTGCGTACTTAGTACATTGTTTTATTCATGCTATGTATGCCCATTGTGTGCGTACTTAGTACATTGTTTTACATTACATTTCATGCTATGTATGCCCATTGTGTGCGTACTTAGTACATTGTTTTACATTACATTTCATGCTATGTATGCCCATTGTGTGCGTACTTAGTACATTGTTTTACATTACACTTCATGCTATGTATGTCCATTGTGTGCATACTTAGTACAGTTGTTTTCATCACATGCGTACATTTTGTTATGACATTTGGGTTGTTTACAATGGAACAATACATTCATTAACATTAGCTACGCCGTTCGTTAGTAGGTAGTGGTACCATAGGAATTGACAACTCCCGTTCCTGAAATCCTGGGTTTGTTTGGATTGGAAGGAATGACCGAATTCGATGTACATAACTTAGATAAACCTTTAATTTGTTTAAGGGTTTATCGCCACAGTCTCAAGGCTTGGATGTATGCATTTTCACAATACCGCATAAATGTTTGTATCAGTATAGCATGCATTTGTACCACAAAACATAACTTTGATTTAAACCATGTTTTACTTCAATACCTTGTTTTTGTGCATTTTACATATGGTTTAGTTGATATATTTCACTTACCATACATGATATTCTTGGGTACACATTACATGATCTACATTTAACATAAACATTTTGACATTGATATACACATATAGTGGTTTACATTGGACATAGACATTTCGATATGGTTTACACATTAACACATGACAATTCATTTATACATAAACAATTTACATTGGTGGTTGGTTTGAGTAAGTGATTTGAGTAACGAGGCGTGTGTAGTATGATACAAGCATGGTGGATACGTCGCTGGTACTTCCTATAAATAAGTGTTTGTATGATATTACATGTCGTAGCGTTACTTAAATCATTTCAATATTTGACATATTACGTTTTACATAAACAACTTATTTTCACAAGACGTTGATTTACAAAACAACTTATCTTATACAAACTCATTTTCTTGGTTATTCATTTAACCTTGCATTATTCTCTTATTTATACATATCATCGCTTTTTGAATGACTTACAAAACAAAACAATTTACAAGGTTCATGACTGACTTTTGTTAAACAACTATTTCTAAACTCATAAGTCATGAATCCTATTTTCACAAATCCTATGTATCTCACAGGCATTTTTATGCTGACGTACCTATTTTCACATGTGTTTTCAGGAGCTTTTGCGTAGGATGATGATCGTGACACTAGGGCGGACCTGTGCCTTAGAGAATAAAAATGAAGATAGACTAGTATAATTATGTTATAAACTCTTTGATTCCTGTTTAAAACAATGTAACTCTTATGTTGATAAATAAAATACAACTTTGTATGCCATGGTTATGAAACAATTAATTCTGTTACAACACTCCCCGACGTTTTCCGCCACCTTTTGTATGTTATACGTGGTCGGGGTGTGACAACTCCCCGACGTTTCCGCCACATTTGGTTGTTCCACGTGGTCGGGGTGTGACAGTCTCCACAGTCGTAAGGCTTGAATGTATGCGTTATAACATTACCGCATAGATGTTTGTATCAATAAAGCATTGATTTAGATTTTAATTCTGCTCTCAAGCTTGAAGATTCGTTATATGGGTCATCTAAACAATCTATTGGCATGCGGGAATTTGATGAATGTGTTCATCAAGCTGATTTGATTGATATAAGTGCTCACGGGTTACAGTACACTTGGAATCAAAAGCCGAAGAGTGGAACAGGCCTGTTGAAGAAAATAGATAGAATTATGGGCAATGTCACGTTCATAGACCAGTTTCCTTCAGCCTATGCTATGTTTCATCCGTTTCGTGTCTCGGACCATACTCCGTGTTTTCTTAAAATACTGAGCAATAATGGTTATCGTCCAAGACCTTTCAAGTTCCCGAATTTTATTGTTACGAAACCTGAATTTAAGGATAGTGTCAAGTCCGAGTGGGAGAAGAATGTTGAGGGTGTTACTATGCTCTCGGTAGTGAAGAAGCTCAGGAATTTAAAGCCCAAGCTGAGGAAGATATTGTTTGACCAAGGTAACTTGCATGCAAAGGTGAATGATTTGAGGAAGAAGCTAGATGATATTCAGACACAAGTGGACCAGAACCCCTTGGATACTCGTTTGAGGCAATTGGAGGCTCAATGCCTTCAGGATTTTCAGTCGGCAGCTTATGACGAGGAATGTTTTTTAAAACAGAAATCTAAGGTTGAGTGTCTTTGTGCGGGTGATTCAAATACAAAGTTTTTTCACAACACGGTCAAAGTTAAAAATGCTAGAACCAAGATCTATAGTGTTATGGATTCGTTGGGTAATAGATATGAGGGTGAAGATGTGGCTGATGCTATGGTTGCGCATTACATGAATTTTTTGGGTGTAGAGGTTCCGGTCCAAAGGTTTAACTCGGAAAATCTGTTTACTAATGTGCTTAGTAGTGATGTTGCGGATCATATGATTCGTCAAGTTACTCGGGAGGAGGTAAAGCAAGCCATGTTTAGTATTGGTGAAGATAATGTGACACCCCAGGAAAACCATGCAACTTAACTAGCTTCCTCAGTGAGTATGTGCTAAATTTCGGGACGAAATTTCTTTCAACTTGGGGATAATGTGACAACTCGTATTTCCAAACCGATCTTTGTACTTTGATATAACGTATGTGTACGATATGTGACTTTTATGAAAGTGAATATTTATGTGAATATTATGTTAATACGTGCTTGTGAATGTATGTATGATAAACGCACAACACACACTCGATCGCACAAGCTCATTTGGGCTATACTCCTTACATCCGATCCAAGGGCGGCCCAAGGTGGGGTTCGGCCCACTCCCCTTATTCGCTCACACACTCCATTAGGGAGTTGTTTTTCTCATTTGTTGATAATCACACAATATCACACCAAACCCTAGTGCTCTCTTTCTCTCCTCTTGAACTCGACGGCAACAAGGAGCCTCTCACTCGAAGTTCCAACATTCGGATTAACCCTCAATCATCTCTAATCCGGTTAGTGTTTGGGTTTATCGAATACATGTTTGATGATGTTCTAATATAGTTGCATGATGATCTAGGGTTTCGGTTAACATAATAGATTATGATGTTGAGTGATAGGGTTCTTGCTAATCGGCTCACATGTATGTTGATTATGATTAATATGAGATACGATGATCACATAATAATGTATTGTTATTTGGATGATGATGTATTGTCATGATAATATGAATGAAAACCGAATACTTGTGAGATCGGCTGTGATATGTTTACATGAGGATGATGATTATATGATAACGTATTGTTATGTTATGTTAGTATGAATAATATATGAATGAATTTGTCAACCACTATACATAAATCGGTCCAATCAAAAATCACCCTCTGAATGCTAAATCAAATTGTCGGCCATTGTTATGTTTCTAGATAATGACAAATAGTTGACATATGATGGATTTGGAAGTCTAGTATATTAATGATTTTGTGTCAGATCCACCAAAGAAGGGAAGGTCCAATAGGCTTTAGAGTTGTCATAGTATTGCTAAACTTACATGTGATGGTCTGATGACCATGTGAATTGCATAATTCGATGAGGATGATGATGTGTTGATATGCACTAGAAGTTCTTATTAATTTAATAATAAAATTGTTTGGTTTGATCGTATATGGATGGTGTTTGAAACTGTGATTTGTTAATTGATAAAATAAATGGAAACTTTGTCAATTGATTTACAAGATAAGTGGATGTAACTGATTTCCATAAATTCTGGATTTTTAAACAAGTCGCACAAGACCTCTTGGTTGCACAAGAGGTCCACTCGCACAAGGAGCTAAGTCGAACAAGTCATCTGGTCGCACAAGATGACCTGATCGCACAAGCAGTTCCCAGTCGCACAAGATAGTTGCTGTTAGTTGTAATTGGGCCGTAGGTTTTGGGCTGGGAATTAAAGCTGATCGCACAAGATAACATGGATCGCACAAGGCTTAATGTTTAATTGTTTGGGCCGTGTTATGCTTATGGATTTATTTGGGTTTCATGACATTGGGCCGGGTAGTAATGGGCTTCAACGAATGACTCGCACAAGGTCATTAGACTTGTGCGAGCCCAATCACTTAATGACAATATGTCTTATCTGTTGAACGTGATGTTACGTGATGCCATGATCAGTATGTGTTTCTTATATATGCAATCTATGTGATACCTGTGTGCGTTACTTGAATCAAAACCTGACTTGTATGGTAACCCTGTTAGGACGTGGTTGACCACTCATAGTTCAAGAAACCCTTTAACTATCTGCCGAGCAAACCAAGGTGAGTTCACACAGCCAAGGCATGGGATTCCCGGGTTGGGAATTGGGTTGGATTATTTGAAATGGATAACTACTCGTACTTACGCTATCGCTAGACTATAGACCATCGTCCTCAGGATAGTCAGGACACTTACGTAAAACCTACGTAACCTAGTATCTACCATTGTCTCCCGGGTCGGGAGGACACTTACGTAAAACCTACGTAAACTATTACCTACTACTGTCTTCCGGGTCGGAAGGACACTTACGTAAATCCTACGTAAACCCCACACGTACCACTGTCCTCGGGGAAGGGCACTCACGTAAATCCTACGTGACCTTGTACGTATTCCTGTTCTCGGATTAAGAAGAACACATGGTTGCAAATAGTCTAGTAAGTACAAACATGGGAAGCCCCCATTAGTAAAGATAAACGTGGGAAACCCCCACTAGTAGTACATACGACCATGGGAAACCCCCACTATTAGCACATACCTACATGGGAAGCCCCCACTAAATGCATATACGATTTGTTATAACGAACTTATTAACTGTGAACTCGCTCAACTAGTTGTTGACTCTCTGCTGCATGCCTTGCAGGACCTTAGGTACTTATGGAGCTTGCACAAGGAGGAGCAGGTCGTTGTGGGCATGGATCATGAATGCTTAATTAAACACCTATGACATTTCATACAATATTAATTATGTCGGGTTTACTTACATGCTTCCGCTACTTAAACAAAGTTTGGTTTTGAACATCAATCATGTCGTGATGAATTACATTATCTATTATTATTACTAAATGCTATGTTCGATATGATTGGTGGCTTGATCCTGGTCAGTCACGCTCCCAAGCGGTAGTACTCCGCGTGTGGATTTTTGGGGGTGTGACAAATTGGTATCAGAGCCATTGGTTATAGAGAACTCGGTTTTAATAAGGGGAAAACGATTTTGTTAAAACCAGACTATAACCAGAACAGTGCTCAACGATCCACAACGACGCTTCGCTCCACGTGCAAGGCTCAACATCATAGGTACTACTATTCATGTTACTTTACCTACTTGCTAGAATTACATAGAACTTTGCTTGTGGTATGCTCAGATTACAGAACCTACTATATGTTATTGCTTGAGAATACTTGTGTGCTCACTCTCTTCGCACTATTCGCGAACCTCTCACCCACATGTTCTCCTTGATGTCAAGATCATGAGTGGACGCGTTAACCTAACTCAAGCCCAGTTGGCGGCTTCGATCACTGAACAAGTTACTGCAGCACTCGCAGCTGCCCAGGCAGGAGGTGTAACCTGCCATCACCACTTACTCTAGGATCTTTAGATCCTACTCTCGTAACTCAACACTCGTGCTTAATTTTGATTACTCTTACGCACACGACAAGTCAACACGCTCAGCCATCTGTATGCACATACAAGACTTTTATGGACTGTCGTCCTACTACTTTCAGCGACACTGAAGGAGCTGTTGGACTCCTCCATTAGTTCGAGGAACTCGAATCGGACTTCGAATGTGCGAATGACCTGAGGCTCGTAAGGTGAAATATGCCACTGATATTCTCGAAGGTACTGCGCAAACTTGGTGGAACGCGCAAGTTACGATGCTGGGGCTGGCGGCTGCTAATGCCACCCCATGGAATGATTTTTAGGAACCTATCAAACGTGAATACAATAGTTATGATGCCATCCACAAGTTGGAAGTGGAGTCCTTTAACATGAAGATGACGGGGTCAGAGATAGAAGCGTGCACGTTAACGATCCAACAAACTGACAATTTTGTGTCCAACTATGGTGGATCCTCCCATAAAGAGCTTTGAGCTGTACCTCAAAGGCTTAGTACCAGGAATTCAAAACCATGTGAAGAAGGCTAAACTTGCTACTATTCAAGATGTTACTCATCTTGCTCATCGTCTCGCAAACCAGGCAGTGGGACAGAACAAGCTGCCTCAACGTATCAGCGATACTACTACCACTACCACTTCAACTACTTCTGCTACCCTCAGTAACAATGGATGAAAGTGGGATGGAACCTCTAGCAAGGGTTCGACTACGATTCCGTCCCAGGCACAGCAGTGAAAGGTCGATGACAACTAAAGTTCTGATCAGCAACATATAGTATTCAAGGGCAGGGTGGATACAGGGGAAACCACCCTAAGCGCAAACGATGTAACTTGCACCACAGCGGGCAGTGCAAACGCAATCATTGTCAACAATGAAACAAGCTTGGTCATGGAACCAAAGATGGTAGAAACTCACGTCCTGCAAGCCAGAACCAACAACAACAGATACAAGATCTTTAAGAATCAGCAACAACAAGCAGAGATCCTATACATAGAGAAGATCATTCGTATCCCACGTTCTGGTAAAGAACCTCTCGAAGTTCAAGGCGACAAGAGTGGTGTCGTGAGTGGCATCATTTCCTTCTTGAAGGCTCAGAAGTGTTTACGAAAGGGGCCACATAGCTGTTTTAGCTCTCGTTACGGATACATCGAAGAAAGAGAAAAAGATTGAGGATATTCCGGTGGTGCGCGATTTTCCTCAAGTATTTCCAGAAGAGTTACCCGGGTTACCGACTCATCGTCAGGTTGAATTTCAGATCGAGCTCGCTCCGGGAGCAGCACCCATAGCTCGAGCGCCTTATCGTTTGGCTCCCACTGAATTGGAAGAACTGTCAAAGCAGCTACAAGAACTCTTGGAAAGGGTTTTATACGTCCTAGCTCTTCGCCTTGGGGAGCTCCAGTGTTATTCGTAAAGAAGAAAGACGGTACGTTCAGGATGTGTATAGACTACCGTGAACTCAACAAGGTGACGATCAAGAATCGTTATCCTCTTCCGCGCATAGATGATTTATTCGACCAGCTGCAAGGGTCGAGCTACTACTCCAAGATAGACTTAAGGTCAGGGTACCATCAGCTGAGAGTCCGGGATGAGGACGTCTCTAAAACAGCATTTAGAACTCGCTACGGCCACTACGAGTTTATGGTCATGCCATTCGGGCTAACGAACGCGCCTGCCGTATTTATGGATCTTATGAACAGGGTGTGCAAACCCTATCTCGACAAATTTGTCATTGTTTTCATCGACGACATCCTGATTTATTCGAAAAGTCAGGAGGAACACGAGCAGCACTTACGACTTATACTGGAACTTCTACGAACGAAACAACTATACGCTAAGTTTTCAAAGTGCGACTTCTGGCTTCGTGAAGTCCACTTCTTAGGCCACGTGGTAAACAAGGATGGGATTCATGTCGATCCATCCAAGGTGGATTCGATCAAGAATTGGCCCGCTCCTCGCACACCAACAGAAATACGCCAATTCTTGGGTTTGGCGGGATACTACAGAAGGTTTATTAAAGACTTCTCGAAGATTGCTCAGCCGCTCACACTACTGACGCAGAAAGGTGTGGTTTACCGTTGGGGTAATGCACAGGAAACAGCGTTTCAGCACTTAAAGGATAGACTTTGTAGTGCACCTATCCTCTCATTGCCTGAAGGCACGGACGATTTTGTAGTCTACTGCGACGCATATATCCAAGGTCTTGGATGTGTATTGATGCAAAGGGATAAAGTTATTGCGTATGCTTCGCGCCAACTTAAGATTCACGAACGGAATTACACGACACACGACCTAGAGCTGGGAGCGGTTGTTTTTGCGCTTAAGATATGGCGACACTACTCGTATGGCACCAAGTGTGCTATCTACACTGATCACACGAGCCTCGAGCATATCTTTAAACAGAAGGAACTCAATATGAGACAACGACGATGGGTCGAACTGCTGGATGACTACGAATGCTCGATCAGGTACCACCTAGGCAAAGCCAATGTTGTGGCCGACGCCCTCAGTCGAAAGGACACTGCGCCTAAGCGCGTACGAGCTTTACAACTCACTATTCAGTCTAGTCTTCCTTCCCAGATACGAAATGCTCAGGTAGAAGCATTGAAACCAGACAACGTCAGGGCTGAAGCCCTACGTGGCTCAAGGCAACGCTTAGAACAGAAGGAAGATGGTGCTTATTACGTAACAGGACGCATCTGGGTCCCACACTATGGCAATCTACGCGAGCTCGTAATGAATGAAGCTCATAAGTCTCGCTACTCGGTACATCCAGGTGCGGATAAAATGTACCACGACATCAAAACTACATACTGGTGGCCTAGCATGAAGGCCCACATAGCCACATACGTTAGCAAATGCTTGACTTGTGCGAGAGTCAAGGCAGAATACCAGAAACCTTCAGGCCCCCTTCAACAACCCGAGATACCACAATGGAAATGGGAGCAAATTTCCATGGATTTTGTTACTGGCCTGCCTAGATCACAACGTGGTAACGATACTATTTGGGTGATCGTGGATCGACTCACAAAGTCTGCTCACTTCCTGGCTATCAAAGAAACAGGTAAGTTCACCACCCTAGCAGAAGTATATCTCAAGGAAGTTGTCTCGAGGCAAGGGGTGCCCATCTCTATCATCTCGGATCGAGATGCACGTTTTACATCAGAACTGTGGCAAGCAATGCACAAGTCCTTTGGCTCAAGGCTAGATATGAGCACAGCTTATCACCCGCAAACGGATGGGCAGTCGGAACGTACCATCCAGACCCTCGAAGACATGCTTAGGGCATGTGTAATTGACTTTGGCAACGGCTGGAAAAGCATCTGCCACTTGTGGAATTTTCGTACAACAATAGCTACCACACCAGCATTAAAGCTGCTCCGTTCGAGGCATGGTACGGGCGTAAATGCCGATCACCTCTTTGTTGGGCAGAGGTGGGGGATAGTCAGATTTCTGGTCCAGAACATGTGGTGGACACAACAGAGAAAATTGCTCATATACGACAACGAATGGCGGCAGCTCATGACCATCAGAAAGGCTACGCCTATTAGGGCAGGAAAACCACTAGAGCTCCAGGTTGGGGAGCGTGTACTACTCAAAGTTTCACCCTGGAAGGGTGTGGTTCGTTTTGGCAAACGGGGCAAACTTAACCCACGATACGTTGGACCTTTCGAAGTCATCGAGAAAATAGGCAAGGTGGCCTACAGACTGAACTTACCAGCAGAACTCAGTACAGTTCACGACGTTTTCCATGTGTCAAATCTGAAGAAGTGTCTGTCAGATGAGACCCACGTAGTTCCTTTGAAGGAGCTCACGATCGACGAACAGTTACGATTCGTCGAGGAACCTGTTGAAATCACGGACCGGGATGTTAAGGTCCTCAAGCGTACTAGAATACCTCTCGTTCGAGTTCGTTGGAACTCACGTCGCGGCCCAGAGCTACCTGGGAACGCGAAGATCAAATGAAACAAAAGTATCCCCAACTATTCGCAAACGGTACAACCACTACTGAGACTGAAGCTACGGAATTTCGGGACGAAATTCCAGATCAACGGGGGGAGGATGTGACACCCCAGGAAAACCAGGAAAACCATGCAACTTAACTAGCTTCCTCAGTGAGTATGTGCTAAATTTCGGGACGAAATTTCTTTCAACTTGGGGATAATGTGACAACTCGTATTTCCAAACCGATCTTTGTACTTTGATATAACGTATGTGTACGATATGTGACTTTTATGAAAGTGAATATTTATGTGAATATTATGTTAATACGTGCTTGTGAATGTATGTATGATAAACGCACAACACACACTCGATCGCACAAGCTCATTTGGGCTATACTCCTTACATCCGATCCAAGGGCGGCCCAAGGTGGGGTTCGGCCCACTCCCCTTATTCGCTCACACACTCCATTAGGGAGTTGTTTTTCTCATTTGTTGATAATCACACAATATCACACCAAACCCTAGTGCTCTCTTTCTCTCCTCTTGAACTCGACGGCAACAAGGAGCCTCTCACTCGAAGTTCCAACATTCGGATTAACCCTCAATCATCTCTAATCCGGTTAGTGTTTGGGTTTATCGAATACATGTTTGATGATGTTCTAATATAGTTGCATGATGATCTAGGGTTTCGGTTAACATAATAGATTATGATGTTGAGTGATAGGGTTCTTGCTAATCGGCTCACATGTATGTTGATTATGATTAATATGAGATACGATGATCACATAATAATGTATTGTTATTTGGATGATGATGTATTGTCATGATAATATGAATGAAAACCGAATACTTGTGAGATCGGCTGTGATATGTTTACATGAGGATGATGATTATATGATAACGTATTGTTATGTTATGTTAGTATGAATAATATATGAATGAATTTGTCAACCACTATACATAAATCGGTCCAATCAAAAATCACCCTCTGAATGCTAAATCAAATTGTCGGCCATTGTTATGTTTCTAGATAATGACAAATAGTTGACATATGATGGATTTGGAAGTCTAGTATATTAATGATTTTGTGTCAGATCCACCAAAGAAGGGAAGGTCCAATAGGCTTTAGAGTTGTCATAGTATTGCTAAACTTACATGTGATGGTCTGATGACCATGTGAATTGCATAATTCGATGAGGATGATGATGTGTTGATATGCACTAGAAGTTCTTATTAATTTAATAATAAAATTGTTTGGTTTGATCGTATATGGATGGTGTTTGAAACTGTGATTTGTTAATTGATAAAATAAATGGAAACTTTGTCAATTGATTTACAAGATAAGTGGATGTAACTGATTTCCATAAATTCTGGATTTTTAAACAAGTCGCACAAGACCTCTTGGTTGCACAAGAGGTCCACTCGCACAAGGAGCTAAGTCGAACAAGTCATCTGGTCGCACAAGATGACCTGATCGCACAAGCAGTTCCCAGTCGCACAAGATAGTTGCTGTTAGTTGTAATTGGGCCGTAGGTTTTGGGCTGGGAATTAAAGCTGATCGCACAAGATAACATGGATCGCACAAGGCTTAATGTTTAATTGTTTGGGCCGTGTTATGCTTATGGATTTATTTGGGTTTCATGACATTGGGCCGGGTAGTAATGGGCTTCAACGAATGACTCGCACAAGGTCATTAGACTTGTGCGAGCCCAATCACTTAATGACAATATGTCTTATCTGTTGAACGTGATGTTACGTGATGCCATGATCAGTATGTGTTTCTTATATATGCAATCTATGTGATACCTGTGTGCGTTACTTGAATCAAAACCTGACTTGTATGGTAACCCTGTTAGGACGTGGTTGACCACTCATAGTTCAAGAAACCCTTTAACTATCTGCCGAGCAAACCAAGGTGAGTTCACACAGCCAAGGCATGGGATTCCCGGGTTGGGAATTGGGTTGGATTATTTGAAATGGATAACTACTCGTACTTACGCTATCGCTAGACTATAGACCATCGTCCTCAGGATAGTCAGGACACTTACGTAAAACCTACGTAACCTAGTATCTACCATTGTCTCCCGGGTCGGGAGGACACTTACGTAAAACCTACGTAAACTATTACCTACTACTGTCTTCCGGGTCGGAAGGACACTTACGTAAATCCTACGTAAACCCCACACGTACCACTGTCCTCGGGGAAGGGCACTCACGTAAATCCTACGTGACCTTGTACGTATTCCTGTTCTCGGATTAAGAAGAACACATGGTTGCAAATAGTCTAGTAAGTACAAACATGGGAAGCCCCCATTAGTAAAGATAAACGTGGGAAACCCCCACTAGTAGTACATACGACCATGGGAAACCCCCACTATTAGCACATACCTACATGGGAAGCCCCCACTAAATGCATATACGATTTGTTATAACGAACTTATTAACTGTGAACTCGCTCAACTAGTTGTTGACTCTCTGCTGCATGCCTTGCAGGACCTTAGGTACTTATGGAGCTTGCACAAGGAGGAGCAGGTCGTTGTGGGCATGGATCATGAATGCTTAATTAAACACCTATGACATTTCATACAATATTAATTATGTCGGGTTTACTTACATGCTTCCGCTACTTAAACAAAGTTTGGTTTTGAACATCAATCATGTCGTGATGAATTACATTATCTATTATTATTACTAAATGCTATGTTCGATATGATTGGTGGCTTGATCCTGGTCAGTCACGCTCCCAAGCGGTAGTACTCCGCGTGTGGATTTTTGGGGGTGTGACAAATTGGTATCAGAGCCATTGGTTATAGAGAACTCGGTTTTAATAAGGGGAAAACGATTTTGTTAAAACCAGACTATAACCAGAACAGTGCTCAACGATCCACAACGACGCTTCGCTCCACGTGCAAGGCTCAACATCATAGGTACTACTATTCATGTTACTTTACCTACTTGCTAGAATTACATAGAACTTTGCTTGTGGTATGCTCAGATTACAGAACCTACTATATGTTATTGCTTGAGAATACTTGTGTGCTCACTCTCTTCGCACTATTCGCGAACCTCTCACCCACATGTTCTCCTTGATGTCAAGATCATGAGTGGACACGTTAACCTAACTCAAGCCCAGTTGGCGGCTTCGATCACTGAACAAGTTACTGCAGCACTCGCAGCTGCCCAGGCAGGAGGTGTAACCTGCCATCACCACTTACTCTAGGATCTTTAGATCCTACTCTCGTAACTCAACACTCGTGCTTAATTTTGATTACTCTTACGCACACGACAAGTCAACACGCTTAGCCATCTGTATGCACATACAAGACTTTTATGGACTGTCGTCCTACTACTTTCAGCGACACTGAAGGAGCTGTTGGACTCCTCCATTAGTTCGAGGAACTCGAATCGGACTTCGAATGTGCGAATGACCTGAGGCTCGTAAGGTGAAATATGCCACTGATATTCTCGAAGGTACTGCGCAAACTTGGTGGAACGCGCAAGTTACGATGCTGGGGCTGGCGGCTGCTAATGCCACCCCATGGAATGATTTTTAGGAACCTATCAAACGTGAATACAATAGTTATGATGCCATCCACAAGTTGGAAGTGGAGTCCTTTAACATGAAGATGACGGGGTCAGAGATAGAAGCGTGCACGTTAACGATCCAACAAACTGACAATTTTGTGTCCAACTATGGTGGATCCTCCCATAAAGAGCTTTGAGCTGTACCTCAAAGGCTTAGTACCAGGAATTCAAAACCATGTGAAGAAGGCTAAACTTGCTACTATTCAAGATGTTACTCATCTTGCTCATCGTCTCGCAAACCAGGCAGTGGGACAGAACAAGCTGCCTCAACGTATCAGCGATACTACTACCACTACCACTTCAACTACTTCTGCTACCCTCAGTAACAATGGATGAAAGTGGGATGGAACCTCTAGCAAGGGTTCGACTACGATTCCGTCCCAGGCACAGCAGTGAAAGGTCGATGACAACTAAAGTTCTGATCAGCAACATATAGTATTCAAGGGCAGGGTGGATACAGGGGAAACCACCCTAAGCGCAAACGATGTAACTTGCACCACAGCGGGCAGTGCAAACGCAATCATTGTCAACAATGAAACAAGCTTGGTCATGGAACCAAAGATGGTAGAAACTCACGTCCTGCAAGCCAGAACCAACAACAACAGATACAAGATCTTTAAGAATCAGCAACAACAAGCAGAGATCCTATACATAGAGAAGATCATTCGTATCCCACGTTCTGGTAAAGAACCTCTCGAAGTTCAAGGCGACAAGAGTGGTGTCGTGAGTGGCATCATTTCCTTCTTGAAGGCTCAGAAGTGTTTACGAAAGGGGCCACACAGCTGTTTTAGCTCTCGTTACGGATACATCGAAGAAAGAGAAAAAGATTGAGGATATTCCGGTGGTGCGCGATTTTCCTCAAGTATTTCCAGAAGAGTTACCCGGGTTACCGACTCATCGTCAGGTTGAATTTCAGATCGAGCTCGCTCCGGGAGCAGCACCCATAGCTCGAGCGCCTTATCGTTTGGCTCCCACTGAATTGGAAGAACTGTCAAAGCAGCTACAAGAACTCTTGGAAAGGGTTTTATACGTCCTAGCTCTTCGCCTTGGGGAGCTCCAGTGTTATTCGTAAAGAAGAAAGACGGTACGTTCAGGATGTGTATAGACTACCGTGAACTCAACAAGGTGACGATCAAGAATCGTTATCCTCTTCCGCGCATAGATGATTTATTCGACCAGCTGCAAGGGTCGAGCTACTACTCCAAGATAGACTTAAGGTCAGGGTACCATCAGCTGAGAGTCCGGGATGAGGACGTCTCTAAAACAGCATTTAGAACTCGCTACGGCCACTACGAGTTTATGGTCATGCCATTCGGGCTAACGAACGCGCCTGCCGTATTTATGGATCTTATGAACAGGGTGTGCAAACCCTATCTCGACAAATTTGTCATTGTTTTCATCGACGACATCCTGATTTATTCGAAAAGTCAGGAGGAACACGAGCAGCACTTACGACTTATACTGGAACTTCTACGAACGAAACAACTATACGCTAAGTTTTCAAAGTGCGACTTCTGGCTTCGTGAAGTCCACTTCTTAGGCCACGTGGTAAACAAGGATGGGATTCATGTCGATCCATCCAAGGTGGATTCGATCAAGAATTGGCCCGCTCCTCGCACACCAACAGAAATACGCCAATTCTTGGGTTTGGCGGGATACTACAGAAGGTTTATTAAAGACTTCTCGAAGATTGCTCAGCCGCTCACACTACTGACGCAGAAAGGTGTGGTTTACCGTTGGGGTAATGCACAGGAAACAGCGTTTCAGCACTTAAAGGATAGACTTTGTAGTGCACCTATCCTCTCATTGCCTGAAGGCACGGACGATTTTGTAGTCTACTGCGACGCATATATCCAAGGTCTTGGATGTGTATTGATGCAAAGGGATAAAGTTATTGCGTATGCTTCGCGCCAACTTAAGATTCACGAACGGAATTACACGACACACGACCTAGAGCTGGGAGCGGTTGTTTTTGCGCTTAAGATATGGCGACACTACTCGTATGGCACCAAGTGTGCTATCTACACTGATCACACGAGCCTCGAGCATATCTTTAAACAGAAGGAACTCAATATGAGACAACGACGATGGGTCGAACTGCTGGATGACTACGAATGCTCGATCAGGTACCACCTAGGCAAAGCCAATGTTGTGGCCGACGCCCTCAGTCGAAAGGACACTGCGCCTAAGCGCGTACGAGCTTTACAACTCACTATTCAGTCTAGTCTTCCTTCCCAGATACGAAATGCTCAGGTAGAAGCATTGAAACCAGACAACGTCAGGGCTGAAGCCCTACGTGGCTCAAGGCAACGCTTAGAACAGAAGGAAGATGGTGCTTATTACGTAACAGGACGCATCTGGGTCCCACACTATGGCAATCTACGCGAGCTCGTAATGAATGAAGCTCATAAGTCTCGCTACTCGGTACATCCAGGTGCGGATAAAATGTACCACGACATCAAAACTACATACTGGTGGCCTAGCATGAAGGCCCACATAGCCACATACGTTAGCAAATGCTTGACTTGTGCGAGAGTCAAGGCAGAATACCAGAAACCTTCAGGCCCCCTTCAACAACCCGAGATACCACAATGGAAATGGGAGCAAATTTCCATGGATTTTGTTACTGGCCTGCCTAGATCACAACGTGGTAACGATACTATTTGGGTGATCGTGGATCGACTCACAAAGTCTGCTCACTTCCTGGCTATCAAAGAAACAGGTAAGTTCACCACCCTAGCAGAAGTATATCTCAAGGAAGTTGTCTCGAGGCAAGGGGTGCCCATCTCTATCATCTCGGATCGAGATGCACGTTTTACATCAGAACTGTGGCAAGCAATGCACAAGTCCTTTGGCTCAAGGCTAGATATGAGCACAGCTTATCACCCGCAAACGGATGGGCAGTCGGAACGTACCATCCAGACCCTCGAAGACATGCTTAGGGCATGTGTAATTGACTTTGGCAACGGCTGGAAAAGCATCTGCCACTTGTG
Organism: Helianthus tuberosus; assembly: GCA_030545235.1. Classification (NCBI taxonomy): domain Eukaryota; kingdom Viridiplantae; phylum Streptophyta; class Magnoliopsida; order Asterales; family Asteraceae; genus Helianthus; species Helianthus tuberosus. Next base: position 113,659,614 of record CM060387.1, on the reverse strand, counting down.
GAATTTTCGTACAACAATAGCTACCACACCAGCATTAAAGCTGCTCCGTTCGAGGCATGGTACGGGCGTAAATGCCGATCACCTCTTTGTTGGGCAGAGGTGGGGGATAGTCAGATTTCTGGTCCAGAACATGTGGTGGACACAACAGAGAAAATTGCTCATATACGACAACGAATGGCGGCAGCTCATGACCATCAGAAAGGCTACGCCTATTAGGGCAGGAAAACCACTAGAGCTCCAGGTTGGGGAGCGTGTACTACTCAAAGTTTCACCCTGGAAGGGTGTGGTTCGTTTTGGCAAACGGGGCAAACTTAACCCACGATACGTTGGACCTTTCGAAGTCATCGAGAAAATAGGCAAGGTGGCCTACAGACTGAACTTACCAGCAGAACTCAGTACAGTTCACGACGTTTTCCATGTGTCAAATCTGAAGAAGTGTCTGTCAGATGAGACCCACGTAGTTCCTTTGAAGGAGCTCACGATCGACGAACAGTTACGATTCGTCGAGGAACCTGTTGAAATCACGGACCGGGATGTTAAGGTCCTCAAGCGTACTAGAATACCTCTCGTTCGAGTTCGTTGGAACTCACGTCGCGGCCCAGAGCTACCTGGGAACGCGAAGATCAAATGAAACAAAAGTATCCCCAACTATTCGCAAACGGTACAACCACTACTGAGACTGAAGCTACGGAATTTCGGGACGAAATTCCAGATCAACGGGGGGAGGATGTGACACCCCAGGAAAACCAGGAAAACCATGCAACTTAACTAGCTTCCTCAGTGAGTATGTGCTAAATTTCGGGACGAAATTTCTTTCAACTTGGGGATAATGTGACAACTCGTATTTCCAAACCGATCTTTGTACTTTGATATAACGTATGTGTACGATATGTGACTTTTATGAAAGTGAATATTTATGTGAATATTATGTTAATACGTGCTTGTGAATGTATGTATGATAAACGCACAACACACACTCGATCGCACAAGCTCATTTGGGCTATACTCCTTACATCCGATCCAAGGGCGGCCCAAGGTGGGGTTCGGCCCACTCCCCTTATTCGCTCACACACTCCATTAGGGAGTTGTTTTTCTCATTTGTTGATAATCACACAATATCACACCAAACCCTAGTGCTCTCTTTCTCTCCTCTTGAACTCGACGGCAACAAGGAGCCTCTCACTCGAAGTTCCAACATTCGGATTAACCCTCAATCATCTCTAATCCGGTTAGTGTTTGGGTTTATCGAATACATGTTTGATGATGTTCTAATATAGTTGCATGATGATCTAGGGTTTCGGTTAACATAATAGATTATGATGTTGAGTGATAGGGTTCTTGCTAATCGGCTCACATGTATGTTGATTATGATTAATATGAGATACGATGATCACATAATAATGTATTGTTATTTGGATGATGATGTATTGTCATGATAATATGAATGAAAACCGAATACTTGTGAGATCGGCTGTGATATGTTTACATGAGGATGATGATTATATGATAACGTATTGTTATGTTATGTTAGTATGAATAATATATGAATGAATTTGTCAACCACTATACATAAATCGGTCCAATCAAAAATCACCCTCTGAATGCTAAATCAAATTGTCGGCCATTGTTATGTTTCTAGATAATGACAAATAGTTGACATATGATGGATTTGGAAGTCTAGTATATTAATGATTTTGTGTCAGATCCACCAAAGAAGGGAAGGTCCAATAGGCTTTAGAGTTGTCATAGTATTGCTAAACTTACATGTGATGGTCTGATGACCATGTGAATTGCATAATTCGATGAGGATGATGATGTGTTGATATGCACTAGAAGTTCTTATTAATTTAATAATAAAATTGTTTGGTTTGATCGTATATGGATGGTGTTTGAAACTGTGATTTGTTAATTGATAAAATAAATGGAAACTTTGTCAATTGATTTACAAGATAAGTGGATGTAACTGATTTCCATAAATTCTGGATTTTTAAACAAGTCGCACAAGACCTCTTGGTTGCACAAGAGGTCCACTCGCACAAGGAGCTAAGTCGAACAAGTCATCTGGTCGCACAAGATGACCTGATCGCACAAGCAGTTCCCAGTCGCACAAGATAGTTGCTGTTAGTTGTAATTGGGCCGTAGGTTTTGGGCTGGGAATTAAAGCTGATCGCACAAGATAACATGGATCGCACAAGGCTTAATGTTTAATTGTTTGGGCCGTGTTATGCTTATGGATTTATTTGGGTTTCATGACATTGGGCCGGGTAGTAATGGGCTTCAACGAATGACTCGCACAAGGTCATTAGACTTGTGCGAGCCCAATCACTTAATGACAATATGTCTTATCTGTTGAACGTGATGTTACGTGATGCCATGATCAGTATGTGTTTCTTATATATGCAATCTATGTGATACCTGTGTGCGTTACTTGAATCAAAACCTGACTTGTATGGTAACCCTGTTAGGACGTGGTTGACCACTCATAGTTCAAGAAACCCTTTAACTATCTGCCGAGCAAACCAAGGTGAGTTCACACAGCCAAGGCATGGGATTCCCGGGTTGGGAATTGGGTTGGATTATTTGAAATGGATAACTACTCGTACTTACGCTATCGCTAGACTATAGACCATCGTCCTCAGGATAGTCAGGACACTTACGTAAAACCTACGTAACCTAGTATCTACCATTGTCTCCCGGGTCGGGAGGACACTTACGTAAAACCTACGTAAACTATTACCTACTACTGTCTTCCGGGTCGGAAGGACACTTACGTAAATCCTACGTAAACCCCACACGTACCACTGTCCTCGGGGAAGGGCACTCACGTAAATCCTACGTGACCTTGTACGTATTCCTGTTCTCGGATTAAGAAGAACACATGGTTGCAAATAGTCTAGTAAGTACAAACATGGGAAGCCCCCATTAGTAAAGATAAACGTGGGAAACCCCCACTAGTAGTACATACGACCATGGGAAACCCCCACTATTAGCACATACCTACATGGGAAGCCCCCACTAAATGCATATACGATTTGTTATAACGAACTTATTAACTGTGAACTCGCTCAACTAGTTGTTGACTCTCTGCTGCATGCCTTGCAGGACCTTAGGTACTTATGGAGCTTGCACAAGGAGGAGCAGGTCGTTGTGGGCATGGATCATGAATGCTTAATTAAACACCTATGACATTTCATACAATATTAATTATGTCGGGTTTACTTACATGCTTCCGCTACTTAAACAAAGTTTGGTTTTGAACATCAATCATGTCGTGATGAATTACATTATCTATTATTATTACTAAATGCTATGTTCGATATGATTGGTGGCTTGATCCTGGTCAGTCACGCTCCCAAGCGGTAGTACTCCGCGTGTGGATTTTTGGGGGTGTGACAGATAAGGCTCCGGGTCCTGATGGATACACGTCGGCTTTTTTCAAGCATGCTTGGGATGTTGTTGGTAATGAGGTGACTAATGCTGTTTTGCAGTTTTTTGAAAACGGTAAGCTGCTTAATCAAGTCAATCATACGATTATTGCTTTAATTCCGAAAAAAGAAGTTCCGGATTCAGTTGTGGATTACCGGCCCATCTCTTGTTGCAATGTTTTGTATAAATGCATTAGCAAGATTCTTACGGATCGGTTGAAAACATGTTTGGGTGTTCTTGTTAGTATTAATCAATCTGCCTTTGTGCCGGGTAGGAAGATTTCAGACAATATCCTCCTCACGCAGGAATTGATGCACAATTATCACTTAAACAGGGGGCCAGCGAGATGTGCTTTTAAAATTGACATTCAAAAAGCTTACGATACAGTAAACTGGGATTTTTGGAGCTAATTCTTACTCGTTTTGGTCTTCATCAGAAAATGGTGAAGTGGATTATGATGTGTGTAACCTCAGTGTCGTACTCCTTGAGTATTAATGGTAATCTTCATGGCTATTTTAAGGGTAAACGTGGGCTTAGACAAGGAGACCCAATGTCGCCTTACCTTTTCACGTTAATTATGGAGGTGTTATCTCTTTTGTTACGACAAGCGGCAAACAACTCTTATAAGTATCATGCCCTATGTGCAAAGGAGAAAATTATTAATGTGTCGTTTGCTGATGATTTATTCATATTTGTGCATGGCGATGTGGTTTCGGTTAGAAAGATCAAGAAGGCGTTGGAAATTTTCACTAATATTTCAGGATTAGCTCCTAGTCCAGCTAAGAGTACAGTGTTTTTCTGTAATGTGCCTCCTTCGATCAGGCAGGAAATTCTTGACATTATGCCATTTCAGGAGGGTTCCCTCCCGGTACGGTATCTTGGGGTCCCCCTTATCTCTTCGAGATTGTTATATAAAGATTGTGAAGTCCTAATTCAACGCATGGAGAAAAAGATTGTTAACTGGGTGACTAAGTCTCTATCTTTTGCGGGCCGTTTGCAGCTAATCAATTCGGTTCTCTCTTCTATGCACATCTATTGGGCGTCAGTTTTTGTTATCCCAGCTCGGGTCATTAGTGAACTTGAAAAAAGAATTCATCGTTTTCTGTGGAATGCGGGCTCGGAAGGCAGGATTCGTGCTAAGGTTGCTTGGAAAGATGTATGTTTGCCTAAAGATGAAGGCGGTTTAGGTATTCGAAATATCTCGGATGTTAATAAATCTCTTATGGCAAACCATATTTGGAGTATTATTACTAATCGGGAGTCTGTTTGGGTGAGATGGATTCATAACTACAAGCTTAAAGGTAGGAATTTTTGGGAGGTTCCTTGTCGGGGGAGTATGAGCTGGGGATGGAGGAAAATTTTATCTATCCGAAGTATCATTCGTCCGCACATCTGGTCTTCTCTGAAGAGTGGTTTACAAACTAATGTGTGGAGTGATATGTGGTGTACGGGGAGCCCGCTTAGATCGTTTATTACTCCAAGGTACATTACTAATGCTGGTTTTAATCTTCGGACTACGGTTGCGGAGGTTATTGATCAGAGTGGAAACTGGAAATGGCCTCAAGCGTGGCTTGATCTTTTTCCGGTTTTAATCACTATTTCGGTTCCCAGTTTAGAGCCTAATGTAATGGATCGGCTTGTTTGGAAAGATTTGGATGGAAAAACTGGTGACTTTAAATCGGCTCAGGTTTGGAACACCATTCGGAGTAGAGAGCATCATGCCGTGTGGGCAAACATGGTTTGGTTTTCTCAATGTATCCCGAGGCATGCTTTTCATGTGGCTGGCTTTTAAAAATAAGTTAAAAACACAGGATAGGATGGCAGTTTGGGAAGCAGGTAGCCAAACAAATCTGAACCTTATGTGCTGTCCGTTATGCAATTTTGACCGGGATAGTCGTGATCATTTATTTTTTCAATGTAACTTCTCGGCTCAAGTGTGGAATAAAGTGAAGAAGCTGGTAAAGTTGACGAATGTGAATAATACTTGGTCATCAATTTTAACTTGGGTGGAGCAACACTCAAGATCAAAGAATGTTGATCACATTGTGTGTAAGTTGGTGATAGCGGCCGCTTCGTACTATATTTGGCAAGAAAGGAATAACAGGCTGTTCAATAATAATAAGAGGTCGGTAGATCAAGTTACTGAGAAGGTTATAGGATCGGTTCGGTTACGGCTGATGGGATTCAGATTCCGTGTGAGCTCGGCTAGGGAAAGGATTTTCAAGGCTTGGCAGATTGAAGATAGCAACTACGATTTAATGGATCCGGGCTAGTAGTTTTTCGGGTCTTGTTATGTTTCGCTAGCTTTGCTTTGGCTGTCTTGTGTTTTGGTTGTCTTGTTGGTTTGTTTGGTTGATGGTTTATGTTGTGTGGTGTCCTAGGCTTGGCATGTCAAGTCTAGTTGGTGTGTCGTTTTGACATACCCTTGTTATTATTTGATTCATCTATAAAATTCATCGGGGTAACCCTTTACCCAAAAAAAAATAAGCATTGATTTTACAAAACATAACTTTTGATTTAAACTAAGAGTTATTCAAATACATTGTTTTGTACATTTTACATATGGTTTGAGTAGATACTTTTTATTTGCCATACATAACATTTGATTATACATGAACATTTTTACATTGGTTTAAACAATACATTTTGGTGGTTATTTTGGTAAGTGACTTAAATAACGAGGCGACGTGTAATATGATAAAAGCATGGTGGATACGCCGCTGTTACTTCCTATATATAAGTGCTTTTATGATATTACATATCGTAGCGTTATTTAAACCACTTCAATTTATACAAAAACATGATACATCTCACATAAATTACATAATTTATGCAAATCCTTTTTACTTGGTTATTTATTTAACCACACATCTTTCTTTTATATCATCTAATTTCTAATCGATCTTCATACGATTTACAAAGGAAAACACTTCACAAGGTTCATGACTAACTTTTGTTAAACAATTCTTTAAACTTACAAGTGATGAATCCTAAATCAATAAACCTATGTATCTCATAGGCATTTTTATGCTGACGTACCTATTTTCACATGTGTTTTCAAGTGCTGATGCATAGGATTGGTCAGGATACACTTAGGCGGACTTGGGCCTTAGTGACATAAAATGAAGCAAGAATAGTTTAATTATGTTATGTACTCTTGTTTCCTTTGTTTTATGACAATGTAACCCACTTTGTTAATAAATAAAACAAAACTTTAAATACCATGGTTGTGAAACAATAATTCTGCCACTCCACTCTCCGACGTTTCCGCCACGGTTTGTGGTTTTACGCTGTCGGGGTGTGACAGAAGAGTTGGTATCAGAGCCAATGGTTATAGGAAATTAGGTTATTAGTAATGCTTTGACCTAGACTATAACTTTTCTAGCACCCCAACACAAGTTGTCTTGTGTTTAGATCTTAAAACATACACGTCGCCTATCTTTAGGTGATTACCAAAACAAGAACACAATTTTCTAAAACGATTTTTGAAAATCAGTCATCTATTCGTAGATGATTTATTATAAGGTTTTGAACCCTCCAATTTTTCAAATCGATTTTGAAAATTCAATTATCCGTTCTTGAATGATTCTTTTGGCTTAATGCCTTCTAAGTTTTCAAAATCTCCTCAACGTTTTGGGTCTAAATAATGTGAACACGTGCAATCTGGAAGGGTGGATGCCTGTATCTCGAGTTTTCTGTCTAGGCTAGAGTGTTCATACAAATCCACATAATCGGACCAGTCACTCTTACCTGGGAACTCTTGGGGTGAGTATCCAGATATAGGATAAAGCTTGTCTTTGCGATACATTATTTTGACCCATTTACTTTGATTAGTCACTGTGTGTCGTTTGTTGGCTTTGTGGTACGAACGAATGATCACCATCTTTGCTTTTGTTGATTTTTGTATCATCTCATTTTTCATCTAATCATCTCACTCGTTTTCTCTCATGTTTCCTCTTTTAGAATACCTCATCGACGCGACAATCAGCTACCTAATGCCGAAATGGCAGCTATCATTGCGTAGCAAATGGCTGCTGCACTCCCAAACATCATTGCTCAAGTTAACCATCCAACAATAACCATAATGCTCCATGCAACTGTAAAAGTTTCAATTCGGCTAAACCGCTCAAGTTTAGTGGTTCTGAGGGAGCAACTGGGCTCCTACAGTGGTTTGAAAGCATTGAGAGTACTTTCGTCATGTTCAGAAGAGGGTTCTTACTTGGTGGAATGGAGGGTTCTTACTTGGTGGGGATCTGAGGGAGCAACTGCTCAACAACAAGCACAGGCTGCACGACCTCACTATCCTCCTGGTTCGTGCTACAATTGTGGGGATCTGACCCACTACAGAAATCAGTGTCCAAGGTTGGTTAACGCAAATCAGGCGCAGGCTCATGGTCGAGTCTTTAACATGAATACTAACGAGGCGCGAGCAGACAACCAGGTGGTGAATGGTACGTTCTTTGTTAACAATCAGCTTGCATCTGTTCTTTTTGATTCGGGTGCCGATAAGAGTTTTGTGTCATTGTCTTTTGAACCTTTGCTTCGCATGTCTAGAACGAAACTAGGAAAGCCTTTGACAGTAGAAGTTGCTAGTGGTGAACCCATTATTCTCGATTCTGTACTTCGAAATTGCCAGTTAAACCTTATTTTTTTTTTGGGTAAAGGGTTACCCCGGTGAAATTTTATATCAACCAAAATAAAAAACAGGGTGTGAAGAGACATCAACACACACTTCTAGACTTGGCATACCAAGACTAGCAACACAAACAAAGACAAAACACCCGACAAAACATCACAACCAAGAGACAACTAAACAAGGGAACACGGCCCAAAAAACAAACACAAGGACAAAACTAACAAATCCTCCTTAGCCCGGCTCCAAAGCCATATTCTTCGAGATCAGCCATCTTTCCAAAATCTTGTCATATTTTGGATCTCTACCCACCTTGAATCCCATAATTCTAAGCCGAACCGTGTCAATAATGATCTTAGATAGGGCATCAGCATTTCGAGAAAGAGGAGAAAAAAGACGATTGTTTCTTTCTTGCCAAATAAAATAAGTGGTGGCCGCAACCAGAATCTTGCATATAATATGCTCTAGAGTTCTTGAATTAGCATTCAGTTCCATCCATTGAATAATCGACGACCAAGTGTTCAAAACACCCCCCATGTCCACGTTTTTCCTAACCACTCCCCAAACATCCGAGGAATAATGACATTGAAAGAAAAGATGATCTCTAGAGTCACGATCACATTTGCATAATGGACAACACATGAGCTGTAAATTAGTAGCACTACCAGCTTCCCAAACGGTCAACCTGTCTTGCGTCTTAAGTTTATTCTTGATAACTAACCACAAGTGGAAAGAATGTCGAGGAATACATTGAGTGAACCAAACCGATTCAGCCCATAAGACCTTCTCCTCTCTATTTCGCAAGCAATTCCAAACCTCCCAAGAACCAAAATGCTGAAGTATGCCCATTGTGTGCGTACTTAGTACATTGTTTTACATTACATTTCATGCTATGTATGCCCATTGTGTGCGTACTTAGTACATTGTTTTACATTACATTTCATGCTATGTATGCCCATTGTGTGCGTACTTAGTACATTGTTTTACATTACACTTCATGCTATGTATGTCCATTGTGTGCATACTTAGTACAGTTGTTTTCATCACATGCGTACATTTTGTTATGACATTTGGGTTGTTTACAATGGAACAATACATTCATTAACATTAGCTACGCCGTTCGTTAGTAGGTAGTGGTACCATAGGAATTGACAACTCCCGTTCCTGAAATCCTGGGTTTGTTTGGATTGGAAGGAATGACCGAATTCGATGTACATAACTTAGATAAACCTTTAATTTGTTTAAGGGTTTATCGCCACAGTCTCAAGGCTTGGATGTATGCATTTTCACAATACCGCATAAATGTTTGTATCAGTATAGCATGCATTTGTACCACAAAACATAACTTTGATTTAAACCATGTTTTACTTCAATACCTTGTTTTTGTGCATTTTACATATGGTTTAGTTGATATATTTCACTTACCATACATGATATTCTTGGGTACACATTACATGATCTACATTTAACATAAACATTTTGACATTGATATACACATATAGTGGTTTACATTGGACATAGACATTTCGATATGGTTTACACATTAACACATGACAATTCATTTATACATAAACAATTTACATTGGTGGTTGGTTTGAGTAAGTGATTTGAGTAACGAGGCGTGTGTAGTATGATACAAGCATGGTGGATACGCCGCTGGTACTTCCTATAAATAAGTGTTTGTATGATATTACATGTCGTAGCGTTACTTAAATCATTTCAATATTTGACATATTACGTTTTACATAAACAACTTATTTTCACAAGACGTTAATTTACAAAACAACTTATCTTATACAAACTCATTTTCTTGGTTATTCATTTAACCTTGCATTATTCTCTTATTTATACATATCATCGCTTTTTGAATGACTTACAAAACAAAACAAAACAATTTACAAGGTTCATGACTGACTTTTGTTAAACAACTATTTCTAAACTCATAAGTCATGAATCCTATTTTCACAAATCCTATGTATCTCACAGGCATTTTTATGCTGACGTACCTATTTTCACATGTGTTTTCAGGAGCTTTTGCGTAGGATGATGATCGTGACACTAGGGCGGACCTGTGCCTTAGAGAATAAAAATGAAGATAGACTAGTATAATTATGTTATAAACTCTTTGATTCCTGTTTAAAACAATGTAACTCTTATGTTGATAAATAAAATACAACTTTGTATGCCATGGTTATGAAACAATTAATTCTGTTACAACACTCCCCGACGTTTTCCGCCACCTTTTGTATGTTATACGTGGTCGGGGTGTGACAACTCCCCGACGTTTCCGCCACGTTTGGTTGTTCCACGTGGTCGGGGTGTGACAGTCTCCACAGTCGTAAGGCTTGAATGTATGCGTTATAACATTACCGCATAGATGTTTGTATCAATAAAGCATTGATTTAGATTTTAATTCTGCTCTCAAGCTTGAAGATTCGTTATATGGGTCATCTAAACAATCTATTGGCATGCGGGAATTTGATGAATGTGTTCATCAAGCTGATTTGATTGATATAAGTGCTCACGGGTTACAGTACACTTGGAATCAAAAGCCGAAGAGTGGAACAGGCCTGTTGAAGAAAATAGATAGAATTATGGGCAATGTCACGTTCATAGACCAGTTTCCTTCAGCCTATGCTATGTTTCATCCGTTTCGTGTCTCGGACCATACTCCGTGTTTTCTTAAAATACTGAGCAATAATGGTTATCGTCCAAGACCTTTCAAGTTCTCGAATTTTATTGTTACGAAACCTGAATTTAAGGATAGTGTCAAGTCCGAGTGGGAGAAGAATGTTGAGGGTGTTACTATGCTCTCGGTAGTGAAGAAGCTCAGGAATTTAAAGCCCAAGCTGAGGAAGATATTGTTTGACCAAGGTAACTTGCATGCAAAGGTGAATGATTTGAGGAAGAAGCTAGATGATATTCAGACACAAGTGGACCAGAACCCCTTGGATACTCGTTTGAGGCAATTGGAGGCTCAATGCCTTCAGGATTTTCAGTCGGCAGCTTATGACGAGGAATGTTTTTTAAAACAGAAATCTAAGGTTGAGTGTCTTTGTGCGGGTGATTCAAATACAAAGTTTTTTCACAACACGGTCAAAGTTAAAAATGCTAGAACCAAGATCTATAGTGTTATGGATTCGTTGGGTAATAGATATGAGGGTGAAGATGTGGCTGATGCTATGGTTGCGCATTACATGAATTTTTTGGGTGTAGAGGTTCCGGTCCAAAGGTTTAACTCGGAAAATCTGTTTACTAATGTGCTTAGTAGTGATGTTGCGGATCATATGATTCGTCAAGTTACTCGGGAGGAGGTAAAGCAAGCCATGTTTAGTATTGGTGAAGATAAGGCTCCGGGTCCTGATGGATACACGTCGGCTTTTTTCAAGCATGCTTGGGATGTTGTTGGTAATGAGGTGACTAATGCTGTTTTGCAGTTTTTTGAAAACGGTAAGCTGCTTAATCAAGTCAATCATACGATTATTGCTTTAATTCCGAAAAAAGAAGTTCCGGATTCAGTTGTGGATTACCGGCCCATCTCTTGTTGCAATGTTTTGTATAAATGCATTAGCAAGATTCTTACGGATCGGTTGAAAACATGTTTGGGTGTTCTTGTTAGTATTAATCAATCTGCCTTTGTGCCGGGTAGGAAGATTTCAGACAATATCCTCCTCACGCAGGAATTGATGCACAATTATCACTTAAACAGGGGGCCAGCGAGATGTGCTTTTAAAATTGACATTCAAAAAGCTTACGATACAGTAAACTGGGATTTTTGGAGCTAATTCTTACTCGTTTTGGTCTTCATCAGAAAATGGTGAAGTGGATTATGATGTGTGTAACCTCAGTGTCGTACTCCTTGAGTATTAATGGTAATCTTCATGGCTATTTTAAGGGTAAACGTGGGCTTAGACAAGGAGACCCAATGTCGCCTTACCTTTTCACGTTAATTATGGAGGTGTTATCTCTTTTGTTACGACAAGCGGCAAACAACTCTTATAAGTATCATGCCCTATGTGCAAAGGAGAAAATTATTAATGTGTCGTTTGCTGATGATTTATTCATATTTGTGCATGGCGATGTGGTTTCGGTTAGAAAGATCAAGAAGGCGTTGGAAATTTTCACTAATATTTCAGGATTAGCTCCTAGTCCAGCTAAGAGTACAGTGTTTTTCTGTAATGTGCCTCCTTCGATCAGGCAGGAAATTCTTGACATTATGCCATTTCAGGAGGGTTCCCTCCCGGTACGGTATCTTGGGGTCCCCCTTATCTCTTCGAGATTGTTATATAAAGATTGTGAAGTCCTAATTCAACGCATGGAGAAAAAGATTGTTAACTGGGTGACTAAGTCTCTATCTTTTGCGGGCCGTTTGCAGCTAATCAATTCGGTTCTCTCTTCTATGCACATCTATTGGGCGTCAGTTTTTGTTATCCCAGCTCGGGTCATTAGTGAACTTGAAAAAAGAATTCGTCGTTTTCTGTGGAATGCGGGCTCGGAAGGCAAGATTCGTGCTAAGGTTGCTTGGAAAGATGTATGTTTGCCTAAAGATGAAGGCGGTTTAGGTATTCGAAATATCTCGGATGTTAATAAATCTCTTATGGCAAACCATATTTGGAGTATTATTACTAATCGGGAGTCTGTTTGGGTGAGATGGATTCATAACTACAAGCTTAAAGGTAGGAATTTTTGGGAGGTTCCTTGTCGGGGGAGTATGAGCTGGGGATGGAGGAAAATTTTATCAATCAGAAGTATCATTCGTCCGCACATCTGGTCTTCTCTGAAGAGTGGTTTACAAACTAATATGTGGAGTGATATGTGGTGTACGGGGAGCCCGCTTAGATCGTTTATTACTCCAAGGTACATTACTAATGCTGGTTTTAATCTTCGGACTACGGTTGCGGAGGTTATTGATCAGAGTGGAAACTGGAAATGGCCTCAAGCGTGGCTTGATCTTTTTCCGGTTTTAATCACTATTTCGGTTCCCAGTTTAGAGCCTAATGTAATGGATCGGCTTGTTTGGAAAGATTTGGATGGAAAAACTGGTGACTTTAAATCGGCTCAGGTTTGGAACACCATTCGGAGTAGAGAGCATCATGCCGTGTGGGCAAACATGGTTTGCTTTTCTCAATGTATCCCGAGGCATGCTTTTCATGTGGCTGGCTTTTAAAAATAAGTTAAAAACACAGGATAGGATGGCAGTTTGGGAAGCAGGTAGCCAAACAAATCTGAACCTTATGTGCTGTCCGTTATGCAATTTTGACCGGGATAGTCGTGATCATTTATTTTTTCAATGTAACTTCTCGGCTCAAGTGTGGAATAAAGTGAAGAAGCTGGTAAAGTTGACGAATGTGAATACTACTTGGTCATCAATTTTAACTTGGGTGGAGCAACACTCAAGATCAAAGAATGTTGATCACATTGTGTGTAAGTTGGTGATAGCGGCCGCTTCGTACTATATTTGGCAAGAAAGGAATAACAGGCTGTTCAATAATAATAAGAGGTCGGTAGATCAAGTTACTGAGAAGGTTATAGGATCGGTTCGGTTACGGCTGATGGGATTCAGATTCCGTGTGAGCTCGGCTAGGGAAAGGATTTTCAAGGCTTGGCAGATTGAAGATAGCAACTACGATTTAATGGATCCGGGCTAGTAGTTTTTCGGGTCTTGTTATGTTTCGCTAGCTTTGCTTTGGCTGTCTTGTGTTTTGGTTGTCTTGTTGGTTTGTTTGGTTGATGGTTTGTGTTGTGTGGTGTCCTAGGCTTGGCATGTCAAGTCTAGTTGGTGTGTCGTTTTGACATACCCTTGTTATTATTTGATTCATCTATAAAATTCATCGGGGTAACCCTTTACCCAAAAAAAAATAAGCATTGATTTTACAAAACATAACTTTTGATTTAAACTAAGAGTTATTCAAATACATTGTTTTGTACATTTTACATATGGTTTGAGTAGATACTTTTTATTTGCCATACATAACATTTGATTATACATGAACATTTTTACATTGGTTTAAACAATACATTTTGGTGGTTATTTTGGTAAGTGACTTAAATAACGAGGCGACGTGTAATATGATAAAAGCATGGTGGATACGCCGCTGTTACTTCCTATATATAAGTGCTTTTATGATATTACATATCGTAGCGTTATTTAAACCACTTCAATTTATACAAAAACATGATACATCTCACATAAATTACATAATTTATGCAAATCCTTTTTACTTGGTTATTTATTTAACCACACATCTTTCTTTTATATCATCTAATTTCTAATCGATCTTCATACGATTTACAAAGGAAAACACTTCACAAGGTTCATGACTAACTTTTGTTAAACAATTCTTTAAACTTACAAGTGATGAATCCTAAATCAATAAACCTATGTATCTCATAGGCATTTTTATGCTGACGTACCTATTTTCACATGTGTTTTCAAGTGCTGATGCATAGGATTGGTCAGGATACACTTAGGCGGACTTGGGCCTTAGTGACATAAAATGAAGCAAGAATAGTTTAATTATGTTATGTACTCTTGTTTCCTTTGTTTTATGACAATGTAACCCACTTTGTTAATAAATAAAACAAAACTTTAAATACCATGGTTGTGAAACAATAATTCTGCCACTCCACTCTCCGACGTTTCCGCCACGGTTTGTTGTTTTACGCTGTCGGGGTGTGACAGAAGAGTTGGTATCAGAGCCAATGGTTATAGGAAATTAGGTTATTAGTAATGCTTTGACCTAGACTATAACTTTTCTAGCACTCCAACACAAGTTGTCTTGTGTTTAGATCTTAAAACATACACGTCGCCTATCTTTAGGTGATTACCAAAACAAGAACACAATTTTCTAAAACGATTTTTAAAAATCAGTCATCTATTCGTAGATGATTTATTATAAGGTTTTGAACCCTCCAATTTTTCAAATCGATTTTGAAAATTCAATTATCCGTTCTTGAATGATTCTTTTGGCTTAATGCCTTCTAAGTTTTCAAAATCTCCTCAACGTTTTGGGTCTAAATAATGTGAACACGTGCAATCTGGAAGGGTGGATGCCTGTATCTCGAGTTTTCTGTCTAGGCTAGAGTGTTCATACAAATCCACATAATCGGACCAGTCACTCTTACCTGGGAACTCTTGGGGTGAGTATCCAGATATAGGATAAAGCTTGTCTTTGCGATACATTATTTTGACCCATTTACTTTGATTAGTCACTGTGTGTCGTTTGTTGGCTTTGTGGTACGAACGAATGATCACCATCTTTGCTTTTGTTGATTTTTGTATCATCTCATTTTTCATCTAATCATCTCACTCGTTTTCTCTCATGTTTCCTCTTTTAGAATGCCTCATCGACGCGACAATCAGCTACCTAATGCCGAAATGGCAGCTATCATTGCGTAGCAAATGGCTGCTGCACTCCCAAACATCATTGCTCAAGTTAACCATCCAACAATAACCATAATGCTCCATGCAACTGTAAAAGTTTCAATTCGGCTAAACCGCTCAAGTTTAGTGGTTCTGAGGGAGCAACTGGGCTCCGACAGTGGTTTGAAAGCATTGAGAGTACTTTCGTCATGTTCAGAAGAGGGTTCTTACTTGGTGGAATGGAGGGTTCTTACTTGGTGGGGATCTGAGGGAGCAACTGCTCAACAACAAGCACAGGCTGCACGACCTCACTATCCTCCTGGTTCGTGCTACAATTGTGGGGATCTGACCCACTACAGAAATCAGTGTCCAAGGTTGGTTAACGCAAATCAGGCGCAGGCTCATGGTCGAGTCTTTAACATGAATACTAACGAGGCGCGAGCAGACAACCAGGTGGTGAATGGTACGTTCTTTGTTAACAATCAGCTTGCATCTGTTCTTTTTGATTCGGGTGCCGATAAGAGTTTTGTGTCATTGTCTTTTGAACCTTTGCTTCGCATGTCTAGAACGAAACTAGGAAAGCCTTTGACAGTAGAAGTTGCTAGTGGTGAACCCATTATTCTCGATTCTGTACTTCGAAATTGCCAGTTAAACCTTATTTTTTTTTTGGGTAAAGGGTTACCCCGGTGAAATTTTATATCAACCAAAATAAAAAACAGGGTGTGAAGAAACATCAACACACACTTCTAGACTTGGCATACCAAGACTAGCAACACAAACAAAGACAAAACACCCGACAAAACGTCACAACCAAGAGACAACTAAACAAGGGAACACGGCCCAAAAAACAAACACAAGGACAAAACTAACAAATCCTCCTTAGCCCGGCTCCAAAGCCATATTCTTCGAGATCAGCCATCTTTCCAAAATCTTGTCATATTTTGGATCTCTACCCACCTTGAATCCCATAATTCTAAGCCGAACCGTGTCAATAATGATCTTAGATAGGGCATCAGCATTTCGAGAAAGAGGAGAAAAAAGACGATTGTTTCTTTCTTGCCAAATAAAATAAGTGGTGGCCGCAACCAGAATCTTGCATATAATATGCTCTAGAGTTCTTGAATTAGCATTCAGTTCCATCCATTGAATAATCGACGACCAAGTGTTCAAAACACCCCCCATGTCCACGTTTTTCCTAACCACTCCCCAAACATCCGAGGAATAATGACATTGAAAGAAAAGATGATCTCTAGAGTCACGATCACATTTGCATAATGGACAACACATGAGCTGTAAATTAGTAGCACTACCAGCTTCCCAAACGGTCAACCTGTCTTGCGTCTTAAGTTTATTCTTGATAACTAACCACAAGTGGAAAGAATGTCGAGGAATACATTGAGTGAACCAAACCGATTCAGCCCATAAGACCTTCTCCTCTCTATTTCGCAAGCAATTCCAAACCTCCCAAGAACCAAAATGCTGAAGTTTACCATCCAGATCTCTCCAACATAGCCGATCATCTACACCATCTATGATTTGAGGTATATCGATATTTATAAGAACCGGATAAGTGTCATACCATGCCTCGGGCCATAACCATTGACCATTATCAGCAACAAGATCAGCAACCATAGAACTTAAAGAGAAACCAGCATTAGCGATAGCTCTCGGAGATATAAAAGACCGAAGAGGGCTGCAAACACACCAATTGTCGCTCCACGCATTGGTTTGACTCCCACTCCTAATAGACATCCAGAAAAAAGATCGAACTTTATTACGAATAGACAAGAGCTTTCTTCATCCCCAACTAACGTTACCTCTACTCTGAACCTCCCAGAAATTTTTACCTTTCAACTTATAAGAGTGTATCCATTGAACCCATAGCGACTTACGGTGACGTCAATAGAGCTTTATTTACATCTATAATACTTCTAATACCCAATCCACCCTCATCTTTAGGGGTACAAACAACCTTCCATGCCACTTTAGCCCTAGCCGATCCCTGATAGCCACCATTCCATAAGAACGTTCTCAATCTTTTCTCCAAGTCTTTTATAACACCCTGAGGTAGCATAAAAACCGAAGCCCAATACGAATACATGGCTGCCAGAACTGAATTGATAAGCTGAAGTCTACCTGCAAAAGACAAGGACTTGGACATCCAGTTATCTATACGTCTTTCTACACGCTCCACAAGGGTTTTACAGTCACGAGCAGCCAATCTCGTAGATATCAACGGAACTCCAAGATACCGAACCGGAAGAGAACCCTCTTGAAAGGGCATAACATCCAAAATTTGATCTTTAACATACCGGGGAACATTACTGAAGAAAACAGTGCTCTTAGAAGAGCTAGGAACCAGACCCGAAATGTTAGTGAATTTCCCAAGAGCATCTCTCAAATGTTTGACCGAAGCACAATCCCCGTGAGAAAAAATGAACAAATCATCAGCAAACGAGAGACTAATGATCTTTTGTTTAGGGCAATGAGCATGAAACTTAAACAACGTGTGCAAAGCCGATTGCTGCAATAGAAGGGTCAGAACCTCCATAACTAATGTGAAAAGATAAGGCAACAAAGGGTCACCTTGTCTAAGGCCTCGTTTCCCTGCAAAATAACCATGAAGCTCCCCATTAATGCTTAGAGAATATGAAACCGTTGTAACACAGGTCATAATCCATTTGACCATTTGGCGATGAAACCCGAACCGATTAAGAATAGTTTCCAGGAATGACCAATTAACTGTATCATACGCCTTCTGTATATCAATCTTAAAAGCACATCTTGCAGGACCTCTATTAAGATGATAATTGTGCATCAATTCCTGAGTTAGAAGAATGTTATCCGATATCTTCCTACCCGGAACAAAAGCCGACTGATTTATACTGATCAATTCATCCAAACTCCCTTTGATCCTATCCGTAATAATCTTACTGATACATTTGAAGAGGACATTACAGCAAGATATAGGACGGTAGTCAATAACCGAATTAGGCGTATCCTTTTTAGGGACCAAAGCAATAATAGTGTGGTTGACCTGCTTCAGAAGATTACCATTCTGAAAAAAATCAAGTATAGCATTCGTTACCTCATCTCCCACAATATCCCACGAGTGTTTAAAGAACGCGGAAGTGAAACCATCCGGACCAGGAGCCTTATTATCACCAATGCTAAACATAGCAGCTTTCACCTCCTCTCGGGTCACTTGTCTAACCATATGGTTAGCCGTGACTTGGCTAAGAGTATTAAGAAACAGATCTTCATCATCCAAATTCTGAACTCTTTGCTCAGTGCCCAAGAAATTCGAGTAATGATCCACAAGAGCAGTAGAAACATCCTTACCCTCAAACCGATTCCCATGCACATCATGAATACAACATATTTTATTTCTAGAATTCCTACTCTTTACCGCATTATGAAAATAAGAAGTATTCGAATCACCAGCACAAAGCCACTCAATTTTCGATTTTTGCTTTAGGAAACATTCCTCATCATAGGCCGCCACCTGAAAATCATGGAGACATTTTGCCACCAACTCTCGAGCTTCAACATCTAGAGGATTGATATCAACAAGTTGCTGGGCCAAATCCAACTCACTACGAAGCTGAGTTACCTTTTCATGAAGATTACCTTGTTGGTGCAATAGCTTACGGAAACACGGTTTCAAGTTCCTCAACTTCTTCATAACAGAAAACATAGCATACCCTTGAACACCCTTAGCCCATTCGTTAACAACATACTGTCTAAATTCCGGTTTAGACGTAAGAAAGTTCGGAAACTTAAAAGGCTTCTGCTTATTACATGTAATATTTGATAACTTAAGAACACAAGGAGTATGATCAGAAACCCAAGCCGGCTGAAATAAGGCGTAGACATCTGGAAATAAATCCAAAAATTTAATATTGCTCATAATACGATCTATTTTCTTGAGAACTCCAATCCCCTCTTTCGGTTTTTGGTTCCATGTGTAGTGTAACCCATGACTCTTAACATCCATAAGTTCAGCAACTTGAATGCAATCAAAAAAATCTCTCATACCAAAAGTGTGATTCGATGGGCCGTATAAACAATCTTCCATATTAAGAGCTGTGTTAAAATCTCCAAGAACAACCCACGGCTGATTACGAGCTAAACAACTATGCTTACATAAGTTTTCCCAAAGAATTCGACGATGCTGATATTTATTCTCCGCATAAACAAAAGAACACAAGAACAATTTTGATTCAGCTCTTAAATGAATCTGGGTGTGAATCACCTGATCTGTTTGAGAGAGAACCATAAGATCAACTTCATCCGAGTTCCACCCCAAGATAATTCTTGTACCTCTTTGACACACATCGCCATTCGAACTCCAATTCCATCTACCGAAGACAGTTTTACATATTTTCCCAAGATTATTTACATTAACATGTGTCTCTAGAATAGCACAAACACTCAATTTATTTTCAGCAATAAGAACTCTAATCTCGTTTTGTTTGAGAGGACGATTCAAACCCCTAACGTTCCAAGCAGCCACACTACCCATTTAAACCATTAAAACCGGGAGTGCTGCTCCTACCCCAATTATCCGCACACATATCCGCAGTGTATGAATCCAACCTTTTAGGAACTCCGATTTTTGAAGCCAACAAACTTAGTCCATCATCCGTGTAAACCGCAATCGGAACATTATGCAATTTAACCCAAAGAGGAATAGTTTTAATACCATCTTTTTTTAGAGTAACCTTCGGAGACCATTTATTCAGAAATAAAGGTATTTTCCTTATCAACCACGGCCCCCCTTCAAGAACTTTCATCATACCTTCATTTGACTCGAACTTGAAGAAAAAGAAACCTGCTGAATTCATCATGAGTTTCGAAAACCCAAACTTCGCCCAAACGTTTTTTGCATAGTATTCTACTACCGGGTAAGGTAGTCTATTCCCCAAAAAATATCCATATAGCACGTTTTCAAATTTATCCTGAACCTGTTTAACAACCTCTTTTGGTATAACAATGTCAGCATCATCCCTTGTTTCCACTGGTTGCATAAATCTGAAATTTACTTCCCTTTTGTTCCGATTCTTAGACATAAGTTTTTCAGCATACGAAATAGTCTCATCTTTTTTACTACTCTCCCAGAAACCCTCTTCATCTAGGTCAGTATTCTTGTGGACTTCTGGACTCTTTTCAGCCGTCTCCACAGGCACCGTAACCTTGGTAAGTTCATCAATAACATTCACCAGTCGAGGTTCCTGTTTATTAGTTGTTACAACTCCTCTTTTCGGCATCAGAAGCTTACCATCTATGTTCAGAATTTTACTCCCCAAACCCGTAATAACACTAGAATGTTTTCCATAAAGATCACGATTTTCAGCATTCATCAACGGAGGTTTTCCAAATATCTGATTGATATCCGGAGGTTTAGAATTCATCTTAGCTTCAAACCAATCACATGCAGACGTAAAACAGCAGAACAAATTTAAAAAACTATCAGCCGAAAACCCTAAACAGCCGACAGAATAAAGAAGACAGAAAACCCAAGAAAATAAAACCCGAATCCTTTAAACCCTAGAACAAAACCCCAACCCTTGATCGATTAAAATAGTGTCATCAATCTAGCTAAGTTAATCTCAGTTAACCGCAATCAATGGCAACCAGATTAATAAATTAGAGTTTCAGAATATGTATCTAAGGCGGCGATTTAACAAGAAAACAAAAAGAAAAACCCTAGTTCGTAATTGATCCCTAATGCTAACTAGTTCGTTATAGACTCTTGACAAAATCAAGATCCAATCACAGACTGTTATGCATAAGATCACAAGAAAAAACAAGGGAAATCATGAAGAACAAGAGAACCAGAAATCGCCTAAAGGATTTCACTTTCTAACCCAAACCCGTAATAACACTAGAATGTTTTCCATGAAGATCGCGATTTTCAGCATTCATCAACGGAGGTTTTCCAAATATCTGATTGATATCCGGAGGTTTAGAATTCATCTTAGCTTCAAACCAATCACATGCAGACGTAAAACAGCAGAAGAAATTTAAAAAACTATCAGCCGAAAACCCTAAACAGCCGACAGAATAAAGAAGACCTGTGCTAATTGTGGAAAATTAGGTCATCTTGCCGATGTTTGTCGTTTTGCTCCTAATCAAGCTGCACAAAACCCAGCTCAGCAAGCTTCTCAACCGCCTGCTCAACAACAAGCACAGGCTGCACGACCTCACTATCCTCCTGGTTCATGCTACAATTGTGGGGATCTGACCCACTACAGAAATCAGTGTCCAAGGTTGGTTAACGCAAATCAGGCGCAGGCTCATGGTCGAGTCTTTAACATGAATACTAACGAGGCGCGAGCAGACAACCAGGTGGTGAATGGTACGTTCTTTGTTAACAATCAGCTTGCATCTGTTCTTTTTTATTCGGGTGCCGATAAGAGTTTTGTGTCATTGTCTTTTGAACCTTTGCTTCGCATGTCTAGAACGAAACTAGGAAAGCCTTTGACAGTAGAAGTTGCTAGTGGTGAACCCATTATTCTCGATTCTGTACTTCGAAATTGCCAGTTAAACCTTATTTTTTTTTTGGGTAAAGGGTTACCCCGGTGAAATTTTATATCAACCAAAATAAAAAACAGGGTGTGAAGAGACATCAACACACACTTCTAGACTTGGCATACCAAGACTAGCAACACAAACAAAGACAAAACACCCGACAAAACGTCACAACCAAGAGACAACTAAACAAGGGAACACGGCCCAAAAAACAAACACAAGGACAAAACTAACAAATCCTCCTTAGCCCGGCTCCAAAGCCATATTCTTCGAGATCAGCCATCTTTCCAAAATCTTGTCATATTTTGGATCTCTACCCACCTTGAATCCCATAATTCTAAGCCGAACCGTGTCAATAATGATCTTAGATAGGGCATCAGCATTTCGAGAAAGAGGAGAAAAAAGACGATTGTTTCTTTCTTGCCAAATAAAATAAGTGGTGGCCGCAACCAGAATCTTGCATATAATATGCTCTAGAGTTCTTGAATTAGCATTCAGTTCCATCCATTGAATAATCGACGACCAAGTGTTCAAAACACCCCCCATGTCCACGTTTTTCCTAACCACTCCCCAAACATCCGAGGAATACTGACATTGAAAGAAAAGATGATCTCTAGAGTCACGATCACATTTGCATAATGGACAACACATGAGCTGTAAATTAGTAGCACTACCAGCTTCCCAAACGGTCAACCTGTCTTGCGTCTTAAGTTTATTCTTGATAACTAACCACAAGTGGAAAGAATGTCGAGGAATACATTGAGTGAACCAAACCGATTCAGCCCATAAGACCTTCTCCTCTCTATTTCGCAAGCAATTCGAAACCTCCCAAGAACCAAAATGCTGAAGTTTACCATCCAGATCTCTCCAACATAGCCGATCATCTATACCATCTATGATTTGAGGTATATCGATATTTATAAGAACCGGATAAGTGTCATACCATGTCTCGGGCCATAACCATTGACCATTATCAGCAACAAGATCAGCAACCATAGAACTTAAAGAGAAACCAGCATTAGCGATAGCTCTCGGAGATATAAAAGACCGAAGAGGGCTGCAAACACACCAATTGTCGCTCCACGCATTGGTTTGACTCCCACTCCTAATAGACATCCAGAAAAAAGATCGAACTTTATTACGAATAGACAAGAGCTTTCTCCATCCCCAACTAACGTTACCTCTACTCTGAACCTCCCAGAAGTTTTTACCTTTCAACTTATAAGAGTGTATCCATTGAACCCATAGCGACTTACGGTTCGTGATTATGCTCCAAATATGTGACGTCAATAGAGCTTTATTTACATCTATAATACTTCTAATACCCAATCCACCCTCATCTTTAGGGGTACAAACAACCTTCCATGCCACTTTAGCCCTAGCCGATCCCTGATAGCCACCATTCCATAAGAACGTTCTCAATCTTTTCTCCAAGTCTTTTATAACACCCTGAGGCAGCATAAAAACCGAAGCCCAATACGAATACATGGCTGCCAGAACTGAATTGATAAGCTGAAGTCTACCTGCAAAAGACAAGGACTTGGACATCCAGTTATCTATACGTCTTTCTACACGCTCCACAAGGGTTTTACAGTCACGAGCAGCCAATCTCGTAGATATCAACGGAACTCCAAGATACCGAACCGGAAGAGAACCCTCTTGAAAGGGCATAACATCCAAAATTTGCTCTTTAACATACAGGGGAACATTACTGAAGAAAACAGTGCTCTTAGAAGAGCTAGGAACCAGACCCGAAATGTTAGTGAATTTCCCAAGAGCATCTCTCAAATGTTTGACCGAAGCACAATCCCCGTGAGAAAAAATGAACAAATCATCAGCAAACGAGAGACTAATGATCTTTTGTTTAGGGCAATGAGCATGAAACTTAAACGACGTGTGCAAAGCCGACTGCTGCAATAGAAGGGTCAGAACCTCCATTACTAATGTGAAAAGATAAGGCGACAAAGGGTCACCTTGTCTAAGGCCTCGTTTCCCTGCAAAATAACCATGAAGCTCCCCATTAATGCTTAGAGAATATGAAACCGTTGTAACACAGGTCATAATCCATTTGACCATTTGGCGATGAAACCCGAACCGATTAAGAATAGTTTCCAGGAATGACCAATTAACTGTATCATACGCCTTCTGTATATCAATCTTAAAAGCACATCTTGCAGGACCTCTATTAAGATGATAATTGTGCATCAATTCCTGAGTTAGAAGAATGTTATCCGATATCTTCCTACCCGGAACAAAAGCCGACTGATTTATACTGACCAATTCATCCAAACTCCCTTTGATCCTATCCGTAATAATCTTACTGATACATTTGAAGAGGACATTACAGCAAGATATAGGACGGTAGTCAATAACCGAATTAGGCGTATCCTTTTTAGGGACCAAAGCAATAATAGTGTGGTTGACCTGCTTCAGAAGATTACCGTTCTGAAAAAAATCAAGTATAGCATTCGTTACCTCATCTCCCACAATATCCCACGAGTGTTTAAAGAACGCGGAAGTGAAACCATCCGGACCAGGAGCCTTATTATCACCAATGCTAAACATAGCAGCTTTCACCTCCTCTCGGGTCACTTGTCTAACCATATGGTTAGCCGTGACTTGGCTAAGAGTATTAAGAAACAGATCTTCATCATCCAAATTCTGAACTCTTTGCTCAGTGCCCAAGAAATTCGAGTAATGATCCACAAGAGCAGTAGAAACATCCTTACTCTCATACCGATTCCCATGCACATCATGAATACAACATATTTTATTTCTAGAATTCCTACTCTTTACCGCATTATGAAAATAAGAAGTATTCGAATCACCAGCACAAAGCCACTCAATTTTTGATTTTTGCTTTAGGAAACATTCCTCATCATAGGCCGCCACCTGAAAATCATGGAGACATTTTGCCACCAACTCTCGAGCTTCAACATCTAGAGGATTGATATCAACAAGTTACTGGGCCAAATCCAACTCACTACGAAGCTGAGTTACCTTTTCATGAAGATTACCTTGTTGGTGCAATAGCTTATGGAAACACGGTTTCAAGTTCCTCAACTTCTTCATAACAGAAAACATAGCATACCCTTGAACACCCTTAGCCCATTCGTTAACAACATACTGTCTAAATTCCGGTTTAGACGTAAGAAAGTTCGGAAACTTAAAAGGCTTCTGCTTATTACATGTAATATTTGATAACTTAAGAACACAAGGAGTATGATCAGACACCCGAGCCGGCTGAAATAAGGCGTAGACATCAGGAAATAAATCCAAAAATTTAATATTGCTCATAATACGATCTATTTTCTTGAGAACTCCAATCCCCTCTTTCGGTTTTTGGTTCCATGTGTAGTGTAACCCATGACTCTTAACATCCATAAGTTCAGCAACTTGAATGCAATCAAAAAAATCTCTCATACCAACAGTGTGATTCGATGGGCCGTATAAACAATCTTCCATATTAAGAACTGTGTTAAAATCTCCAAGAACAACCCACGGCTGATTACGAGCTAAGCAACTATGCTTACATAAGTTTTCCCAAAGAATTCGACGATGCTGATATTTTTTTTTTGGGTAAAGGGTTACCCCGGTGATTTTATAACACATCAAAAATCATACAAGTAGAAGGCTAAACGTACCCTCTAGTTCTCTTAGTGACATACCACTAAAGAGTACAACAAGAAACAACCAAAAGACACAACCAAATACATCAAAAGAAAACAAAACATTGGTCTTCAATCTTCATCCAAGAAGTCTTCTTTATCCATCTTCCACTCTTCCATAAAGCGTTTAACATTTGAAGTTTGCTTGTACCTGAAAGAGATTAATTTTGTTCGAACCGTGCTAATGATTCTATCGGCCAGCTGCTCTGGAGGTCTTAGAGGATTGCTGAAAAATCTAGCGTTCCGTTCACTCCAAATTATATAAGCTGCGGCTGCCACCACCAATCTACTCGCAACAGAGAAAACCGATTTCGAGTTGGCTCTAGCGATTAACCAAGCTGAAATATCCTCCCATGACTCTTGAATCGCATTCATATCTACTTTATGCCTCACTTTATGCCAAACTGATTTCGAATATGAGCATTCAAAAAATAAATGCTCATGTGTCTCTAAACCTGATTGACATAACAAGCAACACATCAGATTCATAGAACCCGTAACTGAATGATTCCACCTCATAATCCGATCTTGAGTCCAAAGCTTCTTTTTGAAGATAAGCCAGCACATGAACGAATGTTTAGGAATAATAAATGAAGACCACACCACTTTCGACCACGTTTGAGGCTGATCACGAGCCCGGATAACATTCCACACTTCTTTTGTCGTGAAAGGAACAAGTTTGCCATCAGAATTCATCCATAATCTTCTATCCTGCATTTCAGAAATAGAGAGAGGACGAAGTTGAAATAAAACAGGGTACACACTTCTCCACTCTTCCGGCCATTCCCACCTGCCATCAATAAATGCTTCTGTCACTTTAGACTTGATCGTAAAACCATGTCGGGCCATTTGACGAGGGGTAACTATTTGCTGCAATGGGCACTCAGTCGACCATTTATCAAACCACAGTGAAGTGCTTTGACCATTACCAATCTTAACCCATATATTATCACGAATACCATACCTACAATGCATCAATTTTTTCCAGCCCCACGGAGAGCTAGCTTGGACCGGTATATCCCACAAACTTCGACCCCGAAGCCGATACAAAGCAACCCAATTCGTCCATAACGACTTCCTGCCAAAAACGATACTATAGATGTGATACACCATTAATGACTTGTTTACATCCAGACGATGCTGATATTTATTCTCCGCATAAACAAAAGAACACAAGAACAATTTTGATTCAGCTCTTAAACGAATCTGGGTGTGAATCACCTGATCTGTTTGAGAGAGAACCATAAGATCAACTTCATCCGAGTTCCACCCCAAGATAATTCTTGTACCTCTTTGACACACATCGCCATTCGAACTCCAATTCCATCTACCGAAGACATTCTTACATATTTTCCCAAGATTATTTACATTAACATGCGTCTCTAGAATAGCACAAACACTCAATTTATTTTCAGCAATAAGAACTCTAATCTCGTTTTGTTTGAGATGACGATTCAAACCCCTAACGTTCCAAGCAGCCACACTACCCATTTAAACCATTAAAACCGGGAGTGCTTGCCCCCTCAGATTGAGTATCCGAGACATTGGTACCCATAAATTTAGACATTTCCGTTGGGATCTTCTCTAGAACCTCCTCATTTTTCTTAGTATCCATATCCTTAGAAATTTCCTGTTGATCATGAACCCTATCATTTTTTGGTGCCCCATCCTCATCATCCGAAGTTAACGGCTGAAATGAGTTTGTCACTTTTATCATAGGCTGGCCA
This sequence comes from Helianthus tuberosus, assembly GCA_030545235.1. Classification (NCBI taxonomy): domain Eukaryota; kingdom Viridiplantae; phylum Streptophyta; class Magnoliopsida; order Asterales; family Asteraceae; genus Helianthus; species Helianthus tuberosus. The sequence continues at coordinate 113,632,263 of CM060387.1, read as the reverse complement.
CTATTTGTTCCGGAAGTGCTAGCTTCCGATTTATTTATCCTTGGTTTATAAATGAACTTCGCCTTCTGTTTCTTTTGTGGAAAAGCTTGTCTAGCAACACGTCTCTTATCCATAACATAACCCTCCTCATCCACAATAACTTGCTTTGCCTTACCTTTATCATTCTTACTACAAGTGTTTTCATCGTGCCCAAACAAGCAACAAGTAGCACAACGAAGAGGCTTCCATTCGTATTCCACTTTGACTCATTCCATAATGTATCCGTCTTCATCCATTTTAGGGATAGCTAGGGAAATATGATCTTTAAGTTCATTTTCAGCACTAACCTCTATCATAGCACGAGCGTAACTGCTCCTACCCCAATTATCCGCACACATATCCGCAGTGTATGAATCCAACCTTTTAGGAACTCCGATTTTTGAAGCCAACAAACTTAGTCCATCATCCGTGTAAACCGCAATCGGAACATTATGCAATTTAACCCAAAGAGGAATAGTTTTAATACCATCTTTTTTTAGAGTAACCTTCGGAGACCATTTATTCAGAAATAAAGGTATTTTACTTATCAACCACGGCCCCCCTTCAAGAACTTTCATCATACCTTCATTTGACTCGAACTTGAAGAAAAAGAAACCTGCTGAATTCATCATGAGTTTCGAAAACCCAAACTTCGCCCAAACGTTTTTTGCATAGTATTCTACTACCGGGTAAGGTAGTCTATTCCCCAAAAAATATCCATATAGCACGTTTTCAAATTTATCCTGAACCTGTTTAACAACCTCTTTTGGTATAACAATGTCAGCATCATCCCTTGTTTCCACTGGTTGCATAAATCTGAAATTTACTTCCCTTTTGTTCCGATTCTTAGACATAAGTTTTTCAGCATACGAAATAGTCTCATCTTTTTTACTACTCTCCCAGAAACCCTCTTCATCTAGGTCAGTATTCTTGTGGACTTCTGGACTCTTTTCAGCCGTCTCCACAGGCACCGTAACCTTGGTAAGTTCATCAATAACATTCACCAGTCGAGGTTCCTGTTTATTAGTTGTTACAACTCCTCTTTTCGGCATCAGAAGCTTACCATCTATGTTCAGAATTTTACTCCCCAAACCCGTAATAACACTAGAATGTTTTCCATAAAGATCACGATTTTCAGCATTCATCAACGGAGGTTTTCCAAATATCTGATTGATATCCGGAGGTTTAGAATTCATCTTAGCTTCAAACCAATCACATGCAGACGTAAAACAGCAGAACAAATTTAAAAAACTATCAGCCGAAAACCCTAAACAGCCGACAGAATAAAGAAGACAGAAAACCCAAGAAAATAAAACCCGAATCCTTTAAACCCTAGAACAAAACCCCAACCCTTGATCGATTAAAATAGTGTCATCAATCTAGCTAAGTTAATCTCAGTTAACCGCAATCAATGGCAACCAGATTAATAAATTGGGGTTTCAGAATATGTATCTAAGGCGGCGATTTAACAAGAAAACAAAAAGAAAAACCCTAGTTCGTAATTGATCCCTAATGCTAACTAGTTCGTTATAGACTCTTGACAAAATCAAGATCCAATCACAGACTGTTATGCATAAGATCACAAGAAAAAACAAGGGAAATCATGAAGAACAAGAGAACCAGAAATCGCCTAAAGGAGGGAAATCAAATACCTCTCTACTTTGCTTTTATCCACCCTATTTGCCCTTAGATTCTTCCCTAGCCTCGAGCTAGTGGTATGTTCGCCAGTTAAACCTTAATAACCATCTTTTTCCTATCGACCTCACACCGATGCAACTTGGAAGTTTCGACATTATAGTGGGAATGGATTGGTTAGCCAAGTACCACGCAGAGGTAGTTTGTTTTGAGAAGATTGTTCGTGTGCTGCTTTTGACTGGTAAGATCTTAGAGGTTCGTGGTTGGAAACCTGCTAGTAATCTCAAACTCAAGTCTGGTACTCAAGCTCAGAAGTATCTGCGAAAGAACTATGTGGCCTTCTTGGCACATGTTGTAGAGGTGAAAAGCAAAGGTAAGTATGTTCAAGATATCCTTGTTGTTCGGGATTATCCTTAAGTGTTTCCTGAAGAGTTACCTGGTTTACCCCCAGCACGCCAAGTCGAGTTTCGTATTGACCTTGTACCTGGTGCTAATCCTATCGCTAGATCTTCGTATCGTCTTGCACCGTCTGAGATGCAAGAGTTATCTAAGCAGCTTCAGGAGCTTTCTGACAAAGGTTTTATCCGTCCAAGCTTTTCACCTTGGGGTGCTCCGGTTCTTTTTGTTAAGAAGAAAGATGGCTCTTTCAGAATGTGTATCGATTATCGTGAGCTTAACAAGCTTACCATCAACAATCGATATCCCCTACCTCGCATTGATGATCTCGTTGATCAATTACAGGGTGCTACTTGTTTTTCAAAGATTGATCTATGTTCTGGGTATCATCAACTTCGAGTGCTTGAAGAAGATATTCCCAAGACAGCTTTCCGCACAAGATATGGGCATTATGAATTCACTGTTATGCCATTCGGTTTGACTAATGCTCATGTTGTTTTTATGGACTTGATGAATAGGGTTTGTAAGCCTTATTTGGACAAGTTCATCATTGTTTTCATTGATGACATCTTGATTTATTCTAAGACTCGAGCTGATCATGAGCAACATCTCCGTCTTACTCTGGAACTCCTAAAGAAAGAGCAACTTTTTGCCAAATTCTACAAGTGTGAATTTAGGCTTAAGGAAGTTCAATTTTTGGGACATATCGTCAACGAACAAGGTATTCATGTAGATCCCTCCAAGATCAGCGCAATTAAGGATTGAGATACGCCTACTACACCTACCAAGGTTCGTTCATTTCTTGGTCTCGCAGGTTATTACCGGCGCTTCATTGAAAACTTCTCAAAGATTGCAGTTCCTCTCACTGCTCTAACTCAGAAGAATAAACCCTTTGAATGGGGATCCAAACAGGAAGAAGCTTTTCAGACCTTGAAACAGAAACTTTGTAATGCACCTATTCTATCTTTACCTAAGGGCAATGATGATTTTGTCGTATACTGTGATGCATCCAAATTAGGTCTTGGCTGTGTTCTCATGCAAAGGAACAAAGTCATAGCTTACGCATCGAGACAATTGAAGGTTCACGAGAAGAACTACACGACTCATGATCTTGAGTTAGGTGCAGTTGTATTCGCTCTCAAAATCTGGAGACACTATCTGTATGGTACTAAATGTGTGGTTTTCACTGACCACAAAAGTCTTCAGCATATCTTCAATCATAAAGAACTTCACATGAGGCAACGACGTTGGGTTGAACTTCTAAACGACTATGACTGCGAAATTCGCCACCATCATGGTAAGACGAATGTCGTAGCTGATGCATTGAGTCGTAAAGAGCATGTCAAGCTTCACTGTGTTCAAGTTCGATCTGATATTCAAACCATCATTTTCTCAGGCTCAACATACTTGTGTTTCACAAGATTTGATGGGTAAGGAATTACCATTTCATATTAAGCCTGATCTCGAGCTAAAAGACAATGGATTGTATTACTTCATGGACCGTTTGTGGGTCCCAAGTCAAGACAATCTCCACACCTTGCTTATGGATGAAGCTCATAAGTCTCGTTATTCAATTCATCCTGGTGCAGATAAAATGTATAAGGATCTTTGTACACAGTATTGGTGGCCTGGTATGAAGAAAGACATTGCCTAATATGTATCCAAATGCCTTACTTGTCTTAAGATTAAGGCTGAACATCAACATCCCTCTAGATTATTGGAGCAACCAGATATTCCAGTTTGGAAATGGGAAAACATTGCTATGGATCTTATTACCAAACTTCCACGGTCAAGTGTAGAAATCATATTAACAAGATCCATGTTATCAAAGATACTTCGGGCAATGAATATGAGGGGGATGAGGTGGCGTCGGCTCTAGTTAATCATATGTAACCTAAATTTTGACATCTAAACTGATTAGGCAACATTATTAGACATGTTAAGGCATATAATACTTGTCATAAGACTAGTTAGGCGGTCCGAACGCGTTTTACGCGAATGACGCGTTAAAGTGGCGTAAGCTACCTAAACGAGTAGTAATGGGTCGTAAGCACTTAGGATAGGTTCCGATTTAGAATGTAGGCTTTGTTAAACCATATTACATGAGTTCCTATACTCATTGGGTTTACGAATCCTCATTTTATCCGATTCCAACCAGGAAGGGGTGGATCCACAAAGCAAAAACGGTGGCAATGACCCTCTGGAAACCTGCATGACAGCCCTAAGGCAGATGTCCTCGGAGGAGAGAGAGGATCTCATTACAGGGAAGAAACAGAAAGGAAAAGAAAAGGAGAAGGAGAATCAAAGTGATGATAATCTGGATCAGCCCTATTTCAAGACTATTGAGCATTATCAAGTGAGTACATAGTCTCCTCTTTTACTGTTTTCAAATATTTTGGGGAGAAACACATGTGCCTACTTGTTTACTTTCGTGCTTTTCATGCTTTTATAACATATACTTGCTATGTTCATATAGTACACGTATAGTACGTGATTTCATCCATGTTTATGCTATGTATGTTTAATTTTTTGGGTAAAGGGTTACCCCGGTGATTCTATATATTCACAACCAAAAACACAAGTAGTGTAGAGAGCCTACACTAGTTCAATCATAGGACATGCCCCATGAAAGTAAAACCAGAAAAACCAAATTCAAAAAACAACCAACAAAAAGACCAATCCACTAGACTACAAATCTAGACACAAACACACGAACGACTCAAGAAGCATCAGCCGCCATCATCATGCAATTCTGTACCATCGATATCCCAGGCCCCTAGAAGTCTTCGAACATTTTCACAATTTTTCAGCTTCGCTCCCATCAGTTTGTACCGGACTTGTTGAATAATAATTTCACTTAAATTTTCATATGTTTATTTCAGCATATGTACACATTGATTTACATCACATTTTTGCTATGTATGTTCATTTAGCATACTTAGGACATTGTTTTCACATAACATGCTTACATTTGGTATGACATTTGGTTTGTTTAACGGCTCAAAAATACGTTCATTAACATTGATCATGCCGCTCGGTAGTAAGTAGTGGTACCATAGGAATTGACAACTCCCATTTCTGGCTTCCTAGGTTTGTTTGGAAGTAGGAATTGACTGAATCTGATATACATAATTTTTGATAAACCTTTAATTTGTTTAAGGGTTTGTCTCCACAGTCGCAAGGCTTGAATGTATGCGTTATAACATTACCGAATAGATGTTTGTATCAATAAAGCATTGATTTTACAAAACATAATTTTTCATTTAAACTAAGATTTATTCAAATACATTGTTTTGTACATTTTACATATGGTTTGAGTAAATACTTTTTATTTGCCATACATAACATTTGATTATAAAGCCGGGCGAAAATGGGGCTCTGGGCGATTTGGGCGAATTGGTGAGATCCTAGGGTTTTCATTCCAATCCTGATCGTGATTAATTGTGCTTAGCAACTAGGGTGTTTTGATTCCGTTATTGGTAAGGAATCCCGATTACCCTTCGTTTCTAATCACTTGAAGCCGGATTAGGGTTTTCGTTCTAGGGTTTCTTTTTTCTTTTTAATTCGATCGGCTGAAGATATGAACACGGGGTTTTAATCGACTGATTCTTAATTCTTATTCGGCTGTCCGATTCGCGTTAGGGTTCCGACAATTTAACTTCCTTTCATTCGCTGATTGATTGTTGTTCAGTCACAACGTAAACGGTTCCAATCAGTTTAGCTAATCAGTCCCTAGTGCGTTCTGCTTTAGGGATCCGGCTGGTTGCTGTTTGAGGCTTGTTTGTGACTGTTGTTATGGATGGCCAAAATGCAGAAAACTCAAATGTGTTTCTGAGAAAGATTAAGAACATTGATGGTAAACCATTTGAGCCTAGACAAACTTCACTTATGGCGGCTAGGGTTGCTGAAATGCCGTGTAAGAAGGTATGTTTTATGATGCCGCTTAACGATTCTGAACATGTTATTGGCAGTTCTGATTCCCCCAATCAGAATTATGCGAAGGTCTTTGACAAGCGAAAGGTAGCATTTGTGCTACCGTTGAATGATGTTAGTCCTCCTCGAGTTCAAAATCAGAAACAGGATGATAATGCTCATGTCCAATCTTATGCGGATGTGGTCCTTAATGAACAGTTTGAGCAGGGTGATATTAAGCGGGGTAGTGATTCAAATCAGAATCAGAATGATGATAAAAATGCTAGGAAGGCCAATGATGCGGCTAATGAGTCGGCTGATCAAACTCCTAAAATTAATTTTAGGTCGCTAAAGTCGGATGTCTCCTTGGAAGGAGTGGATGTAGTTTTACCAATTGATTCTGTTCGTCAGGTTAACAGCAGGTTAGCAAATACTCTTTATGGTTACTTCCTGGGGGATAGAATTGCTTATCCGGTTGTTGAATATTTTGTGAAAACAAATTGGAAAAAACATGGTTTTCAGAAAATTATGATGAATTCAAATGGGTTTTTCTTCTTCAAGTTTGAAGATAGTCAGGGTATGAATAATGTTCTTGAAGGGGGTCCTTGGCTGATTCGGAACAAACCTCTTTTTCTCAACACTTGGTCCCCTACAAACACTCTTAAAAAAGAAGATATTAAAAAGGTTGCGGTATGGGTGAAATTGCATGAGGTTCCTCTAGCGGCGTATACTGATGATGGGTTAAGCATGTTGGCGTCTAAAATTGGTTCTCCTTTGCGGTTGGATTCGTATACTATTGATATGTGCAACGAGGCTTGGGGACGAAGCAGCTATGCTAGGGCCCTCATTGATATCTCTGCTGAACATGATTTTAAAGAGGTCCTAACCATGGCTATTCCTGAGTTGGATGAGAACAAGTATGTCAATGAGACTATTCGTGTGGAATATGAATGGAAACCCCCGAGATGTGCCCATTGTTGTGTATTTGGGCATGATTCTGAGGACTGTCCAAAATGCATTCGATCGACAGTGAAACCTCCTACAAACAGTCCGAAAGTAGATGAGGATGGTTATACGGAAGTCAAGACAAAGAAGTATGTAAAGAAGAGCGGGTTTCAAGTTAACAATCAAAAGCCCAAGTTTGAATATAGACCTGTGGATAAAAAGAAAAAGGCAGTGAGTTCTTCCTACGTGAATACGCGGTGCACTAGTTCGTCCAAGGTTCAAACACATAATTCGTTTAGTGCTCTTGGGTTTGTTGGGGGGAACGGGGGTTCCTTCCAGGGGAGATATAAAGGGGGACATGAGCAAAATGAGGAGTCTGACGATGACGAGGTAGAGGTTGTATATGATGAAACGAATGAGTTTATGACATCGGGTACTCATCCTACGTCTTCCAGTACAGGGGCAAGCACCTCTCACATAAAGTTGTCCAATGGATAGGTGGCTTCTGGTTCATGCTAAGGGGCTGCCGGTTGGTAGCAATTTCATTTTTTATGATGGCGGTTGACGTCGTTTGTTTGATTTTTTTTTCGTTTGTCTACTAGTTAGTCATTATCATGATTGTAGTAGGCTAGATTGAGGTGGTAACTTGGTTTGTTTTGTTTCTTTTGCTTACATATATGGGGCATGTCCTGTATATGAACTAGTGGGGAACTCATCCTCACTACTTGTACTTATTTGGCGGTTGTCTATAATAGAATCACCGGGGTAACCCTTTACCCAAAAAAAAAAACATTTGATTATACATGAACATTTTTACATTGGTTTAAACAATACATTTTGGTGGTTATTTTGGTATGTGACTTAAATAACGAGGCGATGTGTAATATGATAAAAGCATGGTGGATACGCCGCTAGTACTTCCTATATATAAGTGCTTTTATGATATTACATATCGTAGCTGTCACACCCCGACCACGTATAACATACAAAACGTGGCGGAAAACGTCGGGGAGTGTTGTAACAGAATTAATTGTTTCATAACCATGGCATACAAAGTTGTATTTTATTTATCAACATAAGAGTTACATTGTTTTAAACAGGAAATAAAGAGTTCAGAACATAATTAGACTAAGTCTATCTTCATTTTATGTCTCTAAGGCACAGGTCCGCCCTAGTGTCACGATCATCATCCTACGCAAAAGCTCCTGGAAACACATGTGAAAATAGGTACGTCAGCATAAAAATGCCTGTGAGATACATAGGTTTTGTGAAAATAGGATTCATGACTTAAGTTTAAGAAAAAGTTGTTTAGCAAAAGTCAGTCATGAACCTTGTAAATTGTTTTGTTTTGTAAATCATTTAAAAAGCGATAAGATCAAATGATATGTATAAATAAAAGAATAATGTATGGTTAAATGTATAACCAAGTAAAATTTGTTGTATAAAGTAAATTGTTTGTAAACCAAAGTCTTGTGAAAATCGTGTTACTTGTGTAAAATGTATAAGTCCAAATTGAATGATTTAAATAACGCTATGATATGTAATATAATACAAACACTTATATATAGGAAGTACCAGCGGCGTATCCACCATGCTTGTATCATATTACTCACATCTCGTTACTTAAGTCACTTAAACAAACCACCAATGTAATAAGTCTATGTTAAACCAATTGTCAAAAGTCCTTGTATAAATCATATCAAATGTTAATAGTCCAAAAGTAGTCAAGTAATGTGTAACAAATGTTATGTATTGTAAGTAAAGTATTGTCACATAATCCAAATGTAGAAATGTACAAAACAAAGTATTTTGAATATATCAAAGAGTTATGTTTTGCAAAGTAATGCATGTTACATTGATACAAACATTTATGTGGTAAGTTAACGCATACATTCAAGCCTTGAGACAGTCGGATAACCCTTTTAGTCAAGGTTATCAAAAGAAATGTTTTCGGATTCAGTCATTCCTTACATCCAAACAAACCCGGGATGTCAGGAATGGGATTTGTCAAGTCCTATGGTACCAGTACTTACTACCGAGCGGCGTAGCTAATGTTAATGAACGTATATAAGTCTCGTTTGTGCAAACCAAATGTCATAGCAGTTGTATACATGTCATATGAAAACAATGTACTAAGTATGCTAAGTTAACATACTAAGCAGAAAAGTCATGTAAATCAATGTGCTAGCATGCTATCAGTTAACATACATAGCAGAAATGTAAAGTAAACAATGTACTAAGTAACGCACACAATGGGCATACATAGCATGAAATGTAATGTAAAACGATGTACTAAGTACGCACATAATGGGCATACATAGCATGAAATGTAATGTAAAATGATGTACTAAGTATGCACACAATGGGTATACATAGCATGAAATGTAATGAAATCATGTACTATAATGTACTAACAAACATAGCAGGTATATGATGTGAAAACAGGAAAGCATGAAAGTAACAAGTAGGCACATGTGTTTCACCCCAAAACAGTTTGGAAAAACAGTAAAAGAAGGGTCTATGTACTCACTTGAGATTGCTCAGAAGTCCTAAGATAACCACCAAGCAATGCTAGAGATCACGGAATCAAACGGCACCTAATATAGGTAACTATGTTAATAAACCGGACCTATATCGGAAGATCGGGTAGAATGAGGGTTCGTAAACCAAACGAGTATGGAGACTCGTGTAATATGGTTTAACAAAGCCTACATACTAAATGAAACCTAACATAAGTGCTTACGACCCATTACGACCCGTTTAGGTAGCTTATGCTACTTTAACGCGTCGTTTGCGTGAAACGCGTTCGGACCGCTTAACTAGTCCTATGACAAGTAACATATGCCTTAACATGTCTAATATTGTTGTCAAATCAGTTTAGATGTCACAAGTTATGTTACACATGCTTAAAATGAATTTTGGCATCAAAGGGGTATTTTGGTAATTTACCTAAGGCATATAAACTACCTATCATACAACTACTTAAACGAAGCGACCATAAGGTATAACCTCGGAAGGTTATTCCCTATATACTATGGTCACCTAATGTGTTTGGTCGGATCCTAATGATCGACCAAATGGGTCGGGTTCGAAGGTATAAGCGATTTATTAGATCGCTTACCCTTACGACCCTAGACAACGTGGTAATCGGTAGGCATAGTCACAAGGGACTATAACCATCGTGATTACAATCACGTTGCGAAGTTCGAACGAACTTCGCATTGACCATAAACTGGTCAATGCAGAAAATCAAACAAAGTTTGACTTTCGGACTCGAAAAGCAATAAAAGAACGAAGGAACACTTACAAAGGGTCCCCGAATGCTAATCTAGATCAAAATAGCTCAGGTATGAAACAAAGGTTTCAACTTAGAGCACATTAGATCAGATTCTTGTGAGGAAAAGTGAAGGGTGGAGGTGGGCATTTATAGTTTTCGGTTCACCGTTAGGATCATTTCTTGGAGAAGAGGGAATGATCACATCCCTACACTTGTTGGAATGTTGTGGTAACTGATTTTGGCCACCATAAGAGATTAACATGTGGCACTTGACCTTTGGAGAGTGTTAGGGGCTGTTAACATGTGTTTAAAATGACCTTTGCTGATCAGAAGAGGCCTAGCGTGACGCCAAGGGGGCTAGGTGTCACGCTAGGGTCCCCCTGATCAGCAAACACTTTCTAATGTTCACCTTTCAGTCCCCGTTGCGTATTAAGGCCATTTCCGACATGTTTAAGGCTCGTTAAATCATTTTCAAGGCTCCACAAGGATGCCTAAACATTGTGGGCATGAAACATGCTCAAAAATATGCCGGATGTCAGTTCGTTTGGTCGTACGATCGCGATGTTCGCTTAATTACGACGGAATGCGCATAAGCGCGAAAAATGATCCAAATTGCGCGACGAATGGATTTTTCTTATGCCGAACACTAAAATAAAATATTTTAGTGCTTACATAAATTTTTGGATGTCCGGATGTATTCAGAACGTAAGTTATGCGCGAAAATGCAAACTTGTGCACTTTTTGACGCTTTTAGTCCCTGAATGACCCAAAAGTTTATTTTAGCACACCGAACCCCTCAAAGCCTATTCCTAAGCTATATAAAGGATATTTAAGGTGTGTTTAACTTATGGTCATGTTCCGGAATGTTCGTTATAGTTCAAATTGGCATACTTTCGCAGTTTGTCAAATTTAGTCCCTGTGAGTGAATTAACTTGTTTTTGCAATACCACAAAGCCTTCAAAACTTATTTCTAACTTATGTAAAGGTTATTTAGGGTATGTTAAGTATATGTTGATGTTCCGGAGTATTTTTCGCATTAAACTGGTTACGTTTACGCACCAGTTTGCGTATAACTCTCCAGAAAGCGATATAGAGTTTGAAATTACATAAAAGTCTAAACATGAAAAATGTAAAACATAACCAAACAAACATTGGGATCAAATAACATTGTCTTATTGATAATAGAACTGTTCACAATGATTACAAGCACAGATGTTACAATAGCGTTATTTAAACCACTTCAATTTATATAAAAAACATGATACATCTCACATAAATTACATAATTTATGCAAATCCTTTTTACTTGGTTATTTATTTAACCACACATCTTTCTTTTATATCATCTAATTTCTAATCGATCTTCATACGATTTACAAAGGAAAACACTTCACAAGGTTCATGACTAACTTTTGTTAAACAATTCTTTAAACTTACAAGTCATGAATCCTAAATCAATAAACCTATGTATCTCACAGGCATTTTTATGCTGACGTACCTATTTTCACATGTGTTTTAAAGAGCTGATGCATAGGATTGGTCAGGATACACTTAGGCGGACTTGGGCCTTAGTGACATAAATTGAAGCAAGAATAGTTTAATTATGTTATGTACTCTTGTTTCCTTTGTTTTAAGAAAATGTAACCCACTTTGTTAATAAATAAAACAAAACTTTAAATACCATGGTTGTGAAACAATAATTCTGCCACTCCACTCCCTGACGTTTCCGCTGCGGTTTGTTGTTTTAAGCGGTCGGGTGTGACAGTAGCACACCACCCGACGGGGTTTTGTTGAGTCTTTATTCTATAACGGTCTCGTCACTTTTGTCGAGGGATGCTAAATACTAGTGGACACTAGAGTTGACATATTGTTATGAATGATAGATTGACCTTGTATACCAATTGCTATGTTGGATTGAAAATACCTTTTTATACATATGCCACGAGTCTAAAACTAGTGTACTCGCCAATACCTTTGTATTGAACTATGCTTTTAAAACATGTTGCAGGTTTAGCGATGATGTTGATGATGCATGGAATCTAGTCGGATGCTTAGATACACACTTTAAATTTTGTATTTTATTTGTATTGTATTTCATTATTCATGTTGTATTTGTTTCAAATCCTTGTAATTGACTCTTTAGAAATGAAATGAAAATTTATCATTTAAATACTTGTCACAAATAGTGTTATGAAGTCTCTTGCAATCTATTTCGTCTCACTCCGATGTTTCCGCCATCGGTTGGGGTGTGACACTTCTATATTCATCAACTTTTGAGGTTTATTGTACGTTCCATATGCGTTGTCAACATTAAGTGATTCAAAAATCACTTTCGTTGCAGTTTTCGGATTTCCATCGGAAGAAGTTGTTCCAGTGTTGTTGAAAGCATACGAGTCGGAGAATGCATTCAAGAATTCATCAGCCATGATTAGTACCTGAAAAGTCAACAAAAGTCAAACTTGTTTGAAGGCAAAGTAAACACAAACTGCTTGTCCGGATGGCTGTTGTCCGGATGAGCAAAATATAATAGTCTCCTGATGAACTTGGTCCGGATGGACAATTTTCCGGATGGACAATAAACCTGCAAATAAACTTCTGTCCGGATGGACATGTCCGGATGAGCTCTTCTGGATAAGCTAAACAAAGACTGGATGCCCGGATGGATATCTATCCGTCCGGATGGCCAAGAACAATCAAGACAATCTTCAAGCAAGTAATAATCTATCCGTCCGGATGGGTTGATGACATCAGCAAAACTTGTTCGAAAGTTCATAGTTTTTCAATGATTTTGATATGTTTTAGTCCGAATTAAGTTTTGAAACTTTGTAGGATTAATCTCTAACACAAAACGCATAATATGTCCAAATTTTGTGTAATTTTGATCATGAAATCAGTTTCAATTTTGAATTTTTCTATGTAAAAGATAAGAAAATGAGAAATGGAATAGAAATAAGAAGTGTAGATCTGAGAAATGGCAAGAATCTCTGGTAATTCGCAGTAAATCTCCTCCGAATCTGGCCTCTAAGCTCTGATACCACTTGTGAGGACCAGGAGTTCGGTTACTCGGATGCGATCAGACCGAATTAGCAACTACACGCTCGTGCGGAATCCAAGAATGTAGTAGGAGAGAGAGAAACAACTCAGACACTGTTTAACATCTTTATTCTCATTGATATTAAAGGCTTGTACAAGATCTAGAGAGAATTTGGCAGGGCTTCGTCTAAGGTGTCAAGACAACTGTTGCAAATGAGGAACCATGACCACCTATTTATAGGCGAGGCCATCTGGATGAAACCTTATCTAACCCATCCATCCTGATGGGGTTATGTCCATCCGTCCGGATGGACTTACAAAACACACTAACACCATGTTTCATCCCGGATTTGATACATAACATACTTTAAACTATACATAGACTACAAACAGGTAAATATAGACTTGATACAGACGAAAGCTACAGACATATGCATCTACAGCTTGGGTTGCATTTTTCAAATGATTGAATTGGGTGTATGTGCAGGTGCTCCTGAAGACAGCTGAATGTCAAATTGAAGAGCGGAGCAGCCTGGAACGGAAGGCGGCAGATCCCAAAGAACGAAAAACAGGGAGTTGGTTTGTTTTTGTACATAACTAAAACATAAACCCAAAACAAACTAAAATAGAAAAACTTAAAAATCAAACATATGTTTTTATTTTGTGAAAAAATTGAAAAATGAAAAAATATGGTTGTTTTTAAATTTGTCAAAAATCAAAAATTTGAAAATAATTGTTGATGGAATACACTGAAACCTTCACGGCTGAACAAACATGATTATTTCACAAGTGATTGAAAATGGTTTTAACATTGTTATCAAATTTTCTTTAAATGTTTTTGATTTTAGGGGGAGTAAATATTTTAAGAAAATACACAAACATTTGAAAATTTGAAAAAGGCAAAAACATGAAAAAATGAACATGAGTTTCTAGGTAAATAGAGAAAATGATAGTACATCATTAGACGATCACAGTACGCTAAAGAAATGGAAAGCCAAATGTGATAAACGGTCTCACTGATGATATGCCAGTAGGTTTTTGTCACACCCCGACCACGTAAAATAACAAATCGTGGCGGAAAGGTCGGGGAGTGTCGTAACAAAATCATTGTTTCACAATCATGGATTAAATAATTTCGTTTTATTGAATTATTGAACTCATTGTTTTATTACAAATCAGATAATTACAACTATTATCTTCCAAGTTTAAAAGTCGCTAAGGCACGAGTCCATCCTATGTATAGCATGCATCAACAATCATCACATAACAGCACCTGAAACATGTGTAAAAATAGGTACGTTAGCATAAAAATGCCTGTGAGATACATAGGTTTTATTATAATAGGATTCATGACTTATAAGTTTAAAGAAAAATATTTAATCAAAAATAGTCATGAACAAAAAAATATTTTCTTTTATAAATCATACTAAAATTTATAAGAAATCAGATGATATAACAGAATAATGCATAGGTAAATAAATAACTAAATAAAAAGAGTTTGTATAAAATATATTGTTTGTAAAACAATATTTTGATAAAAAGGTTTGTAGTATATATATAAAATACACTTAGGTTTTAAGAAAGTCGAATAAGTAATATATTAAAGTATATTTCAGTTCCAAAATCGTTAAACAGATAGTATATTAAATATACTTTAGTCGTCAAAATAACAGTTTTCAGTAGTATATCAAAAGTATACTTTGGTTTTAATAATAACATATTAAACTATGCTTTGGTTTTATAAATAACATATTAACTATGTTTTGGTTTTATAAATAACATATTAAACTATGTTTTGGTTTTATAAATAACATATCAAACTATGTTTTAATAATTAATAAAATATATGTTGGTTTTGTACAATATCACATATGAGAGCATATCAAACTATACTTTTGGGAGTATAACAAAATATACAATAATAATGTGATTTAAGAATTCGACCATACCTTAGTGCATCAAACTACACAATTGAGACTATAGAAATACCACAAAGGCAATCTCTATTTGGATAAAATATCGGTTTCTGACATTCCATGACAACAGGAATGGGGTGTCTAATCCTATAGCGCTATATCAAACTACCAATCGGTTTGGTGAACATAAAATAAGTACAATCCAACAATTTAATTTTAAAATCTTGGGAAAAATTAGTGTTTAAACCATAAATAATCATTCAGTTTGTCAAAAGGTAAGTACTAATACGTATAATCAATTATACTTTGAAACCATGAACATAACAATTAGGTACACATGCTTCACCCCAAAACATTGAAAATAGTAAAAGAGGGGACTATGTACTCACTTGAGGATGCTTAGAAGTCTTGAATAACAACCAAGCAAAGCTAGAGGGATCACAGAATCAAACGGTACCTAATATAGGTAACTAAGTAAATAAACCGGACCTAATTCGGAAAATCGGATAAGATGAGGTTTCGTAAACCAAATGAGTATTGGAACTCATGTAATATGGTTAAACAAAGCCTACATCCTAAATCGAAAACTAACCTAAGTGCTTACGACCCATTACGAACCGTTTAGGTAGCTTATGCTATTTTAACGCGTCGTTCACGTAAAACGTGTTAGGAACGCCTAACTAGTCCTATGACAAGTATTATATGCCTAAACATGTTTAATTATGTTGCATAATCAGTTAAGTGACAAAAGTTTGGGTTTTTTTTTTGGTAAAGGGTTACCCAGGTGAATTTTATAAATAACTCAAAACAATACAAGGGCATGCCTGAATGACACACCAACTAGGCAACACAACCGAAGCCTAGGAAACAACGAAAGACAACACACAACCCCAGTTTTAGAAAACAAAAAACCAACAAAACAGCCAAACACAGAAACTACCACGAGCCACACACTCGAAACAAAACACTTAGACCATCCACGAGCTAGTCTCTAACCCGGGTCCTTCACTTCTTCGTTCATAGCGATCTCCCACTTCTTTAATATGTTATGAACTTTGGAATCTCCTCTAAACTTGAATCCCATTAGTCGAAGCCTGACCGTGTTCTTGATTCTCCCAACCACCGAAGCAATATTAGATTGAACATTAGAAAACAGGCAGTTGTTTCTTTCGAGCCATATAAAGTAAGTAGCCGCCGCAATGACTAACTTGCATACAATGTGCTCTGTCTTCTTGGATGAAGCATTCTGGACCATCCAATCCATTATAGCTTGCCACGAATCATCAACCTGATCCAACGACACCATCTGCTTGACTTCCTGCCATACATTCGAAGCAAAGGAAAATTGAAAGAAAAGATGATCTCTTGAATCTCGATTATTTTTGCACAATGGGCAACACATAAGATTAAGGTTAGTTGCACTTCCCACCTCCCAAACCGCCAACCTATCCTGCGTTTTCAGCTTATTCTTGATAACCAACCAAAGATGAAACGAGTGCCTTGGTATACATTGAGAAAACCAAACCCCATTAACCTAAGGTACCGGGCTCTCACGATGTCTAATCACATTCCATACCTCCAATGACCGAAAATGGCAATGGTTACCCTCCAAATCCTTCCAGATTGTACGGTCAGCCATGTTGTGAATCAACTGAGGAGCATTCAACTCAATTAATACAGGATAGATATCATACCAAGCTTGAGGCCACTTCCATTGGCCATTAATATCAATTAAGTCCGCCAACGAAGAAGATATAGAAAACCCGGCATTAGAATTACGTCTTGGAGTTATGAACGAGCTAAGCGGACTAAGATGACACCAATTATCACTCCACATATTAGTTTGAAGCCCACTCCTAACCAACTTCCAGATGAACGGCCGAACAATGTCACGAATTGACAGGAGCTTCCTCCATCCCCAGCTGATACTACCTCGTAACTGGACATCCCAAAAAGAACGATCTTTTAACTTGTGAGAATAAATCCATTCGACCCACAAGGACTTCCTTCTAGTGATAATGCTCCAGATGTGGCTTGTCATCAGGGCCTTGTTGACATCCGATATGCTCCTAATACCAAGACCACCTTCCGCCTTAGGCAAACAAACATCTGACCAAGCCACTTTAGCTCTCGCCCTTCCTTGCACCCCAGCATTCCACAAAAATCTCCTCATATACTTCTCCAGCTCATGAATAACCCAAGTAGGAATGATAAAGACCGACGCCCAATAAATATGCATGGACGATAAAACGGAATTAACAAGTTGTAACCTACCCGCAAAGTACAGAGACTTGTTAAGCCAGCTATCGATCCTCTTTTCCATACGCTCAACAAGCGGTTTACAATCCTTAAAAATCAGCTTGGTAGTGATTAACGGCACCCCCAAATATCTAACCGGAAGAGATCCCTCCTGAAACGGCATCAAGCGGAGAATATCCTGTCTAACGTTAAGCGAAACATTACAAAAATACACCGTACTTTTGGCAGGGCTCGGAACCAAACCCGATATACTAGTGAACTTCTGAAGAGCTTGCTTAACCTTCCCCATGGAACAAACATCCCCATGCACAAAGATAAAAAGGTCATCAGCGAAAGAGACATTAATGATCTTCTGTTTAGCACACTGAGCATGATACTTGAACCCATTACTAGACGCAGCCACATGCTGAAGCAATAAAGATAAGACTTCCATAACCAACGTGAAAAGGTATGGCGACATAGGATCACCTTGCCTCAACCCCCGTTTCCCTTTAAAATAGCCATGTAGATTACCATTAATGCTAACCGAAAATGATATCGTAGTAACACACTCCATAATCCATGCAACCATCCTATGATGAAAACCAAACGCCTTAAGCACATTCTCTAAGAACTCCCAGTTAACCGTATCATAGGCTTTGCTTTCTGAATATCTATCTTGAACGCACATCTAGCGGGGCCCTTATTCAAATGGTAGTTATGCATCAGCTCTTGAGTTAGCAAAATATTGTCCGAAATTTTCCTACCAGGAACAAAAGCAGACTGGTTAATACTCACCAATTTCTCCAAACTACCCTTGATTCTATCCGTAATGATCTTGCTTATGCACTTATACAATATATTACAGCACGATATCGGACGATAGTCAATCAACGAGTCCGGTGTATCAACCTTAGGAATAAGAGCCAGGATAGTGTGATTTAGTTGTTTTAATAGTTTGCCATTATCAAAAAATTCTAGCACTGCCGAAGCCACATCTTCACCCACAATATCCCAGGAAGACTTAAAGAACGCCGATGTATACCCATCAGGTCCCGGGGCTTTATTCTCTCCAATATTAAACATAGCATTTTTAACTTCCTCTCGAGTTACTTGCCGAACCATATTAGCTGCAACTGCAGTACTTAGAGTGTTGACACAAATATCATCCATATTAATACTAGCAACCCGATCCTCCGTACCCAAGAAATTAGCATAATGAGAAACCAACGCATTTAAAATACCTTCTCCCTCATAACGGTCCCCATTAACATCCCTGATCGAGTGAATCTTACTTCTGGCATTCCTACACTTCACACTGTTATGGAAAAACTTAGTATTAGAGTCTCCAGCACATAACCACTCCACCTTAGCTTTTTGCTTAAGAAAACATTCTTCATCATAAGCTGCCATCTGAAAATCTTTAAGACACTTGGCTTCCATGCGACGAAGATCAACATCAAACGGATTGGTATCAATAAGAGTATGGATATCATCCAGCTTCTTCCTCAGGTCAGCAACTTTTTCATGCAGATTACCCTGATTAAACAAAAGTTTACGCATACCTGGCTTCAGGTTTCTAAGCTTCTTTGTCACCTCAAACATTGTAAACCCATCAACTTGCTTTTTCCATTCCTGTTCTACACACACCCTGAATTCCGGCTTCGATGTAATAAAATTAGCAAACTTAAACGGTTTCGGACGATTCTTGACCGAAGCAACCATTTGCAGAATACACGGGGTATGGTCAGAGATCCGAAATGGATGATACAACACAAACGCATCCTGAAACATCTCTAAAAACTTCATATTGCCCATCACACGATCAATCTTTTTGAGTAATCCAATACCATTCTTTGGTTTCTGGTTCCATGTGTAGTGCAGCCCATGTCCCTTAATGGCTGCACTACACATGGAACCAGAAACCAAAGAATGGTATTGCCCCCTCAGAATGTTTTTGATGATCACCTTGCATAAAAGCAGACATTTCAGTAGGAACCGTTTCCACAACCTCATCATCCACTCGATCATTTTCTCCTTTACCTTCTCTTCTACCAGAATTCCCCGCATTAACATTCCGTATGTTGCAAACATCTATATCCCCATCTTCCATAGATAGAGCATCAAAAGGATTTTGTGTTTTCACCTTTTCATTCCTAGTGTCATCCATTTTATCCTGTTTAGTACCAGATGTGCTCGGTCCAGATTTGTTCACTTTTGGCTTATAAACGAATTTCGGTTTTTGCTTTTTGTGCATGACACCCACCCGTGCTACCTTCCTCTTATCCATAGTGAACCCATCCTCATCAACAACCACTTGTTTCGCCTTATTTTGGACATTCTTGGCACAAGTCTGGTCATTATGGCCAAAGATACAACATACCGAACAACGTTGCGGTTGCCATTCATGTTCCACTTTCACCTTCTCAGTAATGTACCCTTCCTCATCAAGTTTCGGAATAGCAACAACAATGTGTTCTTTCAGCTCATTATCCGCATCTATCTCAATTAATGCTCGAGCAAAGCTGCTCCTTCCCCAACTATCCGCACACATGTCAGCCGTATAACCATCTAGTCTCTTTGGAATCCCTATCTTAGATGCTAACAAGCTCAATCCATCATCCGTGTAGACAGATATAGGGACATTAAACATTTTCACCCACACCGGAACAGACTTAATACCCTCCTTTTTCAAACTAACTGATGGAGACCACACATTCAAAAACAAAGGAACTTTCCTGATTAACCATGGCCCCCCTTCTAACACTTTAGCCATGCCCTCTTTGGAATCAAATTTAAAGAAAAAGAAACCATCCGAATTCATCATAAGTTTGGAGAAACCATATTTAGACCACACGTTTTTAGCATAATACTCCACCACAGGGAAAGGAAGACGATTACCTAAAAAGTAGCCATACAACACATTCTCAAACTTTTCCTGGACCTTTCGGACGACCTCTCTAGGGATAAACACATCCGCATCCTGAACAGTGTCTACCGAATCCAACTTCCTGAAATTTACTTCTCTCTTTGGCAACCTATTCATCTTCACCTTAGCTGCATACGAGCAATTGTTTGTGTCTTTCTCCAGTTCTTTTTCCCGATCCTGAACTACATTTATGTTACCCAACTGAACCGGAACAGTGATCTTCTCAAGTTCGTCAATAACATTTATCCGTGTTGGCTCTTTCTGGACATTACCACGTCTCGGTAGCAATGGATTACCATCAATCTTTAAGGATCTGATATCATTATTGTTCTCAAATGTACGCATGTTACCTCGCACCTCCTGTGTGTTTGCCGGCTTTGCATTGCTATTACTGATGAAGATATCCCCATGCAATCTTTCATTAAACGACTTAAACCCTAAATCCTCCAAACCCTGATCTCTATTTCTCTCCATGCATCAAAATCACATAACACTCCACCACAATGGCATACGCAAAAACCCACAAGAAACCCTAATCCTTAAACCCTAGATCCAATATTCAACCCTTGATCGATTAAACCGGTGTATCAATCTAGCTAAATTAATCTCAGTTAACCGCGATCAATAACAACCAATCTAATAATTCAGGGAATCGTAATGAATTCTAGGGTGGCGAATGAAAAACAGAAACGAAAAACCCTAGATTCAAGTCGTTCACAACTGCTAACTAGTTCGTTATAGAGATTCAAGATATCAAATCTCTAATCACAGACTGTTATACAAATGATCACAAGAAAAAAACTAGGGTTACAAGAGGGAACCAAAATCGCCTAAGGGGAGAGAGGGTTTTTTTGGTTATGGTAACGTTTCTGAATCTGAATCTGTACAAAAGTTTGGGTTACATATGCTTAAATATCAATTATGCATAAAAAGGGCATTTTGGTCATTTTCCTAAGGCATATAAACTACCTATCATATAACTACTTAAACGAAGTGACCATAAGGTATAACCTCGAAAGGTTATTCCCTATATAACTATGGTCACTAAACATGCTTGGTCGGATCCTAATGATCAACCAAACGGGTCGGGTTCGAAAGTCTAAGCGGTTGTTTAGACTGCTTATCTTACGACCCTACATAAGCACTAAACCTAAAGTGACGAGCTAAACATGTTAAAACATGTTTAACGAAATTTAAAAATAAGTTTGATATCAAGACAAAGGGTCTTGATACCCAAAAATAGTTTGGTTACAAAATACGTATAAATACGCATTTTGGCCGAAACTATGACTCGTCACTACACCTAATCAACGTGGTAATCAGTAGCTATAGTCACTAGAGACTATAACCATCATGATTATGCTCACGTTGCGAAGTTCAAACAAACTTCGTGTTGACCATTGGCTGGTCAAAGCTGAAATTCAAACACAGTTTGACTTTCACGCTTAAAAACGCATAAAAGAACGAAAGAAGCTTACAAGAGGTCGAAGCTAGGAAGTTTGATTCAAGTTAGCTCAGGTATGAAGTGTTTAAACTTCAACTTAGAGCCAAAATGAATCAGATTGTGAGGATCAAGTGCAAAGGGGTTGGGTATTTATAGATTTCATAGAACCGTTAGGATCGTTTCTTGAAATCCAAGCTTTAATCTGGACCGTACATGTGTGCACCCACTGTTTTTTAAACCTACGGACATCCAAAACCAGCCCATAGAATGGTAGAAACCATGTGCAAAACAATGGGAGCAGCTGGGTTTTATAAAATGAAGTCTACTGACCTGATGATGGCTTACGGACCGTATAGGTCCCTATACGGACCGTATGGTGCTTGTTTGCTGGCAGAAAGTTTCAGCAATAGGCAGAACAGGCCCCTGTGTATCCAAACTTGATTTTTGATGCGTTTTGACAAGTTTAATCCCCGTTAACCCCATTTTAAGGCTCTAAAATGAAGTTAAAGTATAGGGAACTTAAAATATGCTCAAAAACATCTCGGATGTCGGTTCATTTGGTCGTCCGGTTGCGTTGTTCGGGTAATTACGACGGAAGTCGTAAAGAACGCAAAAACGATCCAAATTGAGCGACGAATGGAGTTTTATCATGCCAATCACTAAAATATAATATTTAAATGATTACATATATTTTAGGATGTCCGGATATATTCAAAACGTAAGATATGCGCGAAAATGCAAACTTATGCACTTTTTGACGCTTTTAGTCCCTGTTGATCAAATAAGTTTATTTTTGCGCACCAAACACCTCAAAGCCTATTTCTAAGCTATTTAAAGGATATTTAGGGCATGTTTAACTTGCGATCATATTCCGAAATGTTCGTTACAGTACGAATCGGCATACTTTCAAAGTTTGTCGAAATCGGGGTAAGCGAATAAACTTGATTTCGACCCACCAAACCATCCAAAACTTATTTCTAAGTTATGTAAGGGTTATTTAAGGTATGTGAAGTCTATTTCACTATTCCAGAGTGTTTTTCATGTTAAATTGATTACGTTTACGCATTAGTTCGCGTATAACCTTCCAGAAAGTGATTTAGAGCTCGAAATTGAACAAGAATTGATATGTGCAAACGATACACATATTTACACAAATCCCAAGTATGAAATACAATATTTCATTGGTTTGGTATTTTTATGATGGTTGAATGACACAGGTGTCACAGTTTTTACACATTTAGTAGATTGATTTCGAGATATAAACCTAAATATCAATAACTTCTTATCTCGTGGGGAACATCTCTTGGATATATGGATAACCTCCGAAATTTCGTTTGAGAGTCTGCCTGATTCTGAGATACTAAGTCTTTATACTGTTTGATATCTGGGGTATTATACCAGGTCTTCTGATTTTACGTCAGCAATGGCCTAGACCTCGTATAATACTTTACTTTTTTGGGTAAAGGTTACCCCGGTTAAATTTCATTCATAACCAAATAAAATACAAGTGAGGCATATAACACACCCCAATTCTCTAGAATGACATGCCATTGCTAGAATAACTCAACAAAAACAAAGTGAAAACCTAACACGCAAAAACCGCAAAACAAGTCACAAATTGACAAAACAAGAACCCACATGGTCCCCTCCAAAACCTCTAACACGAATCAGCCACATTCATCTTGATCCATCAGTAATTCACGAGGAAGACTCCAGTCGCTCAACACTTTAGACATGTTACTTGTTCTCTTAAACTTCATTGTGTGTAATTTCATTCTGATCGTCATGAGAATCACCTCTATCAGTTGAGTTGCATTCCTTTTCTTTGTCGAGAACAATCTATTATTTCGTTCTTGCCAAATGAAATAAGCCGACGCCGCCACCAATAGCTTACCAATTATGTGAGATGCCCGTTTAGACT
Source organism: Helianthus tuberosus (assembly GCA_030545235.1). Taxonomy (NCBI): domain Eukaryota; kingdom Viridiplantae; phylum Streptophyta; class Magnoliopsida; order Asterales; family Asteraceae; genus Helianthus; species Helianthus tuberosus. The sequence goes on along the minus strand of CM060387.1, from coordinate 113,608,600 downwards.
CCGCATGATGCAGTAGATATTCCATAATCTCGCTCCACTGTTTCCCTATAGTTTCCATACCCGCCTTCTCCCGAACTCCATACCATATTTGAGATGCGAAATCGCATTCAAAAAATAAATGATCATGAGAATCCGGTCCCGATGTACATAACGAACAACACAAAAGGTTATAATTTGCATTACCCGATGATCGCCATTTGCACATAATATCTTGAGTCTTTAGTTTCTTGCAGACTATTAGCCACATTAGAAAAGAGTGTCTAGGGATAGCTTGCGGAAACCACACGATACGCTCCCAATCTACCTTGTCTTGAACAAGCCGAATATCATTCCACACTCCATACGTGCTATACTCCATGTCTTGACCATCTCTAGATCGCCAAATGGTCCTATCTTGCACATGAGGCTCTAACGTTACATTAGATAGCTGTTGCAAAATCGGATATCTATTCACCCAAGAGTTCGGCCAATCCCACACGCCATTATGATACACATCCGCTACGTTGGTCCGCATATTGAATCCCGCATTAGCTATCATTCTTGGTGTAATAAAGCGATTCAAAGGACATACGGTATCCCATGTATCAAACCAAACTCGAGTATTCTCTCCATTACCCAGCTTAATCCAAATGTGTTGACGTATGATTGTTCTCAGTTGAAGCATCTTCCGCCAACTCCACGTGATGTTGTTCCGAACCGGCACATCCCAGAAGCTTCTCTCCCGGATGCGATACGAATGTACCCATTTAACCCATAAGGATTCCCTATGTGTCAAGAGACTCCAAATATGAGCAACCATAAGCGCGGTATTCGTGTCAGAGATTTTCCGGATACCCAAACCGCCTTCTTCCTTAGGAAGACACACACGATTCCACTTTACTTTAGCCTTCCCCTTTATGCTATTACCTTGTGTCCAAAGAAATCTTCGCATTTTATCTTCAAGATCATGAATAATTCTCTTTGGTAATATAAAGACGGAAGACCAATACACATGCATAGATGATAAAACAGATCTAATGAGCTGCAAACGACCTGCAAAAGACAAACTTTTTGCTTTCCAATCCGTGATCCGACACTCCAAATTTTCAACGAGCTTTTTACAATCAGAATAAGTCAATCTTGATGATGTGAGCGGAACACCAAGATACTTAACCGGAAGGACACCTTCATCAAACTACATGATACTTCGGATTTGATCTTTCACATAATTCGGAACACCTCCAAAAAACACAGTGCTCTTCGTCATGCTAGGACCCAATCCAGACATATTCTTGAAGAGATCCAACGAATCTAGAATAACAGCAGCTGAAAGAGGATCACCACGAGCAAATAAGAATAAGTCATCTGCAAAACATAAGTTAATAATCCTTTGCTCTTCACATTTATGATGAAATTTAAAATCAGCAGTATCATCAACTCGCTTTTGAAGAATCAATGTGAGAACCTCCATTACCAATGTGAAAAGATAAGGAGACATAGGATCTCCCTGGCGTAAGCCCCGCTTTCCTTTAAAATAACCATGAAGATTCCCGTTAATGGACAGAGAAAACGTAGTAGAAGTAACACACGCCATAATCCATTTGATCATCTTTTGGTGAAAACCAAAACCATGTAAAATAGTATCCAAGAAACCCCAATCAACAGTATCATATGCCTTCTGAATATCAACTTTAAACGCACATCTCGGAGGGCCATGATTATGATGATAGTTGTGCATTAATTCCTGGGTTAGGAGGATATTATCAGAAATCTTCCTACCTGGGATAAATGCTGACTGATTGATGTTGACAATATCTCCAAGGCCCTCTTTTATACGATTAGTTATAATCTTGCTTATACACTTGTAAAGAGTGTTACAACAAGATATAGGCCTATAATCCGTTACTGCGTCTGGACTCTTCACCTTTGGAATAAGAGAAATTACCGTATGATTTAACTGATTCAGAAGCTTACCATTTTGAAAAAATTCTTGAATCGCTAAACAGACATCCTTTCCAATAACATCCCACGCTTTTTTAAAGAAAACAGAGGAATACCCATCCGGTCCTGGAGCCTTATTCCCAGCAATTGAGAACATAGCATCTTTTATCTCATCATCGGTCACTAAACGGATCATGTTATTCGCTTTCATCAAGGATAACTTATTCCGAAAAATATCCATATTTGGCCTACAAACAATCTGGCCGACATTCCCAAAAAAATTCGAATAATGGTTGACCAAAGCTAGAGCCGCTGCCCCCCCCCCCCCCTTCATGTAATATTCCATCAGTATCACGAATTAAAAGAATTCAGCTTCTGTGGTTTTTAGCTTTCACAACGTTATGGAAATATTTGGTGTTCGAATCCCCAAGAGTTAACCAATCAACTTTTGATTTTTGTTGTAAAAACACTGCTTCATCATGAATAGCATCTTTATACTTTTTAAGAAGAGAACTATGCTTTGCCAAAACATCCTCATTTGCCGTATCCTGATCCATAACGAGCTGACATTCATCGAGTTCCTTCCTCGCCTTCTTCACATTCTCATGCAGATTTCCTTGTTTAAAGAATAGTTTTCGTAAGGGGGTTTTTAGTAACTTAAGCTTCATAACAACTTGGTACATACGAAAACCTGTAATATCTTTATTCCAGATCTGATTAATAGCTTCCAGAAAACCATGCTTTTCAGCTACTAAATTAACGAATTTAAACGGCCTTGGTTTATCTCGGGTAACACCCGGCAACTTCAAGATACAAGGAGCATGGTCCGAGACCCGAAAAGGATGAAAATAAGCTCCCGCGTTCGGAAAATCAGCAACCAAGTTTATATTGCACATAATTCTGTCCAACTTTTTAAAAATAATACCTCCTCTTTGCTGATTATTCGTCCATGTGTAATGTAAACCTGTGCTATTAACATCAAACACATCAATGGAATTAACACACTCTCTAAATTCTCGAGTACCAATGCTATAACTAGATGAACCTGTACTCGAATCATCGTGAAATAAGGAAGCATTGAAGTCCCCCATAATTACCCACGGCTTGTCTTTCATAATAGAGCTATGAGCACACAAATTGTTCCATAAATCCCTCCTATTTTTATAATTGTTTTCCGCATAAACAAACGTGCAAAATAAGGATTTCCTATCAAGTTTAAACATTACTTGTGTATGAATGACCTGGTCGGTTTGCGAGAGGACCATAAGATCAACCATATTCGGATCCCACCCAAGCATTATCCCAGTACCTTTTGAACAACAACTAGCATTCGAATTCCAAATCCACGAGCTGAAAACTTTATGACAGACCTTTGATACCTTCGACATGTCAACATGAGTTTCCATGATTGCACATACCTGAACATGATTATCCACAACTACCTGACGAACCTCCTTCTGTTTAAGGGGGCGGTTCAACCCCCTGATATTCCACGAAGCCACACTACCCATTAACACCCATTGAACCGGGTGTGCTTGCACCCTCAGATTGGATCTTGTTCTCCATATATTTTGGAATATCAGCTAGAAGATTATCGACATCAGTGTCATCGTTCCTCACCTCATCCGTATTATGATTCTTTCCTTTTGATTGCACTTTTTCTCTTAAAACAGCTCCTCCCCCCCCCCCCCCCTTTCATCATCCCTATTACTCGTATCCTCGCCTAACACATCAAATGGATTAGAAGTTTCAATTTTTTCCTAGTTCGTGCCTTCATTACTCGGATTTGACTTGGGTTTTACCACCGGCCTATATGTAAACTTCTGCTTCTGGTTCTTTACATTCACACCTTGAAAAATCTGTTTTTTTGTTTTCACGACATTCTCCTGAAAGTTATCCTTTTTTTTTTGGGTAAAGGGTTACCCCGGTGATTCTATTATAGACAACCGCCAAATAAGAACAAGTAGTGAGGATGAGTTCCCCACTAGTTCATATACAGTGTCACACCCCCAAAATCCACACGCGGAGTACCACCGCTTGAAGGCGTGACATGACCAGGATCAAGCCACCAATCATATTGAACATAAGTATATAGAAAAAGTCATTCATCAATACGATGGGTGTTTCCAAAACCAAATACAAACAAGTGTGTAGCGGAAGCATTTAAAGTAAAACCCAACATAAGTTTAAGTACAAAAATGTCATAATGTTTAACAACACATTTCACGATCCATGTCCACAACGACCATGCCTCCCGTGCAAGCTCCATAAGTACCTAAGGTCCTGCAAGGCATGTAACAGAGAGTCAACGACTAGTTGAGCGAGTTCACAGTTGGTTATATAATTATAACGTCCGTACCTTAAATCGTATGTTCGTTTAGTAATCATGTATCGTATGTAATAGCATCGCGGCCCTCTAGGCATGTTTGCGAAGTTTAGTGGGGGTTTCCCATGTTTTCTAGACTAGTTATATTTGTATCGCGGCCCTCCAGGCATGTTTGCGAAGATTAAAGTATAGTTCGCGGCCATTCCAGGCATGTTTGCGAAGAGAAGTATGTGTATCACTAGTCTAGTAGTATATACCATTGACCTTCCTCTCCCGAGGCCTATGGTATGTAATTCCGATAACTATTTAACATAAATAATCAATCAACCCATTCCCAACCCCGGGAATTCCATGCCTTGGTAGAAGTGTGAACTCACCTTGTTTCGCTCGGTATGCTAAGTATGTGCTCACGGTTAATCAATCACGTCCTAAGGTATGCACGAATACATAATCAGTTTGCATTCAAGTTGTTTGCACGTAAACATCATCATCATGAACATCGCATTAATAACACAGAGTATCACATTGCACGTATTTGTAATCATACAAGTATTGCCTTTAATCATAACAGCAGTTATCTAACCCAGTTAAGTTTAACAGAATTAACCCAAGAGATCGAACAGATTATACAATCGGCGAAACACAGATTGGCGAAACACATTCTGTTTCGTCCCATCTGATTCGTCAAAAATGGTCTCGGCGAAACACAAGTCGGCAGAAAGCATGTTGACGAAACACATTCTGTTTCGTCAATCGGGGTCTCGGCGAAACACCTTTGTTTCGCCAAGTGTGTTTCGTCAAACATGTTGCAGAATCATCAAAGAATCATTAAGCCCTAGTGGCCAACATCTAGCACCACCGCCCAACCTCATTGGACCTCCAATAACACCAACCGATTGGACCTCCAACATCAACAACCGTTTGGACTTTTAAGGAATTATCAATAATACCAAGCCTCATCATTACAAATCGGCGGTTCACAAGTTCCCACCCATTGACCACCGATTTTTCCACCAATCCCGATTTTAATAAACATCCCATGTTACCTTCCAAAATCTTATCCATTCCCAACTGACAAACCATGTGGTGTTCTTATCATACAACTAGACAACATATATACAAACAATAAACAAGTGAATTATGAATAACATATCCTGACAACACACATGGGCCGCAACTAAGAGCATTAATCAAACAGACTTTATGGTCAATAACAAGTAATCGGTTCTGTATATCACACTAACCGAGATAAAAGAACGATGAATAGGCTAAGGGGGCTTCGAGAGTTCCAAACAGCCGTCACACAGAAGAGGGGCGCTCTAGGGTTTCTATTTTGTTAACGTGTGGCGAATGAGACAGTTCCGTGTAATTTATATGCGTACAAGTGAACTGGGCCCTGATGGGCTTTGGTGAAACTGGGCTTCGGCGAAACACCTGTTTCGTCGAGATAGGAATGACGAAACAAACTTGTTTCATCGTGATGTCAGTTGTTCAAGTCTTAACAGTTTAAGTTTACAGATTCACAATTCAAACACCTTATATAAAACACATAGCATATCAATTGATAATCTCTTATATAGTAATACAGATACAAGTCAAAAAATCAAACAACTAAACAGTCACAGTCAACGTGAAATAAATACGAAAGTGAAAGTCGGAAACTCGAGTTGTCACATTATCCCCAACTTGAAAGAAATTTCGTCCCGAAATTTAGCATGCGGTTACTGAGGAAGCTAGGTAAGTTATCGTTTACTGGTTTCCCTGGGGTATCACATCATTCCCCCGTTGAGTTGGAATTTCGTTCCGAAATTCCGTAGTAGCTTCAACCTCAGTAGTAGTTGCATTGTTTTCGAACAACTGGGGATATTTGAGTTCCATTTGATCTTCGCGCTCCCAGGTGAACTCTGGGCCACGACGGGAGTTCCAACGAACTCGTACAAGAGGTATTCTAGTGTTCTTGAGGACCTTAACATCCCGGTCCGTGATTTCAACTGGTTCCTCGACGAAATGCAATTGTTCGTCGATAGTGAGCTCCTTCAAAGGAACTATGAAGGTCTCATCTGACTGCCACTTCTTCAGATTCGACACATGGAAAACATTGTGAACTGCACTGAGTTCAGCTGGTAAGTTCAGTCTGTAGGCCACTTTGCCTATTTTCTCTGTAACTTCGAAAGGTCCGACATAACGCGGATTGAGCTTGCCTCGTTTGCCAAAACGAACCACACCCTTCCAGGGCGAAACTTTGAGTAGCGCTCGATCCCCAACTTGGAATTCGAGTAGTTTTCTATCTTTATCGGCGTATACTTTCTGACGGTCACGAGCTGCCGCCATGCGTTGTCGTATTTGAGCAATCTTTTCAGTAGTATCTACTACCATTTCTGGACCTGTGATCTGACTGTCACCCACCTCTGCCCAACAAAGAGGTGATCGGCATTTACGCCCGTACAATGCCTCAAATGGAGCAGCTTTTATGCTGGTGTGGTAGCTGTTGTTGTATGAAAATTCCACAAGTGGCAGATGCTTTTCCCAGCCCTTGCCAAAGTCAATTACGCACGCCCGAAGCATGTCTTCTAGAGTTTGAATAGTGCGCTCAGACTGCCCTTCGGTCTGAGGATGATAAGCTGTGCTCATGTCTAAACGAACCCATTCGAATTCATCATAGTTTTCTGAAGACCATGTTTCTTCCAATTTGTTCTCACAAGGTGTTCAACTACTGGATACGCAATTCTATCCCCAAGAAAATAACCATAAAGAGTGTTGGCTAACCTGTTGTTAACCTGGCGAACAGAATCAATCGGAAGCACTACATCCACTCCATCCATTGAGACATCTGAATTTAGAGAACGAAACTTGACTTTAGGAACTTGTTCAGCCGCATCATTGGCCTTCCTAGCAAATTTATCATCATTCTGTTTCTGAATTAAATCACTACCACGCCTAATATCCCCCTGGTCGACCTGTTCATTTAGTACCACATCCGCATAAGATTGGACATGAGCATTATCATCTTGTATCTGATCTTGAACACGAGGAGGACTAACATCCTTCAACGGTAACACAAATGCTACCTTTCGTTTGTCAAACACCTTCACATAAATCTGATTAGGAGAATCAGAGCTGCCAATAACATGCTCAGAATCATTAAGCGGCATCATAAAACATACCTTCTTATTCGGCAATTCAGCAACCCTAGACGGCATAAGTGATATTTGTCTAGGCTCAAATGGTTTACCATCAATGTTCTTAATCTTTGTCACAAACACATTAGAATTTTCAGCATCTTGGCCATCCATAACGAGATGTTGCTGGAACCCTAACGAGATGTTGCTGAATAATCAGCAAACAAAAAACAATCAACGAACGAATGGATGTTGCTGGAACCCTAACGAGAATCAGCCGACTAAACTTAATCAGCAACCCTAAACAATCAGCCGACTAAACTTAATCAGCAACCCTCGGCAATTCAGCAACCCTAAACGATTACAAGCAACCACTCCGCAGATGACCCGTCTTCAAACAGAAATCAAAACGAAACAAGAAAAAAACGGAACCCTAAAAAGCGAATCCCTGACCTGATTACAAATGTTTAACGTCTAAAAGGATGAAAACCCTTAGATGCTAAGGATGATCGATCAATACCAGGAACAGCTTTAGTCTTCTAGGGTTTCACGATGTCTCCAAAATCGCCCAGAGCCCCATTGCCCAAAAATAGGCTTTTTTCTGAAAGTTATCCTTGTGTTTGCTATTAACATCATTCCTAACCTGAACAGGTTTCTTCGGACATGAATTATCATTATGGCCGAACACACAACACAAAGAGCATCCCATAGGTTCCCAATCATAATCAACTTTTACCTCCACTTTTTCATGACCATTCCCATCCAAGTGTGGAATAGCAACGTTAATACTTTTCTTCAATTCCTTATCCGCATGTATTTCGACCATGGCCCTTGCAAAACTGCTCCTCCCCCAAGATTCAGTACACATAGTCGCAGTGTAGGAATCCAGCATTTTTGGTATGCCAATCTTCGATGCCAACAAGCTCAGCCCATCCTCGGTGAAAGCAGTCAAAGGTATATCATTTATTTTAATCCAGACTGGAACCGTTTTAATATCCTGTTTTTCCACGATCACATTCGGAGACCATTCATTCAGAATGATTGGAACATTTCTGATAGTCCAAGGCCCGTCTTCCAAAAGCTTAGCCATCCCCTCTTTCGTTTTAAATTTAAAGAAAAAGAACCCTTTCGCGTTCATCATAAGTCTTGAGAGACCATACTTCACCCAATTATTTTTAACGAAATAATCAACAACTGGAAAGGCAAGACGTTTCCCCAAAAAATACCCATACAACGTATTTTCATATCTATTTTGCACCTGTTTTACTGACGAGATAGGAATCACGACATCAGCTCCATCCACGGTTTCATTCGATTCCATTGCCCTGAAGTTGACTTTGACTGGTTCTTTCATAGTTTTCACAGCATTTGCAAATGACATTGGTTTTCCAGCATTATTTGTTTTTTCTTCAGCTTTTGAAGAGGTTCCAATCTCATTGTGAACTTGCATCTTCTCCAAAGTCTGAGATTCAAAGAAAGACACGTTTTCATATCCATGTTCAAGCCGTGACTCAGCCGTATTAGTCACCATAACAGGTTGAGCCACAGGATACGTTGAACTACCATACTTTAGGTCAGGCTGAATTATATTTTCCGACACAGGAACAGTAATCTTAGATAGTTCATCTATTACATTGAACTTCCCCGGTTCCAGATTTCCCGAAGAAATAACACCCCTTCGAGGCATTAAAGTTTTCCCTTCGATGTCTACCACACGTGATGCTAACCCTTGAAACGAAGAAGATGTGAACGGCGGCTTGTAACGACCATCATGCACATCCCCCTCCGATTTCTTACGTTCATCCATACTAAAGAAACTCAACTCTCTCCAAGAACAAAATCGCAAGCAACCATGCACTAACCTGAACCCTCACAAGAAACAACTAAACACCATAGCCAACGAACAAGAAACAGAATACTGAAACCCTAATCCTTCAAACCCTAGTATCAATCTATGACCCTTAATCGATTATACCAGAGTATCAATCTAGCTAAATTAATCTCAGTTAACCGCGACCAATAACAACCAGTATAATAAATCAGGGTTTCGAATTGAGGAACTAGAGCAGCGATTGTAAAGAAAACAGAAAAAACCCTAATTTTAGATCGATCCCAAATGCTAACGAGTTCGTTATAGAAATATGACGAATCAAATCTCTAATCACAGACTGCTATGCATCAGATCACGAAGAAAACAAGGATTCCATGATGAAACAAAAATCGCCAGAAGGAGAGAGAGATGGTAACTTGAACGTTGCATCTCGTATAATACTTTACGCGATTTAAAAGCTTTCCCTCTGCATAAAAATTGAAAAATATCGAAAGATATAAATCAAGTGCAGCTGTAAAGAAGATCCCTAAGTGGGACACACCTTAAAGTCGAGCCTTCATCTCTTTGACTGAACGATTGTTCATATCTGAGCTCTCAAGGTCTCGCACTAACACAGACTACAGATATCAATATAGTATATCCACCTGTAAGAGTGAATCTAGGGAATCTTGATACGGTTGTATATTCTGAGGTGGGATACGCGAATAAGTTTAAGTTCCTAAAACACTAAATCTTGTATCTCGAAACAATTGAACTTTGTGCGAAAATTTAAGTGGATAAGTATACTGACAATCTAAGTGAATTGTTTAGAACTTAATGTGTTTCTCAATGGTGCTAGTGATTTGTCATAATCTGATATGATCCTCTGACGTGAACTCAAACAAAAATATGTCTGTAAATATTTCTTTACTGATTTCATTAAAGAAAAAAATTACAAAAAGGTTTTCGGAGAGTTTTAGCATAAACTTTGAAAAATACAAAAAGATTTTGTTTCTACTTTATTTTCGACAACCGATGTCTGAAAGCTGAGTTTCAAAATCTGAGTATGCTAAACATGTTTCTGAAAATAAACAAGTTCATTAATTTGAAACTTAAAGTTTTTAATCGAAAAATCTAACAAACAGTTTGTGAAAATCTCCAAGGTCATTAATTTGGACTTGGATGATTATCTGTGAGGATTTTGGGTGCTTAACTGTCAGATATGCATAGTTATTTGATAGGGGAGTAGAGTCGGGTAATTCTGGGAGATTTCAAATTGTTAAATTTTTGAAATTATAAAGAACTAGGCAACAATTTTAAAATGTGCAATAGAGCCAGGTTCTCGATCCTAGGATATATTGAGCTTTAAATGTCATATTTTGATGCTTAGAGTCAGATTACCGATTCTAGATGATCTATAAGATTTCATTGATAAATATTTGTGGTTAGAGCTAGGATTACAATTTTGAACCTAAATTGTCAAATATTTTACAAGTTCTTTGAAATTGATGTGCGTTAGGTGTGTTATGTTTTTATTACTATTTTAAGCACGTTTTAACACATTAGTCAAGTTTTAAATTTATAAAACACGATATTCTACTAACACTAAACACTCATATGGGTAAGTGCACCCATCGTGAGCGTAGTATAGCGCTGGTAAGATACCGAGGTCGTCCAAGGACACAAGAGCTTTTAGTACCGATTTATCCTCAACGTCTAATCAAATCAAAATTTTTAGAAAAGGTTTTAAACATGAAAAATAAAAACTAAAAATGCTGAAAAATAAAAATAAAACAGATAGATAAGATGAATCACTTGGATCCGACTCGCCTTTAATGTAACCTTTGATGATTTCCGCACTTTTGCACTTTTTAAGTGATTATCTTAGTTATAGTAATAGGCCCCTCTTTTGAAGGTGACGTTACCCTCAACCCAGTGGTTTGAGTCAGCAAGGATACAATCCCAAAGGGTCGGAATATTGAAAGTTAATTAATTAAGTTGTTAATGCGTAATGTGGTAGGCCCCTCTTTTGAAGGCGACATTACCCTCGGCTAAGTGGTTTGAGTCAGCAGGGATACAATCCCAAGTAGCCAGGTTAATGTATTAATAGTAGTTTACATATGAGGGGATCAAGCCATTCACACCCCCGTCATCCAATACCAGTGGGTATTGAAGGAGGTCCTAGCAAACTTGACCCAGGTCCTTGCAGGATCTATACACTGAACAAGGCAAGAACCTTACCAAACCATTCCCTTAACCCCTGACCAGGTAGCCAACATATCTCTATATAGACCGTAGAGATATGAATGGTGAAAATTTTTTATTTTATATAGACAGTAAAATAATGCCAAGACACCACGGACAAATGATAAGGAAGTTTCACCTTCAACATAAAAACTAGTTATTAAAGTCATTAATACAAAACCAAATAAAAAGTGCGAAAAAAATTAGAAATCAAAAGTATTACATTAAATGCTTGTCTTCACCAAGTGTTGTAAGAGACTTAGGCAAACATGGCCTTTGATTGTCAAGAACTCTTACTATCAATCTTGGATCCCGAGACTACTACACACACTCTAAGGTGGATGATGGATGTTGGTGGTGGATGTGGGTGTTGTAGTGGTTGTGGAGTGGTGGTGAAGTGGGAGAGAGGTGGTTTGCCAAGGGATGCCTTTGAAGTGAGCCAAACACCCCTATTTATAGCATCTACAGAAGCCCGGACACGGCCCCGTGGCCATCCTCTTTCTCTTTCTTCATTAATTGCAATTGTCTGTATTAGGTTCCACACGCCCCCGTCTTCGCTGGGCACGGCCCCGTGTGCATAATCGTATCTATACTATCAAGATTTGCAAGATTCTGCGAATCTTAGCGTTGACCACGGCCCGTGTTGTGTCACACCCTCAAAATCCACACGCGGAATACTACCGCGAGGCGTGTGACTAACCAGGATTCATCCACCAATTATTTTGAACCGTTTAGTTATTATTACAAATAATGGTATAATTAGCGACCAGTTTTAAATTTTCCAAAACATAGTTTGAGTTTGCAGCGGAAAGGAGAGAAGAACACATCGTAATTTAAAACCACAAGTTTGTTCACATGAAACTTACGAACCACGCACTCCATCCGATTGCAACGTCCGTCCAAAGTTGTACCGAGCAACCTGCAAAGCATGCAGTAGAGTGTCAACATAACGTTGGCGAGTTCACGTGTTTACAGTTTTCCAGTTTTAATTTCTAAAAACTTGTTTTAACAGTTAATTTACTCATTTATACATGCCATGGGGAGCTACCCCATAAGTAAGCTACTAAACTGTTACAATACCGAATACTTACTTAACCGTACGTTTTCGCAGTGCCCCGTTTGTCAATGTTCTATCATCATTGACGGTTTGCCTGAGTACATTAGTTCACTCCCATTCCCAGTAACAAGGGTCGGTGTGAGGCTGGTTAGACCTAAATAGCGATATCAACTAATAACCCGTTCGCCAGGCCCCGGCGACTAATCGGTATTAAATGGTAGGGACTTGAGTGATAGAGTTTCGTTTAGTTTTGCTTGTTGCATCCAGTATAAATAGTAATTAACTAAGGGTCCCGCATAAGGGGAGAAAAGTAGTCTTGTATCCCTCACAAGGAGATAGCGTTGTTACCCGTATCCCACACAAGGAGATAGAAATACCGTATCCCGCACAAGGAGATAGTAAGCAATCCCAAACCAGGAAAAGTGTTTCGTTCCGTTTCCCAACCACCGGGAACGCATGCTTTAAGTAAAAAGTAGTGAACTCACCTTTGCTTTGCTCGGTAGTCAATTTACTTGTGTTACGTTGGTCAACCATACCCTATTATGGTTTGTAAATATTTATTAGGTTCGTATGCAAGTAAAATCACGCACAAACTACCCGTGTCTAACACGTAGCACGTAAGTCATACTAACGTATACGTTATTGGGCCTATCCTAACATATGAGCAGTTAAACAGTAGCAGCACATAAGCAGCGGCAAATAACACACAGTCCCAAACAGGTTATCACATAGTGCGGCCCAATAACGGAGTCAAGCACCTGGTCTCGACTCGGGATCATGAGGTATTCAGTCGCAACCAAGAGGTCTCGGGTTGCAAATGGGAGGTCTCGAGATATGCATGCACGAGTCGAAACCTCGAGTCAGGTCTCGAGTCGAGATCAGGAGATCTCGAGTCGCAACCTAGCTGGTCTCGAGTCCCTGATATGCATGCCCTGGTCTCGAGTCGCAATCTCAAATGAAACAGCTACTGGGTCGAAACCACTGATGGATCCACTGGTCTCGACTCGCAAATACTGTAGGTTCTTTCTAGAACCTTATCCATTTGTACGAGCCAATCATAGTTCCTTAAAATGTTTTATTATACCGTACAACTGTCAAATCGGATCAAAACGCAGAAATTTCAAATATTCATAACATCTCTAGACAGTTTATCATTTAGGGTTTTCACCATTTCATCCAACAGTTTCATCCTAAACACTAGCACTGTTTTATTAAATCCAAGCAACATAAATCAGAATCATATGTTGTCAAATTCAGGGACCCCAAACCAATTAAATCAACCATCACATGATCGGATCTTAAATAGGCAGTTTGTTCTAGGAACATTAATATAAACCCATGACTTTTATTAAAACCATAATATCTAAATAAATTACCAGTATCCAATCTTCAAGTTAAATCTATTTATTACGAACACTTCATTAAAATTCCTGCTACTATTCTAAACATCAAGTGCCTATTTATTTATTTATTTTATTCAAATCATTATCACAATTTATGATGTATATGCTAAACAGGAACATTGTCATTTACACACTAATCTTCACAACAATCATCAACAGATCTGAGTTCATTTCTATCGAATTCATTATTACTATCATGACTCACATTTTCATATTTAAACCAACATTTTGTTGCAAGAATATCATCGAACACATAAGCATACATTTTATTTCATAGTTCATAGACCACAAGAAATTTAAGACAACTGCTGAAGGGTATAACTAACCGAGAGGTGATGCCATTGACCTTCTGCCGACGTCACTTGTCGGATTCCAAACCACAGCCACCACCGCTACGCCAGTGTTGCGGCTGGTGTGGTTCTGTTGTACTCATCAGCCATCATCTTCACTTATTTCGACTTCCACCACCGTGCAGACGCGAGTCCAGTGATGCAACACTGTCGTCTGACGGCTTATTTGGTCGCCGGAAAACGGCTTCGCCTCCTAACGCCGCCGTCACGGATCTCCTTTTCCACCGCTGTCTTCTCTCTCTCGTCTTCACTCCTTTCTCTATCCTCACTCCGTCTTACCGTAGTATGTCACCACCGGGTGGTGGTTGCCGGTCGTTGGTTGAAATGAGCGAGAGAAGGGGCAGAGGGTGATGGTATGATTCTGGTCAATCAACGGTGTAAGCTGATGCAAATGGGAGGGGATTTGGTGTGTGGTCATGAGACGCCGGAAATCGGTGCCGGAATCCTGTCTCTGGTGACCGGTTTCGTGATATGGAAGAGGAGGGATGAGGGAGTTTGTGCGGCTGGAGTGTTTTGGTAGGGTTTTGTTGAATTAAATAAGAGGTGCAATTATAAAATGTATATATATATATTAGGGTTTAGGTTTGGGTGACTTGGGTTGGGCTTGACCCAAGTGCGTGAGCCCGCTAATTATCGTATTGCCTTAAAACGACATCGTTTCTAAATAATAATAAAATAAAAAGAATATATAACGGTTAATATAGTATACTCATGCGTATGCTAAATTACGTATGCTCGGTTCGGGTTATCCGTCAGGCGGTCCGTTTCTTACTTCGCGCGTTATTATTACTCAAATAATAATTGCAAATATTTCTAAAATACCCTTCTTTCGACGATGTGAGTACGGGTTGTCACATTACGGGTAACAACGCTATCTCCTTGTGAGGGATACAAGACTACTTTTCTCCCCTTATGCGGGACCCTTAGTTAATTACTATTTATACTGGATGCAACAAGCAAAACTAAACGAAACTCTATCACTCAAGTCCCTACCATTTAATACCGATTAGTCGCCGGGGCCTGGCGAACGGGTTATTAGTTGATAGCGTTGTTTAGGTCTAACCAGCCTCACTGTCACACCCCGACCACGTAGAACATACGAAACGTGGCGGAAACATCGGGGAGTGTTGTAACAGAATTTAATGTTTCAAATCCATGGCAATTGAAGTTTCGTTTTATTAATTAAAAGTGATACAATGTCTAATCAAACAAGGAAAAACAACATAATTAACTAGTCTTGCATCTTTTATTGTCACTAAAGCCCAAGTCTGCCTATATGTATCTTGATCATCTTATGCAACAGCTCCTGAAAAACACATGTGAAAATAGGTACGTCAGCATAAAAATGCCTGTGAGATACATAGGTTTTGTGAAAATAGGTTCCATGACTTATGTTTGAGAAAATGTTTAGTCATGAACCTTGTAATTTGCTTTGTTTTGTAAATCATTTGAAAAACAATGAGTTCAGATGATATGTATAAATAAGTGAATAATGTATGGTTAAATGAATAACCATAGTAAAATGGGTATGTATAAGATAAGTTGTTTGTAAAACAATGTCTTGTGAAAAGTATGTTATTTGTATAAAATGTTATATGTATCAAACTGAAATGATTCAAATAACGCTACAATATGTAATACCATACAAACACTTATATATAGGAAGTACCAGCGGCGTATCCACCATGCTTGTATCATATTACACACGTATCGTTACTTAATCACTTAATCAAACCAAACCAATGTCAAAATGTCTATGTCAAATATCCATGTCAAATGTCTATGTCAAATATCCATGTCAAATGTCTATGTCAAATATCCATGTCAAATGTCTATGTCAAAATATCATGTATGGCAAGTGAAATGTCTCAACTAAACCATATACACAAAAACAAAGTATTGAAGTAAAACTTGGTTTAAATCAAAGTTATGTTTTGTGGGAAAATGCATGATCAAATGTCAATCATGTTAAAATGTCTATGCCGAAATGTCTATGTCAAATACGGTTCACACGGTTCACAGATACAAACGGTTCACAGATATCAACGGATCACAGTCAGATGATTACAACGGTTCAATATGTAGTAAAATGTGTTCATATGCTGGATAAGCATATGCAACAGAAAAGCAATGAAAAACGATGTACTAAGTACGCACACAATGGGCATACATAGCATGAGATGTAATGTAAAACAATGTACTAAGTACGCACACAATGGGCATACATAGCATGAGATGTAATGAAATCATGTACTATAATGTACTAATGAACATAGCAAGTATATGATGTCAAAACAGGAAAGCATGAAAGTAACAAGTAGGCACATGTGTTCCACCCCAAAACAGTTTGGAAAACAGTAAAAGAGGGGTCTATGTACTCACCTGAGATTGCTCAGTAGTCCTTGAGTAACAACTAAACAATGCTAGAGATTGCGGATATCAAACGGCACCTAGTATAGGTAGCTACATTAATAAACCGGACCTAAATCGGAGGATCGGGTAGCATTAGGGTTTGTAAACCAAACGAGTGTAGAGACTCGTGTCTTTTGGTTTAACAAAGCCTACATACTAAATGAAACTTAACCTAAGTGTCTACGACCCATTACGACCCGTTTAGGTAGCTTATGCTACTTTAACGCGTCGTTCGCGTGAAATGCGTTCGGACCGCCTAACTAGCCCTATGACAAGTATTATATGCCTAAACATATTACATAATCAGTTATGTGACAAAGGTTTAGGTTACATATGTTTAATTACCAATTATACATGAAAAGGGTATTCTGGTAATTTACCTAAGGCATATAAACTACCTATCATACAACTACTTAAACGATGTGACCATAGGGTATAACCTCGGAAGGTTATTCCCTACCTACTATGGTCACCTAATGTGTTTGGTCGGATCCTAATGATCGACCAAACTGGGTCGGGTTCGAGGTATAAGCGATTTATCAGATCGCTTACCCTACGACCCTAGACAACGTGGTAATCAGTAGGCATAGTCCCAAAGGACTATAACCATCGTGATTACAATCACGTTGCGAAGTTCAAACGAACTTCGCATTGACCATTACTGGTCAACGCTGAAAGTCAAACAAAGTTTGACTTTCTGACTCGAAAAGCAGTAAAAATAAGGAAAAGAACGAAAGAATACTTACGAAAGGTCCCCGAATGCTAATCGTGATCGAATAGCTCAGGTATGAAGCGAAGGCTTCAACTTAGAGCTCCTCAATCAGATTCTAGTGGGTTTTTGTGTTGAGTATGGATGGGTATTTATAGTAAATGCACCACCGTTAGGATCGTTTATCGGGAAACGTGCCTTGATCTCACCCGTACAAGTGTCGGAAGCTTATGGTAGGTTAATTGGCCACCCACCATAAGGTATCAACATGTGGAAGAGAGATTAGGAGTGCAAAACAGCTGAAAACAGGCTGTTAAGTACTCTGCATCTGGTCAGAACTTGCTTTACGGACCTCAAAGCTGCCAATGTTGAGGTCCGTAAGGTAACACTTTGGCAGATTTACAGTTTTGGTCCCTGCAATGCAATCAGCCCATTTTTGACACGTTTAAGGCCCGTTAACCCCATTTCAAAGCTCTAAAATGAAGTTAAAGTATAGGGAACTTAAAATGTGTTCAAAAATATCTCGGATGTCGGTTCGTTTGGCCGTACGAACGCGATGTTCGGTTAATTACGACGGAATGCGCATAAGCGCGTAAAACGATCCAAATGACGCGACGAATGGATTTTTCTTAAGGCGAACACTAAAATATAATGTAGTCATGCTTACATAAATTTTTGGATGTCCAGATGTATTCAGAACGTAAGTTATGCGCGAAAATGCAAACTTGTGCACTTTTTGACACTTTTAGTCCCTGAATGTTCCAAAAGTTTATTTTAGCACACCAAACCCCTCAAAGCCTATTTCTAAGCTATGTAAAGGATATTTAAGGTGTGTTTAACTTATGGTCATGTTCCGGAATGTCTGTTACAGTTCAAATTGGCATACTTTCGCAGTTTGTCAACTTTAGTCCCTGTAAGCGAATTAACTTTGATTTCACCACACCAAACCTTCCAAAACTTATATCTAAGTTATGTATAGGTTATTTAAGGTATGTTAAGCCTATTTCACTATTCCGGAGTGTTCGTTGCATTAAACTGGTTATATTTACGTATTAGTGCGCGTATAACCTTCCAGAAAGCGATTTAGAGTTTGAAATCGAACAAGAGTTGATATGTGCACAAAATACACATATTTATACAAGTCCCAAGTATGAAATACAATATTTCACTGGTTGGGCATTTGTTTGATGGTTGAAATGACACAGGTGTTACACTCACACCGACCCTTGTTACTGGGAACGGGAGTGAACTAATGTACTCAGGCAAACCGTCAATGATGATAGAACATTGACAAACGGGGCACTGCGGAAACGTACGGTTAAGTAAGTATTCGGTATTGTAACAGTTTAGTAGCTTACTTATGGGGTAGCTCCCCATGGCATGTATAAATGAGTAAATTAACTGTTAAAACAAGTTTTTAGAAATTAAAACCGGAAAACTGTAAACACGTGAACTCGCCAACGTTATGTTGACACTCTACTGCATGCTTTGCAGGTTGCTCGGTACAACTTTGGACGGACGTTGCAATCGGATGGAGTGCGTGGTTCGTAAGTTTCATGTGAACAAACTTGTGGTTTTAAATTACGATGTGTTCTTCTCTCCTTTCCGCTGCAAACTCAAACTATGTTTTGGAAAATTTAAAATTGGTCGCTAATTATACCATTATTTGTAATAATAACTAAACGGTTCAAAATAATTAGTGGCTGGATCCTGGTTAGTCACACGCGTCGCGGTAGTATTCCGCGTGTTGATTTTGAGGGTGTGACGATTGGTATCAGAGCCATTGGTTATAGCGAACTAGGTTTTAAATATAAAATATTTTTAGTTTGGAAAATAAAATATTTTTATATTAAGACCATACTATAACCGTTCTTTAGTGGAAACCACAACGACACCACACTCCGGATTGCAAGGTTCGTCAACCTCAGATGCTTACGTGGTAATGGTAGGCTAGCGACATTTACTTGTGCATAACTTATGTGTGTGAACACGCATGTGTGTATGTGTATAATTAGCATATATGTGTTAGTATGTATGCGTATATTTAGTATTTAACACAGTGGGTCATACGAAGGCTAGGCTAGCGTGTTACTTGTTAAACAGGAGCGAGTCCTCCTAAACTTGGTTCGAAACCACAATACACTAAGGGCAGGGAACCAATTATTTCAAGCCCTTGTCCACGTATTTCCTGATATCATCCTTGGACTGCAAATCAACGCGAGGGACGTCCGCTCGATAGACCTGCCCAGGAAAGGCCTGCTACGAAGCACATAGAGAAGTTACGAGAACGAATCGACGAAGGGGAGCCACCCCTATATCATGGGATATTAGAAGGAATGATGACGTCATTCGCATCCTTTTTACTTGCGTATTTCTTTTCCCGACTTAAGTAGTGAGACTTGTTCCCTCATACGACTGATCACCTAGATTCTTGAAGCATTCTAGTAAATCTACACCTTTCGGGTTTCTGTTTGCACGTCTCGAACACGAAAAGCATGCGTGGTGTATGCTTCTCGTTGAAGTGCCAGCAATCGTATCACCTTTCCATCGACCACGGAGTTATTTCTCCCTAATTCCTCGTTACATGGTTAATCCTTATTAGAGTTGAACCTTATACCTTAGCACGCCCCAAAACTCAGCAAATTGATATCTTTCTTACAAACCGGCGTATTTGGAAGCGTGGCAAGACGAAGACATGAGCCAGTCAACCCATCGACGAGTACGGTGACCTAGATGCTTACCTTACCCTTCATTTTCTAGAACCGTTATTCCTTGACGACTTTTCTGATTCCGTGAATCCTTTCGCTAGCTTTTGTACGAATCTGTGTTTATTACTCCAGATGGTATCCCCGCTTCTACCGGTTCTTCATCACAATATCCACGTTCCTTCATACGGGAACCTTGACCAGATTTCTCTCCAGATTAATGAATTCGGCAAGATCGACCTTTAGTCGACAAACTTCATAAACCCTGAAAATTGGCAACATTTACCTCAATCGTGCTTTTTCGAGAGCCCGTTTCCGCAGTTTCACATCAACCCCCCCCCCCCCCCCCCCGACGACGCAAGCGCTACTTCAAACTCATTCGCACGACTTAGAACAACCCACTCGAACTTGATTTTCTACCGACCTGAGAAATCTCATCCTGCCAGACGTCTCAGTAGATCCTGAAACCTACAGACCCGCACGACGACCATCCCTCTCTAGCTACTTCATTTTGCGCTAACCACATCGACGTAACACCCCTTAACAGCAAGCAACGTTCTGTATTCTAAACGCCCATAGGTTGTGTACGACCAACTACCTCATCGACATCAGATAAATCCCTATTGCCGATCCCAAAGCCTTTATGTTTTGTCTCAAGTTGAACGCATCAGATTTGACTACCCGTCTCGCATGTTCTCGCTACTCGCGTTATGCTTCACGAATTCCGTGATTCTTATCCTACTCTATTCTGCACAATTCTACGTTTGGACGAATTACTTTCTACAAACGTCACTCGTTGGAGCAATGAGCCAAGTATACCCCGAAGGTAAAAGGTATTGCAAGAACTGTTATTCGAACTCGATACGATCAACACCTAGTCACAACTCTCGAGTTCATTCCATCCTGTCAAAATTCGATGTTTGTTCCCTTCGACGAGATCTGAACCTACTCTGAAAACCAGTGGGAATCTGAACGACTCCTCTGCTTCGCCCTGGCACTCCTACGACACGAACCTCCTTGCGCTAAGTTTTTCAAGGCACAACTTTTAATGTCGCAAGGCCCGCATTTCTCGACCGTATACGCAACCCCTCACGATTTAAACTCGAAAGAGCGTCACCTAGCATTCAAGAGATGCTTAAATATCCGCAACTCCAGCAATTGGAAGATGATCTACGAGGTGCTTCTATCTTATTCCATCCTGTCTAAGGCATTGATGAAATATCTGCTAGTAACGGCACGCGACCAAAGAAACCAACAAGTTTTCGAACTGGCAACCATTAAGATATGTAAGATTCTATGAGGATTCTTGTATCTTATTAAGAATCTCTTATACAAGATATGTAAGATTCTATGAGGATTTGGATGGATCACATACAACCATTAACATGTAAGAAAAACACATAAGCACAAAATTAGTTAACTTGATTCGTTAATTCGTTCTCTTTAGGTATAGATAATTAAAGCACTCTAGGAATCCAATCCATGGATTTCATTTGGCACTTTAATCATTTCCAAGGATCCACCTATAAAGATAGAAGGATTTTCAATAAGAGTTTGGCTTTGTTTCTTAAAAGAAACGAATGTTTAAGGTTCTTGGGGAGATCACAAGTGATCATAAAAAGACAGAACCATACGAGTAGTTTGTATTTGGGTTGACATCATAAGGTTGTATCAAACATTCACACAATCGTATCAGTTTTGCAAAAATAACAACGACGAATTTTTATTTATATAACAACTGACTTGTCTTTAAACGTCAAAGATAACAACCAAGGGAAATAACAAAACACTTGTTGTTCACTGCCGCATCATTGTTTCTGTTTGCCTTGTTGATGTTAAATGCTCATCCTCGCGCTGGAGGTGCGTTAACAAGCCTTGGGCAATTGTTTCTGTAGTGAGTAAGGTCACCACAGTTATAACATGACCCCGGAGGGAACCGTGCTTGAACAGCAGCAGGGTTTGCAGCAGCTTGATTTGCATATCGACAAACATTGATCAGATGTCCTAACCGCCCACAGTGGGTACATTTGTGACATTGCTCTTGCGCTAGATGATGACGGTTGCACTTGTTGCACAAAGGTGCGGTACCAACATAGTTTTGCCTTTTGCGAGGTTGTGCTGGTTGGTTTGGTGCAACCTGTTTGTCTTGAGCAGTTATCGCGCAGTTTTGAGAGGCCTTGCGCTTCTTCTTCTTGGATACCTCATCCTGTTTTTCCTTTGGCTCAGCTGAAGTAGTCTTGTCGGATGGTCTTGGGTCGCCTTTTCGAAAAAGCTTTTTCTTTCTGATGTGGGATTCAGTTAGGGTGGCAGACAGTTCAATGGCTTGTCTGACAGTAGTAGGGTTGCTGCCAGTAACAATATCCTGAACTAGGTCAGGAAGACCATCAGTGTATTTCTCGATCGCCTTATCCACAGGAGTAACCATAGCCGGACACAACAGGCTCAATTCTTCAAAACGGTCAGTATAGGCTCGATGTTCACCGCTGTCTTGCTTCAAATCATCAAACTCCCTCTCCAAAGCTCGCAGTTCATGACGAGGGCAAAACTCCTTCATCATAAGAGCCCTAAGCTCAGCCCAAGTCTGTGCTAATGCAACCTCAGCACCGCGGTCTCTCATCACTCCGTTCCACCATGTGAGAGCCCTCTTCTGAAACACACTTGAAGAAAACTCGACCTTGCGATTTTCAGGACACTGAACGTGACGGAACGTATTCTCAATGCTCTCGAACCATTGAAGAAGCCCAGTTGCTCCCTCAGAACCACTAAATTTGAGTGGCTTGGCCGAGTTAAAAGTTTTGAAATTGCATGGGGCATTGTTGTTGTTGATGGCTTGCATCATTTGAGCATAAAGATTTGGGAAGGCAATAGCCATTTGCTGTGCGATGATTCCCGCCAGTTCGTCATTTGCCATCTGATTGTCGCGTCGAGGAGGCATTCTAAAAGAGGAAACATGATAGGAAACGAGTGAGAGATTTAGACGAAAAGAATGAGATGAAACAAATCTGATGAAAGCAAGGGTAGTGGTCATTTGTTTGTTATTACAAGGCAACAAACGACCTCGGTAATAAGTCAAAGTGAATAGGTCAAAAATAATGTATCGCGAAGACATGCTCGCCTATAAGTGAACACTCATCCCAAGAATTCCCAGGTAAGCACAACTGGTCTCGCGTCTGATGAGATGTATACGAAGTGCTTGCCTAGACAGAAAACCCAGAATACAGGCATTCACCCTTCCAGTTTGCACATGTTCTCATTATTTAAAACCCAAAACCTTGACGAAGTTTTGAAAACTCAAAGGGGTTCAAAACCATATAAAAGAGAGTTCAAAACTTTACAATAGAGGGTTCAAAACCTAGTAATCAATCATCCTAGAACAGATGATTAGTTTTCAAAGCGGTTTTGAAATTTATGTTTTTGTTGTGGTCGTCGCCTAAGGATAGGTGACGGTATTGTTTTTAGAAATCTAAACGCAAATTTCTTCACGTTAGGGTCCTAAGAAGGTTATAGACTAGGTCAAAGCATTACTAATAACCTAATTCCCTATAACCATTGGCTCTGATACCATCTTTTCTGTCACACCCCGACCACGTAGAACATACAAAACGTGGCGGAAACATCGGGGAGTGTTGTAACAGAATTAATTGTTTCAAATCCATGGCAATTGAAGTTTCGTTTTATTGATTACAAGTGTTACAATGTCTTAACAAACAGGAAAATACAACATAATTAACTAGTCTTGCATCTTTTATTGTCACTAAAGCCCAAGTCTGCCTATGTGTATCTTGATCATCTTATGCAACAGTTCCTGAAAAACACATGTGAAAATAGGTACGTCAGCATAAAAATGCCTGTGAGATACATAGGTTTTGTGAGAAATCGGTTTCATGACTTATGTTTGAGAAAATGTTTAGTCATGAACCTTTTAGTTTGCTTTGCTTTGTAAATCATTTGAAAAACAATGAGTTCAGATGATAAGTATAAATAAATGTAAGGTTAAATGAATAACCAAGTAAAATGTGTTTGCATAAGATAAGTTGTTTATAAATCAATGTCTTGTGAAAAGTATGTTATTTGTATAAAAATGTTCTATGTCTCAAACTGAAATGATTCAAATAACGTTACGACATGTAATACCATACAAACACTTATATATAGGAAGTACCAGCGGCGTATCCACCATGCTTGTATCATATTACACACGCATCGTTACTTAATCACTTAATCAAACCAAACCACCAAAGTAATGTTTAACAATTGTAGAAATGTTTATGTATTGTAAGTAATGTAAAGTTAAACGAATAACCTTATAGTAGCATATCAAAAGTATACTTTGGATTTGTGAGTAACATATTAAACTATGTTTTGGTTTCATAAGTAACATATCAAAATATGCTTTGGATGTGATAAATAACATATTAAACTATGTTTTGGTTTTGTAAATAACATATTAAAATATGCTTTAGATGTTTAACAAAATATATGTTGGTTTGTACAATACCACACATGAGAGTATATAAAAATATACTTTAATAGTGTGATTTAAGAATTCATTCAGACCTGGTGCATCAAAATACACCTTTGAGACTATAGAAATACCACAAAGGCAATCCCTATTTGGATGGAGCAACAAATTGGTTTCAGACATTCCATGACAACAGGAATGGGGTGTCAAATCCTATAGCGCTATATCATACTAACAATCGGTCTGGTGAACATAAAATAAGTACAATTCAACAGTTTATTTTATGTTCTTTGAGAAATTAATGTTTAAACCATAGATAGTCATTTAGTTTGTCAAATGATAAGTAATAACATGTATAATCAATTATACTTTGAAATCAAGAAAATATAAGCATGTGATGAAATCAGATGTACTAAGTAATGCACACAATGGGCACACGTAGCATGAAATGTAATGAAATCATGTACTATAATGTACTAATGAACATAACCGATATATGATGTGAAAACAGGAAAGCATGAAAGTAACAAATAGGCACATGTGTTCCACCCCAAAACAGTTTGGAAAACAGTAAAAGAGGGGTCTATGTACTCACCTGAGATTGCTCAGTAGTCCTTGAGTAACAACTAAACAATGCTAGAGATCGCGGATATCAAACGGCACCTAGTATAGGTAACTATGTTAATTAACCGGACCTAGATCGGAGGATCGGGTAGCATTAGGGTTTGTAAACCAAACGAGTGTAGAGACTCGTGTCATTTGGTTTAACAAAGCCTACATACTAAATGAAACTTAACCTGAGTGTCTACGACCCATTACGACCCGTTTAGGTAGCTTATGCTACTTTAACGCGTCGTTCGCGTGAAACGCGTTCGGACCGCCTAACTAGTCCTATGACAAGTATTATATGCCTAAACATGTTACATAATTAGTTAAGTGACAAAAGTTTAGGTTACATATGCTAAATTACCAATTATGTATGAAAAGGGTATTCTGGTAATTTACCTAAGGCATATAAACTACCTATCATACAACTACTTAAACGTCGTGACCATAAGGTATAACCTCGGAAGGTTATTCCCTATACTATGGTCACCTAATGTATTTGGTCGGATCCTAATGATCGACCAAACCGGGTCGGGTTCGAGGTATAAGCGATTTATTAGATCGCTTACCCTACGACCCTAGACAACGTGGTAATCAGTAGGCATAGTCCCAAGGGACTATGACCATCGTGATTACAATCACGTTGCGAAGTTCAAACGAACTTCGCATTGACCATTACTGGTCAATGATGAAAGTCAAACAAAGTTTGACTTTCTGACTCGAAAAGCAGTAAAAATAAGGAAAAGAACGAAAGAATACTTACGAAGGGTCCCCGAATGCTAACCCAGATCAAAATAGCTCAGGTATGAAACGAAGGTTCCAACTTAGAGCTTTCTTAATCAGATTTGTGGGTTTTGGGGTTGTGGGTGGATGGGTATTTATAGAAAAAGTAGAGCCGCTAGGATCGTTTCTTGAATATCGTGCCACGATCCGAGCCGTACACTTGTCACAAAGGTTATGGAGCCACATATGCTCCTAATCTTAGTGATTAAGCAAGTTGCAAACATGTGGTTGTGGTTAAAACAGCTGCAAACAGCTGGATTAGAAGCTTCTGATGTGCAGACATAAGCTTACGGACCGTAACACTGATAGTGTTGAGGTCCGTAAGGCAACAAGTTTGGCAGAATTACAGTTTTGGTCCCTGTAGTGCAATCAGCCCATTTTCGACACGTTTAAGGCCCGTTAACCCCATTTCAAAGCTCTAAAATGAAGTTAAAGTATAGGGAACTTAAAACATGCTCAAAAATATCTCGGATGTCGGTTTGTTTAGCCGTACGAACGCGATGTTCGCTTAATTACGACGGAATGCGCATAAGTGCGAAAAACGATCCAAATGACGCGACGAATGGATTTTTCTTAAGGCGAACACTAAAATATAATGTAGTCATGCTTACATAAATTTTTGGATGTCCAGATGTATTCAGAACGTAAGTTATGCGCGAAAATGCAAACTTGTGCACTTTTTGACACTTTTAGTCCCTGAATGACACAAAAGTTTATTTTAGCACACCGAACCCCTCAAAGCCTATTTCTAAGCTATGTAAAGGATATTTATGGTATGTTTAACTTATGGTCATGTTCCAGAATGTCTGTTACAGTTCATATTGGCATACTTTCGCAGTTTGTCAACTTTAGTCCCTGTAAGCGATTAAACTTTGATTTCACCACACCAAACCTTCCAAAACTTATATCTAAGTTATGTAAAGGTTATTTAAGGTATGTTAAGCCTATTTCACTATTCCGGAGTGTTCGTTGGATTAAACTGGTTATATTTACGCATTAGTGCGCGTATAACCTTCCAGAAAGCGATTTAGAGTTTGAAATCGAACAAGAGTTGATATGTGCAAAAGATACACATATTTATACAAGTCCAAAGTATGAAATACAATATTTCATTGGTTTGGCATTTGTTTGATGGTCGAAATGACACAGGTGTTACAGTCTCCCCTACTTTAGGAAATTTCGTCCCGAAATTTAGTTTTAGAGGAAACTTGTGGAGACAGCTGTGACGGTTTTTGCCTTCAGACAATTCCATTGAGCCCTTAAGTAAAACTCTGGGCCATGTTAGGATTCTTAGCAAAGATGTCAACCCTCAAATTGAAGTCATTTTAGTAACAAAACATGGAGTTTTTGAACTATAGACAGGAGAACAGTTCCCGTGAAGAATTACCATAGGAAACTTGTGTGTGCTTGAAATCAGAATTGGGTAGTGTGAGAATGAATGACATTGGTTAAGGTCCAAGACTTCTCCCGTATCATTATTCTCGTCACTATAGATCTTAACACATGACAAAACTTCTTGTGGTTTCTGTGCACTGAATTGCATAATTATGTAGGCCTCCATAATTACGTAATCCCTTGCACAGTCCGCACAGTTCATTTCATAATGCGTAGAGAAAAGTCAATTGAATAAACATGAAGAGACCTGACTAGACCACCAAAGGATCTTTTCAATTAGATCAACGAACAGTCTTTTCAACTAGATCAACACATGACCTTATTAACTAGACTGTCGTACGATCTCCTTAAATAGACCACTTAAGGGATCTTTTCAATTATATCATCACATGATATTTCTAACCAGATTTTCAAATCAATCTGTTTAACTAGACCTCCCAAGGGGTCCAATTATAATATAGTACTTTAAAAATCCATAGGATTTGACTACAACGTAGAAGTCCATTAAGGATTTAAGATAGTAACTTTGGATATCCTATTAAGAATCTCTTATACAAGATATGTAAGATTCTATGAGGATTTGGATGGATCACATACAACCATTAACATGTAAGAAAAACACATAAGCACAAAATTAGTTAACTTGATTCGTTAATTCGTTCTCTTTAGGTATAGATAATTAAAGCACTCTAGGAATCCAATCCATGGATTTCATTTGGCACTTTAATCATTTCCAAGGATCCACCTATAAAGATAGAAGGATTTTCAATAAGAGTTTGGCTTTGTTTCTTAAAAGAAACGAATGTTTAAGGTTCTTGGGGAGATCACAAGTGATCATAAAAAGACAGAACCATACGAGTAGTTTGTATTTGGGTTGACATCATAAGGTTGTATCAAACATTCACACAATCGTATCAGTTTTGCAAAAATAACAACGACGAATTTTTATTTATATAACAACTGACTTGTCTTTAAACGTCAAAGATAACAACCAAGGGAAATAACAAAACACTTGTTGTTCACTGCCGCATCATTGTTTCTGTTTGCCTTGTTGATGTTAAATGCTCATCCTCGCGCTGGAGGTGCGTTAACAAGCCTTGGGCAATTGTTTCTGTAGTGAGTAAGGTCACCACAGTTATAACATGACCCCGGAGGGAACCGTGCTTGAACAGCAGCAGGGTTTGCAGCAGCTTGATTTGCATATCGACAAACATTGATCAGATGTCCTAACCGCCCACAGTGGGTACATTTGTGACATTGCTCTTGCGCTAGATGATGACGGTTGCACTTGTTGCACAAAGGTGCGGTACCAACATAGTTTTGCCTTTTGCGAGGTTGTGCTGGTTGGTTTGGTGCAACCTGTTTGTCTTGAGCAGTTATCGCGCAGTTTTGAGAGGCCTTGCGCTTCTTCTTCTTGGATACCTCATCCTGTTTTTCCTTTGGCTCAGCTGAAGTAGTCTTGTCGGATGGTCTTGGGTCGCCTTTTCGAAAAAGCTTTTTCTTTCTGATGTGGGATTCAGTTAGGGTGGCAGACAGTTCAATGGCTTGTCTGATAGTAGTAGGGTTGCTGCCAGTAACAATATCCTGAACTAGGTCAGGAAGACCATCAGTGTATTTCTCGATCGCCTTATCCACAGGAGTAACCATAGCCGGACACAACAGGCTCAATTCTTCAAAACGGTCAGTATAGGCTCGATGTTCACCGCTGTCTTGCTTCAAATCATCAAACTCCCTCTCCAAAGCTCGCAGTTCATGACGAGGGCAAAACTCCTTCATCATAAGAGCCCTAAGCTCAGCCCAAGTCTGTGCTAATGCAACCTCAGCACCGCGGTCTCTCATCACTCCGTTCCACCATGTGAGAGCCCTCTTCTGAAACACACTTGAAGAAAACTCGACCTTGCGATTTTCAGGACACTGAACGTGACGGAACGTATTCTCAATGCTCTCGAACCATTGAAGAAGCCCAGTTGCTCCCTCAGAACCACTAAATTTGAGTGGCTTGGCCGAGTTAAAAGTTTTGAAATTGCATGGGGCATTGTTGTTGTTGATGGCTTGCATCATTTGAGCATAAAGATTTGGGAAGGCAATAGCCATTTGCTGTGCGATGATTCCCGCCAGTTCGTCATTTGCCATCTGATTGTCGCGTCGAGGAGGCATTCTAAAAGAGGAAACATGATAGGAAACGAGTGAGAGATTTAGACGAAAAGAATGAGATGAAACAAATCTGATGAAAGCAAGGGTAGTGGTCATTTGTTTGTTATTACAAGGCAACAAACGACCTCGGTAATAAGTCAAAGTGAATAGGTCAAAAATAATGTATCGCGAAGACATGCTCGCCTATAAGTGAACACTCATCCCAAGAATTCCCAGGTAAGCACAACTGGTCTCGCGTCTGATGAGATGTATACGAAGTGCTTGCCTAGACAGAAAACCCAGAATACAGGCATTCACCCTTCCAGTTTGCACATGTTCTCATTATTTAAAACCCAAAACCTTGACGAAGTTTTGAAAACTCAAAGGGGTTCAAAACCATATAAAAGAGAGTTCAAAACTTTACAATAGAGGGTTCAAAACCTAGTAATCAATCATCCTAGAACAGATGATTAGTTTTCAAAGCGGTTTTGAAATTTATGTTTTTGTTGTGGTCGTCGCCTAAGGATAGGTGACGGTATTGTTTTTAGAAATCTAAACGCAAATTTCTTCACGTTAGGGTCCTAAGAAGGTTATAGACTAGGTCAAAGCATTACTAATAACCTAATTCCCTATAACCATTGGCTCTGATACCATCTTTTCTGTCACACCCCGACCACGTAGAACATACAAAACGTGGCGGAAACATCGGGGAGTGTTGTAACAGAATTAATTGTTTCAAATCCATGGCAATTGAAGTTTCGTTTTATTGATTACAAGTGTTACAATGTCTTAACAAACAGGAAAATACAACATAATTAACTAGTCTTGCATCTTTTATTGTCACTAAAGCCCAAGTCTGCCTATGTGTATCTTGATCATCTTATGCAACAGTTCCTGAAAAACACATGTGAAAATAGGTACGTCAGCATAAAAATGCCTGTGAGATACATAGGTTTTGTGAGAAATCGGTTTCATGACTTATGTTTGAGAAAATGTTTAGTCATGAACCTTTTAGTTTGCTTTGCTTTGTAAATCATTTGAAAAACAATGAGTTCAGATGATAAGTATAAATAAATGTAAGGTTAAATGAATAACCAAGTAAAATGTGTTTGCATAAGATAAGTTGTTTATAAATCAATGTCTTGTGAAAAGTATGTTATTTGTATAAAAATGTTCTATGTCTCAAACTGAAATGATTCAAATACCATACAAACACTTATATATAGGAAGTACCAGCGGCGTATCCACCATGCTTGTATCATATTACACACGCATCGTTACTTAATCACTTAATCAAACCAAACCACCAAAGTAATGTTTAACAATTGTAGAAATGTTTATGTATTGTAAGTAATGTAAAGTTAAACGAATAACCTTATAGTAGCATATCAAAAGTATACTTTGGATTTGTGAGTAACATATTAAACTATGTTTTGGTTTCATAAGTAACATATCAAAATATGCTTTGGATGTGATAAATAACATATTAAACTATGTTTTGGTTTTGTAAATAACATATTAAAATATGCTTTAGATGTTTAACAAAATATATGTTGGTTTGTACAATACCACACATGAGAGTATATAAAAATATACTTTAATAGTGTGATTTAAGAATTCATTCAGACCTGGTGCATCAAAATACACCTTTGAGACTATAGAAATACCACAAAGGCAATCCCTATTTGGATGGAGCAACAAATTGGTTTCAGACATTCCATGACAACAGGAATGGGGTGTCAAATCCTATAGCGCTATATCATACTAACAATCGGTCTGGTGAACATAAAATAAGTACAATTCAACAGTTTATTTTATGTTCTTTGAGAAATTAATGTTTAAACCATAGATAGTCATTTAGTTTGTCAAATGATAAGTAATAACATGTATAATCAATTATACTTTGAAATCAAGAAAATATAAGCATGTGATGAAATCAGATGTACTAAGTAATGCACACAATGGGCACACGTAGCATGAAATGTAATGAAATCATGTACTATAATGTACTAATGAACATAACCGATATATGATGTGAAAACAGGAAAGCATGAAAGTAACAAATAGGCACATGTGTTCCACCCCAAAACAGTTTGGAAAACAGTAAAAGAGGGGTCTATGTACTCACCTGAGATTGCTCAGTAGTCCTTGAGTAACAACTAAACAATGCTAGAGATCGCGGATATCAAACGGCACCTAGTATAGGTAACTATGTTAATTAACCGGACCTAGATCGGAGGATCGGGTAGCATTAGGGTTTGTAAACCAAACGAGTGTAGAGACTCGTGTCATTTGGTTTAACAAAGCCTACATACTAAATGAAACTTAACCTGAGTG
Source organism: Helianthus tuberosus (assembly GCA_030545235.1). Lineage (NCBI taxonomy): Eukaryota > Viridiplantae > Streptophyta > Magnoliopsida > Asterales > Asteraceae > Helianthus > Helianthus tuberosus. The sequence goes on along the minus strand of CM060387.1, from coordinate 113,576,829 downwards.
TCTACGACCCATTACGACCCGTTTAGGTAGCTTATGCTACTTTAACGCGTCGTTCGCGTGAAACGCGTTCGGACCGCCTAACTAGTCCTATGACAAGTATTATATGCCTAAACATGTTACATAATTAGTTAAGTGACAAAAGTTTAGGTTACATATGCTAAATTACCAATTATGTATGAAAAGGGTATTCTGGTAATTTACCTAAGGCATATAAACTACCTATCATACAACTACTTAAACGTCGTGACCATAAGGTATAACCTCGGAAGGTTATTCCCTATACTATGGTCACCTAATGTATTTGGTCGGATCCTAATGATCGACCAAACCGGGTCGGGTTCGAGGTATAAGCGATTTATTAGATCGCTTACCCTACGACCCTAGACAACGTGGTAATCAGTAGGCATAGTCCCAAGGGACTATGACCATCGTGATTACAATCACGTTGCGAAGTTCAAACGAACTTCGCATTGACCATTACTGGTCAATGATGAAAGTCAAACAAAGTTTGACTTTCTGACTCGAAAAGCAGTAAAAATAAGGAAAAGAACGAAAGAATACTTACGAAGGGTCCCCGAATGCTAACCCAGATCAAAATAGCTCAGGTATGAAACGAAGGTTCCAACTTAGAGCTTTCTTAATCAGATTTGTGGGTTTTGGGGTTGTGGGTGGATGGGTATTTATAGAAAAAGTAGAGCCGCTAGGATCGTTTCTTGAATATCGTGCCACGATCCGAGCCGTACACTTGTCACAAAGGTTATGGAGCCACATATGCTCCTAATCTTAGTGATTAAGCAAGTTGCAAACATGTGGTTGTAGTTAAAACAGCTGCAAACAGCTGGATTAGAAGCTTCTGATGTGCAGACATAAGCTTACGGACCGTAACACTGATAGTGTTGAGGTCCGTAAGGCAACAAGTTTGGCAGAATTACAGTTTTGGTCCCTGTAGTGCAATCAGCCCATTTTCGACACGTTTAAGGCCCGTTAACCCCATTTCAAAGCTCTAAAATGAAGTTAAAGTATAGGGAACTTAAAACATGCTCAAAAATATCTCGGATGTCGGTTTGTTTAGCCGTACGAACGCGATGTTCGCTTAATTACGACGGAATGCGCATAAGTGCGAAAAACGATCCAAATGACGCGACGAATGGATTTTTCTTAAGGCGAACACTAAAATATAATGTAGTCATGCTTACATAAATTTTTGGATGTCCAGATGTATTCAGAACGTAAGTTATGCGCGAAAATGCAAACTTGTGCACTTTTTGACACTTTTAGTCCCTGAATGACACAAAAGTTTATTTTAGCACACCGAACCCCTCAAAGCCTATTTCTAAGCTATGTAAAGGATATTTATGGTATGTTTAACTTATGGTCATGTTCCGGAATGTCTGTTACAGTTCATATTGGCATACTTTCGCAGTTTGTCAACTTTAGTCCCTGTAAGCGATTAAACTTTGATTTCACCACACCAAACCTTCCAAAACTTATATCTAAGTTATGTAAAGGTTATTTAAGGTATGTTAAGCCTATTTCACTATTCCGGAGTGTTCGTTGGATTAAACTGGTTATATTTACGCATTAGTGCGCGTATAACCTTCCAGAAAGCGATTTAGAGTTTGAAATCGAACAAGAGTTGATATGTGCAAAAGATACACATATTTATACAAGTCCAAAGTATGAAATACAATATTTCATTGGTTTGGCATTTGTTTGATGGTCGAAATGACACAGGTGTTACACCAACAGGGGGTGATGTGACGCCTTACGAAAACGTTTAAACACACTAGCTTGTCAGTGGCTGCGTGCTAAATTTCGGGACGAAATTTCCTGAACTTGGGGATAATGTGACACTTCGGGTCTTTCTGTACGTTTCTTGGGTGTTATAACTAAATTTGTGAAATTCTATACTATGTAAAATACATACAAACTCTGTGGATCTTGTGATGCGTGATTTTTCATGCTATGTGATTTTATGTGCAATGTGGCTTACATGTTCGTTTTGATGTTCGTTTTGTAGACTTCGTGAAACTGCATGTATCTACGTATAGTAATGGAGTCTATGTATACATATAGAGCGTATAGTTTGACCTTCTGTGACACCTGTGTCACTTCAACCATCATACAAATACCAAACCAGTGAAATATTGTGTTTCATACTTGGGATTTGTATAAATATGTGTATTGTTTGCACATATCAATTCTTGTTCGATTTCGAGCCCTAAATCACTTTCTGGAAGGTTATACGCGATCTAATGCGTAAATATAACCAGTTTAATGCAACAAACACTCCGGAAAAGTGAAATAGGCTTAACATACCTTAAATAACCTTTACATAACTTTGAAATAAGTTTTGGAAGGTTTGGCGTGGCGAAATCAAGTTTATGCACTCACAGGGACTATTTGCGTCAACTTGCAAAAGTTTGCCGTTTCGTAAGGCAACGTAAAGTCCGGAACATGATCATAAGCTAAACATACCATAAAGGACCCAAACATAGCTTAGAAATAAGCTTTGAGGGGTTCGGTGTGCGAAAATATGCTTATTTGATCTTACAGGGACTAAAAGTGTCAAAAACGGCGTAAGTTTGCATTTTCACGCATATCTTACGTTCTGACCACATCTGGAGATCCAAAATTTTTGTACACACTAAAATATTTTTATTTTAGTGATCGGAATGCAAAAATACCATTCGTCGCTTAATTTGGTTCGTTTTCGCGTCCGTTTGAGTTTCGTCGTAATTTAACGAACAACGCGACCGTACGACCAAACGAGCCGACATCCGAGAGTTTTCCGAACACATTTTGAGTCCTCTAAACTTTATTGACCTTGTAAAGCCTTGAAAATGGCTTAACGGGGGTTAAAAGGCCCTGAAATGAGCTTAAACCAAGTGCAGGGACCAAAATGTCATTTCCTGAAAGTTGTTAGCTTGCGCACCGCAAGCCCTATCCTTACGGTGCGCAAGGGACGCCCAGTGACCAGAATGTTGTTTTCAGCAACTGTTTGATAATTCAGGGACTTTTATGCAAATCTCTTGTTTTGGGCTCCAAGTAAACGACTCTCCAAGTAAATTAGTTGTTCCATAACACTTGTATGGCCATGATTCCTTGCTTGGAGGCTACACAAACACTTGTAATGATCTTGTGATCTTGCAACAACTATAAATAGCCTTCAAATTTCATTCATTCACTTCCTCATTACCTCATTCCCTTCTCTAATCTGCTTTGGAGAGCTTTCTCATCTGATTGGGAGCTTATTTCCTTTGTAGAAAAGATAGCAAGGAATTTAGTGAGCATTCTTTCATTCTTTTATTGCTTACTAGTTTAAAAAGTCAAACAGTGTTTGACTTTTAGCTTGACCAGTCAATTGGTCAAGTCAAAGTTCAATTGAACTTTGCAATGTGATTGTAATCACAATGGTTATAATCCTTAGTGATTATACCTACTGATTACCACATTAACTAGGCATAGTGACGAGTCAAAGTTTCGGTCAAAATGCGTTTTAGCACGCATTTTTGCAACGGAACTATTTTCGGGTATCAAAACCCATTGTTTTGATACCAAATCAGTAGGTTAAACATGTTTTGACATGTTTAACTCGTCACTAATAGTTTTGTGCTTGTTTAGGGTCAATAGTTAAGCGGTCTAAACAACCGCTTAGACTTTCGAACCCGACCCGTTTGGTCGATCCTTATGATCCGACCAAGCTTACTTAGTGATCATAGTTATATAGGGAATAACCCCTGAGGTTATACCTTATGATCACATAGGATTGGTTAGTCATTTGCTAGTTAGCTTGTATGCCCATAGGAAATGACCAAAACGCCCTTTTGAAGCATAAATCTGTATTTTGATTATGTGAACATATTTCTGACATGTAATCTGATTTAGTAACATGTTTAGGCATAATTGGGCATGTAAGACTTGGCATAGCACATAGTTAACCATCCGAACATAGTCTTACGCTAACGACGCATTATAGTAGCTTATACTACCATAATGGGTCGAAACGGGTCAAAAGTGTCACACCCCCAAAATCTACACGCGGAGTACTACCGCTTGGAGGCGTGACATGACCAGGATCAAGCCACCAATCATATTGAACATAAGTATAAAGTAAAAGTCATTCATCAATACGATAGGTGTTTCCAAAACCAAATATAAACAAGTGTGTAGCGGAAGCATTAATGTAAAAACCCAACATCAGTTTAAGTACAAAAAGTCATAATGTTTAACAACACATTCACGATCCATATCCACAACGACCGTGCCTCCCGTGCAAGCTCCAAAAGTACCTAAGGTCCTGCAAGGCATGTAACAGAGAGTCAACAAAAAGTTGAGCGAGTTCACAGTTGGTTACTTAGTTATATTGTTCGTATCGTAAATCGTATGTTCGTTTAGCAATCATGTATCGTATGTAATAGCATCACGGCCCTCAAGGCATGTTTGCGAAGTTTAGTGGGGGTTTCCCCTGTTTTCTAGACTAGTTATATTTGTATCGCGGCCCTCCAGGCATGTTTGCGAAGATTTAAGTATAGTTCGCGGCCATTCCAGGCATGTTTGCGAAGATTGTTCTAGTATCGCGGCCGATCCCGGCATGTTTGCGAAGAGAAGTATATGTATCACTAGTCTAGTAGTATCTACCATTGACCTTCCTCTCCCGAGGCCAATGGTATGTAATTTCAATAACTCTTAAACATAAATAATCAATCAACCCATTCCCAACCCCGGGAATCCCATGCCTTGGTAGAGGTGTGAACTCACCTTGTTTGCTCGGTATGCTAAACTATATGCTCGCAAGTAATCAATCAAATCCTATAGTGCACGTATGTTCAGTCAGAATATGTTCGTAATGTTTCACATGTAACTAGCATCACAGTAATATCACAGAGTGTGTTTGACAGTTAATATTGTGCATTGTATAAACAATTAATCATTCCATACGAGGTTTCAAGTCACATGCAAGTCCCTTACTAAGTTGTTACACTTAACAGAGTTAATCCACTTAACAGGATTGACTAGTTTATTAAGTTTAGCATGTCTAACCAAGTTAATAACTAAACAGCCTTAACAGATGTTTACATATTTAACAGAGTTAAATAAAGTAACTGAGTTAATCAAGTGATTAGCTTAATTGAATCACATATTAATGGCATTAATTATTTACAGTAGCTTGTTGCCAAGAATAACACAAAAGTGCCGAAAACCCCTTAGCCGAAAACCACCTTATGTTCGAAATCCCTTATGCCGAAAACACATAAGGTGTCGAAATCACCTTATGTTTGCCGAAAACCAAAAGAGCCAAAACCAAATAGGGCCGAACTCTATGTGGGCCGAAAACACCCTTACTGGGCCGAAAACACATGTGGGCCGAAATCACTCTTTGTGATTTCGTCCACTTTAATGGTGATGGGTGATTTCGTTACTATTTATCATCATCAACAACACTTCTGTAACATTGTAAAAACCCAGAAACTTTATATTCTCACTACAGTAACATGATTAATCATCTACAAGCCATTTATATCAATCATTGATATTAAAACAAATACTCTATCAAAACTTTGTGAAATCTAGAACATAATTCCATCATTTTATCATTCATACCATAATCCCACTGTTGATCTAAACTTCAAATATACACACAGTTCATGTATGATAATTATCTAACAAGCACACTATGATAAATCATGTATTCACATATATTCATACATCATGATTAAACATCCAATAATCATACGATAAGCATCTTAAACAACTGAACATGAAAATCACTAACCAAGGATTTTAAACAGAGGTTTGCTTCAAATGAGGAACTCTTTTGTTGGGTTTTTCAGATGTAGAGAGAGAGACAACAAAGTGATAAGATGTGGTTTGGAAAAATGTGAAACTTATCAGAGAAGGTTTGTTTATAAAATGATTAATACAAAATATCTCAATACTGGGCCATGGGCCAAGCCCATCTCTGATTTCGTGGTCATCAGTGGACGAAAACACCTTAAAGTGTTTTCACCACTTGAGTGATTTCATGATATTGTTTACAGTAGAGTCCAACTTTGTTTAACATGTTAAACAATAACACCTTATTAACATACAATCTCACATAATAAGTATGATGGATTTCCAAGTATAACATATCAGTCGAAATACGATACAACGTATTACAAAAGTAAGCGTTGTGAAACAACGAGTCGTATTAACAAACAACTAAAAAAAAAATTATTAACGTGCACTAAATGCGAAGATAGAATCTTGGAAACTCGAGTTGTCACAAAAAGCACTTAGGTAGACTTTCAAATCAGAATGTTAGCTCTATTAAATCATACCATATGAGTTCAATTACTCATTTGATTTATAGAACATCATTCTATTCTATCTCCCGGTTTAGGAGTCGTTTAATAACATAGCTACCTATATTAGGTTCCGTTTGATTCCATACATTCTCTAGCTTTGCTTGGTTGTTATTCAAGACTTCTAAGCACCCTCAGGTGAGTACATAGTTCCCCTCTTTTACTGTTTTCAATATTTTGGGGTGAAGCATGTGTACCTATTTGTTATGTTCATGATTTCAAAGTATAATTGATTATACATATTAGTACCTATCTATTGACAAACCAAATGATTATTTATGATCTAAACACTGATATTTCAAAGATTATAAAATTAATTGTTGGATAGTACATATTTTGTTCACCAGACCGATTGGTAGTATGATATAGCGCTATAGGATTTGACACCCCATTCCTGTTGTTATGGAATGTCTGAAACCAATTTGTTTCTCCATCCAAATAGGGATTGCCTTTGTGGTATCCCTATAGTCTCAAAGGTGTATTTTGATGCACTAGGTCCGATTGAATTCTTAAATCACATTATTTTTGTATATTAAGTTATACTCCCAAAAGTATAGTTTGATATGCTCTCATGTGTGATATTGTACAAAACAACATATATTTTATTTAAACTACCAAAAACATATTTTAAATATGTTATTATTTCAACCAAAACATAGTTTAATATGTTATTTATCAATCCAAAGTATACTTTTGATATACTACCAAAACGATTATTTTGACTACTAAAGTATATTTAATATACTATCTGTTTAACGATTTTGGAACCGAAATATATTTTGATATATTACCTAATCGACTTTCTTAAAACCAAAGTATATTCTTATATATACTTCAAACATTTTAACCAAAACATTATTTTATAAGCTCATTTTACTTGATTATTTATTATGCATCATTCTTTTATATCATCAGATTTTCTCATAAGTTTTCACATGATTTTATAAAGAAAACATTTTTCTCATGAGTTTTCACATGATTTTATAAAGAAAACATTTTTAGATTCATGACTACTTTTTGTTAAAACATTCTTTTAAACTTATAAGTCATGAATCATGCATAAACAAAACCTATGTATCTCACAGGCATTTTTATGCTGACGTACCTATTTTTACACATGTTTCAGGTACTGCTTTGCGTTGATTGTTGATACATGCTATACATAGGATGGACTCGTGCCTTAGTGACTTTAAAACTTGAAAGATAATATTTGTAATTATCTGATTTGTACTGAAACAATGAGTTCAATAATTCAATAAAACGAAATTATTTAATCCATGGTTGTGAAACAATGATTCTGTTACAACACTCCCCGACGTTTCCGCCACGTTTTGTTGTTTTACGTGGTCGGGGTGTGACAGAAAAGTTGGTATCAGAGCCAATGGTTATAGGGAATTAGGTTATTAGTAATGCTTTGACCTAGACTATAACCTTCCTATGACCCTAACACAAGTTATCTTGTGTTTAGTTTTAAAACAATATCGTCGCCTATCCTTAGGTGACAACCACAATAAGAATACAAATTTGAATCTGCTTTGAAAATCAATCATCTGTCCTAGGATGATTTATTGTAAGGTTTTGAACCTTCAAAATTTTTAAATTCTCGTCAAAGTTTGGGTCTAAATAATGTGAACACGTGCAAACTGGAAGATTGAATGCATGTACCCTGAGTTTTCTGTCTAAGGCTAGAGTGTTCGTACAAATCCGCAGTATCGGACCAGTCACTCTTACCTGGGAACTCTTGGGGTGAGTGTTCACTTATAGGCGAGCATGTCTTCGGTGATACATTATATTGATCCATTTACTTTGATTAGTCACTGTGTGTCGTTTGTTTGTTCGAGGTAACAAACAAATGATCACCTCCCTTGTGTTTTGTCGATGTTTTCAATACCTCTTTTGTTTTCCAATCATCGACCTCACTCGTTACCCATGTTCCCTTTTAGACAATGCCTCCTCGACGTGATGCTCAAACTTTCACTGCTGAGGAAGTCGCAGCCCTTGTTGCTCAACAAATGGCTGCAGTGCTTCCAGGTGTAGTAACTCAGATCCATGAGTTATATAACAACAATAACAACAACAACACCCAGTGTAATTTCAAGACCTTCAACTCTGCCAAACCTTCGAAGTTTTCTGGATCCCAAGGAGCAACCGCGCTCCTGCAATGGTTCGAAAGTTTGGAGAGCACATTCAGGCACGTGCAGTGCCCGAATAAGCGTAAGGTTGAGTTTGCATCCAGCGCGTTTGAGAAGCGTGCTCTTACATGGTGGAACGGTGTGATGCGTGATAGAGGTGCTGATTTGGTAATGGCACAAACCTGGGAAGAGCTTCGGGCTCTAATGATGAAGGAATTCTGTCCTCGTCATGAGCTCAGGGCTTTGGAACGGGAATTTGATGATCTTAAACAAGACAGCGGTGAACATCGAGCCTATACAGACCGTTACGAGGAATTGAGCCTGTTATGTCCTGCCATGGTCACGCCTGTTGATAAGGCGATTGAGAAGTACATTGATGGTCTTCCTGATTTAGTTCAGGATATCGTTACTGGCAGCAACCCTACTACTGTCAGACAGGCCATTGAATTGTCTGCCACCCTGACTGAATCCCATATTAGGAAGGGTAAGCTTTTTCGAAAAGGCAACCCAAGACCATCTGACAAGGCTGCTCAAATTGAACCAAAGGAAAAACAGGCCGAGGAATCCAAGAAGAAGAAGCGTAAGACTTCTCAAAACTGCGCAATAACTGCTCAAGATAATCAAGTTGCACCAAACCAACCAGCACAACCTCGTAAGAGGAAAAATTATGTTGGTACCGCACCTTTGTGCAATAAATGCAACCGTCATCATCTGGAGCAAGAGCAGTGTCACAAATGTACCCACTGTGGAAGATTGGGACATTTGGTCAATGTTTGCCGTTATGCAAATCAAGCTGCTAGAAATCCTGCTGCTGTTCAAGCACGGTTCCCACCTGGGTCGTGTTATAACTGTGGTGACCTTACTCACTATAGAAACAATTGCCCAAGACTTGTTAACATACCTCCAGCGCATGGACGAGTGTTTAACATCAATGAGGCAAACGTGAACAACGATGCAGCAGTGAACAATTAGTCTTTTGTATTTCCTTGTTTGTTATCTTTGACGATGGGAACAATTCAGTTGTTATATAAATAAAATTTGATGTTTCAATTTTATTTTACAAAACTGATACGATTATGTGAATATTTGATCCAACCCTTCGATGCCGACAAACTACTCGTGTGGTTCTGTCATTTCAAGATCACTTGTGATCTCCCCGAAAGTCTTAAATACACGTTTCTTTTTAAGAAACAAAGACAAATCTCTATTAAGATCTTCCTATCTTCATAGTTAGATTCTTGAAAATATTTAAAGTGCCAAACGGAATTCATGGATTGGATTCCTAGTGTGCTTTGAATACTTGTGTGCTCAATTAACAAGAAGATTAACGAAAATGAAGATCAAAATAAACAACTATGTGATTTGGTGTATGTGTTTTCTTATATGTTCCATGATTTTATGTGATTTATCCAAATCCTCATAGAATCTTCCATATCTCTATATGAGGGATTCATAGTAGGATATCAAAAGGTACTATCTTAAATCCTTAATGGACTTCTACGTCGTAGTTAAGTCCCTTGGATTATAAAGTACTATTCTATAATTGGACCCTTTGAGTGGTCTGGGTAAACAGATTGATTCGAAAATCTGGTTAGAAATATCATGTGATGATATAATTGAAAAGATCCCTTAAGTGATCAATTTAAAAAGATCGTACGACGGTCTAGTTAAGAAGATCATGTGTTGATCTAATTAAAAAGATTGTTCGTTGATCTACTTAAAAAGATCCTATGGTGGTCTAGTCAAGCCACTACATGTTTATTCGATTGATTTTTCCCCTACGCATTAGGAAATGAACCGTGCAGACTGTGCAAGGAATTACGTAATTATGGATGCATACATAATTATGGAATTCAGTGCACAGAAACCATAGCAAGTTTTGTCATGTGTTAAGACTTATAGTGATGAGAATAACGAAACGGGAACAATGTAAAAAGGGCATGGTGGATACGCCGCTGGTACTTCCTATATATAAGTGCTCCTTATTACATTGCGAACGTAGCGTTATTTAAGTTACTAGAAGTCCTGGACTTTGACCAATGTCATTTTATCTTAAACTCTCCAATTCTGATTTCAAGCACACACAAGTTTCCTATGATAGTCTTCATAAGAAACGTTCTTCTGTCTGTAGTTCGAAACTCCATGTTTTGTTACTACAAGGACTCCACTTTGACAGTTGACAATTTCACTAAGAATCCTAACACGGCCTAGAGTTTTACTTAGGGTTTGAGGGATTCATTCGAAAGCGAAACAATCACAGTTGTCTTCACAAGTTTCCTCTAAAAATTAAATTTCGGGACGAAATTTCCTAAAGTAGGGGAGACTGTGACACCTGTGTCACTTCAACCATCATACAAATACCAAACCAGTGAAATATTGTGTTTCATACTTGGGATTTGTATAAATATGTGTATCGTTTGCACATATCAATTCTTGTTCGATTTCGAGCCCTAAATCACTTTCTGGAAGGTTATACGCGATCTAATGCGTAAATATAACCAGTTTAATGCAACAAACACTCCGGAAAAGTGAAATAGGCTTAACATACCTTAAATAACCTTTACATAACTTTGAAATAAGTTTTGGAAGGTTTGGTGTGGCGAAATCAAGTTTATGCACTCACAGGGACTATTTGCGTCAACTTGCAAAAGTTTGCCGTTTCGTAAGGCAACGTACAGTCCGGAACATGATCATAAGCTAAACATACCATAAAGGACCCAAACATAGCTTAGAAATAAGCTTTGAGGGGTTCGGTGTGCGAAAATATGCTTATTTGATCTTACAGGGACTAAAAGTGTCAAAAACGGCGTAAGTTTGCATTTTCGCGCATATCTTACGTTCTGACCACATCTGGACATCCAAAATTTTTGTACACACTAAAATATTTTTATTTTAGTGATCGGAATGCAAAAATACCATTCGTCGCTTAATTTGGTTCGTTTTCGCGTCCGTTTGAGTTTCGTCGTAATTTAACGAACAACGCGACTGTACGACCAAACGAGCCGACATCCGAGAGTTTTCCGAGCACATTTTGAGTCCTCTAAACTTTATTGACCTTGTAAAGCCTTGAAAATGGCTTAACGGGGGTCAAAAGGACCTGAAAGGAGCTTAAACCAAGTGCAGGGACCAAAACTGTCATTTCCTGAAAGTTGTTAGCTTGCGCACCGCAAGCCCTATCCTTACGGTGCGCAAGGGACGCCCAGTGACCAGAATGTTGTTTTCAGCAACTGTTTGATAATTCAGGGACTTTTATGCAAATCTCTTGTTTTGGGCTCCAAGTAAACTACTCTCCAAGTAAATTAGCTGTTCCATAACACTTGTATGGCCATGATTCCTTGCTTGGAGGCTACACAAACACTTGTAATGATCTTGTGATCTTGCAACAACTATAAATAGCCTTCAAATTTCATTCACTCACTTGCTCATTACCTCATTCCCTTCTCTAATCTGCTTTGGAGAGCTTTCTCATCTGATTGGGAGCTTATTTCCTTTGTAGAAAAGATAGCAAGGACTTTAGTGAGCATTCTTTCATTCTTTTATTGCTTACTAGTTTAAATAGTCAAACAGTGTTTGACTTTCAGTTTGACCAGTCAATTGGTCAAGTCAAAGTTCAATTGAACTTTGCAATGTGATTGTAATCACAATGGTTATAATCCTTAGTGATTATACCTACTGATTACCACATTAACTAGGCATAGTGACGAGTCAAAGTTTCGGTCAAAATGCGTTTTAGCACGCATTTTTGCAACGGAACTATTTTCGGGTATCAAAACCCATTGTTTTGATACCAAATCAGTAGGTTAAACATGTTTTGACATGTTTAACTCGTCACTAATAGTTTGGTGCTTGTTTAGGGTCGATAGTTAAGCGGTCTAAACAACCGCTTAGACTTTCGAACCCGACCCGTTTGGTCGATCCTTATGACCCGACCAAGCTTACTTAGTGATCATAGTTATATAGGGAATAACCCCTGAGGTTATACCTTATGATCACATAGGATTGGTTAGTCATTTGCTAGTTAGCTTGTATGCCCATAGGAAATGACCAAAACGCCCTTTTGAAGCATAAATCTGTATTTTGATTATGTGAACATATTTCTGACATATAATCTGATTTAGTAACATGTTTAGGCATAATTGGGCATGTAAGACTTGGCATAGCACATAGTTAACCATCCGAACATAGTCTTACGCTAACGACGCATTATAGTAGCTTATACTACCATAATGGGTCGAAACGGGTCAAAAGCACTTAGGTAGACTTTCAAATCAGAATGTTAGCTCTATTAAATCATACCATATGAGTTCAATTACTCATTTGATTTATAGAACATCATTCTATTCTATCTCCCGGTTTAGGAGCCGTTTAATAACATAGTTACCTATATTAGGTGCCGTTTGATTCCATACACTCTCTAGCTTTACGTGGTTGTTATTCAAGACTTCTAAGCACCCTCAGGTGAGTACATAGTTCCCCTCTTTTACTGTTTTCAATATTTTGGGGTGAAGCATGTGTACCTATTTGTTATGTTCATGATTTCAAAGTATAATTGATTATACATATTAGTACCTATCTTTTGACAAACCAAATGATTATTTATGATCTAAACACTGATATTTCAAAGATTATAAATTAAATTGTTGGATAGTACATATTTTGTTCACCAGACCGATTGGTAGTATGATATAGCGCTATAGGATTTGACACCCCATTCCTGTTGTTATGGAATGTCTGAAACCAATTTGTTTCTCCATCCAAATAGGGATTGCCTTTGTGGTATCCCTATAGTCTCAAAGGTGTATTTTGATGCACTAGGTCTGATTGAATTCTTATGCCTCATGTTGAGTTCTTTCTGATTAAAAATATGCTGAAGACTTTGGTGGTCAGTGAAAACCACACATTTTGTACCATACAAATAGTGTCTCCAGATTTTGAGAGCGAATACCACTGCACCTAACTCAAGATCATGAGTGGTGTAGTTCTTCTCATGTATCTTTAACTACCTCGATGCATATGCTATGACTTTGTTCCTTTGCATGAGAACACAACCAAGACCCAATTTGGAGGCATCAAAATACACGACAAAATCATCATTGCCCTCAGGCAAAGATAGGATAGGCACATCACAAAGCTTCTTCTTCAAGTTCTGAAACGCTTCCTCTTGCTTGGATCCCCATTCAAAGGGTTTTTTCTTCTGTGTTAGAGCAGTTAGAGGAACTGCAATCTTTGAGAAGTTCTCGATGAAGCGGCGGTAATAACCCGCGAGACCAAGAAAAGAACGAACCTCAGTTGGAGTAGTAGGCGTATCCCAATCCTTAATCGCACTGATCTTGGAGGGATCTGATGGGATTTTAACATGTTTATCAAAGTAGTTTCATCCAAATGAAATAAAAACGCAGCGGAATATAAGTTTAAAACATATTACTTTTAAAAGATATAAACCCATTTATATGCAAAATCCCAAAACCCGGATCCATATATGAAGATGCATACTATCATATACAACCATAGGATGTTTAGAAAACTACCTTCCATGGAGTAATGGATGTGAAGAAGATGATGATTCTTGAAATGGTTGTCTTCAAGAGTAGAAAACCTCAAGCTTGTATACCCCAAGCTTCCAACAAACACCTCATGTTAGCTAGGATTTCTACACTTATGAACTCACTAGAAAACCCTCTTGGAAACCATCTCATGGCCGAAAATATGAGGGCCTTTTGTTGAGTTCTTGCACTTGAAATGTGAACTTGAAACACACCAATGGATCAACCATACATGACCCGATTGTTAGAGAGTTTTACACTTGATTTCTCAACTTGAAAAACTCTCTTGGAAGAGCATGATGAGGCCGAAAATTGGCAGCTCATTTCAGCCATGTTCATCAAGTTTTCTACTTCAAAATCTTTATAAAATATGTGAGAGAATAGCCACACCTTTGCCCAATCAAGTTCCATCTAGTTATGACAATTGCATGCATGTTCATAGGGCCATATTCTCACCCAATCAAGTTCCTCCTACACATGCAAGTAATTTTATTGGCCACTTTATTTCTTGGGAAGGGGGGGGGGGGGGGCGGCCTAGCCTTTATTTTTATAAAAAAAAAATTCAAATCTTTTATAAAATATAAGTCTTTATTTATTTTATAACCTTTTATAAAATATAACATCATATGTTATAAGACTTATGCTATTTTTTATTATGTTATTTAACCCATTAAATAACAAAATAAAATATTCTCTCAAAATAAATTATCCATATAATTTATTAGTTTGTCAAGTGCAATTATTTAGAAAACCAATTTCTAAATATTCTAAGTGTTGATATTTATTTATTTGATCATATCATAAATAAATATTGTAAGTGTTTGTCTAGCTTGTTATTGGGTATGACTCGACTTGGATCATAACGTACTAGCCTCATCAATTTAATATGTGTCTTGGGCATACAGAGTCCAACAATCTCCCACTTGCACAAGATACATAGAAGATTGATGCAAGTAGTAAATAACGCCTAACTACGGTTTACTACCCCTAATACGTATGACTATATGTGCCATTCAATAACATCATCCCCTTCAAGTCCCTTACTTGAAATGATTTAGGTGAATCTATCATTTATCCTTTCGTTACAGATGTCATGTCAAATCCAGAGACACAGAGTGATCACTCTCTGTTGATTTAACTTTAGCAGGCCTTAGACATCTTACTCTCAACGAATAAGAGGAACAAATCCCATCTTGACTACATACGTCTCTCACAATCACCTTGTACCACACCTGAGCTTAGCCTTATGTACTGTCATATTACTGACAGCGAAGAAATAAGTCAAGGCATAATATTTGGTGAATATCAAGACCCAATATGTATCTCAGGTCTGAGGATACTATGATATTCTCCTTTACTCAAATTTACTTATGATCAATCACAAATGATTCCATGCAGTAATATTTGAGAGCGAGTCAGTCCAATATTTGTATCCCACAAATATCTATGAACCTTGGCAGCAACGCCTTGCTCTATATTCATACTTCACGAATATCTACCAATCCGAGTTCATAATAGTCTTACATTCATATTTGTTCCCACAAGTATGATCGACTACGGACATTTAGAATAAGTAACTTATTCACGGATTTAAACATGCTAAAATGGAACATAACTCAAAATACCATAAAGAGTTATAATAACAATTGTTCCAATATCCAAATATAAAATAGATCAAATCCAATCACTAGAATATCGAAGTCCTAAGGCACAAGTATGACCCTTTCATGCTTTGCCCATTCAAGGAGCTTCGTGAGTGGATCCGCAATATTTTGATCAGTGTGAACTTTGCGAATACATATCTTTCTCTTTTTCAACTTCATCCCTTATGTAGTTGAAACTCCGTTCAATGTGCCTAGTCTTTTGATGTTCACGAGGTTCCGTGATTTAAGCAATCACACCATCGTTATCACAAAGATCTCTAGGGGTCCTGAATGGTAGGGACTACCCATAGATCGGCAATAATTCAAGTGGCAGATCCATATGAATTATCACAATCAATGAAGCGGCGATGTATTCTGATTATGTAGTGGACAATGCTACCCTGATTGTGATCGAGAACCATCTCGATTAGTTTGGAAACTCGTATCCATGTAACCATTTACAATGAATTCCTAAACTCGCATCCTTGTAACCCTTTACAACGAGTTCTTCTTTACCAGATCCATATATTAGAAATATATTCTTAGTCCTTCTAAGGTATTTCAATATATATTTTTAATAGTCACCCAATGACTGTTACTTGCTGGTATCTTTACGTCATGCCTAAAGCGCATGACATGTCCGTTCCAGTGCATATCATTACATACATAATGAATCCTATAGCTATCGCATATGGGATTCCTTTCAATCTTTCTTGCTCATCCTTTGAGCTTGGACATTGAAACGCTTTCAATATTGTCCTCTCTTGAATAGGTACCAAACCTTTTCATAGAGTTCTTCATCTTGAACCTTTTCAAGACTTTGTCAATGTATGCACTTTTGTTTAAACCTATCAAGCGCCTTGATCTATCCCTATAGATCTTTATTCCCAAAATATAGGCGACTTCACCAAGATCCTTAATGGAGGAACAACTTCCAAGCCAGGCTTTTACTCCTTCCATGGTTGGAATGTCATTTCCAAATAGTAGAATGTCATCGATATATAATACAAAGAAAGTAATAATGCTCCCACTAGCCTTCTTATTCACACAAGCTTTATCAATGTTTTTGATGAATCCATATTCCCTAATCTCTTCATCAAAACGGTGATTCCAACTTCTAGATGCTTGTTTCAATCCATAGATTGATTTCTTTAACTTGCACACTTTGTTAGGATGTATTGGATCGACAAAACCTTCAGGCTTAACTATATAGACATCTTCCTCAAGATATCTATTAAGGAAAGTCGTTTTGAGATCCATTTGCCAAATCTCATAATCATATTGTGCAAGTATGGCAAATGATATCCTAGTTGACTTTAGCATCGCCATGGGCGAGAAGGTCTCATCATAATCAACCCTTTGAGTTTGAGTGAAGCCTTTTGCTAAAAGTCTCGCTTTACAAGTATCCAAGTTACCATGCATTATTGTTTTCTTCTTGAAAACCCACTTACTTCCAACTACTTTAGAGTTAAGTGGTGGCACAACCAATTCCCATACTTGGTTGTTATACATGGACTGCATCTTTACGTTCATGGCTTCAATCCATTTGTCACAATCGAATTTTGACATTGCATCATGGTATGTGGTTGGTTCACCCGAATCTACCACATAGCATCCATCCATGAAAGATCCATATCTTTTAGGTGGATTACTAATTCTACCAGATTTGCGAACGTATTGTGTGTGTTGATCAACCACTTGATCATTTTTTTTTTTTTAACAACCTCTTGTTGAATGCTAGTATCAACCAAACGTGTATCGGTTTGTGGTTCTTGATCCTTATCAAGTTCCACTGTTCTACTAATTCCTTCCACAAGGAACTTAGCTTCCAAGAACTCAGCCTTTTGAGCAACAAATACCTTTTGCTCTGTTGGATCGTAGAAATAATATCCTATATCATCTTTAGGATATTCTACGAAGATACACTTAGTGGATCGTACTTTTATTTGGGGTGTATTGCTTCACATAAGCTTCACAACCCATACTTTTAAATATGATAATGATGGAACCTTTCCATGTCATATTTCAAAAGACGTCGTATCCACTTTCTTGGTTGGGGCTATATGGGCCACGGAGAGCAAAGCGTAACCCCAAAGTGATAGAGATAATGCGTTCCTAGCCATCATAGATCGAACCATATCTAATAGAGTTCGATTCCTCCTCTATCAAAACGAAGAACTTTAAAAGAGTTGATTTTGTACTTCACCTTTTGAAGATTCTGAACGTTTCAAAACTTCTTCTATGTGTCAAGTACACATAACCATAACTACTATAGTTGTCGGTTAAAGTAATGAAGTATCTTTCACCATACCTAGTCATTGGCTTAAAAGGATCACATACATTCGAATGTATGATACCTAAGAAATCTGTTGCCCTTTTCCACTAAAGGGTTTCTTAGTCATTTTACCTTGTAAACAAGATTCACATGTATCAAATGAACCAATTTCATTTGTTTCCCAAAAGATCATTCTTTCGAAGTGTTTACATGCGATATCTGTTTATATAACCAAGGCGATAATGCCAAAGATAAGTCTCACTCAAATCCATTTTGAGTTTGTTGGTGATTGCTTGGTACATTTAACTATCAAATGATGTATTATTTATGAACCAATTCATAACTACCATTTGAAGGCATAGTTTTAAAGTAAAACATGTCATTCATCGAAATATAAATGTCATTGTTTAAAACTTTAAATCAAAACATATTGTCTCAAAAGGGAAACATAAATAATGTTCCTAGTCAAACTAGGAGCATTCAAAACATTTTAAAACAATTTCCAAACCATTTGGAAGTTTCAAAACATAGTCTCCTTTCTTGTAATGTTTATTTCTTTTGAACCTTTTGCAACGAATTGCAAACATGAGTTCCACATCCGGTATCTAATACCCATGTGTTGGAAGAAATAACATTAAGGTCAATATGTATCATTTAGATTGTACCTGAGGTTTGCCTAGCATCCCTCTTGTTTTTCAACTCTTTGAGATAGGTTGGACAATTCCTATTTAAATGCCCTATCTCACCACACTCAAAGCATGGATCGTACATGGCAACCTTTGCCTTCTTCTTTTTTGGTTTCGGTGGTTTCGCTTTAGTCTTTCTAATTATTTCCCTTTGAATTACCCGTTTCCATTTGCAACATTTGCTTTGGTGTCGGGGTGATGCCCTTTCATGTTGCCACCCTCATTGATCGTTAGTATGGATAAAACCCTTTTATCCATATTGAGCCTTTCGAGGTGATCATGTGGCTTTTCATCTTAAAACATAAGATGAGTCCGATTGGGTTTCCTCCATTCGACATGCATGAAGCGTTTGAACAGTTTCGAAGCGTTCTACCCTTAGGAACATTTCCTATAATTGGGTAATCATGTCGTGTGCTCATGATGTTCAAAACCTTTTGAATCTCGGGAATCATAATTCCTAACATGAGGCAAGAGGCTTGCGAAGTATCCTCGATATACTTAATCCAATCGTTATAGGCATCCTTATCTTCCATAAGATATTCATTAGGATCGTTTTCTAGTGATAGGTTACGGACGGTTTGGGTAATATTGTTAGCGGCCATCTACAAAATTTAACAAGGTTCAATTTTAGTATTTTCGATATTATCATATTTTAATCATTAATACCCTTTTGTGTCTCATAGACAATTAATAATCAAAATCTAGAACCCAACGTTACATTTAAATATTGGTTAGGTGACCTTTATCCCTCTATTTAAATTAACAAGGTAGTCAACGTTTGACAATTGTAACTCTTTGCAACTTCTAGCCATATGGGATCGGTTAAACATCTTTATGTTTAGTTGGCATGTTTAATCCCATCAACACCTTTTGTTCGCCATGCTTCGGTGACCCTAAGTTCATGGTTTCCAAATCAAGTCGTCCAACTTACACACACGTGTGAGTTTATACACATAAGTGGTTAGGTGACCTTTATCCCACAAACATGGTAAACCCACCTCGAACATACAAGTTTCCTCAAATGTGGTTAGGTGACCTTTATCCCACAAAGAGTTCCCAAGTAATTTGAGTGTTGTATAAAAGGATGGTGTTTGACTTGTTTTATAAAAGGGATTTTGAGTTTTTCAAAATTCTAGTTTAGAAAACTTTATGTACCATATATTTGCATGCATTCAAATCCTTGGTACTTTAGTGAAAACAAATTTTCATGGTTCTTTTAATAAAACCCATTTTATTAAAAAATCATTAATTTTTAATAAAACCTTTATTAATCATTTTAATGATTTTGTCAAGAACCAATTTTACGCTTGTTGTTGATTATTAGTTTGTTAAGCATGCATATCCAAATATCATCTAAACAACATAAATAAACAACCACACAAGCACAACATATATAACAATAGGTGCATAACCATAGCCAACTATTTTGACCACACTTGTTAGCCGAAACAAGTGTGCCAAAAGGTCCTTCCTAAAGGGTGAAAAATGACACAAGTATTGTGTCGTTGAACTCCCACTTGATCCCGCATCCAAATGCTTCAAGTATCCTTCTTGTGTTGTGATTATTCCACTTTCTTTGAGCTTCCAAAATGTTCTTTAATTCAGCTCCAAACTCCTTTGGGCTCCGTAAATGTGTTTTGGTTTTCGGGCTAAAATCCCGTTAAGAACTATGAAGTCCTTTATGCCCGAAATTGGCAAAACCCAAAACCGCATTTTTGTGTGCATCTTCTTTTACAAAATATATCCTAATACATTTTTCTAGTAAAATAAAATGCACCTAATCTATTTATTTTACATACCAAATGAAAATAAATAAATTACATAACTTTACAAATGGAAGACAAATTAATAATTATTACAACCTTTGAAATAATTAATATAAATCACAAACACAAACATTTAACACAAGGTCATGGCTAGGTCATATGCACCAAAATATATATCCACATATATATTTATATTAATTTCAAGAAGCATAAAAAAAATGGTTCCCTTTGAATAACCATTTTCGGCTATGTCCAAAAAACCGAAAAGGTTAGTTTTGTCCAAACAAACAAATCATCCATATGAAATAATTTTTCAAGATTCATTTATGCATGTAAGATTATAATCTTGAAAAACAAAGGGATAACCATACTTAAAATTTCGGCCATAGGGTTTTCACCAAACCCGAAACCCGAAAATTTTAAGTCTATTGAAGCATGCACTCATATAAGCGGCTCTAGATGCCATTGATGGGATTTTAACATGTTTATCAAAGTAGTTTCATCCAAATGAAATAAAAACGCAGCGGAATATAAGTTTAAAACATATTACTTTTAAAAGATATAAACCCATTTATATGCAAAATCCCAAAACCCGGATCCATATATGAAGATGCATACTATCATATACAACCATAGGATGTTTAGAAAACTACCTTCCATGGAGTAATGGATGTGAAGAAGATGATGATTCTTGAAATGGTTGTCTTCAAGAGTAGAAAACCTCAAGCTTGTATACCCCAAGCTTCCAACAAACACCTCATGTTAGCTAGGATTTCTACACTTATGAACTCACTAGAAAACCCTCTTGGAAACCATCTCATGGCCGAAAATATGAGGGCCTTTTGTTGAGTTCTTGCACTTGAAATGTGAACTTGAAACACACCAATGGATCAACCATACATGACCCGATTGTTAGAGAGTTTTACACTTGATTTCTCAACTTGAAAAACTCTCTTGGAAGAGCATGATGAGGCCGAAAATTGGCAGCTCATTTCAGCCATGTTCATCAAGTTTTCTACTTCAAAATCTTTATAAAATATGTGAGAGAATAGCCACACCTTTGCCCAATCAAGTTCCATCTAGTTATGACAATTGCATGCATGTTCATAGGGCCATATTCTCACCCAATCAAGTTCCTCCTACACATGCAAGTAATTTTATTGGCCACTTTATTTCTTGGGAAGGGGGGGGGGGCCTAGCCTTTATTTTTATAAAAAAAAAATTCAAATCTTTTATAAAATATAAGTCTTTATTTATTTTATAACCTTTTATAAAATATAACATCATATGTTATAAGACTTATGCTATTTTTTATTATGTTATTTAACCCATTAAATAACAAAATAAAATATTCTCTCAAAATAAATTATCCATATAATTTATTAGTTTGTCAAGTGCAATTATTTAGAAAACCAATTTCTAAATATTCTAAGTGTTGATATTTATTTATTTGATCATATCATAAATAAATATTGTAAGTGTTTGTCTAGCTTGTTATTGGGTATGACTCGACTTGGATCATAACGTACTGGCCTCATCAATTTAATATGTGTCTTGGGCATACAGAGTCCAACAGGATCTACATGAATTTGGCGAAAAGTTGTTCTTTCTTCAGGAGTTCCAGAGTAAGACGAAGATGTTGCTCATGATCAGCTTGCATCTTAGAATAAATCAAGATGTCATCAATGAAAACGATGATGAACTTATCTAAATAAGGCTTACAAACCCTATTCATCAAGTCCATGAAAACAGCAGGAGCATTAGTCAAACCAAAAGGCATAACTGTGAACTCATAATGCCCATATCGAGTGCGGAAAGCAGTCTTGGGAATATCTTCTTCAAGCACACGAAGCTGATGATACCCAGAACGCAGATCAATCTTTGAAAAATAAGAAGCACCCTGTAACTGATCAAAGAGATCATCAATGCGAGGTAGGGGATATCGATTCTTGATAGTAAGCTTGTTAAGCTCACGGTAATCGATACACATCCTGAAAGATCTATCCTTCTTCTTGACAAAAAGAACGGGAGCACCCCAAGGTGAAAAGCTAGGACGGATAAAACCTTTGTCAGAAAGCTCCTGAAGCTGCTTAGACAACTCTTGCATCTCAGACGGTGCAAGACGATATGGAGATCTGGTAATAGGATTTGCACCAGGTATGAGATCAATACGGAACTTGACTTGGCGTGCTGGGGGTAAACCAGGTAACTCTTCAGTAAACAATTCAGGATAATCCCGAACAACAGGGATATCTTGAATAGACTTACCTTTGCCTTTATCTGCTACGACATGTGCCAAGAAGGCCACATAATTCTTTCGCAGATACTTCCGAGCTTGAGTACAAGACATGAGTTTGAGACTACTAGCAGGTTTCTCACCATGAACCTATAGGATCTCACCTGACGAAAGCGGCACACGAACGATCTTCTCAAAACAAACTACCTCTGCTTGATGCTTGGCTAACCAATCCATACCCACTATAACGTCGAAACTCCCAAGTTGCATTGGCATGAGGTCAATAGGAAAAAGATGGTTATTAAGGTTCAACTGGCAGTTACGAAGAACATAATCGAGAACAATGGGATCACCACTAGCAACTTCTACTGTCAAAGGCTTTCCTAGTTTCGTTCTAGACATGCGGAGCAAAGGCTCGAAAGATAATGACACAAAACTCTTATCGGCACCTGAATCAAAAAGAACAAAAGCAGACTGATTGTTAACAAAGAACGTACCGTTCACCACCTCGTTGTCTACACGTGCCTCATTAGCATTCATGTTGAAGACTCAACCTTGAGCCTGAGCCTGATTTTGATTTGCGTTGGCCAGTCTTGGACACTGGTTTCTGTAATGGGTTAGATCCAGCAAGAACCAGGTGGGTAGTGAGGTCGTGCAGCTTGAGCCTGTTGTTGAGCAGGAGGCTGAGCAGCTTGCTGAGCTGAGTTCTGAGCTGCCCGATTCTGGTTTGCAGGAAGACGACATGTAGCAGCAAGATGACCCGATCTTCCACAATTGGTACAATAAAGACACTGGATATGCGGCTGATGATGACCGTTACACCTGTTGCACAGAGGTGCATTGCCAAGGTATGGTTTCTTGGCAAGTGGTTGCGCAGGCTGATTTGGAGCAGCTTGATTAGCCTGTGCAGTAACATCGAAGTTTTGGGAAGCCTTGCGCTTCCTAGACTTCTTTGTAGACTCAGCTTCCTTACCCTTCTTGCTTTCACCCTTATCAGACGCCTGTTTCTTACCCTTGTGACCCTTCCTGTGAAGCTTCCCTTTTCTGATCGATGACTCAGTCAATGTCGCAGATAGCTCGATTGCCTGACGAACTGTGGTAGGGTTACTACTAGTGGCGATGTCTTGAACGGAGTCAGGTAAGCCATCAATATACCTCTCGATAGCTTTCCCGAGTGGGGTAACCATAGTAGGGCATAGCAAACTCAACTCTTCATACCTATCAGTGTAAGCCCGGTGCTCACCACTATCCTGCTTCAAGTCATCAAACTCCCTTTCTAAAGCCCTCAGTTCATGACGAGGACAGAATTCCCTCATCATGAGAGCCCTAAGCTCAGCCCAAGTTTGTGCTAATGCAACCTCAGCACCACGGCCTCTCATAACTCCATTCCACCATGTAAGAGCCCTCTTCTGAAATACACTGGAACCAAACTCGACTTTCCTATTTTCAGAACACTGAATGTGATAAAACCTACTCTCGATGCTCTCGAACCACTGTAGGAGCCCAGTTGCTCCTTCAGAACCACTAAACTTGAGTGGTTTAGCCGAATTGAAACTATTGAAATTGCATGGAGCATTCTGGTTATTGTTGGCTTGGTTCACTTGAGCAATAATGTCTGGGAGTACGGCAGCCATGTGCTGTGCCATAATAGCTGCCATTTCGGCATTAGGTAGAGGATTTTTGCGTCGAGGAGGCATTCTAAAAGAGAAAACGTGAGAGAAAACGAGTGAGATTATCAGATGAAAAGAATTAGATGATATAAAAATCGACAAAGCAAAGACGGTGGTCATTCGTCTGTATCACAAAGCAAATAAATGACACACAGTGACTAATCAAAGTAACTGGGTCAAAAATAATGTATCGCGAAGACATGCTCGCCTATAAGTGAACACTCACCCCAAGAGTTCCCAGGTAAGAGTGACTGGTCCGATTATGTGGATTTGTATGACCACTCTAGCCTTAGACAGAAAACCCAGGGTACAGGCATTCACCCTTCCAGTTTGCACGTGTTCACACTATTTAGAACCCTAAACTTTGACGAGATTTTGAAAACTTGGAAGGCACAAGGCCAAAAGAATCATTCAAAAACGGATGATTAAATTTTCAAAATCATTTTGAAAAATTGAAGGGTTCAAAACCTTATAATAAATCATTTAAAAACAGATGATTGATTTTCAAAAATCGTTTGGGAAAAACTGGGTTCTTGTTTTGGTAATCACCTAAGGATAGGTGAAGTGCATGTTTTAAGATCTAAACACAAGATAACTTGTGTTGGGGTCCTAGAAAGGTTATAGTCTAGGTCAAAGCATTACTAATAACCTAATTCCCTATAACCATTAGCTCTGATACCAACTCTTCTGTCACACCCCGACCGCGTATAACATGCAACCGCGGCGGAAACGTCGGGGAGTGTTGTAACAGAATTATTGTTTCACAACCATGGAATTTAAAGTTATGTTTTATTTATAAACAAAAGAGGTTACATTGTCTTAAAATAAATGAGACAAAGAGTACATCACATAATTTAACTAGTTCTAGCTTCATTTTATGTCACTAAGGCACAGGTCCGCCTAAGTGTGTCTCGATCATCCTATGCAACAACTCCTGAAACACATGTGAAAATAGGTACGTCAGCATAAAAATGCATGTGAGATACATAGGTTTTGTGAAAATAGGATTCATGACTTGAGTTTAAAGAAATGTTTAATAAAAATTAGTCATGAATCTTGTTAAGTGTTTTCTTTTATAAATCATACGAAAACTTGATAAGAAATCAGATTATATAAAAGAAGGGTGTATGGTTAATTAAATAACCAAGTAAAATGAGCTGTATAAAATAAACTGTTTATAAAACAATGTCTTGTGAATATAGGTTATTTAAGAAAAATGTAATATGTCTAAATTGAAATGGTTTAAATAACGCTACGATGTGTAATATCATAAAAACACTTATATATAGGAAGTACCGGCGGCGTATCCACCATCCTTTTATCATATTACACGTCACCTCGTTATGTAAATCACTTACCCAAACAACCCACCAAAATGTCATGTTTAAACCAATTGTCAAATGTTTATGAGTAAACCAAGTCTATTGTCAAATGTAAACCATGTAATGTATAAACAAATGTCATGTATGGTAAGTAAAAAGTATTGTTTAAACCATATGTAAAAAGTGCACAAAACAAGGTTTTTGAATAAATCAAAGTTATGTTTTGCAAAATAAATGCATGCTTTACTGATCCAAACACTTATGCGGTATGTTAAATGTATCCATTCAAGCCTTGAGACTGTAGGATAACCTTAGAGTAAAGGTTATCAAAAATGTTTTCGGATTCAGTCATTCCTTCCATCCAAACAAACCCAAGATTTCAGAAATGGGAGTTGTCAAGTCCTTTGGTACCACTACTTACTACCGAGCGGCGTAGCTAATGTTTATGAACGTATTTTATGTCACACCCCCAAAATCCACCACGCGGAGTATCACCGCTTGGAGGCGTGACATGACCAGGATCGAGCCACCAATCATATCGAACAACGTAATTAAGTAATTTAAACCAACCACAATACGATTGGTGACCAAAGGAAAGTAAACCGACTTTAGGTTAACAGCGGAAGCATAAAACGTAAAGCTGAAACATAAGTTCATAGTTCATAAGTTTAAAGTCCAAAACGTAGGTTTAATAAGTTCATAAGGATTAAATGTTTAGCACGGAACATAACAATCCATATACCACAACAACCTCCTCCTCGTGCAAGCTCCATAAGCATCTAGCGACCTGTAAGGCATGTAACAACGAGTCAACAACAAAGTTGAGTGAGTTCACGTTTGGTTGTATAGTTTTAAGTTGTTTCTGAAAAACGTGGTTTGACTTTCGTTGGCTTATGTGCCGTGGGGGTTACCCCACAGTTGAAAGTATGTTTAACCAGTTCCTTTTATTACCCAAACCATATCCATAATCAGTGGGGGTATTCCCCATGTGAACTACTAGACCGTACATATCGACAACTGACGAACAATAGTTGTGCCCTACATCAGTGTCTATCATCACTGACAGTTTGCCATAGTCCATTAGTACACGCCCGTCCGAACGGCACGGTGTGAGGTTTGTTAAACCTAATAGCGCTATTAACTAATGACCCGCTCGCCATTGGCCTCGGCGATTAAGTCGATATAAAATGAGGGACTTCATGATAGAGTTTTGTCTAGTAAGTTTTAAGGTTGTTGTCCTACCCAAGGAGGACGAACGTACGTATTCTACCCAAGGAGAATACGCAGAGTTATTATTGGCATCCTACCTATGGAGGATGGCCGTACATACCCTACCCAAGGAGGATATGTAGATTCCGTTTTAAATTCTTTAACCCATTCCCAACCACCGGGAATCCCATGCCTTAGAAAGTGTGTGAACTCACCTTGGTTTGCTCGGTTAGATTCTCAAATATAGCTAACAGTCAAGGTTGGTCAATCACGTCCTAATATGATTACCAGTTAGTCATTTAGTAGTTTCAAATAGAGCACAAAGTTCCTACACGTATCTACTACATAACATGCATTCACTTTAATAGTTCACGCTCATATAAACATTCCACCTATAGCTACTCAAGAACAAGCATACGATATTGCACATATTACTTTCAATGACATATAACATGTTAGATCATTCTCAAATAACAACTCGACATTTAGACATGCAAATTACTACTTATGTCGTTTCAGCTTTAATATTCAAAACTGGCTGTTTTCGGGCATTTTAATAAAATAGTTAACTTACTCCAAAAATTCCCATTTTTATACAGAATGTCTTAAACGATCCAAATATTATTGTGTAAAAATCTCGGGATCCAATTCATCACCAATATTTTATAAAAAATCATTTTCCAGACTGCACTCAGATTTATCTTTTTCTGACTTCAGTCCACGGAATAATTTATTTAAAATTCATTGTAAATCCGATTTACGAAATTTCAGTGGGAGGATTACAAATACGTCAGTGGTCATTTACAGTACAAGTTTCATGACCCAGTTCTACACAGGTTTCAAGTTATGACTAAAAATATAGCACCCATTTACTGCTGTAAAAACTCAGCTTTAGTTGTTATTACAAATCGACCCTTTAAAAATAGCAAACGAAGTCCAAAAATTATGATTCCAGTGCCATTAGAACTACGGTTCTAGACTTTAGAAAATACATTTTTCGTTTTATTAAGGTCTTGTTACAGCCAACTGAAGTTGGCTGTAATCACCAAACAGCCTTTTGTTTTCAGTCTTTAACATTCTAAAGCGCGCTCGATTGATTCCGTTAACATGTTTAGCGATAAACAACGATACTTACAGCAGATTATAAGTCCTTCATATCAGCACATAATCATCATACACCAAACAACATCATTCTAACATCATTTCTTCATGTATCATCTTGTTTAAGCTTATGTTCAAGTTTTAAGTGTAAGATCTGATGGTGTTCATATGTTTTCTTCCTAATACATCTATTAACCACTAAAACAACATGTAAAATGAATGGATCTAGGTTCTTACCACTAGTTCAAGACTAGGGAAGTTCGAGTGAAGAAATGTGGTGGTTAATAGCACTTGCAAGAGGTCCTTCAACTTCCGAGCACACCGAGCTTGCTTGTATGATCTCTTGCACCTCTAGATGTATGTAGAATGCATGAAAGAAAACTTGAAGGTGGTGATGGTGGGTGTGGTGTTCTCGGCCGATCAAGAAGAAGAGAAGGGAGAGAGTTGCAAGTGTTTGATGTTTGTGAAGTGAGAAGGTAGTGAACTTGGGGTTAATACTTATAACCTCCAACAAGCTATGGTCTTATGGATAATGTGCTCCTAATGGTTAGACAAGAATCCATTAAACAATTAAAAAAAATCATGGTGTGTCCCCACTTCCATAACCGGTTTCGAAGGAGGGGGGTATAGGGTTGGTTTGTAAGTATTAGTTACATTCTAGTTAGGTTTCAAATGGTTGGTTAGTGTGTTATGATGTGCTATTATTTATAAAGTGTGTTAGGGTGTTCGGGGACCCTAACTAGCTCAGTAAAAGTGAAACAATGTGTTTAACAATATTTTTGTGTTCCGGGTAATGTCCGGTTGTTCGGTTTGATATTGTTCCGTTAAAGTGCTTAATTATTACGTAAAGTGTCTTATTTAAATATTTTTGTAACATTTTTAATTCTCAACACTCAAGAAAGCATACTAGACTATTTAGTAACTTTTCTGTACACTACTTGTATGTTAATAAGCGCATGTAAGTATAACACAGAAATCAGAAAGAAGTTAAATGATTCAGCACAGTCATCAAGCACTTTAATTATCATTAATAAATTGTACAGATACAAGGAATTATGAGGGTTGTCACATTTTAATTCATTGAATGTCACACCCCGACCACGTAGAACATACAAAACGTGGCGGAAACATCGGGGAGTGTTGTAACAGAATTAATGTTTCACAACCATGGATATTAAAGTTTCGTTTTATTCATCAAACAAGCGAGTTACATTGTCTTTAAAGAAGAAGTAAAGAGTACATAACATAAATTAACTAGTTCTTGTCTCGTTTAAGTCACTAAGGCACAGGTCCGCCTAAGTATGTCTTGAAAAGTCCTATGCATCATCTCCTGAAAACACATGTGAAAATAGGTACGTCAGCATAAAAATGCCTGTGAGATACATAGGTTTTGTGAAAATGAGATTCATGACTTATGTTTAAGAAAATGTTTAGTCATGAACCATTTAGTTTGCTTTGTTTTGTAAATCGTTTACAAAGCAATAAGATCGGATGATATGTATAAGTAAGAGAATTTTGTATGGTTAAATGAATAACCAAGTAAAATGAGTTTGTAAAAGATAAGTTGTTTTGTAAAACAATGTCTTGTGAAAAGTATGTTATTTGTATAAAATGTTATATATCTCAAATTGAAATGATTCAAATAACGCTACAGTATGTGATATCATACAAACACTTATATATAGGAAGTACCAGCGGCGTATCCACCATGCTTGTATCATATCACTGTTGGACTCTGTATGCCCAAGACACATATTAAATTGATGTGGCTAGTACGTTATGATCCAAGTCGGGTCATACCCAATAACAAGCTAGACAAACACCTACAATATTTATTTATGATATGATCAAACAAATAAATATTAACACTTACAATATTTAGAAATTGGTTTTCTAAATAATTACACTTGACAAACTAATAAATTATATGGATAATTTATTTTTGAGAGAATATTTTATTTTGTTATTTAATAGGTTAAATGACAATTAAAAGGTTGCATATTGTTTATAAAATGTTATATTAAGTTTTATAAAAGTTATAAATACTTAAATAAAAGACTTGGAGACAAGATAAAAATTTTGATTGGGTGAAAATGGAGGTGGCTTGGGCCGCCCCCTATGTCTCTTCCCAAGAGGTTTCCACCACTTACATTACATGCAATCTTCTCCATTTACAAGGCACTTGATTTTAAAAAATAATGCAACATCCTCTCTCATAAAGTAGATAACATTTTCAAGTGGAAAAACTCCTATTTTCTCTCTAATATTTTTCGGCCAAGAGCTGAATTTTAGAGGAATTTTGTGAGCTTCAAGTGTAGAAATCCTAGCAATCTCAAGGTGTTTGTTGGAGCTTTCGGGTATACTAGCTTGAGGCTTTCTCGTTTGGAAGCTACCATTCAAGATTCATCATCATCTTCCATCTCCTTGCTCCAAAGAAAGGTTGAACTCTCAAACACCCTATGGTTGTATTTTGATAGCATGTATATCATATATGGATCCGATTTTGGGTTTTTGCATTTGAAAGAGTTTTAAATCTTGTAAAGTAACATGTTTTAAATCCTTATTCCGCTGCGTTTTAATTTTATTCGGATAAAATTAGCTTTGATAAACATGTACAAAACCCAACAATGGTATCAGAGCCGCTTATATGAGTGCATGCTTCATTGGATTTAAAATTTTCGGGTTTTGGGTTTGGTTAAACCCTATGGCCGAAAGTTTTGACCATGGTTCTCCTTTTATTTTTCAAGATTTATATCCTACATGCATAAAGGAATCTTGAAAAAATTATGTCATATTGATGATTTGTTTTGTTTGGACAAAAACCCACAATTTTCGGTTTTTCATTCTTGGCCGAAAATGTAGGTTATAAAAGGAAACCATTTTGCTCTTGAAATTTATATATATTTGGATATATATATTTTGGTGTTCATAACCTAGCCATGACCTTGTGTGAATATGTTTGTGTTTGTGATTTTAGTTAATTATTCAATGGGTTGTAATAATTATTATTTTGTCTTCCATTTGTAAAAATATGTAATTTATTTATTTTCATTTGGTATGTAAGTAAATAGATTAGATGCATTTATTTTACTAGAAAAAGGTATTAGGATACTTTTATGTAAAAGAAGATGCACATAAAAATGTGGTTTTGGTTTTTGCCATTTTCGGGCATAAAGGACTTCATAGTTCTTAACGGGATTTTAGCCCGATAACCAAAACACATTTTGAAGTCCAAAGGAGTTTGGAGCTGAATTTAAAAGACATTTGGAAGCTCAAAGAATGTGAAGAAATCACAACACAAGATAAAGACTTGAAGCATTTGGATGCGGGATCAAGTGGGAGTTCACCGACACTTTTTTTGTGTCCATATTCACCCTTTAGGAAGGACCTTTTGACACACTTGTTACGGCTAACAAGTGTGGTCAAAATAGTTGGCTATGGTTATGCACCTTTTATCATATGTGTTGTGCTTGTATGGTTATATTTTATTTATGGTTGTTTGGATGATATTTGGATATGCACACTTAACAACTAATAACCCGTAACAAGCTTAAAATTGGTTCTTACAAAATCATTAAAACGATTAATAAAAGGTTTATTAAAAATTAATGATTTTATAATAAAATGGGTTTTATTAAAAGAACCTTGAAAATTGGTTTTCACTAAAGTACCATTGATTTGAATGCATGCAAATATATGGTACATAAAATTTTTCTAAACTAGAATTTTGAAAAATAAAATCCCTTTTATAAAACAAGTCAAACACCATCCTTTTATACAACACTCAAATTACTTGGGAACTCTTTGTGGGATAAAGGTCACCTAACCACATTTGAGGAAACTTGTATATTTGAGGTGGGTTTATCATGTTTGTGGGATAAAGGTCACCTAACCACTTATGTGTATAAACTCACACGTGTGTGTAAGTTGGACGACTTGATTTGGAAACCATGAACTTAGGGTCACCGAAGCATGGCGAACAAATGGTGTTGATGGGATTAAACATGCCAACTAAACATAAAGATGTTTAACCGATCCCATATAGCTAGAAGTTGCAAAGGGTTGCAATCGTCAAACGTTGACTACCTTGTTAATTTAAATAATGGGATAAAGGTCACCTAACCAATATTTAAATGTAACGTTGGATCCTAGATTTTAATTATTAATTGTCTATGAGACGTTAAAAGGGTATTAATGATTAAAATTTTAATAATATCGAAAATACTAAAATTGAACTTTGTTAAATTTTGTAGATGGCCGCTAACAATGCAAACCCGATTAACCAAACCGTCCGTAACCTATCACTAAGAACCATCCATGAAAAGGATCGTCTCAACCATAACAACTTCATGGATTGGTTTCGAAACTTGAGAATTGTTCTCAAGCAAGAGAAGATATCCTATGTGTTGGACGATCCTATTCCCGATCAACCCGACGAGGAAAATGTAGAAGCCTACTATGATTGGGTTAAGTATACCGAGGACTCCATGCAAGCCTCTTGCCTCATGTTGGGAACTATGATTCCCGAGATTCAAAAGGACTTTGAACATCATGGTGTTGGACTCTGTATGCCCAAGACACATATTAAATTGATGTGGCTAGTACGTTATGATCCAAGTCGGGTCATACCCAATAACAAGCTAGACAAACACCTACAATATTTATTTATGATATGATCAAACAAATAAATATTAACACTTACAATATTTAGAAATTGGTTTTCTAAATAATTACACTTGACAAACTAATAAATTATGTGGATAATTTATTTTGAGAGAATATTTTATTTTGTTATTTAATAGGTTAAATAACAAATTAAAAGGTTGCATATTGTTTATAAAATGTTATATTAAGTTTTATAAAAGTTATAAAACTTAAATTAAAGACAAAGAGACAAGCTTTAAAATTCTAATTGGGTGAAATGGGTGGTGGCTTGGGCCGCCCCTAATACCTCTTCCCAAGGTGTCTTCCCCACTAAAATTACATGCATTTTTTAGTTTTACAAGGCACTTGATTTAAAAGGTTTGCAACTCTCTCTCTCTCTAAGTAGAACATAAGTTTTTCAAGTTGTAAAAACTCCATTTTCTCTCAACAAAATTTCGGCCAAGAGCTGAATTGTTAGAGGATTTTGTGAGCTTCAAGTGTAGAAATCCTAGCAATCTCAAGGTGTTTGTTGGAGCTTTCGGTCTTCTTCCATCTCCTTGCTCCAAAGAAAGGTTGATTTCTCAAACACCCTATGGTTGTATTTTGATAGCATGTATGTCATATATGGATCCGGGTTTTGGGTTTTTGCATTTAAAAGAGTTTTAAATCTTGTAAAGTAACATGTTTTAAATCCTTATTCCGCTGCGTTTTAATTTTATTCGGATAAAATTAGCTTTGATAAACATGTACAAAACCCAACAATGGCATCTAGAGCCGCTTATATGAGTGCATGCTTCATTGGATTTAAAATTTTCGGGTTTTGGGTTTGGTTAAACCCTATGGCCGAAAGTTTTGACCATGGTTCTCCTTTTATTTTTCAAGATTTATTTCCTACATGCATAAAGGAATCTTGAAAAAATTATATCATATGGATGTTTTGTTTTGTTTGGACAAAAACCCACATTTTTCGGTTTTTCATTCTTGGCCGAAAAATATAGGTTGTAAAAGGAAACCATTAATTTTGCTCTTGAAATTTATATATATTTGGATATATATATTTTGGTGTTCATAACCTAGCCATGACCTTGTGTGAATATGTTTGTGTTTGTGATTTTGTTATTTATTCAATGGGTTGTAATTATTATTTTGTCTTCCATTTGTAAAAATATGTATTTTATTTATTTTCATATGGTATGTAAGTAAATAGATTAGATGCATTTATTTTACTAGAAAAATGTATTAGGATACTTTTATGTAAAAGAAGATGCATACAAAAATGCGGTTTTGGTTTTTGCCAATTTCGGGCAAAAAGGACTTCATAGTTCTTAACGGGATTTTAGCCCGATAACCAAAACACATTTTGAAGTTCAAAGGAGTTTGGAGCTGAATTTAAAAGACATTTGGAAGCTCAAAGAATGTGAAGAAATCACAACACAAGATGAAGACTTGAAGCATTTGGATGCCGGATCAAGTGGGAGTTCACCGACACTTTTTTGTGTCCATATTCACCCTTTAGGAAGGACCTTTTGACACACTTGTTTCGGCTAACAAGTGTGGTCAAAATAGTTGGCTATGGTTATGCACCTTTTATCATATGTGTTGTGCTTGTATGGTTATATTTTATTTATGGTTGTTTGGATGATATTTGGATATGCATACTTAACAACTAATAACCCGTAACAAGCTTAAAATTGGTTCTTACAAAATCATTAAAACGATTAATAAAAGGTTTATTAAAAATTAATGATTTTTATAATAAAATGGGTTTTATTTAAAGAACCTTGAAAATTGGTTTTCACTAAAGTACCATTGATTTGAATGCATGCAAATATATGGTACATAAAATTTTTCTAAACTAGAATTTTGAAAAATAAAAATCCCTTTTATAAAACAAGTCAAACACCATCCTTTTATACAACACTCAAATTACTTGGGAACTCTTTGTGGGATAAAGGTCACCTAACCACATTTGAGGAAACTTGTATATTTGAGGTGGGTTTACCATGTTTGTGGGATAAAGGTCACCTAACCACTTATGTGTATAAACTCACACGTGTGTGTAAGTTGGACGACTTGATTTGGAAACCATGAACTTAGGGTCACCGAAGCATGGCGAACAAATGGTGTTGATGGGATTAAACATGCCAACTAAACATAAAGATGTTTAACCGATCCCATATGGCTAGAAGTTGCAAAGGGTTGCAATCGTCAAACGTTGACTACCTTGTTAATTTAAATAATGGGATAAAGGTCACCTAACCAATATTTAAATGTAACGTTGGATTCTAGATTTTAATTATTAATTGTCTACGAGACGTTAAAAGGGTATTAATGATTAAAATTTTAATAATATCGAAAATACTAAAATTGAACTTTGTTAAATTTTGTAGATGGCCGCTAACAATGCAAACCCGATTAATCAAACCGTCCGTAACCTATCACTAAGAACCATCCTTGAAAAGGATCGTCTCAACCATAACAACTTCATGGATTGGTTTCGAAACTTGAGAATTGTTCTCAAGCAAGAGAAAATATCCTATGTGTTGGACGATCCTATTCCCGATCAACCCGACGAGGAAGATGTAGAAGCCTACAATGATTGGGTTAAGTATACCGAGGACTCCATGCAAGCCTCTTGCCTCATGTTGGGAACTATGATTCCCGAGATTCAAAAGGACTTTGAACATCATGGGGCATACGACATGATTACCCAATTGAAGGAAATGTTCCTACAACAAGCAAGGGTAGAACGCTTCGAAACGGTTCGAGCGCTTCATGCATGTCGGATGGAGGAAACCCAATCGGTCTCATCTTATGTCCTTAAGATGAAAAGCCACATTGATCGCCTCGAAAGGCTCAATTGTCCCGTCTCAAAAGAGTTGGCTACGGATTTGATCCTCAACTCTTTAACAAAGAAATTTGAGAGCTTTGTTATGAACTATAACATGAATGGATGGGGCAAGAGCATTGGTGAGCTTCATGCAATGCTCAAAACGGCCGAAGCGGGAATGGGTAAAAAGGCTTTACCTGTTCTAACGATCAATGAGGGAGGCAAGAAGGGACATCACTCCGACTCCAAGGCAAATGTTGCCAAAGGGAAGGGGCACGTCAAAGGGAAGGGAAAAAGAAAGGCTAAAGCAGAACCACCAAAACCAAAAGAGAAGAAGGCAAAGGTTGCCACAAGCGATCCATGCTTTGAGTGTGGAGAGATAGGGCATTGGAAAAGGAATTGTCCAACCTATCTCAAAGAGTTGAAAAACAAGAGGGATGCAGGGCAAACCTCAGGTACAATCTTTATGATACATATTGATCTAAATGTTATTTCTTCTAACACATGGGTATTAGATACCGGATGTGGAACTCATATTTGCAATTCGTTGCAGGGGTTCAAAAGAAATAAGCATTACAAGAAGGGAGACACTAGTCTCTTTATGGGCAATGGAGCGAAGGTTCAAGTTGAAGCCCAAGGAGACTATGTTTTAAAACTTCCAAGTGGTTTGGAAATTTGTTTGAAAAATGTTTTGTATGCTCCTAGTTTGACTAGGAACATTATTTCTGTTTCCCTTTTAAGACAATATGGATTTGATTTGAAGTTTGTGAACAATGAAATTTATGCTTTGATGAATGACATGTTCTACTTTAAAGCTACGCCTTCAAATGGTATTTATGAATTGGTTCATGATAATACATCATTTGATAATTCGATGTACCAAGCAAACACCAAGAAACTCAAAATAGATTTGAATGAGACCTATCTTTGGCATTGTCGTCTTGGTCATATAAACAGAAATCGCATGCAAACACTTCAAAAGAATGGTCTTTTGGAAACAAATGAAATTGGTTCATTTGATACATGCGAATCTTGTTTACAAGGTAAAATGACCAAGAAACCCTTTAGTGGCACAAACCAAAGGGCAAAAGATTTATTAGGCATCATACATTCGGATGTATGTGGTCCTTTTAAGCCAATGACTAGGAATGGTGAAAGATACTTCGTAACTTTTACCGACGACTTCAGTCGTTATGGTTATGTGTACTTGCTAAGACACAAAGATGAAGTTTTTGAAACGTTCAAAATCTTCCAAAACGAAGTAGAGAATCAACTCACCAAGACAATCAAAGTTCTTCGTTCCGATAGAGGAGGTGAATACCTTAGTGATGCTTTTCAAGATCATCTTAGGAGTTGTGGGATCATCTCACAACTTACTCCACCTGGAACACCACAACATAATGGTGTGTCT
Source organism: Helianthus tuberosus (assembly GCA_030545235.1). Lineage (NCBI taxonomy): Eukaryota > Viridiplantae > Streptophyta > Magnoliopsida > Asterales > Asteraceae > Helianthus > Helianthus tuberosus. Next base: position 113,540,014 of record CM060387.1, on the reverse strand, counting down.
GAGAGGAGGAATCGAACTCTATTGGATATGGTTCGATCTATGATGGCTAGAAGCACATTGCCTCTATCATTTTGGGGTTACGCTTTGCTCTCCGCGGCTCGTATATTAAATATGGCCCCAACCAAGAAAGTGGATAAGACACCTTTTGAAATATGGCATGGAACGGTTCCATCATTATCATATTTAAAGGTATGGGGTTGTGATGCTTATGTGAAGCAATACACCCCAAACAAGTTAGAAGTACGATCCATTAAGTGTATCTTCGTAGGATATCCTAAAGATGATATAGGATATTATTTCTACGATCCAACAGAGCAAAAGGTATTTGTTGCTCGAAAAGGTAAGTTCTTGGAGGATAAGTTCCTTATGGAAGGAACTAGTAGAACAGTGGAACTTGATGAGGATCAAGAACCACAAGCCGATACACGTTTGGTTGATACTAGCATTCAACAAGAGGTTGTTGAAAATGATCAAATGGTTGATCAACATACACAAAACGTTCGAAGATCTGGTAGAATTAGTAATCCACCTGAAAGATATGGATTTTTCATGGATGGATGCTATGTGGTAGATTCAGATGAACCAACCACATACCATGATGCAATGTCGAAATCCGATTGCGACAAATGGCTTGAGGCTATGAACGTAGAGATGCAATCCATGTATGACAACCAAGTTTGGGAATTGGTTGTGCCACCTCTTAACTCCAAAGTAGTTGGAAGTAAGTGGGTTTTCAAGAAGAAAACAGATATGCATGGTAACTTGGATACTTATAAAGCGAGACTTGTAGCAAAAGGTTTTTCTCAAACTCAAGGGGTTGATTATGATGAGACCTTCTCGCCAGTGGCAATGCTAAAGTCGATTAGGATATTATTTGCCATAGCTGCATATTATGACTATGAGATTTGGCAAATGGATGTCAAAACGGCTTTCCTCAATGGATATCTTGATGAAGATGTCTATATGGTTCAGCCTGAAGGTTTTGTCGATCCAAAACATCCTAACAAAGTGTGCAAGTTAAAGAAATCAATCTATGGATTGAAACAAGCATCGAGAAGTTGGAATCACCGTTTTGATGAAGAAATTAGGAATTTTGGATTCATCAAGAACGGGGATGAAGCTTGTGTGTATAAGAAAGCTAGTGGGAGCACCGTCACTTTCTTAGTATTGTATGTCGATGACATTCTACTATTTGGAAATGACATTCCAACCATGGAAGGTGTAAAAGCCTGGCTTGGAAGATGTTTTTCCATTAAAGATCTTGGAGAAGCTGCCTATATTTTGGGAATAAAGATCTATAGGGATAGATCAAGGCGCTTGATAGGTTTAAACCAAAGTGCATACATTGACAAAGTCTTGAAAAGGTTCAAGATGGAGAACTCTAAGAAAGGTTTGGTACCTATTCAAAAGGGGACAATTTTGAATGTGACTCAATGTCCAAGCTCAAAGGATGAGCAAGAAAGAATGAAAGGAATCCCATATGCGTCTGCTATAGGATCCATAATGTATGCAATGATATGCACTAGACCGGACGTGTCATGCGCTTTAAGCATGACAAGTAGATACCAGCAAAATCCAGGTAACAGTCATTGGATGGCTGTTAAGAGCATATTGAAATACCTTAGGAGGACTAAGGATATGTTTCTAATATATGGATCTGGTGAAGAGGAACTCGTTGTAAAAGGTTACACGGATGCGAGTTTCCAAACTGATCGAGATGGTTCTCGATCACAATCTGGGTATGTCTTCATTTTGAATGGAGCTGCAGTCTCTTGGAAGAGCTCGAAGCAGGATGTTGTAGCATTGTCCACTACAGAATCAGAATACATCGCCGCCTCATTGGCAGCACAAGAAGCTGCGTGGTTAAAGAAGTTCATTGCCGACCTAGGGGTAGTCCCTACCATTCAAGACCCCCTAGAGATCTTTTGTGATAACGAGGGTGCGATTGCTCAAATCAAGGAACCTCGTGCACATCAAAAGACTAGGCACATTGAGCGGAGATTCAACTACATAAGGGATGAAGTTGAAAAAGGAAAGATATGTATTCGCAAAGTTCACACCGATCAAAACATTGCGGATCCACTCACGAAGCTCCTTGAACGGCCTAAACATGAGGGTCATACTTGTGCCTTAGGACTTCGGTATTCTAGTGATTGGATTTGATCTATTTTGTATTTGGATATTGGAACAATTGTTATTTTAACTCTTTTATGGTATTTAGAGTTATGTTCCATTTTTAGCATGTTTAAATCCGTGAATAAATTAATTATTCTAAATGTCCGTAGTCGATCATAATTGTGGGAACAAATATGAATGTAAGACTATTATGAACTTGGATTGGTGGATATTCATTAGGTATGAATATAGAGCAAAGTGTTGCTGCCAAAGTTCATAGATATTTGTGGGATACAAATATTGGACTGACCCGCTCTCAAATGTTACTGCATGGAATCATTTATGATTGATCATAAGTAAATTTGAGCAAAGGCGAATATCATAGTATCCTCTGACCTGAGATACATATTGGGTCTCGATATTCACCAAATATTATGCCTTGACTTAGTTCTTCGCTGTCTGTAATAAGATAGTACATAAGACTAAGCTCAGGTATAGTACGAGGTGATTGTGAGAGACGTATGTAGTCAAGAAGGGATTTGTTCCTCTTATTCGTTGAGAGTAAGATGTCTAAGGCCTGCTTAAGTTAAATCAACAGAGAATGATCACACTGTGTCTCTGGATTTGACATGACATCTGTAACGAAAGGATAAATGATAGATTCACCTAAATCATTTTCAAGTAAAAGACTTGAAGGGGATGATGTTATTGAATGGCACTTCGTCATACGTATTAGGGGTAGTAAACCGTTGTTAGGCGTCATTTACTGCTTGCATCAATCTTCTATGTATCTTGTGCAAGTGGGAGATTGTTGGACTCTGTATGCCCAAGACACATATTAAATTGATGTGGCTAGTACGTTATGATCCAAGTCGGGTCATACCCAATAACAAGCTAGACAAACACCTACAATATTTATTTATGATATGATCAAACAAATAAATATTAACACTTACAATATTTAGAAATTGGTTTTCTAAATAATTACACTTGACAAACTAATAAATTATGTGGATAATTTATTTTGAGAGAATATTTTATTTTGTTATTTAATAGGTTAAATAACAAATTAAAAGGTTGCATATTGTTTATAAAATGTTATATTAAGTTTTATAAAAGTTATAAAACTTAAATTAAAGACAAAGAGACAAGCTTTAAAATTCTAATTGGGTGAAATGGGTGGTGGCTTGGGCCGCCCCTAATACCTCTTCCCAAGGTGTCTTCCCCACTAAAATTACATGCATTTTTTAGTTTTACAAGGCACTTGATTTAAAAGGTTTGCAACTCTCTCTCTCTCTAAGTAGAACATAAGTTTTTCAAGTTGTAAAAACTCCATTTTCTCTCAACAAAATTTCGGCCAAGAGCTGAATTGTTAGAGGATTTTGTGAGCTTCAAGTGTAGAAATCCTAGCAATCTCAAGGTGTTTGTTGGAGCTTTCGGTCTTCTTCCATCTCCTTGCTCCAAAGAAAGGTTGATTTCTCAAACACCCTATGGTTGTATTTTGATAGCATGTATGTCATATATGGATCCGGGTTTTGGGTTTTTGCATTTAAAAGAGTTTTAAATCTTGTAAAGTAACATGTTTTAAATCCTTATTCCGCTGCGTTTTAATTTTATTCGGATAAAATTAGCTTTGATAAACATGTACAAAACCCAACACATGGGGCATACGACATGATTACCCAATTAAAGGAAATGTTCCTACAACAAGCAAGGGTAGAACGCTTCGAAACGGTTCGAGCGCTTCATGCATGTCGAATGGAGGAAACCCAATCGGTCTCATCTTACGTCCTTAAGATGAAAAGCCACATTGATCGCCTCGAGAGGCTCAATTGTCCCGTCTCTAAAGAGTTGGCTACGGATTTGATCCTCAACTCTTTAACAAAGAAATTTGAGAGCTTTGTTATGAACTATAACATGAATGGATGGGACAAGAGCATTGGTGAGCTTCATGCAATGCTCAAAACGGCCGAAGCGGGAATGGGTAAAAAGGCTTTACCCGTTCTAACGATCAATGAGGGAGGCAAGAAGGGACATCACTCCGACTCCAAGGCAAATGTTGCCAAAGGAAAGGGGCACGTCAAAGGGAAGGGAAAAAGAAAGGCTAAAGCAGAACCACCAAAACCAAAAGAGAAGAAGGCAAAGGTTGCCACGAGCGATCCATGCTTTGAGTGTGGAGAGATAGGGCATTGGAAAAGGAATTGTCCAACCTATCTCAAAGAGTTGAAAAACAAGAGGGATGCAGGGCAAACCTCAGGTACAATCTTTATGATACATATTAATCTAAATGTTATTTCTTCTAACACATGGGTATTAGATACCGGATGTGGAACTCATATTTGCAATTCGTTGCAGGGGTTCAAAAGAAATAAGCATTACAAGAAGGGAGACACTAGTCTCTTCATGGGCAATGGAGCGAAGGTTCAAGTTGAAGCCCAAGGAGACTATGTTTTAAAACTTCCAAGTGGTTTGGAAATTTGTTTGAAAAATGTTTTGTATGCTCCTAGTTTGACTAGGAACATTATTTCTGTTTCCCTTTTAAGACAATATGGATTTGATTTGAAGTTTGTGAACAATGAAATTTATGCTTTGATGAATGACATGTTCTACTTTAAAGCTACGCCTTCAAATGGTATTTATGAATTGGTTCATGATAATACATCATTTGATAATTCGATGTACCAAGCAAACACCAAGAAACTCAAAATGGATTTGAATGAGACCTATCTTTGGCATTGTCGTCTTGGTCATATAAACAGAAATCGCATGCAAACACTTCAAAAGAATGGTCTTTTGGAAACAAATGAAATTGGTTCATTTGATACATGCGAATCTTGTTTACAAGGTAAAATGACCAAGAAACCCTTTAGTGGCACAAACCAAAGGGCAAAAGACTTATTAGGCATCATACATTCGGATGTATGTGGTCCTTTTAAGCCAATGACTAGGAATGGTGAAAGATACTTCGTAACTTTTACCGACGACTTCAGTCGTTATGGTTATGTGTACTTGTTAAGACACAAAGATGAAGTTTTTGAAACGTTCAGAATCTTCCAAAACGAAGTAGAAAATCAACTCACCAAGACAATCAAAGTTCTTCGTTCCGATAGAGGAGGTGAATACCTAAGTGATGCTTTTCAAGATCATCTTAGGAGTTGTGGGATCATCTCACAACTTACTCCACCTGGAACACCACAACATAATGGTGTGTCTGAGAGGAGGAATCGAACTCTATTGGATATGGTTCGATCGATGATGGCTAGAAGCACACTGCCTCTATCATTTTGGGGTTACGCTTTGCTCTCCGCGGCTCGTATATTAAATATGGCCCCAACCAAGAAAGTGGATAAGACACCTTTTGAAATATGGCATGGAACGGTTCCATCATTATCATATTTGAAGGTATGGGGTTATGATGCTTATGTGAAGCAATACACCCCAAACAAGTTAGAAGTACGATCCATTAAGTGTATCTTCGTAGGATATCCTAAAGATGATATAGGATATTATTTCTACGATCTAACAGAGCAAAAGGTATTTGTTGCTCGAAAGGGTAAGTTCTTGGAGGATAAGTTCCTTATGGAAGGAACTAGTAGAACAGTGGAACTTGATGAGGATCAAGAACCACAAGCCGATACACGTTTGGTTGATACTAGCATTCAACAAGAGGTTGTTGAAAATGATCAAATGGTTGATCAACATACACAAAACGTTCGCAGATCTGGTAGAATTAGTAATCCACCTGAAAGATATGGATTTTTCATGGATGGATGCTATGTGGTAGATTCAGATGAACCAACCACATACCATGATGCAATGTCGAAATCCGATTGCGACAAATGGCTTGAGGCTATGAACGTAGAGATGCAATCCATGTATGACAACCAAGTTTGGGAATTGGTTGTGCCACCTCTTAACTCCAAAGTAGTTGGAAGTAAGTGGGTTTTCAAGAAGAAAACAGATATGCATGGTAACTTGGATACTTATAAAGCGAGACTTGTAGCAAAAGGTTTCACTCAAACTCAAGGGGTTGATTATGATGAGACCTTCTCGCCAGTGGCAATGCCAAAGTCGATTAGGATATTATTTGCCATAGCTGCATATCATGACTATGAGATTTGGCAAATGGATGTCAAAACGGCTTTCCTCAATGGATATCTTGATGAAGATGTCTATATGATTCAGCCTGAAGGTTTTGTCGATCCAAAACATCCTAACAAAGTGTGCAAGTTAAAGAAATCAATCTATGGATTGAAACAAGCATCGAGAAGTTGGAATCACCGTTTTGATGAAGAAATTAGGAATTTTGGATTCATCAAGAACGGGGATGAAGCTTGTGTGTATAAGAAAGCTAGTGGGAGCACCGTCACTTTCTTAGTATTGTATGTCGATGACATTCTACTATTTGGAAATGACATTCCAACCATGGAAGGTGTAAAAGCCTGGCTTGGAAGATGATTTTCCATTAAAGATCTTGGAGAAGCTGCCTATATTTTGGGAATAAAGATCTATAGGGATAGATCAAGGCGCTTGATAGGTTTAAACCAAAGTGCATACATTGACAAGGTCTTGAAAAGGTTCAAGATGGAGAACTCTAAGAAAGGTTTGGTACCTATTCAAAAGGGGACAATATTGAATGTGACTCAATGTCCAAGCTCAAAGGATGAGCAAGAAAGAATGAAAGGAATCCCATATGCGTCTGCTATAGGATCCATAATGTATGCAATGATATGCACAAGACCGGACGTGTCATGCGCCTTAAGCATGACAAGTAGATACCAGCAAAATCCAGGTAACAGTCATTGGATGGCGGTTAAGAGCATATTGAAATACCTTAGGAGGACTAAGGATATGTTTCTAATATATGGATCTGGTGAAGAGGAACTCGTTGTAAAAGGTTACACGGATGCGAGTTTCCAAACTGATCGAGATGGTTCTCGATCACAATCTGGGTATGTCTTCATTTTGAATGGAGCTGCAGTCTCTTGGAAGAGCTCGAAGCAGGATGTTGTAGCATTGTCCACTACAGAATCAGAATACATCGCCGCCTCATTGGCAGCACAAGAAGCTGCGTGGTTAAAGAAGTTCATTGCCGACCTAGGGGTAGTCCCTACCATTCAAGACCCCCTAGAGATCTTTTGTGATAACGAGGGTGCGATTGCTCAAATCAAGGAACCTCGTGCACATCAAAAGACTAGGCACATTGAGCGGAGATTCAACTACATAAGGGATGAAGTTGAAAAGGGAAAGATATGTATTCGCAAAGTTCACACCGATCAAAACATTGCGGATCCACTCACGAAGCTCCTTGAACGGCCAAAACATGAGGGTCATACTTGTGCCTTAGGACTTCGGTATTCTAGTGATTGGATTTGATCTATTTTGTATTTGGATATTGAAACAATTGTTATTTTAACTCTTTTATGGTATTTTGAGTTATGTTCCATTTTAGCATGTTTAAATCCTTGAATAAATTAATTATTCTAAATGTCCGTAGTCGATCATACTTGTGGGAACAAATATGAATGTAAGACTATTATGAACTTGGATTGGTGGATATTCATTAGGTATGAATATAGAGCAAAGAGTTGCTGCCAAAGTTCATAGATATTTGTGGGATACAAATATTGGACTGACCCGCTCTCAAATGTTACTGCATGGAATCATTTATGATTGATCATAAGTAAATTTGAGCAAAGGCGAATATCATAGTATCCTCTGACCTGAGATACATATTGGGTCTTGATATTCACCAAATATTATGCCTTGACTTAGTTCTTCGCTGTCTGTAATAAGATAGTACATAAGACTAAGCTCAGGTATGGTACGAGGTGATTGTGAGAGACGTATGTAGTCAAGAAGGGATTTGTTCCTCTTATTCGTTGAGAGTAAGATGTCTAAGGCCTGCTTAAGTTAAATCAACAGAGAATGATCACACTGTGTCTCTGGATTTGACATGACATCTGTAACGAAAGGATAAATGATAGATTCACCTAAATCATTTTCAAGTAAGGGACTTGAAGGGGATGATGTTATTGAATGGCACTTCGTCATACGTATTAGGGGTAGTAAACCGTTGTTAGGCGTCATTTACTGCTTGCATCAATCTTCTATGTATCTTGTGCAAGTGGGAGATTGTTGGACTCTGTATGCCCAAGACACATATTAAATTGATGTGGCTAGTACGTTATGATCCAAGTCGGGTCATACCCAATAACAAGCTAGACAAACACCTACAATATTTATTTATGATATGATCAAACAAATAAATATTAACACTTACAATATTTAGAAATTGGTTTTCTAAATAATTACACTTGACAAACTAATAAATTATATGGATAATTTATTTTTGAGAGAATATTTTATTTTGTTATTTAATAGGTTAAATAACAATTAAAAGGTTGCCAAGAATTCCCAGGTAAGCACAACTGGTCTCGCGTCTGATGAGATGTATACGAAGTGCTTGCCTAGACAGAAAACCCAGAATACAGGCATTCACCCTTCCAGTTTGCACGTGTTCACATTATTTAAAACCCAAAACCTTGACGAGATTTTGAAAAATTCAAAGGGGTTCAAAACCATATCATAGAGAGTTCAAAACCTTACAATAGAGGGTTCAAAACCTAGTAATCAATCATCCTAGATCAGATGATTAGTTTTCAAAGCGGTTTTGAAATTTATGTTCTTGTTGCGATCGTCGCCTAAGGATAGGTGACGGTATGGTTTTATGACTAAACGCAAGTAAACTCGCGTTAGGGTCCTAGAAAGGTTATAGACTAGGTCAAAGTATTACTAATAACCTAATTCCCTATAACCATGAGCTCTGATACCATCTTTTCTGTCACACCCCGACCACGTAGAACATACAAAACGTGGCGGAAACATCGGGGAGTGTTGTAACAGAATTAATGTTTCACAACCATGGATATTAAAGTTTCGTTTTATTCATCAAACAAGCGAGTTACATTGTCTTTAAACAAGAAGTAAAGAGTACATAACATAAATTAACTAGTTCTTGTCTCGTTTAAGTCACTAAGGCACAGGTCCGCCTAAGTATGTCTTGATAAGTCCTATGCATCATCTCCTGAAAACACATGTGAAAATAGGTACGTCAGCATAAAAATGCCTGTGAGATACATAGGTTTTGTGAAAATGAGATTCATGACTTATGTTTAAGAAAATGTTTAGTCATGAACCATTTAGTTTGCTTTGTTTTGTAAATCGTTTAAAAAGCAATAAGATCGGATGATATGTATAAGTAAGAGAATTTTGTATGGTTAAATGAATAACCAAGTAAAATGAGTTTGTAAAAGATAAGTTGTTTTGTAAAACAATGTCTTGTGAAAAGTATGTTATTTGTATAAAATGTTATATGTCTCAAATTGAAATGATTCAAATAACGCTACAGTATGTGATATCATACAAACACTTATATATAGGAAGTACCAGCGGCGTATCCACCATGCTTGTATCATATCACACACGCCTCGTTACTTAATCACTTACTCAAACCAAACCAACAATGTAATAAGTCTATGTTTAAACCAATAGTCAAAAGTCCTTGTATAAACCATGTCAAATGTTTATAGTCCAAAAGTAGTTAAGTAATGTATAACCAAAATGATATGTATGGCAAGTAAAATTAAGACTACTTAAACCATAAGTAAAAATGTACAAAACAAAGTATTGAAGTAAAACTTGGTTTAAATCAAAGTTATGTTTTGTAAGATATATGCATGCTATACTGAATATGAACATTTATGCGGTATTGTGAAAATTCATACATCCAAGCCTTGAGACAGTCGGATAACTATGTAAAAGTGAGTTATCAAAAGAAGTATGTATTCGGATTCGGTCATTCCTTACGTCCAAACAAACCCGAGATTTCAGGAATGGGATTTGTCAAGTCCTATGGTACCACTACCTACTACCGAGCGGCATGATCGGTGTTAATGAATGTACATTGTCTCATTTAAACAAACCAAATGTCATACCAAAATGTAAGCATGTGATGAAGATAATGTACCTAGTATGCTAGAGTAAACATACAAGGTAGAGCTGTAAGACAATGTGTCCATATGTTACTGGAACATATGCAACAGAGATGCAATGTAAAATGATGTACTAAGTATGCTAAGTTAACATACAAAGTAGAAAAGTCATGTAAATCAATGTGCTAGCATGCTATCAGTCAACATACATAGCAGAAATGTAATGTAAATCATGTACTAATAGTGTACTACTGAACATAACAAGTATATGATGTGAAAACAGGAAAGCACGAAAGTAACAAGTAGGCACATGTGTTCCACCCCAAAATGTTTGGAAAACAGTAAAAGAGGGGTCTATGTACTCACTTGAGATTGCTCAGTAGTCCTTGAGTAACAACCAAACAAAGCTAGAGATTGCGGATATCAAACGGCACCTAATATAGGTAACTATGTTAATAAACCGGACCTAAATCGGAAGATCTGATAGAATGAGGGTTCGTAAACCAAACGAGTATAGAGACTCGTGTCATATGGTTTAACAAAGCCTACATACTAATTGAAACCTTAATCTAAGTGCTTACGACCCATTACGACCCGTTTAGGTAGCTTATGCTACTTTAACGCGTCGTCCGCGTGAAATGCGTTCGGACCGCCTAACTAGTCCTATGACAAGTGTTATATGCCTAAACATATAATATAATCAGTTATGTGACAAAAGATTAGGTTACATATGCTTAATTACCAATTATACATGAAAAGGGTATTCTGGTAATTTACCTAAGGCATATAAACTACCTATCATACAACTACTTAAACGATGTAACCATAGGGTATAACCTTGGAAGGTTATTCCCTACCTACTATGGTCACCTAATGTATTTGGTCGGATCCTAATGATCGACCAAATGGGTCGGGTTCGAGGTATAAGCGATTTATTAGATCGCTTACCCTACGACCCTAGACAACATGGTAATCAGTAGGCATAGTCCCAAGGGACTATAACCAACGTGATTACACTCACGTTGTGAAGTTCAAACGAACTTCGCATTGACCATAACTGGTCAATGTAGAAAGTCAAACAAAGTTTGACTTTCAGACTCGAAAGACTCGAAAAGCAATAAAAGAACGAAAGAATACTTACGAAGGGTCCCCGAACGCTAATTTCGATCCGAGAATCTCTGGTATGAAACAATGGTTTCAACTTAGAGTTTCTAAGATCAAAATTCTAGTGATTATGAAGCATGGGGGGTGGGGTATTTATAGTATTCGGTCCACCGTTAAGATCGTTTCATGGAAAACGTGCCTTAATCCCATCCGTACAAGTGTTGGAAAGTTATGGTGCCTAAAAATGGTCCTTATCATCTGACTAAGCAAGTGAGAACATGTGGTGGTGGATCAACCAGCTGCAACTTGCTGAAAACAACATTGAATCTGGTCTGATATGCGGACACGACCCGCTTCAGGATCAGACAAACACAATGCGGGCCGCCTGGCCCTTCTGATCAGCAAACATGTTTGAAAAATGACAATTTCAGTCCCTGCACGTGTTTAAGGCCATTTCCGACACTTCTAAGGCCCGTAAAGCCAACTTTAAGGCCCAAAAATGTTGCCTAAACATTGTGGACATGAAACATGCTCAAAAATATGCCGGGTGTTGGTTCGTTTGGTCATACGAACGCGATGTTCGCTTAATTACGACGGAATGCGCATAAGCGCGAAAAACGATCCAAATGATGCGACGAATGGATTTTTCTCATGCCAAACACTAAAATAACATATTTTAGTGCTTACATAAATTTTTGGATGTCCGGATGTATTCAGAACGTAAGTTATGCGCGAAAATGCAAACTTGTGCACTTTTTGACACTTTTAGTCCCTGAATGAGCCAAAAGTTTATTTTAGCACACCGAACCCCTCAAAGCCTATTTCTAAGCTATATAAAGGATATTTAAGATGTGTTTAACTTATGGTCATGTTCCGGAATGTCCGTTACAGTTCAAATTGGCATACTTTCGCAGTTTGTCAAATTTAGTCCCTGTAAGCGAATTAACTTGATTTTGCCATACCAAAGCCTTCAAAACTTATTTCTAAGTTATGTAAAGGTTATTTAAGGTATGTTAAGCCTATTTCACTATTCTGGAGTGTTCGTTGCATTAAACTGGTTATATTTACGCGTCGGTGCGCGTATAACCTTCCAGAAAGTGATTTAGAGTTTGGAATTGAACAAAAATTGATATGTGCAAATGATACACATATTTTTACAAATCCCAAGTATGAAATATGATATTTCATTGGTTCGGTATTTGTTTGATGGCCGTGGAGGCACAGGTGTTACAGTCTCCCCTACTTTAGGAAATTTCGTCAAAATTTAGGTTACATATGCTTGAAATGAATTTATGCGTAAAAAGGGCATTTTGGTCATTTACCTAAGGCATATAAACTAACTATCATACAACTTACTAAACGAAGTGACCATAAGGTATAACCTCGGAAGGTTATTCCCTATACAACTATGGTCACCTAATGTGTTTGGTCGGATCCTAATGATCGACCAAACGGGTCGGGTTCGAAAGTATAAGCGGTTGTTTAGACCGCTTACCTTACGACCCTACAAAAGCACTAAACCTAAAGTGACGAGCTAAACATGTTAAAATATGTTTAACAAAGTTTCAAAACAGGTTTGGTATCAAAACAAAGGGTCTTGATACCCAAAAGTAGTTTGGTTGCAAAATACGCAAGAATAGGCATTTTGACCGAAACTACGACTCGTCACTACGCCTAAATAACGTGGTAATCAGTAGGTATAGTGAGACACCCCAGGAAAACCAGTAAACGATACAACTTACCTAGCTTCCTCAGTAACCGCATGCTAAATTTCGGGACGAAATTTCTTTCAAGTTGGGGATAATGTGACAACTCGAGTTTCCAAGACTTCCATCCTTGCATTTATTGCACGTTAATAGTTTAGGTGGTTTGTTTTTATGACTTGTTTGTTTCACAACGATACACGCTTGTGATACGTACACGCTTGTAATAGTACCGTAATGGATATGTGTTATATGGTGTGCTCTATAAGTGTATAAGTGTGTATGTTGAGGTATGCTTTATTTTAATAATTGTAAAATGAAACTAATTAGGCCAAACACCATCCCACGAAAACTCATATGGACGAACATCCACCCTTTGGCAAAAACACATGGGCTTTGGCCCAGTAACGTTTAGATAAAGAGTCTTGTTCTTAACCTTTATGTGAAACCAATAACTGATAGAAACCCTAGAGCTCTTTGTGTGCGTGCGGCTGTGAGATACCCACTTCGAAACATCATCCTTTTGAAGCAAGTTTGTGGTTAGTAATCCACTGTACATGATTATTACATTTGTTTCATGGTATTGTTGTCTTATTATTCATGTGGTAATTATGATCATGTAAAGTGAATTGCCTTGTATGCTAGAATGCATTGTAATCTGATGATGTGATCGATTGTGTGATATATCATGATAATCGATTGGATAATGATTATTTTAATTGCATTTGACTAGATGATAATGGGTGTATACTTGATACATATTACATCATGATTAAAGTGGATAGAAACCACTTTATGTTGTCGGCCATGTGATAGATTAGGAGGTCCAATTGAAGAGTTGTTTGCAAACTATTTGGTCCAATAAAATCGAAGGTATATGGCCCATGTGCATGTGCAAGCTTGGTCTTATCAACCATGTGCACATTCTGTTATTGTCACAATAGTCAAAGGAAATAAAACTATTAAACATATGTGTGTGTATGTAAATCATATTCGGTTGAATATTGGATTGATTGGTTTGGTGGGAATCTTTATAAACTGAGATTATATTCGGTTGTGGTATGGCTGTTGTCGATGTCCGGTTCATGTTGTGTGTACATATTTATATATCTGATTTAATACGTTCTGTGCTTTGGAAATACATGTCCATGGATCTTGTAATGTTATTAGACTTATGCGATTTATTCGTTAACTAATCTGGATGTTATGGATTGTGAAACAACAATCTGGTATCATGTAATATGTGGCTAAGGATGATGAGTGTAGGAATAGATCTGATAGAGTGCATGATTGTTGCAGCCGTTATAATTGATCATTAGGGTTTCTGTGTTGATACTGTAACTGATTGGCATGATTGACGTAACTGATGTTTGACGTAACTGACTGGTTTGGCGAAACAGAACCCTCGACGAAATAGGATTTGTGTTTCGCCAAAGGATAGTCGACGAAATAGTATTTGTGTTTCGCCAAAGGATAGTCGACGAATTAGGAAGGTATTTCGCCAAGGTGATTGACGAAACAGAATGTGTTTCGTCAACCTGTGTTTCGCCGACTTGAATATTTTGCACAGTAACCTGACTTAACTCTGTTAGAAGTTAACTGAGATATTTAACTGCTGTTAATTGATATACATGACTTGTGAGATTTCGAATACGTGCTACCTGTTTATACGTGAACAACTTGAACACAAACTGATTATGTATACGTGCTTACTCTAGGACGTGATTGATTTACCTTGAGCACATACTTAGCATACCGAGCAAACCAAGGTGAGTTCACACAGCCAAGGCATGGGGTTCCCGGGTGGGAATGGGATTTGATGAATTATTGTGTATACTCACAAAGTAGAACCTAACGATCAGATACAACTAGACTAGTAACACTTTTTGAACTGATTTTCGCACACCTGCCAAGGATTGGCCGCGATATTATGACTGATCTTCGCACACCTGCCAAGGATTGGCCGCGATATTATGACTGACTTCGCACACCTGCCTTAGGAAGGCCGCGAACTAAATTTACAAATCTTCGCACACCTGCCTGGAGAGGCCGCGATACAAATAAACCTAGTCTAGAATACTTGGGGAAAAACATCCCCCAACATCTTCGCACACCTGCCTGGAAGGCCGCGATGGGAACTAATACAATACATTGTAACGAACGAACATACTACTACACACGCTATACTATTACTGAACTATTAACTGTGAACTCGCTCAACTAGTTGTTGACTCTCTCTTGCATGCCTTGCAGGACCTTAGGTACATATGGAGCTTGCACAGGGAGGAGCAGGTCGTTGTGGGACATGGATCGATGATGCCATGTTAATTATCTAAACGTTTGAATTTACGATTTACATTGGGTTTACATACTTATGCTTCCGCTACACACTTGTTGATGTTTGGTTTGAAAACACCTTTCGTATTGATGAATGATTTTTGGTATTTCCTTATATGTTCAATATGATTGGTGGCTTGATCCTGGTCAGTCACGCCTCCAAGCGGTGATACTCCGCGTGTGGATTTTGGGGGTGTGACAGATTGGTATCAGAGCCATTGGTTATAGAGAACTTGGTTTTAATAAGGGGAAAACGATTTTGTTAAAACCAGACTATAACCAGAACAGTGCTCAACGATCCACAACGACGCTTCGCTCCACGTGCAAGGCTCAGCATCATAGGTACTACTATTCATGTTACTTTACCTACTTGCTAGAATTACATAGAACTTTGCTCGTGGTATGCTCAGATTACAGAACCTACTATATGTTATTGCTTGAGAATACTTGTGTGCTCACTCTCTTCGCACTATTCGCGAACCTCTCACCCACATGTTCTCCCTGATGTCAAGATCATGTGTGGACGCGTTAACCTAACTCAAGCCCAGTTGGCGGCTTCGATCACTGAACAAGTTACTGCAGCACTTGCGGCTGCCCAGGCAGGAGGTGTAACCTGCCATCATCACTTACTCTAGGATCTTTAGATCCTACTTTCTTAACTCAACACTCGTGCTTAATTTTGATTACTCTTACGCACACGACAAGTCAACACGCTCAGCCATCTGTATGCACATACAAGACTTTTATGGACTGTCGTCCTACTACTTTCAGCGACACTGAAGGAGCTGTTGGACTCCTCCATTAGTTCGAGGAACTCGAATCGGTCTTCGAGTGTGTGAATGACCCGAGGCTCGTAAGGTGAAATATGCCACTGATACTCTCGAAGGCACTGTGTTAACTTGGTGGAACGCGCAAGTTCAGATGCTGGGGCTGGCGGCTGCTAATGCCACCCCTTGGGACGAATTCAAGGAACTAATCAAACTAGAATGCTGTAACTATGATGACATCCACAAACTGGAAGTGGAGTTCTTTAACCTGAAGATGACGGGGTCAGAAATAGAGGCGTATACGAAGCGATCTAACGAACTGGCAACTTTGTGCCCTACTATGGTGGAACTTCCCATCAAGCGCACCGAGAGCGGTACCTCAAAGGCTTAGTACCAGAAATTCAAAGTCATGAGATGACTGCTAATCTTGCTACTATTCAAGATGTTACTCATCTTGCTCATCGTCTCACAGACCAGGCGTATTGGTGCTACTACTACTACTTCTGCTATTCCCAGTGACAAAAAATGAAAGTGGGATGGAATCCCTAGCAAGGGTTCGACTACGGTTCCGTCCCAGGCACAGCAGCGAAAGATCGATGACAACCAAAGTCCTGGTCAGCAACCTTTTAGTAGTCAAGGGCATGGTGGATACAGGGGAAACCACCCTAAGTGCAAACGATGTAACTTGCACCACAGCGGGCAGTGCAACCGAAATCATTGTCAATGATGCAACAAGCTTGGTCATGGAGCCAAAGATGGTAGAAACTCACGTTCTGCGAACCGGAACCAACAACAAAAGCCACAAGATCTATAGAATCAGCAGCAACAGCAGGGTAACAAGGGAGGTTATCAGGTGGTGCTGAAGGTCACTTCAAAAGACACTGCCCACAGTTGAACCAGAATCAGAACCACAACCAAGGAAACAGGAACAATAATGGAGGCAACAATGGGGGTAATAACGATGGCAATGGTGCCAGGGGTCGAGTGGTCGTGATTGGTCAGGGTGATACTAGGAATGACCCCAACGTTGTGATGGTTTCGACATCAATATTGGTATGGATTGGCTACCTCAACTTCGAGCAGAGACTTTTTGCAAAGAAAAGATCATCCGCATACCTCGTGCTGGTTAAGAACCTTTGGTAACTTATAGTAACAAGCTCCAGGAGCAGCACCCATAGCTCGAACACCTTATTGCTTAGCTCCAAATGAACTGGAAGAACTGTCTAAGCAATTGCAAGAACTCTTGGAAAAGGGTTTCATACGTCCTAGCTCTTCGCCCTGGGGAGCTCCAGTACTATTTGTAAAGAAGAAGGACGGTACCTTCCGCATGTGTATAGACTATCGCGAACTGAACAAGGTGACTGTGAAGAATCGCTATCCTCTTCCACGCATCGACGACTTATTCGACCAGTTGCAAGGGTCGAGCTATTACTCGAAGATTGATCTAAGGTCAGGGTATCATCAACTGAGAGTCCGGGATGAGGACGTCTCCAAGACAGCGTTCAGAACACGCTACGGCCACTACGAGTTTCTGGTCATGCCTTTCGGGTTGACGAACGCGCCTGCGGTTTTCATGGATCTTATGAACAGGGTGTGCAAACCGTATCTTGACAAGTTTGTTATTGTTTTCATCGATGACATCCTGATCTATTCAAAGAGTCGGGAGGAACATGAGCAGCATTTACGAATTATTTTGGAACTTCTTCGAACGGAACAACTGTACGCCAAGTTTTCTAAATGTGACTTCTGGCTTCGTGAAGTCCACTTCTTAGGCCACGTGGTAAACAAGGATGGGATTCATGTCGATCCATCCAAGGTAGATTCGATCAAGAACTGGCCTGCACCTCGTACACCAACAGAAATATGCCAATTCTTGGGTTTGGCGGGTTATTACAGACGGTTCATCAAAGACTTCTCAAAGATTGCTCAGCCGCTTACACTACTGACGCAGAAGGGCGTTGTTTATCGTTGGGGTAATGCACAGGAAACAGCGTTCCAGCACTTAAAGGATAGACTCTGTAGCGCACCTATCCTCTCTTTGCCTGAAGGCACGGACGATTTTGTAGTCTATTGCGATGCATCTATCCAGGGTCTTGGATGTGTATTGATGCAAAGGGATAAAGTTATTGCTTATGCTTCGCGCCAACTTAAGGTTCACTAACGGAATTACACTACACACGATCTAGAGCTGGGAGCGGTTGTTTTTGCACATAAGATATGGCGACACTACTTGTATGGTACCAAATGTGCTGTCTACACTGACCACAGAAGCCTCGAACATATCTTCAAACAGAAGGAACTGAATATGCGACAACGACGATGGGTCGAACTGCTAAACGACTACGAATGCTCAATCAGGTACCATCCAGGCAAAGCCAATGTTGTGGCTGACGCCCTCAGTCGAAAGGACACCGCGCCTAAGCGCGTGCGAGCTTTACAACTCACTATACAGTCTAGTCTTCCTTCCCAGATACGAAATGCTCAGGTAGAAGCATTGAAACTAGACAACGTCAGGGCTGAAGCCCTACGTGGCTCAAGGCAACGCTTAGAACAGAAGGAAGATGGTGCTTATTACGTAACAGGACGCATCTGGGTCCCACTCTATGGTAACCTACGCGAGCTTCTAATGGATGAAGCTCATAAGTCTCGCTACTCGGTACATCCAGGTTCGGATAAAATGTACCACGATATCAAAACTACATACTGGTGGCCTAGCATGAAGGCCCACATAGCAACATACGTTAGCAAATGTTTGACTTATGCGAGAGTCAAGGCGGAATATCAGAAACCTTCAGGTCCACTTCAACAACCTGAGATACCACAATGGAAATGGGAACAAATTTCCATGGATTTTGTTACTGGCCTGCCTAGATCTCAACGTGGGAATGACACTATTTGGGTGATCGTGGATCGACTCACAAAGTCTGCACACTTCTTGGCCATCAAAGAAACAGAAAAGTTCTCTACACTAGCAGACATCTACTTGAAAGAAGTGGTCTCCAGGCACGGAGTGCCAACCTCTATCATCTCTGATCGGGACGCACGATTTACTTCAGAACTATGGCAAGCAATGCACAAATCTTTTGGCTCTCGATTAGACATGAGCACAGCTTATCACCCTCAGACAGATGGGCAGTCTGAGCGCACTATTCAAACTCTAGAAGACATGCTTCGGGCGTGCGTAATTGACTTTGGCAATGGTTGGGAAAAACATCTGCCACTTGTAGAATTTTCGTATAACAACAGCTACCACACCAGCATTAAAGCTGCACCATTCGAGGCATTGTACGGGCGTAAATGCCGGTCACCTCTTTGTTGGGCAGAGGTGGGAGATAGTCAAATCACAGGTCCAGAAATGGTAGTTGATACTACTGAAAAGATTGCTCAAATACGACAACGCCTGGCGGCAGCTCGTGACCGTCAGAAAGCATACGCTGATAAAGATAGAAAACTACTCGAATTCCAGGTTGGGGATCGAGCGCTACTCAAAGTTTCACCAGGGAAGGGTGTGGTTCGTTTTGGCAAACGCGGCAAACTCAATCCACGATACGTCGGACCTTTCAAAGTTATTGAGAAGATAGGCAGGGTAGCCTACAGATTGAACTTACCAACTGAACTCAGTGCAGTTCACAACGTCTTTCACGTGTCGAATCTGAAGAAGTGTATGTCAGATGAGACCCACATAGTTCCCTTGAAAGAACTCACTATCGACGAGCGGTTGCACTTCGTCGAGGAACCTGTTGAAATCACGGACCGGGATGTTAAGGTCCTCAAGAACACGAGAATCCCTCTTGTACGAGTTCGTTGGAACTCCCGCCGCGGCCCAGAGTTCACCTGGGAGCGTGAAGATCAAATGGAACTCAAATATCCCCAGTTATTCGGAACCAATGCAACTACTACTGAGGCTGAAGCTACTACAGAATTTCGGGACGAAATTCCAAATCAACGGGGGGATGATGTGACACCCCAGGAAAACCAGTAAACGATACAACTTACCTAGCTTCCTCAGTAACCGCATGCTAAATTTCGGGACGAAATTTCTTTCAAGTTGGGGATAATGTGACAACTCGAGTTTCCAAGACTTCCATCCTTGCATTTATTGCACGTTAATAGTTTAGGTGGTTTTTTTTTATGACTTGTTTGTTTCACAACGATACACGCTTGTGATACGTACACGCTTGTAATAGTACCGTAATGGATATGTGTTATATGGTGTGCTCTATAAGTGTATAAGTGTGTATGTTGAGGTATGCTTTATTTTAATAATTGTAAAATGAAACTAATTAGGCCAAACACCATCCCACGAAAACTCATATGGACGAACACCCACCCTTTGGCAAAAACACATGGGCTTTGGCCCAGTAACGTTTAGATAAAGAGTCTTGTTCTTAACCTTTATGTGAAACCAATAACTGATAGAAACCCTAGAGCTCTTTGTGTGCGTGCGGCTGTGAGATACCCACTTCGAAACATCATCCTTTTGAAGCAAGTTTGTGGTTAGTAATCCACTGTACATGATTATTACATTTGTTTCATGGTATTGTTGTCTTATTATTCATGTGGTAATTATGATCATGTAAAGTGAATTGCCTTGTATGCTAGAATGCATTGTAATCTGATGATGTGATCGATTGTGTGATATATCATGATAATCGATTGGATAATGATTATTTTAATTGCATTTGACTAGATGATAATGGGTGTATACTTGATACATATTACATCATGATTAAAGTGGATAGAAACCACTTTATGTTGTCGGCCATGTGATAGATTAGGAGGTCCAATTGAAGAGTTGTTTGCAAACTATTTGGTCCAATAAAATCGAAGGTATATGGCCCATGTGCATGTGCAAGCTTGGTCTTATCAACCATGTGCACATTCTGTTATTGTCACAATAGTCAAAGGAAATAAAACTATTAAACATATGTGTGTGTATGTAAATCATATTCGGTTGAATATTGGATTGATTGGTTTGGTGGGAATCTTTATAAACTGAGATTATATTCGGTTGTGGTATGGCTGTTGTCGATGTCCGGTTCATGTTGTGTGTACATATTTATATATCTGATTTAATACGTTCTGTGCTTTGGAAATACATGTCCATGGATCTTGTAATGTTATTAGACTTATGCGATTTATTCGTTAACTAATCTGGATGTTATGGATTGTGAAACAACAATCTGGTATCATGTAATATGTGGCTAAGGATGATGAGTGTAGGAATAGATCTGATAGAGTGCATGATTGTTGCAGCCTTTATAATTGATCATTAGGGTTTCTGTGTTGATACTGTAACTGATTGGCATGATTGACGTAACTGATGTTTGACGTAACTGACTGGTTTGGCGAAACAGAACCCTCGATGAAATAGGATTTGTGTTTCGCCAAAGGATAGTCGACGAAATAGTATTTGTGTTTCGCCAAAGGATAGTCGACGAATTAGGAAGGTATTTCGCCAAAGATGATTGACGAAACAGAATGTGTTTCGTCAACCTGTGTTTCGCCGACTTGAATATTTTGCACAGTAACCTGACTTAACTCTGTTAGAAGTTAACTGAGATATTTAACTGCTGTTAATTGATATACATGACTTGTGAGATTTCGAATATGTGCTACCTGTTTATACGTGAACAACTTGAACACAAACTGATTATGTATACGTGCTTACTCTAGGACGTGATTGATTTACCTTGAGCACATACTTAGCATACCGAGCAAACCAAGGTGAGTTCACACAGCCAAGGCATGGGGTTCCCGGGTGGGAATGGGATTTGATGAATTATTGTGTATACTCACAAAGTAGAACCTAACGATCAGATACAACTAGACTAGTAACACTTTTTGAACTGATTTTCGCACACCTGCCAAGGATTGGCCGCGATATTATGACTGATCTTCGCACACCTGCCAAGGATTGGCCGCGATATTATAACTGACTTCGCACACCTGCCTTAGGAAGGCCGCGAACTAAATTTACAAATCTTCGCACGCCTGCCTGGAGAGGCCGCGATACAAATAAACCTAGTCTAGAATACTTGGGGAAAAACATCCCCCAACATCTTCGCACACCTGCCTGGAAGGCCGCGATGGGAACTAATACAATACATTGTAACGAACGAACATACTACTACACACGCTATACTATTACTGAACTATTAACTGTGAACTCGCTCAACTAGTTGTTGACTCTCTCTTGCATGCCTTGCAGGACCTTAGGTACATATGGAGCTTGCACAGGGAGGAGCAGGTCGTTGTGGGACATGGATCGATGATGCCATGTTAATTATCTAAACGTTTGAATTTACGATTTACATTGGGTTTACATACTTATGCTTCCGCTACACACTTGTTGATGTTTGGTTTGAAAACACCTTTCGTATTGATGAATGATTTTTGGTATTTCCTTATATGTTCAATATGATTGGTGGCTTGATCCTGGTCAGTCACGCCTCCAAGCGGTGATACTCCGCGTGTGGATTTTGGGGGTGTGACATAAAGTCACAAGGGACTATAACCATCGTGATTACGCTCACGTTACGAAGTTCAAACGAACTTCGTGTTGACCATAAACTGGTCAAAGCTGAAAGTCAAACAATGTTTGACTTTCACGCTTAAAACGCGTAAAAGAACGAAAGAATACTTACAAAAGGTCCAAGAAATGGAAGTTTAATCCAATTATTTTCCGGTATCAAGTGAAATCACTTCAACTTAGAGAACAAATCAGATCAAGTGTGAGTTTGAAGGCAAATGGGTGGGGTATTTATAGTTTTTAGAGAGCCGTTAAGATCGTTTATCGAAAACCGTGCTTCGATCTAGGCCGTCCAAGTGTGCCCCCTGTTTTGTAATACCTTGGGCTCTAAAAACCAGCCCCTAGGAAGCCTAAAAACCATTTGCAAGTGCTGGAAACAGCTGGAACAAGCTGTTATACACTTTTTGCACATCTGGAAGTTTTTCATAGGCCGCGTAAGGTAAGCCCTTAGGCTTACGCGCCCCTCCTGAAATCCCCAGTTCAGCAACAAGTTTCAATAATTACAGTTTTGGTCTCTGCATGCTTCTAAGGCCATTTTTGATGTTAAGCCATTTTCAAGGCCCTAAAATGATGCCTAAGCATAGGGGACATAAAACATGCTAAAAAATATGTCGGATGTCAGTTCGTTTGGTCGTACGGCCTCGGTGTTCGGTTAACTACGACGAAACACGAACGGACGCGAAAAACGATCCAAATTACGCGACGAATGGATTTTTCTCATTCCAATCCCTAAAATAAAATATTGAGTTAATTACTGTTTTCGTCCCTGTGGTTTGTCAAAAATCACTATTTCAGTCCATTAGTTTAAAAATTGCGATTTCAGTCCCTGTGGTTTCACTTTCGTAACCATTTCAGTCCACCTCGTAACCATTTCAGTCCCTGTACTAACAGAATAAATGGATTGAAATGGTTACAAAAGTGAAACGACAGGGACTGAAATGGTTACGAAAGTGAAAACACAGGGACTGAAATCGCAATTTTTAAACTAATGGACTGAAATAGTGATTTTTGACAAACCACAGGGACGAAAACAGTAATTAACTCTAAAATATTTTAATGATTACAGAAATTTTTGGATATCCGGATGTATTCAGAACGTAAGCTATGCGCGAAAGGCAAACTTATGCACTTTTTGACGCTTTTAGTCCCTGAATGACCAAAAAGTTTATTTTAGCACACCGAACCCCTCAAAACCTATTTCTTAGCTATGTGAAGGATATTTAGGGTATGTTTAACTTATAATCATGTTCCGGAATGTTCGTTACAATACGAATAGGCATACTTTCGCAGTTTGTCGAAATTAGCCCCCGTAAGCGAATAAACTTGATTTTGCCATACCAAAGCCTTCAAAACTTATTTCTAAGTTATGTAAAGGTTATTTAAGGTATGTTAAGAATATATTGATATTCTGAAGTGTTTGTTGCGTTAAACTGATTACGTTTACGCATCAGTTTGCGTATAACTCTCCAGAAAGCGATATAAAGTTTGAAATTGAACAAAAATCAAAACATGAAAAATGTCAAGCATAAACAAACAAACATTAGGATCAAATAACATTATTTTATTGATAACTGAACTATTTACAATGATTACAGACACAGGTGTAACAAATGGCAATTACATCAAAAAGAAAAGCTCAAGCATCAAGGAGAGCACGACCGGCCATTACCCGAACTCAAGTGCATGCGGTAGATGATGGTAATGTTTAAACTTCTAACCAAATTTATGATGTTTGTGCTATTTGTAATGAGATAGGACATGCGGCTGAAAATTACCAAGGAGGTAAAGGGCAATATGAAGAGGTTAATGCTTTGCAAGGGCAAGGAGGGGGTGGTAGAAATTACAATATGAATTCTAACACTTACCACCCCGGGTTGAGAAACCACCCAAATTGTCGGTACGGGAACCCTTCAAATCAAGCTAACCCGAATTTTCAAGGAAGTCAAGGTAACTTTGGTTCGCGCAAACCTTACAATAATCAAAGTGGATACCGAGGTGGGAACAATCAAGGTTACCAAAGGCAATATCAAACGGGTCAAGAACAAGGGGGGTCTTCGAGTGGAAATGAGATGATGGAGATGTTAAAGAACATGCAAGCGGAGATGCAAAAGAGAAATCAAATGGATGACGCGCGCATGCAAAAGGATGAAGCCCGTGACAAAGCAATTCAAACCTTGACTACCCAAATGGGTCAACTCGCAACCTAAGTGGCGGACTTGAAAAAAGGTAAAGGACAATTACCAAGCGACACTAAGGTAAACCCGTCTCATAATTCTTCTAGAGGTAATAATGTTAATATTCATCATGTAAGTGTTTTGAGAAGTGGGAAAGAGTACAAAACCAATCCTTCACCGGATTTGGTTTTATGGGGTGGTTGAGGACATAACGGGTCAAGAGAGTGAGGAAGAAAACGAAACACCTAACATTTCTTCTAAAAACCCAATTTGGAAAAAACCAAAATTAATAAAGAAGTAGAAAATAAAAATAAGGATGGGGGATCTAGTCAAGTACTATTTCCCTCGGCTTTATTAGATACGGGTAGAAAGAACTTTATTTCAAAACGGGGTCCTCAAAAGGAAGAAATGTGGAGGTTTTTAAACAGGTTAAAATTAATCTTCCTTTACTTGAAGCAATAAAACAGGTACCCACTTACGCCAAGTTTTTGAAAGAACTGTGTACTCAAAAGAGGCACCAAAAAGTGCCTAAATTGGTTGACTTGACGGAGCGGGTAAGCGCGGTTTTGAAAGGAGATCTTCCTCCTAAGCTACAAGATCCGGGAATGCCTCTTATCAATATTCAAGTAGGAAATTTTCAAACTACAAAGGCGTTACTAGATATTAGGGCCGGAGTAAGTATTTTACCGGGGGGTTGTATGACCAATACGACTTTGGTCCATTGAAACGGGTTAAGACAACGGTGGTATTAGCCGATTTGTCTCATAAACTTCCTCGGGGTATTGTACGGGATGTGATAGTTAAAGTTGATGAATTTTATTATCCCGTTGATTTTCTTGTGTTAGATTACTCATCCGCGAACCCAATTCAACAACAAAATGTTATATTGGGTCGGCCATTTTTTAACACCGCACATGCCGTAATTGATTGTCGATATGGTAAGGTCGACATGACATTCGGTAATAGAAAGATGAGATTAAATGTTTTTACTAACGGTGATAATTCTTTTAATGGTGATGAGTGTTTTCTAGCAGATTTTATAGATGGATACGACCCGAAGGAGTATGAAGAAGATATTTTGGATTCGTATTTGTGTGATGTTTCTTTGCAGGTTCACGCATGTGCGTTGGAAGTAGAAGAGAAGGAGCAAGAGGCTCTCGCGGTGAAAGAAGGAAGACCGCCATGGACCCACCAAACGGAGACTTTACCGGTGGAAATTGATTCGGGTACAAAACCTTCATTGGAATGTCCACCAAATGTGGAATTGAAAGAGCTACCGAAACATTTAAAATATGCATTTTTGGGGGAGAATGACACCTTACCGGTGATCATTGCTTCTAATTTGGCGGTAGCTCAAGAAGACGAATTATTGCGGGTTTTGAAGGCTAATAAGGCGGCAATTGGATGGACGATGGCCGACTTGAAAGGTATTAGTCCATCCATTGTCATGCACAAAATCATTACAAGTGAAGACGCGAAGCCAACCCGTGAAACACAAAGAAGGTTGAACCCAAATTTGAGAGAGGTGGTCAAGAAAGAAGTGATCAAGTGGTTGGATGCGGGGATTATTTATCCCATTTCGGACAGTGTATGGGTGAGTCCGACTCAGGTAGTGCCTAAAAAGGCGGGTATCCAGGTAATAAAAGATGAACAAGGTGAGCAAATTGCCACCCGACCGGTCACCGGGTGGCGAGTTTGCATTGATTATATAAAACTAAATGCCGCTACCTCAAAAGACCATTTCCCGTTACCCTTCATTGACCAAATAATTGAAAAACTTTCGGGTCAAAAATACTATTGTTTTTTGGATGGGTATTCGGGTTATAACCAAATTGCTATTCACCCGGACGACCAACACAAAACCACATTTACATGTCCATATGGTACATTTTCTTTTCAGCGAATGCCATTTGGACTATGTAACGCCCCGGCCACATTCCAAAGATGTATGATGAGTATATTTTCGGACATGGTCGGGGAGTCTCTTGAAGTGTTGATGGATGATTTTTCCATCTTTGGTCCAAGTTTTGAGTCTTGTCTTGATAAATTAGAAAAAGTTTTAAAAAGGTGTTTTGAGACAAACTTGGTGCTAAGTTGGGAAAAAAGCCACTTTATGGTTCAAGAGGGTATTGTGTTGGGTCATGTGATATCGGACCGGGGAATGGAGGTAGACAAAGCAAAAATTCAGGTAATTTCATCTCTACTCCCACCAAAGAATGTTAAGGGGGTGAGATCATTTTTGGGACACGCGGGGTTCTATAGAAGGTTTATTAAAGGTGTTAGTGTAATTACAAAACCTTTATGTAATTTATTATTGAAAGATGTTCCATTTGATTTTACTGACGAATGTTTGCAAGCGTTTCGTGTGTTGAAGGAACAGTTGGTGAAGGCTCCTATCTTGCAGCCACTGGATTGGTCGAAGCCGTTTGAGATTATGTGTGATGCTAGCAGCACGACCATTGGAGCGGTTTTGGGTCAAAGAGTTGATAAGAAGCCGGTGGTGATCTATTATGCAAGTAAAACTTTGTCCGAGGCGCAACTGAATTACACCACAACCGAGAAAGAATTATTAGCGGTGGTGTATGCCTTGGATAAGTTTCGATCCTACATTTGGGGGAGCAAGGTAATTGTGTATTCGGATCATAGCGCGGTCCGATATTTGATGGAAAAGAAGGATGCAAAGCCCCGGTTGATTCGTTGGCTGCTTTTGTTGCAAGAGTTCGATCTAGAGATTCGGGACAAAAAGGGATGTGAAAATGCTGTTGCGGATCATTTGTCCCGAATCCCATTAGAAGGTGTTGATAACCCGAGCGATATTAATGAACGGTTTCCCTATGAGCAATTGTTGGTCGTTTCTACTTTCGTTGCACCTTGGTATGCCCACTACGTGAACTATTTGGCCAAGGGTGCAATTCCAAATCATTGGACGAAGAAGAGAAGACAACAATTTCTAAGTCAAGTAAAACAATACATTTAGGATGAACCGGATTTGTTTAAAATTGGACCCGATCAAGTGATAAGAAGATGTGTTCCCGAGACCGAAGTACTAGAGATTTTGACCCATGCTTATTCATCGGCATGTGGAGGGCACTTTAGCGGGAACAAAACGGGTTATCGGGTGTTGTCATGTGGGTTTTATTGGCCCACAATTTTCAAGGATTCTTGTGAGTTTGCCCGGAATTGCATAAATTGTCAAAAAGTTGGAAGCATATCAAAGCGGGATGAAATGCCTTTACAACCAATCTTGGTGGTGGAGGTATAGTGTGGGGAATAGAGTTCATGGGTCCTTTTCCCAATTCGAACGTGTTCTTTTACATATTGGTTGCGGTTGATTATGTTACGAAGTGGATTGAAGATATAGCCACAAGGACCAATGATCATTCCGTTGTATGCAAGTTTGTGCAATCCAACATCTTCGCTCGATTCGGTGTACCAAGGGTGATAATAAGTGATGGTGGTTCACATTTTAAGAATTTTAATTTTGGGAAATTGCTAAAAAGATACAATGTGAACCACCGAGTTGCTACACTATACCATCCGCAAACAAGTGGACAAGTTGAAGTGTCCAACCGTCAAATTAAAGAGATCCTCATGAAGACGGTACGAACGGATATAAAGGATTGGTCAAGTAAGCTTGATGATGCGTTGTGGGCATATCGGACGGCCTACAAAACTCCAATTGGTACCACCCCTTATCGGATGGTGTATGGAAAGGGATGCCATCTACCAATGGAGTTAGCACATCGAGCGCATTGGGCCATCAAAACTGTTAATGCGGATTATGATGAAGCGGGTCGAGTAAGGAAGTTGCAATTGAGTGAAATTGAGGAGATTAGAGATGAAGCATATGAATGTGCATCCGCATACAAAGACAAACTGAAGAAAGTTCATGATGCAAAGTTAAGAAAGAAGAACTTCGAAGTGGGTCAAAAGGTGTGGTTGTATAATTCAAGGTTGAAAATGTTCGCGGGCAAACTCAAGAGCAAATGGATGGGTCCTTATGTCATCCGACGAGTGGGGAGATTTGGAGATGTTGATATTCAAGATGAGCAAACCAATAAGCAACAAACGGTGAACGGGCATCGGCTCAAACCGTATTTGGAAGGCAACGACATCAACAATCTTGAGCTTGACAAAGTGGGTTACATTGTACGCCCACTGGATGATGTGGAAGCATGAGAGGCCCAGGTTTGATGTTTGTACATATTTAGTTTAGTTTGTTTCGTTTTGAATAAATACCGTTCCGTTTAAAACTTGTGTTCGAAACAAGTGTGGGGAGATTCTTACGAATTGCCCAAACATAGTGTTGAGGACAACACGGGTTTTTAACGGGGGGTAGGGTTTATAATTTTCATGTTTTCAAAAAATATAAAAAACCATAAAAAGTATAAAATGTAGAATAGCAAAAAAAAAAAAAAAAAACATACAAAATTTTGCAAGATAAAGATTTTTGGTCGTCCCCCTATGCCCAGTGCCCGCCGTAAGCTACAGTGGGGGCGTAGCTTACGGCGGCCCTCAAACAAAAAAAGAAGCTTACGGCAGTAGTCTACTATCTTACGGCTACATTTTGTAACCCAGGTCCACCGTAACCTACGGTGAGGACCGTAGGTTACGCCACGCGCTGAATTGATGAGGGTGTCTTGTCGGCGATAAATATACCTATATATAAAAAAACCGAAAACAAATTAATAATAATAATAATAATTCTTTTAATAAAACCTTTAACTTTCCCCATCCACACAAATTTTCCATCGATCCTCATCCACATAATTTCTTCTTCTTCTTCTTCACCTCTCCTTCTCTAAGAACCCTAATACCCACAACTTCAAACCTCCATATCTCTCTCAATTCTAAACCAAATCAAGTGATTTTTGAGTCGATTGTGACTAAAATTTCACGAACATTCTGATTGTGGGTAAGGATTTGGAAGGATACCACATTTGCTGGGCCGAATTTTGAACCCTAGGGCCCAAAATTTGGGGATTTTTTTTTGTAATTTTTGCTTAAGAGCGAAGTGCTTGTTATTCTCATCCTTTACAAGGCCAAGGTATGCAATTTTCTTTCATTCTTTGATGTACATTACGGTTTGTAACTTCCATTCTTGTTTTTGCTTACACACTTGGTTGTAGTAGATAGATGATAGGATTTTGTTGAATTGATGAACATGTGGATATGAATATAAGTGTTGTCTTATTGAAGAATTTTTGGAAAAACTCTTTGTTATGGGGACACCATGCCCAAATTTTATTTGGAAAGATAAAATTTTTGGGGGTTCTTATGTTTATATCTATAGTGCCAAGCAAGTGTGGGGAAGTTTATGAAGTTGAACTAACATGATTTTCATTGTGTTTTGTGAATGTGTGTAGGATATGGTGAGAACAAAGGATAAAGCGGGAGCAAGTTTATCTAGTCAACCTCAAGGGGAAGAACAACCAAAGAGGAAGAGGTTGACACGGGTTGGTGACCCGGACTCGGAGGAGGATGCGCCTCCAAGGGGTCCAAAATCGGATTGGACATCCGGTTCACTACTAGATCAACCCGAGGAATGGAGAGAGGACTTGTTTCATGAGCAAATGAATAAGTTGAAGCAAAGGAGCGAGGAGTTTATTTGTGAGAAGGAGATCCAGGAAGTTGATTTTGGGTCGTTCGGGATAACGAATAAGTTTAAGGCCTTGGGATGGGAAGCGGCTTTAAAGTGTTATGATAATGAAGTGAAGAGGATGTATGATGCTCGAATTCAAGAGTGGATGGCCACAGTTGAATGTCCCCCGTTTAAGGCCCCAAACATGATGAAGCTCATTGGATGGTGTAACGGGGTGAAGGTTGAGATGTCATACGACTCATTACGCCGCATTGCAAAGTTCGACAGTAAATCTTCAAATGAGTATATTTACCCAAGCCTTAAAGATCTTTACCACGAGCCCGACAAACATCCCCAATGGCAACAAATGCTCGATTACCTTTTCCTTCCGGGTACTACACACGGGAAACTGTTTAGAAGAAACTTGAGAATGGAAGCGAAGTTGTTGTTGGTCTTGTGTACACACAATGTCATCCCGCAGTGGGGTGATAAGATGGAGGTTAGATTTCAAGAGGTGCCGATCCTATACATGTTAATGCACGGTTCACCCATGGTTCCCTTCCGATTCTTAGTGTTGAACAACATTTGGCTTAGTCAAAATAGTGGCGAAAGGAAAATTGTACCCCATTGCCGATTGATTACGGCATTGTTGAAGAAATATGGGGCGATTGAAGCCGAGGAAAAAGGCTCGTACAAGAGGTTTAAGCCGTTCGATATAAAGAATTTGGGACAAGGATGGGAATACAAGGAATCAGAAAGGTACCACAAGTTGAAGACCGATGGGAGACGGTGGAGAGTTTTGAAAGTGGATGCGAGGCCATTAAGACTGGGCGAGGCCGATGAGCCCGAAACGACTGATGAGGAGGTTAGTGGTGACAATGATTACCGTGAAGACACTTCATGGTTGATGCTCCGATGGGGGGCGCTGGCCCAGGTGGAGTTCATGGAGCAGGAGTACAGTCGGGGTATGTGGGTAGTGCATTCGACTATGCACAATAGCCCTATGATCCTTATTGGGCTCACACGGGTAATATGGGCCAGATTTTCGAGCAGCAGCTACCGCCCACTTTTGGTGATTGGACTGAACCCAATCAAATGCTCTTCGATCAACAGACTTTTATGGGGGCTAGTATGGAGAGAGCTCTTAAATAGAGCTATGACATAAATGAGCAATGGAATCGAGTTCATATGTATGCCCGCCAAGAAGAGATGAATAATCGCTACCTAGACGACCACCAGAGACGCTTGCATGATCAGTGGCATGCGAGCCAACCACTCGAAGTGGACCCACCAGTTGTGGATTATACTACATTGCCGCCATATGATGGTAGTGTGTCGTATCCCACCCCACCATTGCATCATTCTCAATGGGTGGATCCACACACTATGGGTCATCAGCAGGCGAGTCAAGGGGGTGATAAAGTAGCAGCAGTAGCGGAGCAATTGGGTTTGGAGAGTGGAATGACATGATGACCTCCATTTTCGGGCCTCCACAGCCAAAGTACTACTAACCAGGTCGTATCTCGCTCCTTTGTATATTTGTGTATATCTTCATGTCGTATGTTTATGGTTGGGAGGTCGGGTGGTGTTTAGATGTTGATGTGATTTATGGGATGTGCTTGTGGTGGTGTGTTTTAATTCTCACAAAAAAATAAAAAATACAAAAAGAAATTTGGGATTTGAGAGTATTAGCAAAAGCTAATGTTTTTGGTTAAAAGCGATCTTTCCCACAAAACCATACATTGGGACAATGTATCCCAAGTGTGGGGATGGGGGGAAATTTTTGAGAATTTTAAAAAAATTATGAAATCAAGCGAAAATTGTCGAAATTTGAACACTTGATATTGGTCCACTTGACACACCGACACCCCTTTCTAGTCATTTCTTGGTGAGAATTTGAGCCACATATGATTATTATAGATGCTTTTCTTGTTTTGAGTGGCGGTGTGTGTTTTGTGTTTATAGAAATTGTGTACGAATTCTTGTTGAATCTTAGAGTTAGCATACTTGTGAAAATGATAGGGGACTTTTAGGTAGCCTCGTCTAGATGTGTGAGAGTGTGGGATTGGTGGGTTGGACCTCATACTTTACATATATGAGCTTGGTATAGTGAGGGGAGGGGGTTTGGTCTTTAGAAAGCCATGTTTGAGCCTTATACCATTCGGTTGTGACCCAAACCTACTTCCTACAAAACTTTACCTATTGAAACGACCCTGTTTAGGAGTTTAGTTTGTGATGGTTGATGTTCTTGTATATATTGTTGAGTTTTATGTGTCATGAAAAAAAAAAGAAAAGAAAAAAAAAAGAAAAATATGAGAAAAATACAAAAAGAAGAATTGAGTTGTGATAGTAGTTGAGAAGTTTTGTATATAGTCGATGTTTGCGTTGTTTAGTAGTAGAAATAAAAACCGGGTCAAATCAATTAGCTACTTTCATATATATATATTCCACCATTTTCCTACCTTTACACATAGCCCCGTTACAACCCGAATGTCCTTTTGATTCATAAGCATGCTAGGTATTTGATAGGAGGAGACTTGATTTTTATACAAGCTTATTGTCGCACAACACACACACGCGTTGAGTGGTTTAGCATTATGTGCTAATATTTCTTGTCACCGAGAGTTAGTGCGAGGGGTGTGTCTTGTGGTATGATAAAAGGTTAGTAACAGGAAGGTATATTTTAGCTTGGTTTGCATGATTGATCGCTTGTGGTTATGAAATAGTTTTTGAACGGGTTGCTTGGGACAAGCAACGGGTAAGTGTGGGGATGTGACGGGTGGTCCGTAGGATAACCCTTAAAAGGTTTAATATGTGACAACCCGTGATTTACGGCTCCTAATTACGTGATTAACAGGCGATTAATGCGACAATAAATAGTGTTTACAGCACGGATTAACTTAATTAGGCCTTTGGAGTGCCTGGGAACGTTTATCCGACTTTACAATGCGCGAACGGTGGTTTACAGAGAAACCTGTGAAACGTTAAACGGCAACGGATTGAAACCGAACAGGATACTGACAACGCCGACAAATATTAAATTTTTACGATATATATTAGCTTCGTAATAAAATTTTTGTGACTACAGTTGAAACCGGATAGAAAAAACGGATTAAAGACGGCAACGATACAATTTTTCGCGATTATTACCGTAATCGGCAAACGGGCATGCAAACAACGACTACCGATCGTATTTTTGTGTATTTTAATTTTTGACGTTAAACGGAGTTATGGTTTTGACAACGGGTCTCGTAGGAATTACGGGCCGCTTACGCACAAGATGGGCTTGTGGGCCCTAGGCCCAAGCCTAAACCTATACATAATATTTTAGATCTCTACTACAAGATCTTTTCTTGTAGATCTTTCCAAAAATCCCTTCATGATCTA
Organism: Helianthus tuberosus; assembly: GCA_030545235.1. Taxonomy (NCBI): domain Eukaryota; kingdom Viridiplantae; phylum Streptophyta; class Magnoliopsida; order Asterales; family Asteraceae; genus Helianthus; species Helianthus tuberosus. The sequence goes on along the minus strand of CM060387.1, from coordinate 113,506,320 downwards.
AACAAAATCTCTTTAGATTAGAAAATCTTACAAAATATTTCCATCAGATCTCTAAAGATCTCTTGAGATCTCTACATAGCCTCTATTAATACATGTATCCTCTCCACAACACACAAACAAATCATCAGATCATGAACCCTCTCATTCATCTTCTCACACATCAGCTACCTCACTTCCCCTCTCCCTCTCGACCTGCTGGAGCCGACACCCCCCCACCTTCACCGATAACATCACAGCCCTCCTCTTTCGAACATCAGAAACGACCACCACCACCACCACAGTTCGGTGGTGGTGCGGCGGCTACAATCAGGGAGGAGAGAGAGAGACTCGGGAGGAGAGAGAAAGACGAGACGGAGAGAGAGAGAGAGAGGCTGAGAAGAGAGAGAGAGAGAGGCTGAGAAGAGAGAGAGATGAGGCGGAGAAGGAACAGCGTCGCCGCTCACGGCGACGGAGGCGGACGGCGACAGCCGGTAGTGACAGCGGCGGTGGAGCTTTGGCTCCGACAAAATTTCCGGTAAACCCCCTGCCCATTTTCTTTTCTGTGAAAATCGATGATGATGACGATGATGTTGCTGCTGTTGTTAATGATGGTGATTTGGTTCAAGTGTTTCAGTCGAAGCCGGTGTTTGTTTCGGGTTCGAGTTTTGGTTCTGATTCGGTGTTCGGGTTAGTGTTCGGCTCAACTCGGTCAACCGAGTCAACTCAGTCAACAGATGGGTTCGTGTCAACAACGAGTCAACAGAGGTGTTCGAGACAGATTCGGGTTCGGTTCGGTCAGGCGGCTCGGGCAGACGGTTCGGTTAACTCAGTAAGCGAGTCGACCCGGGACAGACGAGTCCACTCGGTTTGGTTTGGGTCAGTCGGTTCGGGTCAGATTAGGAAGCGGTTCGGTCGACTCGGTCAGACTCGGTCAAACTCAGTCAACTCAGCGAGTTGACTCGGTCAGCCCAGCTTTTCAACACAAGGATTTGGTAAAAATTAAAGTCGCGATTTATATTTACATTGTTTTTATTTCGTGAAAACGAGCTCGAACCGAACGATTTAAGTATAGCTTACATTGAGATATATTTGACAAATACATATCTTATGATTGCATATTGATTGAATTTTTGAAAAAGAACGACAACTTGCGTTGTCAGGGGCGTCCAAAAACAGAGGAAACTCTGCCCGTTTTTCGAGAAAATCCATAAAATAAAACGAGTCGGAAATCTATTTACAACAAATAAATATAATTATTATATTTATTATAAACTTCGGAATTCCGACAACTCCTTTATAGAGTCAATATAATTATTTATATTGTTTCAAACGCCGAACACACATTCGTTTATAAAAATAAATATAGTTGTATATTTATTTTCAAGCACGACAATCCGACGATTCTTTCATGAATATAACTCTTTTAGATTTATTTCGAACGCCTAAACGGCATATACGTATATTTTTGGCAAATATACACAAGACGAGATATATATAATACAAGTTATTATATATTACTTTCATACGAAACGCGATATATGATACGAGTTTGTTATATGATATTTCCATAGAAATATTCTTTTATACACGTATGACTACTCGAGACGGCTAACACACCTACAACGATATATTTATATATTTTTATATAAATATTTATTCATTTTAAGTCTCTCGGAAACTAAGTCTTTATCAAGACTTATTAAACTGCTACTGACATTAAACGAGACTTAACACATATAACTTAATCTTTTCCATTAAGTTAACAACTTACCGTTGAATCGTTCGATTAACGATTCGGTAGAGCTCGGTGACACGTAGACTAGTTACCGCTTTTATTTAGAAACTTATTAGATATTCCGTGTTAGGAATATTGTAGAATGCACGCTAGCGAGTCTCACTTTGGAAACGACATCACGGAGTCGTAATTAGCTAGCTTTGCACATGGAAATTCAGGTGAGTTCATAACCCCCACTTTTTACTGTTTTACATTTTTGTAAATGTTTTCGGGGTGGAAAGACATGCACGTTTTGCAAAAACATACAAAGTTTTGAACAAACGCAAAACTCGTATGTCTAAATCATATTACGAAGGGATTTCGAGGAACACAAATGATTTACGAAAGGTTTATACTAAACATACCGGTTTTCAAACAAACGTATCTTTCGGAATATGCATACCCACGAATTCTAGTTTTCTAAACTACGGGTAAATACAAGAAGCACTCTTGGTGAGAACGAGTACCAAGTATGATGCAAATGCTTATTTTTGAAATGTGAATGATTTTCGGTCAGGGTGACCAGGGATTTTCGGTCAGGGTGACCAGGGATTGGGTCGGGGAGACCAGGGATTTTTATACATGGTATGATTAGCGTAAGGAGGGTTTACTACTTAGATCATGTGAGTGGGTAGACGCAACTTGGGATCATTAATCCTCATTGTAGGACCGAGGGACAGGAGCGGTAGATCTATCTGGGTGTAGCGAGCCCAGCCCCCAGGCCAAACAGAACGGACCTCGGGGTGACTTTGTGCCCGACGCATAAATTTGCTAGGTTTGAGTCTTCCTACTTGCACTTCACACATATCAATGGCCTTGCAAACCATTGGTGATCTCTTTTTCCTTATTTGCTACATACCAGGGACATATATTCTTACGAAACTACTTGTTCATACAAATTAAATACCATGTTTTATACAAAATTTAAAGCACAGGATTATGCGGGTATGGAGTCAAAGTCAGGGTGGGCATTGACGGTTATGCGAACATTACAAATACATGGTTTTTATGAACATACTGTGTTACAAACACAACGTTTCCATATAACTAGGCAAGAAAATGATTTTTAAATTCATTTTCTCAATACTATTTCAAAAACCGGTTACTCCAAAGATTTATTTCAAATCTTTCACAACTCAAAAGATTTATTTCAAATCTTTTACAAACAAACTATGAACTCGCTCAACTTTATGTTGATTTTTCGCATGTTTCTTTCTCAGGTTACTTTTCTAAGACAAGGCACGGTTGGAATAGGAGAACCATTGGAGACTCGAGTACTTAGTGGGCGTTCAATTTCTAGAAAGTCTTTGCTTATTTTGCTTCCGATGTGCAATGACGATACCAGTCCAGTCACGCCAACGCTCTGATATTTCGGGGTGTGACATAATATTATGCACATTCCATGTTTATTACGGTTTTTTTTTTTTGGTAAAGAGTTACCCCGGTGATTCTATATATTCACAATCAAAACAAAACAAGAAGTGCAGAGTGTCTACACTTGTTCAATCCTGGGACATGCCCCAAGAAAGTAAGAACCATAAAAACCAGAATAACAACTGAAACATCAGCAAAAAAACAAACTAGACTATAATCTAGACGACTAAAAAACATCACTAATCACTCGCCATCGCCCTGAATGTCAGCATCCAATATCTCCCATTCACCTAGCAGTCTTCGGACTCTATCAGTCTGCTTCATCTTCACTCCCATGAGCTTGTATCGAACTGTCTTGATTATCAACTCATAAATCAGCTCCAGAGGTCTCATTTGGTTCTTGAACAGCCTAGTATTACGTTCCTGCCAAACGAAATAAGCAGTAGCCGCCACCAAAATCCTGCTAACATAATCAGCCGCTAACTTAGATCTACATCTGAGCAGTAACCAGTCTACAATATCGTCCCACTTCGAGTCTACATTATCCATACCCACCTTCGTCCGAACCATAACCCATACCTGAGCCGAGAACTTGCATTCAAAGAACAAATGGTCATGCGAGTCATGATTCTCATAGCATAATAAACAGCACATTGTATTCATATTTTTCCGCCTCGAGAAATCCCATTGAAGAATAATGTCTTGTGTAAGTAATTTCTTTCTCATAATCAGCCATAACAAGAAAGAGTGTCTCGGAACACATTGGTTAAACCAGACAATTTTACTCCACTCGACCTCTTGCTCTCTATGCCGAATAGAATCCCAAATATAAGACGACGAGACCTTATTCACATCATCACCCACCCGCCAAAGAACATAATCACGTTTATTAGGAATCGGATGGACTTGATCCAGATGTATCAGGACCGGAAACAAGTCTCTCCAAGCCGTGGGCCATTGCCAACCCCCCTCTAAATGAATATCAGCAACTGTGTCGTCCAATCTAAAACCTGCGTTCGTAATAGTTCGAGGAGACAAAAAATTACCTAGCGGCCCTAAGGCACACCACGTATCATACCAAGCTGACGTCGACCTCCCGTCCCCAAGAGCCGTCCATATATGATTCCTGATAGTCGGTCGTAATTGAAGTAACTTCCGCCAACTCCAACAACAATTTGTAGGAACCCTAACCATCCAAAAACTTTTACCTTTTAATTTGTATCCATGCACCCATTCAACCCAAAGATATTTTCGTTTAGTGATGACACTCCAAATATGATTCGCCATGAGCGCCTTATTAACATCTCCTATACGTCTAATTCCCGAGCCCCCTTCATACTTCGGGGTGCAAACAGAAATCCAAGAAACCTTTGCCCTTCCTCTTTGAAAGGAGCTATATTGATTCCACAAAAAAATTTCTCATTCTGGCTTCTAAATCATGTGTCACCCGAGACGGTAATATAAAAACGGAGGACCAGTAAATATGCAAAGAAGAGAGGACCGCCACGATCAGCTGTAATCGGCCAGCAAAAGAAAGCAACTTGTTTCTCCAGTTCGAGATACGTTTCTCTAGCTTTTCCACCAAAACACTACAATCCTTATAAAGAAGTCTTGTGGAGATAAGTGGAACCCCCAAATATTTAACCGGAAGGGAGCCCTCCTCAAAAGGCATAACATTAAGAATAGCATTCTTCACATGTTGATGAACATTACAAAAGAAAACTGTGCTCTTCTGAACGCTAGGAACCAAACCAGACATATTAGAAAACTTTGAAAGGGACAACATAATGCATTTAGCGGAACTAAAATCCCCTCTAGCAAATAAGACAAGGTCATCCGCAAAACAAAGGTTAACAATCTGCTGCTTCTCACACCTGTTGTGATACCTAAACGAGGAATCCATCTTGGTCTCATATTGTAAAATACCTGTCAGAATCTCCATCACAAGCGTAAAAAGATAGGGGGATATTGGATCCCCTTGTCTTAACCCTCGTTTCCCTCGAAAATAGCCATTACTATTACCATTAATACAAACATAATACGTTGGTGTTGAAACACAAAGCATAATTTTTTTTTTGGGTAAAGGGTTACCCCGGTAATTTTATATATTCACAACCAAATAAAACAAGTAGTAAGGATAATCCTTACTAGTTCAATCATGGGACATACCCCCATGAAAGTAAATCAAGGAAAAACAACAAAGAAGTAAACCAAAACAACCTCTAGACAAACTATCTAGGCTACAAGTACACCCCAATTATCCGACATCATCCATTATCCATGATCCGTAAGTAAATCAGCTCCATGAATGTCCCACTTCTCGAGTAATTCCCGAACTCTAGATGTGTTCTTGAATCTGAGCCCCATCAATTTGTACCTAACACTCTCCAACACCACTTGACATAAAATATCCGGTGGTCTTGCATGGTTCTTGAAGAGCCGATTATTCCTTTCCTGCCAGATATTGTATGCCAAAGCAGCAACTAACAATCTACAAATTATATTCTTTGCTGATTTTGACCGCGAATGAAGACGAAGCCGTTCAATAATATCATTCCACTTTGGATCTACGTTAACCATACCTGCTTTTGACCGAACCATATCCCATATTTGTGCCGAAAACTTGCACTCAAAAAATAAATGATCATGCGAATCCACATTTTCATAACACAACAGGCAACACATCAAGTTCATGCTACTACACCGTGTATGATTCCATATCAGAATTTTGTCTTGAGTTAGTAACTTATGTCGCATAATAAGCCACATCAAAAATGCATGACGAGGGATACATTGAGAAAACCAAACAATTGTAGCCCAATCCACCTCTTGGTCTCTTGTACGAATAGAATCCCAAACACCAGAAGAAGAGTGCTCGGTCACATTATCCCCATCTTTCCAAAGAAGACAATCTGGAGCATTTAAATTCCGTTGCATGTGATCGATTTGAATAAGAACTGGAAACATATCTCTCCAAGCCGCAGGCCAAAGCCAACAACCATTAGAAGAAACATCCGCAACTGTAGCCTTAAGAGAAAAACCTTCACGAGTAATGGTTCTCGGAGACAAGAAGGTACATAACGGCCCAATATTACTCCATGTGTCAAACCATGCTGAAGTATTTCATCCATCACCAAGCCGAGTCCAAACATATTGACGAATCACGGGTCGAATTTGAACTATCTTCCTCCAGCTCCAGCAACAAGTAATCGGAATTTTGTGATCCCAAAAACTCCGACCTTTTAATCGATAAGAGTGAATCCAAGCAACCCATAAAGATTGACGATTACTTAGAATACTCCAAATATGCGAAACCATAAGAGCTTTATTAAAATCTGCTATCCGACGAATGCCTAAGCCCCCTTCCACCTTCGGCACACAAATAGATTTCCAAGACACTTTCGCCCTACCACGCTTTGAAGAAGATTGAGCCCACAAGAAATTCCGCATTTTGGCTTCTAATTCCTTAACCAGTCTAGATGGTAAAATAAATACCGAAGACCAATACACATGTAAAGCTGATAGAACGGATATTATTAGCTGAAGTCTACCAGCAAAAGACAACATTTTATTTTTCCAGTTATCAATCCGCTGATCAAGACGTTCCACAAGAATACTACAATCTTTATACAAAAGCCGAGACGAGATCAGAGGAACCCCCAAATATCTGACATGCAAATTACCCTCAACAAACGGCATAATGTTCAAGATTTCTCTTTTCACATGATTCGGGACATTACAGAAAAACCCTGTACTCTTCTGAACACTAGGAACCAAACCCGACATTCGAGTAAAATTTGTAAGTGAAAGCATAACACACCTAACCGATGCCACATCACCCCTAGCAAAAAGGAATAAGTCATCCGCAAAGCACAGATTAACTATCTTCTGCTTCTCACATTTATTATGGAATCGAAAAGAAGAATCAATTCTAGTGGCATGGTTCAAAATGCAAGTCAAGACTTCCATTACTAGAGTAAAAAGATACGGAGATAGAGTATCACCCTGTCTTAGACCCCTTTTTCCTTTAAAAAAACCATGAATATTCCCATTTACACATACCGAATAAGAAGCGGTAGTCACACATAACATGATCCATTCGACCATGGTACCATTAAAACCAAATCCCAGCAAGACAGCTTTAAGAAAGCTCCACTCAACCGTGTCATAAGCTTTTTGGATATCAACCTTGAAAGCACATCTCGGAGGACCAAAATCACGGTGGTAGTTATGCATTAATTCCTGAGTAAGAAGAATATTATCAGAAATTTTCCGACCAGGAACAAACGCTGATTGATTAATGCTTACAATCTCATTCAAAAAACCCTTTAACCGCTCCGCCAACACCTTACTGATACATTTAAAAATAACATTACAGCACGATATAGGCCGATAATCAGTAATATAAGTAGGAGATGAGACCTTTGGCACCAGAACTACTAAGGTGTGATTGAGTTGCTTAAGAAGGTTTCCCGTGTTAAAGAAATCAAGAATAGCCATCGACACATCACTCCCCACAATTTGCCAAGTACTTTTAAAAAACGCAGCCGTATACCCATCCGGACCTGGAGCTTTATCATTCCCAATTGAAAACATAGCTGATTTAACTTCCTCCAAAGTAACCGGCCGCACCATATGATTAGCACTCTCAGGTTTCAGCTTATAACAAAAGAGATCAGGAGAAGGGACCGAAGAAAGTTGACCTTCACAACCTAAAAATTGCTCATAATGATTGACAAAAGCATCCGCTACCTTATCACCCTCAAACATGTTCCCACTAGAATCGGAAATGGCCTCAATACGATTGATGTGGTTCTTACATTTTAACGACATGTGAAAATATGCCGTATTTGCATCACCAGCACGCAACCACTCAACTTTAGACTTCTGCTTTAAAAATCTTTCCTCATCAAGCGACGCCTCCTGAAAATTATGAAGCACCGTCGCCTCTTGATATCTTAAAAGATCATTCATCAGGTCCCTATCTATGTCTCGCTGGATAGCCTCAAGCTTACCTCTTAAATTAATAACCTTTTTCATGTAAGTTCCCTTGTTGAAATAAAAAACCTCGAAGAGAAGACTTCATAATAGTTAATTTCTTCACAAGACGGAACTGGTGAACTCCATTGACATTAACATCCCACTTTGAACTAACAAGCTCCATAAAACCAGGTTTATGCACTAAAAAGTTTGCGAACTTGAAAGGTCTCGGTTTAGACTTTTCAGCCGAAAACAATTTCAACACACATGGACAATGGTCCGAAACTCCATAAGGTCTAAACATAGCTACCGACTGAGGAAACGAGCTAACAAACGTAGCATTACCCATAACTCTATCAATTTTCTTTAATAACCCGACACCCTTTTTTGGTTTTTGGCTCCAAGTGTAGTGAAAACCTGTTCGATTAATATCAAAAACCTCAATCTCCTCAACACAATCTTTAAATTCACGCATACCAGGAGAAATAGAGGAACTACCAATCGATCTATCTTCAAGATTAAGAGCAGAGTTGAAATCTCCCATAATAACCCAAGGTTTATCATGAACGAGGCCTTTATGCATACGTAGATTCTTCCAGAGTTCCCTCCGATCAACATAGTAATTCGCTGCATAGACAAAATAACAAAAGAACATACTCTTATTATCTTTACAAATAAGCTGGACATGTAATATTTGATCCGTCTGAGCAATAACCATAACATCCACCTCCACAGGATTCCATCCCAAGATTATGCGAGCACCCTTATTGCAACAACTCTCATTAGACGTCCAATCCCATCTTCTAAACACAACATTACAAACTTTCTGAAGATTATCCATATCCACATGAGACTCCAAGATTGCACACAAACTGAGCTTATTATTTTTAACAACCTGGCGAACCTCGTTTTGTTTAAGAGGCCGGTTCAAACCCCTAATATTCCAAACAGCCATACTAATCATTTAAACATCTTTGGAGAAGGAGTGCTTGCCCCTTTTTTATGAACATCATGACCCGGATCTACTTTAAGAAATTCATTATATATTTCCTCCACCTCGTCATCATCCGAGTTCTCATTCTCACCTTCCAAATTCCGACCAGATTTACTAGATTCTCCGACATCATCTCTTAAAGCATCAAAAGGATTTTTCGAAACCAGAGAAATCGGTCTATTAGTTTTTTCGATACCTCCTTCCGTTTTGTTGCCTATAGGCCTATACTCAAACTTTTGTTTCTGCTTATTTACTGGAAAGCCCGATCTTTTTGCAGTCTTTTTTCCATCCACAATCGTAAACCCATCCTCATCAACCTTAGTCTTTCCCTATCCACGGTTATTAGCAGCCTCCTTTTGTTTTTTCCCATAATACCCCATGTTTCCCTGCTTCTGATTAGTCTTTATTTGTTTCGGACACCCTTCATCCGAGTGCCCAAACACACAACAGTGCCCACACCTCTGCGGACTCCACTCATACTCGACAAACAACTTTTCTTTAACGAACCCATCCCCATCGATCTCTGGAACAGCAACAACTAACTCATCTTTAAATTCGTTATCAGCAGAGATTTCAATGAGTGCCCGAGCATAACTACTCCTCCCCCAAGTATCCATACACATAGTTGTAGTAAATGAATCCAGCATTTTCGGTTCTCCAATCGCCGTCGCTATAAGACTTAAGCCATCTTCCGTATAAGCAGCAATTGGGACGTCATGTATTTTTACCCAGAGTTGTAACTTTTTTACCTCCTTTTTCTCAAGCCTAGTAGAAGCCGACCAGATGTTTAAAAATAAAGGTTGAGACCGAATAATCCATGGCCCAGCATTCATAGCATTCATCATACCAGACTTATCCGCAAACTTGAAAAAGAAGAATCCATTAGCATTCATCATGGATTTCTGGAGACCGAACTTCTTCCAATTGTTACGAACAAAATACTCAACTACCGGATAGGCCACATGATCACCCAAAAAATATCCATATAACGTATTTGCCAGCTTATCCTGAACCGCCCTAACCGAATCCCGGGTTAAAACCACATCACAGCCATCTTGTTTCTCTACACTAGCAAGATTCCGAAAGTTTACCTTTTTAGAATTATGATTCAGAACTGATTCAGCATAGGATAAAGGTTTCGGACTCCCCATATTAACCTGATTATCTTCCATCACACCTCCATCTGATTTAACCTGACTCATCTCCTCCTCGGCAACCTGACCACCACGTTGCTCATACTGCAGATCCACCGGAAGTGTAATCTTTTCCAGTTCGTCAATAACATTAATCAATTTCGGTTCAGATTGAGCCACCTGAGCCTGATTCGATTGAACAACACCCCTTCGCGGAGCTAGAGTGTTACCCTCTATGTTAACAATCCGACTCGCTAATCCCTGATAAGAAGAAACAGATTTCCGATGCAGATCCGGCAAGACTCCCAAAGGTTTTTTACGATCATCCATTCTATAAATTGCAACTCTCTCCGTGAACAAGAAACCAGACAACCATGCAAAGAAGAAACCAAGAAAACCAGAAAACCAGAAGATGCTACGTACAAGAACAAAAACAAAACCCTAACTCTAGCGCTTTACCCCATGCCTCTATCAAATCAGAATAGGGATTAAGGTAAATCAAGGTCCAAGATAACCGATAAACCCTAAACACTATACCAATTGATTCGAACCATAAAGTAAAAGAAGGCGACAAAGAAAACTGAAAAAACCCTAGATAAACCTCAATCCTTTGGCTAACAAGTTCGAATCAGATATGTTGATAAAATCAACAATCCGATGATCAGACTGTTATACCAAAATCAAGAAGAAAATCGAAGGTTGCAGGAAGAGATAATCGCCATGCTAGAGAGAGAGAATTAGGGTTTTCTAACACAAAGCATAATCCAATCCACCATTTTGATATCAAAACCAAAGCCAATCAGAACACTTCTTAGGAATCTCCAATCCACAGTGTCATAAGCTTTCTGAATATCAACTTTAAACGCACACCTAGGGGGGCCAAAATTCCTGTGATAGTTGTGCATGAGTTTTTTTTTTTTTTTGGGTAAAGGGTTTTACCCCGGTGATTTTATAAATAGACCAAGAAAAACAAGTGAAGTAGAAAAACCTACCCCAGTTCTCTTATGAGACATGCCAACATAAGAGTAAATACAAGCACAAAGCAAACCACCTAGCAACTAGGACAAAACAATACATCTTAGTTATCTATATATGCTTCCAACGGGTACAACTTCCAATCTTCCAGGATACTTCTAACATTCGGCTTATCCTAGTATTTGAAAGTTTGAAGCTTCATCCTTACCGTGCTCATAATGACGTTTGTAATTTGTTCCGGTGGTCGAAGCTGATTATTAAAGAATCTGGAGTTTCTCTCTTGCCAAATAAAGTATGTTGTCGCCTTAATAGTAAGTTTAGCAACTACTATTAAAGTATGTTGCCAAATAAGCTGATTATTAAAGTATGTTGCAACTCATTATTTCGGTTTTGTCCTCTCTGCATGTTTACTGGTCCTCTGTGTTTATTCTTCCAGCTCGGGTGATTCTTAAGTTGGAATCGTTGATGCGAAATTTTTTATGGTCTCAAGATAGTGCTTTTCAGAAGGGGCGGGCAAAAGTGTCTTGGAAAAAGGTTTGTGTTCCTAAGTATGAGGGTGGGTTAGGTATTCGCAGAATTGGTGATGTTAATAAAGCGCTTATGACTTCACATATCTGGAGTATTCTTTCTAGGCGTAGCTCTTTGTGGGTTGAATGGGTTCATTCTTACAGGTTGAAAGGTAAAAGTTTTTGGGCTTGTAATGTGCCTTCTACTTGTTGCTGGTCGTGGAGAAAGATTCTTCAGATTAGGCAGGATGTGAGGAGTTTCGTTTGGTCTGATGTGGGTAACGGTTCGAAGACTTCAGCTTGGTTCGATACGTGGTGTGACTTAGGGCCGCTGATTCAGTTCATCTCGCCTAGAGTTATTGCAAACGCAGGTTACAATATGGAGTCTAAATTTTCTGACATTTATTCCAATCTTACTTGGACTTGGCCAGCCGCGTGGAAAGATACTTTTCCGGTTCTTATCCAACTTGATCAGTTGAATTTTGATCCGAATAAGGAAGACAATATGTTATGGCGCAAAGGGGACCAGTTCTATGAGTTCTCCTCGGCTCGTGCTTGGGATTCAGTTAGGCACCGTGAGTTGGAGGTGGAGTGGTGTCCTATTGTTTGGTTCGCTCAGTGTATCCCTCGGCATGCTTTTTTAATGTGGCTAATCATGAGACGCAAGTTGCTTACTCAGGATAAAATTTTGGATTGGGGTTTCTCGCGTAGAAAGAGCATGAATATGATGTGCTGTCTGCTTTGTTATGCCAATTATGATTCTCATAATCACCTGTTTTTCGAGTGTAAATTCTCTACTCAAGTTTGGCATATGGTGAGGAATAAAGTGGGAATGGATTCGGTTCAAGCGAAATGGGAGGATATTGTTGATTGGCTTCTAGTGCGGTCCAAGTCCAAATCTGTAGTTAACTATGTTGCTCGATTATTAGTGGCGGCCAGTGCTTATCTGATTTGGCAAGAACGTAATGCGAGATTATTCAAGAACCAATTGAGGCCTCCTGAGACTATTAGTGAAAGTATTATCCAACAGGTCCGATACAAATTAATGGGTGCGAAGCTCAAGGATTGTGATAATGTGAGAAGGCTTTTGGGTGACTGGGAGGTTTATGGAGCTGAGCTCAAAGATGGCGATGGCTAATTGAGTAGTTTTGTTTGTTTGGTTTTCTTTTCCTAGAGTGTTAGTCTAGTCGGTTTGGTGCTTGGTAGTAGTGTTCCTTGTTTTTTCATTGTTTTTACTTTCATGGGGCATGTCCTGTGATTGAACTAGTGTAGACTCTCTACACTACTTGTTTTGTTTTGGTTGTGAATATATAGAATCACCGGGGTAACCCTTTACCCAAAAAAAAGTTTAGCAACTACCGAATTCAGCGATTTTGAGGTAGCTCGCGGTATTAACCAGCTCATTATATCTTCCCATTTGCCTTGTACATTTTTAATACATGTTGTCTCCTTTATGGCATCCCAAACCTGCGTAGAGTATGCACATTCAAAAAACAAGTGTTCATGCGAATCCATCCCCTTCTGGCACAACAAACAACACATCATATTCATTGAACCAGAAGTACTACAGTTCCATCTTCTGATTCTGTCTTGCGTCCAAAGTTTCCTTCGAAAGATCAACCAACAATGAAAGGAGTGTCTAGGAATGTTACATCCGGACCAGACCACTTTCGACCAATCAGCATCAACTCCCCGAGAACGAGTAGTCTCCCACACTACCTTAGAAGTGCACGGCAATAACTTTCCTTCATAGTTTTTTTTTTGGGTAAAGGGTTACCCCGGTGATTTTATATATTCACAAACAAAAAGCACAAGTAGTGTAGGAAGTCTACACTAGTTCAATCATGGGACATGCCCCATGAAAGTAAAACAACTGGAAAAAACACATAAACACACTACCAAACGGTAAAACAACTAGCCTAGGCACTAGAAACAAAAACCAACACTCCTTCATAGTTTCTCCATAGGGTAACGTCCTGTTTGTTCGGGATCAAATTGAGCGTATTAAGATTGAATAGAACCGGAAACAAATCTCGCCAGGCATCTGGCCATTGCCAAGCCCCTTCTCTAAAAATATCAGCCACTTTGGAATAAATTGAGAATCCATGTTGCGACATAATCCTCGGGGATACATATTGACTCAACGGACATTCATTACACCAAGTATCATGCTAAACGGATGTATGAACGCCATTCCCAATCCATTTCCAAAAGAACTGACGAACTGAGTTCCTATATGACAACAATTTCCTCCATCCCCAAGTAGAATTCTGCGGCACTTTAACCTCCCAAAAGCTTCTACCCTTGAGCCTATGCTCATGAATCCAATCAACCCAAAGAGATTTCCTACCCGAGACGATGCTGTTAATATGAAAAACCATTAGCGATTTATTTACCTCGGAGACTTTTCTAATACCCAAACCACCTTCCGATTTTGGAATGCAAACATCTTTCCATGCAACCTTCGCTTTACCCGATGCTAAGGAACCTTGAGACCACAAAAAACCTTTCATGATCCTCTCGATTTCCTTGATGATGCTGGAAGGAAGACCGAAGACAGCAGCCCAATACGTATACATTGAAGCTATTACAGAATTAATCAGTTGTAATCTCCCTGCAAAAGAGAGGAATTTCGTTTTCCAATCCGTAAGCCTCTTGGTAATTCTCTCGACCAAAATCTTACAATCCCCTTTGAGCAATCTAGAGGCAATAAGAGGAATGCCTAGATACTTTATAGGCAAAGTACCTTCAGAAAACGGCACAATGGATAAACTCAACTCCCGAACTCGCGGAAGGAACATTACCGAAAAAAATTGTGCTTTTGCTCAAGCTAGGAACTAAACCCGACATATCTTTAAACTTATTCAGAGCATCCATAATCAGTTTTGCTGAATTCGAATCTCCCCTAGCAAATAAAAACAGATCATCCGCAAAACATAAATTAACAATCTTTTGCTTCTTGCAATTATTATGAAAACGAAAGACCGCACTGTTGTTGACGGCTTGTTGGAGAATAGAAGTTAACACTTCCATAACAAGGGTGAATAGATACGGGGAGATGGGATCGCCCTGTCTCAAGCCCTGCTGGCCTTTAAAATACCCATGAATATCTCCATTTATACTTATCGAGTACGATGCAGATGTCACACATGTCATAACCCATTCAACCAGCTTATAGTGAAACCCAAACCCCATGAGAGTCGCACGGAGAAAGTCCCAATCAACCGTGTCATACGCTTCCTGGATGTCAACTTTGAAGGCACACCTAGGAGGCCCTGTATTCCTATGATAGTTATGAAGCAATTCCTGAGTTAACAGGATATTATCCGAAATTCTACGACCAGGAACAAAAGTCGATTGGTTAGAGCTCACAACATCATTAATCCCCTCAAGAATCCTATTAGTAAGGATCTTACTAATTGTCACACCACCAAAATCCACATGCGGAGTACTACCGCTTGGAGGCGTGACTGACCAGGATCCAGCCACCAATTATACTGAGCATTGGATAATAGTAAGAATGATCACCAACCATAATGGTTAGTAAACACCATAGTTTAAAGTTCGAATGTTTAGGTTCAAATAACAGTTAAGTAAGTAGCGGAAGCATAGGAAAAATAGTTTAAACAAAGTTCATAGTTCAAATAAATTAGAACCCAACACGCGGGTTTAGGCGACCACTACACTTCCCAAGCTGCAAGCTCCTGAGTCACTGGGTACCTGCAAAGCATGCAGTAGGGTATCAACAAAAATTGTTGGCGAGTCCACGAGTTGTCCAGTTTTAATTACCAAAAACTTGTTTCAACAGTTAATTTATCCGTTTATACATGCGATGGGGAGCTACCCCACAAGTAAGCGACTAAACTGTTTTTACAATACCGAATACTATTCATCCGTACGTTTCCGTAGAGTGCCCCGTTTGTCAATGTTCTATCATCATTGACGGTTGCCAGAGTACATTAGTTCACGCCCGATCCCATACGCGGACACGGTGTGAGGTTGGTGAGACCT
This sequence comes from Helianthus tuberosus, assembly GCA_030545235.1. NCBI lineage: Eukaryota > Viridiplantae > Streptophyta > Magnoliopsida > Asterales > Asteraceae > Helianthus > Helianthus tuberosus. The sequence continues at coordinate 113,490,594 of CM060387.1, read as the reverse complement.
AAATAGCGCTATCAACTAATAACCCGTTCGCCTGACCCCGGCGACTAATCGGTATTAAGAAGACTTGAGCGATAGAGTTTTGTTTAGTGTTGCTTGTTGCATCCAGTATAAACAGTAATTAACTAAAAGTCCCGTTTAAGGGGAGAGAAGTAGGTTTGTATCCCTTACGAGGGGATAGCGTTGCTTAAGTTTCCGTTTCCCAACCACCGGGAACGCATGCTTTATTAGTTGTGAACTCACCTTGGGTTGCTCGGTAGATTATTTACTTGGTCAATCACGTTGGTCACCACGTCCTAGCATGGTCACCAATACAGGTCAAGTTGGGGTACAAGTATTCACGTATAATCTACACATAACTAACACATAGCATACACAACACATGATCATCCAGCAAGTTATCGGGCCTATTCTGATACGTAGTAGTGAAACAGTGAACATCAACAACTATCATACAAATCACAAATGTTATTGGGCCTATCAGATCACACTAACAGTTAACAGCTTCACAGAATCCAAATAGAACGGTATGCGCAGCCCACACATCCTTGGCCCATTAACGGAGACAAGCAGCCCAGTCGAGACCAGGAGGTCTCGACTCGAGAACACACAGTCTCGAGTCGCAACCGGAGGTTTCGACTTGTCATGGCCTGGTTTCGAGTCGCAACCGCCGTAGTCTCGAGTTGTCATGTTTTGGTTGCGAGTCGTAACCGGGGGTTTCGAGTCGCAACCTCGGATACGTGCACAAGAATCCTTCTAGACCCTGTTCCAATGTACTATCCAATAGAATTCTGTTTTCATGTAATTTTGTACTAACCAACCATATTGCAATAACATGTTTTGTTGTCTAATTATTAATAAAAATGGATCAAACACAGCATATTCAAATATCCATATGATATTTAACCCACATTCATCCAGTTCATCATTTGCAAGCATGTTCACCCACAAAACAAAATACCATTTAGTCATCAACATCGGCCCTATATCTAGCACATTATCACCGATTTAGTCATCATCAACATACACTCGATATTTGTGGTTTTGTATATCATTATTCAAGCCAATTCATAGCTAATATTCAAGTAACAAGTCTTAACAAGTTTCATATCAATAGTGCAAGAAATTGTCAAGACATCACGGTTCTTATATCCTTCATCATTTTAAACAACAATCTACTTCATTTATCATTCAAATACACATATTATTATCAAAGAAGCATCTTATTGTTCATATGCATCATTCAAGACACACTTTGTACTAAAGATATCACCTAAGGATCATGACAACAATAAAACACTAACCGGTTAGAACTCCAAAGTGTGAAGGTGTGAAGGATTGATGAAAGAACTTCCAATTGATGGTTACAAGCAAACTCCGAGAATCCCTTGTGGTAGCCGGTTTGATCCGAGGATGAGGAGGAGGAGATGATTTTGTTATGGTTTTGTTGAGAGGGTGAGGGAGAGTGTGGAAAGGAGAAAGTGTGAGGGTTTAGGTTTATATATAACAAGAGGTGCACTCTAAAGGTTTCCGAGTGGGCTAAGGAGAGTGGGTTTCGAGATGTGCAAGGCCCAACCGGCCCAATCGTTCACTCGAGACCGAGTGGTCTCGAGTCGGTTCATGGTTTCGGTTCACAAGTATCCTTACACACACACACACATATATTACGTACACGTTATTGACACATAGCACGAGAAGAATAACACTTTCCATTTAATATATATATATATATATGTATATATATACACGCACTAATTTATTACAAGATGTTTGCTCGGAAAACCTAGAGTGTCACATTATCCCCAAGTTTTAAGAACTTTCGTCCCGAAAGTTAAGGCAGCCACTGACAAGCTAGTGCAAATGCGGACATTTCAACGGGGTGTCACATCATCCCCCCGTTAATTTGGAATTTCGTCCCGAAATTCGGTCGTAGCTTCAGTGCTGGGAGTTTCACTTGGGAACAGTTGGGGATACTTGCGCTTCATCTGGTCTTCCCGCTCCCAAGTAAACTCTGGGCCACGGCGTGAGTTCCAACGAACTCGTACGAGGGGTATCTGGCTACGTTTGAGGGTTTTGATTTCACGGTTCGTGATCTCAATCGGTTCCTCAGTAAAGTGTAGCCGTTCGTCAATAGTAAGTTCCTTGTAAGGAATGACGAGTGTTTCATCTGATAGACACTTCTTCAGATTAGACACGTGGAAGACATTGTGCACAGCACTCAGTTCTTCAGGCAGATTCAACCTGTAAGCGGCCGTACCGATCTTTTCGGTAACTTCAAAGGGTCCGACATATCTTGGATTAAGCTTGCCCCGTTTTCCAAAACGAACCACACCCTTCCAGGGTGAGACCTTAAGTAGAGCCCGTTCACCAACCTGGAACTCTTGCGGTTTCTTATCTTTGTCAGCGTAGTGCTTTTGACGGTCACGAGCTGCCGCCATGCGTTGCCTAATCTGGGCAATCTTTTCTGTGGTGTCGACTACATGTTCCGGGCCTGTGATCTGGCTGTCACCAACCTCCGCCCAGCAGAGAGGCGATCGACATTTACGACCGTACAATGCCTCAAAGGGTGCTGCCTGAATGCTGGTGTGGTAGCTGTTGTTGTAGGAGAATTCCACCAACGGTAGGTGCTTCTCCCAATTCTTGCCAAAATCAATCACGCATGCCCTAAGCATGTCTTCGAGGGTTTGGATGGTGCGTTCAGACTGCCCATCCGTTTGCGGATGATAAGCGGTGCTCATGTCTAAACGCGAGCCAAAAGATTTGTGCATAGCTTGCCACAATTCAGAAGTAAAACGTGCATCTCGATCAGAAATAATAGAGGTAGGCACTCCGTGCTTCGAAACCACTTCTTTTAAGTATACCTCTGCTAGGGTAGAGAACTTGTCTGTTTCTTTGATAGCCAAAAAGTGTGCAGACTTAGTTAAGCGATCCACTATTACCCAAATAGTGTCATTTCCGCGTTGAGACCTAGGCAGGCCAGTAACAAAATCCATGGAAATCTGCTCCCATTTCCATTGCGGGATCTCTGGCTGTTGGAGTAGGCCTGATGGTTTCTGATACTCAGCCTTGACTCTTGCACAAGTTAAACATTTTCTGACATAGGTTGCTATGTGGGCTTTCATGCCAGGCCACCAATAGGTAGCCCTCAAGTCGTGGTACATCTTATCTGAACCCGGATGTACTGAGTAACGGGACTTATGGGCTTCATCCATCACAAGGTCACGTAAATTTCCATAAAGCGGAACCCATATGCGCCCGGCTACGTAGTAGGCGCCGTCTTCTTTTTGTTCCATTCGTTGTCTCGATCCTCGCAGGGACTCAGCCCTGATGTTCTCGGCTTTCAATGCTTCAACCTGAGCATTCCGAATTTGATTAGGGAGGTTCGAGTGGATAGTGAGCTGTAAGGCACGAACACGCTTGGGCTTGGTCTCCTTTCTGCTGAGGGCATCGGCTACCACATTAGCCTTGCCTGGATGGTATTTAATTGCACACTCGTAGTCATTTAGGAGCTCGACCCATCGGCGTTGCCGCATATTCAACTCCTTTTGTCCCATTATGTGCTGGAGGCTCTTGTGATCAGTGTAAATCGTGCACTTGGTGCCGTACAAGTAGTGTCTCCAAAGCTTGAGCGTGAAGACCACAGCTCCGAATTCTAAGTCGTGCGTCGTGTAGTTCCGTTCGTGGGTCTTGAGTTGTCGCGAAGCGTAAGCAATAACTTTCTCGCGTTGCATCAACACGCAACCAAGCCCTTGAATAGAAGCATCGCAGTAAACAACAAAGTCGTCGGTACCTTCAGGTAAGGAAAGAATAGGAGCACTACAAAGATTTTTCTTTAGTTCCTTGAAGGCAGATTCCTGAGCATCGCTCCATTTGTAAGTAACACCCTTCTGAGTGAGGGCCGTAAGTGGTTGAGCGATCTTAGAGAATCCCTTGATAAATCTTCGATAGTATCCTGCCAATCCCAAGAATTGGCGAACTTCGGTCGGAGTCTTAGGTACAGGCCAATTCTTAATGGACTCAATCTTAGCGGGGTCAACATGAATCCCTTCCTGATTGACGATGTGCCCAAGGAAATGGACTTCTCTAAGCCAGAAATCACATTTCGAGAATTTGGCGTACAGTTGCTCATTGCGAAGGAGTTCGAGAATAAGACGTAGGTGTTGTTCATGCTCCTCTTGGCTCTTCGAGTAGATTAGGATGTCGTCGATAAACACAATTACGAACTTGTCGAGGTAGGGTTTGCATACTCGGTTCATGAGATCCATGAAGATCGCAGGTGCGTTGGTCATTCTGAAAGGCATAACAAGGAATTCGTAGTGACCATAGCGGGTTCTGAAAGCAGTCTTAGAGATGTCCTCATCGCGGACTCTCAGCTGGTGATAACCCGATCGCAGATCGATCTTGGAATAATAGCTCGATCCTTGCAGCTGGTCGAACAGGTCGTCGATACGGGGAAGTGGATAACGATTCTTGATGGTAACCTTGTTAAGTTCGCGGTAGTCAATGCACATTCGGTATGAGCCATCTTTCTTTTTGACGAAGAGCACTGGGGCTCCCCAGGGTGATGAACTAGGACGGATAAAACCTTTGTCCAAAAGTTCTTGTAGTTGAGTAGAAAGCTCCTTGAGCTCCGCGGGGGCTAATCGATAAGGTGCACGAGCTATAGGCGCTGCTCCGGGAGCTAGCTCGATTTGAAATTCGACCTGACGGTGAGGAGGGAGTCCAGGTAGTTCCTCCGGGAATACCTCAGGATAGTCGCGTACAACTGGAAAATCTTCAATCCTGTTTTCCACTTTCCGTGTGTCGGTAATGAGTGCTAAGATAGCGGTGTGCCCTTTTCGTAGATACTTCTGGGCCTTTAAGAATGAAATGATGCCCGTGACTTCTCCGCTCTTGTCACCTTGCACTATAAGAGGTTTGCCAGGGGGACGGGGAATACGAATAGCTTTCTCTTGGCAGAGGATTTCGGCTCGATGTTTGGATAACCAATCCATACCAATGATGACGTCGAAGCTTCCAAGAATGATGGGGAAGAGATCGATACAGAAGGTCTGACCAGACAACTCTAATTTGCAGTCACGAATTATGTGTGAGGCCTCGAGGTTTCTACCATTAGCTATTTCAACGGTGTGCTTAGAGCTTAGCGGCGTAAGAGTGAGCTTAAGTTTCTTTCTAATACGTAGGGATACATAACTAGCATCTGCTCCAGAATCAAATAGTACGGAAACATAACGATCATTAAGTAGGAACTTACCCGCCACAACGTTGGGGTCATTCCTTGCTTCCCCAGCTCCAATCACAAAAGCTTTTCCTCTAGCACCATTTCCAGCATTGTTGTTATTGTTCCCAGCACCCTGATTGTTGTTGTTTTGATTCAGTTCAGGGCAATCCTTTCGTATGTGCCCCGTTGCTCCACACTTGAAGCACCCACAGTTGTTTCCTTGTTGCTGCTGTTGCTGTGGTTGTTGCTGATTCTGCCTAGCTGGGAACTGGCTTCGGCAGTCTTTGGCTTCATGCCCCATCTTGTTGCATCGCTGACATTGACCTTTTCCGCATGGCCCACTGTGATGTCGGTTACATTTGTTACACTTAGGGTGGTTTCCCCGATAGCCACCCTGTTGCTGAGGGCCTTTGTTGTTTTCAGTCTTCCTTTGTTGAACTGGGGCCTGAGTGGGGTTGGCATCCTTTCCCTGACTTCCATCCCACTTTCGTTTGTTATCGCTAGAAGTTCCAGCAGTAGTGCCGATCCTCTTGGGCAGCTTGCCCTCTTCCACAGCCTGATTGGTGAGTTTGTGAGCAAGGCGAACCACGGGCTGTATAGTGTTGAGGTTGGCTGAGGTTACATGACTTCTGATTTCTGGGACCAAGCCTTTGATGTACAATTCAATCCTTCGATACATAGGTCGAGACATGTTTGGGCAACGTGCAGCATAGTCGTTGGACTGCTTAGTGTAGGTCTCAATCTCCGATCCAACCATTTTGAGCGCATAGTACTCGTTCTCGAGTTTGTGGATGTCATCCCTGTGACAGTACTCCTCTTTGATCATGTCCTTGAAATCTTCCCATGCAGTAGCATTAGCAGTTTCCAGACCAAGCATCTGAATCTGTGCTTTCCACCACGAAAGTGCGTTTCCTTCAAGCGTACCAGTTGCGTACTTAACCCAGTTAGCAGGGGGACACTCGCAGACAGCGAAGACAGCTTCGGCCTTTTCAATCCAGTGCAGGAGGCCTATGGCACCCTCAGTGCCGTTGAAAGGGAGAGGCTTGCCATCCATGAAGGTTTTGAAAGTACAAACACGTGGCTGTACGGGCGCAGGCTGACCTGTTGCGAGAAGTGAAGCGAATAGGTTTAGAGGTGGAAAGACGATGTGGGGGTAGGATCTAAACATCCTAAAGTAACGAGTTTACCTCCAGGGTGAGCTGCGAAAGCTGCAGCCACCGTGTTGAGCAAGTTAGCGAATTGAGCCTGAGTCATGTTAACGCTTCCTTTTCCGCGTCCACTCATTGTCTTCATAACCAGAAAACACAGTATGAGTGTGATGTTGTAACGTAGCGAGAATGAAGTAGAAGAGAAATGTGTATCTATCTAATCAGGCACACTAGTATTTATAGCAGGGCAGTCAACTTAGGATAAACAAGCAAATAAACACAAATCCGAGCTATAAGGTTTAACAAGCTGAGTCTTGCCCTTGGAGTGTAGTGTCGTCACGAGTCACAGGTTATAGTCTGGTTTTTTTTTTTTCTCAAAAGACTTTCCTTTTTAAAACCAAGTTCACTATAACCAATGGCTCTGATACCAATCTGTCACACCCCCAAAATCCACATGCGGAGTACTACCGCTTGGAGGCGTGACTGACCAGGATCCAGCCACCAATTATACTGAGCATTGGATAATAGTAAGAATGATCACCAACCATAATGGTTAGTAAACACCATAGTTTAAAGTTCGAATGTTTAGGTTCAAATAACAGTTAAGTAAGTAGCGGAAGCATAGGAAAAATAGTTTAAACAAAGTTCATAGTTCAAATAAATTAGAACCCAACACGCGGGTTTAGGCGACCACTACACTTCCCAAGCTGCAAGCTCCTGAGTCACTGGGTACCTGCAAAGCATGCAGTAGGGTATCAACAAAAATTGTTGGCGAGTCCACGAGTTGTCCAGTTTTAATTACCAAAAACTTGTTTCAACAGTTAATTTATCCGTTTATACATGCGATGGGGAGCTACCCCACAAGTAAGCGACTAAACTGTTTTTACAATACCGAATACTATTCATCCGTACGTTTCCGTAGAGTGCCCCGTTTGTCAATGTTCTATCATCATTGACGGTTGCCAGAGTACATTAGTTCACGCCCGATCCCATACGCGGGCACGGTGTGAGGTTGGTGAGACCTAAATAGCGCTATCAACTAATAACCCGTTCGCCTGACCCCGGCGACTAATCGGTATTAAGAAGTGAGGACTTGAGCGATAGAGTTTTGTTTAGTGTTGCTTGTTGCATCCAGTATAAACAGTAATTAACTAAAAGTCCCGTTTAAGGGGAGAGAAGTAGGTTTGTATCCCTTACGAGGGGATAGCGTTGCTTAAGTTTCCGTTTCCCAACCACCGGGAACGCATGCTTTATTAGTTGTGAACTCACCTTGGGTTGCTCGGTAGATTATTTACTTGGTCAATCACGTTGGTCACCACGTCCTAGCATGGTCACCAATACAGGTCAAGTTGGGGTACAAGTATTCACGTATAATCTACACATAACTAACACATAGCATACACAACACATGATCATCCAGCAAGTTATCGGGCCTATTCTGATACGTAGTAGTGAAACAGTGAACATCAACAACTATCATACAAATCACAAATGTTATTGGGCCTATCAGATCACACTAACAGTTAACAGCTTCACAGAATCCAAATAGAACGGTATGCGCAGCCCACACGTCCTTGGCCCATTAACGGAGACAAGCAGCCCAGTCGAGACCAGGAGGTCTCGACTCGAGAACACACAGTCTCGAGTCGCAACCGGAGGTTTCGACTCGTCAGGGTCTGGTTTCGAGTCGCAACCGGAGGTTTCGACTTGTCATGGTCTGGTTTCGAGTCGCAACCGGAGGTTTCGACTTGTCATGGCCTGGTTTCGAGTCGCAACCGCCGTAGTCTCGAGTTGTCATGTTTTGGTTGCGAGTCGTAACCGGGGGTTTCGAGTCGCAACCTCGGATACGTGCACAAGAATCCTTCTAGACCCTGTTCCAATGTACTATCCAATAGAATTCTGTTTTCATGTAATTTTGTACTAACCAACCATATTGCAATAACATGTTTTGTTGTCTAATTATTAATAAAAATGGATCAAACACAGCATATTCAAATATCCATATGATATTTAACCCACATTCATCCAGTTCATCATTTGCAAGCATGTTCACCCACAAAACAAAATACCATTTAGTCATCAACATCGGCCCTATATCTAGCACATTATCACCGATTTAGTCATCATCAACATACACTCGATATTTGTGGTTTTGTATATCATTATTCAAGCCAATTCATAGCTAATATTCAAGTAACAAGTCTTAACAAGTTTCATATCAATAGTGCAAGAAATTGTCAAGGCATCACGGTTCTTATATCCTTCATCATTTTAAACAACAATCTACTTCATTTATCATTCAAATACACATATTATTATCAAAGAAGCATCTTATTGTTCATATGCATCATTCAAGACACACTTTGTACTAAAGATATCACCTAAGGATCATGACAACAATAAAACACTAACCGGTTAGAACTCCAAAGTGTGAAGGTGTGAAGGATTGATGAAAGAACTTCCAATTGATGGTTACAAGCAAACTCCGAGAATCCCTTGTGGTAGCCGGTTTGATCCGAGGATGAGGAGGAGGAGATGATTTTGTTATGGTTTTGTTGAGAGGGTGAGGGAGAGTGTGGAAAGGAGAAAGTGTGAGGGTTTAGGTTTATATATAACAAGAGGTGCACTCTAAAGGTTTCCGAGTGGGCTAAGGAGAGTGGGTTTCGAGATGTGCAAGGCCCAACCGGCCCAATCGTTCACTCGAGACCGAGTGGTCTCGAGTCGGTTCATGGTTTCGGTTCACAAGTATCCTTACACACACACACACATATATTACGTACACGCTATTGACACATAGCACGAGAAGAATAACACTTTCCATTTAATATATATATATATATATGTATATATATACACGCACTAATTTATTACAAGATGTTTGCTCGGAAAACCTAGAGTGTCACACTAATAGCCTTGTAAATGACGTTACAACACGAAATAGGGCGGTAATCAGTTACATACGTGGGAGTGTTCACCTTAGGAATCAAAGCGAGAAACGTATGATTGATTTCTTTTAGAAGCCGGCCACTAATAAAGAAGTCCTTAACAGCAAGACATACCTCGTAACCAATAACTTGCCACGAGTTTTTAAAGAACGCCGCTGAGTATCCATCAGGACCCGGTGCTTTGTCATCTCCAATATCAAAGAAAACCGCCTTTACTTCCTCATTTGTCACTTCTCTGATCATCCTCTCAGCTTTGTTTTCAGGAACACGGTTAGGAAAGTAATCTGGAATTAAGAAGTTCGACACATTACCTTTACTCCCTAAAAACGTTTTATAGTGCTCCACTAACACATTAGCCACCTCTACACCTTCAAACACATTATCATTTGCATCCTTAATAGTTTGTATTTGAGAAAAATGATTTCGGCTCTTAACCATATTGTGAAAAAACTTGGTGTTGGAATCTCCCACTTGCAGCCATTTTTGCTTGGCTTTTTGCTTTAAGAAACTCTCTTCATTAAGAGTAGCTTCATTGAACTTCTTGAGACAATCCGCCGCTAAGTTCCTGAGAGACACATTCGCCGGATCCTTGTCAACCTTAATCTGAATTTCATCCAGCTCTTTTCTCGTCTGAGTAACACGATCATGAAGGTTCCCTTGCTTTCGAAGTAAGTTTCTCAACGGGTTTTTTAACGCTCTTAATTTTTTAACTACTCTAAACATGGGCACCCCTTCAATAGACGAATCCCAGCCATCCTTGATGACATCAATAAACTCAGGTTTAAGCATTAAGAAGTTTGAGAATTTAAACGGCTTTGGTTTACTTCGCATAACCCCCGGCAACTTTAACACACATGGCGAATGATCCGAAACACGGTGAGGCTGAAAGACAGCAAACGAGTTTGGAAAAGCATCCGTGAAATGGCTATTACCCATAATCCTGTCAATCTTTTTCATAATTCCCATACTTTGCTTTGGTTTTTGGTTCCACGTAAATTGCATGCCCGAGCAGTTAACATCGAACACCTCAATGTTTGCAACACAATCTTGAAAATCCATCATACTAGGCGAGATACCAGAAGCTCCCATGTAGCTATCCCCCAAATTAAGAGCCGAGTTAAAATCGCCCATAATGACCCAAGGATTATTGTTAACAAAGAGCTTGTGGACTTTCAGTGACTTCCACAAATCCCTCCTCTCCTTAAAATCATTACTCGCATACACCATGGAACAATACATAGCTTTACTTAATAATCTGAATATGCATCACTTGCATCGTAGCCGATTTGTGCATGAGTTCCTGGGTAAGTAAGATGTTATCCGAAATTTTACGACCTGGGACGAAAGCCGACTGGTTGACACTAACAATCATATCCAGAGCCACTTAATACGATCTGCAAGAATCTTGCTGATACACTTATAAAGAACATTACAGCACGCTATCGGACGATAATCAGTAACACTAGAGGGGGTAGCAACTTTCGGCACCAGAACAATAAGAGTGTGATTTAATTCCCGCAAAAGTTTTCCGGTGGAGAAAAAATCAATAATAGCATTCGTGACCTCCTCACCTACAATCGGCCAAGCCCCCTTATAAAAAGCCGACGAGTATCCATCAGGACCTGGAGCTTTGTCAGTGCCAATCGAGAATAAAGCCTTCTTAACCTCATCCGCCGTAACCTGGCGAACCATATTACTTGCACACTCGGGATTCAAAACATTAGTAAACAACTCAGCCGAGGGAGATAAAGCAATGCTATCTTGACAACCCAAAAAATTTTCATAATGTTGGACTAGAGCTATAGGAACATCATTACCTTCAAACGTCAAACCGTTCGAATCCTTAATGATATCAATCTGACTTCTATGGTTTCTAGTCTTCAACGCTGAGTGAAAAAAAGCCGTATTCATGTCTCCAGCTTGTAACCAATCCACTTTAGATCTTTGCTTTAGAAATCGCTCCTCGTCCAAACAAGCTACCTGGTACTCACAAGTAATAGAGGCCTCTTCGGCCCGTAACTCTACGTTCATCGGATCTGCATCAAGACGAGTTTGAATACCATCTAACTTTGTTTTAAGATCGCTAACCTTCCGGTGTAAATTACCCTGATGAAACAGAAGAGCCCTCAGAGGAGTCTTTAAGGATCGGAGCTTCTTCACAACCCTGAATTGATGCACACCATCTACATTCAGCTCCCAAGTTCGTTTCACAATATCCAGAAATTCTGGCTTATGGATTAGAAAGTTAGCAAACTTAAAAGATCTTCGTTTACATGGCTCAGCTTTCGGGATTTTAAGGATACATGGGCAGTGATCCGACAGCCTGTACGGATGAAAAATGGCAACTGCACTAGGAAAATCCACTACAAACTGAGTATTCCCCAAAATTCTGTCAATCTTTTTTAATAAGCCCACACCCTCCTTCGGTTTTTGATTCCATGTATATAGTGAAGACCTGAGCGATTAATATCAAAAACTTAAAAGATCCATGTTTATTACGGTTAATTGCTTGAACTTGGTAACCACTAGATGTTTGTATTTGCAGGTGTTAAAGTGCCCAAAGATTGGCTTTTAAGAAGCTTTGATGGATGTTGGAAGTTGGTGGAATCAAGATGTGAAGAAATCAAAGATTTGATGAAGAAATGAAGAAAAAGGAACACACAGCGCCGTAGCCTATGGCTTCTGCCGTAGGTTCGACCCTCCACATTTTGCCAACATCACCGCCGTAGGACAGAAGGGACTCGCCGTAAAGGAATCATGCTCGCCGTAAGCTACGGTGAGCGCCGTAGCTTACAGTGCTATGTTTGACTGCCGGTTGACTTTGGCCGCCGTAAGCTATGGTACACGACGTAGCTTACGGCGCCGTCTGGGTTGAATATGTAACTCATGGCATTAATTGACTTTTTGATGATGTTTTATGAGTCCTATCATGTGTTTTCGGTTACACATCACTTGAGACACGAATTTGGCTACACTTGGAGAGTTCTTGAGAGCTTGGAAACAATTTCTAACCATTTTGTTAGTGTTTTGAATCCATATGAACATTGAACTAATTGTGAAGATGATTGTCAAAGCCATGTGTGGCTAAACTTTTGATGACTATCTTGGGTTGAAGGTTTGTGTAAGACTTTGTGCTTTGATTTCATATTTCTAGAATAATGAACTCGTCTTTATAATTTGTTTGTTATGATGTGTGATTGCTTGTTTGTAAATTGTTTATTCGTATGCTAATCTTGTTCGAAACTATACGTTCTTGGTGCCGTTGGCAATCGAGATATCATAGGTAGAATTAGGATTGGGTATTGATTAATTGGTCATCGGGTAACAACCTCGCGTTCTAGGAATCCGAGTACTTAGTTCCCTTTCATCACAACAAGTAATCATACATGAATCATGTCTATGTGATTCTTTCTAGTTGAATGTTAGCATGAATGTCTAAGCAAACCGGAAACTTAATATAGTCATTTGTGTCTAAATTGTTTACAAACCAAATTTCCATTTTTGCAATTACATTAGTAATCTTAGTTTTAAAATCAATTCAATCAATCCAGCTCTTGAAATTTACTTTAATTGCATTTAGTTTAATTTTAGTTAACTTAGGGAAACACTTCAAATAACACATATTCCACAAACTCCCTGTGTTCGATACCCACTTGCCACTATCTATTTAGTAGTAATTGGATTAAATTTGATTGTGACCACGACATCACGTCAACCGCTTAGACTTTCGAACCCGACTCGTTTGGTCGATCATTAGGATTCGACCAAACATATTTTGTGATCATAGTTGTATAAGGAATAACCTTCCAAGGTTATACCTTATGGTTACATCGTTTAGTTAGTTGTATGATAGGTAGTTTATATGCCTTAGGAAAATGACCAAACTACCCTTTTATGCATAAATTCATTTTAAGCATATGTAACCTAAATTTTTACATCTAAACTGATTAGGTAACATTATTAGACATGTTAAGGCATATAATACTTGTCATAGGACTAGTTAGGCGGTCCAAGCGCGTTTTACGCGAACGACCCGTTAAAGTAGCGTAAGCTACCTAAACGGATCGTAATGGGTCGCAAGCACTTAGGTTAGGTTTCGTTTTAGTATGTAGGCTTTGTTAAACCATATCATATGAGTTCCAATACTCATTTGGTTTATGAAACCTCATCCTATCCGATCTTCCGATTTAGGTCCGGTTTATTAATATAGTTACATATATTAGGTGCCGATTGATTTCCTTGATCCCTTTAGCTTTGCTTGGTTGTTATTCAAGACTTCTAAGCATTCTCAAGTGAGTACATAGTTCCCCTATATTAAATTAATATAGTTTTCGATTGTTTTGGGGTGATTCATATGTGTTAAATGATTTCGATGTTTTTAACGATGGTTTCGAAAATGATTAAAATGGTTTATATTAAATTAATAACGATTTCGATAATGTGAACAAACTTGTTGGGCGTAATTACATAACAAATAACATTCCTTAGTTTTGGCCAAACCGACCAGTATTAGGTTATGGTACCATAGGATCTGACAAATCCCGTTATCGGACTGCACCCATGGTTATGTGTGGGGGGTATGTGGGTAACGACTGAATCTGTAATTGTTAACTTACCCTTTGGTGGTTTGTTAATGCGAGAAGCGATAGGCGAGTTGCGAAGGTTTGGATGTTATTAGCGAGACGACCAAAAGTAGTTTCACAATTAAAACGAGAATGATTTAAACGATTTAAACGAGTTAAACGATTTTGGAACAATTTAAACGAGTTAAACGAATTGAACGAACGATTGGTTTTTGGTTAGTGTTTAGATAATGGGACGGGTGTAATGTGATGAAAACATGGCAGATACACTGCTGGTACTTCTTATATATAAGTGTTTTCATCATATTACATACCGTGGCGTTATTTAGTTTCACTTGGGTAAACGATTTTGAAACGATGTCACACAATGATGTTTTCTAAATAATATAAACCATACGAGTTTTATTAACGAGATGATTTACAATTTGGTTTTCTTAAATAAATGTTTTGGGTTAAGAATCATGGCTATGAGATTTTATAAGTTACAACCAACTTGATTTGAGTTGGTTAATTTTGTTACAATACTTTACACTTTTCAAAACAAGGTTTTTAACTTTTGACTCTTGTAGTCTAATGAGGTATTGCCACATGAAAACTAGCCATGAATCCGACACTCTCATAAAACCTATGTGCTCGCCAGCATTTCTTTGCTGACTTTGTTTTTACATATGTTTCAGGTGTTGTTAGATGATTATGATGCAAACATAGGATTGGACTAGGGCCTTAGTGACAATAAAAGATACAAGACTAGTCAATTATGTTATGTTTCTTTGTTTTTAAGACATTGTAATCTCTTTTAAATTCAACAAAACAAAACTTCAAATTTCCGTGTGTTATGAAACAATGATTCTGTTACAACACTCCCCGACGATTCCGCCGCGATTTGTTGTTTTACGCGGTTGGGGTGTGACACGTTCCTCCCATGGTCATCCCTCCTAAGGATTGGCGTTTTGATGATTTGTTTGATGATGATTTTGATATGTTTGTTGATGGTCCTCCTGATGATGCCCATGGTGATGGAGAGCTAGATGAGGACGTTGTTGCTATTCCACTTCTCGAGATCCCTATTATTGAGATTTCCTCTGACTCTAGTTTACACTATGTCTCAGATTCCTTTAAGTTTGTGACATCTTCCGCCTTGCAGACCGTTGGATTATGACGTTATGCCACTGATTTTGATAATGATACGGCCATGTCAGCTGCACCATCCCCTCCACACGATCTGGAGCTAGACTTTGTTCCTGTCGATCAGCCCGATGCTGCACCTGCTGATCCTGAGCCTTTACCTGATCATGGCCCTATTCCTTTTGGCATAATAGACATTGCACCCCTTATACCTGACCCAGTTCTTGCACCCGTTGACCCTCCTATTTTTGAGCCATTTATTCCTCCACCTGCACCCGCACCCGCTGATGTTGCTCCTTTCCATCCTTTGGAGTCTGATGTTCATCGTGTTGATTTACCTATTGTTTACTTGTAGGACATACCCGCACCCCATCCAGGGGAAGGCACTTCAGGCCAGCAGCCTAGTCATGATCCTTATGTTTCAGCAGCTTTTTCCCAGACCCCTCAGTCTGCACCGTTTGCTCCATTTACTTCTTCCCCACTTGGTGAGCCATTTCTGTGACAACTCGAGTTTCCAAGATTTCCATCTTCGTATTAATTGCACGTTAATTGTTTGTTTGTTTGTTGACACGACTTGTTGTTTCACTACTGTAAACGTTGGTTATATCTTAAAGCGTATTGTGGATGATACTTTATATCTGATGTGTATTTAGTACGTTATCAAGTGTGTTGTATAATAGGGTGTGCATCATATTTGAATATGAGTTAATAACATATTTGATGTTATTATTCACTGTTTAATTTGGAACCATAGCCGAATACCCCAACCCCCACCCACGAAATCAAGTTGGGCTTTGGCCCAATAGCATTTAGTTTTAAATGTTTGCTTCCAAACTATACGAACAGTCTTTGCAATCGGCAAACCCTAGGTCTCTCTCCATAGTTGTGCGACGGCAACAGGAGACCCCCCCCTTCACACTCGAAGCCTTTCAATTGGGTCCTCTTAACTTCGGTTAGTTTTATTCATGAAAAGATATATGTGTTGTTATGAAATTGTGATCATGAATAACTGTTGCTTTGTAAATATCGATGGTGTGCATGTGATTAGCAAATAAACAAGAAATTGTGATGTGCCTATAGATTAGACTTAACATGCAAAATCGGTCCAATCATGTGTGAGTCAACAACAGTTTTGGGCGACCATTATTGTCTTTAGTGCAGGTGCATTGTCAGGAAATTAGTGATCATATGTATGTGTGCTTGTAATTCAGATTTGGTCGAATATTGTATGGAAGGGAATGTGAGGGTGCAGTCAATATGAAACAAATAAATATATGAGGCAGTCCACTAACAGATTATGGTCCAATAATCTCTTGAGGTGGTTAACAAATGTCGGCCATGTGTGTTAAATAATAAGATTTTCATGTATTGCATGTTATGTTGGAATTGGATCTGATGATCGGTGATGTTGACGACGGCTGTTGGCAATGATTAGGGTTTATGTGTTAATATTTTTGTAACTGATATGTTGTCACGACGTAACTGACTTAATGACGAAACCGAATGACGGCGAAACAGATCCGACGAAACAAATGTGTTTCGCCGGAACCAGTCTCGATGAAACGCATGACGAAACAAAAGTGTTTCGCCGAGGGATCTAACGACGAAACGGAAGTGTTCCGTCGAAGGGGCTTATGGTGAAACAAGGGTGTTTCGCCGATTGGGTAATTTGCACATTAACTATTTCTGTTAAAACTTAACTGAGTTAACTAACGGCTGTTAAGTGTATCGCATGACTTGTATGATTTGGAATACGTGGTTTGTGCTACTTGGTGATCATTGATTGTGCTTATACGTGAACTTCGTAAATACAAACTGATTATGTATACGTGCGTACTTTAGGACGTGATTGATTTACTGTGAGCACATACTTAGCATACCGAGCAAACCAAGGTGAGTTCACACTCTTACCAAGGCATGGGATTCCCAGGGTGGGAATGGGTTTGGATTATTTACTTGTACTTACCTCGCTTATGGAACTTAGTTATATGGTCCTCGGGTGAGGAAGGGTTATTGATAAGATACGACTAGACTAGTGATACTTATAGAACTGATCTTCGCACACACGCCGGGGTTGGCTGCGATAATATGACTGATCTTCGAACACACGCCGGGGTTGGCTGCGATAATATGACTGATCTTCGCACACATGCCTGGGATGGCTGCGAACCATACTTTGAACTTCGCACACATGCCGGGTGGGCTGCGATACAAATATACCTAGTCTAGAAAACATGGGAACCCCCCCCCACATTCTTCGCACACATGTCTGGGAGACTGCGATTCAAGTACATACGATATATGGGTTACTAAACGAACATACGGTTTACAATACAATTACTATAACTGAACAACCAACTGTGAACTCGCTCAACTAGTTGTTGACTCTCTGTTACATGCCTTGCAGGACCATAGGTACACATGGAGCTTGCACGGGAGGCACGGTCGTTGTGGACATGGATCGTGAATGCTTTGTTTACCATTATAACATTTCATACTTATACTTATGTTGGGTTTTACATTTATGCTTCCGCTAAACATTGATACTATACTTTGGTTTTCGAACACCTTTCATATTGTTTGGTTGATTTACATTTATTAATAACATGGTTCAATATGATTGGTGGCTTGATCCTGGTCAGTCACGCCTCCAAGCAGTGATACCCCGCATGTGGATTTTGGGGGTGCGACAGATTGGTATCAGAGCCATTGGTTATAGAGAACTCGGTTTTAATAAGGGGAAAACGTTTTTTATTAAAACCAGACTATAACCAGGACAGTGCTCAACGATCCACAACGACGCCTCGCTCCACGTGCAAGACTCAACATTCTAGGTAATAAGGTTTAAGTTTATTGCCTACATGCTAGAATTACATCGAACTTTGCTCGTGGTATGTTTACATTGCATTGTCTACTATTCGTTATTGCTTGAGAACACTTGTGTGCTTACTCTCTTCTGTCATCGCACTATTCGCGAACCTCTCTCACTTACGTTACATTTGCTATGAAGATCATGGTCGGACGTATCAACTTGACTCAAGCCCAGTTGACGGCTCTCATTAACGAACAAGTTGCTGCGGCACTTGCAGCCATACAAGCAGGAGGTCAACACGCACAGCCACCTGTTAGCACCTTCAAAAATCTCAAGGATTGCCGACCTAGTACCTTCAGTGGTACTGAGGGAGTTGTAGGCCACCTCCGTTGGTTCGAAAGGCTCGAAACTGACTTTGAGGGGCGTGATTGCCCTGAGTCTCGTAGAGTAAAGTTTGCTACGGGAACACTCGAAGGTGCTGCATTAACCTGGTGGGAAGCACAGGTTCAAATGTTAGGGCTGGCAGCTGCTAATGCCACCCCCTGGAACGAGTTCAAGGACCTAGTTAAGGAAGAGTTTTGCAGTCGGGAAGACATCCACAAACTAGAGGTGGAGTTCCTCAACTTACAGATGACGGGGGTCTGAAATTGAGGTTTATACGAAGAGATCGAATGAATTAGCCACATTGTGTCCCACTATGGTAGACCCTCCCACTAAACATATCGAGCTGTATCTCAAGGGTCTGGTGCCCGAAATTCAGAGTCATGTGATCGCAGCTAATCTTGGCACTATCCAACAAGTCACTCGGCTTGCTCATCGTCTCACAGACCAGGCAGTAGAACAAAACAAACTACTGAAACATGTTAAAGCTGCTACTACATGTGCTTCTAGTGACAACAAACGCAAGTGGGATGGAAACCTAAGCAAGGGATTAATTCCGGTTCAGCCTCTGGCGCAGCAGCAAAAGATAGGTGACTACCAGAGTCCCAGTCAGCAATTTTCTGGTAGTCGTGGGCAGAGTGGATATCGAGGAAATCATCCAAAGTGTAACAGATGCAATAGGCACCACAGCGGTCAGTGCAACAAGGGTCATTGTCAGAGGTGTCTCAAGATAGGTCATGAAGCTAAGGATTGTCGAAACTCACGTCCTGTAACTCAAGAACAGCAACGACCGCCTCAATCTCCACAGAATTAGCAGCAACAACAGAGTTTTAAGGGATGTTTTCAGTGTGATGCTAAAGATCACTACAAGAGACATTGTTCGCAAATAAACCAGGACCAGACTCAGAACCACGACCATGGAGACAGGGACGACCATGGGGATAGCATTGGGGCAAACAATGGAAACAATGACGCCGGGGCCGCGTGAACGTGATTGGTCAGGGTGACGCAAGGAATGATCCCAACGTAGTTATGGGTAAGTTTCTTCTTGACGACTTTTATGTTACTGTATTGTTTGATTCGGGTGCGGATACCAGTTATATGTCTCTAAAAGTTAGCCAAATGTTAAAACGTGCACCAACTCCCTCAAGCACTAAACATGTTGTAAAATTAGCTTATGGCAAGAGTCTAGAGGCCACACGAATAGTTCAGGGTTGTAATCTTATCCTCGCTGGTCAGACTTTCTGTATCGATCTCATTCCCATAGTTTTGGGTAGTTTCGACATCGTTATTGGCATGGATTGGTTGTCCCAGCATCACGCAGAGATCTTATGCAAGGAGAAGATCATTCGTATTCCCCG
Organism: Helianthus tuberosus; assembly: GCA_030545235.1. NCBI lineage: Eukaryota > Viridiplantae > Streptophyta > Magnoliopsida > Asterales > Asteraceae > Helianthus > Helianthus tuberosus. The sequence goes on along the minus strand of CM060387.1, from coordinate 113,471,021 downwards.
TTCTGGCAAGGAACCTCTCGAAGTTCAAGGCGACAAGAGTGGTGTCGTGAGTGGCATCATCTCTTTCTTGAAGGCTCAGAAGTGTTTACGAAAGGGCCACACAGCTGTTTTAGCACTCGTTACTGATACATCGAAGAAAGAGAAAAAGATTGAGGATATTCCAGTAGTACGCGACTTTCCTCAAGTGTTTCCTGAAGAGTTACCTGGGTTACCACCTCATCGTCAGGTTGAATTTCAGATCGAGCTAGCTCCAGGAGCAGCACCCATAGCTCAAGCACCTTATCGCTTAGCTCCAACCGAACTGGAAGAACTATCTAAGCAATTGCAAGAACTCTTGGGAAAGGGTTTCATACGTCCTAGCTCTTCGCCCTGGGGAGCTCCAGTGCTTTTTGTGAAGAAGAAAGACGGTACGTTCAGAATGTGTATCGACTATCGAGAACTCAACAAGGTGACCGTGAAGAATCGCTATCCACTTCCACGCATCGACGACTTATTCGACCAGTTGCAAGGGTCGAGCTATTACTCGAAGATTGACCTGAGGTCAGGATATCACCAACTGAGAGTCCGGGATGAGGACGTCTCCAAAACAGCATTCAGAACTCCCTACGGCCATTACGAGTTTCTGGTCATGCCATTCGGGCTAACGAACGCGCCTGCGGTTTTCATGAACCTTATGAATAGGGTGTGCAAACCTTATCTTGACAAGTTCGTCATTGTATTTATCGACGACATTTTGATTTACTCCAAGAGTCAGGAGGAACACGACCATCATTTACGACTTATTTTGGAACTTCTTCGAACGGAACAACTGTACGCCAAGTTTTCGAAATGCGACTTCTGGCTTCGTGAAGTCCACTTCCTAGGCCACGTGGTAAACAAGGATGGGATTCATGTCGATCCATCCAAGGTAGATTCGATCAAGAACTGGCCTGCACCTCGCACACCAACCGAAATACGCCAATTCTTGGGTTTGGCGGGTTATTATAGAAGGTTCATCAAAGATTTCTCAGAGATTGCAGCCGCTTACACTACTGACACAGAAAGGTGTTGCTTACCGTTGGGGTAATACACAGGAAACAGCGTTTCAGCACTTAAAGGGTAGACTTTGTAGCGCACCTATCCTCTCATTGCCTGAAGGCACGAACGATTTTATAGTCTACTGCGACGCATCTATCCAAGGTCTTGGATGTGTGTTGATGCAACGGGATAAAGTTATTGCTTACGCTTCGCGTCAACTTAAGATTCACGAACGGAATTACACCACACATGATTTAGAGCTGGGAGCTGTTGTCTTTGCGCTCAAGATGTGGCGACATTACCTGTATGGCACTAAATGCACCATCTACACCGATCACAGGAGTCTTGAGCATATCTTCAAACAGAAGGAACTGAATATGCGACAAAGACGATGGGTCGAACTACTGAATGACTACGAATGCTCGATCAGATACCACCCGGGCAAAGCCAATGTTGTGGCTGACGCCCTCAGTCGAAAGGACTCTGCGCCCAAGCGCGTACGAGCTCTACAACTCACTATTCGGTCTAGTCTTCCTTCACAGATACGAGATGCTCAGGTAGAAGCATTGAAACCAGAAAACGTCAGGACTGAAGCCCTATGCGGCTCAAGGTAACGGTTAGAACAAAAGGCAGACGGCGCCTACTATGTAACAGGACGCATCTGGGTCCCACTCTATGGCAACTTACGCGAGCTTGTAATGTAAGAAGCTCATAAATCTCGCTACTCAGTACATTCTGGTTCGGATAAGATGTACCACGACCTCAGAACGACATACTGGTGGCCTAGCATGAAAGCTCACATAGCAACTTACGTTAGCAAGTGTTTGACTTGTGCGAGAGTCAAATCGGAATATCAGAAACCTTTAGGCCCACTCCAACAACCTGAGATACCACAATGGAAATGGGAACAAATTTCCATGGATTTTGTTACTGGCCTGCCTAGATCGCAGCGCGGAAATGATACTATTTGGGTGATCGTGGATCGACTCACAAAGTCTGCTCACTCTTGGCCATCAAGGAAACGGATAAGTTCTCCACTCTAGCAGACGTATACCTTAAGGAAGTTGTCTCGAGGCACGGGGTGCCTACCTCTATTATCTCTGATCGTGATGCACGTTTTACTTCAGAACTGTGGCAAGCAATGCACAAATCTTTTGGCTCTCGTTTAGACATGAGCACAGCTTATCACCTCAGACGGATGGGCAGTCTGAGCGCACTATTCAAACTCTAGAAGACATGCTTCGGGCGTGCGTAATTGACTTTGGCAATGGCTGGGAAAAACATCTACCGTTAGTGGAGTTTTCGTACAATAACAGCTACCACACCAGCATTAAAGCTGCTCCGTTTAAGGCATTGTACGGGCGTAAATGCCGGTCACCTCTTTGTTGGGCAGAGGTGGGGGATAGTCAGATAACTGGCCCAGAACTTGTGGTAGAGACAACAGAACGAATTGCTCAGATACGACAACGAATGGCGGCAGCTCGTGATCGTCAGAAAAGCTACGCCGATAAGGGCAGGAAACCACTCGAGCTCAAGGTTGGGGAGCGAGTGCTACTCAAAGTTTCACCCTGGAAGGGTGTGGTTCATTTTGGCAAACGGGGCAAGAGCAATCCACGATATGTCGGACCGTTCGAAATCATTGAGAAAATAGGCAGGGTGGCCTACAAACTAAACCTACCAGCAGAACTCAGTGCAGTTCACAACGTCTTTCACGTGTCGAATCTGAAGAAGTGACTATCAGATGAGACCCTCATAGTTCCTTTGAAGGAGCTCACTATCGACGATCAGTTGCGATTCGTCGAGGAACCTGTTGAAATCACGGACCGGGATGTTAAGGTCCTCAAGCACACCAGAATACCTCTTGTTCGAGTTCGTTGGAACTCCCGTCGTGGCCCAGAGTTTACTAGGGAACGAGAAGATCAAATGAAACAAAAGTATCCCCAATTGTTCGAGAACAGTACAACCACTACTGAGGCTGAAGCTACTACGGAATTTCGGGACGAAATTCCAAACCAACGGGGGAAGGATGTGACACCCCAGGAAAACCAGTAAACGATACAACTTGACTAGCTTCCTCAGTAACCGCATGCTAAATTTCGGGACGAAATTTCTTTCAAGTTGGGGATAATGTGACAACTCGAGTTTCCAAGATTTCAATCTTCGTATTAATTGCACGTTAATTGTTTGTTTGTTTGTTGACACGACTTGTTGTTTCACTACTGTAAACGTTGGTTATATCTTAAAGCGTATTGTGGATGATACTTTATATCTGATGTGTATTTAGTACGTTATCAAGTGTGTTGTATAATAGGGTGTGCATCATATTTGAATATGAGTTAATAACATATTTGATGTTATTATTCACTGTTTAATTTGGAACCATAGCCGAATACCCCAACCCCCACCCACGAAATCAAGTTGGGCTTTGGCCCAATAGCATTTAGTTTTAAATGTTTGCTTCCAAACTATACGAACAGTTTTTGCAATCGGCAAACCCTAGGTCTCTCTCCATAGTTGTGCGACGGCAACAGGAGACCCCCCCCCCTTCACACTCGAAGCCTTTCAATTGGGTCCTCTTAACTTCGGTTAGTTTTATTCATGAAAAGATATATGTGTTGTTATGAAATTGTGATCATGAATAACTGTTGCTTTGTAAATATCGATGGTGTGCATGTGATTAGCAAATAAACAAGAAATTGTGATGTGCCTATAGATTAGACTTAACATGCAAAATCGGTCCAATCATGTGTGAGTCAACAACAGTTTTGGGCGACCATTATTGTCTTTAGTGCAGGTGCATTGTCAGGAAATTAGTGATCATATGTATGTGTGCTTGTAATTCAGATTTGGTCGAATATTGTATGGAAGGGAATGTGAGGGTGCAGTCAATATGAAACAAATAAATATATGAGGCAATCCACTAACAGATTATGGTCCAATAATCTCTTGAGGTGGTTAACAAATGTCGGCCATGTGTGTTAAATAATAAGATTTTCATGTATTGCATGTTATGTTGGAATTGGATCTGATGATCGGTGATGTTGACGACGGCTGTTGGCAATGATTAGGGTTTATGTGTTAATATTTTTGTAACTGATATGTTGTCACGACGTAACTGACTTAATGACGAAACCGAATGACGGCGAAACAGATCCGATGAAACAAATGTGTTTCGCCGGAACCAGTCTCGATGAAACGCATGACGAAACAAAAGTGTTTCGCCGAGGGATCTAACGACGAAACGGAAGTGTTCCGTCGAAGGGGCTTATGGCGAAACAAGGGTGTTTCGCCGATTGGGTAATTTGCACAGTAACTATTTCTGTTAAAACTTAACTGAGTTAACTAACGGCTGTTAAGTGTATCGCATGACTTGTATGATTTGGAATACGTGGTTTGTGCTACTTGGTGATCATTGATTGTGCTTATACGTGAACTTCGTAAATACAAACTGATTATGTATACGTGCGTACTTTAGGACGTGATTGATTTACTGTGAGCACATACTTAGCATACCGAGCAAACCAAGGAGAGTTCACACTCTTACCAAGGCATGGGATTCCCAGGGTGGGAATGGGTTTGGATTATTTACTTGTACTTACCTCGCTTATGGAACTTAGTTATATGGTCCTCGGGTGAGGAAGGGTTATTGATAAGATACGACTAGACTAGTGATACTTATAGAACTGATCTTCGCACACACGCCGGGGTTGGCTGCGATAATATGACTGATCTTCGCACACACGCCGGGGTTGGCTGCGATAATATGACTGATCTTCGCACACATGCCTGGGATGGCTGCGAACCATACTTTGAACTTCGCACACATGCCGGGTGGGCTGCGATACAAATATACCTAGTCTAGAAAACATGGGAAACCCCCCCCCCCCCACATTCTTCGTACACATGTCTGGGAGACTGCGATTCAAGTACATACGATATATGGGTTACTAAACGAACATACGGTTTACAATACAATTACTATAACTGAACAACCAACTGTGAACTCCCTCAACTAGTTGTTGACTCTCTGTTACATGCCTTGCAGGACCATAGGTACACATGGAGCTTGCACGGGAGGCACGGTCGTTGTGGACATGGATCGTGAATGCTTTGTTTACCATTATAACATTTCATACTTATACTTATGTTGGGTTTTACATTTATGCTTCCGCTAAACATTGATACTATACTTTGGTTTTCGAACACCTTTCATATTGTTTGGTTGATTTACATTTATTAATAACATGGTTCAATATGATTGGTGGCTTGATCCTGGTCAGTCACGCCTCCAAGCGGTGATACCCCGCATGTGGATTTTGGGGGTGTGACAATTTTGATGGTCCCCGCCGTATTCCATGCAGACCTCAGACCCTTGCCATCCGTCATAATTGGTTGGCTATACACAGGATGAGTTACTTTATTCGCTTCAGCTTTGATTTGAAGTTATGAGTCGCAGAGTCTTGGAGCTTGAGACGATACCGCGTCCTTTACTGTGTCTTTGTCAATCTACTTTTGTTCCCCCTCGTTCATCACCGCCTCCTTTCGCACATCCACCTGCTCCTCCTACTCCTTTTCCATAGTTTGATGCTCGATTTCTTACGGTCAAGCAGCAGATCCGTTATTTGCTTCGTCATGTGCACAAGCTCGAGGAGGAGCTTGCACATGTTCTCAGTTTGATTTCCCTTCCCCCTCCTCCTCCGCCATCAGTACAGTAGGTTTTTGGTTTTATGCAGATGCATTATCTTTGATGAGGGTACCACTTTTGAGCTGAGCTTGTGAAGCCTTTTGGAGACCACCTTTTGATTGTAAGACTTTTGTAGATTGGTAGACTTGATTGGACAAGGGTAGTGTGACCCTGTGTTCCCTTTTGATATGATACACTTTGTAAAACATGTAACAATACTTTGTGGTTGATGATTAATGAAAGCCAAATCGTCATGCTCTCATTAAACATGTAAATCAACAACATGCTTGCTTGTTATGCTCTCATTAAACATATTTCCATTTACTTGTTTATGTTATGATTGTGCTGTTGCTTGATTGTTTGATATGATGATTTATTATATGTATCTACATACGACCTCTAGACAACTATATACATTCCCTGAACAAATAAGACCTGACCAATCCGATCTCCTTCTTAAAAGATGCCTCCTCAAGAGATCATTCGGCTGACCGAGGCAGAATTACAAGTGCACATCTCACAGGCCATAGCTCGGCACGAGGTTCTTCGCTACAGACACAGCGGAAGTTCCTCAGGGAATAACCCACCTAACGGTAATGTTTAAGTCAACTCAGACACATTACAATATGTTTGGACAATTCCAAGTGTGCCTTGCTAATGCTTTCTGTGATGATGTTGCTTGGGTACAGGCTATACCAACAAGCAGTTTTTGGACTGCAATCCTCTGAACTTCGACGGCACCGGAGGTGCCGTAACTTTTGGGAGATGGGTCGAGAATACGGATTTTGTTTTGCAAATGAACGTATGTACTCCAGAGCAACAAGTCACATACGTTTCTGGATTGTTTCAAGATGAGGCTCTGTCACAGTGGAACCTTCGGGTTCAGACAATGGGCGAGGCTGGTGCGTATGCTTTGACATGGGATGAGTTGAAAGAATTGATGGATAAGGAGTATTGTTCTCAGATGGAGATCCAGAAACTGGAAATCAAATTCTGGAACCTGAAGATGGAAGGTCCAAAGGTGGTGGAATATGTGCAGAAACTTCACGATTTGTCGCGAGTTGTTCCATATCTGGTGGAACCAGAGTTTAAGAGGATAGGACGATTCTTCTGGGCATTGGCGCCTCAGATTCTGAGCTTGATGACGGCATCAACGCATCCAACAACTATCGATGCGAGTAACTTGAGTGTGGCGCTCACTAAGGAAGCACTTAGATTGGAAAAACTTTCGACCCCTGACGAGAAGAAGGAAACTCAGGTGGAGTCATCTGGAAAGAACAAAAGGAAGCTCACTGATTTCCAAGAAGGTGCTCGGGCGAATACACGTAACGAGGCCAAAAAGGGAAAAAGGTACATGGGTAAGCTACCTAAGTGCGACTATTGTCGACGTCATCATACCGGGCCATGCAGGTATCGAAAATGTGACAACTGTGGCAAAGTGGGGCATGCCAAGGAGACGTGTTGGTACGGTGCTGGACATGGATATGAAGGTCAAGATGGTAGCGGAAATCACGAAGGAAACAACGACAACAACAACTATCAAGGCGGAAATGGTGATGATCAAGGACGTGATCCAGGGTGTTTTAACTGTAGTGATGTAGGGCATTCCAGGAAGTATTGCATTAACAACAAACAGACAAGCAAAAGAATGTTCAACATTGGAGCTCATGAAGGACGCCAGAGTCCGAACGAAGTCACTGGTACGCTCCCTACTAAACAACACTTTGCATCTGTGCTATTTGATACCAGTACCGACTATAGCTTCGTGTCTCTAGAGTTTAAGAATATACTTGGGTCAGTTGCAAGTAAGTTAGATGTCCCGTACTTGATAGAACTAGCTAATGGGAAGTTAGTAGAAGCCAACAAAGTGATTAGAGGCTGTGATATAGAGCTTGGAGAGCGTGAGTTCTCGATAGATCTCCTGCCAGTTGAATTGGAAAGCTTCGATGTCATGGTTGGAACGGATTGGTTGTCGAGTAACTGAACTGAGATCATATGTCATGAGAAGACTATCCGTATCCCATTGGTTAATGGAGAGACGATCGTGGTTCATGGGAAGAAGCAGGATACGCCTCTACGGATTATCAGTTGTTGAAGGCACAGAAATTCTTGCGTGAAGAATGTGTTGCCTCCTTGGCTCATGTCGTGGATAAAGAAGCCAGAAAAACTAAGCTCGAAGATATCCTTGTGGCAAGGGAATATCCTGAAGTCTTTCCTAAAGACTTGCCAGGATTACCTCCTCAACGACAAGTCGAGTTCCGCGTTTACTTGGTTCCAGGCGCCGTGCCTGTAGCCAAGACACCTTATCGACTTGCGCCTTCAGAGATGCAAGAGTTGTCAACGCGGCTTCAGGGGTTGCTAGATAAGGGATTTGTAAGGCCAAGTTTCTTGCCTTGGGGAGCTCCAGTTCTGTTTGTCAAGAAGAAGGACGGTAGTTTTCGTATGTGCATCGACTACCGAGAGCTGAACAAGTTAACCACCAAGAATCGGTATCCCTTGCCGAGGATTGATGATTTATTCGACCAACTTCAGGGTTCAAGTTACTATTCCAAGATTGATCTTCGACCGGGTTATCGCCAGCTGCGAATTCAGGAAGAAAGTATACCGAAGAACAGTGAGTCAACAATTTGTTTTAAAAATACGCTAATACTGTGTTTTATACACGGTACATAAAATAGTCATACACAGAATACAAAACTTGGAGAATCTAGGAGGCATGTACTTAGGACCTCCGGGAGCATAGGTCGAAACTCATTAAAGGTTATCACTTAGGAAACCACGTCTATTAACTTGGGCAAACACCATTATTCTGTTATATATGCTATTTTAGTTAATCGAACAGGTGAAGTACTCGAATTTCTTTTATTGAAATTTCCGCTTTTACTTCTAACGAGTAGATTTTTGCATCTCTACTCCTCTTAATGGTAGTTGCATCACGACAATTTTCTTCAATAAAGCGAACACTCCTTTGTCTCGATACTTGATCATTTCTTCATTATGGCAATTACTCATTGTTTCATTTCTTGGAAATTCATATGTTACGCATGCACCATTTGTTATGCATGTGGTTTCGTTTCGAATAAGCGCTTCATCAAAGTTCAAATATTATTTTTCTAAATCTAATTATTGATTTGTGATTCGAATGACCTACATTATTGTAATTGTTGGCTCCTTTGCTATCAAGTCAACACACTTTCTTGAAACTTCTTTTCTTTCAAGTTACATACATGGTTTATCTTTGTAACCATGCTGAAATCCCCTTGTCAATACATACGTTTTATTGTCAGATTGCGCTGAAACCAAGTTCAATTGCTTGAACTTGTCCATTCCACATCTTCAATTCAAGACACCATATGATGTATTGAGAGCATCATATTCAAATTCATTTTTGCAAGTGTTTCTTTTGTCCCGAGTCATAGTAGACTTGTTTGGGCTACGGCTCCATTAAGTTGTCTGTTGGTTCCAACACCTGGTGGTGGTGTCTCGTTAATTTGAAGCTTGCGCTAATCTCGTTTACGCATCTCATGCACGGATTTAATTATTTATTCATTGGCTTGCTTTAAATTCGTTCTGTTTTATCATAATAAAAGCAGTCCTAACACAATCGTGTGTTAAGACAATGGTACATAAATTCATCTCCTATTCTAGTGTACCTCCTAACGGTACTTTCATTATCGATCGAATGCCTTGCAGTATTTATCGCTTTTTCATCTTCGATCGAAAACAGTAGTTTTTTACTGTTCTATATTCAATTGAAAAGTCCTACGATGCCGTTTGAATCAAATTTTCAGGTTTGCTCCATTACGCTTTCATTTGATTTCAAACACGGTGAACTTGTTCGGTCACCGCTATTATTGAATTATATCATTCACTACGACACCTTGAGGTGTCGGTGTAAACTTGTAGCTTGTGCTAATCATGGTCACTCGTTTCATACAAAACCACGTATAATTTATGTTGACTCGTCTTTTAAACACTCTTAATGCAACTATGTATTAAGACGAAGATACACCAGATTCGGTTGTAGATTTCATTTCGGTGTATTCTTGCAATTTAATAATGTCAACACACTAATCTTATTCATTTATTTGTTCGAAAGTTGACGGATCACTTTCACGTTACAATTACCTTTGAGCTTGTTGATTCTGAGTTCACCTAGCGGATGTTATGGTATCTAGAACTCATTTGCATATTGTGAACGATCGTTTGGAATTCTTTTGGTCGAAACTCCTCTTTTATTGAACCCCTGTGAAATAGGTTGCACTAGGTTATACATCTACACGTCTCGTGTCCTATGACATCAAATTCTGGAACACATACCTTTTAACCATTGGGTTCTTGTTGTGGTAATATGTCCTTGTATTCAAGTTTTGATTCGGTTTCATGGTTAAGCACTTTGGTATTATTCATATCCATGCACGCATAACGTAACCCTAAAGAGTTAATGTAGTTCAAATTTCAAGGACGAAATTTTCATAACAGGGGGAGAATGTGAAAACTGTCAAAATTCTGGGAATCCGTACAATTATTAAATACTGATTAGTGCTTAATGACTATGTTGAATTACAAATAATTACTTAAATTGCTTTCTTATTATTGCCATAAACCTACATGTGCGTCATATATTGCAAATGTCATATCATTACTGCATACAAACTTTGTTGATTCGAATGATGCACGAAACGCCAGCAGCACAGTTATCAGACAAATCAGAAATATGCTGATGGAGTTCAGCATATAGACAGATATTGTATTGAGACACAGAATAGGCCAGAAGTCAAGTATTACACTAGTATAGTGTGTAGGAAAGTAAGGATCATAAAACTGCCTTCCTAGAGATAGTTTAAGTGCCGGAAAGTGCCTAAAACTCACATAAAGTGCTGAATTCAGCAAATATCAGCAATTTTCAACATTTAAACACACTAACATCATGCAGAAATATGGTTAAATGGTCCTGAATGCTTTCCTAAGTGTCGGGAATCAAAACTGTCACAAAAGGGTACATAAAGCACACTAAACTGCGTAGTTTAGCACCTTAACGAACCAGTAACCAACCGAACAACCGGACACTACCCGAAACACCAAATTTTCATTAGAAGCACTGTTTTAACATTACCAAGCTAGTTATGGTCCCCGAACATCATGACACACTATATAAATATCTAATAACTAAACATCTAACTAAACACTTGAATTTTTATCATGAACTAATTATATGGTTATAACCTACACCTATACCCCCCCCCCCACCTATGGAACGGCCAACATGGCCCCCACCATTAGATTTTCTTTCAATTTAATATTTGATCTTGTTCCTTCTTTAAAGACGTATTACACAATGGAAATGAGAAGTTAGCATGTTATAAGTTGAACCATCAAGTTCATAAGCTTCATATCTTTCACACACCAACACACACACTTTCTCTCTTCCTCTCTTGCTTGGTCACGGCCGAGAACAACAACAACAACAATATCATCATCATCATCACTTCATTCCCATACAATCCATACACATCCAAAGGTGCTAGAAGACATAAAAGAAGCTTGGAGCATGTAGAAGTTGAAGGACCTTCTCCATTTGCTTTTATCATCCTCTTTTCTTCTCTTGATCATCCCTAGCCTTAAGCTAGTGGTAAGAACACTAATCTTTCCATTTTACATCTTATTCAAGTGGTTAAAAGATGATACATATGGTTAATCTTGAAGAACACTAAGAATCAAGAGAATGAAACATGAACATAAGCTTAAATCATGAAGAAATCATGTTATTTATGTGTTGTTATACTTGTTGATTGTTGTCACTTATTAAATGATGTAGATCATCATATGATCTTGCTAGATCATGATTAAAAACATAATCTAGCAAGATGAGAGGATGAACATGTTAGAGATTAATAGATCATCCTCATGAAAGACATGAACTTGAAGAATATATTGTTTTCTTATAATATGATGATTAAAGTGAGTTGTAAGTCTTGTAAATCTAAGATTTCAAGAGTTCAAGAAACCAAGTTAAAAATCCAAAGTTTACTAAATCTTGGTTCTTAAATAAATAACCCTCATTTTTAGAGGTTAAACAAGTGTAGAAACATATGTGTAACAAGAAAAATCCATGAAGAAACATTTTTAGTAAATGTGATCACAAGTTGTAAAGAACCATTTTCTTTAAAAATGAAGTTTTTAAAGAATCAACCACACTTTAAAGGGTAACAAGACTTACTAAATACACTAGTAAGTTACTACACATTTTTATAAATTTTCAAGTTCATGAAGTGGTAATTTATGCTTGTTTTTGGCAAAATTGGAAAGTGTAGATTGTTTATTGTTGATTGTTGATTGATTGTGTTGATTTACAAAAGAAAATGATATACCTTCAAGGTATGGAAACCTCCATTTTTAAGGGAAACTATGGCAAAATTTTTCTAAAAATTAAACACTTAGAAAAATATTTCTAAACAAATATTTACAAGTGTATTTTAAACCACGAATTTTTACATAAAGTTTGCCATAATTTTTGTTACAAAAATTATAAATATTGGAGGTTGGTTTTTATAAATAAAAGTGACTGAATATGTATTAAGGAAATATATATTTAGAAGACACCATGTGTGTGATTATTTGTATATTATGTGTATTAGTTATATTATTATAGGACTTGAAATACTACAACTCATCAAAATACCAAAATTTACAATCCAAAATATTACCAAAATTCCAAGGAATAAATATACAAAGAATAACCACAATATTGGAGAAACCGAACAAAGGAATATAACTCACAAAATATTCCGGAAAATTTATTCACAAGTATATTTTTGGTAAATAATATTTGGACACCAAAAGAACAAAAATATGATTTTCACAATTACTACGAACTTATATCATATTTTTGACAAGAAGAAAATATATTATTTTTGGTGAACAAAAAGTTATTTTCTTGGAATTAATAGAAGATATATTATTTTTGGAAGAAATATATATTTTCTCAAATAAACATGAAATATATTATTTTTAGAGAAAAATAAGTTTATATATATTTTCCAAGTTAGACTTGAAAATATATTATTTTTGTGACTCATATGAAAATAGAAATATTTTTACCAAGGGAAAAATTATAAATAATTTTTCTAAGTAATATTTCTTAAAATATATATTTTGGAAATATATATTGATAAATTTTTATTAGAGATATTATTCAGGAAGAATTAATACAAAAATTAAGTATAAGAATACTTAACAAATACAAGAAAATACGTATTCTCGTACGTATAAATACACCCCGGAATACGACACCGATACATGGAAAAAATATACAAGGATAAGAATACGAATACAAATACACCCATCCTTGGGAAGGATACACATGTATACATACTTAGAAAGTAACAAGTTAAAATATGTTTTTGACTAAGGGTCTTGAGGTGGATGAAAGTGAAACTAGATTACATTATGATCCTCCAGATGTAGAAGATGGTGAGGCTATTGTGAACCTTAATGGGCACTTTATGGCAAAAAGTATAAAAGCTCATCGTCTACAACTCTATGGTTACTTTGTTGGTGAAGCTATTCCATTTCAAATAGTGAAAGAGAACCTCATCAAGATGTGGCACAAATTCGGATTAAAATCCATTAACAAAAAAAGTGGAGGATTTTATTTTTTCACTTTTGAACATGATGAGGGTATGCTTCAAGTACTTGAAAGGAACCCGTGGTTGGTGAAAAATATTCCGCTTGTATTACAACTTTGGCAACCGGATACCATATTGTCTAAACCGGACTTGGACAAGGTGCCGATATGGGTAACTATAAAGGACCTTCCGCTTTGCTTATGGAATGGTGGCAACATTGGCCAAATTGTTAGTAGGGTTGGAAGACCGCTTATGTTAGATAAAGCAACGTATGAACGATGTGAATCCAAGAGGGGACCCTTAAGCTTTGCTCGTGTACTTGTGGAGGCTAGTGCTTCATGTGGCCTGCCTAATCGGGTAAAGGTTCGTTTTCCATCTCTAAATGATTTACCAAGTAAAATTGCCTATCTTGAACTTTCTTACAAATGGAAGCCTCCATTATGTGGGAAATGTTGTGTTTTTGAGCATATGGAGGATAAGCACGAAGTAAAGGATCCGGTTGATAAAGTTATAAAAGGGAAGAATATTGTTAATCAACCGGTTTTAAAAACCATTTTGAAAAAACCTTTGGTACATGATGATGGGTTTACATTAATAACTCGGAAAAAATCAAATGTGAAGTGGGCTCCTTTAGATAAAAAAGATGTTAACCGATTAATGTATGGTTCAAAATTGGATGGTGCTGGCCCATCTAATAAATCTGGATCGGCAACAGCCCAAAACGTTAAAGTTTCAAGTTGTGACCCAACTGAGGGTAGTAGTGCGCAGATAGGCCCAGTTAAGCCCAGTGAAAAGGCTACTGGGCTTAACCTTGGTGCTGGAAAGGTATTGGGCTCAGTTGATGTTCAAGGCCCAGATATGGAAGCTGGTTTGAATGCGGATGGGCCTTTGGGAATAGCCGCTAATCAAACAGGCCTAGGCCCACTTGAATCGGTTGATAATTTCCCTCCTTTAAAGGCTGTGGGGTTGGGCCGGTCACCTATGGGTTCTAGTTTGCATGGCCCAAATGTTGATTTGGGTGATAATTTGAAGTCTAAAAATCCGATGAAGTCCATGGTTGACAATCTACGGGAAAAAACTAAAGGAAGCGGTTTTTTTGATGTCTCTCTAAATAACTTTGGGCCTCGGGTTAGCCCAATAGTTGAAACAAAAAATACTTATGGTACACTTCAAGATGATGAAGATTGTTTTGACACCGAACATGGGTTGTGGGAAAAAGAAATGTTAATGGTTCGGAAATATTATGAGACTAATACGCACCCACCGGATGATATGTTTTCTTCATGGTCTGAAAAATTAAAGGCTTATTATGTGATGCTTACAAAGTTTGATCCGGTTAAGGAAGCTTTGATTGAAACAAATATTGAAGATGAAATAGAAGTTGAATCTGAAACGGATGAATCGGCAAGAGACATCGCTCGAGGAGCTTAGCTTTTATTTTATTTTCTAGTTTGGTGATTGGTGTTTGGTTATTTTTATGTTGGTTTTTGTATGTTTCTTTTTTTGGGGGTTTGGTCTTAGGCGAGTCGCCTTGGCCAAATGTCTATTGTTTGTAATCTTTTTTGAATATCATTAATAAAAGGTTTGCCCGGGGGATTCCCTCGTTTCCCAAAAAAAAAAACAAGTTAAACTATATTATTTTAACTATTATTCCAAAAATTTAATAAATATAAATTAAGTTAAAATATTTATTATTTTAACAAATAATTATATAACTTGGAATAATATTGAAGGCACAAAGAAACGTAACTCAAAGACACTAACTAATACTAAGTCAAGGCACGACCCGCTCGTCTAATAGACCTTAGTACGTTGTAGGTAGTCGTGTACATCCGAAGGAGTTTGAGTTACTGTGATTACGAAGAACGCAAGACTGTGAGTTCATGTCCCCCTTTTCTTTTGACTGTTTTCGGTTTTATAACTTCGGGGGTGAAGTACATGTTACAAACTATTTACAAACGTTTATATGTGGTATGGTTAGCTAAGGAAGGGTACTGCTAGATCATGTGAGTGGTGGGTATAACGCTTAAAACCATTAATCCTCATTGTAGGACCGAGGGACATGATTGATAGATCTATTTGGGTGTAGCGAGCCCACACCCATGTGGACCAGGGTGGCCCATGAGGTGACTATGTCTTATTGCCGGAGACAAATTTGCTAGGTTTGAGCCTTCCTGCATCACGTCACACATATTAATGGCCTTGCAAACCATTAATGATCTGTTTTCCTTGTTTCTTTCATACCGGGGTTTACAAATATACATACATACTTACTTGTAACGATTTCAAAGTTTATTCGAGCTCACACACTAAACATATGAACTCGCTCAACTTTTGTTGATGTTTTCAAACTACATGTATTTCAGGAAACTAAGTATGGATCTGGCGGGCGTTGAAGGTTACAAGTGTTGTTAGGAATAAAAGATGTCATCCGGTGTCGAGTGGTTTGGGGTGTGTGTCCTATCCTGGATAGGATGCATGTTTCAAAGCCTGGTTTTTATAAATGTCTTTTGTCGAGTCCTTTTGGAACTCTAAAAACAATTTGCATGGTTGTAATTTGGGTTTGAAGTCTATGTCTGGAATCTAAAACAATGTTGTTGTAATGCTTTAAAACTTAATCAATGGGTGAACATCTTTGGTTTTATCATATAGTTGTTTGTTATGGTTGAATGCAATGATATTGAGCAAGTCACGCATAATCACGCTTCCGCAAAAATCAGGGTGTGACATGGGGTGTGGGTTCAAGTTTCCCTTAGTAACCTCGACCATTTCGAGTGTGTTTTATTCCTAAAAAGTAAAACTAAACTAGAAAACATAAAAGTTAATCTCAACTAAAACTAAGGATAGTTCCCCGGAATGCCTCTGTGGTGCGCCACGTTTATAAGGGTCCTTGGCTAGACCCAAAGTCAGTCATATGTTACCCAAGTGGGATGTTTTGCATCCCAAGTTGCACCGTCGGAGAGCATCATCCAAGCTTGAGTCTATGACATTCACGTAGTTGACTGGGTCGTCGTCTTCTACTCTTTTCCCAAGCCCGAACTCCATCTTTTTGTCCCCAACCCTCAGTGTTAATTTCCCACCATTCATGTCCCCCATTGCGTGAGCAGTGGCTAGGAATGGTCTTCCTAGGATGAGTGGTACTTCGGTATCTTCCTCCTATGACAAAGTCGGCCGGGATGACAAAGTCTCCGACTTTTACCAATAGATTTTCGGCGACACCTTGTGGATATTTGATTGACCTATCGGCGAGTTGTATGCTCATCTTTATGGGGCTTGTTTTACCTAGTCCGAGTCGGTCAAACATTGATGCGGGCATGAGATTGATGCTAGCCCCATGATCGGCTAGCGCATTGCGTATGGGTGATCCCCCAATGCAACAAGGGATGGTGAAGCTTCCGGGGTCGATTTTCTTTTGTGGGAGTTTGTTAAGTAGTACGGCGGAGCATTCTTCACTTTAATTAATTAATTGCAGTGTTTCAATTTTCCTTATGTGAGTGAGAAAGTCTCTCATGAATTTTGAATATTTAGGCATTTGAGTGAGGACTTCCACAAATGGAAGATTGATGTGTAATTGTTTTAGTAAATTTACGAATTTTGTTAACTGCTCATCGGTCTTTTGGTGAAGTAACCGACCGGGGTAAGGCACCGGGGGGTTCTTGGTAGGCTCTTGAATCTGCGGAGGAGTCGTCTCTTTTTGGGGTGTTGGTGAAGTTACGGTTTGGTTAGACGGACACTTTTCAGATGGAGGTAGTGGAGCTTCCTAGGGACCTACGTTACGGTTTCTCAATGTGATGAGATGCACTTGCCCCTTTGGGTTGGTTTCGGTATTGCTAGGTAACGCGCCTTGTGGTCTTTCGGAGAAATTTTGAGCTAGTTGATTTAGTTGTTTTCAATATTTTGAATACTAGTTTGTTGATTCCTAAAGTTTGATTCCATTTGTTGGAATCGATCCGAGTTTTTCTTTTCGGCGTCGGAGATGAGGCGTGAGATGGTATCTTCAAACCTCTCTCATCCCCTTGTTGTTGAGAGAACTTTTGTGACTCATTTCTTGGTTGTAGAAAGTTTGTTCGTTGGTTCTGGTTTTTTTGGTTACTACTATTGCCAGGTTCTCTCCAACCAAGGTTAGGGTGGTTACGCCATCCTTGGTTGTAGGTACCCGTTGGAGGACCTAACGGCCTAGGTCTATTATCAATGTAGTTTACCGTTCCCGTTTGATTATCCATTTCTTTCATACAACTCCAATTTTCATGTGGCCCACGGCACCCTTCACAAGCCTTAACCGAGGCCGTTTTTGCCATTTCTAGCTTTTTGATTTTCGAAGAGAGGGCCTCATTTTGGGCTTGTAAAGAAGTGCTTTCGTCTACCTTATGGGCGCCCGAGGCAATAGATTTTGTGCCTCGGGGAGTGTGCCACTAAAAATTATTTTGAGCAATTTCCTCAATTTGATTATAAATTTCATTTGGGCGACGATTACCTAGAAGTCCCCCGGAGCTAGAGTCAAGTGTTTGTCTTGTGTGTGGCAACAACCCATTATAGAAAGTAGATACTTGTTGCCATACCGCAAGACCATGATGGGGACATTTTCTTAATAGCTCCTTGAATCTTTCCCAAGTTTCATATAAGGATTCTCTGTCCTCTTATGAGTATGTGTTAATTTCAGTCATTAATTTAGCCGTTTTAGAAGGAGGGAAATACTTATATAAAAACTTTTGGGCTAGTTCATCCCAAGTGTTTACCGAACCACTTGGGAGGGTGTTAAGCCAAGCCTTAGCTCGGTCTTTAAGTGAAAATGGGAACATTCGGAGGCGGATGGCGTCATTTGATGCTCCGTTGATCCAAAAAGTATCACATATTTCCAAAACGTTGGTAATATGTAAACGAGGATCTTCATCCGCAAGCCCATGGAAAGTTGCGGAGATTTGGAGCATTTGTATCCAATGCGGCCGAAGTTCGAAGTTGTTTGCATCGACATTCGGTGCATTGATAGCGGCGCCGAGATTACCTACCGTGGGTCGTAGGTAATCCATTAGGGTACGTTGATCCGCCATGGGAAGTGGGTCCCCCGAAACTTTCTCTTGGATTTTAGCTTTAAGTCTTTTTCTTAGAAAGCGTTTGGGTTCGTCTAGAGGTTCTTTTATGTCTTTATTGGAATTGGAGCTCATGTACTGCGTAAAAAGTTTAGGTGTGGCGCCTGGGTTCCAAGTCCTGTGATAAAAACAAAAAGATTGCTGGTTAGAAGTCTCACCACGGCCCCATGGTCGCTGAGCACGGCCCCGTGGTCATGGTTACAGTGATTATTTTCTGGATCCCTGTTACTGGAAAGTTCAACACGGCCCTGTGTTGCACCGACACGGCCCCGTGTTCACCTTTCTGTAACTCAGAAAATAAAAACTGCCAGTAAGGATGCTGGGCATGGCCCCGTGTCCGACCGGTCACGGCCCCGTGCTACAGTCTGCAGAAGCTGAAAAATCTAGAAAAATCATAAAAAAACAGAAAAATAAGAAAAATGATTAGGCCGTTGATTCCTAACTTTCTTAAAATCCTTGTATCCCCGGCAACGACGCAAAAAACTATATGTGCGTTAGGTGTGTTATGTTTTTATTACTTTTTTAAGCCCGTTTTAACACATTAGTCAAGTTTTAAATTTATAAAATACGATATTCTACGAACACAAAACACACATATTGTGACATCTGTGCTTGTGTAATCATTTTACAGACTCTGAACAATTCAATATTAATAAAACAGTGTGTTTTGATCCCAATGTTTGTTATTTATGTTTGACATTTTGCACGTTTTGATTTTTGGTAGATTTTAAACTTTATATCGCTTTCTGGAAACTTATACGCAAACTGATGCGTAAACGTAATCAGTTTAACGCGACAAACACTCCGGAACAGTAACATAAACTTAACATACCTTAAATAACCTTTACATAACTTAGAAATAAGTTTTAAAGGGTTTGGTATGGCAAAAACAAGTTTATTCGCTCACAGGGACTATTTGCGTCAACTTGCAAAAGTCTGCCGTTTCGTAAAGCAACGTACAGTCCAGAACTTGATCATAAGCTAAACACACCACAAATAACCTAAACATAGCTTAGAAATAAGCTTTGATAGGTTCGGTGTGCGAAAACATGCTTATATGATCTTACAGGGACCTTGATTTACCTTAATCCCTATTCTGATTTGATAGAGGCATGGGGTAAAGCGCTAGAGTTAGGGTTTTGTTTTTGTTCTTGTACGTAGCATCTTCTGGTTTTCTGGTTTTCTTGGTTTCTTCTTTGCATGGTTGTCTGGTTTCTTGTTCACGGAGAGAGTTGCAATTTATAGAATGGATGATCGTAAAAAACCTTCGGGAGTCTTGCCGGATCTGCATCGGAAATCTGTTTCTTCTTATCAGGGATTAGCGAGTCGGATTGTTAACATAGAGGGTAACACTCTAGCTCCGCGAAGGGGTGTTGTTCAATCGAATCAGGCTCAGGTGGCTCAATCTGAACCGAAATTGATTAATGTTATTGACGAACTGGAAAAGATTACACTTCCGGTGGATCTGCAGTATGAGCAACGTGGTGGTCAGGTTGCCGAGGAGGAGATGAGTCAGGTTAAATCAGATGGAGGTGTGATGGAAGATAATCAGGTTAATATGGGGAGTCCGAAACCTTTATCCTATGCTGAATCAGTTCTGAATCATAATTCTAAAAAGGTAAACTTTCGGAATCTTGCTAGTGTAGAGAAACAAGATGGCTGTGATGTGGTTTTAACCCGGGATTCGGTTAGGGCGGTTCAGGATAAGCTGGCAAATACGTTATATGGATATTTTTTGGGTGATCATGTGGCCTATCCGGTAGTTGAGTATTTTGTTCGTAACAATTGGAAGAAGTTCGGTCTCCAGAAATCCATGATGAATGCTAATGGATTCTTCTTTTTCAAGTTTGCGGATAAGTCTGGTATGATGAATGCTATGAATGCTGGGCCATGGATTATTCGGTCTCAACCTTTATTTTTAAACATCTGGTCGGCTTCTACTAGGCTTGAGAAAAAGGAGGTAAAAAAGTTACAACTCTGGGTAAAAATACATGACGTCCCAATTGCTGCTTATACGGAAGATGGCTTAAGTCTTATAGCGACGGCGATTGGAGAACCGAAAATGCTGGATTCATTTACTACAACTATGTGTATGGATACTTGGGGGAGGAGTAGTTATGCTCGGGCACTCATTGAAATCTCTGCTGATAACGAATTTAAAGATGAGTTAGTTGTTGCTGTTCCAGAGATCGATGGGGATGGGTTCGTTAAAGAAAAGTTGTTTGTCAAGTATGAGTGGAGTCCGCAGAGGTGTAGGCACTGTTGTGTGTTTGGGCACTCGGATGAAGGGTGTCCGAAACAAATAAAGACTAATCAGAAGCAGGGAAACATGGGGTATTATGGGAAAAAACAAAAGGAGGCTGCTAATAACCGTGGACAGGGAAAGACTAAGGTTGATGAGGATGGGTTTACGATTGTGGATGGAAAAAAGACTGCAAAAAGATCGGGCTTTCCAGTAAATAAGCAGAAACAAAAGTTTGAGTATAGGTCTATAGGCAACAAAACGGAAGGAGGTATCGAAAAAACTAATAGACCGATTTCTCTGGTTTCGAAAAATCCTTTTGATGCTTTAAGAGATGATGTTGGAGAATCTAGTAAATCTGGTCGGAATTTGGAAGGTGAGAATGAGAACTCGGATGATGACGAGGTGGAGGAAATATATAATGAAACGAATGAATTTCTTAAAGTAGATCCGGGTCATGATGTTCATAAAAAAGGGGCAAGCACTCCTTCTCCAAAGATGTTTAAATGATTAGTATGGCTGTTTGGAATATTAGGGGTTTGAACCGGCCTCTTAAACAAAACGAGGTTCGCCAGGTTGTTAAAAATAATAAGCTCAGTTTGTGTGCAATCTTGGAGTCTCATGTGGATATGGATAATCTTCAGAAAGTTTGTAATGTTGTGTTTAGAAGATGGGATTGGACGTCTAATGGGAGTTGTTGCAATAAGGGTGCTCGCATAATCTTGGGATGGAATCCTGTGGAGGTGGATGTTATGGTTATTGCTCAGACGGATCAAATATTACATGTCCAGATTATTTGTAAAGATAATAAGAGTATGTTCTTTTGTTCTTTGGTCTATGCAGCGAATTACTATGTTGATCGGAGGGAACTCTGGAAGAATCTACGTATGCATAAAGGCCTCGTTCATGATAAACCTTGGGTTATTATGGGAGATTTCAACTCTGCTCTTAATCTTGAAGATAGATCGATTGGTAGTTCCTCTATTTCTCCTGGTATGCGTGAATTTAAAGATTGTGTTGAGGAGATTGAGGTTTTTGATATTAATCGAACAGGTTTTCACTACACTTGGAGCCAAAAACCAAAATAGGGTGTCGGGTTATTAAAGAAAATTGATAGAGTTATGGGTAATGCTACGTTTGTTAGCTCGTTTCCTCAGTCGGTAGCTATGTTTAGACCTTATGGAGTTTCGGACCATTGTCCATGTGTGTTGAAATTGTTTTCGGCTGAAAAGTCTAAACCGAGACCTTTCAAGTTCGCAAACTTTTTAGTGCATAAACCTGGTTTTATGGAGCTTGTTAGTTCAAAGTGGGATGTTAATGTCAATGGAGTTCACCAGTTCCGTCTTGTGAAGAAATTAACTATTATGAAGTCTTCTCTTCGAGGTTTTTTATTTCAACAAGGGAACTTACATGAAAAGGTTATTAATTTAAGAGGTAAGCTTGAGGCTATCCAGCGAGACATAGATAGGGACCCGATGAATGATCTTTTAAGATATCAAGAGGCGACGGTGCTTCGTAATTTTTAGGAGGCGTCGCTTGATGAGGAAAGATTTTTAAAGCAGAAGTCTAAAGTTGAGTGGTTGCGTGCTGGTGATGCAAATACGGCATATTTTCACATGTCGTTAAAATGTAAGAACCACATCAATCGTATTGAGGCCATTTCCGATTCTAGTGGGAACATGTTTGAGGGTGATAAGGTAGCGGATGCTTTTGTCAATCATTATGAGCAATTTTTAGGTTGTGAAGGTCAACTTTCTTCGGTCCCTTCACCTGATCTCTTTTGTTATAAGCTGAAACCTGAGAGTGCTAATCATATGGTGCGGCCGGTTACTTTGGAGGAAGTTAAATCAGCTATGTTTTCGATTGGGAATGATAAAGCTCCAGGTCCGGATGGGTATACGGCTGCGTTTTTTAAAAGTACTTGGCAAATTGTGGGGAGTGATGTGTCGATGGCTATTCTTGATTTCTTTAACACGGGAAACCTTCTTAAGCAACTCAATCACACCTTAGTAGTTCTGGTGCCAAAGGTCTCATCTCCTACTTATATTACTGATTATCGGCCTATATCGTGCTGTAATGTTATTTTTAAATGTATCAGTAAGGTGTTGGCGGAGCGGTTAAAGGGTTTTTTGAATGAGATTGTAAGCATTAATCAATCAGCGTTTGTTCCTGGTCGGAAAATTTTAGATAATATTCTTCTTACTCAGAAATTAATGCATAACTACCACCGTGATTTTGGTCCTCCGAGATGTGCTTTCAAGGTTGATATCCAAAAAGCTTATGACACGGTTGAGTGGAGCTTTCTTAAAGCTGTCTTGCTGGGATTTGGTTTTAATGGTACCATGGTCGAATGGATCATGTTATGTGTGACTACCGCTTCTTATTCGGTATGTGTAAATGGGAATATTCATGGTTTTTTTTAAAGGAAAAAGGGGTCTAAGACAGGGTGATCCTCTATCTCCGTATCTTTTTACTCTAGTAATGGAAGTCTTGACTTGCATTTTGAACCATGCCACTAGAATTGATTCTTCTTTTCGATTCCATAATAAATGTGAGAAGCAGAAGATAGTTAATCTGTGCTTTGCGGATGACTTATTCCTTTTTGCTAGGGGTGATGTGGCTTCGGTTAGGTGTGTTATGCTTTCACTTACAAATTTTACTCGAATGTCGGGTTTGGTTCCTAGTGTTCAGAAGAGTACAGGGTTTTTCTGTAATGTCCTGAATCATGTAAAAAGAGAAATCTTGAACATTATGCCGTTTGTTGAGGGTAATTTGCCTGTCAGATATTTGGGGGTTCCTCTGATCTCGTCTCGGCTTTTGTATAAAGATTGTAGTATTCTTGTGGAACGTCTTGATCAGCAGATTGATAACTGGAAAAATAAAATGTTGTCTTTTGCTGGTAGACTTCAGCTAATAATATCCGTTCTATCAGCTTTACATGTGTATTGGTCTTCGGTATTTATTTTACCATCTAGACTGGTTAAGGAAATATAAGCCAAAATGCGGAATTTCTTGTGGGCTCAATCTTCTTCAAAGCGTGGTAGGGCGAAAGTGTCTTGGAAATCTATTTGTGTGCCGAAGGTGGAAGGGGGCTTAGGCATTCGTCGGATAGCAGATTTTAATAAAGCTCTTATGGTTTCGCATATTTGGAGTATTCTAAGTAATCGTCAATCTTTATGGGTTGCTTGGATTCACTCTTATCGATTAAAAGGTCGGAGTTTTTGGGATCACAAAATTCCGATTACTTGTTGCTGGAGCTGGAGGAAGATAGTTCAAATTCGA
This sequence comes from Helianthus tuberosus, assembly GCA_030545235.1. Lineage (NCBI taxonomy): Eukaryota > Viridiplantae > Streptophyta > Magnoliopsida > Asterales > Asteraceae > Helianthus > Helianthus tuberosus. Next base: position 113,447,081 of record CM060387.1, on the reverse strand, counting down.
CCCGTGATTCGTCAATATGTTTGGACTCGGCTTGGTGATGGAAGAAATACTTCAGCATGGTTTGACACATGGAGTAATATTGGGCCGTTATGTACCTTCTTGTCTCCGAGAACCATTACTCGTGAAGGTTTTTCTCTTAAGGCTACAGTTGCGGATGTTTCTTCTAATGGTTGTTGGCTTTGGCCTGCGGCTTGGAGAGATATGTTTCCAGTTCTTATTCAAATCGATCACATGCAACGGAATTTAAATGCTCCAGATTGTCTTCTTTGGAAAGATGGGGATAATGTGACCGAGCACTCTTCTTCTGGTGTTTGGGATTCTATTCGTACAAGAGACCAAGAGGTGGATTGGGCTACAATTGTTTGGTTTTCTCAATGTATCCCTCGTCATGCATTTTTGATGTGGCTTATTATGCGACGTAAGTTACTAACTCAAGACAAAATTCTGATATGGAATCATACACGGTGTAGTAGCATGAACTTGATGTGTTGCCTGTTGTGTTATGAAAATGTGGATTCGCATGATCATTTATTTTTTGAGTGCAAGTTTTCAGCATAAATATGGGATATGGTTCGGTCAAAAGCAGGTATGGTTAACGTAGATCCAAAGTGGAATGATATTATTGAACGGCTTCGTCTTCATTCGCGGTCAAAATCAGCAAAGAATATAATTTGTAGATTGTTAGTTGCTGCTTTGGCATACAATATCTGGCAGGAAAGGAATAATCGGCTCTTCAAGAACCATGCAAGACCACCGGATATTTTATGTCAAGTGGTGTTGGAGAGTGTTAGGTACAAATTGATGGGGCTCAGATTCAAGAACACATCTAGAGTTCGGGAATTACTCGAGAAGTGGGACATTCATGGAGCTGATTTACTTACGGATCATGGATAATGGATGATGTCGGATAATTGGGGTGTACTTGTAGCCTAGATAGTTTGTCTAGAGGTTGTTTTGGTTTACTTCTTTGTTGTTTTTCCTTTATTTACTTTCATGGGGGTATGTCCCATGATTGAACTAGTAAGGATTATCCTTACTACTTGTTTTATTTGGTTGTGAATATATAAAATTACCGGGGTAACCCTTTACCAGAAAAAAATGATCTTACAGGGACTAAAAGTGTCAAAAAACGGCGTAAGTTTGCATTTCCGCGCATATCTTACGTTCTGACCACATCTGGACATCCAAAATTTTTGTAGACACTAAAATATTTTTATTTTAGTGATCAGCATGCAAAAAGACCGTTCGTCGCGTAATTTGGATCGTTTTCGCGTCCGTTCGAGTTTCGTCGTAATTAGACGAATAACGCGACCGTACGGCCAAACGAACCGACATCCGAGACTTTTCCGAGCATATTTTGAGTCCTCTATACTTTGACTACCTTGTAGGGCCTTGAAAACGGCTTAACGGGTGTTAAAAGTGCCAAAAATGGGCTTATGTATGTGCAGGGACCAAAGCTGTAATATGCTGAAACTTATGCTGATCTGCAGGGACTAGGCAGGTCGCGTAAGCCTGTCCATCAGCTTACGCGGTTTGACTACCTTTTAGGGCCTTGAAAACGGCTTAACGGGAGTTAAAAGTGCCAAAAATGGGCTTATGTATGTGCAGGGACCAAAGCTGTAATATGCTGAAACTTATGCTGATCTGCAGGGACTAGGCGGGCCGCGTAAGCCTGTCCATCAGCTTACGCGGGGCGCGTAAAAGTGCCCAGTTCCAGAAAATCAATTTTTGCAATCTGTTGAAAGATTAGGGACTGTTGTTGCCATTTTCTTGGTGTGGCTTTTATTCTGTTCATAACACTTGGATGGCTAAGATTAACGTTGGCCACATAAACAAGTGGAATGATCTTGTGAGTTCACAACAACTATAAATAGCCATGCCATTCTCTCATTTCATTCACCCTTGATCTGATTTCTCTAAGTTGAAGTTGTAATACTTCATACCTGAGATTTTAAGATCAAGTTCTTCCTAGCAAGGACCCTTTGTAAGCTTCATTCGTTCTTTTATCGCTTTCCTAGCGTAAAAGTCAAACAGTGTTTGACTTTCAGCTTTGACCAGTCAATGGCCAACGCAAAGTTCGTTTGAACTTTGCAACGTGCTTGTAATCACGAAGGCTATAATCCTTAGCGATTATACCTACTGATTACCATGTTAACTAGGCGTAGTGACGAGTCAAAGTTTCGGTCAAAATGCGTTTTAGCACGCATTTTGCAATGGAACTACTTTTAGGTATCAAAACACTTTGTGTTGATACCAAATCAGTTTTCTAAGTTAGTTAAACATGTTTTGACATGCTTAACTCGTCACTATTAGTTTTGTCACACCCCGACCACGTAAAACAACAAAACGTGGCGGAAACGTCGGGGAGTGTTGTAACAGAATCATTGTTTCATAACACATGGAAATTTGAATATTGTTTTATTGATTAAAAGTGTTACAATGTCTTGACAATCAAAGAAACATAACATAAATAACTAGTCTTGCATCTTTTATTGTCGCTAAGGCCCAAGTCCGCCTAAGTGTATCTTGATAAATCCTATGCATCATGTCCTGAAACACATGTGAAAATAGGTACGTCAGCATAAAAATTCCTGTGAGATACATAGGTTTTGTGAAAATAGAATTCATGACTTATGTTTATGAAAATGTTTAGTCATGAACCTTGTAATTTGCTTTGTCTTGTAAATCATTTGAAAAGTGATAAATAAACCAAATGATATATATGTATAAAAGAATAATACATGGTTAAGTAAATAACCAAGTAAAATGAGTTTATATCAGATAAGTTGTTTGTAAAACAATGTATTGTGAAAAGTATGTTATTTGTATAAAATGTTATATGTCTAAATTGAAATGGTTTAAATAACGCTACGATATGTAATACCATACAAACACTTATATATAGGAAGTACCAGTGGCGTATCCACCATGCTTGTATCATATTACACACGCCTCGTTACTTAAATCACTTACTCAAACCAAACCACCAAAGTAAAATGTTTATGTATAATCAAATGTCAAAATGTTTGTGTGAAAACCATGTCTAATGTCTATGTCTAATGTAAATCATGAATTTTGTATATCAATGTCAAAATGTTTATGTCTAATGTAAATCATGAATTGTGTGTATCAATGTCAAAATGTTTATGTCTAATGTAAATCATGAATCGTGTATATCAATGTCAAAATGTTTATGTCTAATGTAAATCATGTAATGTGTATCCAAAATATCGTGTATGGTAAGTGAAATATATCAACTAAACCATATGTAAAATGCACAAAAACAAGGTATTGAAGTAAAACATGGTTTAAATCAAAGTTATGTTTTGTGGAACAAATGCATGCTATACTGATATAAACATCTATGCGGTATTGTGAAAATGCATACATCCAAGCCTTGTGACTGTGATGATAGACCTTTAAACAAATTAAAGGTTTTTCTGTGTTATGTTTATCGTATTCGGTCATTCCTTCCACCCAAACAAACCTAGGGTTCAGGAATGGGAGTTGTCAAGTCCTATGGTACCATTACCTACTAACGAGCGGCGTAGCTAATGTTAATGAATGTATATTGTCCCATTTGAACAACCCAAATGTCATACCAAAATGTAAGCATGTGAAAACAATGCACTAAGTATGTAATCAACTGAACATACATAGCGTGCAATGTAATGTAAAACAATGTACTAAGTATGCACACAATGGACATACATAGCATGAAATGTAATGTAAAACGGTGTACTAAGTATGCACACAATGGACATACATAGCATAAAATGTAATGAAATCATGTACTATAATGTACTAATAAACATAACAATCATATGATATGAAAGCATGGAAAGCATGAAAGTAACAAGTAGGCACATGTGTTCCACCCCAAAACAGTTTGGAAAACAGTAAAAGAGGGGTCTATGTACTCACTTGGGATTTCTTAGTAGTCCTTGAGTAACAACCAAACAATGCTAGAGATCACGGAAATCAAACAGTACCTAATATAGGTAACTATGTTAATATACCGGACCTATACCGGAGGATCGGATAGAATGAGGGCTTGTAAACCAAATGAGTATGGGAACTCATGTAATATGGTTTTAACAAAGCCTACATACTACAATGAAACCTAACCTAAGTGCTTACGACCCATTATGACCCGTTTAGGTAGCTTATGCTACTTTAACGCGTCGTTCGCGTAAAACACGTTCGGAACGCCTAACTAGTCCTATGACAAGTAAAATATGCCTTAACATGTCTAATATTGTTGCCAAATCAGTTTAGATGTTAAAAGTTATGTTACATATGCTTAAAAATGAATTTTGGCGTAAAAAAGGCATTTTGGTAATTTACCTAAGGTATATAAACTACCTATCATACAACTACTTAACGAAGCGACCATAAGCTATAACCTCGGAAGGTTATTCCCTATATACTATGGTCACCTAATGTGTTTGGTCGGATCCTAATGATCGACCAAACGGGTCGGGTTCGAAAGTATAAGCGATTGTTTAGATCGCTTACCTTACGACCCTATATAAGCACTAAACTAAAAGTGACGAGCTAAGCATGTTAAAACATGCTTAACTAAGTTTAGAAAACAAGTTTGGTATCAAAACAAACGGTTTTGATACCTAAGAGTAGTTTAGTTACAAAATACGCAAGAATACGCATTTTGGCCGAAACTACGACTCGTCACTGAGCCTAGATAACGTGGTAATCAGTAGGTATAGCCACTAGGGACTATAACCATCGTGATTACGCTCACGTTAGGAAGTTCAAACGAACTTCGCGTTGACCATAAACTGGTCAATGCAGAAAGTCAATCATAGTTTGACTTTAACGCTAAAACGAATGAAAAGAACGAAAGAACACTTACAAAGGGTGCCCGCAAGTTTGATCTTCCATGTAATCTCAGGTAGGAAGTGTATAAACACAACCACTTAGAGAAAAACTCAGAATTCAAGTGGGTTTTGAGTTGGGAACTTGGGGGTATTTATAGGATTCCTTGAACCGTTAAGATCGTTTATCGTAAAACGTGATTCAATCTCATCCCTACACTTGTTGTAACACTAAGGTACCTCAAAATGCCCCCCCATGATCAGGTATCAACATGTGGTATTGAGTTTAAGAGTGCTTAACAGCTGTAACCAGCTGTTAACCACTTTCTGAGGTTCTGGGAGGTCCTTACGGACCGTAAGGGTGAGGGCTTACGGTCCGTAAGCCAGTAACTTTGCTGAAATGACAGTTTTGGTCCCTGCAGCTCCAAACTTGGTTTTCGATGCATTTTTGACACGTTTAAGCCCCGTTAACCCCATTTCAAAGCTCTAAAATGAAGGAAAAGTATAGGGAACTTAAAATGTGCTAAAAAATATCTTGGATGTCAGTTCGTTTGGCCGTACGATTGCGTTGTTCGGTTAATTACGACGGAAGTCGTAACGGACGCAAAAACGGTCCAAATTGCGCGACGAATGGATTTTTCTAATGCTAAACACTAAAATAAAATATTTTAGTGCTTACATAAATTTTTGGATGTCCGGATGTATTCAGAACGTAAGTTATGCGCGAAAGTGCAAACTTGTGCACTTTTTGACGCTTTTAGTCCCTGAATGACCCAAAAGTTTATTTTAGCACACCGAACCCCTCAAAGCCTATTTCTAAGCTATGTAAAGGATATTTATGGTATGTTTAACTCATGGTCATGTACCGGAATGTCTGTTACAGTTCAATTCGGCGTACTTTCGCAGTTTGTCGAATTTAGTCCCTGTAAGCGATTAAACTTGATTTTGTCATACCAAAGCCTTCAAAACTTATTTCTAAGTTATGTTGTGACTGTAACACCTGTGTCATTTCAACCATCAAACAAATGCCCAACCAGTGAAATATTGTATTTCATACTTGGGATTTGTAAAAATATGTGTATCGTTTACACATATCAATTCTTGTTCGATTTCAAACACTATATCGCTTTCTGGAAGGTTATTTTTGGGTAAAGGGTTACCCCGATGAATTTTATAAATGAAAAAATAAGTACAAGGGTGTGACAAAATCGACACACCTACTAAGCTTGACATGCCAAGCCTAGGAACATCAACAAAAAAAACAACCAGAACAAACAAAACCAACGAAAAAACGACCACATTAACAACCAAAACGCACACGAAGACAAAAAAACAACTAGCCCGGATCTGCTACATTATCTTCAATCTCTTCAATCTTCCAATTCTTAAAAATCCTATCCTTTATTGAAGCCAGCCGAAATCTGAACCCCATCAGGCGCAAGCGAACCGTGTTTTTAATTATCTCAGCAACTTGATCCACAGTTCTTTTATTATTCTTGAATAGTCTATTATTTCTCTCTTGCCAGATGTAGTACGACGAAGCCGCAATCAACAGCTTACTCACAACATGATCCGCTTTCTTAGAAGAAGCATGCTTTTCAACCCAAATTAGAATCGAATGCCACGAATTGTCCACATTCCCCAAAGAAACAAACTCCTTAACCTTACTCCACACCTGATCCGCAAACGCACATCGGAAGAACAAATGGTCCCGACTATCACGATCAAAATTACACAGCGGACAACACATCAAATTCAAATTCGTAAGGCTACCTGCTTCCCAAACTGCCAAACGATCCTGTGTTTTTAATTTGTTTCTAAATGCAAGCCACAAATGAAACGAGTGCCTCGGAATACATTGAGGAAACCAAACCATGTTACACCACATCACTTGATTATCCCTATTTCGAATTGTGTTCCAGACTTGAGATGATTTAAAGTCACTAACCTTCCCTTCCGAGTCTTTCCAAATGAGCCGATCCACACTATTAGGAACAATAGAAGGGACCGCCATCGTGAATAACACCGGGAAAAGATCCATCCAAGCTTGGGGCCACCTCCAATTACCATTCTGATCAATAACTTCCGCAACAGAAGACTGTAACGAAAACCCAGCATTAGCAATGGACCGAGGAGATATAAACGAACTAAGAGGGCTTAGCGAGCACCACATATCACTCCAAACATTAGTTTGAGCACCACTTTTAATAGTCGACCATATGTGTGGCCGGATAATATGACGAATAGATAGGATTTTTCTCCAACCCCAACTCACACTCCCACGGCACGGAATCTCCCAAAAATTTCTCCCTTTAATTTTATAATTATGGATCCATCGCACCCAAATAGACTCCCTTTTCGAGATGATACTCCAAATATGATTTGCCATTAGCGATTTGTTTACATCAGAAATACTTCTAATACCCAATCCGCCTTCATGTTTAGGCAAACACACATCCTTCCATGCTACCTTAGCACGAATCCTTCCTTCCGAACCAGCATTCCACAAAAATCTTCGAATACGCTTTTCAAGCTCACTGATAACCCGAGCTGGAATAATGAAAACAGAGGCCCAGTGGATGTGCATAGAAGAGAGAACCGAGTTAATAAGCTGTAACCGACCAGCAAAAGACAAAGATTTTGTCACCCAATTGACTATCTTTTTCTCCATACGCTCAATGAGGCTCCTACAATCCTGATATAAAAGTCTTGAAGATATAAGCGGGACCCCAAGGTAACGAACCGGAAGCTCACCCTCCTGAAACGGCATTATATCAAGAATTTCCTGCCTTATCGAGTTAGGAACATTACAAAAAAACACCGTACTCTTAGCAGGACTTGGAGCAAGACCTGACATGTTCGTGAATTTCTCCAGAGCATCCTTAATCTTTTTAACAGAGCCGATGTCACCATGCACAAAAATAAATAAATCATCCGCAAAAGACACATTAATTATTTTCTCTTTCGCACAATGAAGATGATATTTAAACGACATACTAGCTGCTCGTCGAAGCAATAACGTTAAAACCTCCATAACTAACGTGAATAAGTAAGGCGACATTGGATCACCTTGCCTTAATCCACGTTTTCCCCTGAAATAACCATGCAGATTGCCGTTAATACTCAAAGAGTAGGAAACTGTAGACACACAAGTCATGATCCAGTTCACCATTTTACTATGAAGACCAAATCGAATCAAAATGTCCTCCAAAAATTTCCAGCTGACAGTATCATATGCTTTCTGAATATCAATTTTGAAAGCACACCTAGCCGGACCCCTGTTAATGTGATAATTATGCATCAACTCCTGAGTTAGAAGAATATTATCTGAAATCTTCCGACCTGGAACAAACGCTGATTGATTGATACTGACAAGAGAATCCAATCTACCTTTCAAACGTTCAGTAATAATCTTGCTAATACATTTGTACAAAACATTACAGCAAGAGATCGGCCTATAATCCAAAACCGAATCCGGAATTTCTTTTTTCGGAAGTAAAGCAAGAATAGTATGATTAATTTGTTTCAGAAGCTTACCGTTTTCAAAAAACTGTAAGACCGCATCAGTAATTTCGTTCCCAACAATATCCCATGCTTTCTTGAAAAAAACCGAAGTATATCCATCAGGCCCAGGGGCCTTATCATCTCCAATATCAAACATAGCTGCTTTAACCTCTTCACGAGTAATCGGACGAATCATATGCTCTGCTTCTTCATTGCTAAGAATATTGGAAAACAAGTTTTCCAAATTAGCTAGATCAATCGGATTCTCCATACCCAAAAAATTCGAATAATGCAGAACCATAGCATCAGCAACTCTTTCGCCTTCATGCCTATTCCCCAAAAGATCCATAACACTATGAATTTTAAGTCTAGCATTGTGAGATTTCACAGTGTTATGAAAAAATTTTGTGTTTGAGTCCCCAGCACAAAGCCACTCAACCTTAGACTTTTGCTTCAGAAAGCACTCCTCATCATATGCCGCTGCTTCAAAATCTTTACGACATTGAGTTTCCAACTGACGAAGTTGCACATCAAACGGATTACCATCAACCTGAACCTGAAGCTCATCAAGTTTCTTTCTCAGATTCGTAACTTTCGTATGCAAATTTCCTTGGTTGAAAAAAATCTTTCTCAACTTAGGCTTTAAGTTCCTCATCTTCTTTACAACCGAAAGCATAGTTACCCCCTCATATTTTTTCATCCACTCTATGTTAACAGTTTCCTTGAACTCCGGTTTATTAGCAATAAAATTTGGAAACTTAAAAGGTTTTGGCCGAAACCCATTATTACCAAGAATTTTTAGAATACATGGCGTGTGATCCGACATACGGTACGGATGAAACATAGCATAAGCATTAGGAAACAGATCCAAGAATTTAACGTTACCCATAATTCGATCTATCTTTTTCAATAAACCACCTCCACTCTTCGGCTTTTGATTCCAAGTGTACTGAAGACCATGCGCATTAATATCCATTAATTCAGCTTTTTGGATACACTCCTGGAATTCACGCATGCCAATGGACGGTTTGGAAACCCCAGATAACGAATCATCAATGTTAAGCGCTGAATTTTCTGCATAGCAATCTGCGATCTATATACTTGTTTTCTGCATAAACAAATGAACAGAAAAGAATTTTCTTGCTAGCTTTAAAAATAACCTGAGTATGAATAATCTGATCCGACTGAGCAAGAACCATAACATCCAAAATATCAGCATTCCAGCCCAGAATGATTCTGGTACCTCGACGACACACCCCACCATTTGACGTCCAATTCCAATTACGAAAGACAAATTTACACACTTTAGCAAGCTTACCAACATCCACATGCGATTCAAGAATAGCACACAATTGAAGATTATTTTCAGCAACAAGTGTTCGAACCTCACTTTGTTTCAGGGGCCGGTTCAAGCCCCTAATATTCCATGACATAAGGCTACCCATTTAAACCATTGTTACCGGGAGTGCTTGCCCCCTCAGAGAGATCAACACGCTGATCATTAGACATAAAATGAGCCATTTCCGTAGGAGTGTTTTCCAAAATCTCTTCTATAACCTGAGCCGTTTGATTCCCCTTCTTATGCGTATCATCATTTTTATTATGTAAGTTCTCCTCCCCGTCACCATCATCTCTACCTTCCGCGTCTAGTACCTCAAAAGCATTTGACACTTTAACCTGATTAGTACTCTTTACAACCGGAACTTCATCATTTTTCGTACCCGAAGAACTCGCTCCATTCTTATTCGGCTTTGGCCTGTATACAAACTTAGTTTTTTGTTTTTTATTCATAGTACCAAATTTTGCGACTTTCCTTCTATCTGTGATAAACCCGTCTTCATCAATAGTAACTTGCTTCATAATTGGTTCAGGTTTTTTCGGACAGTTTTGATCATTATGGCCAAACATGCAACACGACGAACATCGGTTTGGTTTCCATTCATACTCGATGGAAATTTTTTCCATAATGAAACCCTCATCATCCAGCTTTGGAATTGCAACAACTATATGATCTTTCAGCTCCTTTTCCGCATTAATTTCAATTAACGCTCTAGCAAAACTACTTCTCCCCCAACTCTTAGCACACATGTCCGCCGTGTAACTATCCAAGCTTTTAGGAACCCCTATTTTTGACGCCAACAGACTAAGGCCATCATCAGTGTAAATTGCAATAGGAACATTGTGAAGCTTAACCCACACGGGAACTGATTTAATGCCCTCCTTCTTTAAACTAGTGGACGGAGACCATTTGTTTAGAAACAACGGAACCTTTCGGATTAACCACGGACCACCTTCAAGCACTTTATTCATACCTTCTTTGTTGTCAAACTTGAAAAAGAAAAAGCCCTCCGAATTCATCATTATTTTTGCAAACCCAAACTTCGCCCATACATTTTTAACGTAATACTCGACTACCGGAAAAGGCAATCTGTCGCCCAAAAAATATCCAAATAACACATTCTCAAATCTATCTTGAACCTTCTTAACAACCTCCCTAGGAATGACCAGATCAGCTTCTTTATACGATTCCCCAGACTCCATCATCCTAAAGTTTACTTCATTTTTGAATACCACATTAGATTTCAACTTTTCAGCATAAGAGACCGTCTCCTGTTGTTTATCGGCATAAACATTCTCAACCGGGACAGTTATCTTCTCCAATTCATCAAGAACATTGATAACTCGATTCTCATTCAGATTATTCACGACAACTCCACGTCTCGGTGCCATCGTTTTGCCATCAATATTCAGAATTTTGCTTCCCAAACCCTTAATCATGGTTGGCGGCTTCCCATACAAATCCCGATAATCAGCATTCCCAGATGAAGGTTTCCGAAAAATATCATTGATATCAGGCGGTTCAGAACTCATCTTTGTATCAAACTAAAAACATGCACACGTAAAAACAGCAGCAAGAACAGATTACGGAAGCAGCACTGATGCGTGAATATAACCAGTTTAATCCAACGAACACTCCGGAATATAACCAGTTTAATCCAACGAACACTCCGGAATAGTGAAATAGGCTTAACATACCTTAAATAACCTTTACATAACTTAGAAATAAGTTTTGAAGGCTTTGGTATGGCAAAAACATGTTAAATCGCTTACAGGGACTAAAGTTGACAAACTGCGAAAGTATGCCAATTTGAACTGTAACAGACATTCCGGAACATGACCATAAGTTAAACATACCATAAATATCCTTTACATAGCTTAGAAATAGGCTTTGAGGGGTTCGGTGTGCTAAAATAAACTTTTGGGTCATTCAGGGACTAAAAGTGTCAAAAAGTGCACAAGTTTGCATTTTCGCGCATAACTTACGTTCTGAATACACCTGGACATCCAAAAATTTATGAAAGCATGACTACATTATATTTTAGTGTTCGCCTTAAGAAAAATCCATTCGTCGCGTCATTTGGATCGTTTTTCGCACTTATGCGCATTCCGTCGTAATTAAGCGAACATCGCGTTCGTACGGCTAAACGAACCGACATCCGAGATATTTTTGAGCATGTTTTAAGTTCCCTATACTTTAACTTCATTTTAGAGCTTTGAAATGGGGTTAACGGGCCTTAAACGTGTCAAAAATGGGCTGATTGCATTGCAGGGACCAAAACTGTAAATCTGCCAAAGTTGTTACCTTACGGACCTCAACATTGGCAGCTTTGAGGTCCGTAAAGCAAGTTCAGACCAGATGCAGAGTACTTAACAGCCTGTTTTCAGCAGATTTAACCACAACCACATGTTTGCAACTTGCTTAATCACTAAGATTAGGAGCATATGTGGCTCCATAACCTTTGTGACAAGTGTACGGCTCGGATCGTGGCACGATATTCAAGAAACGATCCTAGCGGCTCTACTTTATCTATAAATACCCACCCCCCTTTGGCTTAAAAACCCACAAATCTGATTGAAAAGACTCTAAGTTGGAACCTTCGTTTCATACCTGAGCTATTTTGATCTGGGTTAGCATTCGGGGACCCTGGGTAAGTATTCTTTCGTTCTTTTCCTTATTTTACTGCTTTTCGAGTCAGAAAGTCAAACTTTGTTTGACTTTCAGCGTTGACCAGTAATGGTCAATGCGAAGTTCGTTTGAACTTCGCAACGTGATTGTAATCACGATGGTCATAGTCCCTTGGGACTATGCCTACTGGTTACCACGTTGTCTAGGGTCGTAGGGTAAGCGATCTGATAAATCGCCTATACCTTCGAACCCGACCCAGTTTGGTCGATCATTAGGATCCGACCAAATACATTAGGTGACCATAGTGTATAGGGAATAACCTTCCGAGGTTATACCTTATGGTCGCTTCGTTTAAGTAGTTGTATGATAAGTAGTTTATATGCCTTAGGTAAATTACCAGAATACCCTTTTCATGTATAATTGGTAATTAAGCATATGTAACCTAAACCTTTGTCACATAACTGATTATGTAATATGTTTAGGCATATAACACTTGTCATAGGGCTAGTTAGGCGGTCCGAACGCGTTTCACGCGAACGACGCGTTAAAGTAGCACAAGCTACCTAAACGGGTCGTAATGGGTCGTAGACACTTAGGTTAAGTTTCATTTAGTATGTAGGCTTTGTTAAACCAAATGACACGAGTCTCTACACTCGTTTGGTTTACAAACCCTAATGCTACCCAATCTTCCGATTTAGGTCCGGTTTATTAATGTAGCTACCTATACTAGGTGCCGTTTGATATCCGCGATCTCTAGCATTGTTTAGTTGTTACTCAAGGACTACTGAGCAATCTCAGGTGAGTACATAGACCCCTCTTTTACTGTTTTCCAAACTGTTTTGGGGTGGAACACATGTGCCTACTTGTTACTTTCATGCTTTCCTGTTTTGACATCATATACTTGCTATGTTCATTAGTACATTATAGTACATGATTTCATTACATTTTATGCTAGGTGTGCCCATTGTGTGCATTACTTAGTACATTGTTTTACATGACATTTCCTGCTAGGTGTGCCCATTGTGTGCATTACTTAGTACATTGTTTTACATGACATTTCCTGCTAGGTGTGCCCATTGTGTGCATTACTTAGTACATTGTTTTACATTGCATTTTGTTGCATATGCTCATCCAGCATGTGAACACATTATACTACATTTTGAACCGTTGTATCTATGAACCGTTTGTATCTGTGAACCGTATTTGACATAGACATTTCGGCATAGACATTTTAACATGATTGACATTTGATCATGCATTTCCCACAAAACATAACTTTGATTTAAACCAAGTTTTACTTCAATACTTTGTTTTTGTGTATATGGTTTAGTTGAGACATTTCACTTGCCATACATGATATTTTGACATAGACATTTGACATGGATATTTGACATAGACATTTTGACATTGGTTTGGTTTGATTAAGTGATTAAGTAACGATGCGTGTGTAATATGATACAAGCATGGTGGATACGCCGCTGGTACTTCCTATATATAAGTGTTTGTATGGTATTACATATTGTAGCGCTATTTGAATCATTTCAGTTTGATACATATAACATTTTATACAAATAACATACTTTTCACAAGACATTGTTTTACAAACAACTTATCTTATACAAATCCATTTTTACTATGGTTATTCATTTAACCATACATTATTCATTTATTTATACATATCATCTGAACTCATTGTTATTCAAATGATTTACAATACAAAGCAAATTACAAGGTTCATGACTAAACATTTTCTGAAACATAAGTCATGAAACTTATTTTCACAAAACCTATGTATCTCACAGGCATTTTTATGCTGACGTACCTATTTTCACATGTGTTTTTCAGGAGCTGTTGCATAAGATGATCAAGATACACATAGGCAGACTTGGGCTTTAGTGAAAATAAAAGATGCAAGACTAGTTAATTATGTTGTATTTCTTTGTTTGTTAAGACATTGTAACACTTTTAATCAATAAAACGAAACTTCAATTGCCATGGATTTGAAACAATTAATTCTGTTACAACACTCCCCGACATTTCCGCCACGTTTGTATGTTCCACGTGGTCGGGGTGTGACAGAAAAGATGGTATCAGAGCCAATGGTTATAGGGAATTAGGTTATTAGTAATGCTTTGACCTAGTCTATAACTTTCTTAGGACCCTAACGCGAGTTTACTTGCGTTTAGTCATAAAACAATACTGTCACCTATCCTTAGGCGACGACCACATCAAGAACATGAATTTCAAAACCGCTTTGAAAACTAATCATCTGTTCTAGGATGATTGATTGTAAGGTTTTGAACCCCTTTGAGTTTCAAAAAAAAATCTCGTCAAGGTTTTGGGTTTTAAATAATGTGAACACGTGCAAACTGGAAGGGTGAATGCCTGTATTCTGAGTTTTCTGTCTAGGCAAGCACCTCGTATACATCTCAACCAGACGCGAGACCAGTTGTGCTTACCTGGGAATTCTTGGGATGAGTGTTCACTTATAGGCGAGCATGTCTTCGCGATACATTATTTTGACCTATTTACTTTGATTATTCACCGAGGTCGTTTGTTGCTTTGTAGTAACAAACAAATGACCACTATCCATTGCTTTCATCAAATTTGTTTCATCTCATTCTTTTCGTCTAAATCTCTCACTCGTTTCTTTTCATGTCTCCTCTTTTAGAATGCCTCCTCGACGCGAGAACCAGATAGCGACGGCCGAACTGGCAGAAATTATTGCACAGCAAATGGCTGCTCAATTCCCAAACCTCTTTGCTCAATGGAATCAAGCCAACAACAACAACAATGGTGTATGCAATTTCAAGAGTTTTAACTCGGCAAAACCACTCAAGTTTAGTGGTTCTGAGGGAGCGACTGGGCTTCTTCAATGGTTCGAGAGCATTGAGAATACTTTCCGCCATGTGCAGTGTCCTGACAATCGCAAGGTCGAGTTTGCTTCGAGTGTGTTCCAGAAGAGAGCCCTTACGTGGTGGAATGGGGTTATGAGAGATCGTGGTGCAGAAGTTGCTCTAGCACAGACATGGGCCGAACTTAGGGCTCTCATGATGAAGGAGTTTTGTCCTCGTCACGAGATCAGGGCTTTGGAAAGGGAATTTGATGATCTTAAGCAAGACAGCGGTGAGCATCGAGCCTACACGGACCGTTATGAGGAGTTAAGTCTGTTATGCCCAAACATGGTCACGCCTTTGGATAAGGCGATCGAAAAGTACATTGATGGCCTTCCCGACTCAATACAAGACATTTTGACTGGTAGCAACCCTACTACTGTTAGGCAGGCCATTGAGTTATCTGCAACCTTGACTGAATCGCAGATCAGGAAACGTAAGCTTTTCCGAAAGGGTGACAAGAAACTGGTCGAGGAATCGAAACCAATCGAGGAATCAAAGACCATGGATGAACAGACTGGATCCTCTAAGAAGTCAAAGAAGCGAAAGGCTTCTCAGAACTTCGCCGTGGTCGCTCACAATGATCAAGCCGTCCCCAACCAACCAGCTCAACCCCCTGCCAGGAAACCCTACAAAGGAACTGCACCCTTGTGCAACCAATGTGGCCTACATCATCATGCTGGTGTGAAGTGCCGCACATGCCAAGTTTGCGGACTTATAGGTCATACAGCGAGGGTTTGCCCAACAGCAGCAGCACCAAATCAGATTAACAACAATCCTGCTCAAGCTCGTTTCCCACTGGGATCTTGCTACAACTGTGGCGAGATGGGCCATTTTAGTAGAAATTGCCCAAGACTTGCTGATACAAATCCAGCGCAGGGATGAGTATCTGACCGACAGAAGATAACGCTGTTTAGAAAATAATCGAGCCTTGTGTATTATTTTCTTTTATCACAATCTATGAAACAGTTGTTGTTATTGTTGTTTATAAATAAATCTTTCATTTACATTTCAATATGTTTATGTGGTTGCATGTATAAACATATCCCCTACAATACCGACAATCAAGGAACCGCCTTCCTTGAAGAGCAGACTACTTCCAAATTTCTTCCCTTGTATAATCTCTTGCGTTTCCACGAAAATCCTAAGTACCCGTTCCTTCCAAGAGAAACGAAGTACGAGGTGCCAAGTTAATTGCAATCAATACCAAGAAAATAACAATTAAACAATTATGTGGTTATGTGCTTATGTGTTATCCTTTATGTGTCATGTGATCCAATTTATGTTATTCAAATCCTCGTAAAATCTTACATATCTTTGTGCAAGAGATTCATAGTAGGATACCCAAAGGTACTACTTAAATCCTTAATGGACTTCTACGTTGTAGTTAAAGTCCCTTGGATTATAATGTACTACTTCATAATTAGACCCCTTTTGTGGTCTAGTTAAACAGATTGATCCAAAAATCTGGTTAGGGATATCATGTGATGATATAGCTGAAAGGACTCCTTAGTGGCCTAATTAAGAAGATCCTCTGTTGATCTAATTAAAAGGACCCTATGGTAGTCTAGTCACTTTCATCTCAGGTTTGATATCTTTCCCCACAACATTTCAAAACAAACTGTGCGGACTGTGCAAGGAATTACGTAATTATGGATGCATACATAATTATGGAATTTAGTGCACAGAAATCACAGCAAGTTCTATCATGTATCAAGAGTTAACCCTATTCATTTCCAATTCTGATGAAGCATCCGTTGAGGAAAAATGAACTAGCTATTCATTTTTCACTTCTGAAGAATATCCGTTGAGGAAATGAATATCCGTTGTTTATCTTTTCATTTCCATTCTGAAGAATAACCGTTGAGGAAAATGAATTATCCATTCATTTTCGTTCTAAAGAATATCCGTTGAGGAAATGAATATCCGTTGTATAATCCTTCATTTCCAACTCTGAGGAAGCAACCGTTGAAAATGACTCCGTTAGTTCATTTTCGTTTCTGAAGATTTATCCGTTGAGGAAATGAATATCCGTTGTGTAATCCTTCATTTCCAACTCTGAGGAAGCAACCGTTGAAAATGACTCCGTTAGTTCATTTTCGTTTCTGAAGATTTATCCGTTGAGGAAATGAATATCCGTTGTGTAATCCTTCATTTCCAACTCTGAGGAAGCAACCGTTGAAAATGACTCCGTTAGTTCATTTTCGTTTCTGAAGATTTATCCGTTGAGGAAATGAATATCCGTTGTGTAATTCTTCATTTCCAACTCTGAGGAAATAACCGTTGAAAATGACTCCGTTAGTTCATTTTCGTTTCTGAAGATTTATCCATTGAGGAGATGAGTATCCGTTGATTTTTCTTTCATTTCAAATTCTGAAGAACAAACCGTTGAGGAAAATGACCCCGTTTGTTCATTTTCGTTCTGAAGAATATCCGTTGAGGGAAATGTATATCCGTTTAGTTAATTCCTTTATTTTCCATTTCCGAAGAACCCGTTGAAGAAAGTGACTCTGCTCGTTCATTTTCGCTTCTGAAAAATATCCGTTGAGGAAAATAATCAGATTATGCTTTACATATCTTTGATGACTATTTGAAACAAAGTCATAGACAGACTCCTACGAATTAATTTCGGGACGAAATTTCCTAAAGTAGGGGAGACTGTAACACCTGTGTCATTTCAACCATCAAACAAATGCCCAACCAGTGAAAAATTGTATTTCATACTTGGGATTTGTAAAAATATGTGTATCGTTTACACATATCAATTCTTGTTCGATTTCAAACACTATATCGCTTTCTGGAAGGTTATACGCGCACTGATGCGTGAATATAACCAGTTTAATCCAACGAACACTCCGGAATAGTGAAATAGGCTTAACATACCTTAAATAACCTTTACATAACTTAGAAATAAGTTTTGAAGGCTTTGGTATGGCAAAAACATGTTAAATCGCTTACAGGGACTAAAGTTGACAAACTGCGAAAGTATGCCAATTTGAACTGTAACAGACATTCCGGAACATGACCATAAGTTAAACATACCATAAATATCCTTTACATAGCTTAGAAATAGGCTTTGAGGGGTTCGGTGTGCTAAAATAAACTTTTGGGTCATTCAGGGACTAAAAGTGTCAAAAAGTGCACAAGTTTGCATTTTCGCGCATAACTTACGTTCTGAATACATCTGGACATCCAAAAATTTATGAAAGCATGACTACATTATATTTTAGTGTTCGCCTTAAGAAAAATCCATTCGTCGCGTCATTTGGATCGTTTTTCGCACTTATGCGCATTCCGTCGTAATTAAGCGAACATCGCGTTCGTACGGCTAAACGAACCGACATCCTAGATATTTTTGAGCATGTTTTAAGTTCCCTATACTTTAACTTCATTTTAGAGCTTTGAAATGGGGTTAACGGGCCTTAAACGTGTCAAAAATGGGCTGATTGCATTGCAGGGACCAAAACTGTAAATCTGCCAAAGTTGTTACCTTACGGACCTCAACATTGGCAGCTTTGAGGTCCGTAAAGCAAGTTCAGACCAGATGCAGAGTACTTAACAGCCTGTTTTCAGCAGATTTAACCACAACCACATGTTTGCAACTTGCTTAATCACTAAGATTAGGAGCATATGTGGCTCCATAACCTTTGTGACAAGTGTACGGCTCGGATCGTGGCACGATATTCAAGAAACGATCCTAGCGGCTCTACTTTATCTATAAATACCCACCCCCCTTTGGCTTAAAAACCCACAAATCTGATTGAAAAGACTCTAAGTTGGAACCTTCGTTTCATACCTGAGCTATTTTGATCTGGGTTAGCATTCGGGGACCCTGGGTAAGTATTCTTTCGTTCTTTTCCTTATTTTACTGCTTTTCGAGTCAGAAAGTCAAACTTTGTTTGACTTTCAGCGTTGACCAGTAATGGTCAATGCGAAGTTCGTTTGAACTTCGCAACGTGATTGTAATCACGATGGTCATAGTCCCTTGGGACTATGCCTACTGGTTACCACGTTGTCTAGGGTCGTAGGGTAAGCGATCTGATAAATCGCCTATACCTTCGAACCTGACCCAGTTTGGTCGATCATTAGGATCCGACCAAATACATTAGGTGACCATAGTGTATAGGGAATAACCTTCCGAGGTTATACCTTATGGTCGCTTCGTTTAAGTAGTTGTATGATAAGTAGTTTATATGCCTTAGGTAAATTACCAGAATACCCTTTTCATGTATAATTGGTAATTAAGCATATGTAACCTAAACCTTTGTCACATAACTGATTATGTAATATGTTTAGGCATATAACACTTGTCATAGGGCTAGTTAGGCGGTCCGAACGCGTTTCACGCGAACGACGCGTTAAAGTAGCACAAGCTACCTAAACGGGTCGTAATGGGTCGTAGACACTTAGGTTAAGTTTCATTTAGTATGTAGGCTTTGTTAAACCAAATGACACGAGTCTCTACACTCGTTTGGTTTACAAACCCTAATGCTACCCAATCTTCCGATTTAGGTCCGGTTTATTAATGTAGCTACCTATACTAGGTGCCGTTTGATATCCGCGATCTCTAGCATTGTTTAGTTGTTACTCAAGGACTACTGAGCAATCTCAGGTGAGTACATAGACCCCTCTTTTACTGTTTTCCAAACTGTTTTGGGGTGGAACACATGTGCCTACTTGTTACTTTCATGCTTTCCTGTTTTGACATCATATACTTGCTATGTTCATTAGTACATTATAGTACATGATTTCATTACATTTTATGCTAGGTGTGCCCATTGTGTGCATTACTTAGTACATTGTTTTACATGACATTTCCTGCTAGGTGTGCCCATTGTGTGCATTACTTAGTACATTGTTTTACATGACATTTCCTGCTAGGTGTGCCCATTGTGTGCATTACTTAGTACATTGTTTTACATGACATTTCCTGCTAGGTGTGCCCATTGTGTGCATTACTTAGTACATTGTTTTACATTGCATTTTGTTGCATATGCTCATCCAGCATGTGAACACATTATACTACATTTTGAACCGTTGTATCTATGAACCGTTTGTATCTGTGAACCGTGTGAACCGTATTTGACATAGACATTTCGGCATAGACATTTTAACATGATTGACATTTGATCATGCATTTCCCACAAAACATAACTTTGATTTAAACCAAGTTTTACTTCAATACTTTGTTTTTGTGTATATGGTTTAGTTGAGACATTTCACTTGCCATACATGATATTTTGACATAGACATTTGACATGGATATTTGACATAGACATTTTGACATTGGTTTGGTTTGATTAAGTGATTAAGTAACGATGCGTGTGTAATATGATACAAGCATGGTGGATACGCCGCTGGTACTTCCTATATATAAGTGTTTGTATGGTATTACATATTGTAGCGCTATTTGAATCATTTCAGTTTGATACATATAACATTTTATACAAATAACATACTTTTCACAAGACATTGTTTTACAAACAACTTATCTTATACAAATCCATTTTTACTATGGTTATTCATTTAACCATACATTATTCATTTATTTATACATATCATCTGAACTCATTGTTATTCAAATGATTTACAATACAAAGCAAATTACAAGGTTCATGACTAAACATTTTCTGAAACATAAGTCATGAAACTTATTTTCACAAAACCTATGTATCTCACAGGCATTTTTATGCTGACGTACCTATTTTCACATGTGTTTTTCAGGAGCTGTTGCATAAGATGATCAAGATACACATAGGCAGACTTGGGCTTTAGTGAAAATAAAAGATGCAAGACTAGTTAATTATGTTGTATTTCTTTGTTTGTTAAGACATTGTAACACTTTTAATCAATAAAACGAAACTTCAATTGCCATGGATTTGAAACAATTAATTCTGTTACAACACTCCCCGACATTTCCGCCACGTTTGTATGTTCCACGTGGTCGGGGTGTGACAGAAAAGATGGTATCAGAGCCAATGGTTATAGGGAATTAGGTTATTAGTAATGCTTTGACCTAGTCTATAACTTTCTTAGGACCCTAACGCGAGTTTACTTGCGTTTAGTCATAAAACAATACTGTCACCTATCCTTAGGCGACGACCACATCAAGAACATGAATTTCAAAACCGCTTTGAAAACTAATCATCTGTTCTAGGATGATTGATTGTAAGGTTTTGAACCCCTTTGAGTTTCAAAAAAAAATCTCGTCAAGGTTTTGGGTTTTAAATAATGTGAACACGTGCAAACTGGAAGGGTGAATGCCTGTATTCTGAGTTTTCTGTCTAGGCAAGCACCTCGTATACATCTCAACCAGACGCGAGACCAGTTGTGCTTACCTGGGAATTCTTGGGATGAGTGTTCACTTATAGGCGAGCATGTCTTCGCGATACATTATTTTGACCTATTTACTTTGATTATTCACCGAGGTCGTTTGTTGCTTTGTAGTAACAAACAAATGACCACTATCCATTGCTTTCATCAAATTTGTTTCATCTCATTCTTTTCGTCTAAATCTCTCACTCGTTTCTTTTCATGTCTCCTCTTTTAGAATGCCTCCTCGACGCGAGAACCAGATAGCGACGGCCGAACTGGCAGAAATTATTGCACAGCAAATGGCTGCTCAATTCCCAAACCTCTTTGCTCAATGGAATCAAGCCAACAACAACAACAATGGTGTATGCAATTTCAAGAGTTTTAACTCGGCAAAACCACTCAAGTTTAGTGGTTCTGAGGGAGCGACTGGGCTTCTTCAATGGTTCGAGAGCATTGAGAATACTTTCCGCCATGTGCAGTGTCCTGACAATCGCAAGGTCGAGTTTGCTTCGAGTGTGTTCCAGAAGAGAGCCCTTACGTGGTGGAATGGGGTTATGAGAGATCGTGGTGCAGAAGTTGCTCTAGCACAGACATGGGCCGAACTTAGGGCTCTCATGATGAAGGAGTTTTGTCCTCGTCACGAGATCAGGGCTTTGGAAAGGGAATTTGATGATCTTAAGCAAGACAGCGGTGAGCATCGAGCCTACACGGACCGTTATGAGGAGTTAAGTCTGTTATGCCCAAACATGGTCACGCCTTTGGATAAGGCGATCGAAAAGTACATTGATGGCCTTCCCGACTCAATACAAGACATTTTGACTGGTAGCAACCCTACTACTGTTAGGCAGGCCATTGAGTTATCTGCAACCTTGACTGAATCGCAGATCAGGAAACGTAAGCTTTTCCGAAAGGGTGACAAGAAACTGGTCGAGGAATCGAAACCAATCGAGGAATCAAAGACCATGGATGAACAGACTGGATCCTCTAAGAAGTCAAAGAAGCGAAAGGCTTCTCAGAACTTCGCCGTGGTCGCTCACAATGATCAAGCCGTCCCCAACCAACCAGCTCAACCCCCTGCCAGGAAACCCTACAAAGGAACTGCACCCTTGTGCAACCAATGTGGCCTACATCATCATGCTGGTGTGAAGTGCCGCACATGCCAAGTTTGCGGACTTATAGGTCATACAGCGAGGGTTTGCCCAACAGCAGCAGCACCAAATCAGATTAACAACAATCCTGCTCAAGCTCGTTTCCCACTGGGATCTTGCTACAACTGTGGCGAGATGGGCCATTTTAGTAGAAATTGCCCAAGACTTGCTGATACAAATCCAGCGCAGGGATGAGTATCTGACCGACAGAAGATAACGCTGTTTAGAAAATAATCGAGCCTTGTGTATTATTTTCTTTTATCACAATCTATGAAACAGTTGTTGTTATTGTTGTTTATAAATAAATCTTTCATTTACATTTCAATATGTTTATGTGGTTGCATGTATAAACATATCCCCTACAATACCGACAATCAAGGAACCGCCTTCCTTGAAGAGCAGACTACTTCCAAATTTCTTCCCTTGTATAATCTCTTGCGTTTCCACGAAAATCCTAAGTACCCGTTCCTTCCAAGAGAAACGAAGTACGAGGTGCCAAGTTAATTGCAATCAATACCAAGAAAATAACAATTAAACAATTATGTGGTTATGTGCTTATGTGTTATCCTTTATGTGTCATGTGATCCAATTTATGTTATTCAAATCCTCGTAAAATCTTACATATCTTTGTGCAAGAGATTCATAGTAGGATACCCAAAGGTACTACTTAAATCCTTAATGGACTTCTACGTTGTAGTTAAAGTCCCTTGGATTATAATGTACTACTTCATAATTAGACCCCTTTTGTGGTCTAGTTAAACAGATTGATCCAAAAATCTGGTTAGGGATATCATGTGATGATATAGCTGAAAGGACTCCTTAGTGGCCTAATTAAGAAGATCCTCTGTTGATCTAATTAAAAGGACCCTATGGTAGTCTAGTCACTTTCATCTCAGGTTTGATATCTTTCCCCACAACATTTCAAAACAAACTGTGCGGACTGTGCAAGGAATTACGTAATTATGGATGCATACATAATTATGGAATTTAGTGCACAGAAATCACAGCAAGTTCTATCATGTATCAAGAGTTAACCCTATTCATTTCCAATTCTGATGAAGCATCCGTTGAGGAAAAATGAACTAGCTATTCATTTTTCACTTCTGAAGAATATCCGTTGAGGAAATGAATATCCGTTGTTTATCTTTTCATTTCCATTCTGAAGAATAACCGTTGAGGAAAATGAATTATCCATTCATTTTCGTTCTAAAGAATATCCGTTGAGGAAATGAATATCCGTTGTATAATCCTTCATTTCCAACTCTGAGGAAGCAACCGTTGAAAATGACTCCGTTAGTTCATTTTCGTTTCTGAAGATTTATCCGTTGAGGAAATGAATATCCGTTGTGTAATCCTTCATTTCCAACTCTGAGGAAGCAACCGTTGAAAATGACTCCGTTAGTTCATTTTCGTTTCTGAAGATTTATCCGTTGAGGAAATGAATATCCGTTGTGTAATCCTTCATTTCCAACTCTGAGGAAGCAACCGTTGAAAATGACTCCGTTAGTTCATTTTCGTTTCTGAAGATTTATCCGTTGAGGAAATGAATATCCGTTGTGTAATTCTTCATTTCCAACTCTGAGGAAATAACCGTTGAAAATGACTCCGTTAGTTCATTTTCGTTTCTGAAGATTTATCCATTGAGGAGATGAGTATCCGTTGATTTTTCTTTCATTTCAAATTCTGAAGAACAAACCGTTGAGGAAAATGACCCCGTTTGTTCATTTTCGTTCTGAAGAATATCCGTTGAGGGAAATGTATATCCGTTTAGTTAATTCCTTTATTTTCCATTTCCGAAGAACCCGTTGAAGAAAGTGACTCTGCTCGTTCATTTTCGCTTCTGAAAAATATCCGTTGAGGAAAATAATCAGATTATGCTTTACATATCTTTGATGACTATTTGAAACAAAGTCATAGACAGACTCCTACGAATTAATTTCGGGACGAAATTTCCTAAAGTAGGGGAGACTGTAACACCTGTGTCATTTCAACCATCAAACAAATGCCCAACCAGTGAAAAATTGTATTTCATACTTGGGATTTGTAAAAATATGTGTATCGTTTACACATATCAATTCTTGTTCGATTTCAAACACTATATCGCTTTCTGGAAGGTTATACGCGCACTGATGCGTGAATATAACCAGTTTAATCCAACGAACACTCCGGAATAGTGAAATAGGCTTAACATACCTTAAATAACCTTTACATAACTTAGAAATAAGTTTTGAAGGCTTTGGTATGGCAAAAACATGTTAAATCGCTTACAGGGACTAAAGTTGACAAACTGCGAAAGTATGCCAATTTGAACTGTAACAGACATTCCGGAACATGACCATAAGTTAAACATACCATAAATATCCTTTACATAGCTTAGAAATAGGCTTTGAGGGGTTCGGTGTGCTAAAATAAACTTTTGGGTCATTCAGGGACTAAAAGTGTCAAAAAGTGCACAAGTTTGCATTTTCGCGCATAACTTACGTTCTGAATACATCTGGACATCCAAAAATTTATGAAAGCATGACTACATTATATTTTAGTGTTCGCCTTAAGAAAAATCCATTCGTCGCGTCATTTGGATCGTTTTTCGCACTTATGCGCATTCCGTCGTAATTAAGCGAACATCGCGTTCGTACGGCTAAACGAACCGACATCCAAGATATTTTTGAGCATGTTTTAAGTTCCCTATACTTTAACTTCATTTTAGAGCTTTGAAATGGGGTTAACGGGCCTTAAACGTGTCAAAAATGGGCTGATTGCATTGCAGGGACCAAAACTGTAAATCTGCCAAAGTTGTTACCTTACGGACCTCAACATTGGCAGCTTTGAGGTCCGTAAAGCAAGTTCAGACCAGATGCAGAGTACTTAACAGCCTGTTTTCAGCAGATTTAACCACAACCACATGTTTGCAACTTGCTTAATCACTAAGATTAGGAGCATATGTGGCTCCATAACCTTTGTGACAAGTGTACGGCTCGGATCGTGGCACGATATTCAAGAAACGATCCTAGCGGCTCTACTTTATCTATAAATACCCACCCCCCTTTGGCTTAAAAACCCACAAATCTGATTGAAAAGACTCTAAGTTGGAACCTTCGTTTCATACCTGAGCTATTTTGATCTGGGTTAGCATTCGGGGACCCTGGGTAAGTATTCTTTCGTTCTTTTCCTTATTTTACTGCTTTTCGAGTCAGAAAGTCAAACTTTGTTTGACTTTCAGCGTTGACCAGTAATGGTCAATGCGAAGTTCGTTTGAACTTCGCAACGTGATTGTAATCACGATGGTCATAGTCCCTTGGGACTATGCCTACTGGTTACCACGTTGTCTAGGGTCGTAGGGTAAGCGATCTGATAAATCGCCTATACCTTCGAACCTGACCCAGTTTGGTCGATCATTAGGATCCGACCAAATACATTAGGTGACCATAGTGTATAGGGAATAACCTTCCGAGGTTATACCTTATGGTCGCTTCGTTTAAGTAGTTGTATGATAAGTAGTTTATATGCCTTAGGTAAATTACCAGAATACCCTTTTCATGTATAATTGGTAATTAAGCATATGTAACCTAAACCTTTGTCACATAACTGATTATGTAATATGTTTAGGCATATAACACTTGTCATAGGGCTAGTTAGGCGGTCCGAACGCGTTTCACGCGAACGACGCGTTAAAGTAGCACAAGCTACCTAAACGGGTCGTAATGGGTCGTAGACACTTAGGTTAAGTTTCATTTAGTATGTAGGCTTTGTTAAACCAAATGACACGAGTCTCTACACTCGTTTGGTTTACAAACCCTAATGCTACCCAATCTTCCGATTTAGGTCCGGTTTATTAATGTAGCTACCTATACTAGGTGCCGTTTGATATCCGCGATCTCTAGCATTGTTTAGTTGTTACTCAAGGACTACTGAGCAATCTCAGGTGAGTACATAGACCCCTCTTTTACTGTTTTCCAAACTGTTTTGGGGTGGAACACATGTGCCTACTTGTTACTTTCATGCTTTCCTGTTTTGACATCATATACTTGCTATGTTCATTAGTACATTATAGTACATGATTTCATTACATTTTATGCTAGGTGTACCCATTGTGTGCATTACTTAGTACATTGTTTTACATGACATTTCCTGCTAGGTGTGCCCATTGTGTGCATTACTTAGTACATTGTTTTACATGACATTTCCTGCTAGGTGTGCCCATTGTGTGCATTACTTAGTTCATTGTTTTACATGACATTTCCTGCTAGGTGTGCCCATTGTGTGCATTACTTAGTACATTGTTTTACATTGCATTTTGTTGCATATGCTCATCCAGCATGTGAACACATTATACTACATTTTGAACCGTTGTATCTATGAACCGTTTGTATCTGTGAACCGTGTGAACCGTATTTGACATAGACATTTCGGCATAGACATTTTAACATGATTGACATTTGATCATGCATTTCCCACAAAACATAACTTTGATTTAAACCAAGTTTTACTTCAATACTTTGTTTTTGTGTATATGGTTTAGTTGAGACATTTCACTTGCCATACATGATATTTTGACATAGACATTTGACATGGATATTTGACATAGACATTTTGACATTGGTTTGGTTTGATTAAGTGATTAAGTAACGATGCGTGTGTAATATGATACAAGCATGGTGGATACGCCGCTGGTACTTCCTATATATAAGTGTTTGTATGGTATTACATATTGTAGCGCTATTTGAATCATTTCAGTTTGATACATATAACATTTTATACAAATAACATACTTTTCACAAGACATTGTTTTACAAACAACTTATCTTATACAAATCCATTTTTACTATGGTTATTCATTTAACCATACATTATTCATTTATTTATACATATCATCTGAACTCATTGTTTTTCAAATGATTTACAATACAAAGCAAATTACAAGGTTCATGACTAAACATTTTCTGAAACATAAGTCATGAAACTTATTTTCACAAAACCTATGTATCTCACAGGCATTTTTATGCTGACGTACCTATTTTCACATGTGTTTTTCAGGAGCTGTTGCATAAGATGATCAAGATACACATAGGCAGACTTGGGCTTTAGTGAAAATAAAAGATGCAAGACTAGTTAATTATGTTGTATTTCTTTGTTTGTTAAGACATTGTAACACTTTTAATCAATAAAACGAAACTTCAATTGCCATGGATTTGAAACAATTAATTCTGTTACAACACTCCCCGACATTTCCGCCACGTTTGTATGTTCCACGTGGTCGGGGTGTGACAGTGACAACCCTCAAATTTACATGTAATCCGTACAATTTATTTAATGATAATTAAAGTGCTTGATGACTGTGTTGAATCATTTAACTGCTCTCGGATTACTGTGTTATACTTACATGTGCGTGTTAGCATACTAGTAGTATACAGAAAAGTTACTAAATAGTCCGGTATGTTTTCCTATGTGTTAGGAATAAATTGTGTTACAAAAATATATGTATAAGACGCCTTACGGAACAATTAAACAATTTAACGGAACAGTATCCGACCGAACAACCGGACATTACCCGGGAGCCCAAATATTTGTCAAACACATTATTTAATTATTTTTGGCCAGTCATGATCCCCGTTTGCCATAACACCCGCTAAAAATAAACAAACTAACTTATATCACCACCTTTCTTACATCTAACTAATACTTGCATTCTAGTTACAATTTTTACCTCAAGACACCCCCCCCCCCCAACGATTTTAGTCCCAAGTTGGACCCACATAATCACCAAGTTATCTCCATGCCATACTTCCTTGATTTGTTCTATTATTTAATTAGATTATTGCTTGTGATAGTAACCAAGATATGTGAATGAATCTTTAAAAAGCATGGATCATAGATTGTTCATCATTCCATAGAAATCATTCTCACTTCACTTCTCTCTCTCTCTCCATTCGGTTTACTACAACCGAATCCACCACCATCACCCTTACACCTTCATCTTCTTCATTTACATATTCCATACAAAGCTTCAAAGTGATCCATGGAGGTTACATCTTGAAGGACTTTTCAAAGGAGCTTGTTTCAAGTCTTTTAACCATCTTTTTCTTACCAACTTTGCACTAGATTCTACCCTAGCTATAAGCTAGTAGTAAGCTCTTGTTTAACCTTTGTTCATCTTATTTTATGGCTAACATTGTAGTATGATGCTTATGTTTACAACTAAAATGCAAGAACACTAAAAATATAAACATAAAGGTTACATGAAGTTTACTTGTATCTGAAATGCTATTCGTTGAACTCTTGATAAATCCGTTGTTCGGACATGTGTTGATACAATATAGTAACATTTAAACTATAAAGAACATGCTGAATCACATTTCCAGCCGACTTCATCAGGCTGTAAACGGACCATAATAAAGCGAAAATGTATTTTCTGAAGTCTAAGTTTATGTATTATGAAATACGGTTCTAATGGCACTGGAATCATAATTTTTGGACTTCGTTTACTATTTTTAAAGCGTCGTTTTGTAACAGCAGCTCAAGCTGCATTTTTGCTGCTGAAAATGAGTGACATGTTTTGAGTCATAACTGGAAATCTATGTTGAATCAACTCAGAAATTTATACAGTAGATGACAACTGATGTATTTGTAATTGCCCCACTGGAATTTCGTAAATCGGACTTACGAGGAATTTTTAATAAATTATAAAATATTGGTGATGAATTGGATCCCGAGATTTTTACACAATAATATTTGGATCGTTTAAGACCTTCTGTAAAAAGTTAGGAATTTTTGAAACAAGTTAACTATTTTATTAAAATCCCCGAAAACAGCCCAGTTTTGAATATAAAAGCTGAAACGACATAAGTAGTGATTTGCGTGTCTAAATGTCGGGTAGGTTATCCGAGAATGATATTACATGTTATATGTCTATAAAAGTGTTATGTGCAATGTCGTATGTTTGTGTATGAGTGGGGAATGGATGGGAAGTTTATATGGGCATGAACCGTTAAAGTGATGCATGTTATGTGATAGATACGTGTAGGAACTTTGTGTTCTATTTGAAGTCACTAATAAACTAAGTGGTAATCATACTAGGACGTGATTGACCGACCTTGACTGTTAGCTATTTTTGAGAGTCAAACCGAGCAACCGAGGTGAGTTCACACTTTCTACAAGGCATGGGATTCCCGGTGGTTTGGGAATGGGTTAAGAAACTAAAATGTAATCTACATATCCTCCTTGGGTAGGATATGTACGGCTATCCTCCATAGGTAGGATGCCATTATTAATCCTACGAATTCTCCTTGTGCAGAATACGTACGTTCGTCCTCCTTGGGTAGGACAACAACCTTAAAACTTACTAGACAAAACTCTATCACCTAAGCCCTCAAATTTATATCGACTTAATCGCCGAGGCCGATGGCGAGCGGGTCATTAGTTAATAGCGCTATTAGGTTTAACAAACCTCATACCGTGTCGTCCGAACGGGCGTGTACTAATGGACTATGGCAAACTGTCAATGATGATAGAACATTGATGTAGGGCACGTATTCGTCAGTTGTCGATATCCAGACAGTCTAGTGGTTTACATGGGGAAAACCCCCACTAATTATGGGTATGATTTGGGTAATAAAAAAGAATCTGGTTAAACATACTTTCAACTAAGGGGTAACCCCCACGGCATATAAGCCAACGAAAGTCAAACCACGTTTTCAGAAACAACTTAAAACTAAACAACCAACCGTGAACTCACTCAACTTTGTTGTTGACTCGTTGTTACATGCCTTACAGTTCGCTAGCCGCTTATGGAGCTTGCACGAGGAACAAGTCGTTGTGGGATGCGGACTGTTACGTCCCGTACTTAATAATTGAACTTTAATAACTATGGAACTTATGATTTGGTTTAACGTCTTATGCTTCCGCTGTTTAAATTAAACTTGGTTAACTTTCTTTTGGTCACCAATCGTATTGTGGTCAGTTTTATTTACTTAATTATGTTGTTCTATATGATTGGTGGCTCGATCCTGGTCATGTCACACCTCCAAGCGGTGATACCCCGCATGGTGGATTTTTGGGGTGTGACAGATTGGTATCAGAGCCATTGGTTATAGTGAACTTGGTTTTAAAAAGGGGAAAAGCTTTTTGATAAAACCAGACTATAACCTGTACAGTGCTCAACGATCCACAACGACGCTTCGCTCCACGTGCAAGACTCAACATCCTAGGTGATATGATTTATGTTTATATTGCCTACTTGTTAGTTTCATGGTACATTGATCATGGTATGCATTAGTTAATGTGATAACTGTTATTTGAACCTTGTGTGCTTACTCTCTTCTGTCACTCCACACTTACGCACTTTGCGACACCTCTCTTACGTGTGTTCCTTCGATGTGAAGATCATGAGTGGACGTCTTGACATGACCCAGGATCAGCTGAAGACCTTGATTAACGAACAGATTGCTGAAGTCTTAGCAACCCAATCAGGGAGTAAATCCATGCACATCCAATCCCGCATGGGCACTTTCAAGGCATTCTTGGAATGCAAACCTCCCACTTTCGATGGCACTGGAGGAGCAATCGACCTTCTGCACTGGATCCGAAGAATCGAATATACATTCAAAGAAAGTGAAAGCCCTGCCGGAAAACGAGTAGAGTATGCTACTGTCATGTTGCAAGGGAAAGCGTATTCTTGGTGGAACGCACAAGTTCAGATGCTCGGGTTGGCAGACCCGAATGCCACCCTCTGGAGCGACTTCAAGGATTTGATTAAGGAAAAATTCTGCCACCTGGACGACATTCTGGAGCTTGAAACAGAGTATTATGGTTTGAAGATGGAAGGATCAGAAATTGAGGCGTACACTAAGAGGTCCAACGACTTGGCTGACTTATGTCCTAACTTGTCACGACCCATATCTAGACGGATCAAGCTATACCTCAGAGGCTTAGTCCCGGAGATCCAAGGGCCTGTAATTGAGGCCAACCTTTCCAAAATCTAGCAAGTCATTCGTTTGGCACACCAACTCACCGATCAGGCGGTGGAAGAGGGCAAGCTGCCCAAGCGCATTAGCACTACTGCTACTGGTGCTCCCAGCAATGACAAGCGCAAGTGGGATGGAAATTCGGGCAGGGGTTCCACTCCAGTTCAGTCCCAGTCCCAGCGGCGAAAGACAGATGAACACAGTAGCCCCAGTCAGCAGTTTTCTTGAAATCAAGGTCAGGGTGGATACAGGGGAAATCACCCCAAGTGCAATCAATGTAGTTTGCACCACAGCGGGCCGTGCAACAAGGGTCGTTGTCAGAGATGTAACAAGCCTGGACATAAAGCCAGAGATTGCAGGAGCTCACGTCCTGCGAATCAGAATCGACAACAGCAGCCACAAGCTCCCCAGAACCAACAGCAACACCAGCAGGGTAATAAGGGATGCTTCCAGTGCGGTGCTGAAGGTCACTTTAAGAGACACTGTCCACAGCTGAATCAGAATCAAAATCCGAGCAGCAACCAGGGCAACGGGAACAATAGCGGAGACAATAAGGACAACCGCAGGACTGGTGAGCAGGAGTTCCTGAATGGACAAGAGGAAGAGAGAAACAACCCCAACGTTGTGGCGGGTAAGTTCCTACCAGACAATTTATTTGTTTCTAAATTTTGGATGATTCGGGTGCCGATGTTAGATATGTGTTCCTATGGGTTAGTCAGGTGCTTAAGCGTACCCCATTATCCTTAAAAACACCAAACATGTTGTAGAACTAGCTAATGGTGAAAGTCTTAAGGGCACACACAGTTAAGGGTTGTAACCTCGTCTTAGCTGGTTAGACCTTCCCTATCGACCTCATTCCTATCATTCTGGGTAGTTTCGACGTTGTTATTGGGGCGGATGGGTTATCTCAACACCAAGCGGAAATTCTTTGCAACAAGAAGATTGTCTGTATCCCTCGTTCTGGTGAAGAACCTCTCATGATTCATGGCGACAAGAGTAGCACTGTCGTAGGCATTATCTCTTTCCTTAAGGCCCAGAAGTGTTTGCGAAAGGGCCACGCTGCCATTCTAGCACTCGTTACTGACACATCAACGGAAGAGAAGAGAATTGAAGACATTCCCATTGTACGCGATTTTCCTGAGGTATTTCCTGAGGAATTACCTGGTCTCCCGCTTCATCGCCAAGTTGAGTTTCAAATCGAGCTAGCTCCTGGGGCAGCGCCCATAGCTCGAGCACCTTATCGTCTAGCTCCATCAGAACTTAAAGAACTGTCCACGCAATTACAAGAACTCTTGGAAAAGGGTTTCATACGTCCTAGCTCTTCACCTTGGGGAGCTCCAGTCTTGTTTGTGAAAAAGAAAGATGGTACTTTCAGAATGTGTATTGACTACCGTGAACTCAACAAGGTGACTGTGAAGAATCGTTATCCTCTTCCACGTATTGACGACTTGTTTGACCAGTTGCAAGGGTCGAGCTATTACTCCAAGATTGATTTGAGATCGGGATACCATCAGCTGAGAGTCCGAGAAGAGGACGTCTCCAAAACAGCATTCAGAACTCGTTACGGCCATTACGAGTTTCTGGTTATGCCATTCGGGCTGACGAATGCACCAGTGGTCTTCATGGATCTCATGAACCGAGTATGCAAACCTTACCTGGATAAGTTCGTTATTGTGTTCATCGACGATATCCTGATCTATTCTAAGAGTCAGGAGGAACACGAGCATCATCTACGACTTATGCTGGAACTTCTTCGAGCAGAGCAACTGTATGCCAAATTTTCGAAATGTGACTTCTGGCTTCGCGAAGTCCATTTTCTAGGCCACGTAGTAAACAAGGATGGGATTCATGTTGATCCATCCAAAGTTGATTCGATCAAGAACTGGCCTGCACCCCGCACACCAACAGAAATCCGCCAATTCTTGGGTTTGGCAGGATACTACAGAAGGTTTATAAAGGATTTCTCCAAGATTGCGCAACCCCTCACTTCACTGACTCAGAAGGGTGTCACCTATCGCTGGGGTGATGCACAGGAATCTGCGTTTCAGCACCTGAAAGATAGACTTTGTAGCGCGCCTATCCTCTCATTGCCTGAAGGCACAGAAGATTTTGTGGTTTATTGCGACGCTTCCATCCAAGGACTTGGTTGCGTATTGATGCAACGTGACAAGGTCATTGCCTACGCATCGCGCCAACTTAAAGTTCACGAAAGGAACTACACTACGCATGACTTGGAGCTGGGAGCAGTTGTTTTCGCACTTAAGATATGGAGACATTACCTGTACAGTACCAAGTGCACCATTTACACCGATCACAGGAGTCTCGAGCATATCTTCAAGCAAAAGGAGTTAAATATGCGACAACGCCGATGGGTTGAGCTCTTGAACGATTATGAATGTGCTATCAAATATCATTCGGGCAAAGCTAATGTTGTGGCCGACGCCCTTAGTCGAAAGGATACTATACCTAAGCGTGTACGTGCGTTACAGCTTACCATACACTCTAGCCTTCCCGCTCAGATTTGCGATGCTCAGGTTGAAGCGTTGAAAGCAGAAAACATCAGGGCTGAATCCTTACGAGGATCGAGGCAACGGCTAGAACAAAAGGAAGACGGCGCCTACTATGTAACAGGGCGTATTTAGGTTCCACTTTATGGCAACTTACGCGAGCTTGTGATGGACGAAGCACATAAGTCTTGTTATTCAGTACATCCTGGTTCGGATAAAATGTACCACGACCTCAAGACTACGTATTGGTGACCTGGCATGAAAGCCCACATAGCAACCTATGTCAGTAAGTGCTTGACTTGTGCGAGAGTCAAGACTGAATATCAGAAACCATCAGGCCTAAGAGGGCTCATAGGACACCAATTGTCACTCCAAACATTAGTTTGCATGCCACTTCTGAGCAGAGTCCATATGTGAGGCCGCATAATACAACGAATAGATAGAATTTTCCGCCAACCCCAACTCATGTTCCCTCGACAAGGCACCTCCCAAAAATTTCTCCCCTTTATCTTGTGTTCGTGAATCCATGTCACCCAAATGGATTCCCGTTTAGTTATAATACTCCAAACATGCTTAGCCATAAGCGATTTATTAACATCATTTATACTCCTGATGCCCAAACCACCTTCATCTTTCGGCAAACACACTTCTTTCCAAGCAACTTTAGCACGGATTCTACCCTCCGATCCCGCATTCCACAAGAACCTACGAATTCTTTTCTCAAGTTCATTAATAACCCGAGCTGGAATAATGAAGACCGAGGCCCAATATATATGCAAAGATGAAAGAACCGAGTTTATTAGCTGCAAACGACCAGCAAACGATAACGACTTGGTCCTCCAGTTGGCTATCTTCTTATCCATTCGATAAATAAGAATTTTACAATCCTTAAAGAGAAGCCTGGAAGAAATGAGCGGAACCCCAAGATAACGAACCGGAAAAACACCCTCCTGAAACGGCATAATCTCCATAATTTCTTGTCTAATCGACTGAGGAACGTTGCAGAAAAAGACTGTGCTTTTAGCTGGACTAGGAACCAAACCAGAAACATTAGTAAACATCCCAAGAGCCTCCTTAAGTTTCTTTACCGAAACAACATCACCATGCACAAAAATAAACAAGTCGTCAGCAAAAGAGACATTGATAATTTTTTGCTTGGCACAATGAGCATGATATTTGTATGGAAAACTAGCAGCCTGTTGAAGCATGAGCGACAGAACCTCCATAATTAACGTGAATAAATATGGTGACATTGGATCACCTTGTCGTAGCCCTCGTTTGCCTCTAAAATAGCCATGAAGATTGCCATTAATATTCAACGAATAAGACACAGTTGAAACGCATGTCATAATCCATTCAATCATTTTCTGATGAAACCCAAATCGAACCAAAATATCATGCAAGAAAGTCCAATTAACCGTGTCATATGCTTTCTGAATATCAATTTTGAACGCACATCTAGCCGGACCCCTATTCAGGTGATAATTATGCATTAATTCTTGTGTAAGAAGAATATTGTCAGAAATCTTTCGACCCGGCACAAAAGCTGACTGGTTGATACTAACAAGAGTATTTAAACTTCCTTTTAAACGGTCCGTAATTATCTTACTTATGCATTTATAGAGAACATTGCAACAAGAAATCGGCCTGTAATCTAGAACTGAATCCGGGACATCGTTTTTTGGAATCAAAGCCAGAATAGTATGGTTAACTTGAGTTAAAAGTTTACCATTGTCGAAAAATTGCAACACCGCATCCGTAACCTCCTTACCAACAATATCCCAAGCATGCTTAAAAAAGGCGGACGTGTATCCATCTGGACCTGGAGCTTTGTCTTCCCCAATACTGAACATCGCAGTTTTAACTTCCTCTCGAGTAACCGGAGACACCATGTGATCCGCAACCTCACTACTTAGCACATTAGGGAACAGAATGTCCGAATTAACCTTTTCAACCGAGATATCAACCCCCAAAAACTGAGTATAATGCGAAACCAGGATATCCGTGACCGCATCTCCTTCATGGCGAACTCCCAGAGTATCCGTGATACTAGAAATCTTGGATCTAGCATTTCTAGCCTTAACAGTGTTATGAAAAAATCTGGTATTAGAATCACCTGCCCGAAGCCACTCAACCTTGGATTACTGTTTTAAGAAACATTCTTCATCGTAAGCCGCAGATTGAAATTCTTGAAGACATTGAGTCTCCATTTGTCTAAGCCGAACATCCATCGGATTCTGATCCACCCGAATATGAATATCATCCAAATTTTTTCTCAACTCCACCACCCTATCATGTAAATTACCTTGGTTAAAAAGAATTTTCCTTAACCTAGGTTTTAAATTTCTCATTTTCTTCACAACGGAGAGCATAGTGACGCCCTCCACTATTTTGATCCATTCCTGCTTCACAGACTCTTTAAAATCAGGTTTAGTAACAATGAAATTCGGAAATTTAAAAGGTCTTGGATGAGTTCCAGATGTGCACATCATTCTAAGAATGCAAGGCGTATGGTCAGACACCCGAAACGGGTGAAAGAAAGCAAATGCTTCAGGAAAATTGTCTATAAACGAAACATTACTCATAACTCTGTCAATCTTTTTGAGAAGACCCACACCACTTTTCGGTTTTTGGTTCCAAGTGTATTGCATACCATGAGCCTGAACATCAAACAATTCTGTTTGTTGAACACAATCATCAAACTCACGCATACCAATAGAATGGTTGGACGGCCCAAACAAAGAATCTTCAACTTTGAGAACCGAGTTTTATTCCCGGTTTCAGTTTGAACTCCTCGGTTGCTGGTTTCAGTTTGAACTCCTCGGTTGCTGATGTTGTTGACGCGGATGGGCAGTGGAGATGGCCCCAAGCTTGGCTAGATTTATTCCCGGTTTTAATAAATATCCAAACGCCTCAGCTGGTTCATGGTACTCTTGATCGGTTGGCTTGGAAAGCTCTGGATGGGAAGTATACAGATTTTGAATCGGCTCAAGTATGGAGTACAATTCGGACAAGAGATAATCAGGTCAACTGGGCAAACATGGTTTGGTTTTCTCAGTGTATTCCACGCCACTCGTTTCACTTGTGGTTAGTGTTTCGGAACAAGCTAAAAACTCAGGATAGGTTGGCGGTTTGGGAAGCTGGAAGTGCTACAAATCTGAATCTTATGTGCTGCCCGTTGTGCAAACATGATCGAGATAGCCGTAATCATTTGTTCTTTCAATGTGAGTTTGCAAGTCAAGTCTGGGATAAAGTGAAGACTATGGCGAAGTTGGAGGATGTTGACAATACATGGCAGTCTTTATTGTTATGGGTTGATCAACATTCTAATTCGAAGAAAACTGATGATATTGTGTGTAAGTTGGTGGTACCTGCGGCTACCTACTACATATGGCAAGAGAGGAATGATCGCCTCTTTAGCACCAACCAATTGACCGCATTGCAAGTTGCTGAGAAGACTAAAAGTGTGGTTCGACTTCGTCTTATGGGTTTCAAGTTTCGAGTGGAGTCGGCTAGGAGGAGGATATACGAAATCTGGAAGATTAATGATAACAAGGAAGATGACCCGGGCTAGGTGTTTATTTGTTTAGTTTTTTATGGCCTAGGTTGCTTTTTCCTTTGGCCATGGTAGATTGCTTTGTTTGATAATTTTTTTTTAGTTGGTTGTTTGTTTGGTCGTGTCGTTTGAGGGCCTAGTCTTGGTATGCCAAGTCTAGTTGGTGTGTTGCTTTGACACATCTTTGTACTTTATTGGTTATTTATAAAATTCATTGGGGTAACCCTTTACCCAAAAAAAAAAAAAAACCATCAGGCCTACTTCAACAACCGGAGATCCCGAAATGGAAATGGGAGCAAATTTCCATGGATTTCGTTACAGGTCTGCCCAGATCTCAACGCGGAAACGATACCATTTGGGTGATCGTAGATCGACTGACCAAGTTTGCACATTTTCTGGCCATCAAGGAATCGGATAAGTTTTCTACTCTAGCAGACATTTACCTAAAGGAAGTGGTATCAAGGCACGGAGTGCCAACCTCTTTTATATCTGATCGTGACGCGCGCTTGACCTCTGAACTGTGGCAAGCTATGCATAAGTCTTTTGGCTCACGTTTAGATATGAGCACCGCTTATCACCCACAGACGGATGGGCAATCTGAACGCACCATCCAAACCCTTGAAGACATGCTTAGGGCATGTGTAATCGATTTTGGTAATGGCTAGGAAAAGCACCTCCCGCTAGTGGAGTTTTCATACAACAACAGCTACCACACCAACATCTAAGCCGCTCCATTCGAGGCATTGTACGGACGCAAATGCCGATCACCTCTCTGTTGGGCAGAAGTTGGTGACAGCCAAATCACAGGCCCAGAACTTGTGGTAGATACCACCGAGAGAATTGCTTAGATACGACAGTGAATGGCTGCAGCTCGTGACCGTCAGAAAAGCTATACTGATAAGGGAAGAAAACCACTCGAGCTCCAGGTTGGGGATCGAGTGCTACTCAAAGTCTCACCTTGGAAAGGTGTAGTCCGCTTTGGCAAACGAGGCAAACTCAATCCGCGTTATGTCGGACCATTCGAAGTCACCGAGAAAATTGGCAAAGTCGCCTACAGGTTGAATCTACCTGAAGAACTCAGCGGAGTTCACAATGTTTTCCATGTGTCGAATCTGAAGAAGTGTCTGTCAGATGAGACCCTCATAGTTCCTCTCAAGGAACTCACAATCGACGACAAGCTGCGATTCGTCGAGGAACCAGTGGAGATTACGGATCGAGATGTTAAGATCCTCAAGCATACCAGGATACCTCTGGTCCGAGTTCGTTGGAATGCTCGTCGTGGCCCAGAGTATACCTGGGAACGAGAAGACCAAATGAAACTCAAGTATCCCCAACTGTTTAAGAAAAACGCAACCACTACTGAGGCTGAAGCTACTACAGAATTTCGGGACGAAATTCCAAATCAACGGGGGGATGATGTGACACCCCAGGAAAACAACGCAACTTAACTAGCTTCCTCAGTAACCAGGTGCTAAATTTCGGGACGAAATTCTCTTAACAGGGGGAGAATGTGACAACCCTCAAATTTACATGTAATCCGTACAATTTATTTAATGATAATTAAAGTGCTTGATGACTGTGTTGAATCATTTAACTGCTCTCGGATTACTGTGTTATACTTACATGTGCGTGTTAGCATACTAGTAGTATACAGAAAAGTTACTAAATAGTCCGGTATGTTTTCCTATGTGTTAGGAATAAATTGTGTTACAAAAATATATGTATAAGACGCCTTACGGAACAATTAAACAATTTAACGGAACAGTATCCGACCGAACAACCGGACATTACCCGGGACCCCAAATATTTGTCAAACACATTATTTAATTATTTTTGGCCAGTCATGATCCCCGTTTGCCATAACACCCGCTAAAAATAAACAAACTAACTTATATCACCACCTTTCTTACATCTAACTAATACTTGC
Organism: Helianthus tuberosus; assembly: GCA_030545235.1. Classification (NCBI taxonomy): domain Eukaryota; kingdom Viridiplantae; phylum Streptophyta; class Magnoliopsida; order Asterales; family Asteraceae; genus Helianthus; species Helianthus tuberosus. Next base: position 113,407,468 of record CM060387.1, on the reverse strand, counting down.
ATTCTAGTTACAATTTTTACCTCAAGACACCCCCCCCCAACGATTTTAGTCCCAAGTTGGACCCACATAATCACCAAGTTATCTCCATGCCATACTTCCTTGATTTGTTCTATTATTTAATTAGATTATTGCTTGTGATAGTAACCAAGATATGTGAATGAATCTTTAAAAAGCATGGATCATAGATTGTTCATCATTCCATAGAAATCATTCTCACTTCACTTCTCTCTCTCTCTCCATTCGGTTTACTACAACCGAATCCACCACCATCACCCTTACACCTTCATCTTCTTCATTTACATATTCCATACAAAGCTTCAAAGTGATCCATGGAGGTTACATCTTAAAGGACTTTTCAAAGGAGCTTGTTTCAAGTCTTTTAACCATCTTTTTCTTACCAACTTTGCACTAGATTCTACCCTAGCTATAAGCTAGTAGTAAGCTCTTGTTTAACCTTTGTTCATCTTATTTTATGGCTAACATTGTAGTATGATGCTTATGTTTACAACTAAAATGCAAGAACACTAAAAATATAAACATAAAGGTTACATGAAGTTTACTTGTATCTGAAATGCTATTCGTTGATGTTGTGATGGGTATGTTGTTGGTTTAGGTTTGGTTAATGCATATATGATGATTGATCGTCGAACTCTTGATAAATCCGTTGTTCGGACATGTGTTGATACAATATAGTAACATTTAAACTATAAAGAACATGCTGAATCACATTTCCAGCCGACTTCATCAGGCTGTAAACGGACCATAATAAAGCGAAAATGTATTTTCTGAAGTCTATGTTTATGTATTATGAAATACGGTTCTAATGGCACTGGAATCATAATTTTTGGACTTCGTTTACTATTTTTAAAGCGTCGTTTTGTAACAGCAGCTCAAGCTGCATTTTTGCTGCTGAAAATGAGTGACATGTTTTGAGTCATAACTGGAAATCTATGTTGAATCAACTCAGAAATTTATACAGTAGATGACAACTGATGTATTTGTAATTGCCCCACTGGAATTTCGTAAATCGGACTTACGAGGAATTTTTAATAAATTATAAAATATTGGTGATGAATTGGATCCCGAGATTTTTACACAATAATATTTGGATCGTTTAAGACCTTCTGTAAAAAGTTGGGAATTTTTGAAACAAGTTAACTATTTTATTAAAATCCCCGAAAACAGCCCAGTTTTGAATATAAAAGCTGAAACGACATAAGTAGTGATTTGCGTGTCTAAATGTCGGGTAGGTTATCCGAGAATGATATTACATGTTATATGTCTATAAAAGTGTTATGTGCAATGTCGTATGTTTGTTTATGAGTGGGGAATGGATGGGAAGTTTATATGGGCATGAACCGTTAAAGTGATGCATGTTATGTGATAGATACGTGTAGGAACTTTGTGTTCTATTTGAAGTCACTAATAAACTAAGTGGTAATCATACTAGGACGTGATTGACCGACCTTGACTGTTAGCTATTTTTGAGAGTCAAACCGAGCAACCGAGGTGAGTTCACACTTTCTACAAGGCATGGGATTCCCGGTGGTTTGGGAATGGGTTAAGAAACTAAAATGTAATCTACATATCCTCCTTGGGTAGGATATGTACGGCCATCCTCCATAGGTAGGATGCCATTATTAATCCTACGAATTCTCCTTGTGCAGAATACGTACGTTCGTCCTCCTTGGGTAGGACAACAACCTTAAAACTTACTAGACAAAACTCTATCACCTAAGCCCTCAAATTTATATCGACTTAATCGCCGAGGCTGATGGCGAGCGGGTCATTAGTTAATAGCGCTATTAGGTTTAACAAACCTCACACCGTGTCGTCCGAACGGGCGTGTACTGATGGACTATGGCAAACTGTCAATGATGATAGAACATTGATGTAGGGCACGTATTCGTCAGTTGTCGATATCCAGACAGTCTAGTGGTTTACATGGGGAAAACCCCCACTAATTATGGGTATGATTTGGGTAATAAAAAGAATCTGGTTAAACATACTTTCAACTAAGGGGTAAACCCCACGGCATATAAGCCAACGAAAGTCAAACCACGTTTTCAGAAACAACTTAAAACTAAACAACCAACCGTGAACTCACTCAACTTTGTTGTTGACTCGTTGTTACATGCCTTACAGTTCGCTAGCCGCTTATGGAGCTTGCACGAGGAAGAATTCGTTGTGGGATGCGGACTGTTACGTCCCGTACTTAATAATTGAACTTTAATAACTATGGAACTTATGTTTTGGTTTAACGTCTTATGCTTCCGCTGTTTAAATTAAACTTGGTTAACTTTCTTTTGGTCACCAATCGTATTGTGGTCAGTTTTATTTACTTAATTATGTTGTTCAATATGATTGGTGGCTCGATCCTGGTCATGTCACGCCTCCAAGCGGTGATACCCCGCATGGTGGATTTTTGGGGTGTGACATATGTAAAGGTTATTTAAGGTATGTGAAGCCTATTTCACTATTCCGGAGTGTTCGTTGCATTAAACTGGTTATATTTACGCATCAGTGCGCGTATAACCTTCCAGAAAGCGATTTAGAGCCCGAAATCGAACACGAATTGATATGTGCAAATGATACACATATTTGTACAAATCCCAAGTATGAAATACAATATTTCATTGGTTTGGTATTTGTTTGATGGTCGCAGTGACCCAGGTGTCACAGTCTCCCCTACTTTAGGAAATTTTGTCCCGAAATTTATTCAGAGGAAACTTGTGAGAGCTTGAAACATGAAGTTGAAAAGATCAAACCACACTGGTTAGAGTCCTGAACTTCTAGTAACTTTACAATAACATCATGCTTGCAATGTGAAAGGGACACTTATATACAGGTATATAAAGCGTCATTGGTGCATCCACCGTACCTCTATTACATTGTTCACATTTCGTTATGGTTGTCACTATCGGTTCTTACACATAATAAGTCTTACCGAGGTTTCCGTGCACTGAACTTCGCAATTATGTATGCATCCATAATTACGTAATTCCTTGCATAGTCACGTAGTGCATCTTATAATGTGTAGGGGAAGAAAGCAATGAACGAGCTTGTGATGATTGTGACTAGACCACCCTATGTCCTTTTAATTAAATCAATAAATGATTTAAATAGACTACCAAGGAGTCCATTTAGCTACATCAGCGCATGTCATTTTTAACCAGATTCTGATTCAATCTTTTTGACTAGACCACTAGGAGGGTCTCTTATGAATCATGGAGTGGTACTATATAATCCAAGGGTCTTAACTAACACGTAGAAGCCCAATAAGGATTTAGGGTAGTACCTTTTTGAATATCCTTCTACGAATCCCTCATATGAAGATACGAAAGGTTCTACGAGGATTTGGATAACGAATATCCAGAGTATACAAAAACACAAAAATGCATAAAAGAACACACAAAGTGCATAAACACATAATCACACAATTGTTTAACTTGATTTTAGATTTGTTATCATTTTGTTAATTTGTTCTACTAACTGTTCACATGTATTCAAAGCACACCAGGTATCCAATCATTGGATTTTGATTGGTGCTTTAAATATTTCTAAGAATCTAATTATAAAGATAGAAAGATCTTTTAAAGGGAAAATTCGATTTCGATTATAATGAACCGAAATGTTCGAATTAAGGTACACAAGGAATCCAATTAAGGACTCTGATTTGAATGATAACCATCCACAAGGGTCTAATTGTGAAGATAAAAAGATCCCATATTGATTTTAGAAGTTGAAGATGTTTTGAAACCTTGCACTGGATGTGCTTAAGTCAAAACATGAAGTAAAAATACTTATGAAGTTGAGATGCTAGATATGCCAAGGCGACATATGAAGCGAAATTTGAAGGTTAAGTCAATGTATGAGGTAAATATTTTTGAAAACTATGCGTGGGGTTCTTTTAAAAAAATGTGTTCAATGTTTTTGAAACCTTATGTATAATACTTTTGAAATCATAAAGTAGGTGTACTAGGTAGGCATATTTATAAAATGTTTTAAAATCATGCGAGATGAAATTTTTGAAATTTTGTATGAGGTTTCTGAAAATATGAAAAATGCTTTTCGAAATCATGCACTTGATAAGAAAATGTATTGTGTTAATATTGTTTTCAGACTATATGAAACATTTTGAAATTATAAAGGTTGTTTTTGAAAACATAGACAATGTCCTTGAAATCATGGAGGTTGTTTTTGAAAACATATGTTATGCATGTTGAAAAAAAATCAGAACGTAATGGGTTTAAGATTTGAAAATATCCTTAGTTATCTAACCAAGGATTTCAAAGGCACAGATGTGCAAAAGCACGATCACTCGTAATGTCACTTTATTTTCTGTACTTTGTTTCTTAGAGTGAAACGAGTACTTAGAATTTTCCAAGGGAATCATGAGCAAACACAAGAATGGGAAATATTCACGAGAGTAGTTTGTAAGGAACATAGTTCCTTAATGTAGGTATTATAGGGAAATGCCATACACACATGTAACTACACTTGTATATCAGAATTTGTGATCAACGATTTATTTATAAACAAAACAGATTGTTTCACATTACAGGAAAATAAAAGAAACAAAAGCATAAGACAACAACATCTTCTAATCAGCCGACTGCTCATCCGTGGGTTGGATTTGCCTTAGCAAGCTTCAGGCATTTATTCACGAAATGACCCATCTTGCCACAGTTGTAGCACGATCCAGGCGGGAAGCGAGCTTGAGCAGGATTGGCTTGTGGTTGATTTGGACCACCTTGGTTCGGGTTACATCGACAAGCACTTGCCAGGTGACCAACTCGCCCACATGATACACACAGACGACACTGTAAATGAGCTTGGTGATGCCCATTACATTTGTCGCATATTGGTGCCGTTCCCTTGTATTGCTTCTTAGCAGGTGGTGTTGCCACCCGGATGGGTCCTGCTTGATTTGGTACAGCTGCAGTTGAGCAAACCCTTGCTGTATGACCTATAAGTCCACAAATCTGGCATTTGCGGCACTTCACACTAGCATGATGATGAAGGTTACTTTGGTTGCACAAGGGTACGGTTCCATTGTATGGCTTCCTAGTAGGGGGTTGAGCTGGTTGGTTGGGGACGGCTTGACCATTGTGAGCGACCACGGCGAAGTTCTGAGAAGCCTTTCGCTTCTTTGACTTCTTAGGGGATCCAGTCTGTTCATCCATGGTCTTTGATTCCTTGATTGGTTTCTTGGCTGGTGGTGCTGTCACTTGGCTAGGTCTTGCCTGTTTTGGTGCAACCGCTGCGGGATTCTTTGAAGTTTTACGTTTCTTTGGTTTAGGTGAAGGCTTGGCCTCTGTCTCCTTTGGTGACTCTTGAGTGGCTTCATTGTTGAGACGAGACGTGGCAATGCCTAATTCAACAGTCTTCAGGACTACTTCGCCTAATCGCTGGGCAAATTTGGCAGTCTGCTCGGATATCTGCGCATCGTTGCGATGAAGAGACACTCTGGAGGAAATGAAGGATATAGGAGGACACAAATGAAATGTTATCGGCAAATAAAACAAAATGACAACGCATAGAAATTGCGATCATTTGTTTGTTACCTAAGGCAAACAAATGAGACGATGACTAATCAAAGTAAGCGGGTCATATTAATGTATCGCGAAGACATGCTTTAGCCTATAAGTGGACACTCAACCCAAGAGTTCCCAGGTAAGAGTGACTGGTCTGATTATGTGGATTTGTACGAACACTCTAGCCTTAGACAGAAAACTCAGAGTACAGGCATCCACTCTTCCAGATTGCACGTGTTCACACTATAAGACCCAAACTTTGACGAGGTTTTGAAAATTCAAAGGGGTTCAAAACCTTATAACAGAGGGTTCAAAACCTAGTAATCAATCATCCTAGAACAGATGATTAGTTTTCAACGTGGTTTTGAAATTTATGTTCTTGTTGCGGTTGTCACTTAAGGATAGGTGACGGTATTGTTTTATGTCTAAACGCAAGTAAACTCGCGTTAGGGTCCTAGGAAGGTTATAGACTAGGTCAAAGCATTACTAATAACCTAATTCCCTATAACCATGGGCTATGATACCAACTTTTCTGTCACACCCCGACCACGTAAAACAACAAAACATGGCGGAAACGTCGGGGAGTGTTGTAACAGAATCATTGTTTCATAACACATGGAAATTTGAATATTGTTTTATTGATTAAAAGTGTTACAATGTCTTGACAATCAAAGAAACATAACATAAATAACTAGTCTTGCATCTTTTATTGTCGCTAAGGCCCAAGTCCGCCTAAGTGTATCTTGATAAATCCTATGCATCATGTCCTGAAACACATGTGAAAATAGGTACGTCAGCATAAAAATGCCTGTGAGATACATAGGTTTTGTGAAAATAGAATTCATGACTTATGTTTATGAAAATGTTTAGTCATGAACCTTGTAATTTGCTTTGTCTTGTAAATCATTTGAAAAGTGATAAATAAACCAAAGGATATATATGTATAAAAGAATAATACATGGTTAAGTAAATAACCAAGTAAAATGAGTTTATATCGGATAAGTTGTTTGTAAAACAATGTATTGTGAAAAGTATGTTATTTGTATAAAATGTTATATGTCTAAATTGAAATGGTTTAAATAACGCTACGATATGTAATACCATACAAACACTTATATATAGGAAGTACCAGCGGCGTATCCACCATGCTTGTATCATATTACACACGCCTCGTTACTTAAATCACTTACTCAAACCAAACCACCAAAGTAAAATGTTTATGTATAATCAAATGTCAAAATGTTTGTGTGAAAACCATGTCTAATGTCTATGTCTAATGTAAATCATGAATTTTGTATATCAATGTCAAAATGTTTATGTCTAATGTAAATCATGAATTGTGTGTATCAATGTCAAAATGTTTATGTCTAATGTAAATCATGAATCGTGTATATCAATGTCAAAATGTTTATGTCTAATGTAAATCATGTAATGTGTATCCAAAATATCGTGTATGGTAAGTGAAATATATCAACTAAACCATATGTAAAATGCACAAAAACAATGTATTGAAGTAAAACATGGTTTAAATCAAAGTTATGTTTTGTGGAACAAATGCATGCTATACTGATATAAACATCTATGCGGTATTGTGAAAATGCATACATCCAAGCCTTGTGACTGTGGTGATAGACCTTTAAACAAATTAAAGGTTTTTCTGTGTTATGTTTATCGAATTCGGTCATTCCTTCCACCCAAACAAACCTAGGGTTCAGGAATGGGAGTTGTCAAGTCCTATGGTACCATTACCTACTAACGAGCGGCGTAGCTAATGTTAATGAATGTATATTGTCCCATTTGAACAACCCAAATGTCATACCAAAATGTAAGCATGTGAAAACAATGCACTAAGTATGTAATCAACTGAACATACATAGCGTGAAATGTAATGTAAAACAATGTACTAAGTATGCACACAATGGACATACATAGCATGAAATGTAATGTAAAACGATGTACTAAGTATGCACACAATGGACATACATAGCATAAAATGTAATGAAATCATGTACTATAATGTACTAATAAACATAACAATCATATGATATGAAAGCATGGAAAGCATGAAAGTAACAAGTAGGCACATGTGTTCCACCCCAAAACAGTTTGGAAAACAGTAAAAGAGGTGTCACACCCCGACCACGTAGAACATACAAAACGTGGCGGAAACATCGGGGAGTGTTGTAACAGAATTAATTGTTTCAAATCCATGGCAATTGAAGTTTCGTTTTATTGATTAAAAGTGTTACAATGTCTTAACAAACAAGGAAATACAACATAATTAACTAGTCTTGCATCTTTTATGGTCACTAACGCCCAAGGCTGCCTATGTGTACCTTGATCATCTTATGCAACAGCTCCTGAAAAACACATGTGAAAATAGGTACGTCAGCATAAAAATGCCTGTGAGATACATAGGTTTTGTGAAAATAGGTTTCATGACTTATGTTTGAGAAAATGTTTAGTCATGAACCTTGTAATTTGCTTTGTCTTTGTAAATCATTTGGAAAACAATAAGTTCAGATGATACGTATAAATAAGAGAATAATGCATGGTTAAATGAATAACCATGTAAAATGAGTTTGTATAAGTTATGTTGTTTGTAAAACAATGTATTGTGAAAAGTATGTTATTTGTATAAAATGTTATATGTTATAAACTGAAATGATTCAAATAACGCTACGATGTGTAATACCATACAAACACTTATATATAGGAAGTACCAGCGGCGTATCCACCATGGTTGTATCATATTACACACGCCTCGTTACTTAATCACTTACTCAAACCAAACCAACAATGTAAAATGTTCATGTCTAATGTAAATCATGTAATGTATAACCAATGTCAAAAGTGTTTATGTGTCAAAAGTAAACCATGTAATGTGTAACCAAAATGATATGTATGGCTAGTGAAAACGCATCAACTAAACCATAGGTGAAATGCACAAGAACATAGTATTGAAGTAAAACTTGGTTTAAATCAAAGCTATGTTTTTTTTTTTGGGTAAAGGGTTACCCCGGTGATTTTATATATTCACAACCAAACAAAACAAGTAGTGTAGAGAGCCTACACTAGTTCAATCAAGAGGCATACCTCAAGAAAGTTAACCACGCAAAAACAAAAAACAAAATACATGCTAAACAAAAACAACCCACTAGTCTAACGAACTAGAAAAACCTCTAACTCAAGACTCTATTCAGCCATCTTCGTATCCATCATCACGAATATCCCATTCCTGCAACAGCCTAGCCGCTCCATCGGTTCTCTTCAGCCGAAGTCCCATGATTTTATACCTAACCGTATCCAATATTACTTGACATAAGTGCTCCGGTGGTCTCAACTGGTTCTTGAATAATCTAGTGTTCCTTTCTTGCCAAATAAAATAAGCTGTAGCCGCTACTAAAATCCTACTGACATACATACCAGCCGATTTCGATTTTACACGCACCATAAGCCATTCCACCACATCATCCCACTTTGGATTCACATCTTCCATACCCACTTTTCGTCTAACCGTACTCCATATCTTCGATGAATACTTGCACTCAAAAAATAAATGATGATGAGAATCATGATTTTCATAACAAAGCAAACAACACATCATATTCATATTCTTCCTGCGAGAGAGATCCCACTGTAAAATAATATCTTGGGTTAACAATTTCTTCCTCATAATCAGCAACATAAGAAACGCATGCCTTGGAATACATTTTGCACACCAAACTAAGCTGCTCCAATCCACTTCTGCTTCAGTATATCGAACCGTTTGCCACATATTCGAAGCAGATACCTCCACCATCAGATTTCCATCCTTCCATTGGACTTTATCTCTTTTATTATGGCTTAACTGGATCTGATCAAGCTGTATAAGGACCGGATAAATATCACGCCACGCAGCCGGCCATAACCACTCCCCATCATCATAAATGTCCGCAACCGTATCCTCCAATCTAAAACCTGCATTTGATATTCTCCTAGGAGTAATGAAATTACCTAGCGGCCCTACATCAGACCACGAATCATACCAGGCTGAAGTCATTCTCCCGTCCCCAATTTGAACCCTGAAATGATCCCTCATCAAAGGCCTTAGCTGAAGAAGCTTTCGCCAACTCCAACAACAATTAGCAGGCATTTTACAAACCCAAAAGCTCTTGCCTTTTAACCTGTAATCATGCACCCAGTCAACCCATAGCGATCTGCGTTTTGTGATAATACTCCATATATGAGTTGCCATAAGAGCCTTATTGACATCAGCAATTCGTCTAATACCCAGACCTCCTTCAAATTTAGGAAGACAAACAGATTTCCAAGAAACCTTTGCCTTCCCTCTATGAAACGAAACATCCTGAGTCCATAAAAAATTCCTCATCCTCGCCTCCAAATCATGCACCACCCGAGTTGGCAAAATAAACACTGAAGCCCAATAAATATGCATCGAAGAAAGAACTGACAACACTAACTGTAATCTCCCTGCAAATGAAAGCATTTTATTCCTCCAATTCATAATACGCTTCTCCAATTTCTCCACTAGGATACTACAATCCTTGTAAAGAAGTCTCGTAGATATTAAAGGAACACCCAAATATTTAACCGGTAACAAGCCCTCCACAAATGGCATCACACTCAGAATCGCATTCTTCACATTATTAGCAACATTACAAAAGAAAATTGTGCTCTTCTGGATACTAGGGACCAAACCTGACATTTTAGTGAATTTAGATAGCGAAGACATAATGCACTTAGCTGATTGAAGATCTCCTCTAGAAAAAATAAACAGGTCATTTGCAAAGCAAAGATTAATAATTTGCTGACGTTCACATCTGTTATGAAATCTGAATGAAGAATCAATAGTAGTCTCGTGTTTCAAAATAGCCGTCAGAATTTCCATAACCAAAGTGAAAAGGTAAGGGGATAACGGATCTCCTTGCCTTAGCCCACGCTTACCTCTAAAGTAACCATGCATATTGCCATTAACACACACAGAAAACGATGGAGTACCCACACAAGTCATAATCCAATCCACCATCCGAATATTGAAACCAAACCCTATCAGAATTTCCTTTAAAAACTTCCATTCAACCGTGTCATACGCTTTCTGAATATCCACTTTGAATGCACATCTAGGGGGTCCCAAATTCCTATGATAATTGTGCATTAACTCTTGGGTGAGGAGAATATTGTCTGATATTTTCCTACCTGGTACAAAAGCAGATTGGTTCACATTAACAATCCCGTCCAGCGCCATTTTAATGCGATCAGCAATAATCTTACTAATGCATTTATAAAGCACGTTACAACATGCAATAGGCCGATAATCCGTAACACTAGATGGAGTAGCCGTCTTTGGGATGAGAACAAGAAGAGTATGATTGAGCTGACGAAGCATCTTACCCGTAGAGAAAAAATCCATAATCGCCAACGACACATCATGCCCAATAATCGGCCAAGCGTTTTTAAAAAATGCTGAAGAGTACCCATCAGGCCCCGGAGCCTTATCTATACCAATCGAAAACATAGCCTTCTTCACCTCCTCTTCCGTAACTTGACGGATCATATGGTTCGCAATTTCCGGCTGCAACTTATTAGAAAACAAATCTGGAGTAGGAGATAGCGAGACATCATTCTGACAACCCAAAAAATTTTCATAATGCTGAACAAGCGCCAGTTGAACTGCATCCCCTTCATACACAATCCCATTCACATCTTTTATAACATCAATCCGACTCCTATGATTCCTGTTTTTTAGCGAAGAGTGAAAAAATGCCGTGTTCATATCCCCCGCACATAACCAGTCCACTTTAGACTTCTGTTTGAGAAACCTCTCCTCATCCAAACAAGCTTCCTGATAATCCTTTGTAACTTTGGATTCTACATTCCGAAGAGCCAAGTTTAACGGGTCTTCATCTATCTCCCGTTGAATTAAATCAAGATTCGCCCGAAGATCCGCTACCTTTTTATGGAGATTCCCTTGCTGAAATAGAAGAGCTCGTAATGGGGATTTTAACATGCTAAGCTTCTTGACAACTTGAAATTGCTGAACTCCATCCACACTTGATTCCCAAGTATTTTGAACTATCTTTTGAAATTCAGGTTTGAAAACCAAAAAATTCGCAAACTTAAAAGATCTCCGCTTAATGACACCCACTTTCGGAATTTTTAGGATGCATGGGCAATGATCGGACAGCCTATACGAATTAAAGACAGCCACCGAACTCGGATAATCGTCCACAAAAGCCGTATTACCTAACACCCTATCAATTTTCTTCAATAACCCAATGCCTTCTTTCGGTTTTTGATTCCACGTAAAGTGGAAACCAGTTCTGTTGATGTCAAACACCTCAATGTCATCAATACAAGCCTGAAACTCTCGCATACTTATGGAAATACCTGATGTCCCAAACGAATTGTCTTCAAGATTTAAAGCGGAGTTGAAATCCCCCATGATGATCCAAGGATTATTACCAACCAGCACCTTGTGCATAGACAACTGATGCCACAACTCTCTTCTATCGACGTAGTAGTTAGCCGCATACACAATGGAACAAAAGAACATTTTCTTATCAATCTTAAAGAAAATTTTGACATGCATAACCTGATCCGTCTGATTGACCACCATAACATCGAATATATCCGGGTTCCATCCTATTATAATTCTCGTACCCTTTGTACATTGACCCCCATTAGACGTCCAATCCCAATTTCGAAACACAGACTTACAAACTTTCCCCAGATTAGCTACATCAACGTGAGACTCAAGAATAGCACAAAAATTTAAATTGTTATCTTTCACCACCTGCCGAACCTCCTTTTGTTTCAGGGGGCGGTTCAACCCCCTTATATTCCATGCCGCTAGACTAATCATTGAGAACCGGTTGATCAGGAGTGCTTGCCCCTGTGTTGTTCTTCCGATTTTCTGACCCGCGCGTCATGAATTCATCCATTTCATTGTACACCTCCTCTACGTCATCATCATCTTGATCCTCATTTTCCAAACCAGAACCCTTTTTTCTCTCTCCCGTATCAGCATCCACATCATTTAGAATATCAAAAGGATTAGAAGATTTTACCACGTTTGATGATGAAGCTCGATTATTATCGCCCCTCGGTTTTTGACCCACCGGCCGGTACTCAAACTTTGGCTTTTGTTTGTTTACAGGAGCTCCAACCCTTTTTGCTGCCTTCTTTCCATACACACCTATATATCCATGTTGATCCATATTCGGAAATCTCTTAACTGGCTGCTTATGGATATTCCGATTATGATCCTCCTGCACATGTTTTCTCAATTTCATGGGCTGTTTTGGACATGTCTCCACGGAATGGCCAAATACACAACATGTTGCACACCTATTTGGACTCCATTCGTACTCCACGTACATTGTTTCTTTCATAAAACCTTCTCCCTCAGGCTCTGGGATTGCCATTTTAATCTCTTCACGTAACTCCGTTTCAGCCGATACTTCTATCAATGCTCTTGCATAACTACTTCTGCCCCAAACATCCATGCACATCGACGAAGTGAAAGAATCTAGCATCTTCGGTACCCCAATTGTCGTAGCAATTAAACTGAGACCATCTTCAGTGTAAGCGGCTAAAGGAATGTCATGAATTTTAACCCAAACTTGAACCGTCTTAACCTCTTTCTTTTCCAGCTTTGTCGTTGGAGTCCAGGTATTAAGAAACATCGGCTGCGATCTTATTATCCAAGGACCATCCTTAATCACATTCAACATACCAGTTTCCTCCTTAAACTTGAAAAAGAAAAAACCATTTGCATTCATCATTGTCTTTTCCAATCCATACTTCTTCCAATTATTCTTAACATAGTAATCTACCACTGGAAACGCCAATCGATCCCCTAAAAAATACCCATATAATGTATTCGCTAGCTTATCTCGAACCACCCGAACCGACTCCCTAGGGAGGACAACATCACATCCTTCATGCACATCCGAAGTTGCAAAAGAACGAAAATTTACCTTATTCTTATTTTTTGCAAGCGATTCCGCATAAGACAAGGGTTTAGAAGAACTACTCTGATTCGCATACATACCCTGAACCTCTTGACTTCCAGCCGATTTATTTTCCAAGTCATAAAATTCCGGTGGCAATTGTACCGGAACTGTAATCTTTTCAAGCTCGTCTATGACATTAATTTGTTTTGGATCCGATTGCACTACCCCTCTCCTCGGAAGCATTGGGTTCCCATCAATACTCACCACCCGACTAGCCAATCCTCTAAACGGCAATGGATGTTTACCCCGATCATCTTTGGGATTATCTCCAAGTTTTGAACGTTCATCCATACTAAAGCAGACAACTCTCACGTGAAACTTAGAAGCATGCACAAGAAACCAATTAACCCTAAATCCGCAGCACCCAAGAACAAACGAAAAATAAACCCTAATCCTATAAACCCTAGTTCGAAACCTGAACCCTTGATCGATTAAACCTGAGCATCAATCTAGCTAAATTAATCTCAGTTAACCGCAATCAATGACTACCAGTTTAATAAATTAGGGTTCCTGAATCAAAACTAAGGCAGCGATTTTTGAGAAAACAAACGAAAAAACCTAGTTCAAAATCGATCCCTAGTGCTAACTAGTTCGTTATAGAGATTTGAAATATCAAACCTCTAATCACAGACTGTTATACACAAGATCACGAAGAAAAACATAGGATTCATGGAAGAACAAGAGAATCGCCTATAGGAGAGAGAGCTATGTTTTGTGTAAATGCATGATCAATGTAAATCATGTAATGTGTAAATGCATGATCAATGTAAATCATGAAATGTGTAAATGCATGATCAATGTAAATCATGTAATGTGTAAATGCATGATCAATGTAAATCATGTAATGTGTAACCAAACTGATCTGTATGGCTAGTGATAAATATCAACTAAACCATATGCACAAAAACAAAGTATTGAAGTAAAACTCGGTTTAAATCAAAGCTATGTTTTGTGTAAATGCATACTATACTGATATGAACATCTATGCGGTATTGTTAAAATGCATACATCCAAGCCTTGAGACTGAGGCGATAAACCCTTAAACCACTTAAAGGTTTATCTAAATTATGAATATCGAATTCGGTCATTCCTTTCATCCCCTTTCCCTGGGATGTCCGGAACGGGAGTTGTCAATTCCTATGGTACCACTTCCTACTAACGAACGGCGTAGCTAATGTTAATGAATGTATTGTTCCATTGTAAACAACCCAAATGTCATAACAAAATGTAAGCATGTGATGAAAACGATGTACTAAGTATGCAATAAATGAACATACATAGCATGTGATGTGATGTGAAATGATTTACTAAGTATGAACTAAATGGACATACATAGCATAAAATGTAAATGTAAAACGATGTACTAAGTAATGCACACAGTGGGCACACCTAGCATGAAATGTAATGTAAAACGATGTACTAAGTAATGCACACAATGGGCACACCTAGCATGAAATGTAATGAAATCATGTACTATAATGTACTAACGAACATAGCATGTATATGATGTGAAAACAGGAAAGCATGAAAGTAATAAGTAGGCACATGTGTTTCACCCCAAAACAGTTTGGAAAACAGTAAAAGAGGGGTCTATGTACTCACTTGAGATTGCTCAGTAGTCCTTGAGTGACAACCAAACAATTGCTAGAGATCACGGAAATCAAACGGCACCTAATATAGGTAACTATGTTAATAAACCGGACCTAAATCGGAAGATCGGATAGAATGCGGGTTCGTAAACCAAACGAGTATAGAGACTCGTGTCATATGGTTTAACAAAGCCTACATACTAACTGAAACTTAACCTAATTGTTTACGACCCATTACGACCCGTTTAGGTAGCTTATGCTACTTTAACGCGTCGTTTGCGTGAAACGCGTTCGGACCGCCTAACTAGTCCTATGACAAGTGTTATATGCCTAAACATGTTACATAATCAGTTATGTGACAAAAGTTTAGGTTACATATGCTTAATTACCAATTATACATGAAAAGGGTATTCTGGTAATTTACCTAAGGCATATAAACTACCTATCATACAACTACTTAAACGATGTGACCATAGGGTATAACCTCGGAAGGTTATTCCCTACCTACTATGGTCACCTAATGTATTTGGTCTGATCCTAATGATCGACCAAATGGGTCGAGTTCGAAGGTATAGGCGATTTATTAGATCGCCTACCCTACGACCCTAGACAACGTGGTAATCAGTGGGCATAGTCCCAAGGGACTATGACCAACGTGATTACACTCACGTTGCGAAGTTCAAACGAACTTCGCATTGACCATTACTGGTCAACGCTAAAAGTCAAACAAAGTTTGACTTTCTGACTCGAAAAGCAATAAAATAAGAAAAAGAACGAAAGAATACTTACGAAGGGTCCCCGAATGCTAACCTCGATTCAAAAATCTCAGGTATGAAACAATAGTTTCAACTTAGTGTAACACCCGTGTCACTCCAACCATCAGACAAATGCCAAACCAATGAAATATAGTATTTCATACTTGGGATTTGTAAAAATATGTGTATCGTTTACACATATCAATTCCTGTTCGATTTCAAGCTTTAAATCGCTTTCTGGAGGGTTATACGCGCTCTGATGTGTAGATATAACCAGTTTAATCCAACGAACACTCCGGAATAGTGAAATAGGCTTAACATACCTTAAATAACCTTTACATAACTTAGATATAAGTTTTGGAAGGTTTGGTGTGGTGAAATCAAAGTTTAAACGCTTACAGGGACTAAAGTTGACAAACTGCGAAAGTATGCCAATTTGAACTGTAACAGACCTTCTGGAGCATGACCATAAGTTAAACATACCACAAATATCCTTTACATAGCTTAGAAATAGGCTTTGAGGTGTTCGGTATGCTAAAATAAACTTTTGTGTCATTCAGGGACTAAAAGTGTCAAAAAGTGCACAAGTTTGCATTTTTACGCATAACTTACGTTCTGAATACATCCGGACATCCAAAAATTTATATAAGCATGACTATATTATATTTGAGTGTTCGCTTTAAGAAAAATCCATTCGTTTCGTCATTTGGTTCGTTTTTCGCGCTTATGCGCATTCCGTCGTAATTAAGCGAACATCGCGTTCGTACGGCCAAACGAACCGACATCCGAGATATTTTTGAACACATTTTAAGTTCCCTATACTTTAACTTCATTTTAGAGCTTTGAAATGGGGTTAACGGGCCTTAAACGTGTCGAAAATGGCCTAAATACAGTTCAGGGACCAAAAGTGTAATTCTGCCGAAATAGTGCCTAGCGGTGCGCTACACTTTAAGCGTAGCGGTGCGCTAGGGGTCTGCTGACCAGATTCAGAGTTTCTAAACAGCAGGCTGCAGCTGTTACAACCTCAACCACATGTTCTAAAAATGCTTAGTCAGCTGATAAGATCATATTTTAGTCACCATAAGGTTCCAACACATGTACGGCCTTGATCGTTTCCCCTTTTCCAAGAAACGATCTCAACGGTGGACCGAATACTATAAATACCCCAACACCCCAATGCAAAACTTACAAGAATTCTGATTTTTGAGAGCTCTAAGTTGAAACCATTGTTTCATACCTGAGTTCTTGAAGTCGGGATTAGCATTCGGGGACCCTGGGTTAGTATTCTTTCGTTCTTTTCCTTATTTTACTGCTTTTCGAGTCAGAAAGTCAAACTTTGTTTGACTTTCAGCGTTGACCAGTAATGGTCAATGCGAAGTTCGTTTGAACTTCGCAACGTGAGTGTAATCACGTTGGTCATAGTCCCTTGGGACTATGCCCACTGATTACCACGTTGTCTAGAGTCGTAGGGTAGGCGATCTAATAAATCGCCTATACCTTCGAACTCGACCCATTTGGTCGATCATTAGGATCCGACCAAACACATTAGGTGACCATAGTAGGTAGGGAATAACCTTCCGAGGTTATACCCTATGGTCACATCGTTTAAGTAGTTGTATGATAGGTAGTTTATATGCCTTAGGTAAATTACCAGAATACCCTTTTCATGTATAATTGGTAATTAATCATATGTAACCTAAACTTTTGTCACATAACTGATTATGTAACATGTTTAGGCATATAACACTTGTCATAGGACTAGTTAGGCGGTCCGAACGCGTTTCACGCGAACGACACGTTAAAGTAGCATAAGCTTCCTAAACGGGTCGTAATGGGTCGTAGACAGTTGGGTTAAGTTTCATTTAGTATGAAGGCTTTGTTAAACCATATCATATGAGTTCCTACACTCATTTGGTTTACAAACCCTAATGCTACCCAATCTTCCGATTTAGGTCCGGTTAATTAACATAGTTACCTATATTAGGTGCCGTTTGATTTCCGTGATCTCTAGCTTTGTTTGGTTGTTACTCAAGGACTACTGAGCAATCTCAAGTGAGTACATAGACCCCTCTTTTACTGTTTTCCAAACTGTTTTGGGGTGGAACACATGTGCCTACTTGTTACTTTCATGCTTTCCTGTTTTCAAATCATATACTTCCTATGTTCATTAGTACATTATAGTACATGATTTCATTACATTTCATACTAGGTGTGCCATTGTGTGCATTACTTAGTACATTGTTTTACATTACATCACATGCTACGTATGTCTATTGTTGCATACTTAGTACAGGTCGCATGCTACGTATGTATGTTGTTGCATACTTAGTACAGATATTTCAGTTCACATGCTATGTATGTTTGTTGTAGCATACTTAGTACATTTCTTATTCATCATATACTTACATTTTGGACGCATATTACATGATTTACATTGATCATGCATTTACTACATAAAACATAACTTTGATTTAAACCAAGTTTTACTTCAATACTTTGTTTTGTGCATATGGTTTAGTTGAGACCTTTCACTTGCCATACATGACATATTTGACATAGACATTTAACATGGATATTTGACATAGACAATTTGACATGATTTACATCTTGACATGAACATTTTACATTGTTTGGTTTGGTTTGATTAAGTGATTAAGTAACGATGCGTGTGTAATATGATACAAGCATGGTGGATACGCCGCTGGTACTTCCTATATATAAGTGTTTGTATGGTATTACATGTCGTAACGTTATTTGAATCATTTCAGTTTGAGACATAGAACATTTTATACAAATAACATATTTTTCACAAGACATTGATTTACAAACAACTTATCTAATACAAACTCATTTTACATGGTTATTCATTTAACCATACATTATACATTATTTATACATATCATCTGGTCTTATCGATTTTCAAATGATTTACAAAACAAAGCAAATAACAAGGTTCATGACTAAACATTTTCTCAAACATAAGTCATGAAACCTATTTTCACAAAACCTATGTATCTCACCGGCATTTTTATGCTGACGTACCATATTTTCACATGTGTTTTTCAGGAACTGTTGCGTAAGATGATCAAGATACACATAGGCAGACTTGGGCTTTAGTGACAATAAAAGATGCAAGACTAGTTAATTTTGTTGTATTTATTTATTTGTTAAGACATTGTAACACTTTTAATCAATAAAACGAAACTTCAATTGCCATGGATTTGAAACATTAATTCTGTTACAACACTCCCCGATGTTTCCGCCACGTTTTGTATGTTCCACGTGGTCGGGGTGTGACAGAAAAGATGGTATCAGAGCCAATGGTTATAGGGAATTAGGTTATTAGTAATGCTTTGACCTAGTCTATAACTTTCTTAGGACCCTAACACGAGTTTACTTGCGTTTAGTCATAAAACAATACCGTCACCTATCCTTAGGCGACGACCACAAAAAGAACATAAATTTCAAAACCGCTTTGAAAACTAATCATCTGTTCTAGGATGATTTATTACAAGGTTTTGAACCCTCTATTGTAAGGTTTTGAACCCTCTGTTATATGGTTTTGAACCCTTTGAGTTTTCAAAACTCTCGTCAAGGTTTTGGGTTTCTAATAATGTGAACACGTGCAAACTGGAAGGGTGAATGCCTGTATTCTGGGTTTTCTGTCTAGGCAAGCACTTCGTATACATCTCATCAGACGCGAGACCAGTTGTGCTTACCTGGGAATTCTTGGGATGAGTGTTCACTTATAGGCGAGCATGTCTTCGCGATACATTATTTTTGATCCATTTACTTTAATTTAGTCACTGTGTGTCGTTTGTTGCTTTGTAGTAACAAACAAATGACCACTACCCTTGCTTTCATCAGATTTGTTCATCTCATTCTTTTCATCTAATTCTTTCACTCGTTTCCTTTCATGTTTCCTCTTTTTAGAATGCCTCCTCGACGCGAAAATCAGATGGCGCCTGCCGAGCTGGCGGAAATCATCGCACAGCAAATGGCTGCTGCCTTCCCAAATCTTTGTGCTCAAATAATACAAGCCATCAACAACAATAATGCTCTCTGCAGCTTCAAGACGTTCAACTCGGCCAAGCCATCAAAGTTTTCTGGGTCTCAAGGAGCGACAGCACTTCTGCAATGGTTCGAGAGTCTAGAGAGCACCTTCAGGCATGTACAATGTCCAAATGAGCGAAAGGTAGATTTCGCATCTAGTGTCTTTGAGAAACGAGCCTTGACATGGTGGAACGGTGTGGTGAGAGATAGGGGTGCTGAAGTGGCACTGGCCCAAACATGGGAAGAACTTAGAGCACTGATGATGAAGGAATTTTGTCCTCGTCACGAGATCAGGGCCTTGGAAAGGGAATTCGATGATCTTAAGCAAGACAGCGGCGAACATCGAGCATACACTGATCGATATGAGGAGCTGAGCCTGTTGTGCCCTACCATGGTTACGCCTTTGGATAAGGCGATCGAAAAGTACATTGATGGTCTCCCTGACATAGTTCAAGACATTGTTACTGGTAGTAACCCCACTACGGTTAGGCAGGCCATTGAGCTATCTGCAACGTTGACTGAATCTCAGATCAGGAAACGTAAGCTTTTCCGAAAGGGTGACAAGAAACCGCTAGAGGAATCAAAGACCATGGATGAGCAGACTGGATCCCTTGAGCGGTCAAAGAAGCAAAAGGCTTCTCAGAACTTCGCCATGGTCGCTCACAATGGTCAAGCCGCCCCCAACCAACCAGCTAAACCCCGTGCTAGGAAGCCATACAATGGAACTTCACCCTTGTGCAACCAATGTGGCCTACATCATCATGCTAAAATGAAGTGCCGCGAATGTCAAATTTGTGGACTTAAAGGTCATGTGGCAAAAGTTTGCGTTGCAGCAGTTGCACCGAATCAAGCCGACAACAAACCTGCTCGAGCTCGCTTTCCACCAGGTTCTTGCAACAAATGTGGTGAGATGGGACATATCCGAAGAATTTGCCCAAAGCGTGCTAATGCTAATCCAGCACAGAGATGAGCATCTGATCGACTAGAAGACAACACTCTTTAGAAATAATCACATCTTATGTATTATTTTCTTTTGTTGTCGAGGTCCATGAAACAGTTGTTATCATTGTTAATAAATAAATCTTTTTATTTACATTACAATGTATATTATGTAGTTGTATGCATAAACAACATATCCCCTACAATACCGACAATCAAGGAACCACATTCCTTGAAGAACAAACTACCCCCAAAATTCTTCCATCTTACAATCTCTTGCGTTTTACACAAAGATCCTAAGTACCCGTCTCTTGCAAAGAGACGAAGTACAAGGTGCAAGTTATAATTCTGTACGAATACCCCAAGTACCACTATAAAATTTTAATAGGGTACCCAAGGGTATTTCTGTATGTCCTAAATTTTTGTGTTCCTTAATTCGAATATTGCGTTTTCCTGAAAACGAAAATCGAATTTTTGGTAGATCATCCTATTTTCATGGATGGATTCTGGAAATGATTAAAGTGCCAAATGAAATCCACGAGTTGGATTCCTGGTGTGCTTTAAGTATCCGCGTCCAAAGATAACAAATTAATAAACAAAGTCAAACAACTATGTGATTATGTGCTTATGTGTTTCCTTTTATGTTTTTGTGTGATCCAAGTTTTGTCATCCAAATCCTCATAGAATCTTCCATATCTTCGTATAAGGGATTCATAGTAGGATATCCAAAGGTACTATATTAAATCCTCAATGGGCTTCTACGTTGTAGTTAAGTCCCTTGGATTTTATTGTACTATTCTATAATTAGACCCCTTGAGTGGTCTAGTTAAACAGATTGATCCAAAAATCTGGTTAAGTATATCAAATGATGATATAGCTGAAAGGACTCCTTGGAGGTCTAATTAAAAAGATCATGTGTTGATCTGATTAAAAAGGACCCTATGGTAGTCTAGTCACACTCATCACAGGTTTGATATTTTCTTCCCCTACACATCATGAAATGCACTGTGCGGACTGTGCAAGGAATTACGTAATTATGGACGCGTACATAATTATGGAAATTCAGTGCACAGAGACCACAGCGAATTTTGTCATGTATTCCGTTCATTTTTGTTTCTGAAGATGTAAAATGACTATTCTGTTCATTTTTGTTTCTGAAGATGTAAAATGACTATTCCGTTCATTTTTGTTTCTGAAGATGTAAAATGACTATTCCGTTCATTTTTGTTTCTGAAGATGTAAAATGACCATTCCGTTCATTTTTGTTTCTGAAGATGTAAAATGACCATTCCGTTCATTTTTGTTTCTGAAGATGTAAAATGACCATTCCGTTCATTTTTGTTTCTGAAGATGTAAAATGACCATTCCGTTCATTTTTGTTTCTGAAGATGTAAAATGACTATTCTGTTCATTTTTGTTTCTGAAGATGTAAAATGACTATTCCATTCATTTTTGTTTCCGAAGATGTAAAATGACTATTCCATTCAGTAGTCCTTGAGTGACAACCAAACAATTGCTAGAGATCACGGAAATCAAACGGCACCTAATATAGGTAACTATGTTAATAAACCGGACCTAAATCGGAAGATCGGATAGAATGCGGGTTCGTAAACCAAACGAGTATAGAGACTCGTGTCATATGGTTTAACAAAGCCTACATACTAACTGAAACTTAACCTAATTGTTTACGACCCATTACGACCCGTTTAGGTAGCTTATGCTACTTTAACGCGTCGTTTGCGTGAAACGCGTTCGGACCGCCTAACTAGTCCTATGACAAGTGTTATATGCCTAAACATGTTACATAATCAGTTATGTGACAAAATTTTAGGTTACATATGCTTAATTACCAATTATACATGAAAAGGGTATTCTGGTAATTTACCTAAGGCATATAAACTACCTATCATACAACTACTTAAACGATGTGACCATAGGGTATAACCTCGGAAGGTTATTCCCTACCTACTATGGTCACCTAATGTATTTGGTCTGATCCTAATGATCGACCAAATGGGTCGAGTTCGAAGGTATAGGCGATTTATTAGATCGCCTACCCTACGACCCTAGACAACGTGGTAATCAGTGGGCATAGTCCCAAGGGACTATGACCAACGTGATTACACTCACGTTGCGAAGTTCAAACGAACTTCGCATTGACCATTACTGGTCAACGCTAAAAGTCAAACAAAGTTTGACTTTCTGACTCGAAAAGCAATAAAATAAGAAAAAGAACGAAAGAATACTTACGAAGGGTCCCCGAATGCTAACCTCGATTCAAAAATCTCAGGTATGAAACAATAGTTTCAACTTAGTGTAACACCCGTGTCACTCCAACCATCAGACAAATGCCAAACCAATGAAATATAGTATTTCATACTTGGGATTTGTAAAAATATGTGTATCGTTTACACATATCAATTCCTGTTCGATTTCAAGCTTTAAATCGCTTTCTGGAGGGTTATACGCGCTCTGATGTGTAGATATAACCAGTTTAATCCAACGAACACTCCGGAATAGTGAAATAGGCTTAACATACCTTAAATAACCTTTACATAACTTAGATATAAGTTTTGGAAGGTTTGGTGTGGTGAAATCAAAGTTTAAACGCTTACAGGGACTAAAGTTGACAAACTGCGAAAGTATGCCAATTTGAACTGTAACAGACCTTCTGGAGCATGACCATAAGTTAAACATACCACAAATATCCTTTACATAGCTTAGAAATAGGCTTTGAGGTGTTCGGTATGCTAAAATAAACTTTTGTGTCATTCAGGGACTAAAAGTGTCAAAAAGTGCACAAGTTTGCATTTTTACGCATAACTTACGTTCTGAATACATCCGGACATCCAAAAATTTATATAAGCATGACTATATTATATTTGAGTGTTCGCTTTAAGAAAAATCCATTCGTTTCGTCATTTGGTTCGTTTTTCGCGCTTATGCGCATTCCGTCGTAATTAAGCGAACATCGCGTTCGTACGGCCAAACGAACCGACATCCGAGATATTTTTGAACACATTTTAAGTTCCCTATACTTTAACTTCATTTTAGAGCTTTGAAATGGGGTTAACGGGCCTTAAACGTGTCGAAAATGGCCTAAATACAGTTCAGGGACCAAAAGTGTAATTCTGCCGAAATAGTGCCTAGCGGTGCGCTACACTTTAAGCGTAGCGGTGCGCTAGGGGTCTGCTGACCAGATTCAGAGTTTCTAAACAGCAGGCTGCAGCTGTTACAACCTCAACCACATGTTTTAAAAATGCTTAGTCAGCTGATAAGATCATATTTTAGTCACCATAAGGTTCCAACACATGTACGGCCTTGATCGTTTCCCCTTTTCCAAGAAACGATCTCAACGGTGGACCGAATACTATAAATACCCCAACACCCCAATGCAAAACTTACAAGAATTCTGATTTTTGAGAGCTCTAAGTTGAAACCATTGTTTCATACCTGAGTTCTTGAAGTCGGGATTAGCATTCGGGGACCCTGGGTTAGTATTCTTTCGTTCTTTTCCTTATTTTACTGCTTTTCGAGTCAGAAAGTCAAACTTTGTTTGACTTTCAGCGTTGACCAGTAATGGTCAATGCGAAGTTCGTTTGAACTTCGCAACGTGAGTGTAATCACGTTGGTCATAGTCCCTTGGGACTATGCCCACTGATTACCACGTTGTCTAGAGTCGTAGGGTAGGCGATCTAATAAATCGCCTATACCTTCGAACTCGACCCATTTGGTCGATCATTAGGATCCGACCAAACACATTAGGTGACCATAGTAGGTAGGGAATAACCTTCCGAGGTTATACCCTATGGTCACATCGTTTAAGTAGTTGTATGATAGGTAGTTTATATGCCTTAGGTAAATTACCAGAATACCCTTTTCATGTATAATTGGTAATTAATCATATGTAACCTAAACTTTTGTCACATAACTGATTATGTAACATGTTTAGGCATATAACACTTGTCATAGGACTAGTTAGGCGGTCCGAACGCGTTTCACGCGAACGACACGTTAAAGTAGCATAAGCTTCCTAAACGGGTCGTAATGGGTCGTAGACAGTTGGGTTAAGTTTCATTTAGTATGAAGGCTTTGTTAAACCATATCATATGAGTTCCTACACTCATTTGGTTTACAAACCCTAATGCTACCCAATCTTCCGATTTAGGTCCGGTTAATTAACATAGTTACCTATATTAGGTGCCGTTTGATTTCCGTGATCTCTAGCTTTGTTTGGTTGTTACTCAAGGACTACTGAGCAATCTCAAGTGAGTACATAGACCCCTCTTTTACTGTTTTCCAAACTGTTTTGGGGTGGAACACATGTGCCTACTTGTTACTTTCATGCTTTCCTGTTTTCAAATCATATACTTCCTATGTTCATTAGTACATTATAGTACATGATTTCATTACATTTCATACTAGGTGTGCCATTGTGTGCATTACTTAGTACATTGTTTTACATTACATCACATGCTACGTATGTCTATTGTTGCATACTTAGTACAGGTCGCATGCTACGTATGTATGTTGTTGCATACTTAGTACAGATATTTCAGTTCACATGCTATGTATGTTTGTTGTAGCATACTTAGTACATTTCTTATTCATCATATACTTACATTTTGGACGCATATTACATGATTTACATTGATCATGCATTTACTACATAAAACATAACTTTGATTTAAACCAAGTTTTACTTCAATACTTTGTTTTGTGCATATGGTTTAGTTGAGACCTTTCACTTGCCATACATGACATATTTGACATAGACATTTAACATGGATATTTGACATAGACAATTTGACATGATTTACATCTTGACATGAACATTTTACATTGTTTGGTTTGGTTTGATTAAGTGATTAAGTAACGATGCGTGTGTAATATGATACAAGCATGGTGGATACGCCGCTGGTACTTCCTATATATAAGTGTTTGTATGGTATTACATGTCGTAACGTTATTTGAATCATTTCAGTTTGAGACATAGAACATTTTATACAAATAACATATTTTTCACAAGACATTGATTTACAAACAACTTATCTAATACAAACTCATTTTACATGGTTATTCATTTAACCATACATTATACATTATTTATACATATCATCTGGTCTTATCGATTTTCAAATGATTTACAAAACAAAGCAAATAACAAGGTTCATGACTAAACATTTTCTCAAACATAAGTCATGAAACCTATTTTCACAAAACCTATGTATCTCACCGGCATTTTTATGCTGACGTACCATATTTTCACATGTGTTTTTCAGGAACTGTTGCGTAAGATGATCAAGATACACATAGGCAGACTTGGGCTTTAGTGACAATAAAAGATGCAAGACTAGTTAATTTTGTTGTATTTATTTATTTGTTAAGACATTGTAACACTTTTAATCAATAAAACGAAACTTCAATTGCCATGGATTTGAAACATTAATTCTGTTACAACACTCCCCGATGTTTCCGCCACGTTTTGTATGTTCCACGTGGTCGGGGTGTGACAGAAAAGATGGTATCAGAGCCAATGGTTATAGGGAATTAGGTTATTAGTAATGCTTTGACCTAGTCTATAACTTTCTTAGGACCCTAACACGAGTTTACTTGCGTTTAGTCATAAAACAATACCGTCACCTATCCTTAGGCGACGACCACAAAAAGAACATAAATTTCAAAACCGCTTTGAAAACTAATCATCTGTTCTAGGATGATTTATTACAAGGTTTTGAACCCTCTATTGTAAGGTTTTGAACCCTCTGTTATATGGTTTTGAACCCTTTGAGTTTTCAAAACTCTCGTCAAGGTTTTGGGTTTCTAATAATGTGAACACGTGCAAACTGGAAGGGTGAATGCCTGTATTCTGGGTTTTCTGTCTAGGCAAGCACTTCGTATACATCTCATCAGACGCGAGACCAGTTGTGCTTACCTGGGAATTCTTGGGATGAGTGTTCACTTATAGGCGAGCATGTCTTCGCGATACATTATTTTTGATCCATTTACTTTAATTTAGTCACTGTGTGTCGTTTGTTGCTTTGTAGTAACAAACAAATGACCACTACCCTTGCTTTCATCAGATTTGTTCATCTCATTCTTTTCATCTAATTCTTTCACTCGTTTCCTTTCATGTTTCCTCTTTTTAGAATGCCTCCTCGACGCGAAAATCAGATGGCGCCTGCCGAGCTGGCGGAAATCATCGCACAGCAAATGGCTGCTGCCTTCCCAAATCTTTGTGCTCAAATAATACAAGCCATCAACAACAATAATGCTCTCTGCAGCTTCAAGACGTTCAACTCGGCCAAGCCATCAAAGTTTTCTGGGTCTCAAGGAGCGACAGCACTTCTGCAATGGTTCGAGAGTCTAGAGAGCACCTTCAGGCATGTACAATGTCCAAATGAGCGAAAGGTAGATTTCGCATCTAGTGTCTTTGAGAAACGAGCCTTGACATGGTGGAACGGTGTGGTGAGAGATAGGGGTGCTGAAGTGGCACTGGCCCAAACATGGGAAGAACTTAGAGCACTGATGATGAAGGAATTTTGTCCTCGTCACGAGATCAGGGCCTTGGAAAGGGAATTCGATGATCTTAAGCAAGACAGCGGCGAACATCGAGCATACACTGATCGATATGAGGAGCTGAGCCTGTTGTGCCCTACCATGGTTACGCCTTTGGATAAGGCGATCGAAAAGTACATTGATGGTCTCCCTGACATAGTTCAAGACATTGTTACTGGTAGTAACCCCACTACGGTTAGGCAGGCCATTGAGCTATCTGCAACGTTGACTGAATCTCAGATCAGGAAACGTAAGCTTTTCCGAAAGGGTGACAAGAAACCGCTAGAGGAATCAAAGACCATGGATGAGCAGACTGGATCCCTTGAGCGGTCAAAGAAGCAAAAGGCTTCTCAGAACTTCGCCATGGTCGCTCACAATGGTCAAGCCGCCCCCAACCAACCAGCTAAACCCCGTGCTAGGAAGCCATACAATGGAACTTCACCCTTGTGCAACCAATGTGGCCTACATCATCATGCTAAAATGAAGTGCCGCGAATGTCAAATTTGTGGACTTAAAGGTCATGTGGCAAAAGTTTGCGTTGCAGCAGTTGCACCGAATCAAGCCGACAACAAACCTGCTCGAGCTCGCTTTCCACCAGGTTCTTGCAACAAATGTGGTGAGATGGGACATATCCGAAGAATTTGCCCAAAGCGTGCTAATGCTAATCCAGCACAGAGATGAGCATCTGATCGACTAGAAGACAACACTCTTTAGAAATAATCACATCTTATGTATTATTTTCTTTTGTTGTCGAGGTCCATGAAACAGTTGTTATCATTGTTAATAAATAAATCTTTTTATTTACATTACAATGTATATTATGTAGTTGTATGCATAAACAACATATCCCCTACAATACCGACAATCAAGGAACCACATTCCTTGAAGAACAAACTACCCCCAAAATTCTTCCATCTTACAATCTCTTGCGTTTTACACAAAGATCCTAAGTACCCGTCTCTTGCAAAGAGACGAAGTACAAGGTGCAAGTTATAATTCTGTACGAATACCCCAAGTACCACTATAAAATTTTAATAGGGTACCCAAGGGTATTTCTGTATGTCCTAAATTTTTGTGTTCCTTAATTCGAATATTGCGTTTTCCTGAAAACGAAAATCGAATTTTTGGTAGATCATCCTATTTTCATGGATGGATTCTGGAAATGATTAAAGTGCCAAATGAAATCCACGAGTTGGATTCCTGGTGTGCTTTAAGTATCCGCGTCCAAAGATAACAAATTAATAAACAAAGTCAAACAACTATGTGATTATGTGCTTATGTGTTTCCTTTTATGTTTTTGTGTGATCCAAGTTTTGACGCCTTTAGTCCCTGTAAGCGATTTAACTTGATTTTGCCATACCAAAGCCTTTAAAACTTATTTCTAAGTTATGTAAAGGTTATTTAAGGTATGTTAAGCCTATTTCACTATTCCGGAGTGTTCGTTGCATTAAACTGGTTATATTTACGCGTCGGTGCGCGTATAACCTTCCAGAAAGTGATTTAGAGTTTGGAATTGAACAAAAATTGATATGTGCAAATGATACACATATTTTTACAAATCCCAAGTATGAAATATAATATTTCATTGGTTTGGTATTTGTTTGATGGCCGTGGAGGCACAGGTGTTACAGTCTCCCCTACTTTAGGAAATTTCGTCCCGAAATTTATTTAGAGGAAACTTGTGAGAGCTTGAAAGCATGAAGTTGAAAAGATCGGACAACATTGGTTAGGGTTCTTGAACTTCTAGTAACCTTAATAACATCATGATTGCAATGTAAGAGGGATACTTATATACAAGTATATGAAGCGTCATTGGTGCGTCCACCGTACCTATATTACATCGTTCTCATTTCGTTATTGTTGTCACTATCGGCTCTTACACATAATAAATCTCACTGGGTTTCTGTGCACTAAATTTCATAATTATGTACGCGTCCATAATTAGACAATTCCTTGCATAGTTCACTCAGTCCATTTTATAATGTGCAGGGGAAAACCAAATGAACAATCCTGTGATGAGTGTGACTAGACCGCCATAGAGTCCTTTTAATTAAATCAATAATTGATCTAAATAGACTATCAAGGAGTCTGTCCAGCTACATCACTAGATGTCGTTCTTTAACCAAATTGTGAATCAATCTTTTTTATTAGACCACTAAAGGGTCTCTTATGAATCATGGAGCAGTACTATATAATCCAAGGGTCTTAACTATTACATAGAAGCCCATTAAGGATTGAAGGTAGTACCTTTTGAATATCCTGCTACGAATCTCTCATATGAAGATATGAAAGATCCTGCGAGGATTTGGATAACGAATATCCAGAGTATTAAAACACAAAAATGCATAAAAGAAAACATGAGATGAATAAACACATAGTCACATAACCACAAAATTGTTTAACTAGAAGTTTGTTCTGCTAACAGAGTACATGTATTTAAAGCACACTAGGAATCCATCTTGTGGATTTCATTTGGTACTTTAAACATTTTCAAGAATCTAACTATAAAGATAGAAAGATTTTTAAAAGAAAAATTCGATTTCGATTTTTAAGGAACCGAAATGTTCGAATTTAGGTACATAAAGAATCCAATTAAGGACTCTGATTTGAATGATGATCATCCACAAGGGTCTAAATATGAAGATAAAAAGATCCCATATGGATTTTAGAAGTTGAAGATGTTTTGAAACCTTGCACTGGACGTGCTTGTGTCAAAACATGAAGTAAAAATGCTTAACGAAGTTGAGATGCCAGATATGCCAAGGCGACATATGAAGCGAAATTTGAAAGTTAAGTCAATGTACGAGGAAAATATTTTTGAAAACTGTGCATGGGGTTCTTTTAAGAAAAATGTGTTTAATGTTTTTGAAACCTTATATATAATACTTTTGAAATCATAAAGTAGGTGTATTAGATAGATATATTTACAAAAAAATGTTTTAAAATCATGCGAGATGAATTTTGAAATTATGTATAAGGTTTTTGAAAGACATGAATGATGCTTTTCGAAATCATCCACTTGATAAGAAAATGTATTGTGTTAATATTGTCTTCAGACTATATGCAATATTTTGAAATTAGAAAGGTTGGTTTTGATAACATGGCCAATGTTTTTGAAATAACATAGACAATGCATCAAGAAAAATTGTTTTCAAACTATATGAAATGTTTTGAGATTATGAAGATTGTTTTGAAATACTAGTACTGTGTATGTTGAAAAATCAAAATGTAATGGGTATGAGATTTGAAAATATCCTTAGTTATCCAACCAAGGATTCAAAGGTACTGATGTGCTAAAAGCACGATTACTCATAGTTTCACTTTATTTCATGTACTTCGTTTCTTAGAATGAAACGAGTACTTAGAACTTTCGAGGAAATTATGAGCGATTTCTTGTAAGAGAGAATCACATGAGTAGTTTGTAAGGAACATAGTTCCTTAATGCAGGTATTATAGGGAAATGCCATAAACACTTGTTATTATACTTGTATATCAGAATTGTGATCAACAACTTTTATTTATGAACAAGACATATTGTTTCACAATACACGAAAACAAAAGAAACAAAGGCATAAGACAGCAACATCCTTTGTTCAGCCGAATGCTCATCCAAGAGTTGGATTTGCACTGACTATCTTCGGGCAGTTGTTCCTGAAATGGCTCGTATCGCCACAGTTGTAGCAAGTACCAGGCGGAAAACGAGCTTGAGTAGGGTTGACTTGGAGTTGGGTAGCAGTAAGATTTGCAACAGCTTTGTTCTGGATAGCAAAGCGGCATGTGTTGATCAAATGTCCCCGCCGTCCACAGTAGGTACATTTGAAGCAGGGTAAGAGGTTTGAATGATGACCATTACATCGCTTGCACCTAGGAGCAGTTCCTAAGTACGGCTTCCTAACTGGTGGCCTTGCAACTTGGCTAGGTCCCGCTTGATTAGGTGTAACCGCTGCGGGTTTCCTTGAAGCCTTACGCTTCCTTGACTTTGGTGCAGTCTTGACTTCTGCTTCCTTCAGTGGCTCTTGAGTGGCTTCATTGTCGAGATGAGAGGCTTCATTGTTGAGACGAGCCATGGCAATGCCTAAATCCACAGTCCTCTGAATCACTTCGCCAATTTGCTGGACAAATTTGGCTGTTCGCTCGGGCATTTGACCAGTGCTAAGAGGAATAGACATTCTAGAAGAAAATGAAAGACATAGGAAGAAACGAGTGAAAGGTTATTGGATAATCAATACAGAATGGTAACGAATGAAAATTGTGATCATTTGTTTGTTACCTAAGGCAAACAAATGAGATGGTGACGAATCAAAGTAAATGGGTCAAAAATAATGTATCGCGAAGACATGCTCGCCTATAAGTGAACACTCATCCCAAGAATTCCCAGGTAAGCACAACTGGTCTCGCGTCTGATGAGATGTATACGAAGTGCTTGCCTAGACAGAAAACCCAGAATACAGGCATTCACCCTTCCGGTTTGCACGCGTTCACATTATTTAAAACCCAAAACCTTGACGAGATTTTGAAAAATTCAAAGGGGTTCAAAACCTTATAACAGAGGGTTCAAAACCTTACAATAGAGGGTTCAAAACCTAGTAATCAATCATCCTAGAACAGATGATTAGTTTTCAAAGCGGTTTGGAAATTTATGTTCTTGTTGAGGTCGTCGCCTAAGGATAGGTGACGGTATTGTTTTATGACTAAACGCAAGTAAACTCGCGTTAGGGTCCTAAGAAGGTTATAGACTAGGTCAAAGCATTACTAATAACCTAATTCCCTATTACCATTGGCTCTGATACCATCTTTTCTGTCACACCCCGACCACGTAGAACATACAAAACGTGGCGGAAACATCGGGGAGTGTTGTAACAGAATTAATTGTTTCAAATCCATGGCAATTGAAGTTTCGTTTTATTGATTAAAAGTGTTACAATGTCTTAACAAACAAGGAAATACAACATAATTAACTAGTCTTGCATCTTTTATGGTCACTAAAGCCCAAGTCTGCCTATGTGTACCTTGATCATCTTATGCAACAGCTCCTGAAAAACACATGTGAAAATAGGTACGTCAGCATAAAAATGCCTGTGAGATACATAGGTTTTGTGAAAATAGGTTTCATGACTTATGTTTGAGAAAATGTTTAGTCATGAACCTTGTAATTTGCTTTGTCTTTGTAAATCATTTGGAAAACAATAAGTTCAGATGATACGTATAAATAAGAGAATAATGCATGGTTAAATGAATAACCATGTAAAATGAGTTTGTATAAGTTATGTTGTTTGTAAAACAATGTATTGTGAAAAGTATGTTATTTGTATAAAATGTTATATGTCATAAACTGAAATGATTCAAATAACGCTACGATGTGTAATACCATACAAACACTTATATATAGGAAGTACCAGCGGCGTATCCACCATGGTTGTATCATATTACACACGCCTCGTTACTTAATCACTTACTCAAACCAAACCAAGAATGTAAAATGTTCATGTCTAATGTAAATCATGTAATGTATAACCAATGTCAAAAGTGTTTATGTGTCAAAAGTAAACCATGTAATGTGTAACCAAAATGATATGTATGGCTAGTGAAAACGCATCAACTAAACCATAGGTGAAATGCACAAGAACGTAGTATTGAAGTAAAACTTGGTTTAAATCAAAGCTATGTTTTGTGTAAATGCATGATCAATGTAAATCATGTAAAGTGTAAATGCATGATCAATGTAAATCATGTAATGTGTAAATGCATGATCAATGTAAATCATGTAATGTGTAAATGCATGATCAATGTAAATCATGTAATGTGTAACCAAACTGATCTGTATGGCTAGTGATAAATATCAACTAAACCATATGCACAAAAACAAAGTATTGAAGTAAAACTCGGTTTAAATCAAAGCTATGTTTTGTGTAAATGCATACTATACCGATATGAACATCTATGCGGTATTGTTAAAATGCATACTTCCAAGCCTTGAGACTGAGGCGATAAACCCTTAAACCACTTAAAGGTTTATCTAAATTATGAATATCGAATTCGGTCATTCCTTTCATCCCCTTTCCCTGGGATGTCCGGAACGGGAGTTGTCAATTCCTATGGTACCACTTCCTACTAACGAACGGCGTAGCTAATGTTAATGAATGTATTGTTCCATTGTAAACAACCCAAATGTCATAACAAAATGTAAGCATGTGATGAAAACGATGTACTAAGTATGCAATAAATGAACATACATAGCATGTGATGTGATGTGAAATGATGTACTAAGTATGAACTAAATGGACATACATAGCATAAAATGTAAATGTAAAACGATGTACTAAGTAATGCACACAGTGGGCACACCTAGCATGAAATGTAATGTAAAACGATGTACTAAGTAATGCACACAATGGGCACACCTAGCATGAAATGTAATGAAATCATGTACTATAATGTACTAACGAACATAGCATGTATATGATGTGAAAACAGGAAAGCATGAAAGTAATAAGTAGGCACATGTGTTTCACCCCAAAACAGTTTGGAAAACAGTAAAAGAGGGGTCTATGTACTCACTTGAGATTGCTCAGTAGTCCTTGAGTGACAACCAAACAATTGCTAGAGATCACGGAAATCAAACGGCACCTAATATAGGTAACTATGTTAATAAACCGGACCTAAATCGGAAGATCGGATAGAATGCGGGTTCGTAAACCAAACGAGTATAGAGACTCGTGTCATATGGTTTAACAAAGCCTACATACTAACTGAAACTTAACCTAATTGTTTACGACCCATTACGACCCGTTTAGGTAGCTTATGCTACTTTAACGCGTCGTTTGCGTGAAACGCGTTCGGACCGCCTAACTAGTCCTATGACAAGTGTTATATGCCTAAACATGTTACATAATCAGTTATGTGACAAAAGTTTAGGTTACATATGCTTAATTACCAATTATACATGAAAAGGGTATTCTGGTAATTTACCTAAGGCATATAAACTACCTATCATACAACTACTTAAACGATGTGACCATAGGGTATAACCTCGGAAGGTTATTCCCTACCTACTATGGTCACCTAATGTATTTGGTCTGATCCTAATGATCGACCAAATGGGTCGAGTTCGAAGGTATAGGCGATTTATTAGATCGCCTACCCTACGACCCTAGACAACGTGGTAATCAGTGGGCATAGTCCCAAGGGACTATGACCAACGTGATTACACTCACGTTGCGAAGTTCAAACGAACTTCGCATTGACCATTACTGGTCAACGCTGAAAGTCAAACAAAGTTTGACTTTCTGACTCGAAAAGCAATAAAATAAGGAAAAGAACGAAAGAATACTTACGAAGGGTCCCCGAATGCTAACCTCGATTCAAAAATCTCAGGTATGAAACAATAGTTTCAACTTAGAGTTTCTCAAATCAAAGTTCTTGTAAGTTTTGAAATGGAATGGGTTGGGTATTTATAGGAATACCCGAACCGTTAGGATCGTTTCATGGAAAACGTGCCATGATCCAAGGCGTACACTTGTCGGAAACTCATGGTGGCTAAAAGTGATCCTTATCATCTGACTAGACAATTGGGAACATGTGGAGGAGGATTAAACAGCTGCAAACAGCTGATTAAAACATTGAATCTGGTCTGCAGACTGCTTTACGGACCTCAAAGCTGCCAATGTTGAGGTCCGTAAGGTAACAACTTTGGCAGATTTACAGTTTTGGTCCCTGCAGCCCCTAAACTTGGTTTTCGATGCATTTTTGACACGTTTAAGCCCCGTTAACCCCATTTCAAAGCTCTAAAATGAAGTTAAAGTATAGGGAACTTAAATTGTGCTCAAGAATATCTCGAATGTCGGTTCGTTTAGCCGTACGAACGCGATGTTCGCTTAATTATGACGGAATGTGCATAAGCGCGAAAAACGATCCAAATGATGAAACGAATGGATTTTTCTTATGCCAAACACTAAAATAAAATATTTTAGTGCTTACATAAATTTTTGGATGTCCGGATGTATTCAGAACGTAAGTTATGCGCGAAAGTGCAAACTTGTGCACTTTTTGACGCCTTTAGTCCCTGTAAGCGATTTAACTTGATTTTGCCATACCAAAGCCTTCAAAACTTATTTCTAAGTTATGTAAAGGTTATTTAAGGTATGTTAAGCCTATTTCACTATTCCGGAGTGTTCGTTGCATTAAACTGGTTATATTTACGCGTCGGTGCACGTATAACCTTCCAGAAAGTGATTTAGAGTTTGGAATTGAACAAAAATTGATATGTGCAAATGATACACATATTTTTACAAATCCCAAGTGTCACACCCCGACCACGTGGAACATACGAAACGTGGCGGAAACATCGGGGAGTGTTGTAACAGAATTTAATGTTTCAAATCCATGGCAATTGAAGTTTCGTTTTATTGATTAAAGGTGTTACAATGTCTAAACAAACAAAGAAATACAACATAATTAACTAGTCTTGCATCTTTTATTGTCACTAAAGCCCAAGTCTGCCTATATGTATCTTGATCATCTTATGCAACAGTTCCTGAAAAACACATGTGAAAATAGGTACGTCAGCATAAAAATGCCTGTGAGATACATAGGTTTTGTGAAAATAGGTTCCATGACTTATGTTTGAGAAAATGTTTAGTCATGAACCTTGTAATTTGCTTTGTTTTGTAAATCATTTGAAAAACAATGAGTTCAGATGATATGTATAAATAAATGAATAATGTATGGTTAAATGAATAACCATAGTAAAATGGATTTGTATAAGATAAGTTGTTTGTAAAACAATGTCTTGTGAAAAGTATGTTATTTGTATAAAATGTTATATGTATCAAACTGAAATGATTCAAATAACGCTACAATATGTAATACCATACAAACACTTATATATAGGAAGTACCAGCGGCGTATCCACCATGCTTGTATCATATTACACACGTATCGTTACTTAATCATTTAATCAAACCAAACCAAACAATGTAAAATGTCTATGTTTAAATCAATTGTCAAATGTATTGAATAATATGTCAAAGTATTCATGTCAATATGTAAATCATGTCAAAATGTCTATGTCAAATATCCATGTCAAATGTCTATGTCAAAATGTCCATGTCAAATGTCTATGTCAAATATCCATGTCAAATGTCTATGTCAAATATCCATGTATGGCAAGTGAAATGTCTCAACTAAACCATATGCATAAAAACAAAGTATTGAAGTAAAACTTGGTTTAAATCAAAGTTATGTTTTGTGGGAAATACATGATCAATGTCAATCATGTTAAAATGTCTATGTCGAAATGTCTATGTCAAAATGTCATGTAAAACAATGTACTAAGTAATGCACACAATGGCAATACATAGCATGAAATGTAATGTAGAACGATGTACTAAGTACGCACACAATGGGCATACATAGCATAAAATGTAATGAAATCATGTACTATAATGTACTA
The DNA here is from genome assembly GCA_030545235.1 of Helianthus tuberosus. NCBI lineage: Eukaryota > Viridiplantae > Streptophyta > Magnoliopsida > Asterales > Asteraceae > Helianthus > Helianthus tuberosus. Next base: position 113,370,568 of record CM060387.1, on the reverse strand, counting down.
ATGAACATAGCAAGTATATGATGTCAAAACAGGAAAACATGAAAGTAACAAGTAGGCACATGTGTTCCACCCCAAAACAGTTTGGAAAACAGTAAAAGAGGGGTCTATGTACTCACCTGAGAGTGCTTAGGAGTCTTTGAGTAACAACTAAACAAAGCTAGAGATCGCGGAATATCAAACGGCACCTAGTATAGGTAACTACATTAATAAACCGGACCTAAGATCGGAAGATTGGGTAGCATTAGGGTTTGTAAACCAAACGAGTGTAGAGACTCGTGTCATTTGGTTTAACAAAGCCTACATACTAAATGAAACTTAACCTGAGTGTCTACGACCCATTACGACCCGTTTAGGTAGCTTATGCTACTTTAACGCGTCGTTCGTGTGAAACGCGTTCGGACCGCCTAACTAGCCCTATGACAAGTGTTATATGCCTAAACATATTACATAATCAGTTATGTGACAAAGGTTTAGGTTACATATGCTTAATTACCAATTATACATGAAAAGGGTATTCTGGTAATTTACCTAAGGCATATAAACTACCTATCATACAACTACTTAAACGATGTGACCATAGGGTATAACCTCGGAAGGTTATTCCCTACCTACTATGGTCACCTAATGTGTTTGGTCGGATCCTAATGATCGACCAAACTGGGTCGGGTTCGAGGTATAAGCGATTTATCAGATCGCTTACCCTACGACCCTAGACAACGTGGTAATCAGTAGGCATAGTCCCAAGGGACTATGACCATCGTGATTACAATCACGTTGCGAAGTTCTAGCGAACTTCGCATTGACCATTACTGGTCAACGCTGAAAGTCAAACAAAGTTTGACTTTCTGACTCGAAAAGCAGTAAAATAAGGAAAAGAACGAAAGAATACTTACCCAGGGTCCCCGAATGCTAACCCAGATCAAAATAGCTCAGGTATGAAACGAAGGTTCCAACTTAGAGCTTTCTTAATCAGATTTGTGGGTTTTGGGATTGTGGGTGGATGGGTATTTATAGTATTCGGAGAACCGTTAAGATCGTTTCATGGAAAACGTGCCACGATCCAAGGCGTACACTTGTCGGGATGTTATGGTGCCTAAATTGCCACTAACCATAAGGATTTGACATGTGGAAGAGGGATTGGAGGTGCTAAACAGCTGCAACCAGCTGTTAAATGCAGTTAATCTGGTCTGATAGTGGGAAGCGGCCCGCTTCAGGATCAGCTAAAGACAATGCGGGCCGCATGGCCCTTCTGATCTGCACATATGTTTGAAAAATGACAGTTTCAGTCCCTGCACGTGTTTAAGGCCATTTCCGACACTTCTAAGGCCCGTAAAGCCAACTTTAAGGCCCTAAAATGTTGCCTAAACATTGTGCACATGAAACATGCTCAAAAATATGTCGGATGTCGGTTCGTTTGGTCGTACGATCGCGATGTTCGCTTAATTACGACGGAATGCGCATAAGCGCGAAAAACGATCCAAATGACGCGACGAATGGATTTTTCTTAAGGCGAACACTAAAATATAATGTAGTCATGCTTACATAAATTTTTGGATGTCCAGATGTATTCAGAACGTAAGTTATGCGCGAAAATGCAAACTTGTGCACTTTTTGACACTTTTAGTCCCTGAATGACCCAAAAGTTTATTTTAGCATACCGAACCCCTCAAAGCCTATTTCTAAGCTATGTAAAGGATATTTATGGTATGTTTAACTTATGGTCATGTTCCGGAATGTCTGTTACAGTTCAAATTGGCATACTTTCGCAGTTTGTCAACTTTAGTCCCTGTAAGCGATTTAACATGTTTTTGCCATACCAAAGCCTTCAAAACTTATTTCTAAGTTATGTAAAGGTTATTTAAGGCATGTTAAGCCTATTTCACTATTCCGGAGTGTTCGTTGGATTAAACTGGTTATATTTACGCATCAGTACGCGTATAACCTTCCAGAAAGCGATTTAGAGCTTGAAATCGAACATGAGTCGATATGTGCAAAAGATACACATATTTACACAACTCCAAAGTATGAAATACATTATTTCATTGGTTTGGCATTTGTTTGATGGTTGAAATGGCACAGGTGTTACACCAAGTATGAAATATAATATTTCATTGGTTTGGTATTTGTTTGATGGCCGTGGCGGCACAGGTGTTACAAGAGGGGTCTATGTACTCACTTGGGATTGCTTAGTAGTCCTTGAGTAACAACCAAACAATGCTAGAGATCACGGAAATCAAACGGTACCTAATATAGGTAACTATGTTAATATATCGGACCTATACCCGGGCTGAGGTAGTTCGATTGGAGGGTCCTTAGTTAGTGTTTATTTGTAGTGGCCGTTTTTGGGTTGTGTTTGTTGCTTAAACTAGTTGTGATGTGTCTGGTTTTGTTAGTTTCTGGTTTTCCTAGTCTTGGTATGCCAAGGCTAGCTGTGTGTGCTATGTCAGGCACACCTGTGTACTTATTGATTATTTTATAAAATTTTACCGGGGTAACCCTTTACCCAAAAAAAGTCACTAAGGCACAGGTCCGCCTAAGTGTGTCTCGATCATCCTATGTAACAGCTCCTGAAAACACATGTGAAAATAGGTACGTCAGCATAAAAATGCCTGTGAGATACATAGGTTTTGTGAAAATAGGATTCATGACTTGAGTTTAAAGAAACTGTTTAATAAAAAGTAGCCATGAATCTTGTTGAATGTTTCCTTTTATAAATCATTTGAAAAGCAATGGATAAATCAAATGATATATATGTATATAAAAGAATAATGTATGGTTAAATGAATAACCAAGTAAAATGAGTTTGTATAAGTTAAGTCATTTGTAAAACGATGTTTATGTGAAGATTGTATTGTAGATGTAATATGTCTAAATTGAAATGGTTTAAATAACGCTACGATATGTAATACCATAAAAGCACTTATATATAGGAAGTACCAGCGGCGTATCCACCATGTTTTTATCGTATTACACGTCGCCTCGTTACTTAAATCACTTAGCCAAACAACCACCAAAATGTACTGTTTAACAATTGTAGAAATGTTTATGTATGGTCAAATATGGTTCACACGGTTCAAATGGTTATAACGGTTCACATAGTCAAATGGTTACAACGGTTCACATAGTCAAATTGTTACAACAGTTCCAAAATGTAATATAATCTGTTCATATGCTGGCCGAGCATATTCAATAAATGTAATGTAAAACAATGTGTCCATATGCTGGATGAGCATATGCAACAGGATGTAATGTAAAACAATGTGTCCATATGCTGGATGAGCATATGCAACTAGATGTAATGTAAAACAATGTGCTAAGTATGCTAAGTAAACATACAAAGCAGGAAAAGTCATGTAAATCAATGTGCTAGCATGCTCAGTCAACATACATAGCAGAAATGTAAAGTAAAACAATGTACTAAGTATGGTCACAATGGACATACATAGCATGAAATGTAATGTAAAACATGTACTATAAATGTACTAATGAACATAGCAAGTATATGATGTGAAAACATGGAAAGCATGAAAGTAACAAGTAGGCACATGTGTTTCACCCCAAAACAGTTTGAAAACGGTAAAAGAGGGGTCTATGTACTCACTTGAGATTGCTTAGTAGTCCTTGAGTAACAACCAAACAATGCTAGAGATCACGGATATCAAACGGCACCTAATATAGGTAACTATGTTAATATACCGGACCTAAATCGGAGGATTGGATAGAATGAGGGTTCGTAAACCAAACGAGTATGGAGACTCGCGTAATATGGTTTAACAAAGCCCACATACTAAAATGAAACCTAACCTAAGTGCTTACGACCCATTACGACCCGTTTAGGTAGCTTATGCTACTTTAACGCGTCGTTCACGTGAAACGCGTTCGGACCGCCTAACTAGTCCTATGACAAGTAAAATATGCCTTAACATGTCTAATATTGTTACCAAATCAGTTTAGATACCAAAAGTTATGTTACATATGCTTAAAATGAATTTTGGCGTAAAAAGGGCATTTTGGTAATTTACCTAAGGTACCAATCATACAACTACTCAAACGATGTGACCATAAGGTATAACCTCTGAAGGTTATTCCCTTTACAACTATGGTCACCTAATGTGTTTGGTCGGATCCTAATGATCGACCAAACGGGTCGGGTTCGAAAGTATAAGTGATTGTTTAGATCGCTTACCTTTACGACCCTAGACAAGCACAAAACTAAAAGTGACGAGCTAAGCATGTTAAAACATGCTTAACTAAGTTTAGAAAACAGGTTTGGTATCAAAACAAACGGTTTTGATACCTAAGAGTAGTTTGGTTACAAAATACGCACGAATGCGCATTTTGGCGGAAACTACGACTCGTCACTGAGCCTAGATAACGTGGTAATCAGTAGGTATAGTTTCTAGAGACTATAACCATCATGATTACGCTCACGTTATGAAGTTCAAACGAACTTCGCATTGACCATAAACTGGTCAACGCAGAAAGTCAAACAAAGTTTGACTTTTAACGCTAAACGAATAAAGAGAACGAAGGAACACTTACAAAGGGTCCCCGCAAGTTTTTCTTGATCCAAGTAGCTCAGGTATGAAGTAATGGCTTCAACTTAGAGCTTTTAGATCAGATTTTGTGGGTTTTGAGTTGTGATGGGTTGGGTATTTATAGTAAATGGACAACCGTTAGGATCGTTTATCGAATAACGTGCTTCAATCTCATCCTTACATTTGTTGCAACCTTATGGTAGCTCAAAATGGCCCCTCATGAGCAGGAAAGGGCAAGTGTGGGTGAGTTTTGAGTGGTTAACAACTGTAAACAGCTGTTAAAACAGATTAATCTGATCTGGGAAGCTGACACGGGCCGCGTAAGGGGGCACACAACACTCACGCGGGCCGCCTGGCCCTTCTGGTCAGAAGCAAGTTTCAGTAAATGTCAGTTTTGGTCCCTGTTGTGTTTTAAAGCCATTTCCGACACGTTTAAGGCCCGTTAAGCCAACGTTAAGGCCCTAAAATGATGCCTAAACATTTTGGACCTGAAACATGCTCAAAAATATGCCGGATGTTGGTTCGTTTGGTCGTACGATCGCGATGTTCGCTTAATTACGACGGAATGCGCATAAGCGCGAAAAACGATCCAAATTGCGTGACGAAAGGGTTTTTCTCATGCCAAACACTAAAATAAAATATTTTAGTGCTTACATAAATTTTTGGATGTCCGGATGTATTCAGAACGTAAGTTATGCGTGAAAATGCAAACTTGTGCACTTTTTGACGCTTTTAGTCCCTGAATGACCCAAAATTTTATTTTAGTACACCGAACCCCTCAAAGCCTATTTCTAAGCTACGTAAAGGATATTTATGGTATGTTTAACTTATGGTCATGTTCCGGAATGTCTGTTACAGTTCAAATTGGCATACTTTCGCAGTTTGTCAAGTTTAGTCCCTGTAAGCGAATTAACTTGATTTTGCCATACCAAAGCCTTCAAAACTTATTTCTAAGTTATGTAAAGGTTATTTAAGGTATGTTAAGCATATGTTGATGTTCCAGAGTGTTCGTTGCATTAAACTGGTTATATTTACGCATCAGTGCGCGTATAACCTTCCAGAAAGCCATTTAAAGTTTGTAATCGAACAAGAATTTGATATGTGCAAAAGACACACATATTTATACAGATCCCAAGTATGAAATACGATATTTCATTGGCTTGGTATTCGTTTGATGGTCGCAGTGACACAGGTGTCACAGTCTCCCCTACTTTAGGAAATTTCGTCCCGAAATTTATTTTGTAGGAGTCTGTCTGTGACTTTGTGTTAATTAACCATCAAGATATGTAAGGCATAATCTTGTCATTTTACTCAACATATATTTTCCAGAAGCGAAAATGAACGAACGGAGTCATTTTCCTCAACGGGTTCTTTGGAAATGGAAAATGAAGGATTTAATTAAACGGATATTCATTTCCCTCAACGGATATTCTTCAAAAGTGAAAATGAACAAACGGAGTCATTTTCCTCAACGGATATTCTTCAGAATTGGAAATGACGGATTTAAACAAACGGATATTCATTTCCCTCAACGGATATTCTTCAGAACGAAAATGAACGAACGGAGTCATTTCCTCAACGGGTATTCTTCAGAATTTGGAAATGAAGGATTTAACAAACGGATATTCATTTCCTCAACGGATAATCTTTAGAAACGAAAATGAACAGACGGAGTCATTTTCAACGGTTGCTTCCTCAGAAACGGAAATGAAAAGGATAAACAAACGGATATTCATTTCTTCAACGGATAATCTTTAGAAACGAAAATGAACAGACGGAGTCATTTTCAACGGTTGCTTCCTCAGAAATGGAAATGAAAAGGATAAACAAACGGATATTCATTTCCTCAACGGATAATCTTTAGAAACGAAAATGAACAGACGGAGTCATTTTCAACGGTTGCTTCCTCAGAAATGGAAATGAAAAGGATAAACAAACGGATATTCATTTCCTCAACGGATAATCTTTAGAAACGAAAATGAACAGACGGGGTCATTTTCAACGGTTGCTTCCTTAGAAACGGAAATGAAAAGGATAAACAAACGGATATTCATTTCCTCAACGGATAATCTTTAGAAACGAAAATGAACAGACGGAGTCATTTTCAACGGTTGCTTCCTCAGAAACGGAAATGAAAAGGATAAACAAACGGATATTCATTTCCTCAACGGATAATCTTCAGAACGAAAATGAACAAACGGAGTCATTTTCCTCAACGGGTATTCTTTAGAATTGGAAATGAAGGATTTAACAAACGGATTTTCATTTCCCTCAACGGATATTCTTCAGAAGTGAAAAATGAATAGCTAGTTCATTTTTCCTCAACGGGATGCTTCATCAGAAATGGAAATGAATAGGGTTAACACTAGATACATGACAGAACTTGCTGTGATTTCTGTGCACTAAATTCCATAATTATGTATGCATCCATAATTACGTAATTCCTTGCACAGTCCGCACAGTTTGTCTTGTAATGTTTAGGGGAGGAAAAATCAAACCTGTGATGAGGGTGACTAGACTACCATAGGGTCCTTTCAATTAGATCGACAGATGATCTTTATAATTAGGCCACCAAGGAGTCCTTTCGGCTATATCATCACATGATATTCCTAACCAGATTTTCGCATCAATCTGTTTAACTAGACCACTCAAGGGGTCTAATTATGGAGTAGTACTTTATAATCCAAGGGACTTAACTACAACGTAGAAGTCCATTAAGGATTTTAGATAGTACCTTTGGGTATCCTACCATGAATCCCTTATACGAAGATATGGAAGATTTTACGAGGATTTGGATAACATAGTTTGGATCACACAAAACATAAAAGGGAACACATAAGCACTTAATCACATAATTGTTTCCTTGGTTATTAATTGTTATTATCTTGTTATTGATTGTTATTAACTTGGCGTCTTGTACTTCGTTTTCCTTGGAAGAAACGGGTACTTAGGAATTTCATGGAAAACGCAAGAGATCAAACAATGGAAGAAATTTGGGGGTAGTCGGTTCTGCAAGGAATACGGTTCCTCGATTGTCGGTATCGTAGGGGATATGTTGTTTATTCATGCAACCAAAATAAACATATTGCAATGTAAACAGATTGTTTGGATGTGCTTATATGATACCCTAAACTCTCTCTCCTTTAGGCGATTTTCTGTTCTTCATCATGAATCCTTCAGTTTTCTTCGTAATCTTATGCATAACAGTCTATGATTAGAGTTTTGTTAACTCAAAACCCTAGAATGAACTTGTTAGCATTAGGGATCGATCCAAAACTAGGGTTTTTTCTTGTTTTCTTCAATCGCTGCCTTAGTGATCATTATCGACACTCTGATTTATTAACCTGATTGTTATTGATTGCGGTTAGCTGAGACTAATTTAGCTAGATTGATACTTCGGGTTAATTGATTAAGGGTTGAGATCTGATTCTAGGGTTTAAAGGATTATGGTTTCTGTTTCTCGGTTTTTGGTTTTCTGGTTTTCGGTTGGTTTTCTTTGCATGGTGATTTGTCTTTCTTGCTGATGGAGGGAGTTGTCAATAACAATCAGGATGTTCGTAAAAAACCTGGGGAAAATTTGTTTTTTGATCGAGGGAAGCCGACGGGTATTGCGTCTAGAGTTGTCAACATTGAAGGTACCACTTTATTGCCGCGTAGGGGTGTTATATCTGCTGCTCGGTCTGAAGGTAATTTTAATGTTATTGATGAGCTGACTAAAGTTACTGTTGCTGTACCTTTGGCTAATAATCAGTCGGATCCGAACGCGTATGTTCCTATGCATGTTTCGGATAATAGTCAGAATGATAATTGTGCTGAACCGAATTTGGTAGACTCTTTACATGGGTCGGGGGTTGATTAGAATGATGAACGAAAGGGTCCTATAAAGGTATCTTATGCTGATTTAGTGGCTAGGCCTAATGGTAAGAATATAAACTTTCGATCTCTTGCAAGTTCTGAGAAACATGAGGATTGTGATGTTGTTCTCCCTAGGGAATCGATTAGAGTGGTTCAGGATAAATTAGCAAACACACTATATGGGTATTTTTTGGGAGATCGTATAGCATATCCAGTAGTGGAGTACTTTGTGAAAAATCAATGGAAGAAGTTTGGATTACAAAGAACGATGATGAATGCTAACAGATTCTTTTTCTTCAAGTTTGCGGAGAAGGAGGGTATGAATGCTGTTCTTAAGGAGGGTCCTTGGATCATTCGATCACAGCCACTGTTTTTATGTGAATGGTCTCCTACTACTAAGTTGGAAAAAACGGAAGTCAAGAAAGTGCAATTATGGGTCAAGATTCATGAGGTTCCTATTGCCGCATATACGGAGGATGGCCTTAGCTTGATAGCTACGGCTGTAGGTGAGCCGAAACAACTTGACTCGTACACCACCACGATGTGTACGGATTCTTGGGGCCGCAGTAGTTATGCTAGAGCATTGATTGAAGTATCGGCTGATAAGGATCTGAAAGAGGAAATCACGATGGCTATCCCGGTTTTGGAGGGTGAGGGGTATGTTAAAGAAACTATGTATGTTGAGTACGAGTGGAGTCCTCTTCGATGTTCTCATTGCTGTGTGTTTGGGCACTCGGATGATCAATGTCCGAAGCATCAAACGATATCTGGTAATCGTGTGAATGATGATAGGAACCGAAAATTTGTGGATAAAGCGAAGAGGCCGGACCAAGGTCGTAGGCCTGATAAGAAACCGGTGGTTGACGAGGAGGGGTATATGGGTGTACATGCCAAGAAAGTGGCTAGGAGAACAGGATTTCAAGTGAACAAACCAAAACAGAAATTTGAGTATCGTCCTGTCGCTTCGAAGCCGAAGAATGTGGTGGAAAAAGTGGCGCCGACTGAAAATATTTTCTCTAGCAATCCGTTTGATGTTTTGAGGAATGAAAGTGGGGATCAAGGGCAAAGTAGTAAGGATGCTGGTGGTGGTCAGGAGGATTCGGATGAAGACGAGTTTCTTGATGGTTATAATGAAACTGATGAATTCATCATGGGTGGCACCATTAACAAGAATAAAAAAGGGGCAAGCACTCCTCCACCGATAGTTTCTGATGGTTAGTCTAGCAACGTGGAATATAAGAGGATTGAACCGTCCTCTTAAACAGAAAGAGGTTCGTCAAGTTCTAAAAGATAGTAATCTCAGTTTGTGTGCTATTTTGGAGTCTCATGTGGATGTGGCGAATTTAAGAAAGGTTTGTTCGTCAGTTTTTCGTCGTTGGGATTGGACTTCTAATGGAGGTTGTTGTGATAAAGGTACTCGCATTATCATCGGGTGGAACCCGGAGGTTTTTGACGTTATGGTTTTATTTCAATCGGACCAGCTCATGCATATTCAACTTGTGTTTAAAGAAGACAGTAGAGTTTTGTTTTGTTCTATTGTTTATGCGGCTAACTACTATATTACTCGACGTGCATTATGGGCTCAGTTATCTTTGCATAAGCATGTAGTAGCCGACAAGCCTTGGATAATTATGGGTGATTTCAACACGGCTTTACACTTGGAGGATAAGTCTATAGGAGCGTCCTCTTTCTCTGCAGGTATGCGTGATTTTCAGAATTGTGTGTTAGATATTGAAGTGATGGATATAAACAGATCGGGTCTCCATTACACATGGAATCAAAAGCCGAAGAAGGGTGTTGGTTTGCTAAAGAAGATTGATCGGGTGATGGGTAATTCTCAATTTATTGCTGATTATCCGAATTCGGTTGCTATTTTTCATCCTTATCGGTTGTCTGATCATGCTCCTTGTATTCTTAAAGTCCAACATCAGCTGAAAAGGAAACATAAACCATTTAAGTTTGCTAACTTTTTGGTTCATAAAAGGGATTTTATGAGTATTGTAAAGAAGTCTTGGGAGGCGAGTTAATGGTGTGATTCAGTTTCAGGTTGTAAAGAAGCTTCGTCAATTAAAGTCTCCGATGCGAGCTTTATTATTTAGCCAGGGTAATCTTCACAAGAAAGTCATAGAGTTTCGTGGTAAATTGGATGACATTCAGCATGAGATTGATAATGACCCTTCGAATGTGGTGTTAAGAACTCGAGAAACTAATCTAACTTTTGCTTATCAGGAGGCTTGTTTAGATGAGGAAAGGTTTCTAAAACAAAAGTCGAAAATGGAGTGGCTTAGGGCAGGTGACTCGAACACTGCTTTTTTCCATGCAGCTGTTAAAAGTAGGAATCATTGGAACCGGATTCAGGTTATTACGGATGCTAGCGGGGTCATGCATGAAGGGGAGGATGTTAACTCTATTTTCGTGCAACATTATGAGAAGTTCTTGGGTTGTAGTGATGATCTTTCGTTACAACCTTCTCCTGATTTATTTACTAAACATGTGAGTTCGATGGATGCTTCTAATATGGTTCGGCCAGTCACGATGGATGAGGTTAAAAAAGCTATGTTTGCGATAGGTAATGACAAGGCCCCAGGTCCGGATGGGTACACGGCTGCTTTCTTTAAAGCAGCTTGGCCGATTATTGGGGATGATGTTTCCAAGGCGGTTATGGATTTTTTTCGTTACAGGTAAATTACTTCAGGAATTAAATCATACTCTTATTGCTCTTGTGCCAAAGAAATCCACTCCGATGCTGGTCACGGATTACCGGCCTATTGCTTGTTGTAACGTTTTGTTTAAGTGCATTACTAAGATCATTGCTGAGCGCTTAAAAGGTGTGTTACATCAAGTTGTTAGCATAAACCAATCTGCATTTGTACCTGGGAGGAAGATCTCGGACAACATTTTGTTGACTCAGGAGCTTTTACATAATTATCATAGAAGTGCAGGTCCTCCTAGATGTGCTTTTAAGGTGGACATTCAGAAAGCTTATGACACGGTTGATTGGAAATTCTTAAGGAATGTGCTTCTTGGTTTCGGCTTTGATTCTAAAATGGTGGAATGGATTATGATATGCGTATCGACGGTTTCTTATTCTATATGTGTCAATGGTAACATTTACGGGTATTTCAAGGGGAAACGGGGACTTCGACAAGGAGATCCTTTATCCCCTTATTTATTCACTCTTGTTATGGAGATGTTGACGTGTATCCTTCAGCATACTACGCGGATTGATGCTTCTTTCAGGTTCCACAATAAATGTGAAAGACAACGAATTATTAACCTTTGTTTTGCAGATGATTTATTCTTGTTTGCGAGAGGAGATATTAATTCAGTCAAATGCATTATGTCTTCCCTTGCAAACTTCACAAATATGTCTGGTTTGGTGCCTAGTATTCAGAAAAGTACGGGCTTCTTCTGTAATGTGCCTACTAATGTTAAATCCCAGATTCTGGATTTTATGCCTTTTGAGGAGGGATCGTTGCCAGTTCGATATCTAGGAGTTCCGCTTATTACTTCTAGGCTTTTATATAAAGATTGTAGCATCTTAGTTGAACGAATGGATCAACGTATTATGAGTTGGAGAAATAAATTCCTTTCTTTTGCTGGCAGATTGCAACTGATTAATTCGGTTCTATCTGCTATGCATGTGTATTGGTCTTCTGCGTTTATTCTTCCTACTCGGGTTATTTTAGACCTTGAAGAGAAAATGATGTGTTGTCTCTTGTGTTATGCTAATACGGACTCTCATGCTCATCTTTTCTTTGATTGTAATTACTCGAAGCAAGTTTGGCAGTCGGTTCGCAGCAAAGGTGGTATGTCTAATGTTGGTTCAGATTGGAGCTCGGTTGTGGACTGGATGATGGCTAGGTCTCGGTCTAAGTCGGTTTCCAACTATGTTAGTAGGTTAATCCTTGCAGCTACTACTTATTTTATCTGGCAAGAGAGAAACGCTCGTCTTTTCAAGAATCAGACAAGACCTCCGGATGTTTTATGTGATACAATTCTACATACGGTTCGTTATAAACTTATGGGAGTGAAGTTTAAGGACACTATAAAGGTGAGGGAGCTGCTTCGTGCATGGGAGATCTGTGATACTCGATTATTAGATGGCGACTGATTTTCAACAGTGTTTTTGTTGATCCTTGTCTAGATTAGTAGTCTAGTTGTTTTATTGGATGTCGTGTGTTTTGTTGATTTACTTTCATGGGGTATGCCCCATGTTTGAACTAGTATGGTCTCTCCATACTACTTGTTTTGTATTGGTTTTTGTTGATATATAGAATCACCGGGGTAACACTTACCCAAAAAAAAAAAACATATTGCAATGTAAATAAAAGATTTATTTATAAACAACATCAACAACTGTTTCTTAGATCTTGACAACAAAAGAGAATAATACATAAAGATTGATTATTTCTAAACAACGTTGTCTTCCATTCGGTCCGATGCTCATCCCTGCGCTGGATTCGCATTAGCAAGCTTTGGGCAGTTTCTTCGGAAATGGCCCATCTCGCCACAGTTGAAACAAGACCTGGTGGAACATGACCTTGAGCAGGATTGTTGTTAACTTGATTTGGTGCAGCTGTGGTTGGGCAAACCCTCGCTGTGTGACCTACAAGTCCACAAACTTGGCATGTGCGGCACTTCACACCAGCATGATGATGAAGGTTACATTGATTGCATAAGGGTGCTGTTCCGTTGTATGGCTTTCTAGCAGGGGGTTGAGCTGGTTGGTTGGGGACGGCTTGACCATTGTGAGTGACCACGGCGAAGTTCTGAGAAGCCTTTCGCTTCTTTGACTTCTTAGGGGATCCAGTCTGTTCATCCATGGTCTTTGATTCCTCGATTGGTTTCGATTCCTCGACCGGTTTCTTGTCACCTTTTCGGAAAAGTTTACCTTTCCTGATCTTTGATTCAGTCAAGGTTGCAGATAGCTCAATGGCCTGTCTAACTGTAGTAGGGTTGCTTCCAGTCACAATGTCTTGTATTGAGTCAGGGAGGCCATCAATGTACTTTTCGATTGCCTTATCCAAAGGCGTGACCATGTTTGGGCATAACAGACTTAACTCCTCATAACGGTCCGTGTAGGCTCGATGCTCACCGCTATCTTGCTTTAAATCATCAAATTCCCTTTCTAGAGCCCTTAGCTCATGACGAGGACAGAATTCCTTCATCATAAGAGTCCTAAGCTCGGCCCAAGTCTGTGCTAAAGCAACCTCAGCACCACGGTCTCTCATCACTCCGTTCCACCATGTAAGAGCCCTCTTCTGAAATACACTGGAAGCAAACTCGACCTTGCGATTATCAGGACACTGAACGTGATGAAACGTACTCTCAGTGCTCTCGAACCATTGTAAGAGTCTAGTTGCTCCTTCAGAACCACTAAACTTGAGTGGCTTAGCCGAATTGAAACTCTTGAAATTGCATGGAGCATTATGGTTGTTGTTGGCTTGGTTCCATTGAGCAATAAGATTTGGGAAAGCAGCAGCCATTTGCTGCGCGATGATTTCCGCCAGTTCGGCATTCACTATCTGATTGTCGCGTCGAGGAGGCATTCTAAGGGAGGGAAACATGAAAGGAAACGAATGAGACGATTAGATGAAAAGGATGAGGTGTGACACCCCGTTGAAACGTTCTCACTTATACTAGCTTGACAGTGACTGCCTTAACTTTCGGGACGAAAGTTCTTAAAACTTGGGGATAATGTGACACTTCGGGTTTTCCCGAGCAATCTGTGTATATTAACTTGCGTGTACATAATATTAAATGAAAGTCGTGATTTATCTTGAGGTGCTATGTGTCGATAATGTGTAAATATGATATACATAGTTATATATATATAAGTGAATCGAGACCATGAGCCCGACTCGAGACCGCTTGGTCTCGAGTAAACAGTGAAACAATTGGGCTGGTTGGGCCATGCCGCTCGGAAACCCACTAGGGTGCACCAACCCGGTCCGGGTATAAAACCCACAAGAGTGGCCAACTTTGCCACTTTTCACCATTTGCAACATTTCCTCATTCACTCACTCCCACACACTCTCCCTCACCCTCTCAACAAAACCATAACAACATCACCTCCTCTCCTCCTCTCGGGTTAGAACCGGCAGCCATCGGAGGTCTCGGATCAGCTCGTACACACCAATTTGAAAGCTTCATTCTTCACTACTTCATACCCTTTTGCCCATACTTGATCCGGTTAGTGTTCCCTTCATTATAGATGTTAATGTATGATAAAGTGTGTGCTTGATGAATAATACAAATGCCAAGATTAAATGTCTCTTTATATGATTTGTATGATTTAGTGGGTTAAAAACGATTAAATGATAATGTTGTTTAAGAATGATATGCCAAGTTGATATAGCAAATGTAGATATATGTTGCCATTGAACCAATGATTGTATGTTGATGATTTGACACAATGAATATTAGTTATGTATTGATACAAGATCACAATATCGAGTGTATAAATCTAATGATAAAACCGGTGATTATGTGCTAGAGTTAGGGCCGAAGATGATGTCTAAATTGTGTTTCGACTTAGGATTATGAATATGTGTTAATGTGATATGAACATATGATGAACAATGTTGAATGTGAGATAAACATTTGAATATGTGATGTTTGATCTGATTTAATTAGAATTTAGACAAGAAAACATGTTTATGAAATCCTATTGGTTAGTACATAGTTTCATGAAATCACAATTCTATTGGTTAGTACATCAGAGGTTCTAGAAGAACTTCATGTGCACGTATCCGGGGTTGCGAGTCGAGACCCCTGGTTGCGACTCGAGACCAACACGTGACAACTCGAGACTGTAGTGGTTACGACTCGAGACCATGTTCAAGCAACTCAAAACAGACTTGGGGACTCGAAACCATCAAGGTCTCGACTCGAGATCTTCTGATTGCGACTCGAGACTGGACTCGAGATCCCTGAGGTTGCGACTCATACCAGCACTACTCGAGACCAGAAGTCTATGACTCGAGACCTCCTGGTTGCGACTCGAGTCCACCTGTTCTCGAGTCGAGACCACCTGGTCTCGACTGGGCTGTTAGTTTTCGTTATTGGGCCCAAGTGTATTATCTGCACATGCTTGTTACTGTTTAGTGGGCTACGTGTTAACTGTTAACTGTTGCTGATCAAAGAATTTAGACGGGCCCAATGACTTATTGGATAATTATATGTTGTGCATGCTATGTGTTAGATACGTGTAGAATATACGTGACTTCTTTGTACCCAAACCTGACCTATACTGGTAACCATGCTAGGACGTGGTGACCAACGCGTTTGACCAAGTAAACTAAACTGCCGAGCAACCCAAGGTGAGTTCACAACTATTAAAGCATGCGTTCCCGGTGGTTTTGGGAAACGGAAACTTAATCAACGTTATCCCCGCGTAAGGGATACAAACTTACTTTTCTTCTTTTTTTTTTGGGTAAAGGGTTACCCCGATGAATTTTATAAATGAGACAAATAAGTACAAGGGTGTGTCAAACCGACACACCAACTAGACTTGACATGCCAAGCCTAGGAAAACCAAACAACACAACCAATCCAAAAACAACCAAAAAGGACGACCATACTAACAACCAAACCGAACACCAAGACAAAAAACAACTAGCCCGGATCTGCTACATTATCTTCGTTCTCTTCAATCTTCCAAGACTTAAAAATCCTGTCTTTAACCGAAACCACCCGAAATCTGAACCCCATCAGGCGCAACCGAACCGAATTTTTAATTATCTCAGCAACTTGATCCACTGTTCTTTTATTATTCTTGAATAGCCTATTATTTCTCTCTTGCCAAATGTAGTACGACGAAGCCGCAATCAACAGCTTACACACAACATGGTCTGCTTTCTTAGAAGTAGAATGTTTTTCCACCCAAATTAGAAGCGACTCCCACGAATTATCCACATTCCCCAACGAAACCAACTCCTTAACGTTACTCCAAACCTGATCCGCAAAAGCACATCGGAAGAACAAATGGTCCCGACTATCACGATCAAAATTACATAGCGGACAACACATCAAATTCAAATTCTACTGGGAACAAACTTACTTACCTCCCTTGTTACTGGGAACTCTTAGTTAATTATTGTTTATACGGAATGCAACAAGCAACACTAAACGAAACTCTATCATTTAAGTCCCTACCATTTAATACCGATTAGTCGCCGGGGCCTGGCGAACGGGTTATTAGTTAATAGCGCTATTTAGGTGTAACCAGCCTCACACCGACCCTTGTTACTGGGAACGGGAATGAACTAATGAACTATGGCAAACCGTCAATGATGATAGAACATTGACAATGGGGCACTACGGAAACGTACGGTTAAGTAAGTATTCGGTATTGGAAAAACAGTTTAGTCGCTTACTTATGGGGTAGCTCCCCATCGCATGTATAAACGGATAAATTAACTGGTGAAACAAGTTTTTGGTAATTAAAACTGGACAACTCGTGGACTCGCCAACATTTTTGTTGATATCCTACTGCATGCTTTGCAGGTAACCAGTGACTCAGGAGCTTGCAGCTTGGGGATGTGTAGTGGTCGTCTTAACCCGTGTGTTGGGTTTTAGATAATTTTGAACTATGAATCCTTGTTTTAAAACTGTTTGGTTTATGCTTCCGCTGTTTACTTAAACTGTTATTCGAACTTAAACCTTTAAAACTTTAAACTATGATGTTTACTAACTATTGTGGTTGGCAAATATTTTCACTATAAACAAATGCTCAGTATAATTGGTGGCTGGATCCTGGTCAGTCACGCCTCCAAGCGGTGGTACTCCGCATGTGGATTTTGGTGGTGTGACAGATTGGTATCAGAGCCATTGGTTATAGTGAACTTGGTTTTAAAAAGAAAGTCTTTTTGAGAAAAACCAGACTATAACCCGTGACTCGTGACGACACTACACTCCAAGGGTAAGACTCAGCTTATTAGACCTCATAGCTCGGACTTGTGTTTACTTGCTTGTTTACTTTACATTGATTGCTCTACTATACATACTAGTGTGCCTAATTAGATAGATACACATCCCTCTTCTACCTCATTCTCGCTACGTTACGACATCACACTCATACTGTGTTTTTTCTGGTTATGAAGACAATGAGTGGACGCGGAAGAGGAAACGTTAACATGACTCAGGCTCAGTTTACCAACTTGCTCAACACGGTGGCTGCAGCTTTCGCAGCTCACCCTGGAGGTAAACTAGTTACTTTAGGATGTTTAGATCCTACCCCCACATCCTCTTTTCACCTCTAAGCCCATTCGCTTCACTTCTCACGATAGGTCAGCCTGCGCCTGCGCAACCAGGTGTTTGTACTTTCAAAGCCTTCATGGATGGCAAGCCTCTCCCTTTCAACGGCACTGAGGGTGCCATAGGCCTTCTGCACTGGATTGAAAAGGCCGAAGCTGTCTTTGCTGTCTGCGAGTGTCCCCCTGCTAACTGGGTTAAGTTCGCGACTGGTACGCTTGAAGGAAACGCGCTTTCATGGTGGAAGGCACAGATTCAGAAGCTTGGTCTAGAAACTGCTAATGCTACTGCATGGGAAGATTTCAAGGATATGATCAAAGAGGAGTACTGTCACAGGGATGACATCCACAAACTCGAGAACGAGTACTATGAGCTCAAGATGGTTGGATCAGAGATTGAGACCTACACCAAGCAGTCCAACGACTATGCTGCACTTTGCCCAAACATGTCCCGACCTATGTATCGAAGGATCGAATTGTACATCAAAGGTTTGGTTCCAGAAATCCGGAGCCATGTAACCTCAGCCAACCTCAATACCATACAGCCCGTGGTCCGTCTTGCTCACAAACTCACCAATCAGGCTGTGGAGGAGGACAAGTTGCCCAAGAGGATCAGTGCTACTGCTGGAACTTCTAGCGATAACAAACGAAAGTGGGATGGAAGTCAGGGAAAGGATGCTAACCCCACTCAGGCCCCAGTTCAACAAAGGAAGACTGAAAACAACAAAGGCCCTCAGCAAGAGGGTGGCTATCTAGGAAACCACCCCAAGTGTAACAAATGTAATCGTCACCACAGTGGGCCATGTGGCAAAGGTCAGTGTCAGCGATGCAACAAGATGGGGCATGAAGCCAAAGACTGCAGGAGCCAGTTCCCAGCTAGGCAGAATCAGCATCAACCACAGCAACAGCAGCAGCAAGGAAACAACCGTGAATGCTACAAATGTGGGGCAATAGGGCACATGCGAAAGGATTGCCCTCAGTTGAACCAGAATCGCAACAATAATAATCAAGGTGCTGGGAACAACAACAACAACCAGGGAGCTGGAAACAATGCAAGGGCATTCGTGATTGGGGCTGCTGAAGCAAGGAACGACCCCAACGTGGTGGCGGGTAAGTTCCTACTTAATGATCGCTATGTTTCCGTATTATTTGATTCTGGAGCAGATGCTAGTTATGTATCCCTACGTATTAGTAAGAAGCTTAAGTCCACTCTTACGCCGTTAAGCTCTAAGCACATCGTTGAAATAGCTAATGGTAGAAACCTCGAGGCCTCACACGTAATTCGTAACTGCAAAATAGAGTTGTCTGGTCAGACCTTCCGTATCGATCTTTTCCCCATCATTCTCGGAAGCTTCGACGTCGTCATTGGTATGGATTGGTTATCCAAGCATCGAGCCGAAATCCTCTGCCAAGAGAAAGCCATTCGTATTCCCCGACCTCCTGGCAAACCCCTTATCGTTCAAGGCGACAAAAGCAGAGAAGTCACAGGCATCATTTCATTCTTAAAAGCCCAGAAGTGTTTACGCAAGGGGCACACCGCTATCTTAGCACTTGTTGTCAACACGCAGAAAAAGGAAAACAGGATTGAAGATTTTCCGATTGTACGCGACTATCCTGAGGTATTTCCTGAAGAACTACCTGGACTTCCTCCACACCGTCAGGTCGAATTTCAAATCGAGCTATCTCCCGGAGCAGCGCGTATAGCTCGTGCACCTTATCGTCTAGCTCCCGCAGAACTTAAAGAACTTTCTACTCAACTACAAGAACTTTTGGACAAAGGTTTTATCCGTCCTAGCTCATCACCCTGGGGAGCCCCAGTGCTCTTTGTCAAAAAGAAGGATGGCACATTTCGAATGTGCATTGATTACCGCGAACTGAACAAGGTTACCATCAAGAATCGTTATCCACTTCCCCGTATCGACGATCTGTTCGACCAGCTGCAAGGGTCGAGTTATTATTCCAAGATCGATCTGCGATCGGGTTATCACCAGCTGAGAGTCCGCGAGGAGGACATCTCTAAGACTGCTTTCAGAACCCGCTATGGTTACTACGAGTTCCTTGTTATGCCTTTCGGAATGACCAACGCACCTGCGATCTTCATGGATCTCATGAACCGAGTGTGCAAACCTTACCTCGACAAGTTCGTGATTGTGTTTATTGATGACATCCTAATTTATTCGAAAAGTCAAGAGGAGCATGAACAACACCTGTGTCTCATTCTCGAACTCCTTCGCAGTGAGCAACTGTACGCCAAATTCTCGAAATGTGATTTCTGGCTTAGGGAAGTCCATTTCCTTGGGCACATAGTCAATCAGGATGGGATTCATGTTGACCCTGCTAAGATTGAATCCATTAAGAATTGGCCTATACCTAAGACTCCGACCGAAGTTTGCCAATTCTTGGGATTGGCAGGATACTATCGAAGATTTATCAAGGGGTTCTCTAAGATCGCTCAACCACTTACGACCCTCACTCAGAAGGGTGTTGCTTATAAGTGGAATGATGCGCAGGAATCTGCCTTTCAGGAACTAAAGAAGAACCTCTGTAGTGATCCTATTCTTTCCTTACCTGAAGGTACCGACGACTTTGTTGTTTACTGCGACGCTTCTATTCAAGGGCTTGGTTGCGTGTTGATGCAACACGAGAAGGTCATTGCTTACGCTTCGCGACAACTCAAGATCCACGAACGGAACTACGCGACACATGACTTAGAATTTGGAGCTGTGGTCTTCGCGCTCAAGATTTGGAGACACTACTTGTACGGTACCAAGTGCACGATTTACACTGATCACAAGAGTCTCCAGCACATAATGGAACAAAAGGAGTTGAATATGCGGCAACGCCGATGGCTCGAACTCCTAAATGACTACGAGTGTGCAATTAAATATCATCCAGGCAAGGCTAATGTGGTGGCAGATGCCCTCAGCAGGAAGGAAACCAAACCTAAGCGTGTTCGTGCCTTACAGCTCACCATCCACTCGAACCTCCCTAATCAGATCCGAAATGCTCAGGTTGAAGCATTAAAAGTCGAGAACATCAGGGCTGAGTCCCTACGAGGATCGAGACAACGTTTAGAACAAAAAGAAGACGGTGCTTACTACGTAGCCGGGCGCATATGGGTTCCCCTTTATGGAAACTTACGTGACCTCGTGATGGACGAAGCCCATAAGTCCCGTTATTCGGTACATCCGGGTTCAGATAAGATGTACCACGACTTAAGGACTACCTATTGGTGGCCTAGCATGAAAGCCCACATAGCAACCTATGTCATAAAATGTTTGACTTGTGCGAGAGTCAAGGCGGAGTATCAAAAACCATCGGGCCTACTTCAACAACCAGAGATCCCGCAATGGAAATGGGAGAAAATTTCCATGGATTTTGTTACTGGCCTGCCTAGGTCTCAACGCGGAAATGACACCATTTGGGTAGTGGTAGACCGATTAACTAAGTCTGCACACTTTTTGGCTATTAAAGAAACAGACAAGTTCTCTACCCTAGCAGAGGTATACTTAAAAGAAGTGGTTTCGAAACACGGGGTGCTAACCTCTATTATTTCCGATCGAGACGCGCGTTTTACTTCTGAGTTGTGGCAAGCTATGCACAAATCTTTTGGCTCACGTTTGGACATGAGCACCGCTTACCATCCACAGACGGATGGGCAGTCTGAACGCACCATCCAAACACTTGAAGACATGCTTAGGGCATGTGTGATCGACTTTGGCAAGAATTGGGAGAAGCACCTACCGTTAGTAGAATTCTCCTACAACAACAGCTATCACACCAGCATTCAGGCAGCATCCTTTGAGGCATTGTACGGTCGTAAATGCCGATCGCCCCTCTGCTGGGCGGAAGTTGGTGACAGCCAGATCACAGGTCCAGAACTTGTGGTAGACACTACAGAAAAGATTGCCCAGATTAGGCAACGCATGGCGGCAGCTCGTGACCGTCAGAAGAGCTACGCTGATAAGGATAGGAAACCGCTAGAGTTCCAGGTTGGTGACCGGGCTCTACTTAAAGTCTCACCCTGGAAGGGTGTGGTCCGTTTTGGAAAACGGGGTAAGCTCAATCCGCGATATGTCGGACCCTTTGAAATTACCGAAAAGATCGGTAAGGTCGCTTACAGATTGAATCTGCCTGAAGAACTGAGTGCTGTGCACAACGTCTTCCACGTGTCTAATCTGAAGAAGTGTCTGTCAGATGAAACACTCATCATTCCTTTCAAGGAACTCACTATTGACGAACAGCTACACTTTACTGAGGAACCGATTGAGATCACGGATCGTGAAATCAAAACCCTCAAACGTAGCCAGATACCTCTCGTACGAGTTCGTTGGAACTCGCGCCGTGGCCCAGAGTTTACCTGGGAGCGGGAAGACCAGATGAAGTGCAAGTATCCCCAGTTGTTCCCAAATGAAACTCCCAGCACTGAAGCTACAACCGAATTTCGGGACGAAATTCCAAACTAACGGGGGGATGATGTGACACCCCGTTGAAACGTTCTCACTTATACTAGCTTGACAGTGACTGCCTTAACTTTCGGGACGAAAGTTCTTAAAACTTGGGGATAATGTGACACTTCGGGTTTTCCCGGGCAATCTGTGTATATTAACTTGCGTGTACATAATATTAAATGAAAGTCGTGATATATAAGTGAATCGAGACCATGAGCCCGACTCGAGACCGCTTGGTCTCGAGTAAACAGTGAAACAATTGGGCCGGTTGGGCCATGCCGCTCGGAAACCCACTAGGGTGCACCAACCCGGTCCGGGTATAAGACCCACAAGAGTGGCCAACTTTGCCACTTTTCACCATTTGCAACATTTCCTCATTCACTCACTCCCACACACTCTCCCTCACCCTCTCAACAAAACCATAACAACATCACCTCCTCTCCTCCTCTCGGGTTAGAACCGGCAACCATCGGAGGTCTCGGATCAGCTCGTACACACCGATTTGAAAGATTCATTCTTCACTACTTCATACCCTTTTGCCCATACTTGATCCGGTTAGTGTTCCCTTCATTATAGATGTTAATGTATGATAAAGTGTGTGCTTGATGAATAATACAAATGCCAAGATTAAATGTCTCTTTATATGATTTGTATGATTTAGTGGGTTAAAAACGATTAAATGATAATGTTGTTTAAGAATGATATGCCAAGTTGATATAGCAAATGTAGATATATGTTGCCATTGAACCAATGATTGTATGTTGAAGATTTGACACAATGAATATTAGTTATGTATTGATACAAGATCACAATATCGAGTGTATAAATCTAATGATAAAACCGGTGATTATGTGCTAGAGTTAGGGCCGAAGATGATGTCTAAATTGTGTTTCGACTTAGGATTATGAATATGTGTTAATGTGATATGAACATATGATGAACAATGTTGAATGTGAGATAAACATTTGAATATGTGATGTTTGATCTGATTTAATTAGAATTTAGACAAGAAAACATGTTTATGAAATCCTATTGGTTAGTACATAGTTTCATGAAATCACAATTCTATTGGTTAGTACATCAGAGGTTCTAGAAGAACTTCATGTGCACGTATCCGGGGTTGCGAGTCGAGACCCCCGGTTGCGACTCGAGACCAACACGTGACAACTCGAGACTGTAGTGGTTACGACTCGAGACCATGTTCAAGCAACTCAAAACAGACTTGGGGACTCGAAACCATCAAGGTCTCGACTCGAGATCTTCTGATTGCGACTCGAGACTGGACTCGAGATCCCTGAGGTTGCGACTCATACCAGCACTACTCGAGACCAGAAGTCTATGACTCGAGACCTCCTGGTTGCGACTCGAGACCACCTGTTCTCGAGTCGAGACCACCTGGTCTCGACTGGGCTGTTAGTTTTCGTTATTGGGCCCAAGTGTATTATCTGCAGATGCTTGTTACTGTTTAGTGGGCTACGTGTTAACTGTTAACTGTTGCTGATCAAAGAATTTAGACGGGCCCAACGACTTATTGGATAATTATATGTTGTACATGCTATGTGTTAGATACGTGTAGAATATACGTGACTTCTTTGTACCCAAACCTGACCTATACTGGTAACCATGCTAGGACGTGGTGACCAACGCGTTTGACCAAGTAAACTAAACTGCCGAGCAACCCAAGGTGAGTTCACAACTATTAAAGCATGCGTTCCGGGTGGTTTTGGGAAACGGAAACTTAATCAACGCTATCCCCGCGTAAGGGATACAAACTTACTTTTCTTCCCTTGTTACTGGGAACAAACTTACTTACCTCCCTTGTTACTGGGAACTCTTAGTTAATTATTGTTTATACGGAATGCAACAAGCAACACTAAACGAAACTCTATCACTTAAGTCCCTACCATTTAATACCGATTAGTCGCCGGGGCCTGGCGAACGGGTTATTAGTTAATAGCGCTATTTAGGTGTAACCAGCCTCACACCGACCCTTGTTACTGGGAATGGGAGTGAACTAATGAACTCTGGCAAACCGTCAATGATGATAGAACATTGACAATGGGGCACTACGGAAACGTACGGTTAAGTATTCGATATTGGAAAAACAGTTTAGTCGCTTACTTATGGGGTAGCTCCCCATCGCATGTATAAACGGATAAATTAACTGGTGAAACAAGTTTTTGGTAATTAAAACTGGACAACTCGTGGACTCGCCAACATTTTTGTTGATATCCTACTGCATGCTTTGCAGGTAACCAGTGACTCAGGAGCTTGCAGCTTGGGGATGTGTAGTGGTCGTCTTAACCCGTGTGTTGGGTTTTAGATAATTTTGAACTATGAATCCTTGTTTTAAAACTGTTTGGTTTATGCTTCCGCTGTTTACTTAAACTGTTATTCGAACTTAAACCTTTAAAACTTTAAACTATGATGTTTACTAACTATTGTGGTTGGCAAATATTTTCACTATAAACAAATGCTCATTATAATTGGTGGCTGGATCCTGGTCAGTCACGCCTCCAAGCGGTGGTACTCCGCATGTGGATTTTGGGGGTGTGACAATGAGGTGTTACAATATTTGACAAAAGCAAAGGTGGTTGTCATTTGTTTGTTACCACAAGGCAAACAAACGACACATTGTGACTAATCAAAGTAAATGGGTCAAAATGATGTATCGCGAAGACATGCTCGCCATTAAGTGAACACTCACCCCAAGAGTTCCCAGGTAAGAGTGACTGGTCCGATTATGTGGATTTGTACGAACACTCTAGCCTTAGACAGAAAACCCAGGGTACAGGCATTCACTCTTCCAGTTTGCACGTGTTCACACTATTTAGACCCAAAACTTTTGACGAGATTTTGAAAACTCAAAGGGGTTCAAAACCTTACAACAGAGGGTTCAAAACCTAGTAATCAATCATCCAAAAACAGATGATTAATCTTCAAAGCGGATTCGGAATTGATGTTCTCGTTGTGGTTGCTGCCTAAAGATAGGCAACAGTATTGTTTTATGACTAAACGCAAGTAAACTCGCGTTAGGGTCCTAGGAAGGTTATAGTCTAGGTCAAAGCATTACTAATAACCTAATTCCCTATAACCATTGGCTCTGATACCAACTTTTCTGTCACACCCCGACCACGTAAAACAACGAAACGTGGCGGAAACGTCGGGGAGTGTTGTAACAGAATTAATTGTTTCACAACCATGGTAATTAAAGTTACGTTTTATCATTCAATCAAGAGAGTTACATTGTCTTAAACAAGAAACAAAGAGTACATAACATAAATTTAACTAGTTCTTGCTTTGTTTTAAGTCACTAAGGCACTTATTCATGCTGTAATGTTCTCTACAAAGTGGATACCCCTGATTCTGTCCTTGATTATCGTCCTATTTCATGCTGTAATGTTCTCTACAAATGCATTAGCAAGATTATTACGGATAGGTTAAAAGGGAGCTTGGAGTCGTTGGTTAGCATTAATCAGTCTGCTTTCGTTCCAGGCAGGCGAATTTCTGATAATATTCTGTTAACCCAAGAGTTGATGCACAACTATCACTTGAACAAAGGCCCTCCTAGATGTGCGTTCAAGATTGACATTCAAAAGGCTTATGACACAGTTAGTTGGTCGTTTCTGGAGAAGATTCTTGACCAGTTTGGTTATCACAGGAAGATGGTGAAGTGGATTATGGCGTGTGTTACCACAGCCACGTATTCCTTGAGTATTAACGGTAATCTTCATGGTTTTTTTAAGGGAAGAAGGGGTCTTCGCCAAGGGGATCCGATGTCTCCGTACTTGTTCACTCTTGTTATGGAGGTTCTTACCTTATTACTCCAAAAAACTGCGCGCTCAAGTTCTTCTTTTAAGTATCACGCTCATTGTATTAAACAAAGAATTATAAATGTATCATTTGCTGATGACCTCTTTATTTTTGTTCATGGGAGTATCCATTCGGTTAGAAAGATCAAAGCCGCGTTGGAGGGTTTCACGAGTATGTCGGGTCTGGTGCCGAGTTCTGCCAAAAGCAAGGTCTTTTTTTGTAATGTCCCTCAGCAGGTTAAACAGGAAATTCTTAATGATATGCCGTTTCAGGAAGGTTACTTGCCTGTTCGATACTTAGAGGTGCCGTTAATATCTTCAAAGTTAAGCGCTGGGGATTGCAAGCTTTTAGTGGACCGAATGGATAAGAAAGTTAACAATTGGATGACAAAAACGCTATCTTTTTCGGGTAGATTGCAGCTTATCAACTCAGTCCTCTCAGCCATGCATATATACTGGGCTTCGGTTTTCATTATACCGGCTCGTGTCATCAATGAGCTGGAGAAGCGGATGCGTCGATTTCTTTGGAATGCTGGAAACGTTGGCAAGGTAAAGGCTAAAGTGGCATGGAATGATATTTGTCTTCCTAAGATGGAGGGCGGCTTAGGCATTCGGCGAATTGGGGAAGTGAATAGAGCCCTTATCACTAATCACATTTGGAGTATCCTTGTTAGAAGAAAGTCTCTATGGGTGCAGTGGATTTATGCTCATAAATTGAAGAATCAGAATTTCTGGGATGTCCAATGTAGGGGTAGCATGAGTTGGGGGTGGAGGAAGCTATTATCCATTCGCAATATTGTTCGGCCGTTCATTTGGAAAGTTATTCGAAGTGGAATGAAAACAAATGCCTGGAGCGATAACTGGTGTCACCTAAGTCCCCTTAGGGCTTTTATAACTCCGAGACACATTGCAAATGCGGGCTTCAATCTTCAGTCTTCAGTGGCGGATTTATTAGATGAGAATGGTCAATGGAAATGGCCTCAAGCTTGGTATGACACCTACCCAGTTTTAATTGGTTTGACAATTGATCAGCCTAGAACACAATTACATGACCGTACGGTGTGGAAAGATTTGGAGGGTAATGAGAGGCATTATAGTTCTTTGGAAGTGTGGCATACCATTCGATTGCGTAACAATCCTATTAGCTGGGCTAGTATGGTTTGGTTCAGTCAATGTATTCCGAGGCATTCCTTTCAATTATGGTTAGTGATCAAGAATAAGCTGAAGACACAGGATCGGTTGAAAGTTTGGGAAGCTGGTAGTGAAACAAATTTAAGATTGATGTGTTGTCCCCTATGTCAGCATGACCGTGATTCGAGAGACCATCTTTTTTTCTCGTGTAAGTTTGCATCACAGGTCTGGATGAACATTAAGTCAATGGTAGACATGGCTTATGTTACCGACTCATGGAATTCAGTTGTGGAATGGATGGAGCGGTACTTAAACTCAAAGAGATTGGAGCAGATTGTGTGCAAATTGGTTTTAGCGGCTTCGGTTTATTTTATTTGGCAAGAACGAAATAACCGGTTATTCTCTCAAGTAGCATGTTCGGCCATTCAGGTGACTGAAAAGATTAAACATACTGTTCGGTTACGATTGATGGGCTTCAAGTACCAAGGCCATGTGGATCATAACAAAGTGCTGAAGAAGTGGCGGATCCCGTCAAGGTTGCTGGAAGAGGACCCGGGCTGAGGCAGTTCGATTGGAGGGTCCTTAGTTAGTGTTTATTTGTAGTGGCCGTGTTTGGGTTGTGTTTGTTGCTTAAACTAGTTGTGATGTGTCTGGTTTTGTTAGTTTCTGGTTTTCCTAGTCTTGGTATGCCAAGGCTAGCTGTGTGTGCTATGTCAGGCACACCTGTGTACTTATTGATTATTTTATAAAATTTTACCGGGGTAACCCTTTACCCAAAAAAAGTCACTAAGGCACAGGTCCGCCTAAGTGTGTCTCGATCATCCTATGTAACAGCTCCTGAAAACACATGTGAAAATAGGTACGTCAGCATAAAAATGCCTGTGAGATACATAGGTTTTGTGAAAATAGGATTCATGACTTGAGTTTAAAGAAACTGTTTAATAAAAAGTAGCCATGAATCTTGTTGAATGTTTCCTTTTATAAATCATTTGAAAAGCAATGGATAAATCAAATGATATATATGTATATAAAAGAATAATGTATGGTTAAATGAATAACCAAGTAAAATGAGTTTGTATAAGTTAAGTCATTTGTAAAACGATGTTTATGTGAAGATTGTATTGTAGATGTAATATGTCTAAACTGAAATGGTTTAAATAACGCTACGATATGTAATACCATAAAAGCACTTATATATAGGAAGTACCAGCGGCGTATCCACCATGTTTTTATCGTATTACACGTCGCCTCGTTACTTAAATCACTTAGCCAAACAACCACCAAAATGTACTGTTTAACAATTGTAGAAATGTTTATGTATGGTCAAATATGGTTCACACGGTTCAAATGGTTATAACGGTTCACATAGTCAAATGGTTACAACGGTTCACATAGTCAAATTGTTACAACGGTTCAAAATGTAATATAATGTGTTCATATGCTGGCCGAGCATATGCAACAAATGTAATGTAAAACAATGTGTCCATATGCTGGATGAGCATATGCAACAGGATGTAATGTAAAACAATGTGTCCATATGCTGGATGAGCATATGCAACTAGATGTAATGTAAAACAATGTGCTAAGTATGCTAAGTAAACATACAAAGCAGGAAAAGTCATGTAAATCAATGTGCTAGCATGCTCAGTCAACATACATACCAGAAATGTAAAGTAAAACAATGTACTAAGTATGGTCACAATGGACATACATAGCATGAAATGTAATGTAAAACATGTACTATAAATGTACTAATGAACATAGCAAGTATATGATGTGAAAACATGGAAAGCATGAAAGTAACAAGTAGGCTTTACCTTGCTACTAATCTTTTGACGTCAGGATTAGGGTTAGTTCTTTGTTTTTTCCTGCTAGGGTTTTGTTGTCAATTCGCTTGGGTTTCTTTGTTATTCGTGTTTTCTGTTCGTTGCATGGTTCTAGAGTTATTGTGGTATGGATTATAGTAACTTCAAGCAGTCGGATATGGATGCAAGACATGTCAAGCCGCCGGATATTTTGACTTCTTCGTTAAACCCTAATAAGGGTTTTGCTAATAGGTTACTGAATATTGACGGCAAAACATTCTGTCCGCGTCGGGGTGTTTTGTCTGATCAACAACAGGGACCGAAGGTAATTAATGTCATAGATGAACTTACCAAGATCACAGTTCCAGTCGATCTTAATGCTGATGGCCACGATGTGGCTGAGCCTAATGCTGTGCATGGTGAGGTTTTCTGGGAAGCTAATAAGGGGGAGAAGTCAGTCTCGTATGCTGATAAGGTGCAGTCTACTCGTAAGAAAAGGGAGGTAAATTTCAGACTCTTGGAACCTAAGGAAACTAGAGATGATGCTGATATTGTTATACCGAAAGAGGTTGTTTAGCAGGTTCAAGACAAATTCGATAATGTCCTCTATGGTTATTTTTTAGGGAATAGATTGCCGTTTCCTGTGGTTGAGTATTATGCGAAGAATGTCTGGGCAAAATTTGGGTTTTCAAAACTTATGATGAACACGTCAGGTTTCTTTTTCTTTAAGTTTGACTCGAAGGATGGATTGACTAAGGTGTTGGAAGGAGGACCATGGTTAATATGAAAAGTCCCGTTATTTCTGAACATATGGTCCCCGAAGGTTACCCTTAAGAAAGATAGTATCAAAACCGTTCCAATATGGGTTAAATTGCATAATGTGCCGATTTCAGTTTATACTGATGATGGTTTGAGCTTGTTGGCTTCCAAACTAGGGGTTCCTAAAAGGTTAGATTCCTATACAGCTGATATGTGTGTTGAAAACTGGGGTAGGAGTAGTTATGCTCGTGCGATGATTGAGTTAAATGCTGAGAACGAGCTAAAGGATTACATTACTGTAGCTATCCCTAAAATGGATGAGGATGGGTTCATTATGGAACGGGTTAAAGTTGAATATTAGTGGAGGCCGTTACGCTGTAGTGCATGCTGTTTATTTGGTCATGATGATAATACGTGTAGCAAGAAACCTAATGGCAAGGATAAGATGGTTACTGTTGATGAGGAGGGTTTTGTTACTGATAAAAGGAAGGTGGCGAGGTACTCGTTCCCTCAAAAAAAGCAGAAACCTAAGGTTGTGTATAAACCTAAGAATAATAAATATCATGCAAGTACATCTGGAACGAAGGGGGATAATTCGGCGGCTATGAATACTAATGTGCAGGTGTCAAACTCTTTTGCAGTGCTTGATAATGATAAGAATGATGAGAAAAGGGATCCGACTAGTGCCAAGTCGATGATTGATGAAAATCATGGTACCCGAATACAACAACCTGATGAAGTTAAAGAGTTGAATCCGACGGAGATGGCTGATTTAATGAGTGGTAACCTGAATAATCAAAATTCTGAGGGAGCAGGCACTCCCGGTGACAATGGTTTTAATGGGTAGCTTAGCTGCTTGGAACATAAGGGGTCTGAACCAACCCCTGAAACAAAGTGAGGTTCGCCATTTTATTGCGGAGAATCATTTAAGTGTTTGTGCCATATTAGAGACTCATGTGGATGTTAATAAGCTGAATAAGATATGCGAGAAGGTTTTTCGGAATTGGAAGTGGACATCGAATGGAGGTATGTGTCATAGAGGTACGAGGGTGATATTGGGATGGAATGCGGATGATATTGATCTTATGGTTATATCCCAATCAGACCAGGTTATTCATACTCAGGTATTGTTAAAATCGGTCAAAAAGAAGATATTTTGTTCTTTTGTGTATGCGGAAAACAAATATCAGGATAGGAGAAGCTTGTGGGCTGATTTGTGTAATTTTAAAGGCCTCACTCATGATACCCCTTGGGTTGTAATGGGTGATTTCAATGCCGCTTTGAATATGGAGGATTTTACCATGGGGCTAGCTATGCGAGAATTCTATGAGTGTATTCAAGAGGCAGAATTGAGTGATGTTAAGAGTCATGGGTTGCATTATACTTGGAATCAAAAACCAAAGGATGGGGTAGGAATGCTGAAGAAGATCGACCGTGTCATGGGTAACATCAAACTCTTGGATGTTTTCTCAGACGCTTATGCTGTGTTTCAGCCTTTTCGTATTTCATATCATGCTCCTGCTATCCTGAAGTTATTTTCTATGTCTACGGACCGTCCTAAACCTTTTAAGTTCCCAAACTTTATTGTGACAAAGCCTGAGTTCCGCCAAGTTGTTTTGTCCGAATGGAATAAAACAGTGGAGGGTGCTACCATGTTTTCTGTGGTTAAGAAAATGAAGGGTCTGAAATCACACTTTAGGAGGATATTGCGTAATCAAGGTAATCTCCATAAAAGAGTTACTGACTTACGGAATGAGCTGGACCAGATTCAAAAACAGGTGGAAGCTCATCCTTTTGATGCTTCTATTCGGTCATCTGAAGCTATATGTTTGCGAGATTTCAAGTCAGCGGTTTATGATGAGGAGTGTTTCTTGAAACAAAAATCTAAAGTGCAATGGTTATGTGCGGGTGATTCAAATACATCCTACTTTCATAATTGTGTGAAAAGTAGGAATGCTAGAAATAAAATCAGTTGCATTAAGGATACGAATGGAAACCAGTATGAGGGAGTTGATGTCGCGGCTGCTTTGCTAAATCATTATTCAGGTTTTATGGGCACTGAAGATCAAGTGACTAGGTTGGATGATGCAGATATGTTTGTTAATGTTTTGCAGCAGAATGTGGCGGAGAATATGGTGAGACAGGTTACTGATGATGAAGTTAAACAGGCCATGTTCAGTATAGGCGAGAATAAGGCTCCAGGTCCGGACGGATACACTTCAGCTTTTTTTAAAAATGCCTGGGATGTTGTGGGCGGTGAAGTTACAAAGGCGGTGTGTGATTTCTTTAATAATGGGCAAATTCTTAAGCAAATTAATCATACGATTCTAGCGTTGGTGCCAAAGATTGATACCCCAAATACAGTTCTTGACTACAGGCCAATATCATGCTGCAATGTGATATATAAGTGTATTAGCAAAATAATCACTGATCGTTTGAAGGGATGTTTGGGGACTCTAGTGAACATTAACCAGTCGGCGTTTGTCCCTGGTAGAAAGATATCTGATAATATTCTTATTACGCAGGAGCTTATGCATAATTATCATGTGGATCGTGGTCCTCCGAGGTGTGCATTGAAGATTGATATCCAGAAAGCTTATGATACTGTAAGCTGGTCTTTTTTAGAAGCTATTTTATACCGGTTCGGTTTTCACCGGAAAATGGTTTCTTGGATTATGGCGTGTGTCACAACGGTTTCCTACTCGGTTAGCGTAAATGGCGAGTTGCATGGTTATTTTTCAGGGAAACGGGGTCTACGTCAAGGAGATCCAATGTCCCCGTACCTTTTCACGTTGATTATGGAGGTGCTATCTCTCATGTTTCAAAAAATGGCGTTGAACCCTGCTTTCAAGTTCCATAGTCACTGTTCTAAACAAAAGATTATCAACGTCTCATTTGCTGATGATTTATTTGTTTTTGTTTATGGGGATACTGGATCGATTCAGCTTATTCGGAATGTATTGGAGAAATTCACTAGTGTTTCGGGCCTGGTTCCTAGCTTGCCTAAGAGTACGATCTTTTTCTGCAATGTTTCAAGTCATGTAAAAGCTGAGATTCTGAGCCTGTTGCCATTTCGTGAGGGTGAACTCCCGGTTCGCTACCTCGGGGTTCCCTTAATCTCTACTAAGCTATCTTTTAGAGATTGTCGGGTTCTGGTGGAACGTATGGAGAGGAAGGTTGATAATTGGATGTCTAAATTATTATCTTGTGCAGGTCGATTGCAACTCCTCAACTCTGTTCTTGCAGCTATGTATACGTATTGGGCATCGGTATTTATTTTGCCAATGCGTATAGTGAAGGATCTGGAAAAGAGAATGCGAAGGTTTCTATGGAACGGGGGGGCTCCTGGGAGTATTCAGTCAAAAGTCGCGTGGAAGGACATTTGTTTGCCGAAGGAGGAGGGTGGTCTTGGAATCCGAAATATCTCAGATGTGAACAAAGCACTTATGATGTCGCATATTTGGAGCATTATTAGTAACCGGGAATCCCTGTGGGTAAAATGGATCCATTCTTACAAGATAAAAGGTAGAAATTTTTCGGAGATTCAAAGCCGTGGTAATTTGACTTGGAGTTGGCGAAAGATTTTATCTATTCGTCCGTTGGTCAGACCTTATGTTTGGAAGTTGATTGGGAGTGGTTCCCAGACAAATGCGTGGAGTGATAATTGGTGCTCGTGCAGTCCGATCCGAAACTTCATTACGCCAAGGAGAATTGCTCAAGCGGGTTTTAATTTGCAAACTACTGTTGCGGAACTTCTAGACGATGATGGCAACTGGCGGTGGCCTCAGGCATGGTATGATTTATTTCCAGTACTCATAAATGTCATGGCTCATCCTCTTGTTCCTGATTCGGTTGATAGACTGGGATGGAAATCTGTGGAAGGAAAAATTGTGCATTTTAGCTATTGGGAAGCTTGGAATAATCTTCGGGTAAGGGATAACAAGGTGGCTTGGGTGAATATGGTGTGGTATGGCCAATGCATCCCAAGACATTCTTTTCATCTTTGGTTAGTTCTAAAGAATAAGCTGAAGACGCAAGATAGGTTGGCAGTTTGGGAAGCGGGGAGTGAAACAAATTTACGTCTTATGTGCTGTCCCCTTTGTAACTATGGACGAGACTCAAGAGATCATTTATTCTTTCAATGCTCCTTTGCGGCCAAGATTTGGAGCATTGTCAAGGAAAAAGTTGATATGGTAAATGTTAACGACTCGTGGAGCTCAATCATGGCGTGGATAGAGCTGAATGCGAGTTCAAAGAAACTGGAACACATTGTCTGTAAGCTTGTGGTAGCTGCCTCTACGTACTTTATATGGCAAGAACGGAATAACCGGCTGTTTTCCGACATACACAGGAAGGAAGAGACGGTGGCACAGCTTATCTTTGATATAGTGCGGCTTCGTATAATGGGTTTCAAGATCGGACGAGATATGAATTATAGGAAGCTTTTGGAAACATGGGGAGTAAAAGAAGACGAACCGGGCTAATTGCGATTCTAGTTTGCTAGTGTATTGTAGTTAGTTAGCTTTGTCTTCGGGTTGTTTTAGTTTGTTTGGCTGTTGGTGAGTTGTTTTGTCTTGTTTTGCCTAGGCTTGGCCTGTCAAGCCTAGTAGTGTGTGTCAAACTCTTGTCGCACCCTGTTCTTTGATTCTTTATAAAATTCACCGGGGTAACCCTTTACCCAAAACAAGTAGGCACATGTGTTTCACCCCAAAACAGTTTGAAAACGGTAAAGAGGGGTCTATGTACTCACTTGAGATTGCTTAGTAGTCCTTGAGTAACAACCAAACAATGCTAGAGATCACGGATATCAAACGGCACCTAATATAGGTAACTATGTTAATATACCGGACCTAAATCGGAGGATTGGATAGAATGAGGGTTCGTAAACCAAACGAGTATGGAGACTCGCGTAATATGGTTTAACAAAGCCCACATACTAAAATGAAACCTAACCTAAGTGCTTACGACCCGTTTAGGTAGCTTATGCTACTTTAAAGCGTCGTTCGCGTGAAACGCGTTCGGACCGCCTAACTAGTCCTATGACAAGTAAAATATGCCTTAACATGTCTAATATTGTTACCAAATCAGTTTAGATACCAAAAGTTATGTTACATATGCTTAAAATGAATTTTGGCGTAAAAAGGGCATTTTGGTAATTTACCTAAGGCATATA
This sequence comes from Helianthus tuberosus, assembly GCA_030545235.1. Taxonomy (NCBI): domain Eukaryota; kingdom Viridiplantae; phylum Streptophyta; class Magnoliopsida; order Asterales; family Asteraceae; genus Helianthus; species Helianthus tuberosus. Next base: position 113,335,787 of record CM060387.1, on the reverse strand, counting down.
TACTACCTATCATACAACTACTCAAACGATGTGACCATAAGGTATAACCTCGGAAAGTTATTCCCTATACAACTATGGTCACCTAATGTGTTTGGTCGGATCCTAATGACCGACCAAACGGGTCGGGTTCGAAAGTATAAGCGATTGTTTAGATCGCTTACCTTTACGACCCTAGACAAGCACAAAACTAAGAGTGACGAGCTAAGCATGTTAAAACATGCTTAACTAAGTTTAGAAAACAGGTTTGGTATCAAAACAAACGGTTTTGATACCTAAGAGTAGTTTGGTTACAAAATACGCACGAATGCGCATTTTGGCGGAAACTACGACTCGTCACTGAGCCTAGATAACGTGGTAATCAGTAGGTATAGTTTCTAGAGACTATAACCATCGTGATTACGCTCACGTTATGAAGTTCAAACGAACTTCGCATTGACCATAAACTGGTCAACGCAGAAAGTCAAACAAAGTTTGACTTTTAACGCTAAACTAATAAAGAGAACGAAGGAAGACTTACAAAGGGTCCCCGCAAGTTTATCTTGATCCAAGTAGCTCAGGTATGAAGTAATGGCTTCAACTTAGAGCTTTTAGATCAGATTTTGTGGGTTTTGAGTTGTGATGGGTTGGGTATTTATAGTAAATGGACAACCGTTAGGATCGTTTATCGAATAACGTGCTTCAATCTCATCCTTACATTTGTTGCAACCTTATGGTAGCTCAAAATGGCCCCTCATGAGCAGGAAAGGGCAAGTGTGGGTGAGTTTTGAGTGGTTAACAGCTGTAAACAGCTGTTAAAACAGATTAATCTGATCTGGGAAGCTGACACGGGCCGCGTAAGGGGGCACACAACACTCACGTGGACCGCCTGGCCCTTCTGGTCAGAAGCAAGTTTCAGCAAATGTCAGTTTTGGTCCCTGTTGTGTTTTAAAGCCATTTCCGACACGTTTAAGGCCCGTTAAGCCAACGTTAAGGCCCTAAAATGATGCCTAAACATTGTGGACCTGAAACATGCTCAAAAATATGCCGGATGTTGGTTCGTTTGGTCGTACGATCGCGATGTTCGCTTAATTACGACGGAATGCGCATAAGCGCGAAAAACGATCCAAATTGCGTGACGAAAGGGTTTTTCTCATGCCAAACACTAAAATAAAATATTTTAGTGCTTACATAAATTTTTGGATGTCCGGATGTATTCAGAACGTAAGATATGCGCGAAAATGCAAACTTGTGCACTTTTTGACGCTTTTAGTCCCTAAATGACCCAAAAGTTTATTTTAGCACACCGAACCCCTCAAAGCCTATTTCTAAGCTACGTAAAGGATATTTATGGTATGTTTAACTTATGGACATGTTCCGGAATGTCTGTTACAGTTCAAATTGGCATACTTTCCCAGTTTGTCAAGTTTAGTCCCTGTAAGCGAATTAACTTGATTTTGCCATACCAAAGCCTTCAAAACTTATTTCTAAGTTATGTAAAGGTTATTTAAGGTATGTTAAGCATATGTTGATGTTCCGGAGTGTTCGTTGCATTAAACTGGTTATATTTACGCATCAGTGCGCGTATAACCTTCCAGAAAGCCATTTAAAGTTTGTAATCGAACAAGAATTTGATATGTGCAAAAGACACACATATTTATACAGATCCCAAGTATGAAATACAATATTTCATTGGCTTGGTATTCGTTTGATGGTCACAGTGACACAGGTGTCACACCCATGATCAGGTATCAACATGTGGTAGTGCTTAACAGCTGTAACCAGCTGTTAACCACTTTCTGAGGTTCTGGGAGGTCCTTACAGACCGTAAGGGTGAGGGCTTACGGTCCGTAAGCCAGTAACTTTGCTGAAATGACAGTTTTGGTCCCTGCAGCTCCAAACTTGGTTTTCGATGCATTTTTGACACGTTTAAGCCCCGTTAACCCCATTTCAAAGCTCTAAAATGAAGTTAAAGTACAGGGAACTTAAAATGTGCTCAAAAATATCTTGGATGTCGGTTCGTTTGGCCGTACGATTGCGTTGTTCGGTTAATTACGACGGAAGTCGTAACGGACGCAAAAACTGTCCAAATTGCGCGACGAATGGATTTTTCTTATGCCAAACACTAAAATAAATATTTTAGTGCTTACATAAATTTTTGGATGTCCGGATGTATTCAGAACGTAAGTTATGCGCGAAAGTGCAATCTTGTGCACTTTTTGACGCTTTTAGTCCCTGAATGACCCAAAAGTTTATTTTAGCACACCGAACCCCTCAAAGCCTATTTCTAAGCTATGTAAAGGATATTTATGGTATGTTTAACTCATGGTCATGTTCCGGAATGTCTGTTACAGTTCAATTCGGCGTACTTTCGCAGTTTGTTGAATTTAGTCCCTGTAAGCGATTAAACTTGATTTTTTTTTTTTGGGTAAAGGGTTACCCCGGTGATTCTATATATTCACAACCAATAAAAACCAAGTAGTGTAGAGAGCCTACACTAGTTCAATCATGGGACATGCCCCATGAAAGTAAACCAAGAACCAAAATTAAAACCAAACTACTAAACGTCCCACTAGACTACTATCTAGACCAACAAACACAAAGATAAACAAAAACTAATCAGCCACCATCATCAATAATGTCGTTGCCATGAATCTCCCACTCCCTCCAAAGTCTTCGCACATTTTCAGTAGTCTTCAATCTCGCTCCCATCAGCTTGTACCGAACCAAACTAATGATTTTCTCACTAACAATCTCTGGAGGTCTCATCCGATTCTTGAAGATCCTGATGTTACGCTCCTGCCAAACAACATAAGCACTAGCCGCCACCAAAAGCCTCGCAACATAATCAGAAGCTAATTTTGAATTGGATCGAGCGAGAAGCCAATTGATAATATCCTCCCACTTAGGTTGAACCGTATTCATGCCCACTTTCTGTCTCACGATATGCCAAACTTTCGAAGAGAAATCACATTCAAAGAACAAATGGCTATGAGAGTCATGATTAGCATAGCATAGCAAACAACACATCATATTCATATTCTTTCTTCGAGAAAAATCCCACATCAGAATCTTATCTTGCGTGAGCAGTTTACCTCGCATAATCAGCCACATTAAAAAAGCATGCCTCGGGATGCATTGGGTAAACCAGACAATAGTGCTCCAATGTATCTCAGTTTCTTTATACCGAACCGAATTCCATGCCTCAGAAGACGAGAAGACACTTGTGTTATTACCATCACGCCACATAACTCTATCAGGTTTATTCGGACTAATATGAACTTGATCTAGCTGAATCAGAACTGGAAAAAGATCTCTCCAAGCAACCGGCCACTTCCACTCTCCATTTGCCTGGATGTCCGAAACCGAATCCTCTAACCGGAAGCCTGCATTTGAAATAGCCCTAGGCGAAATAAACTCCCCAAGCGGCCCAATATCACTCCATATATCATACCAAGCCGAGGCCAATGTCCCATTACCAATATCAAACCAAAAGAAATCCCTCAAATACAGACGAAGTTGAAGAAGCTTTCGCCACGAGTAACTACAAGTAGAGGGAATTTTAGCAATCCAGAAATTCTTTCCTTTTAACCTGTAAGCATGAACCCAATCCACCCACAATGACTTCCTCCTCATAAGAATACTCCACATGTGATTAGCCATAAGGGCTTTGTTTACATCACTAATACACCTAATACCCAAACCACCTTCATATTTAGGGAGACAAACTGCTTTCCAAGAAACCTTAGCTTTGCCTTTCTGGAAACCCATATCTTGAGACCACAAGAAATTTCTCATCTTTGCCTCCAACTCTAGAACAACTCTACTCGGAAGCATAAACACAGAGGACCAGAAAATATGCATAGAAGATAAAACAGAAACAATGAGTTGCAATCTACCTGCGAACGAGAGTAACTTATTCCTCCAATGCATGATTCTTTTGTCTAATTTCTCCAACAGAACATTACAGTCTCTATATAACAGACCCGACGAAATTAACGGGACACCAAGATAGCGAACAGGCAAAGAACCCTCCTTAAACGGCATGATATTCAGAATAGCACTTTTAATATAACTTGGAACATTACAAAAGAAAACAGTGCTTTTCTGATTATTAGGCACCAGACCCGACATCAAAGCAAATTTTGAAAGAGAGCTCATAATATACCTAGCCGAAGCAATTTCCCCTCTAGCAAAAAGAAAAAGATCGTCTGCAAAACAAAGATTGATAATTTGGTGCTTCTCACATTTATTATGAAACTTGAAGGATGAATCAATCCTTAACGAATGATGCAGAATGGCCATTAAAACTTCCATAACAAGAGTAAACAAATACGGAGATAGAGGATCACCCTGACGAAGCCCACGATTACCTTTGAAATACCCATGCACATTACCATTGACACAAACAGAATACGATGTAGTAGAAACACACACCATAATCCAGTTCACCATCGAAGCATTGAAACCGAAACCAAGGAGAATATTCTTGAGAAATTTCCAATCAACCGTATCATAGGCCTTTTGGATATCAACTTTAAAAGCACATCTTGGGGGACCGACATTCCTATGGTAATTGTGCATCAACTCTTGGGTTAACAAAATGTTGTCAGAAATCTTCCTGCCTGGGACAAAAGCTGATTGGTTTATACTAACAATACTATCTAACACCACCTTCAGTCTTTCCGCAATGATCTTGCTTATGCACTTGTATATAACATTACAGCAAGCAATCGGCCTGTAATCCGTAACAACCGACGGTGAAGGAACCTTAGGCACAAGCACAATAAGGGTGTGATTTAACTCTTGAGGCAAACGACCTGTTTCAAAAAAAATCAATAACAGCCTTTGAAACATCATTCCCAATAATAGGCCAAGCACTCTTGAAAAACGCAGCCGTAAAGCCATCCGGGCCTGGCGCTTTATCTATACCAATAGAAAACATAGCCTTCTTGACTTCATCTTCAGTCACTTGTCTGATCATATGAGTAGCAATCTGAGGATCCAAAACTTGCGTGAATAAGTCCGGAGCCGGACTAATCGACGTATCTCCACGGCACCCCAAAAATTTCTCATAATGATCCATAAAGGCTTTCTGAACTTTATCACCCTCAAACACGAAACCTCCTGAATCACTAATAACATCAATACGGCTATGATGATTTTTGCTTTTAACCGAAGAGTGAAAGAAAGCCGTATTACTATCCCCAGCCCTCAACCAATCCACTTTAGATTTTTGTTTCAGAAAACGCTCCTCATCCAACATAGCTTCTTGAAATTCACTAGTAACAGTAGCCTCTTGAATCCGAAGATCTTCATTATTCGGCTCCTGATCAATGAGTTTCTGCAAGTTATCTAGCTTATCACGGAGCCTTTCCACTTTTTTATGTAAATTACCCTGCTTAAATAACAGCGCCCGGAGAGGAGTCTTGAGAAGACGAAGCCTTTTAGCAACACAAAACTGATGAACTCCTTGAACTCTAGTCTCCCAACCCCTCTTCACAATTTCTAGAAATTCTGGTTTGTAAACCAAGAAATTAGCAAATTTAAAGGACCGAGGCTTTAGAATACCAGCATCAGGAATTGATAAGACACAAGGGCAATGGTCTGAAAGCCGATACGGCTGAAAAATAGCAACTGCACTCGGGCATTGGGTCACAAATTGGGTGTTCCCCAGCACTCTATCAATCTTCTTCAATAATCCAATCCCTTTCTTAGGCTTTTGATTCCATGTAAAATGAAGACCTGACCTATTGATATCAAACATCTCAATCTTATCGACACATTCTTGAAACTCTTTCATACTACTAGACACCAACGAGGATCCCATCGACTTATCTTCTAGATTTAGAGCAGAATTGAAATCCCCCATAACAACCCAAGGATTATTCCCAACAAACCCTTTATGTAAAGCCAAATGATGCCATAATTCCCTTCGAGTGACATAATAATTCGCGGCATAAACAATCGAGCAAAAAATCATTTTCTTATCCAGCTTGAAAAAAAGTTGTAAATGAATAACCTGATTAGTCTGAGACAACACCATGACGTCAAAAACAGCTGGATTCCAACCAATAATAATCCTTGTACCTTTGTTACACCGAGCCCCATTAGACGTCCAATCCCACGAACGAAAAATAGATTTACAAATTTGACCAAGCCTACTGACATCAACATGCGATTCTAAGATAGCACATAGGCTCAAACTATAATCTTTAACTGCCTGACGAACCTCCGTTTGTTTCAGAGGGCGGTTCAACCCCCTAATATTCCATGAAGCAATACTAACCATTGTTAACATTCAAAGAAGGAGTGCTTGCCCCTTGTGGATTATCAGGTTTTATAGTCCCACTAACCAGAAATTCATCGGTTTCATTATAAACTTCTTGGACTTCATCATCATCCGAATCATAAGGATCATCTCCAGCTCCCACCCCTTCGGCCACATTATCTAACTTGGTATCATTAAACACATCAAACGGATTAGACAATAGAAAACTAGTATTCGGATCTGATTTGCTACTACTACCGCTAGCTTTAGAGGTAATAGGACGGTATTCAAATTTTTGCTTCGGTTTAGTAACTGGAAATCCTGTTCTTTTGGCCGCTTTTCGAGCATCAACATCCATAAACCCATCCTTGTCTATCATCGGTTTCTTTAAAAACTCTTTATTCTTAGACCCATGTTGAGTTTGTTGGATTTTACCAGGAGCTTTAGTGACCTGCCTGATTTGTTTCGGACAAGTATGATCATCATGACCAAATATTTTGCAATACGCACATCTATGAGGACACCATTCGTATTCAACATAAACTTTTTCCTTAACAAATCCTTCCCCCTCCAATTCCGGAACAGCAATAACAATTTCCTCTTTGAACTCATGCTCAGCCGAAACCTCCACTAACGCTCTCGCAAAGCTACTCCTTCCCCAAGAATCAAGGCACATAGAGGAAGTGTACTTATCCAATTCCATCGGAGTTCCTACAGCCGTAGCAATCATGCTTAAACCATCCTCCGTATAGGCTGCAATTGGGACTTCATGAAGTTTAACCCAAAGTTGTACATTCTTGACTTCTTTCTTTTCCAGTTTCGAAGACGGGGACCATACATTAAGAAACAAAGGTTGTGAGCGAATTATCCACGGACCCTCCTTCATAACATTCTTCATACCATTTTCATCAGCAAACTTAAAAAAGAAAAAACCATTAGCGTTCATCATCACTTTTTGAAGACCAAATCTCTTCCAGTTATTCCTTACAAAGTATTCAACTACCGGGTATGCAACACGATCACCTAGAAAGTATCCATAAAGAGTATTGGCTAGTTTATCTTTAACAGTTCTAACAGATTCTTTCGGTAAAACCACATCACAACCTTCAGGTCCAGTTGGACTTGTAAGTGCTCGAAAATTTACCTTCTTATTATTAGATACCCCCACGGATTCAGTATAAGATAATGGAGATTTACCTAAATCCAATCTGCCACTCTGAATACCTTTATGCAAACCCTCGGACCCTTGATTTTCCAATGGATTAACAGGAATGGTTACCTTAGTTAATTCGTCAATAACATTAATCAACTTCGGATCAGGCTGAACAGTTTGCACCGTACCTCTCCTAGGCTACAACGGATTGCCATCTATATTCACCACTCTACTCGCTAAGCCCTTAAACGGTAATGGTGGCTTACCTCGATCATCCTTAGCAACATCATCAGACTTTGAACGATCATCCATTGCACAATAATCGACTCTCTCCTTTAATCAGCAAGTGATACAACCATGCATGCAGAAAACCATAAAACCAAGAAACCCAGCCGAACGTAAACACAAGAGAAACCCTAATTTAGCTTGACGAAAACAGAAAAGAAACCCTAGATTTAACTCAATCCTTCTGCTAACTAGTTCGAATCAGATGTATTGATAACTCACTACTCCGATGATCAGACTGTTATACGAAAATCATGAAGAAAAATCCAAGGTAGAGAAAGGAACCAAAATCGCCATAGCTAGAGAGAGAAACTAGGGTTTTTTCTTATCCACTTTTTGCCTAATGATCCCAGTTTCCTACCGATTAAACTTGATTTTGTCATACCAAAGCCTTCAAAACTTATTTCTAAGTTATGTACAGGTTATTTAAGGTATGTGAAGCCTATTTCACTATTCCAGAGTGTTCGTTGCATAAAACTGGTTATATTTACGCATCAGTGCGCTTATAACCTTCCAGAAAGCGATTTAGAGCCCGAAATCGAACAAGATTTTTTTTTTTGGGTAAAGGGTTTTACCCCGGTGATTTCATTCCAAACAATCAACAAAAAAAACACAAGTGGAGTAGAGAGACCTACACCAGTTCTCTTACATGACATGCCACATAAGAGTAAACACCAATCCAACAAAAGCTAAATAAAGCACAACCACCTAGACACTAATAATAAAACATATCATGTATCTTTGAAGGTATCCACTGCGCTTAGCTTCCAATCATCCAAGATCTTTCTCACTTGCGGCTTATCTTTATACTTGAATGATAATAACTTCAGCTTCACCGTACCAACAATGATGTCCGTTAACACTTCCGGCGGTCTCAATTGATTGTTAAAAAATCTAGAATTCCTTTCTTGCCAAACAAAATATGCAACCGCCTTAATAGTAAGTCTCGCGATAACCGAGTTCAAAGATCTGGAACTCGCTTTTGGCAGCAACCACCTCATGATGTCTTCCCACTTGTTAGGGACCGTCTTCATACTAGTCTTCTCCTTGAGAGTGTCCAAAACTGTGGAGGAATATGAGCATTCAAAAAATAAATGCTCATGAGAGTCCATCTCATGCTGACACAATAAACAACACATCATGTTCATAGAACCACTAGTGATGCAATTCCATTTTCGAATCCTGTCTTGCGTCCATAATTTCCTTCGAAAAATCAACCAGCAATGGAAAGAATGTCTAGGGATATTACAACCTGACCACACAACCTTTGCCCATTGAACTTCATTGCCACGTGATCGAGTAGTCTCCCATACTAGCTTGGATGAGAACGACATCAGATTACCACCATTGGTTCGCCAAAGAGTAACATCTTGTTTATTCGGAATGATATTAATAGGACTCAACTAGAATAGAACCGGAAAAAGATCCCGCCAAGCGTCTGGCCAAATCCAAATGCCATTGCTAACAACATCAGCTACTTTAGAGTAAATTGAAAAACCTTGTTGAGACATGCTTCTAGGAGAAATATAACGGCTTAGCGGACAATGCTGACACCATGTATCGTGCCATATCGATGTGGATTCTCCATTCCCTATTTGCTTCCAAAAGAATTTGCGCACTGAACTCCTGAAAGACAATATTTTCCTCCAACCCCATGTTGAGTTTTGCGACACCTTAACATCCCAAAAACTCCTACCCCTTAGCCGATGAGCATAAATCCATTCAACCCAAAGTGATTTTCGACCCGAGACAATGCTATAAATATGAAAAGTCATTAAAGCCTTGTTCACATCCGAAACCCTTCTAATATCTAACCCTCCTTCGGACTTAGGAAGGCAAACATCTTTCCACGCTACTTTCGCTTTATTCGAACCCAAAGACCCTTGATTCCATAGAAAATCCTTCATAATCCTCTCGATATTCTTGATGATACTAGCCGGGAGACTGAAGACGGCAGCCCAATAAGAATACATGGCAGCTAAGACAGAATTAACCAGTTGTAATCTCCCCGCGAATGATAGGAACTTCGTCTTCCAATCCAAAATTCTCTTAGAGATTCTCTCAACCAAAACCTTGCAATCACTTTTAAGAAGTCTAGAAGCAATAAGCGGGACACCAAGATATTTAATTGGCAATGATCCTTCACAAAACGGCACAGTGGATAAAATCCGGTTCTTAACTCTATTCGGAACATTACAAAAGAAAGAAGTGCTTTTACTCAAGCTTGGAATGAGCCCAGACATGTCACTAAACATATTCAGAGATTCCATAATGACTGTCACTGACTCCGTGTCACCTCTAGCAAACAGAAACAAGTCATCTGCAAAACATAAGTTAATAATTTTTTGTTTCTTACAATTATTATGAAACCGAAATCCCGGATGAGTACTGGCAGCATGCTGAAGAATGGAAGTGAGGACCTCCATGACTAGCGTGAACAAATACGGAGAGATGGGGTCGCCTTGTCTCAGACCCCTTTGCCCCTTAAAATAACCGTGGATATCTCCATTAATGCTGATCGAGTATGAGGTTGAAGTGACGCAACTCATAACCCAATTTACCATCGTAACATGAAAACCAAATCCCAAAAGTGTTGCACGTAGGAAATCCCAGTCCACAGTATCATAAGCCTTTTGAATGTCGACTTTGAACGCACACCTTGGAGGGCCCGTATTTCTGTGATAATTATGGAGCAATTCCTGCGTTAACAGGATGTTGTCTGAAATTCTACGACTAGGAACAAAAGCTGACTGGTTGATGCTCACTACATCATTAATCCCCTCAAGAAGTCTATTAGTAAGAATCTTACTAATAGCTTTATACATAACATTACAACATGAGATAGGGCGGTAATCTGTAACATACGTAGGGGTGTTCACTTTAGGAATCAACGCCAGAAAAGTATGATTGATTTCTTGTAAGAGCCGGCCACTCCTAAAGAAATCCTTAATAGCGAAACTCACCTCCTCACCAATAATCTGCCAGGATTTTTTAAAGAAAGCTGACGAAAACCCATCCGGGCCCGGTGCTTTGTCATCTCCAACATCAAAAAAAGCAGACTTTATTTCCTCGTTACTAACTTCTCGAATCATGAAATCAGCCTTTTCGACGCTTATACGTCTAGGAAAACAATCAATATTAGGATGGTTGGTCACATTTCCCTTGATTCCTAGAAACGCTTTATAGTGCTCCACAAGAACATTAGCCACTTCCTTTCCTTCAAATTCATTACCATTCACATCTTTAATAAATTGAATTTGAGCAATATGATTCCTACTTTTAACCATATTATGGAAAAATTTTGTGTTTGCATCACCAACTTGCAACCATTTCTGTTTCGCCTTTTGTTTTAAGAATCGTTCTTCATCTAAACTAACCTCCATGAACTTTTTCTGACACTCAGCCGCCAAGCTCCGAAGAGTAGAGTTATCCAGATCCTTATCCACCTTGCCTTGCAAGTCATCCAGCTCCTTCCTGATATCAGACACACGCTCATGCAGGTTCCCTTGTTGACGGAGAAGGGACCTGATAGGGTGTTTTAAAATTTTAAGCTTTTTCACCACTCTAAACATAGGGACCCCTTCAATGCTAGTATCCCATCCATTCTTAACTATATTTAGGAAATCAGGTTTATGAGTAAGAAAATTAGGGAACTTGAAAGGTTTATGTTTGCATCTCATAACTTCCGGCAACTTTAGCACACAGGCCGAATGATTCGACACTCGGTGAGGTTGAAAAACCGAAAAAGAGTTAGGAAAAACATCTGTGAAGTGGCAATTTGCCATGATCCTATCAATCTTTCTCATAATTCCTATACCATTTTTAGGTTTTTGATTCCACGTAAACTACATACCCGAACTCTTAACATCAAAGACCTCAATGTTCAAAACACACTCTTGAAAGTCCATCAGACTAACCGAGATACCTGAAGCACCCATGTGAGTATCACCAAGCTCAAGAACCGCATTAAAATCGCCCATAATTGCCCAAGGTTTGTCATTAACAAAACACTTGTGCCTATTCAACGACTTCCATAGCTCTCTTCTCTCCTTATAGTCATTACTAGCATAGACCATCGAACAAAACATAGCCTTATTCTGACCTTTAAACATTATTTGAAGATGTATCACTTGATCCATAGAAGATAAAAGCATAACATCCACATCCCTTGGGTTCCAACCATCGATGATTCTCGTGCCTTTGTGACATAAATTCCCATTCGACAACCAATCCCATCCGTTACAAAGTTTGTTACATACATCATTCAGTTTATCAACTTGCACATGAGACTCTAAAATAGCACAAACTTTTAAATTATTTTCCTTAATAACATGACGAACCTCTTTTTGCTTCAGAGGGTGGTTCAACCCCCTTATATTCCAGCTGGCTATACTATCCATTGGAAACCTCAACAGCAGGAGTGCTTGCCCCTGAAGAAGAACCTCCACCAGTCATCTTCTTTTGCATAAACATTGTCGTTTCATCCGCCACTTCCCTGACCTCATCCCGATCCGAGTCATCATCATCAAATTCATTATCATTACTAGGTGTTGCCAAAGCACTAAAAGTGTTATTGAGCTGAATACCATCTACTTTCGGTTTAGAAGTAGAAGCTTTATGTTGATCATTCCTCACCGGCCGATACACAAACTTCGGTTTGTCTTTGATTACATGCTTTGCTGATTTCTTTTTTCCTATAACCTGATAACCCTGCTCATCCGTCTTACTCTTACCCTTTGCTTCCTGATTAGTCATTGGTTTCACAGTCTTTGGGCAAGTCTCCAGCGTGTGCCCAAAAATATTGCATGTAGAACACCTCGGAGGGGTCCACTCATACTCAATACTGATCAAACTCTTTAAAAAACCTCCATCCTCTACATTAGGGATGGCCACCGAAACAGTTTCCTTTAGATCTTTACTTGCATCAACTTCAATAATAGCTCTAGCAAAACTACTCCGCCCCCACGAATCAGAGCACATTTTTGCTGTTTCATTATCTAATACCTTTGGGATTCCTACTTTAGAGGCAATCAAGCTCAAACCTTCTTCAGTATATGCCGCAAGAGGCACATCATGAAGTTTAACCCAAACTGGAATCTTTTTTAGCTCTTCTTTTTTCAGCTCCGTATTAGTTTACCAGTGTTTCAAGAAGATGGGAATATTTCTAATAAGCCACGGACCATCCTGGATAACTTGTTCCATTCCTTCTTTAGAATCGGATTTAAAGAAGAAAAACCCTTTCCCATTCATCATACATTTACGCAAACCAGACTTCTCCCATATCTTAGTCACAAAGTATTCAACGACTGGAAAAGCCAACCTCTTTCCTAGAAAGTAACCAAATAAAACATTTGTAAATCTATCCTGGACCTTCTTCACAGACTCAATCGGTATAACAACATCAGTGTCATCAACTTTATCAGCAGATTCTAAGAACCTGAAGTTTATTTTTGGTTTAGGACGGCCAGCAGCAAGTTTGGACGCATAAGAAGCTTTATTCTGAATATTCTCCATACCCTGGTACTCGAACAGCCCATCCCCATCTTCAGTCACCTTGGTTCCCATAGTCTCCTGTTCCCCATCTCCGGTTCCCAGGTTAACAGGTTTCGAGATAGTAGCAAGTCCGTCAAGGATCGATGGGTTATTAGTAGCATATATTCCCCTTCTAGGCATGAGAGGATTACCTTCAATGTTCGTGACACGCAGTCCAATTCCTCGTATCGGAGCCGTACCTGGAGATGCTTCCGAATCAACAAGCCCCGTATCAGAATGTAGGCTATGAATATTGGGGTAAAAATCCCCACCTGGATCTGTATTACTCTCCATTAGTGCAACGTAAACACAACCATGCAACCCGAACCAACGTGAAACCCAAAGAAGCAACAGCCGTCACACATGCAAAATCCTTAAACCCTAGGATCACCCTTCAACCCTTAACTGATTAAACAAGCGTATCAATCTAGCTAAATTAAACTCAGTTAACCGCAATCAATAACAACTAGTTTAATAAATCAGGGTTTCATGAAGATCACTAGAGCGGCGATTAGAAGAACGAAAAAAGAAAAACCCTAATTGTAAATCGATCACAACTGCTAACGAGTTCGTTATAGAAGTTTGAGGAATCAAACCTCTAACCACAGACTGTTATACAGAAGATTACGAAGAAAAACTAGGGTTCCAGGAAGAGCCGAAAATCGCCTAAGGAAGGAGAGCCAAAAACTAGGGTTCCTCGCTTTCTGAAATCGAACAAGAATTGATATATGCAAATGATACACATATTTGTACAAATCTCAAGTATGAAATACAATATTTCATTGGTTTGGTATTTGTTTGATGGTCGCAGTGACCCTGATGTCACAAGTTTAGTGCTTGTTTAGGGTCGTAAGTTAAGCGGTCTAAACAACCACTTAGACTTTCGAACCCGACCAGTTTGGTCGATCATTAGGATCCGACCAAGCTTGATTAGTGATCATAGTTGCATAGGGAATAACCTCTGAGGTTATACCTTATGATCACATAGGATTGGTTAGTTATTTGTTAAGTAGCTTGTATGCCCATAGAAAATGACCAAAATGCCCTTTTGAAGCATAAATCCGTCTTTTGCATATGTGAACATGTTTTTGACATATAATCTGATTTAGTAACATGTTTAGGTGTATTTGGGCATGTAAGACTTGACATAGCACATAGATAACCATCCGACCATAGTTTTGCACAACCGACGCGTTATAAAGCTTATACTACCATAAAAGGGTCGAAACGGGTCAAAAGCACTTAGGTAGACTTCCAAATCAGAATGTTAGCTCTATTAAATCATACCATATGAGTTCAAATACTCATTTGATTTATAGAACATCATTCTATCCTATCTCCCGATTTAGGATCCGATTATTAACATAGTTACTTATACTAGGTGCCTTGTTGATTACGTGATCCTTGGAGCTTAAATTGGTCTTATTCTCAAGACTAATAAGCAATCCTAAGTGAGTACATAGTTCCCCTCTTTTACCGCTTTCAAATACTTTGGGGTGATACACATGTGCATACTTGTTACTTTCGTGCTTTCATTGCTTTTATGACATAAACATGCTAGTTTCACCTAGTACACATATAGTACATGCTTTCAATTGTGTTTTTCTATGTATGTTTTCTTAGCATGCTAGCACATTGATTTCATAAACATTTTTGCTATGTATGTTTACTTAGCATGCTAGCACATTGATTTCATGAACATTTCTACTATGTATGTTTACTTAGCATACTTAGTACATGGTTTTCACATGCTACATTGGTTATGACATTTGGTATGTTTAATCGGGACAATAATACATTCATTAACATTGATCACGCCGCTCGGTAGTATGTAATGGTACCATAGGACTTGACAAATCCCGTTTCCGACTTCCTAGGTTTGTTTGGAAGTTGGGAATGACAGAATCCGATATACATAACTTAGATAAACCTTTAATTTGTTTAAAGGTTTGTCGCCACAGTCGCAAGGCTTGAATGTATGCGATTAACATTACTGCATAAATGTTTGTAATCATAAAGCATTGTTTTTTGCAAAACATAACATTTGATTTAAACTTAGGTTTATTCAAAAACTTTGTTTTGTACATTTTCCTTTGGGGTTGAGTAATTACTAGTTATTCACCATACATGACATTTGTTATCACATTGACATTATCACATAGTTTGAGTAGATACTTTGTACTTGCTATGCATTGCATTTAGTTATATATGATACATTTCACACATGACATTGAACATGGTTTACATGTAAACATTTTGACATTGAACAAGACATTTTGGTTGGTTATTGATAAGTGACTTATGTAACGGGGCTATGCGTTATATGATAAAAGCATGGTGGATACGCCGCGGGTACTTCCTATATATAAGTGCTTTTATTGTATTATACATTGTTGCGTTACCTAAACCACTTTGTCAAGGACATGAAACATTTTTACAAGAACACGACATTGTCTTACAAATTACATATTTTATACAAATTAACTTTTACATGGTTATTCATTTAACCATGCATTATCCTTTTTATTATCATTTGATTTTCACATCGATTTTCACATGATTTTATAAAGGAAAACATTTTACAAGGTTCATGACAACATTTTTCTTAAACACATCTTTTAACTACAAGTCATGAATCCTGCTTAAACAAAACCTATGTATCTCAAAGGCATTTTTATGTTGACGTACCTATTTTCGCATGTGTTTCAGGTGCTAATGCATGATGATGTTTGTGCTTCACTTAGGCGGACTTGGGCCTTAGTGACTTAAAAGACAGTTATTATGTTATGTTTTGTTTAAATTCTAAGACAATGAAAACTTTAATTTTAATAATACAAAACTTTAATTACCATGGTTGTTGAAACAATAATTATGTCGCTCCACTCCCCGACGTTTCCGCCGCGGTTTGTTGTTTTACGCGGTCGGGGTGTGACAGAAGAGTTGGTATCAGAGCCAATGGTTATAGGGAATTAGGTTATTAGTAATGCTTTGACCTAGACTATAACTTTCTAGGACCCTAACACAAGTTTTCTTGTGTTTAGATCTTAAAACAATACACGTCACCTATCCTTAGGTGATTACCAAAACATGAACACAAATTTCCAAAATAATTTTGAAATCAATCATCTATCCTTAGATGATTTCTTTTTGGCTTAATGCCTTCTAAATTTTCAAAATCTCGTCAAATTTTGGGTCTAAATAATGTGAACACGTGCAAACTGGAAGGGTGAATGCCTGTACCCTGAGTCTTCTGTCTAAGGCTAGAGTGTTCGTACAAATCCGCAGTATCGGACCAGTCACTCTTACCTGGGAACTCTTGGGGTGAGTGTTCACTTATAGGCGAGCATGTCTTCAGTGATACATTATTATGACCTATTTACTTTGATTTGTCACTGTGTGTCGACTGTTTGTTACGAGGTAACAAACAAATGACCACCGTCCTCTCATTTTGTGGATATTTGTGATATCTCATTTTTCATCACATCATCTCACTCGTTTTCTCTCATGTTTCCTCTTTTAGAATGCCTCCTCGACATAACGTTCAGGAACCTAATGCCAAACTGGCAGCTATTATAGCACAGCAGATGGCTGCTATGCTACCAAATCTCATCACTCAAATAAACCAAGCCAACAATAACAATAATGCACCTGCTCCGTGCAACATCAAAAGTTAAACCACTCAAGTTTAGTGGTTCTGAAGGAGCAACTGGGCTTCTACAGTGGTTTGAGAGTCTTGAGAGCACCTTTCGCCATGTTCAGTGTCCTAACAACCGTAAGGTCGAGTTTGCTTCGAGTGTATTCCAAAAGAGGGCTCTTACCTGGTGGAATGGGGTAATGAGAGATAGAGGTGTTGATGTCCCTTTGGGTCAAACATGGGAGGAACTTAGAGCTCTCATGATGAGAAAGTTTTGCCCTCGTCACTGTAGGATCGTTTTGTGACCCAAACGAGTCGATCAGAAGAGAACTTCACCAATACAAAAGGCGGAAACAGATGTATCAGTGTTATTTCAGCTGAATTGCACGAGAAATCACTTTAAATTGTCTTTTGATTGATATTAGATCGATTACAATGCTGTAGACACTTCGGCAGAGCTTCGCTACCGGAATCATAATCGTTACAAATGACTAGGCACGACTGGTATTTATAGGAAAGCTAATTCCGTTTGAACATGCCCAAACGGAATCTAATTCCGCGCGGAATTACCTCAAGCGGAATTACCTATAAACCCATTTTCTCGTTTTCCGTGCCCTGATCTAACTAATACAATACAAGACTCGATACAAGACGAAGTCGACAGACGGATGCACCAACAGACTCCCCCTCGGATGTTAAAGACTCGGCCTCGAGCCGGAGCCGGATTCTGGTTCTGGTTCTGGTTCTGGTTGGCTAGCCTTGGGCACCGGTTCCTGTAGTGGGTCAGATCCCCACAATTGTAGCACGAACCAGGAGGAAAATGAGGTCGTGCAGCTTGACCTTGTTGCTGAGCAAGAGGCTGAGCAACCTGTTGGGCCTGATTTTGAACTGCCTGATTCTGATTGACAGGAATGCGGCAGTTCACAGCAAGATGACCAGATCTTCCGCAGTTGGTGCACTGACGACACTGGAGGTGCGGTTGATGATGGCCATTACACCTGTTGCACAAAGGTGCATTGCCAAAATAAGGTTTCTTGGCTATTGGCTGCGCAGGCTGATTTGGTGCAGCTTGAGCCTGTGCAGTAACGGCAAAGTTTTGGGAAGCCTTTCGCTTCCTAGCATTCTTTGAAGAACCAGAATTCTTCCCACTCTTGTTTTCACCTTTCTTACCATCCCCTTTGTCAGATGCCTGCTTCTTACCCTTGTCACCCTTCTTATGTAGCTTTCCCTTACGCACCTGCGACTCAGTCAGTGTCGCTGATAACTCGATCGCCTGACGGAGAGTGGCAGGGTTACTACCAGTAAGGATGTCTTGTACCGAGTCAGGTAGGCCGTCGATGTATCTCTCGATAGCCTTGTCGAGTGGGGTAACCATAGTCGGGCAAAGCAGACTCAACTCCTCAAACCTGTCAGTATATGCCCTGTGCTCTCCACTATCTTGCTTCAAATTATCAAACTCTCTCTCCAAGGCTCGCTGCTCATGACGAGGACAGAATTCCCTCATCATAAGGGCTCTAAGTTCAGCCCATGTCTGTGCGAGAGCAACTTCTGCACCTTGGTCTCTCATAACCCCGTTCCACCATGTCAAAGCCCTCTTCTGAAATACGCTCGAAGCAAACTCGACTTTGCGATTTTCGAGACACTGCACGTGGCGAAAAGTATTCTCTATGCTCTCAAACCACTGAAGAAGCCCAGTCGCTCCCTCAGAACCACTAAACTTGAGTGGCTTAGCTGAGTTAAAATCCTTGTATTTGCACGGACCATTGTTGTTGTTGTTGGCTTGGTTCCACTGAGCAAAGAGATTTGGAAATTGAGCAGCCATTTGCTCAGCAATAATTTCAGCCAGTTCGGCAGTCGCAATCAGATTGTCGCGTCGAGGAGGCATTCTAAAAGAGGAAAACATGAAAAGAAACGAGTGAGATGATTGGATGAAAAGAATGAGATGATAAAAACAAGAATTGCAAACAGCATAGATGGTGGTCATTCGTCCGTATCACAAAGCAAACAAACGACACACAGTGACTAATCAAAGTAAATGGATAAAAAATAATGTATAATGAAGACTTGCTCGCCTATAAGTGAACACTCATCCCAAGAATTCCCAGGTAAGCACAACTGGTCTCGCGTCTGTTTGAGATGTATACGAAGTGCTTGCCTAGACAGAAAACCCAGAATACAGGCATTCACCCTTCCAGTTTGCACATGTTCACATTATTTAAAACCCAAAACGTTTGACGGGATTTTTGAAAATTAGAAGGCACAAGGCCAAAAACCAAACTTGAAAAGGGTTCAAAACCATAAAACAGAGGGTTCAAAACCTTACAATTGAGGGTTCAAAACCTTGCAAAAATTTATTCAAAAACAGATGATTGTTTTTCAAAAATCGTTTCGGAAAAATTTTGTTCCTTGTTTTGATAATCACCTAAGGATAGGTGATGTACATGTTTTAAAATCTAAACACAAGACAACTTGTGTTAGGGTCCTAGAAAGGTTATAGTCTAAGTCAAAGCATTACTAATAACCTAATTCCCTATAACCATTGGCTCTGATACCAACTCTTCTGTCACACCCCGACCGCGTAAAACAACAAATCGCGGCGGAAACATCGGGGCGTGTTGCGACAGAATTAATTGTTTCAAATCCATGGCAACCAAAGTTGTATTTTATTTATTAAACAAGAGTCACATTGTCTTAACACAGGAAATACAGAGTTTATAACATAATTAAACATAGTCTATCTTCGTTTTTAGTCTCTAAGGCACAGGTCCGCCCTAGTATCATGATCAACATCTTACGGAAAAGCTCCTGAAAACACATGTGAAAATAGGTACGTCAGCATAAAAATGCCTGTGAGATACATAGGTTTGTGAAAAATAAGATTCATGACTTATGTTTGAGAAAATGTTTAGTCATGAACCTTGTAATTTGCTTTGTCATGTAAATCATTTGAAAACAATAAGTTCAGATGATATGTATAAGTAAATGTCAGGTTAAGTAAATAACCATGTAAAAATGTGTTTGTATAAGGTAAGTTGTTTGTAAATCAATGTCTTGTGAAAAGTATGTTATTTGTATAAAATGTTATATGTATCAAACTGAAATGATTCAAATAACGTTACGCCATGTAATACCATACAAACACTTATATATAGGAAGTACCAGCGGCGTATCCACCATGCTTGTATCATATTACACACGCATCGTTAACTTAATCACTTAATCAAACCAAACCAACCAATGTAAGAGGTCTATGCTTAAACCAATTGTCAAATGTATTGAATAATATGTCAAGATGTAAATCATGTCAAATGTCTATGTCAAATATCCATGTCAAATGTCTATGTCAAATATCCATGTCCAACAGTAGTCAAGTAATTGTGTAACAAATGTTATGTATGGTAAGTAAAATAAGACTACTTAAACCATAAGTAAAAATGTACAAAACAAAGTATTTTGAATATATCAAAAAGTTATGTTTTGCAAAGTGATGCATGATACATTGATACAAACATTTATGTGGTAAGTTAACGCATACATTCAAGCCTTGAGACAGTCGGATAACCCTTTCAGTCAAGGTTATCAAAAGAATTGTATTCGGATTCAGTCATTCCTTACATCCAAACAAACCCGGGATGTCAGGAATGGGATTTGTCAAGTCCTATGGTACCACTACTTACTACCGAGCGGCGTAGCAAATGTTAATGAACGTTATAAAGACCCGTTTGTGCAAACCAAATGTCATAGCAGTTGTATACATGTCATAAGAAAACGATGTACTAAGTATGCTAAGTTAACATACAAAGCAGAAAAGTCTTGTAAATCAATGTGCTTAGCATGTTATCAGTCAACATACATAGCAGAAAAGTCATGTAAATCAATGTGCTTAGCATGTTATCAGTCAACATACATAGCAGAAAAGTCATGTAAATCAGTGTGCTTAGCATGTTATCAGTCAACATACATAGCAGAAAAGTAATGAAATCATGTACTATAATGTACTAACAAACATAGTCGGTATATGATGTGAAAATAGGCAAGCATGAAAGTAACAAGTAGGCACATGTGTTCCACCCCAAAACAGTTTGGAAAACAGTAAAAGAGGGGTCTATGTACTCACTTGTGATTGCTCAGATGTCTAAAGATAATCACCAAGTAACGCTAGAGATCTCGGAATCAAACGGCACCTAGTATAGGTAACTATGTTAATAAACCGGACCTAACTCGGAAGACTGGGTAGCATTAGGGTTTGTAAACCAAATGAGTGTAGGAACTCACGTGTTATGGTTTAACAAAGCCTACATGCTAATTGAAACTTAACCTAAGTCTTATTGACCCATTATGATCCGTTTAGGTAGCTTATGCTACTTTAACGCATCGTGCGCGTGAAACGCGTTCAGACCGCCTAACTAGTCCTATGACAAGTATTATATGCCTAAACATGTTACATAATCAGTTACGTGACAAAAGTTTAGGTTACATATGCTTAATTACCAATTATACATGAAAAGGGTATTCTGGTAATTTACCTAAGGCATATAAACTACCTATCATACAACTACTTAAACGATGTGACCATAGGGTATAACCTCGGAAGGTTATTCCCTACCTACTATGGTCACCTAATGTATTTGGTCGGATCCTAATGATCGACCAAACTGGGTCGGGTTCGAAGGTATAAGCGATTTATTAGATCGCTTACCCTACGACCCTAGACAACGTGGTAATCAGTAGGCATAGTCCCAAGGGACTATGACCATCGTGATTACAATCACGTTGCGAAGTTCAAACGAACTTCGCATTGACCATTAATGGTCAACGCTGAAAGTCAAACAAAGTTTGACTTTCTGACTCGAAAAGCAGTAAAATAAGGAAAAGAACGAAAGAATACTTACCCAGGGTCCCCGAATGCTAACCCAGATCAAAATAGCTCAGGTATGAAACGAAGGTTCCAACTTAGAGTCTTTTCAATCAGATTTGTGGGTTTTTAAGCCAAAGGGGGGTGGGTATTTATAGATAAAGTAGAGCCGCTAGGATCGTTTCTTGAATATCGTGCCACGATCCGAGCCGTACACTTGTCACAAAGGTTATGGAGCCACATATGCTCCTAATCTTAGTGATTAAGCAAGTTGCAAACATGTGGTTGTGGTTAAATCTGCTGAAAACAGGCTGTTAATACACTGCATCTGGTCTGCAGGTTGCCTTACGGACCGTAAAGCTGCCAATGTTGAGGTCCGTAAGGTAACAACTTTGGCAGATTTACAGTTTTGGTCCCTGTCATGCATTCAGTCCATTTTTTACACGTTTAAGGCCCGTTAACCCCATTTCAAAGCTCTAAAATGAAGTTAAAGTATAGGGAACTTAAAACATGCTCAAAAATATCTCAGATGTCGGTTCGTTTAGCCGTACGGTTGCGTTGTTCGGTTAATTACGACGGAATACGCATAAGCGCGAAAAACGATCCAAATGACGCGACGAATGGATTTTTCTTATGGCGAACACTAAAACATAATATAGTCATGCTTTCATAAATTTTTGGATGTCCAGATGTATTCAGAACGTAAGTTATGCGCGAAAATGCAAACTTGTGCACTTTTTGACACTTTTAGTCCCTGAATGTCCCAAAAGTTTATTTTAGCACACCGAACCCCTCAAAGCCTATTTCTAAGCTATGTCAAGGATATTTAAGGTGTGTTTAACTTATGGTTATGTTCCGGAATGTTCGTTACAGTTCAAATTGACATACTTTCGCAGTTTGTCATATTTAGTCCCTGTAAGCGAATTAACTTGTTTTTGCCATACCAAAGCCTTCAAAACTTATTTCTAAGTTATGTAAAGGTTATTTAAGGTATGTTGAGTATATGTTGATGTTCCGGAGTATTTCTCGCATTAAACTGAGTACGTTTACGCACTAGTTTGCGTATAACTCTCCAGAAAGCGATGTAGAGTTTGAAATTACATAAAAGTCAAAACATGAAAAATGTAAAACACAATCAAACAAACATTGGGATCAAATAACATTCTTTTATTGATAATAGAACTGTTCATAGTGATTACAAGCACAGTTGTTACAGTCTCCCCTACTTGTGGAAATTTCGTCCCGAAATTTATTTAGAGGAAACTCGTGGAAAAAGATGTGGATATTTCGCCTTCATTTGATCTTCGCGTTCCCAAGTAAACTCAGGTCCACGTTTAGCTTCCCAGCGAACTTTGACCAAAGGAATGCGCTTGCGTTTAAGCCACTTGACTTCACGTTCCATGATTTCCACTGGTTTCTCAACAAATTTCAGTGTTTTGCCAACACGAATTTCATCAAGCGGTATGGAGTAGTTCTCATCAGCTGTACACTTCTTGAGATTGGACACGTGAAAAGTTGGATGAACATTTCCCAGTTCAGGAGGTAACTCAAGTCTGTAGGCTACCTTTCCGATTCTTTCGACGATCTTGAATGGTCCAACATATCTAGGTGCAAGTTTTCCTTTCTTTCCAAATCTGATCACACCTTTCCAAGGTGAGACCTTAAGTAATACTCGATCACCGACTTGAAATTCGAAGGCTTTGCGTTTTGGGTCCGCGTAAATCTTCTGACGGTTTCTAGCTGCCTGAAGGTTATCACGAACTTTCTTGACCTTGTCAGTTGTCTCTAAAATGAGGGCAGGTCCAGTAAGTTGAGCCTCGCCAATCTCATTCCAGCAGACTGGTGAACGACATTTTCGACCATAGAGAGCTTCGAAAGGAGCCATTCCGATGCTAGTGTGATAACTGTTGTTGTAGGAGAATTCAATCAATTTAAGATGTGAATCCCAGCTACCACCAAAATCGATCACACAAGCTCTTAGCATATCCTCCAAAGTCTGGATTGTTCTCTCAGATTGACCATCCGTTTGCGGATGATAAGCTGTGCTCAGATTAAGTTGGGTCCCCATGGCAGATTGCATGGTTCTCCAAAAATGAGAAGTGAAACGAGCATCTCTGTCAGAAATGATGTTCAACGGAACACCATGTCGAGCTACAATTTCATCCACATAGATTTGAGCAAGTCTGTCAGTAGGAAAATCCTCGCGGATTGGCAAGAAATGTGCTGACTTTGTAAGACGATCAACGACTACCCAGATGGCATCATGACCTTTCTTTGTGCGCGGGAGTTTGGTAACAAGATCCATAGTAATGTTTTCCCATTTCCAAACTGGGATCTCTGGTTGCTCCAATAAACCAGAAGGACGTTGATGTTCAGCCTTAACCTTAAGACAAGTAAGGCATTTTGATACGTATAAGGCAATGTCTTTCTTCATACCAGGCCACCAATAGTGAATACGAAGATCCTTATACATTTTATCTGAGCCCGGATGAATAGAATAGCGAGACTTATGGGCTTCATCCATAAGCAAGGTACGAAGATCATCCTGGCTTGGGACCCACAAACGGTCCATGAAGTAATATGACCCATTGTCCTTCAGTTCCAAAGCAGGCGTTATGTGATAGGGAAATTCCTTATCCATTAAACCTTGTGAAACACAAGATTGTTGAGCCTGAGAAATACGGGCTTGAATATCAGATCGAGCTTGAATAATAGACTGAACACGTACACAATGAAGCTTAGTACGTTCCTTACGACTCAATGCGTCAGCTACGACATTCGCCTTACCAGGATGGTAGCGAATTTCGCAGTCGTAGTCGTTTAAAAGCTCAACCCAACGTCGCTGTCTCATGTTGAGTTCTTTCTGGTTGAAGATATGCTGAAGACTTTTGTGGTCAGTGAAAACCACACATTTTGTACCGTACAAATAGTGTCTCCAGATCTTGAGAGCAAAGACAACTGCACCCAACTCAAGATCATGAGTGGTGTAGTTCTTCTCATGTATCTTCAACTGCCTCGATGCATAAGCTATGACTTTGTTCCTTTGCATAAGAACACAGCCAAGGCCCAATTTCGATGCATCACAATACACGACAAAATCATCATCACCCTCAGGTAATGATAGAACAGGCGCATCGCAAAGCTTCTGCTTCAAGTGTTGAAAAGCTTCCTCTTGTTTGATTCCCCAATAAAAGGGCATTTTCTTCTGAGTTAGAGCAGTTAGAGGAACTGCAATCTTCGAGAAGTTTTCTATGAAGCGGCGATAATAACCCGCTAGACCAAGAAATGAACGAACTTCAGTAGGAGTAGTAGGCGTATCCCAATCCTTAATCTCACTGATCTTGGAGGGATCTACATGAACACCTCGTTCGTTGATAATGTGTCCCAAAAATTGAACTTCTTTAAGCCAAAATTCGCACTTGGAGAATTTGGCGAAAAGTTGCTCTTTCTTCAGGAGTTCCAGAGTAAGACGAAGATGCTGCTCGTGATCAGCTCGCGTCTTAGAGTAAATCAAGATATCGTCAATAAAAACAATGACGAACTGATCCAAATAAGGTTTGCAGACCCTATTCATTAAGTCCATGAAAACAGCAGGAGCATTAGTCAAACCGAATGGCATGACTGTGAACTCGTAATGTCCATAACGAGTACGGAATGCTGTCTTCGGAATGTCTTCTTCTTGCACCCGAAGTTGATGATACCCGGAACGCAGATCGATCTTCGAAAAATAAGAAGCGCCTTGTAACAGATCAAAGAGATCATCGATGCGAGGTAGGGGATATCGATTCTTGATGGTAAGCTTGTTAAGCTCACGATAATCGATACACATCCTAAAGGATCCATCCTTCTTCTTGACAAAAAGAACGGGAGCACCCCAAGGTGAAAAACTGGGACGGATAAAGCCTTTGTCAGAGAGCTCCTGAAGCTGTTTAGACAACTCTTGCATCTCAGACGGTGCAAGACGATATGGAGCTCTGGCAATGGGATTTGCACCAGGTACGAGATCAATGCGGAACTCGACTTGGCGTGCTGGAGGTAGACCAGGTAAATCTTCAGGGAACACTTCAGAATAATCCCGAACGACAGGAATATCTGAAATAGACTTACCCTTGCCTTTATTTTCTGTAACATGTGCTAAGAAAGCCACATAGTTCTTCTGCAGATACTTCCGTGCTTTAAAACAAGACATGAGTCTGAGACCACCGATAGGCTTCTCACCTTGAACCTGCAGGATCTCGCCTGTCGAAAGCGGCACACGAACAATCTTCTTAGAACAAACTATTTCTGCGTGATGCTTGGATAACCAATCCATTCCCACAATAACGTCGAAGCTTCCAAGTTGCATAGGCGCGAGGTCAATAGGAAAAAGATGGTCGTTAAGATTCAACTGGCAGTTGTGAAGAACAGAATCAAGAATAATGGGTTCACCATTAGCAACCTCTACTGTCAAAGATTTGCCTAGTTTCGTTCTAGACACTCGAAGCATTTGCTCAAAAGATAAAGACACGAAACTCTTATTGGCACCGGAATCGAAAAGAACAGATGCAGGCTGATTATTAATAAAGAACGTACCGTTCACCACATTATCATCCGCCTGCGCCTCTTGGGCATTCATGTTAAAGACTCGGCCTCGAGCCGGAGCCGGATTCTGGTTCTGGTTCTGGTTCTGGTTGGCTAGCCTTGGGCACCGGTTCCTGTAGTGGGTCAGATCCCCACAATTGTAGCACGAACCAGGAGGAAAATGAGGTCGTGCAGCTTGACCTTGTTGCTGAGCAAGAGGCTGAGCAACCTGTTGGGCCTGATTTTGAACTGCCTGATTCTGATTGACAGGAATGCGGCAGTTCACAGCAAGATGACCAGATCTTCCGCAGTTGGTGCACTGACGACACTGGAGGTGCGGTTGATGATGGCCATTACACCTGTTGCACAAAGGTGCATTGCCAAAATAAGGTTTCTTGGCTATTGGCTGCGCAGGCTGATTTGGTGCAGCTTGAGCCTGTGCAGTAACGGCAAAGTTTTGGGAAGCCTTTCGCTTCCTAGCATTCTTTGAAGAACCAGAATTCTTCCCACTCTTGTTTTCACCTTTCTTACCATCCCCTTTGTCAGATGCCTGCTTCTTACCCTTGTCACCCTTCTTATGTAGCTTTCCCTTACGCACCTGCGACTCAGTCAGTGTCGCTGATAACTCGATCGCCTGACGGAGAGTGGCAGGGTTACTACCAGTAAGGATGTCTTGTACCGAGTCAGGTAGGCCGTCGATGTATCTCTCGATAGCCTTGTCGAGTGGGGTAACCATAGTCGGGCAAAGCAGACTCAACTCCTCAAACCTGTCAGTATATGCCCTGTGCTCTCCACTATCTTGCTTCAAATTATCAAACTCTCTCTCCAAGGCTCGCTGCTCATGACGAGGACAGAATTCCCTCATCATAAGGGCTCTAAGTTCAGCCCATGTCTGTGCGAGAGCAACTTCTGCACCTTGGTCTCTCATAACCCCGTTCCACCATGTCAAAGCCCTCTTCTGAAATACGCTCGAAGCAAACTCGACTTTGCGATTTTCGAGACACTGCACGTGGCGAAAAGTATTCTCTATGCTCTCAAACCACTGAAGAAGCCCAGTCGCTCCCTCAGAACCACTAAACTTGAGTGGCTTAGCTGAGTTAAAATCCTTGTATTTGCACGGACCATTGTTGTTGTTGTTGGCTTGGTTCCACTGAGCAAAGAGATTTGGAAATTGAGCAGCCATTTGCTCAGCAATAATTTCAGCCAGTTCGGCAGTCGCAATCAGATTGTCGCGTCGAGGAGGCATTCTAAAAGAGGAAAACATGAAAAGAAACGAGTGAGATGATTGGATGAAAAGAATGAGATGATAAAAACAAGAATTGCAAACAGCATAGATGGTGGTCATTCGTCCGTATCACAAAGCAAACAAACGACACACAGTGACTAATCAAAGTAAATGGATAAAAAATAATGTATAATGAAGACTTGCTCGCCTATAAGTGAACACTCATCCCAAGAATTCCCAGGTAAGCACAACTGGTCTCGCGTCTGTTTGAGATGTATACGAAGTGCTTGCCTAGACAGAAAACCCAGAATACAGGCATTCACCCTTCCAGTTTGCACATGTTCACATTATTTAAAACCCAAAACGTTTGACGGGATTTTTGAAAATTAGAAGGCACAAGGCCAAAAACCAAACTTGAAAAGGGTTCAAAACCATAAAACAGAGGGTTCAAAACCTTACAATTGAGGGTTCAAAACCTTGCAAAAATTTATTCAAAAACAGATGATTGTTTTTCAAAAATCGTTTCGGAAAAATTTTGTTCCTTGTTTTGATAATCACCTAAGGATAGGTGATGTACATGTTTTAAAATCTAAACACAAGACAACTTGTGTTAGGGTCCTAGAAAGGTTATAGTCTAAGTCAAAGCATTACTAATAACCTAATTCCCTATAACCATTGGCTCTGATACCAACTCTTCTGTCACACCCCGACCGCGTAAAACAACAAATCGCGGCGGAAACATCGGGGCGTGTTGCGACAGAATTAATTGTTTCAAATCCATGGCAACCAAAGTTGTATTTTATTTATTAAACAAGAGTCACATTGTCTTAACACAGGAAATACAGAGTTTATAACATAATTAAACATAGTCTATCTTCGTTTTTAGTCTCTAAGGCACAGGTCCGCCCTAGTATCATGATCAACATCTTACGGAAAAGCTCCTGAAAACACATGTGAAAATAGGTACGTCAGCATAAAAATGCCTGTGAGATACATAGGTTTGTGAAAAATAAGATTCATGACTTATGTTTGAGAAAATGTTTAGTCATGAACCTTGTAATTTGCTTTGTCATGTAAATCATTTGAAAACAATAAGTTCAGATGATATGTATAAGTAAATGTCAGGTTAAGTAAATAACCATGTAAAAATGTGTTTGTATAAGGTAAGTTGTTTGTAAATCAATGTCTTGTGAAAAGTATGTTATTTGTATAAAATGTTATATGTATCAAACTGAAATGATTCAAATAACGTTACGCCATGTAATACCATACAAACACTTATATATAGGAAGTACCAGCGGCGTATCCACCATGCTTGTATCATATTACACACGCATCGTTAACTTAATCACTTAATCAAACCAAACCAACCAATGTAAGAGGTCTATGCTTAAACCAATTGTCAAATGTATTGAATAATATGTCAAGATGTAAATCATGTCAAATGTCTATGTCAAATATCCATGTCAAATGTCTATGTCAAATATCCATGTCCAACAGTAGTCAAGTAATTGTGTAACAAATGTTATGTATGGTAAGTAAAATAAGACTACTTAAACCATAAGTAAAAATGTACAAAACAAAGTATTTTGAATATATCAAAAAGTTATGTTTTGCAAAGTGATGCATGATACATTGATACAAACATTTATGTGGTAAGTTAACGCATACATTCAAGCCTTGAGACAGTCGGATAACCCTTTCAGTCAAGGTTATCAAAAGAATTGTATTCGGATTCAGTCATTCCTTACATCCAAACAAACCCGGGATGTCAGGAATGGGATTTGTCAAGTCCTATGGTACCACTACTTACTACCGAGCGGCGTAGCAAATGTTAATGAACGTTATAAAGACCCGTTTGTGCAAACCAAATGTCATAGCAGTTGTATACATGTCATAAGAAAACGATGTACTAAGTATGCTAAGTTAACATACAAAGCAGAAAAGTCTTGTAAATCAATGTGCTTAGCATGTTATCAGTCAACATACATAGCAGAAAAGTCATGTAAATCAATGTGCTTAGCATGTTATCAGTCAACATACATAGCAGAAAAGTCATGTAAATCAGTGTGCTTAGCATGTTATCAGTCAACATACATAGCAGAAAAGTAATGAAATCATGTACTATAATGTACTAACAAACATAGTCGGTATATGATGTGAAAATAGGCAAGCATGAAAGTAACAAGTAGGCACATGTGTTCCACCCCAAAACAGTTTGGAAAACAGTAAAAGAGGGGTCTATGTACTCACTTGTGATTGCTCAGATGTCTAAAGATAATCACCAAGTAACGCTAGAGATCTCGGAATCAAACGGCACCTAGTATAGGTAACTATGTTAATAAACCGGACCTAACTCGGAAGACTGGGTAGCATTAGGGTTTGTAAACCAAATGAGTGTAGGAACTCACGTGTTATGGTTTAACAAAGCCTACATGCTAATTGAAACTTAACCTAAGTCTTATTGACCCATTATGATCCGTTTAGGTAGCTTATGCTACTTTAACGCATCGTGCGCGTGAAACGCGTTCAGACCGCCTAACTAGTCCTATGACAAGTATTATATGCCTAAACATGTTACATAATCAGTTACGTGACAAAAGTTTAGGTTACATATGCTTAATTACCAATTATACATGAAAAGGGTATTCTGGTAATTTACCTAAGGCATATAAACTACCTATCATACAACTACTTAAACGATGTGACCATAGGGTATAACCTCGGAAGGTTATTCCCTACCTACTATGGTCACCTAATGTATTTGGTCGGATCCTAATGATCGACCAAACTGGGTCGGGTTCGAAGGTATAAGCGATTTATTAGATCGCTTACCCTACGACCCTAGACAACGTGGTAATCAGTAGGCATAGTCCCAAGGGACTATGACCATCGTGATTACAATCACGTTGCGAAGTTCAAACGAACTTCGCATTGACCATTAATGGTCAACGCTGAAAGTCAAACAAAGTTTGACTTTCTGACTCGAAAAGCAGTAAAATAAGGAAAAGAACGAAAGAATACTTACCCAGGGTCCCCGAATGCTAACCCAGATCAAAATAGCTCAGGTATGAAACGAAGGTTCCAACTTAGAGTCTTTTCAATCAGATTTGTGGGTTTTTAAGCCAAAGGGGGGTGGGTATTTATAGATAAAGTAGAGCCGCTAGGATCGTTTCTTGAATATCGTGCCACGATCCGAGCCGTACACTTGTCACAAAGGTTATGGAGCCACATATGCTCCTAATCTTAGTGATTAAGCAAGTTGCAAACATGTGGTTGTGGTTAAATCTGCTGAAAACAGGCTGTTAATACACTGCATCTGGTCTGCAGGTTGCCTTACGGACCGTAAAGCTGCCAATGTTGAGGTCCGTAAGGTAACAACTTTGGCAGATTTACAGTTTTGGTCCCTGTCATGCATTCAGTCCATTTTTGACACGTTTAAGGCCCGTTAACCCCATTTCAAAGCTCTAAAATGAAGTTAAAGTATAGGGAACTTAAAACATGCTCAAAAATATCTCAGATGTCGGTTCGTTTAGCCGTACGGTTGCGTTGTTCGGTTAATTACGACGGAATACGCATAAGCGCGAAAA
This sequence comes from Helianthus tuberosus, assembly GCA_030545235.1. NCBI lineage: Eukaryota > Viridiplantae > Streptophyta > Magnoliopsida > Asterales > Asteraceae > Helianthus > Helianthus tuberosus. The sequence continues at coordinate 113,304,706 of CM060387.1, read as the reverse complement.
ACGATCCAAATGACGCGACGAATGGATTTTTCTTATGGCGAACACTAAAACATAATATAGTCATGCTTTCATAAATTTTTGGATGTCCAGATGTATTTAGAACGTAAGTTATGCGCGAAAATGCAAACTTGTGCACTTTTTGACACTTTTAGTCCCTGAATGTCCCAAAAGTTTATTTTAGCACACCGAACCCCTCAAAGCCTATTTCTAAGCTATGTCAAGGATATTTAAGGTGTGTTTAACTTATGGTTATGTTCCGGAATGTTCGTTACAGTTCAAATTGACATACTTTCGCAGTTTGTCATATTTAGTCCCTGTAAGCGAATTAACTTGTTTTTGCCATACCAAAGCCTTCAAAACTTATTTCTAAGTTATGTAAAGGTTATTTAAGGTATGTTGAGTATATGTTGATGTTCCGGAGTATTTCTCGCATTAAACCGAGTACGTTTACGCACTAGTTTGCGTATAACTCTCCAGAAAGCGATGTAGAGTTTGAAATTACATAAAAGTCAAAACATGAAAAATGTAAAACACAATCAAACAAACATTGGGATCAAATAACATTCTTTTATTGATAATAGAACTGTTCATAGTGATTACAAGCACAGTTGTTACAGCTGGGATCGCAGTCTGGAATTCTTGACTCAAGATCCAAGATCGTGACCTGGCTCACATCCGGCTCTGGATCGAAACCTGGCTAACCTGCACAATCTCTACCCAACAATAAGTTTCACAAATTTAAGATATTTGATAAACTTATATCATTGCAAGTAATTTTTCAGAATGATTTATCATTTAAAAATTTTGTTGACCACTTGTAAACAAATATTTTTCATTCAAAAACACTTCTCCCAAACCATTTTTTCATCATGTTTAGCACTTGAAATTTTGAAAATCAGCTCTTCAACATCAGTTGTCGAAAATCTTTTTTAATTTTTTTTTAATTTATGCTAAAACACTCCGAATATCTTTTTGGATTTTTGAAATTAACGAAATGCAGTAAAGAAATATTTACATACAATATTTTTGTGAGTTTGTGTAAGAGGATCATATCAGTTTTTGAGACAAATCACCAACATCGTTAAGCTTTAAACATTTTCAGTTCTAAACGATTCACTTAGATTGTCAGTATACTGGTCCACTTAAATTTTCACACAAAGTTCAACTGTTTCGAGATACGAGATTAATGTTTTAAGCACTTAAACTTATTCACGTGTCCCACCTCAGAATATACTCCCGTATCCAGATCCCAATATTCAGTCTTACAGGTGACTATACCTAGATGATATCTATAAGGGGTTAAATGCGAGGGCCGTGAGAGCTCAGGCTATTGCTTCCGTAAAATCAGAGAGATGACGGCTTCGACTTTTGGTGTGTCCCCTTTAGAGGATCTTTTCTTCAACAGCACATGATTAGCATTTTTCAATGTTTCATCATTTTTTATGCTGAGGGTGGGCTATATTTCAAGCAGCGTAAAGTATTCTCCGGGGACTAGGCCATTGCTTCCGCAAAATCAGAAGTCCCGAGATAATACCCCAGATATCACTGAGCATAAAATCAGTATCAGACAAGCCTTATTATTAGTAGTAACCTTTGGCGATTTTGATTCCTCACGTAAACCTTGAATATTCTTTGCGATCTCTTGTATAACAGTCTGTGATTGGAGATTTGATTCGTTCAAAACTCTATAACGAACTAGTTAGCAAGTGTGACCGATTTCGTATTTAGGGTTTTTCTTTCTTTTTCAGTTCAATCGCCTCCTTAGTGTTAGTTTGATTCTCTGATTTATTAATCTACTTGTTTTTTATTGCGGTTAACTAGATTAATTTAGCTAGATCGAAAACTCTGGATTAATCGGTTAAGAGTTGAGGATTATCACTAGGGTTTATAAGGTTTAGGGTTTATTGATGGCTGCATGTTTATTGTTTTATCGTCTGTCCGAGATCGTTGTTTTTGTTTGCATGGAGAGAAATAGAGATCAAGGATTGGAGGATCTAGGGTTCCAGGCGTTCACTGAAAAGCTGCATGGGGATGTTTTTATCTCTTCGAACAATGCTAAGCCACCGGTTTCACAAGAGATACGTGGTGTTTTTCCCAAGTTTGGGAATATTCTGGATGCCAGATCACTTAAAATTGATGGAAATCCGCTGTTGCCGAAACGAGGTGTAGTCCAAAAGGAGCCGAGAATGATAAACATCATAGATGAGTTGGAAAAGGTTTCGGTACCGGTCCAGGAGACTAATGTCGTGCCTGAACGTAATACGGAAGATGAAACAAACAAGATGTCTTATGCTCAAAAAGTTATGAACAACTCCACTCCTAAACGTGAAGTTAATTTCAGGAAGTTGGACTCATTGGAGACTCATCAAGAAGCTGATCTTGTGATACCGAGAGAGGTAGTTAAAACGGTTCAAGAAAGGTTTGACAATGTTTTATTTGGATATTTTTTGGGAAATAGATTGCCTTTTCCGGTTGTTGAGTACTATGTTAAAAATGTTTAGTCGAAATTTGGATTTGCGAAGATCATGATGAATTCTGAAGGTTTCTTCTTTTTCAAATTTGATACGAAGGAGGGAATGAATAAAGTTCTAGAGGGTGGGCCTTGGCTAATACGTAAAGTTCCTTTGTTCCTCAACATATGGACGCCTTCGGTCAGCCTGAAAAAGGAGGGAATAAAGTCGGCTCCTATATGGGTTAAGTTTCATAATGTCCCTATATCCATTTATACGGATGATGGATTGAGTTTGTTGGCGTCGAAGATTGGTGTTCCAAAAAGACTGGATAGTTATACCGCGGATATGTGTGCTGATAGCTGGGGTAGGAGCAGCTTTGCTAGGGCATTGATTGAAGTTAGTGCGGATAATACTCTTAAAGATCAAATAGTTGTGGCCATTCCGAAACTGGATGTTGATGGATTTATTATGGAGAAAGTAATGGTCGAGTATGAATGGAAGCCACATCGTTGTGCAACGTGTTGCATGTTTGGTCATAATGATCAGAATTGTCCCAAGAATGTTATTGCTAATCCAAAACAAGTCACGGTGGATGAGGAAGGGTTTATCACGGATAAGAGGAAGGTTGCTAAGTTTGGAGCTGGATACAAGAAACAGAAACAGAAGTTTGTTTACAAGCCTAAAGTTAATAAATCGGGTGCGAGTACATCAGGAACGAAAGGAGATACCACTGTGGGGTCTAGCCATATTAAAACAGCAAACTCTTTTGATGTATTAGCGTCTGAGGATGGGAATAGAGAGGGAAACATAGCTATGAAGAAGGATGAGCCGTATGATAAGACTAGACGTTCAGCTCAGGTGCAAGATGAGGTGATAGGGGTTACTTCGACAGAAATAGCAGATTTTATGACTAACAACCAGCAAGTTAATGATTCTGAGGAGGCAAGCACTCCCGGTTCGATGGGTTTAAATAGGTAGCATTATGACATGGAATAATAGGGGCTTGAACCGGCCCCTGAAACAAAGTGAGGTTCGTTCTATCGTAGCTGGTAATAATTTAGATATGTGTGCGATCCTTTAATCTCATGTGGATGTTTCCAAACTGGCTAATATTTGTAAGTATGTTTTCCGTAATTGGTGTTGGACTTCTAATGGTGACTTATGCACGCGTGGCATGAGAATTATCTTGGGGTGGAACCCTAATATGTTTGATGTGATGGTCCTCTATCAATCTGATCAACTTATTCATACTCAGGTAATTTTTAAAGATAGCAAAAAGGTTCTTTTTTGCTCTTAAGTGTATGCTGAAAATAAGTATCAAGATCGAAGACCTATTTGGGACGAGTTATGCAAGCATAAGGTTTTATGTCACGATAAGCCGTGGGTAGTTATGGGAGACTTCAACTCGGCTCTCAAAGTTGAAGATTCTTTGTTTGGGACGTCCAATCATTCTATTGGCATGCGTGAATTTGCTGATTGTATTCAACACACAGAATTGTTTGATGTTCTGGCTCATGGCATGCAATACACTTGGAGTCAAAAGCCTAAGAGTGGTGTGGGTCTTCTCAAAAAGATTGATAGAATAATGGGTAATGTTTCATTTATTGATCATTTTCCAGATGCCTTTGCTTTCTTTCACCCATTTCGGGTGTCTGACCATACGCCTTGCATTCTAAGAATGGTATGCTCTTCTATTAATCGTCCAAGACCTTTTAAATTTCCGAACTTCATTGTTACTAAACCTGATTTTAAAGAGTCTGTGAAGCATGTGTGGGTCAAAACAGTGGAGGGTGTAACTATGCTCTCTGTTGTGAAGAAAATGAGGAACTTGAAGCCGAGATTGAGAAAGATTTCTTTTAATCAAGGTAACTTACATGATAGGGTGGTTGAGTTGAGAAAAGCTTTGGATGATATTCAGGTTCAGGTGGATCAGAACCCGTTGGATGTTCGGCTTAGACAAATGGAGACTCAATGTCTGCAAGAGTTTCAATCTGCGGCTTATGATGAAGAATGTTTTTTAAAGCAGAAATCTAAGGTCGAGTGGCTTCGGGCAGGAGACTCAAATACCAGGTTTTTCCATAATACTGTCAAAGCTAGAAATGCGAGATCAAAAATTTCTAGTATTACGGATATGTTGGGAGTTCGGCATGAAGGAGATGAGGTTACGGATGTTCTGGTTTCGCATTATACTCAATTCTTGGGGGTTGATGTCTCGGTTGATAAGGTTAACTTGGATAATCTATTCCTTAATGTGCTCAGTAGAGAGGTTGCGGATCAAATGGTGTCTCAGGTTACTCGGGAGGAAGTCAAAACTGCTATGTTTAGTATTGGAGAAGACAAAGCCCCGGGGCCGGATGGGTATACGTCGGCGTTTTTTAAGCATGCTTGGGATATTGTTGGTAAGGAGGTCACGGATGCGGTGTTGCAATTTTTTGAGAATGGTAAACTTCTAACTCAGATTAACCATACTATTCTGGCTTTGATTCCGAAAAAAGATGTCCCGGATTCAGTTTTAGATTACAGGCCGATTTCTTGTTGCAATGTTCTCTATAAATGCATAAGTAAGATAATCACGAACCAATTAAAAGGAACTTTGGGTTCTCTTGTTAGTATCAATCAGTCAGCTTTTGTGCCGGGTAGGAGGATTTCCGACAATATTCTTCTTACACAAGAATTAATGCATAATTATCACCTGAATAGGGGTCCGGCTAGATGTGCGTTCAAGATTGATATTCAGAAAGCCTATGATACGGTTAACTGGTCTTTTTTGCAAGATATTTTGGGTCGATTTGGATTTCATCAGCGAATGATTTGATGGATTATGACATGCGTTTCTACAGTGTCTTACTCGTTGAATATCAATGGCAATCTTCATGGATACTTTAAAGGCAAACGTGGGTTACGGCAAGGTGATCCAATGTCACCTTATTTATTCACGTTAATTATGGAGGTTCTCTCGCTTCTGCTTCAACAGGCTGCCAGTTTTCCCTACAAATATCATGCTCATTGTGCCAAGCAGAAAATTATTAATGTGTCTTTTGCTGATGACTTATTCATTTTTGTGCATGGTGATGTTGTTTCGGTAAAGAAGGTAAAGGAAGCTCTTGGGATGTTTACCAACATTTCTGGCTTGGCTCCTAGTCCGGCGAAAAGCACAGTTTTTTTCTGTAATGTTCCTCATTCGATTAGACAGGAAATTCTAGAGATTATGCCGTTTCAAGAGGGTGATTTTCCGGTCCGTTACTGGGGGTTCCGCTAATTTCTTCCAGACTTCTGTTTAAGGATTGTAAAGTTCTTATTGATCGATTCGATAAGAAGATTGATAACTGGATGACCAGGTCGTTATTGTTTGCTGGTCGATTGCAACTTATAAACTCGGTTCTCTCTTCTATGCATATATATTGGGCCTCTGTATTCATTATTCCAGCTCGGGTTATCATTGAGCTTGAGAAAGGAATTCGTAGATTCTTGTGGAATGCGGGATCGGAGGGCAGAATCCGTGCTAAAGTTGCTTGGAAAGATGTGTGCTTGCCTAAAGATGAAGGTGGTTTGGGCATCCGAAGTATAACTGATGTCAATAAATCGCTTATGGCTAAGCATGTTTGGAGCATTATAACTAAACGGGAGTCCATTTGGGTGACATGGATTCATGAACACAAGCTAAAAGGGAGAAATTTTTGGGAGGTACCATGTCGAGGGAACATGAGTTGGGGTTGGCGGAAAATTTTAGCTATTCGTTCTATCATGCGGCCTCACAAATGGTCATTGATCAAAAGTGGTTTGCAAACTAATGTTTGGAGTGATAATTGGTGCCCTATGAGTCCTCTTAACTCCTTTATTACTCCTCGTTCTATAGCTAATGCAGGATTCAGTTTAAAGTCGTCGGTTGCTGATGTTGTTGACGCCAACGGGCAGTGGAGATGGCCCCAAGCTTGGTTAGATTTATTCCCGGTTTTAATAAGTATTCAAACGCCTCAGCTGGTTGGTGGTGCTCTTGATCGTTTGGCTTGGAAAGATTTGGATGGGAAGTATACAGAATTTGAATCGGCTCAAGTATGGAATACAATTCGGATGAGAAATAATCAGGTAACATGGGCTAACATGGTTTGGTTCTCTCAGTGCATTCCTCGTCATTCGTTCCATATGTGGTTAGTGTTTCGGAACAAACTAAAAACTCAGGATAGGTTGGCGGTTTGGGAAGCTGGAAGTGCTACAAATCTTAATCTTATGTGTTGTCCGTTGTGCAAACATGATCGAGATAGCCGAGACCATTTGTTCTTTCAATGTGCGTTTGCGAATCAAGTTTGGGTAAATGTCAAGAGTATGGTGAATTTGGAGAGTGTTGATAACACATGGCAGTCTTTAATGGTATGGGTTGATCGACATTCTAGTTCTAAGAAAACTGATGATATTGTCTGTAAGCTGGTGGTAGCTGCAGCTACATATTACATTTGGCAAGAGCGGAACAGTCGGCTTTTTAGTTCCGATCAATTGACTGTATTGCAACTTGCGGAGAAGATTAAAAGTGTGGTTCGATTTCGGCTTATGGGTTTCAAGTTTCGAGTGGAGTCGGCTAGGAGAAGGATCTACGGAATCTGGAAGATTGATGAAAGCAAGGATGATGAAGCTGACCCGGGCTAGTAGTTTATCTGCATAATTTTTATTTTGGCCTAGGTTAATTGTTCTTTCGGCCATGGTAGTTTCTCTTGTTTGTTAACTTTGTTAGTTGGGTTGTTTGCTGGTTTTGTGGATTGGTATCCTAGTCTTGGTATGGCAAGTCTAGTTGGTGTGTCGCTTTGACACATCCTTGTTCTTTTATTGGTTCATTTATAAAATTCACCGGGGTAACCCTTTACCCAAAAAAATAAAGACCTAGTATCTCAGAAAGAGGGACCTTTCAAACAAGATTTTGGGGGTTACCCATATATCCGAGAGATGTTCCCCACGATATAAGTAAGTTTGAAATTTAGGTTTATATCTCGTCACAATCTACTAAATGTGCAAAAACCTACTGACACATCATCAGTGAGACCATTTATCACTTTTTAACTTTCCAATTCTTTAGCATGTTGTGATAGTCCACTGATGTACTATCATTTCCTCTTGTTTACAACAAAACTCTTTTTGAATTTTATCATGTTTTTGGATTTTTCAAATTTTCAAATGTTTTTGGATTTTCTGAAATTTCTTACTCCCCCTAAAATTCAAAATCATTTAAAGGAAATTTAAAAAAAAAACTGTACAAATAAAATGACAACTGTTGTGAATTGCTTCAAATCGCCATCCACTTGGCATAAACAATCAGAACTCCCCCTTACAACAAACTATTTTCCCATTGTGATTTCAAAACACTTAAGTTTGTTTTAATCAAATGGTTTTTCCGGAAAATTAGTTTTGTTGATTTCATAAACCACTTGTAGGATAGGGGTTCATCACATTGTTTTTCTTTTTTCAAATACCACTTGTAGGAATGGTCCAATCAAGTTCAACCAAATGACCTTGATTAACCACCTGTAAGATCACATCCCTTTTTCAACCACATGTAGGTTTGCTTACCAACCATTACCACTTGTAGGTTGAAATCTCAAAATGCTGATTCCTACTCCACACTTACCAACCTGGGAGTTCCGGCAAGTCACACTTATCAAAATTTTCAATTTTTCAAAACCAATTTAATAATGATGCCGATTCATGCTCCGCGATTACCAACTAGGGAGCTCCGGCAAGTCAGGTTTTTCAGTTAGAGAGATTCTCCCAAGCCTGACAGTCCTTGGGAGATTCCGAGTTACCAACACTCGGTTGCTTACCTGCCATCTTTTTCTCATAGAATTCTTTAACCCCCTTTACTTTCCCATCAATCATTTTTCCAAAAATGTTTTGTACTGTGGGGTTAAAAGCCTTTTCAACATCAAATTCTTTCTTTTCAGAAAAGAATTGATTTGAAATTTCAACTTTGCCAATTTAGATTTAAAATTCTCAGCCCGCAATGGTGGAAAATTTGCATCATCCAAAGGCGGAACTGACTTCTCTTTTTCATAACAACTTTTGGCTCCTCTGATTTTATGGAATCAGATTCATCACCAGAACTATCACTTGATTTCTTAACATTTTTCGATTGTTAAGTTTCTCCTTCATTTGTAAACATTTTTTATTGTTAAGTTTCTCCTTCATTTTGTAAACATTTTTCGAACATTCACCAACCTCAAAAGTTGAATTTTCAAAAACTTTAAATCTATTTGTTGGTGGTTCGGTTTTCTCAACAATCTTTTCTTTCAGTTTATCAGAGACTCCCTGTTTTGTTTGTATTGCTTTTGGACAATTCCTGGCAATGTGACCAACTGTTTTACATTGAAAACAGGTTCTCGTCTCTATCTTCTTTTGAGCAACACTTTTCTTCATTTCTTCTTGCTTCTTGGCAAGGAATTCTTTGTTGGATTGCTTTCTGAACACTTGCTCTTTTTCTTCTTCAGATGTTTTTCCTGTAACAAACACAGTTTTTTGTTTATAAATTTTCTCATTTTTATGATTTTTTGGTGGAATAAAACCTATGCCTTTCTTTTTGTAATTACCGTTATGGTTTGGTTTCTTTCGATAACCTGAACCAGAACTGTAACCTTTTTTCTTGTTTAAACGTTGTTGAACTCTTGAGGTGTAAGGATTAGGTTTTTCATGAAGATTTTCATCTTTTATTTCAGAAATATTAATTTCTGTTAGTTTAAAAACCTTTTTGATCATTTCAGTTTTAACACCTCTTATTGGAAAAACCTCATCAGAATATAATTTGTCAGAATCTTTCAAAGTATATGCTACTTTGATCGGTTCATCATTCAAATTAGATTTTGATAACAAAAATTCTTTATTATAAACCCTTTTGTCCCTTTTGACTGTTGACTTTGATGGTTTGGACTCAGACTTTGACTCTGATTTGGATTCTTCCATATCATCCTTATCTAACACCTGATCGACCACTTTCTTTATTAACTCGGACTCATGATCAGTGTCAGACGATGTGAACGTGACATCAATGTTTTCTGGCAAGTTATCTGAAGACTCAGACTCCCACTGTAAGTTTGTTGCCTTTTTGACTCTTTCAGAATTTGGATTTCGAGGAGAATATCCATTTTCGACCGGGGGTGGACATTTGTTATAGACAACACTTGGTTTCTTACCAGAAATCTTCACTTCATCATCTTCTTTTGTTTCAGAATTCTTCTCTTCCGAAGTCTTCTCTTCTTTAAACCTCTTCATTTATTCCACTATGGGGTAAATCCTGTCAACAACAAAAGTAGAACATGAGTAACTTTTTAACAATCTATTTACTCTCTCAGTTTCAATTCTCTGTGTTTCTAGCTTCAATTCAAGCTCAGCACACTTCTCAATGAAATAATTGGCATCATTAAGCTGTCTCATGTATGCTCCTTTAAGTGTGTTCATTGCTGTGGCTTGTTCACTGCTTGTCTCATTGTACTGATTCATGGCTTTGTTCAAGACATCATATGATTCTTTCAGCCTTTTTATGTTGTGTAGCAATTCGTTGTTCTGCTTTATCAGAGAATCACAGTTCATGCACTTCTCAGCAACCTTGACTGCATCAGCATCTGTTTTAATTTCAAATGCTGGAACTTCTTTGACTATTCCCACTTGAATTTCTTCTACAATTTTTTTCTTTTTCTCAGCTTCAGCTTTTCTCATTTTCTCTTCTTCTTCATATTTCTTCCTTTTCTCAGCTTTTGCTTGTTATTTTTCTGCCTAATATGCATCAGTATAATCATTAATAACATGAGCAACAAAACCTTTAGCTTTTAAGATCTCTTTGTCTGGACAATAATTATCCCAGCTAAAGTTTTCCCAGCTAAATCCTTCTGGTAATTTTTCATCATCTTGGTTTATCAGACATGCTTTATTGTCAGCTGGAATATATTTATCCCAACTGAAATCTTTTGATGAACTTCCATCATTTTGATTGACCAGACATGCTTTCTTTGAATCTTCAATCACCTTCCTAGCATGTGTAGTTTGTGGTTGTTCTTGTTGATATGGCTGTTGAGCAACTTGATGATAAATCGCCTTTCGATAGTAGTCGTTGTTTCCGAAAGGATTTTGAGCTCCACTGGCTTCACGGTTTGTGCACTCTCTCTTGAAATGCCCCTTTTCCCTGCAACGAAAACAAGTAACTTTAGATTTATCAAAGCCTAAATTTGAAACATTTGCATCGCGAAAATCATCTCTGCCGGTAATTTGTTTAAACTTTTCAGCTCGTCTCAACACACTCGCCAAGCACCACTTTATATCCATCAACTCCATCTCTTCAACATCAACTTGATCGTAATCCTCTTTTGTAAGCATTGGATTCCTGATCCTCCCTGCAACTAAACTACCATAAGATTCAAGCACTGTTACCAACAAAGACATATGGCTTTTAGCTACTTCCTCTGAATAATTTTGATCATTTTCGAGATTTAATGCAATGTTGCATTGAAGTACTTTGCCACTCTTTGTTGTTGAAAAATGTGGATCAAATGTTGGAAATGAAGTAAATCATGTTTTGCTGCTTGAACCCTGAGATGAACTTTCAAAAGAACTTTTCGCATTGAAAGCAGTTTCAACTTTTGGTGAAAATTTTGTTTTGTCACTAACACCACCTTTAAAATACAACCCAATGTCTTGTTCTCCATCGTAGTTCTTCATTCTAGCAATCTTTCTTTGATCCATCTCTTGAGCTTCAAGATGTTTAATAAACTCGCTAAGCGTGATATTGTTAAAATCGGGTTTTATTTTCAACATCATCAAATACGTTCCCCAAACATCATGTGGCAACGCATCAGCCAGCTTCTCAATCAACTCATCTTTATCTTTGTTGATACCCAATCTGTTCATGTTTTTCACCAAGTTGCAATATCTTTCGATAATCTGCTTGGTGTTCTCTGTTCTCAAACCACGAAATAGATCAAATTCTTTTTTTCAGAAGCGATTTTTTGTTCTTGAGCATATCATCACTACCAAGAAACTTAGCTTCTAACTCTGTCCATATCGAAAATGCACTTCCATTATGTTGAAGTAAGATCAAGATGTCTTCTTTAATCGCTTGTAACAAACTAATCATCAATTTCTCATCTTTGTATTTCTTTTTCTCCACGTTACTTAATTCTCTAATCGGTATTTTCACTTGATTATTCCCGACTGGTCTAGCATATTGAACTTCAGTATGTTCCCATGCATCTAAATGATATGCCTCAACCCAGTTACCAAAACGTTCGGACCATCCACTAAAATCATCAATATCCATAAGCTTCGGTGGTTTTTGCATTGTCCCTGTTTCGTTTTCAAGCATTGTATTTTGAGCTACAGTCATCGGACTAGCAAAGGCGTTGTAAAACTCGTTCTCCATGATTCAGTTTTCAAAAGTTCAAAATCAGTTAGTTTCAAACGAAATCCCTCTTCACACGGAATCAAACTTTCAAACGGAATTAAGTTTTCAAGCGAAATCAGTATGATCTTCAAGAGGAATTAGCTTTCAAACGAAATCAGTATATTCTTCAAGCGGAATTAACTTTCACACGAAATAACTTTTTGGAGCGGAATCACCTTCAAACGGAATAGCTAATTTCATGTGAAATCACTTGCTATTTCAAGCGGAATTATACCCTGATGTACACTCTCAAACGAAATCACCTTTTAAAGCGGAATTGCTAATTCTGTGTGAAATACAGCTGTTCAAGCGAAATATATCAGTCTTTCAAGCGAAATCACACTTTCGGACAGTTTTTTAAAAAATTGATCATGTTTTACTTTGAATTAGAGTCTGATTCTTTCTAGGGTTTGTTAAAACACTGTTGCGCACAACATATTTGAAAATCAAGCCATTTTAACCGTGAAATTTTGTTTAATTGTGAAAAGATGGTGTAGAAAACAGATTTTGCAGCTGGAATGATTAGAACTCTTCCTCCTGAGCTCTGATACCACTTGTAGGATCGTTTTGTGACCCAAACGAGTCGATCAGAAGAGAACTTCACCAATACAAAAGGCGGAAACAGATGTATCAGTGTTATTTCAGCTGAATTGCATGAGAAATCACTTTAAACTGTCTTTTGATTGATATTAGATCGATTACAATGCTGTAGACACTTCGGCAGAGCTTCGCTACCGGAATCAGAATTGTTACAAATGACTAGGCACGACTGGTATTTATAGGAAAGCTAATTCCGTTTGAACATGCCCAAACGGAATCTAATTCCGCGCGGAATTACCTCAAGCGGAATTATCATGATGATTTCGTTTGAAATGAGACACAATCTCATTTCAAGCGGAATTACCTATAAACCCATTTTCTCGTTTTCCGTGCCCTGATCTAACTAATACAATACAAGACTCGATACAAGACGAAGTCGACAGACGGATGCACCAACAGTCACGAGCAGAGGGCTTTAGAAAATGAGTTCCATAACTTGAAGCAAGACAGTGGTGAACATCGGGCATATACAGATAGATACGAGGAGTTAAGCTTGCTCTGTCATACAATGGTCACGCCTTTGGATAAGGCTATCGAGAAGTACATAGACGGTTTTCTAGATCCTGTTCAGGATATTGTCACTGGCAGCAATCCTATTACCGTCCGACAGGCCATTGAGCTCGCTGCTACCCTTACTGAGTCACAAGTCAAAAAGGGTAAACTCCACAGAAAAGGTGATAAGAAGTAAAAACAGTCTGATAGCACCAAGGAGCAGAAGGGTAAGAAGGCCGCTGAGTCTTCCAAGAAATCAAGGAAGCGTAAGGCTTCCAAGAATTTCGCTGTCACTACTTAGACAAATCAGGCTGCTCCTAATCAGACTGCACAACCTGCTGCCAAGAGGCAGTATGCTGGCAACGCACCCCTATGCAACAAGTTTTATAGTCATCACCAGCTACAGGTGCAATGCCGCATCTGCACAAATTGTGGCAAGTCTGGTCATCTTGCAAACACCTGCCGCTTTGCTCCGAATCAAAATCAGGCAACCCAAAACCTAGCACAGAACCCTGCCCAGAATCATGTACGACCTCACTATCCGCCTGGTTCATGTTTCAACTGTGGGGATCTGACCCACTACAGGAACAACTGGCCGAGGTTGGCAAACGCAAATCAGGCACCGGCTCGGGGTAGAGCTTTCAACCTGAATGCAAATGAGGCGCGTGCGGATAACGAAGTGGTGAACGGTACGTTCTTTGTTAACAACCATCCTGCTTCTGTTCTATTTGATTCGGGTGCCGATAAGAGTTTTGTGTCCTTAGCTTTTGAGCCTTTGCTTTTGATGACTAGAATAAAACTAGGAAAGCCCTTGACAGTAGAAGTAGCTAGTGGTGAACCTGTTGTACTCGACTCTGTTCTTTGAAATTGCCAGTTGAACCTTAATAACCATCTTTTCCCTATTGACCTCACACCAATGTTGTGACACTCTAGGTTTTCCCGAGCAAATACCTTGTAATTACATTGTGTGTATATATGTTATTAAATGAAAGTTGTGTTTTACCTTCATGTTCTATGTGATCCTTGCACACCTTCATGTTCTATGTGATCCTTGCACTGAGTATGTATATGCAGTATATATATGTATATGTATGTAGTAAGCCGAGACCATGAACCCTACTCGAGACCACTCGGTCTCGAGTGAACATTAAATGGTTGGGTCGTGTGCACTTGAGCCCATTCGGAACCCATTAGGGTGTACCGACCTTAGAACGGGTATAAAATCCATGCCCAAGCCAACCTTCTCTCATTTTTGACATTTCCATCCTTCTCCCACACTCTCTCTCACTTCATCCACACTCCCTCTCACTCAAACCCTAGCAACACCACCCTCTCCTCTTGTCTCGGATCAAGGATAAGCAAACCAAGCTCTCGAATCAGCTCGTACACACCGATTTGAAAGCTTCATTCTTCACTACTTCATACCCTTTTGCCCATACTTGAACCGGTTAGTGTTCCCTTCATTATAGATGTTAATGTATGATAAAGTGTGTGCTTGATGAATAATAAACATGCCAAGATTAAATGTCTCTTTATATGATTTGTATGATTTAGTGGGTTAAAAATGATTAAATGATAATGTTGTTTAAGAATGATATGCCAAGTTGATATAGCAAATGTAGATATATGTTGTCATTGAACCAATGATTGTATGTTGATGATTTGACACAAATCTGTTTAGGTAAATGATAAGCATGAATATTAGCTATGTATTGACTTGAATGATGGTATACAAGATCACAATATCGAGTGTATAAATCTAATGATAAAACTAGTGATTATGTGCTAGATTTAGGGCCGAAGATGATGTCTAAATTGTGTTTCGACTTAGGATTGTGAATATGCAAACAAAGGATGAACTACATGAATGTGTGATGAATGTGCTTGAAGAACTATTTGAAGATCACTGAAAATATTTGAAATTGTTGGGTGCTTTGATCCGTTTTGAAAATAGTTTAGACAAGAAAACATGTTTGTGAACCCTCATTGGATAGGACACCAAATCATGAAATTAGAATTCTATTGGTTAGTACAAGTCTTGCAGGTGTACCAGAATCAGCAGACAAACGAGTCGAGATCTCTAGTCTCGACTCGAGACCATTGAGTTACAACTCGAGACTGTAGTGATTGCGACTCGAGACCATGTCCAAGCAACTCAAAACAGACTTCAGGGACTCGAGACCATCAAGGTCTCGACTCGAGATCTTCTGATTTCGACTCGAGACTGGACTCGAGATCCCTGAGGTTGCGACTCATACCTGCACTACTCGAGACCAGAAGTCCACGACTCGAGACCTCCCTGTTGCGACTCGAGACCGCGTGTTCTCGAGTCGAGACCACCTTGTCTCGTCTGGGCTACTTGTCTACGTTATTGGGCCGAATTGTATGAACTGTTCATGTTTGTTACTGTTTAAATAGATTATGTGTTACTGAACATGTGATAGAACTGGCCCAATAACTTTATGTGATATGTATGCTACGTGTTAGAGACGTGTAGAATATGCGTGACTTCTTTGTACCCAAACCTGACCTATACTGGTAACCATGTTAGGACGTGGGGACCAACGTGTTTGACCAAGTAAACTAAACTGCCGAGCAACCCAAGGTGAGTTCACAACTATTAAAGCATGCGTTCCCGGTGGTTTTGGGAAACGGAAACTTAACAACGCTATCCCCGCGTAAGGGATACAAACTTACTTTTCTTCCCTTGTTACTGGGAACAAACTTACTTTTCTTCCCTTGTTACTGGGAAGAAACTTACTTACTCCCCTTGTTACTGGGAACTTTTGGTTAATTACGGTTTATACAGAATGCAACGAGCAACACAAAACGAAACTCTATCACTTAAGTCCCTACCATTTAATACCGATTAGTCGCCGGGGCCTGGCGAACGGGTTATTAGTTAATAGCGCTATTTAGGTGTAACCAGCCTCACACCGACCCTTGTTACTGGGAACGGGAGTGAACTAATGAACTCTGGCAAACCGTCAATGATGATAGAACATTGACAAACGGGGCACTACGAAAACGTACGGTTAAGTAAGTATTCGGTATTGGAAAAATAGTTTAGTCGCTTACCTATGGGGTAGCTCCCCGTCGCATGTATAAACGGATAAATTAACTGGTGAAACAAGTTTTTGGTAATTAAAAACTGGACGA
Organism: Helianthus tuberosus; assembly: GCA_030545235.1. NCBI lineage: Eukaryota > Viridiplantae > Streptophyta > Magnoliopsida > Asterales > Asteraceae > Helianthus > Helianthus tuberosus. The sequence continues at coordinate 113,288,593 of CM060387.1, read as the reverse complement.
CTCGTGAACTCGCCAACATTTTTGTTGACACCCTACTGCATGCTTTGCAGGTACTCAATGACTCTGGAGCTTGCAGCTTGGGAATGTGTAGTGGTCGTTTAGCCCGTGTGTTGGGTTTTAAATAATCTTAAACTATGGATCTCGTTTTGAACTGTTTGGTTTATGCTTCCGCTGTTTACTTAAACTGTTATTTGAACTAAAACTTCGAACTACGGTGTTTGCTAACTATTGTGGTTAGTGAACATTTTTACTTTTAATCAATGCTCAGCATAATTGGTGGCTAGATCCTGGTCAGTCACGCCTCCAAGCGGTGGTTTTCCGCAGGTGGATTTTGGGGGTGTGACAGATTGGTATCAGAGCCATTGGTTATAGTGAACTCGGTTTTAAAAAGAAAGTCTTTTGAGAAAAACCAGACTATAACCCGTGACTCGTGACGACACTACACTCCAAGGGCAAGACTCAACGTATTAGACCCCATAGCTCGGACTTGTGTTTACTTTCTTGTTTACTTTATGTTGTTACTCTACTATAAATACTAGTGTGCCTAATTAGATAGATATGCATTCCTCTTCTACCTCATTCTCGCTACATTACGACATCACGCTCATACTGTGTTTTCTGGCTATGAAGACAATGAGTGGACGCGGAAGAGGAAACGTTAACATGACTCAGGCTCAGTTCACTAACTTGCTCAACACGGTGGCTGCCGCTTTCGCAGCTCACCCTGGAGGTAAACTCGCTACTTTAGGATGTTTAGATCCTACCCCCACATCGTCTTTTCACCTCTAAGCCTATTCGCTTCACTTCTCACGTCAGGTCAGCCTGCGCCTGCACAGCCACGTGTTTGTACTTTCAAAACCTTCATGGATGGCAAGCCTCTCCCTTTCAACGGCACTGAGGGTGCCATAGGCCTTCTACACTGGATTGAAAAGGCCGAAGCTGTCTTTGCTGTCTGCGAGTGTCCCCCTGCTAACTGGGTAAAGTTCGCGACTGGTACGCTTGAAGGAAACGCGCTTTCATGGTGGAAAGCACAGATTCAGATGCTTGGTCTGGAAACTGCCAATGCTACTGCGTGGGAAGATTTCAAGGACATGATCAAAGAGGAGTATTGTCACAGGGATGACATCCACAAACTCGAAAACGAATACTATGAGCTCAAGATGGTTGGATCAGAGATTGAGACCTACACCAAGCAGTCCAATGACTATGCTGCACTTTGCCCAAACATGTCCCGACCTATGTATCGAAGGATCGAATTGTACATCAAAGGTTTGGTCCCAAAAATCCGGAGCCATGTAACCTCAGCCAACCTCAATACCATACAGCCCGTGGTCCGTCTTGCTCACAAACTCACCAATCAGGCTGTGGAGGAGGGCAAGTTGCCCAAGAGGATCAGTGCTACTGCTGGAACTTCTAGCGATAACAAACGAAAGTGGGATGGAAGTCAGGGTAAGGATGCTAACCCCACTCAGGCCCCAGTTCAACAAAGGAAGACTGAAAGCAACAAGGGCCCTCAGCAACAGGGTGGCTACTAGGAAACCACCCCAAGTGTAACAAATGTAACCGACACCACAGTGGGCCATGTGGCAGAAGTCAATGTCAGCGATGCAACAAGATGGGGCATGAAGCCAAAGACTGCAGGAGCCAGTTCCCAGCTAGGCAGAATAAGCATCAACCACAGCAACAGCAGCAGCAAGGAAACAATCGTGAATGCTACAAATGTGGGGCAATAGGGCACATGCGAAAGGATTGCCCTCAGCTGAACCAGAATCGCAACAACAATAATCGAGGTGCTGGAAACAACGACAACAACCAGGGAGCTGGAAACAATGCAAGGGCATTCGTGATTGGGGCTGCCGAAGCAAGGAACGACCCCAACGTGGTGGCGGGTAAGTTCCTACTTAATGACCGTTATGTTTCCATATTATTTGATTCCGGAGCAGATGCTAGTTATGTATCCCTACGTATTAGTAAGAAGCTTAAGTCCACTCTTACGCCGTTACGCTCTAAGCACATCGTTGAAATAGCTAATGGTAGAAACCTCGAGGCCTCACACGTTATTCGTAACTGCAAACTAGAATTGTCTGGTCAGACCTTCCGTATCGATCTCTTCCCCATCATTCTCGGAAGCTTTGACGTCGTCATTGGTATGGATTGGTTATCCAAGCACCGAGCTGAAATCCTCTGCCAAAAAAAAGCTATTCGTATTCCCCGTCCTCCTGGCAAACCCCTTATCGTCCAAGGAGACAAAAGCGGAGAAGTCACAGGCATCATTTCATTCTTAAAAGCCCAGAAGTGTTTACAAAAGGGGCACACCGCTATCTTAGCACTCGTTGCCGACACGCAGAAAAAGGAAAACAGGATTGAAGATTTTCCAGTTGTACGCGACTATCCGGAGGTAGTTCGGGAAGAACTACCTGGACTCCCTCCTCACCGTCATGTCGAATTTCAAATCGAGCTAGCTCCCGGAGCAGCACCTATAGCTCGTGCACCTTACCGTCTAGCTCCCGCAGAACTCAAGGAACTTTCTACTCAACTACAAGAACTTTTGGACAAAGGTTTTATCCGTCCTAGCTCATCACCCTGGGGAGCCCCGGTGCTCTTTGTCAAAAAGAAGGATGGCACATTCCGAATGTGCATTGATTACCGCGAACTGAACAAGGTTACCATCAAGAATCGTTATCCACTTCCCCGTATCGACGATCTGTTCGACCAACTGCAAGGGTCGAGCTATTATTCTAAGATCGATCTGCGATCGGGCTATCACCAACTGAGAGTCCGCGATGAGGACATCTCTAAGACTGCTTTCAGAACCCGCTATGGTCACTACGAATTCCTTGTTATGCCTTTCGGAATGACCAACGCACCTGCGATCTTCATGGATCTCATGAACCGAGTGTGCAAACCGTACCTCGACAAGTTCGTGATTGTGTTTATTGATGACATCCTAATTTACTCGAAAAGTCAAGAGGAGCATGAACAACACTTGCGTCTTATTCTCGAACTCCTTCGCAATGAGCAACTGTACGCCAAATTCTCGAAATGTGATTTCTGGCTTAGAGAAGTCCATTTCCTTGGGCACATAGTCAATCAGGATGGGATTCATGTCGACCCCGCTAAGATCGAATCCATTAAGAATTGGCCTATACCTAAGACTCTGACCGAAGTTCGCCAATTCTTGGGATTGGCAGGATACTACCGAAGGTTTATCAAGGGGTTCTCTAAGATCGCTCAACCACTTACGACCTTCACTCAGAAGGGTGTTGCTTATAAGTGGAATGATGCGCAGGAATCTGCCTTTCGGGAACTAAAGAAGAACCTCTGTAGTGCCCCTATTCTTTCCTTACCTGAAGGTACCGACGACTTCGTTGTTTACTGCGACGCTTCTATTCAAGGACTTGGTTGCGTGTTGATGCAACGCGAGAAGGTTATTGCTTACGCTTCGCGACAACTCAAGATCCACGAACGGAACTACATGACACACGACTTAGAATTCGGAGCTGTGGTTTTCACGCTCAAGATTTGGAGACATTATTTATACGGTACCAAGTGCACGATTTACACTGATCACAAGAGTCTCCAACACATAATGGAACAAAAGGAGTTGAATATGCGGCAACGCCGATGGGTCGAACTCCTAAATGACTACGAGTGTGCGATTAAATACCATCCAGGCAAGGCTAATGTGGTAGCAGATGCCCTCAGCAGGAAGGAAACCAAACCTAAGCGCGTTCGTGCCTTACAGCTCACCATCCACTCGAACCTCCCTAAGCAAATCCGAAGCGCTCAGGCTAAAGCATTGAAAGCCGAGAACGTCAGGGCTGAGTCCCTGCGAGGATCAAGGAAACGGCTAGAACAAAAAGAAGATGGTGCTTACTACGTAAACGGGCGTATATGGGTACCACTTTATGGGAATCTGCGCGAGCTTGTAATGGATGAAGCCCATAAGTCCCGTTACTCAGTACATCCTGGTTCGGATAAGATGTATCACGACTTAAAAACCACGTACTGGTGGCCTAGCATGAAAGCCCACATAGCAACCTATGTCAAAAAATGTTTGACTTGTGCAAGAGTCAAGGCTGAGTATCAGAAACCATCGGGCCTACTCCAACAGCCAGAAATCCCGCAATGGAAATGGGAGCAAATTTCCATGTATTTTGTTACTGGCCTGCCTAGGTCTCAACGCGGAAATGACACCATTTGGGTGATAGTGGACCGGTTAACTAAGTCTGCACACTTTTTGGCTATTAAAGAAACAGACAAGTTCTCTACCTTAGCTGAGGTATACTTAAAGGAAGTGGTTTCGAAGCACGGAGTGCCAACCTCTATTATTTCCGATCGAGACGCGCGTTTTACTTCTGAATTGTGGCAAGCTATGCACAAATCCTTTCGCTCACGTTTAGACATGAGCACCGCTTATCATCCACAAACGGATGGGCAGTCTGAACGCACCATCCAAACCCTTGAAGACATGCTTAGGGCATGTGTGATTGATTTTGGCAAGGGTTGAAAAAGGCACCTACCGTTAGTAGAATTCTCCTACAACAACAGCTACCACACCAGCATTCAGGCAGCACCCTTTGAGGCATTGTATGGTCGTAAATGCCGATCGCCTCTCTGCTGGGCGGAGGTTGGTGACAGCCAGATCACAGGTCCAGAACTTGTGGTAGACACTACGGAAAAGATTGCCCAGATTAGGCAACGCATGGCGGTAGCTCGTGACCGTCAGAAGAGCTACGCTGATAAGGATAGGAAACCGCTAGAGTTCCAGGTTGGTGACCGGGCTCTACTTAAAGTCTCACCCTGGAAGGGTGTGGTTCGTTTTGGAAACGGGGCAAGCTTAATCCGCGATGTGTCGGACCATTCGAAATTACCAAAAAGATCGGTAAGGTCGCTTACAGATTGAATCTGCCTGAAGAACTGAGTGCTGTGCACAACGTCTTCCACGTGTCTAATCTGAAGAAGTGTCTGTCAGATGAAACACTCATCATTCCTTTCAAGGAACTTACTATTGACGAACAGCTACACTTTACTGAGGAACCGATTGAGATCACGGATCGAGAAATCAAAACCCTCAAACGTAGCCAGATACCTCTCGTACGAGTTCGTTGGAACTCGCGGCGTGGCCCAGAGTTTACCTGGGAGCGGGAAGACCAGATGAAGTGCAAGTATCCCCAGTTGTTCCCAAATGAAACTTCCAGCACTGAAGCTACAACCGAATTTCGGGACGAAATTCCAAATTAACGGGGGGATGATGTGACACCCGTTGAAACGCTCTCACTCATACTAGCTTGTCAGTGGCTACCTTAACTTTCGGGACGAAAGTTCTTAAAACTTGGGGATAATGTGACACTCTAGGTTTTCCCGAGCAAATACCTTGTAATTACATTGTGTGTATATATGTTATTAAATGAAAGTTGTGTTTTACCTTCATGTTCTATGTGATCCTTGCACACCTTCATGTTCTATGTGATCCTTGCACTGAGTATGTATATGCAGTATATATATGTATATGTATGTAGTAAGCCGGGACCATGAACCCTACTCGAGACCACTCGGTCTTGAGTGAACATTAAATGGTTGGGCCGTGTGCACTTGAGCCCATTCGGAACCCATTAGGGTGTACCGACCTTAGAACGGGTATAAAACCCATGCCCAAGCCAACCTTCTCTCATTTTTGACATTTCCATCCTTCTCCCACGCTCTCTCTCACTTCATCCACACTCCCTCTCACTCAAACCCTAGCAACACCACCCTCTCCTCTTGTCTCGGATCAAGGATAAGCAAACCAAGCTCTCGAATCAGCTCGTACACACCGATTTGAAAGCTTCATTTTTCACTACTTCATACCCTTTTGCCCATACTTGAACCGGTTAGTGTTCCCTTCATTATAGATGTTAATGTATGATAAAGTGTGTGCTTGATGAATAATACACATGCCAAGATTAAATGTCTCTTTATATGATTTGTATGATTTAGTGGGTTAAAAATGATTAAATGATAATGTTGTTTAAGAATGATATGCCAAGTTGATATAGCAAATGTAGATATATGTTGTCATTGAACCAATGATTGTATGTTGATGATTTGACACAAATCTGTTTAGGTAAATGATAAGCATGAATATTAGCTATGTATTGACTTGAATGATGGTATACAAGATCACAATATCGAGTGTATAAATCTAATGATAAAACTGGTGATTATGTGCTAGATTTAGGGCCGAAGATGATGTCTAAATTGTGTTTCGACTTAGGATTGTGAATATGCAAACAAAGGATGAACTACATGAATGTGTGATGAATGTGGTTGAAGAACTATTTGAAGATCATTGAAAATATTTGAAATTGTTGTGTGCTTTGATCCGTTTTGAAAATAGTTTAGACAAGAAAACATGTTTGTGAACCCTCATTGGATAGGACACCAAATCATGAAATTAGAATTCTATTGGTTAGTACAAGTCTTGCAGGTGTACCAGAATCAGCAGACAAACGAGTCGAGATCTCTAGTCTCGACTCGAGACCATTGAGTTACAACTCGAGACTGTAGTGATTGCGACTCGAGACCATGTCCAAGCAACTCAAAACAGACTTCAGGGACTCGAGACCATCAAGGTCTCGACTCGAGATCTTCTGATTTCGAATCGAGACTGGACTCGAGATCCCTGAGGTTACGACTCATACCTGCACTACTCGAGACCAGAAGTCCACGACTCGAGACCTCCCTGTTGCGACTCGAGACCGCGTGTTCTCGAGTCGAGACCACCTTGTCTCGTCTGGGCTACTTGTCTACGTTATTGGGCCGAATTGTATGAACTGTTCATGTTTGTTACTGTTTAAATAGATTATGTGTTACTGAACATGTGATAGAACTGGCCCAATAACCTTATGTGATATGTATGCTACGTGTTAGAGACGTGTAGAATATGCGTGACTTCTTTGTACCCAAACCTGACCTATACTGGTAACCATGTTAGGACGTGGGGACCAACGTGTTTGACCAAGTAAACTAAACTGCCGAGCAACCCAAGGTGAGTTCACAACTATTAAAGCATGCATTCCCGGTGGTTTTGGGAAACGGAAACTTAACAACGCTATCCCCGCGTAAGGGATACAAACTTACTTTTCTTCCCTTGTTACTGGGAACAAACTTACTTTTCTTCCCTTGTTACTGGGAAGAAACTTACTTACTCCCCTTGTTACTGGGAACTTTTGGTTAATTACGGTTTATACAGAATGCAACGAGCAACACTAAACGAAACTCTATCACTTAAGTCCCTACCATTTAATACCGATTAGTCGCCGGGGCCTGGCGAACGGGTTATTAGTTAATAGCGCTATTTAGGTGTAACCAGCCTCACACCGACCCTTGTTACTGGGAACGGGAGTGAACTAATGAACTCTGGCAAACCGTCAATGATGATAGAACATTGACAAACGGGGCACTACGGAAACGTGCGGTTAAGTAAGTATTCGGTATTGGAAAAACAGTTTAGTCGCTTACCTATGGGGTAGCTCCCCATCGCATGTATAAACGGATAAATTAACTGGTGAAACAAGTTTTTGGTAATTAAAAACTGGACGACTCGTGAACTCGCCAACATTTTTGTTGACACCCTACTGCATGCTTTGCAGGTACTCAATGACTCTGGAGCTTGCAGCTTGGGAATGTGTAGTGGTCATTTAGCCCGTGTGTTGGGTTTTAAATAATCTTAAACTATGGATCTCGTTTTGAACTGTTTGGTTTATGCTTCCGCTGTTTACTTAAACTGTTATTTGAACTTAAACTTTTAAAACTTCGAACTACGGTGTTTGCTAACTATTGTGGTTAGTGAACATTTTTAATTTTAATCAATGCTCAGTATAATTGGTGGCTAGATCCTGGTCAGTCACGCCTCCAAGCGGTGGTTTTCCGCAGGTGGATTTTGGGGGTGTGACAAATGCGACTTGGGAGCTTCGATGTAATAGTAGGAATGGATTGGTTATCCAAGTACCATGCTGAGGTGGTATGTTTTGAGAAGTTGGTCCGTATACCGCTTTCGACTGGTGAGATCTTAGAAGTTCGTGGGGAGAAACCTGCTAGTAACCTTAAACTCATGTCTTGTACCCAAGCCCAAAAATACCTACGAAAGAAATATGTTGCTTTCTTGGCACATGTCGTAGAGGAGAAAGGCAAGGGTAAGACTATCCAAGATATCCCTGTTGTTCGAGATTATCCTGAGGTATTTCCTGAATAATTACCTGGTTTACCCCCTGTACGCCAAGTTGAGTTTCGCATCGATCTTGTGCCTGGTGCAAATCCTGTTGCTAAATCACCTTACCGTCTTGCACCGTCTGAGATGCAAGAGTTGTCTAAGCAGCTCCTGGAGCTTTCTGACAAAGGATTCATTCGTCCGAGCTTTTCACCATGGGGCGCTCCAGTCCTATTTCTGAAAAAGAAAGATGGATCTTTCAGGATGTATATCAATTACCGTGAGCTTAACAAGATTACCATCAAGAATCGATATCCCCTACCTCGCATTGATGATCTCTTTGATCAGCTACAGGGCGCTACTTGCTTTTCAAAGATTGATCTACGTTCTGGGTATCATCAACTTCGAGTGATCGAAGAAGATATTCCCAAGATAGCTTTTCGTACTCGATATGGTCATTATGAGTTCACTGTTATGCCTTTCGGTTTAACTAATGCTCCTGCTGTTTTCATGGACTTGATGAATAGGGTTTGTAAGCCTTATTTGGACAAGTTCATCATCGTTTTCATTGATGACATCTTGATCTATTCTAAGACTCGAGCTGATCATGAACAGCATCTTCGTCTTATAATAGAGCTCCTAAGATTGCGGTTATTTCTTGGTCTCGCGGGTTATTATCGCCGCTTTGTTGAAAACTTCTCCAAGATTGCGGTTCCTCTCACTGCTTTAACTCAGAAGAATAAACCTTTTGAGTGGGGATCCAAACAGGAAGAAGCATTTCAGACCTTGAAACAGAAGCTCTGTGATGCACCTATCTTAACTTTACCTGAGGGCAACGACGATTTTGTTGTGTACTGTGATGCATCCAATTTAGGCCTTGGCTGCGTTCTTATGCAAAGAAACAAAGTCATAGCTTACGCATCAAGACAGCTGAAGCTGCACGAGAAGAACTATACCACTCATGATCTTGAGTTGGGTGCAGTAGTTTTCGCTCTCAAAATCTGGAGACACTACCTTTACGGTACAAAATGTGTAGTGTTCACTGACCACAAGAGTCTCCAGCATATCTTCAATCAGAAAGAACTTAACATGAGGCAACGACGATGGGTTGAACTTCTAAACGACTATGATTGCGAAATTCGCTACCATCCTGGTAAGGCGAATGTAGTGGCTGACGCATTGAGTCGTAAGGAACGTGTCAAGCTTCACTGTGTTCAAGTTCGATCTGACATTCAAACCCACATTTCTCAGGCTTAACATACTTGCGTTACACAAGACTTGATGGGTAAAGAATTACCGTGTCATATTAAGCCTGAGCTTGAACTGAAGGACTTTGGGATATTCTATTTAATGGATGAAGCTCACAAGTCTCGTTATTCTATTCATCCTGGTGCAGAGAAGATGTTTAAGGATCTTCGAACCCAGTATTGGTGGCCGAGTATGAAGAAGGATATTGCCTTATATGTTTCCAAATGCCTTACTTGTCTTAAGGTTAAAGCAGAACACCGACATCCCTCTGGATTATTGGAGCAACCAGAGATACCGGTTTGGAAATGGGAAAACATTGCTATGGATCTCATTACCAAGTTGCCACGCACTAAAAGAGGTCATGACGCCATTTGGGTTGTTATTGATCGTCTAACTCAGTCAGCACATTTCTTGCCAATCCGTGAGGATCTATCTTCTGACAGGCTTGCTAAAATCTACGTTGATGAGATTGTATCTCTACATGGTGTTCCTATGAACATTATATCTGACAGAGATGCTCGATTCTCGTCTCGCTTTTGGAGAACCATGCAATCTGCCATGGGAACCCAACTTAATTTGAGCACAGCATATCATCCTCAAATGGATGGTCAATCTGAGAGAACAATCCAGACGCTAGAGGATATGCTTAGAGCATGTGTGATTGATTTTGGTGGTAGTTGGGATTCGCATCTACCGTTGATCGAATTCTCCTACAATAATAGTTATCACTCTAGCATCAACATGGCTCCTTTCGAAGCTTTATACGGTCGAAAATGTCATTCACCGGTCTGCTGGAATGAGATAGGTGAAGCTCAGCTTACTGGACCTGAACTCATTATGGAGACTACAGATAAGGTCAAGAAGATTCGTGATAACCTTCAAACAGCTAGAAGCCGTCAAAAGAGTTACGCGGATCGACGACGCAAGCCCTTAGAATTTCAAGTCGATGATCACGTCCTACTCAAGGTATCCCCTTGGAAAGGTGTGATTAGATTTGGAAAGAAAGGAAAACTTGCACCACGCTATGTTGGACCATTCAAGATCATTGAAAGAATCGGAAAGGTAGCCTACAGACTAGAGCTACCTCCTGAACTGGGAAATGTTCATCCAACTTTCCACGTGTCCAATCTCGAAAAGTGTTTAGCTGATGAGAACCTCCACATACCACTTGATGAAATTCGTGTTGATGACACGATGCACTTCGTTGAGAAACCTGTGGAAATCATGGACAATGAAGTCAAGAAGCTCAAACATAAGCGCATACCTATTGTCAAAGTTCGCTGGGAATCTAATCGTGGCCCAAAATTTACTTGGGAACGTGAAGATCAGATGAAAGCGAAATATCCACACCTATTCTCACAAGTTTCCTCTAAATAAATTTCAGGACGAAATTTCCTAAAGTAGGGGAGACTGTGACATCTGTGCTTGTGTAATCATTTTACAGACTCTGAACAATTCAATATTAATAAAACAGTGTTTTTGATCCCAATGTTTGTTATTTATGTTTGACATTTTGCACGTTTTGATTTTTGGTTGATTTTAAACTCTATATCGCTTTCTGGAAAGTTATACGCAAACTGATGCGTAAACGTAATCAGTTTAACGCGACAAACACTCTGGAACAGTAACATAAACTTAACATACCTTAAATAACCTTTACATAACTTAGAAATAAGTTTTAAATGGTTTGGTATGGCAAAAACAAGTTTATTCACTCACAGGGACTATTTGCATCAACTTGCAAAAGTCTACCGTTTCGTAAAGCAACGTGCAGTCCAGAACTTGATCATAAGCTAAACATACCATAAATAACCTAAATATAGCTTAGAAATAAGCTTTGATAGGTTCGGTGTGCGAAAACATGCTTATATGATCTTATAGGGACTAAAAGTGTCAAAAAACGGCGTAAGTTTGCATTTCCGCGCATATCTTACGTTCTGACCACATCTGGACATCCAAAATTTTTGGAGACACTAAAATATTTTTATTTTAGTGATCGGCATGCGAAAATACCGTTCGTCGCGTAATTTGGATCGTTTTCGCGTCTATTCGAGTTTCGTCATGATTAGACGAATAACGCGACCGTACGGCCAAACGAACCGCCATCCGAGACTTTTCCGAGCATATTTTGAGTCCTCTGTACTTTGACTACCTTGTAGGGCCTTGAAAATGGCTTAACGGGTGTTAAAAGTGCCAAAAATTTTCTTATGTATGTGCAGCGACCAAAGCTGTAATATGCTGAAACTTATGCTGATCTGCAGGGACTAGGCGGGCCACATAAGCCTGTACCTCAGCTTATGCGGGGCGTGTAAAAGTGCCCAGTTCCATAAAATCAATTTTTGCAATCTGTTGAAAGATTAGGGACTGTTCTTGCCATTTTCTTGGTGTGTTAACCAAGTTAACACCTCTCCAATGCTTTTATTCTGCTCATAACACTTGGATGGCTAAGATTTATTGCTTGTTGGCCACATAAACAAGTGGAATGATCTTGTGAGTTCACAATAACTATAAATAGCCATGCCATTCTCTCATTTCATTCAACCTTGATCTGATTTCTCTAAGTTGAAGTTGTAATACTTCATACCTGAGATTTTAAGATCAAGTTCTTCCTAGCAAGGACCCTTTGTAAGCTTCCTTCATTCTTTTATCGCTTTCCTAGCGTAAATGTCAAACAGTGTTTGATTTTCAGCTTTGACCAGTCAATGGTCAACGCAAAGTTCGTTTGAACTTTGCAACGTGATTGTAATCACGATGGTTATAATCCTTAGCGATTATACCTACTGATTACCACGTTAACTAGGCGTAGTGACGAGTCAAAGTTTCGGTCAAAATGCGTTTTAGCACGCATTTTGCAACAGAACTACTTTTAGGTATCAAAACACTTTGTTTTGATACCAAATCAATTTTCTAAGTTAGTTAAACATGTTTTGACATGCTTAACTCATCATTATTAGTTTAGTGCTTGTTTAGGGTCGTAAGTTAAGCGGTCTAAACAACCGCTTAGACTTTCGAACCCGACCCGTTTGGTCGATCATTAGGATCCGACCAAGCTTGATTAGTGATCATAGTTGCATAGGGAATAACCTCTGAGGTTATACCTTATGATCACATAGGATTGGTTAGTTATTTGATAAGTAGCTTGTATGCCCATAGAAAATGACCAAAATGCCCTTTTGAAGCATAAATCCGTATTTTGCATATGTGAACATGTTTTTGACATATAATCTGATTTAGTAACATGTTTAGGCATATTTGGGCATGTAAGACTTGACATAGCACATAGATAACCATCCGACCATAGTTTTGCACAACCGACGCGTTATAGTAGCTTATACTACCATAATGGATCGAAACGGGTCAAAAGCACTTAGGTAGACTTCCAAATCAGAATGTTAGCTCTATTAAATCATACCATATGAGTTCAAATACTCATTTGATTTATAGAACATCATTCTATCCTATCTCCCGATTTAGGATCCGATTATTTACATAGTTACTTATACTAGGTGCCTTGTTGATTCCGTGATCCTTGGAGCTTAAATTGGTCTTATTCTCAAGACTAATAACCAATCCCAAGTGAGTACATAGTTCCCCTCTTTTACCGCTTTCAAATACTTTGGGGTGATACACATGTGCATACTTGTTACTTTCGTGCTTTCATTGCTTTTATGACATAAACATGCTAGTTTCACCTAGTACACATATAGTACATGCTATCAATTGTGTTTTGCTATCTATGTTTACTTAGCATGCTAGCACATTGATTTCATAAACATCTTTGCTATGTATGTTTACTTAGCATGCTAGCACATTGATTTCATAAACATTTTTGCTATGTATGTTTACTTAGCATGCTAGCACATTGATTTCATGAACATTTCTACAATGTATGTTTACTTAGCATACTTAGTACATGGTTTTCACATGCTACATTGGTTATGACATTTGGTATGTTTAATCGGGACAATAATACATTCATTAACATTGATCACGCCACTCGGTAGTATGTAATGGTACCATAGGACTTGACAAATCCCGTTTCCGACTTCCTAGGTTTGTTTGGAAGTTGGGAATGACAGAATCCGATATACATAACTTAGATAAACCTTTAATTCGTTTAAAGGTTTGTTGCCACAGTCGCAAGGCTTGAATGTATGCGATTAACATTACTGCATAAATGTTTGTAATCATAAAGCATTGTTTTCTGCAAAACATAACATTTTATTTAAACTTAGATTTATTCAAAAACTTTGTTTTGTACATTTTCCTATGGGGTTGAGTAATTACTAGTTATTCACCATACATGACATTTGTTATCCCATTGACATTATCACATAGTTTGAGTAGATACTTTCTACTTGCTATGCATTACATTTGGTTATAAATGATAAATTGCACACATGACATGGAACATGGTTTATATGTAAACATTTTGACATTGAACAAGACATTTTGGTTGGTTATTGATAAGTGACTTATGTAACGGGGCTATGCGTTATATGATAAAAGAATGGTGGATACGCCGCTGGTACTTCCTATATATAAGTGCTTTAATTGTATTATACATTGTTGCGTTACCTAAACCACTTTGTCAAGGACATGAAACATTTTTACAAGAACACGACATTGTCTTACAAATTACATATTTTATACAAATTCACTTTTACATGGTTATTCATTTAACCATGCATTATCCTTTTTATTATCATTTTATTTTCACATCGATTTTCACATGATTTTATAAAGGAAAACATTTTACAAGGTTCATGACAACATTTTTGTTAAACACTTCTTTTAACTACAAGTCATGAATCCCGCTTAAACAAAACCTATGTATCTCACAGGCATTTTTATGCTGACTTACCTATTTTCGCATGTGTTTCAGGTGCTAATGCATGATGATGTTTATGCTTCACTTAGGCGGACTAGGGCCTTAGTGACTTAAAAGACAGGTATTATGTTATGTTTTGTTTAAATTCTACGACAATGAAAACTTTAATTTTAATAATACAAAACTTTAATTACCATGGTTGTTGAAACAATAATTATATTGCTCCACTCCCTGACGTTTCCGCTGTGGTTTGTTGTTTTACGCGGTCGGGGTGTGACACATATGAGCAAGTGCACCATCGTGAGCGTAGTATAGCGTTGGTAAGATACCGAGGTCGTCCAAGGACACAAGAGCTTTTAGTACCGGTTTATCCTCAACGTCTAATCAAATCAAATTTTTTAGAAAAGGTTTTAAACATGAAAAATAAAAACTAAAAATGCTGAAAAATAAAAATAAAACAGATAGACAAGATGAATCTCTTGGATCTGACTCGCCTTTAATGTAACCTTTGATGATTTCCACACTTTTGCACTTTTTAAGATATTATCTTAGTTATAGTAGTAGGCCCTTCTTTTGAAGGTGATGTTACCCTCAACCCAGTGGTTTGAGTCAACAAGGATACAATCCCAAAGGGTCGGAATATTGAAAGATAATTAATTAAGTTATTAATGCGTAATGTGGTAGGCCCCTCTTTTGAAGGGGACGTTACCCTCGGCTAAGTGGTTTGAGTCAGCAGGGATACAATCCCAAGTAGCCGAGTTAATGTATTAATAGTAGTTTACATATGAGGGGATCAAGCCATTCGCACCCCCGCCATCCAATACCAGTGGGTATTGAAGGAGGTCCTAGTAAGCTTGACCCAGGTCCTTGCAGGATCTATACACTGAACAAGGCAAGAACCTTACTAAACCATTCCCTTAACCCCCGACTAGGTAGCCAACATATCTCTATATAGACCGTAGAGATATGAATGGTGAAAATCTTTTATTTTATATAGACAGTAAAATAATGTCAAGACACCACGGACAAATGATAAGGAAGTTTCACCTTCAACATAAGAAACTAGTTATTAAAGTCATTAATATAAAACCAAATGAAAAGTGCGAAAAGATTAGAAATCAAAAGTATTACATTAAATGCTTCTCTTCACCAAGTGATGTAAGAGACTTAGGCAAACATGGCCTTTGATTGTCAAGAACTCTTACTATCAATCTTGGATCCCGAGACTACTACACACACTCTAAGGTGGATGATGGATGATGGTGGTGGATGTGGGTGTTGTAGTGGTGGTGAAGTGGGAGAGAGGTGGTTTGCCAAGGGATGCCTTTGAAGTGAGCCAAGCACCCCTATTTATAGCCTGTACAGAAGCCGGACATGGCATCGTGTCCACTGGACACGGCCCCGTGGCCATCCTCTTTCTCTTTCTTCATTAATTGCAATTGTTTGTATTAGGCTCCACACTCCCCCGTGTTCGCTGGGCACAGCCCCGTGTGCAGAAGCGTAACTGTACTATAAACATTTGTAGGATTCTGCGAATCTTAGCATTGACCACGGCCCGTGTTGAGCTGGGCATGCCCCGGTGCTAGGAATAGAAGCTTCTATTACTTTGTCTTTTCTGCAGACATATGGCCACGCCCCCATGTCCGCTGGGCACGGGGCCTTGGTCAGCCTTCTGATCTCTTGTTTTTGCTTGGGAAGATGCTGTCGAGGGGTCTGGCATGCCACGTTTATTCCTTTTCTTTGTGTTTATGTTAGATTTTGTTGCATATTTGTTCCTTTTGTTCATTTACATTTTGGTCCTGAAAATACAAAAGGAAGACAAAAGCACACTTTTTCCAACATTAGTACTAAAAAAGGGTTAGTTTTATGCCTCATTTGATGTAATTTATATGTTGCATTTTACACACATCAAAATCGTTAAGCCAGATTACAATCCTGATAGCTGAGACTAAGCGGGAGTTTGAAGACAAGCTCAAAGAAAGGGGGAGCTTGTAATCGAAGAGCCAGGTGTCGATCCTGAAAAGCCGTCGGAAGCTTAATTAAATGGGAGCCTGGAGAAAGAGTCAACTGAAAGGGAAAGCTGAAGCAGATTGTAGAGTCACAAGAAGCTGGTTAAAGTAAAAGGGGAGTCTGTGGTACTGAAGATGTCAAAGCTTCGTGAAGACTCAGAGAGAAATAGAAGATAGAAATCTACGAGATTTACTGCAGTAATATCCAAGGGAAGTTTGTGAGTGCATAATGTCTATCACTTCCGTCAATCTCGAATCGTAGCAGAAAACTGAACAAGACATGGTTTTATAATGTTAAATATAGGGGAATGGCATAATTGTAAATAAGGAGAACTTCCTTATGAGAACTCTATAAATAGGAGCCTTATGTTTAGTTTTTAAAACTTTTTGAACATTAGAGCTTTGAAGGTCTAGAGAGAGAAACTATTGTTCAAGGTGATTCAAGGTGTAATATTTGTCATATCATCAATTGAATCATCATTATATTACGTTCTTGTGTCGATCCACACACGTACACAGATTCCGCACGTGATACGTGTTCTTCACAATCGTATCGGGAGTTCAAATTCGATCCGAAATCGTATCCACAACCACCCTTCTAACCCCCTTCCAAGTAGTTAACGCGCTTTATATAGACCGTAAAGACACGAATATGTGAATCAATAACATATAAAGAATGGTTAGATAAATTCGCCTTCAATATAAAATACTAGTTATTAAAGTCATTAATACATACCCAATTAAAAAGGAGCCAAAGATTGGATATCAAAAAGTAATACATAAAAGATTTATCTTCACCTAGTGATGTAAGAGCTTAGCCAAGCATGGCCTTTGTTTGACAAGAACTCTTACGATCGATCTTGGATCCCGAGACTATTACACACTCTAAATGATGGAAGATGGATGATGGTAGTGGATGATGGTGTTGTAGTGGTGGTGGAATGGTGGCAAGTGTTAGAGAAGTGGTTTGCTAAGGGATGGATTGGAATGGAACCAAGCACCCTTATTTATAGCTGAAGACAGACATCCACCACGGCCCGTGCCACCTGGCACGGCCCCGTGGCCATCTCTCTCTCTCTCTTCCACATTAACTGCAGTGTCAGGTCTTGTACTAACACTGCCCCGTGTGTCAACGGCACGGCCCGTGGCCAATGTACTTGCTGTACTATCTCAGATTCTGTGAATCTTAGAGTTAACCACGCCCCGTGTTGCCTTAGCATAGCCTCGTGTTGGTTGTCTGGTTTGTCCTTTTTTGTTGCCTTTTCTTATACAGAGAATCCAGTCCTGGGCACGGCCCGTGTTTGGTGGACACGGCCCCATGTCAGGTCTTTTGATCTTGCCAATCTTTTGGTTTAGATGTGGATTGGGGCTTGGCGAGTTGCGTCAACCTCCTTCTTTGTATTTATGTTGGTTTTTGCTGTTATTTTGCTCCTTTTGCGCGTTTAAGCTCTTTTGACCCTGTAAATTAAAAAGGAACAAAGAAACAAGCTTTTTCCAGCATTAGTACCGAAAAAGGGTTGATTTTACGCCATATTAGATATAATTTATATGTTGTATTTTATGTACATCACATGGGGTCCAAACATTCCAGCCAAAACCTTCTGTGTGAACTTTGTCACCCATAATTTCATCAAGTTTCCACCTAAATTGCGCCATAGAGAACGACCCATTCGCACCCACAACTCCCAATAATTCAGCCCTGGCACCCCCACCTTTTCAAGATCTTTCGACACCATTGTGATATCTTTAGACACCATTGTGATATCCCACCGGCCACTATAATCCCATGTGCACCCGCGATTATATTGGTCATCGCATGATCTGCATAGTTTGTACTATTTGTGTATGAGTCAGGGTATACAGTAACTTTGAAAATAAGAATGTGTGCGTGTGATAGCATATGAAAATTAAGTATATGAGTATGATTATGTTTAAGTATGTATGCAACACCCAACGTAAATGAACCACTCGGGTTATGCCCACGTATAGGTACGGATGTATGAATATGAGTATGAATATAAGTATAGTGTACAAAGTGTCTAAAGTGTGAGAAGTGTAAGAAGTGTTTTAAAGCATTAGATCTTTGATCTAATGGTTAAGATCAATAGGAACCAAATTATAAATTGTGTTTTAATTATATGGACTGATTTGAAAATTGTAGCGTTAATAGTGTCTTTGTATATGTTTCAGATTAGGTAACCTCTCCTAAATTCTAGTGATTCACTCCTAAATTCTAGCGATTCAAATTTAACTGCTAAATTCTATCGATCCTAAATTCTAAAAATACAGAAATATGTAACTACTACAAGAAATGTATAACACTATACATCCATCATATAACACTATATAACACCATATAACACCATATAACACCATATAACACCATATAACACTATGTAACACTATATAACAATATATAACACTATACATCCATCATAGACATGCTACCAGAAAAATATAACACTATGAATCCATCATATAACACTATATAAACCAAAGAACACTATATAACACCATATAACACCATGTAACACTATATAACACTATATAAAAATACATAACACTATACAGTTCTGAATCGTGGTTGCACTACAGAATTAATAATTGATGGTGTAGTGTTTTTTAGTGGTTGCACTACAGAATTATATAACACTACAGAATTATATAACACCAAAAACCATTATATAACACCATATAAGACCATGTAACACTATATAACACTATATAAAAATAGATAACACTATACAGTTCTGAATGGTGGTTGCACTACAGAATTATATAACACTACAGAATTAATAACCGGTGAACGAGATGATACAAATTCGTAGATTAATTCTTAAATTCGAATTCCTATAATAAAGGGTGGCGGTTATTTTGGGCAATTATCTTTTGATCAATTAATTGAAAGAAATAAAAAATTACTAATTCACCCTTTTGAATTAATTTAGATATAGGACAATTGTCATCACCATATTATTTCTCACCCTCTCACAATATTAGATTAATGTACAGGATCCTCTACCTATAAGTACAAGCATGTATGTTAATGATTTCGTATATAGTGTGAATTGAAACACCACGAATTTAAGCATATAAAATGATCAAGAAGTTTTGAGCATGTAAAATAATGATATGTGTGAGATTGTTGTGAAATATTGACTAAAACGTGTATGACGATATGCATGTATAGTTGTTTGAGTAAATCATTGTGTTTATTGAATCAACATAGATTGAGTTTGACGGGGATGGAGAATCAAGTTTGTATATGTCAAAAGAATATAAAGTATCTATTGGTTATGCGAGATTTATTTTGTAAAAAGGGAAATGCTTCTCTTGTTTCAAAAAAAAATTTACGTAAGTTGAAGATTGTCGGTCCCTATGAAGTTTCCTTGCCCACATGTTTAGAATTTGAATGGTATATTGACCGGTGTTTGCAAAGGTTTTTTTTTTTTTTTTGAAAACATTAAGTTTGTATCGTTTAAAGGATCTTGTATTAAAATGAGAAAAGTTGAAATTCGAAAATTTTCATGAAGACTTTGGTCATTAAAAAGAATTTTAGCAAAATGAACTTAGTGATTTTGAAAAGAGTTTTAGCAAAACGATATATTAATTTTGAAAAGAGTTTTTTAGCAAAACGATCTCATAACGTCTATAAGTTTTTATAAGCATGAGGGAAAAGTTGGTTTGGTTTCCGATTGAGAACAAATGTCTTTAGTATAATGCTATAATGTGAGCGTGTTTTAGTGATTAACTCGAGTATAAAGTTCGTGGACAAGAGACTCATTAGACCGATTAAGTTAATAGGTATCATTTCATAAAATTTTGAAAATCGGGTGTTAAAACATTTAAGGTGCGATTAAGAATTTCGTGTATGGGATTTATGTAAAATAGATTGTAGGGTAAGAAATACGTTTTGGTAAAACAATGAATTTTGAAATTTTGCCTAAATAGGGATTTTGACAAAATAATAAATGATTTATGTATAAAACTTGATCGTGTGGTTGGCATAATAAAGTCTCTTTAAAAGAAAGTATGGTAACGATCACTAAGGTAAGGGAATCACCCCTAACCCGTTCGTGAGGTCAGGTTTTTTTTTTTTTTTTGAGAAGGGAAGGAGCGGAGCTGATTGTCAAAGTAAGGAAATCACTCCTAGCTTGATGATATGCCTCCATTTTGGATTACGAGTAATGTAAATCTTGTTGCTAACATTTTTGAAATCATGCATGTGAATAACGTATAAGTGTATGTAAAGATTTAGTATGATGTGTATGATTTGGTGTGATAATTGGTGCCCGTTGAGTCCGTTTACCTCATTCATTAAGGATAAAAGATTGATACTAGGGTTTAAAGGATTAGGGTTTTGTTTGCTTTTTTCGTTGGCTGGTGTTTATTTCTTGTGCATGGTTGGTTGTCACGTTGTTTAAATGGAGAGAGGTGCTGATCTTGGAATGTCTGAACGTCCCAAACCTGATGGTAGGGTGTTACATGATCGTGGGAAGCCTCCTAATTCGAACTTGGAGAGTGGTAATGATCGGATATTGGAGGATTTAGGGTTTCAAGCTTTTTCGGATAGAGTGCGTGGGGATGTGTTTATCAGTTCGAGTAATGTTAAGCCGTTGAACTCTCAAGAGGTGCGTGGGAAACCTCCATCGCTTGGTAAGAGTTTTGATGGCCGGCCTATTAACATTGATGGTAATCCTCTCTTGCCACGTCGTGGGGTGGTTCAACAGGAACCAAGGATGATTAACGTTATTGATGAACTTGAAAAGGTTACTGTTCCGGTTCAATTGGATACATTCACAGCTGATGATAGCCGTTCCTATAAGCCTATGAACACTACATTCTCTTATGCGGATACAGTTAAAAATTCTATGTTGAAGAAGCGTGAGGTTAACTTTCGGAGAATGGAGTCGGTGGAATCTGTTAATGATGCGGATGTTGTCATACCACGTGAGGTAATTCGTAAAGTTCAGGAGAAATTTGAAAATGTTCTTTATGGATATTTTCTAGGTAATCGATTGCCATTTCCTGTAGTAGAATATTATGCTAAGAATGTGTGGTCTAAGTATGGATTTACTAAGCTTATGATGAATTCGGATGGATTTTTCTTCTTTAAATTTGATTCGAAAGAGGGTATGTCTAAAGTGCTAGAGGGTGGGCCTTGGTTGATACGTAAAATGCCTTTGTTTTTGAATATCTGGTCGACATCTATCAGTCTTAAAAAAGAAGGCATCAAATCTGTTCCGGTGTGGGTTAAGTTGCATAATGTTCCTATATCAGTTTACACGGATGATGGGTTGAGTCTGTTAGCTTCCAAAATCGGGGTTCCTAAAAGACTAGATGGGTACACGGCTGATATGTGCATGGATAATTGGGGACGAAGTAGTTTTGCACGTGCATTAATAGAGATAAATGCAGATAGTGAGTTAAAAGACTACATCGTTGTTGCTATTCCGAAATTGGATGAGGATGGGTACTTAACTGAAAGTATTAAAGTGGAATACGAATGGAAACCTCAACGTTGCTCAATATGTTGTGTTTTTGGCCATTGTGATAATACATGTGCTAAAAATCTGATCAATAAGGATAAACAAGTGGTAGTTGACGATGAGGGTTTTATTACTGATAAAAGAAAGACGGCTAGGTTGGGAGGTATGCATAAGAAGCAAAAGCAAAAGTTTATTTATAAGCCGAAAATTACTAAGTCGGGAGCTAGTACGTCTGGTACAAAGGGGAGTATAGATGATAATAGTAAAAATGTCAATGTGAAGACTGGTAACTCATTTGAAGCTTTGTCAAAGGACGATGTGGAAGATACTAGAGCTGATGTAGGGGTGGATAAGGAATTGAGGCATAACTTGAAAAATGGTAATGGGAGATCTACTCAAGCCGAGAATGAGGTTGAGGTAAGTTTACAAACAGAAATGTCTGAATTTATGCAATCTGATAAGAATCTTGGTTCTAAGGGGGCAAGCACTCCCGGTCAGACAGGTCTTAATGGATAGCATCATGTCATGGAACATAAGGGGTTTGAACCGTCCCCTGAAACAAAATGAAGTTCGTCAAGTACTTGCTGAAAATAAATTAAAGGTGTGTGCTATATTAGAGTCCCACGTGAATGTAGCTAATCTGGGTACCATTTGTCATAAGGTTTTTCGAAACTGGAATTGGACGTCTAATGGGGGTTTGTGTACTAGGGGAACCCGTATCATCTTGGGTTGGGATCCGGATGTGGTTGATCTTATGGTGCTCTCTCAAACTGATCAAGTAATACATACTCAGATGTTAGTTAAAGCTGGTAATAAAGTCTTCTTTTGTTCATTTGTGTATGCGGAAAATAAGTATCAAGACCGTAGAAGTCTTTGGGAAAGTTTATGTAACCATAAAAGCTTGTGTCACGATAAACCTTGGGTTGTTATGGGTGATTTTAACTCAACTCTTCAGTCTCAGGACTCCCTTTATGGCTCTTCCAAAGATACGATAAGCACGTGTGAGTTTAAAGAATGCATTCTATTTTCGGAGTTGATGGATATTAAAGGTCATGGTCTTCATTATACATGGAATCAGAAACCTAAAGATGGAGTGGGTCTTCTAAAGAAGATAGATCGTGTAATGGGTAATCTTCCATTTTTGGATATGTTTCCGAATACCTTTGTCATGTACCATCCTTTTCGAGTTTCGGATCATACCCCTTGTATTTTGAGAATGGGAACTGAAAGTGAGAAGAAAACTAAACCGTTCAAGTTTCCTAATTTTATTACTTCCAAGCCGGAGTTTCTAAAGTGTGTGGAGCGGGAATGGAGGGAAACAATTCCTGGGGTTAATATGTATTCGGTTACAAAGAAGCTTAGCAACTTAAAACCGCATCTAAGGAAGATTCTTTTCAATCAAGGAAATTTGCATGTTAAGGTGGCGGATCTTAGAAAAAAGTTGGATGATATTCAAAATCGTATTGACAAGAATCCGTTGGATAGTCATCTTCGGCAATTAGAAGCAACATGTCTTCAAGAATTTCAGATTGCGGCTTATGATGAGGAATGCTTTCTCAAACAAAAGTCAAAAGTTGAATGGTTGTGTGCTGGAGATTCGAATACAAAATATTTTCACAATGTGGTGAAAAGCCGTAATGCCAGAAACAAGATTCATAGCGTGAGAGATATTGCTGGAAACCGTCATGAAGGTAGTAGGGTCGCGGATGCGTTGGTTAATCATTATTCGAATTTTCTTGGGGTTGAGGACCAGGTTACTTTGTTTAACCTGGATAATATTTTTATTTATGTTCTTAATCAACATGATGCATCTAATATGGTTCGGCAAGTTACTCGAGAGGAAATCAAAACGGCAATGTTTAACATTGGTGATAATAAGGCTCCTGGGCCGGACGGTTATACTTCAGCTTTCTTCAAAAAGGCTTGGGATATTATTGGCAATGAAGTTACGGATGCGGTGCTTGACTTCTTTGAGAATGGTAAACTACTCAAGCAATTAAATCACACCATTCTTGCTTTGATCCCTAAGAAAGATATTCCGGACTCCGTTTTGGATTATCGACCTATCTCTTGTTGTAATGTGCTTTATAAATGTATCAGCAAAATCATAACAGATAGGATTAAAGGAAGTTTGGAAACTCTTGTTGGTATTAACCAATCCGCTTTTGTGCCGGGAAGGAAAATATCAGACAATATTCTCCTAACTCAGGAGTTGATGCACAACTATCATCTGAATAGAGGTCCTGCAAGATGTGCTTTCAAAATCGATATTCAAAAAGCCTATGATACGGTTAGTTGGTCTTTTTTTAGAGCCATTCTTATTCGCTTTGGGTTCAATCATCGTATGGTTGAGTGGATTATGACATGTGTTTCCACGGCTTTCTACTCGTTAAGTGTTAATGGTAATCTTCATGGTTTCTTTAAAGGGAAGAGGGGCTTGAGACAGGGAGACCCGATGTCACCTTATCTTTTTACTCTTATCATGGAGGTTCTATCCTTATTACTCCAACAGGTGGCAAACTCAAACTTGTCTTTTAAATTTCATCATCAGTGTGCTAAGCAGAGAATCATCAATGTTTCTTTTGCGGATGATTTGTTTATTTTTGTGCATGCTGATATTTGCTCGGTTAAGAAGGTTAGAGATGCTTTGGATATGTTCACAAGTTGTTCAGGTTTAGTGCCGAGCCCAGCCAAAAGCACTGCATATTTTTCGAATGTTTCGTCTTCGGTCAAGCAAGAGATCCTTTCACTGATGCCGTTTCAAGAAGGTTGCCTTCCAGTTCGGTATCTTGGGGTGCCCCTTATATCAACAAAGCTGAGTTTTAAAGATTGCAAAATTCTGATTGATCGTATGGAGTCAAAAATTACAAGCTGGTTATCTAAGTCTTTATCTTTTGCGGGTCGACTTCAGCTTATAAATTCAGTTTTATCTGCTATGCACATTTACTAGGCTTCTGTCTTCATTCTTCCAGTTCGTGTCACTTCAGAATTGGAGAAGAGGATGCGTCGTTTTCTATGGAATGCTGGATCGGCTGGTAGGGTTCGAGCAAAAGTTGCTTGGTCTGATGTGTGTTTACCTAAGCACGAGGGTGGATTGGGTGTTCGTAATATTACGGATGTTAATAATGCCCTTATGGCAAACCATATATGGAGTATCATCTCGAAACGGCACTCTTTGTGGGTTCAGTGGATCCATTCCTACAAACTAAAGGGTAGAAGTTTTTGGGAGATTCCGAGTAGAGGTAGTATGAGCTGGGGGTGGCGTAAAATTTTATCTATCCGTAACTTGGTGCGTCCGTATCTTGGTATAATGATCCGAAGTGGTGCCCAAACTAACATTTGGTGTGATAATTGGTGCCCGTTGAGTCCGTTTACCTCATTCATTACCCCGAGAATTATTTCTAATGCAGGATTTAATATGCAGTCTACGGTTGCTGATTTAATTGATGATTCAGGCCAGTGGAGATGGCCGCAAGCGTGGTATGACCTGTTTCCGGTATTGATAAATTTGCAAACCCCAACTCTTATTCACAATGTCCCTGATAAACTTACGTGGAAAGATTTGGAAGGTAAAGAAAGCTATTTCAGCTCAAAGGAAGTGTGGAACAACATTAGGGGCCGAGGGGATACGGTTTCATGGTCTAATATGATATGGTTTTCACAGTGTATTCCGAGGCACTCGTTCCATATGTGGTTGGTTATTAGGAATAAACTCAAAACTTAAGATCGTCTTTCTAGTTGGGAAGCAGGAAGCGATACGAATCTTAGACTTATGTGTTGCCCGCTTTGTTGCCATGGACGTGACTCGCGCGATCACCTTTTCTTCCAATGCAGTTTTTCGGCAAAAGTTTGGAATAATGTCAAAGTTTTGGTTAACTTGGAGAGTGTTGATGACTCGTGGGGATCCATTGTTGCATGGATGGATCTAAAGGCTTCCTCGAAGAACATGGATGTGATTGTGGCCAAGATTCTGATTGCGGCTACGACGTATTTTATTTGGCAAGAAAGAAATAATAGACTATTTTCTCATAAACACAACACAGTTGAGGCGGTGATGGAGATGATCAGGAGCACAGTCCGTTTGAAGATTATGGGGCTCAAGATCCGTGGAAGGGATAGCCGGAATAAATTATTAACGGCATGGAAGATTTACTCTAATGATGAGGAAGAAGACCCGGGCTAGAAGCTTACTTCTCTAGTTGATCGTGTGGTTTTGTTTTCTTGGGCTGTTGTTGTTTATGGTTGTTGCTTTTGCATGTTAACTTTCTGGTTGTCTTTCTTGTTTGGTTCCTAGTCTTGGTATGCCAAGTCTAGTTGGTGTGTTCACTCTGACACACCCTTGTACTTATTTGGTTGATTTATAAAATTTACCGGGGTAACCCTTTACCCAAAAAAAATGATGTGTATGTAATCATTGAGAAAATAATTTGAATTTTGAAAAGGAAAAGTTTGTATTGCGTTAAGCATGAAATTGAACTAGTAAAATGGAGGTTTGATTAAAACTTTGATTGTTCCAAAACGGAACTTATGACTAAACCAAAGTGGTCGAAGGAACTTTTGAGTTTGGGAAGCATGCTTTGGCCTAATATGTGGAATACTCTCGTCGAAATTTTGGTTAATAGTATTAACCCTTTTGGTTACTACATGTTCCAAATCAATCGAAAATTCGAGACTTGGCGGGATTTTGAAAATCGAGGAGTGGGACTAGTTGACAAGGTGCGGGTTTCACTCCTAACTTGACAACGTCGTACCCTAAGTGTGGTTAGTACTCATCAGGTCAAGAAAGTTAATTCTAACACGTTGACGAGGGTCCACTAGATTTGATATGGAAATTTTCCATCACAGGGAGGATTTCACTCCTAACTTGATGGAGAATTTTGTACAAAAGAATAACTGGATTGAGAGTCATTCACCAAATTGTGGGTTTCACGCCTATTTTGGTGAAGTCGTCTCGTTTGTATTGTGCGAGTGTTTTTGAGTTTAAGGGTATGTTTGGCTAAGCTTATTTTTACCTAAAAAGGACTTTTTTTGTGAAAAGGACTTATTGACGTATGACTCTTTGAAAAGGAGTTTTTAAAAAAGTGTTTGAATTAGCTTATGAGGTGGGAAAAGCCAATAAGTCAATAAGTTATTTTTTAAAAAGTGTTTGGCTTAGCTTATTGATGTAAAATGACTAAAAGGGACATTCTTTCATAAGTCAATAAATATGAGGAGTGTTAAATCAGGGGTAATCTGGTCATTTGGTCTTTGAAAAGTTATAAGCTGATCAAAAAGTCACAAGCCCCTAACTTCTCAAAATGACTTTTTGATGACTTTTTCTCCTTCTCAAAAAGTCATTTTGAAAAGGACTTTTAGGTTTGCCAAACACTAAAACTCCTTTTTAGCTTTTTGATTAAGTCAATAAGTCATAAGTTGGGTTGGAAAAGCTTAGCCAAACATGCCCTAACATGATCGTGTAAAATGCCTTAGGAGAAGCATATGTTTTGAAATAGTAAAAATAGACATGAGCACATAAAGGATGTTCAAGAATTTAGCACATAGAAGATGTTTCAAGAATTTAGCACATAAATCAAGTATGGTGCTTAACTATAGACTAGGTCAAAAGCATGGGGAATTTTTCCTAATTCTCTATAGTTATGGCTCTGATACCAATCTGTCACACCCCAACCAATGGCGGAAACATCAGAGTGAGACGAAATAGATTGCTCATTACACATAACACTAAGTCGTGACAAGTATTTAATAATAAATTTCATTTCATTGCTAAAAGAATCAATTACATTGTTCGAAATAAAATACAACAAGTTGAAACATGACAAAGTACAATAAAACAAGAATTCAAAGTTTAAATGTGTTTCTAGGGATCCTACTAAGTTTCGTGCATCATCATCATAATCCTGCGACATGTTTTAAAGTGTAGTTCAATACTAAAGTATTGGCGAGTATACAAGTTTGGTGTACTAGCATATAAGTATAAAAATGAACAATCCACATGGCAAACCTAGTTATCAAGATTAACGTATAAACTGGCATGTGAACAAACAAGTCAAACCAAGGTTTAACGCAAGTATGAATGAATGCCTTAACATAACCTCACGTTCACGGGCGGTGCGTTACTCATATAGCACTGTACATGTTAAGGGTAGGCTCGTACGTAGTTAATGACAAGTTTATAACAAAACGAAAAAAACCCAAAAAATACGAATCAAGCATAACATATTAGTAAGCATGTATTGGATTGTTTGTATGTATGATTGCATAGAAGTATGTATGTGTTTTTGTTTATGTAAACATGTTGCACCCAAAAAGTGTAAAAACGGTAAAAAGGGCGTCAAGTATACTCACGTTATTGCTAAAGCTTTCCGATTATCCATGTATTGACAAGTTAATGAGAATAGGAGGATGAATATGTTCGGTGTTTGGAGTTTATGGAATGTTTGGATACAGATATAAGTATAAAAGTATATGTATGCAAAAGTATATCTCGTCTAGACACTCCTTTGGAGACTAAGTTTTTAAAGTGTTTTCATGGGTCCTAACGTGCCCATTAGAATCACAAATGAGGAATAAAGAACAAAGATAATATAACTTATATTCGCGACGTATAATCATGATTTGAGTAACATTAAGAATTCGGTGATGTTTATTTATATGTTTTATAGTGTAGTTATAATATTAACCTAAAACTAAGTCCATCATAGATAAGATATCATAGATTATCATGTAAGTCAAGCATGGAGGATTAATGTGACACCTGTGCCTCTACGACCATCAAACAAATACCAAATTTATGAAATATTGTGTTTCATACTTGGGATTTGTAAAAATACATGTATTGTTTGCACATATCAATTCATGTTCGATTTCAAGCTTTAAATCGCTTTCTGGAAGGTTATACGCGCACTGATGGGTAAATATAACCAGTTTAATGCAACGAACACTCCGGAATAGTGAAATAGGCTTAACATACCTTAAATAACCTTTACATAACCTAGAAATAAGTTTTGGAGGGTTTGGTGTGGCGAAATCAAGTTTATTCGCTTACAGGGACTAATTTCGACAAACTGCAAAAGTATGCCGATTTGTACTGTAACGAACATTTCGGAACTTTATCATAAGTTAAATATGCCCTAAATATCCTTTACATAGCTTAGAAATAGGCTTTGAGATGTTTGGTGCGCAAAAATAAACTTTCTTGATCAATAGGGACTAAAAGCGTCAAAAAGTGCATAAGTTTGCATTTTCGCGCATATCTTACGTTCTGAATACATCCGGACATCCAAAAATTTATGTAATCATTAAAATATTTTATTTTAGTGATTGGCTTCATAAAAATCCATTTGTCGCGTAATTTGGACCGTTTTTCGCGTTCGTTCGTGTTTCGTCGTAATTAACCGAATAACGCAACCGTACGGCCAAACGAACCGACATCCGGGATATTTTTGAGCATGTTTGATGTTCCCTATACTTAAACTTCATTATTGAGCCTTGAAAATGGGTTAACGGGGTTTAAACGCATCAAAACATGCCTTAAACATGTGCAGGGACCATTTCTGCCATTTTGGCAAAATTGCTGGAGCTGGCACATGGTGGCGCTGCGCCACCACCATAAGCCTTTGCCGTGGCGTGACGCCACGGCCCTATCTGGGCAGAAACTCAGTTTCAGCAATTGCAGGTCCATTTTCAGCATTTAACTTGAAGTTTAGGGGCAATTTTGTAACATTTGCAATACCATTTGATGGTTTTGGGACACCCCTAGTATTCCAAAACCTTGTGCCCACTTGGACGGTCCAGATTGATGCTCGTTTATCGAGGAACGATCCTAACGGTTCTTCACTTTCTATAAATACCCACCTTCCTCATTTGCATTCTTCACACTTGATTCTAAAATTTCTCTAAGTTGATGTGTTTATCACTTCATACCTGAGAATATTTGGAATCAAACCTCCATTATTGGACCTTTTGTAAGTATTCTTTCGTTCTTTTACACGTTTTAGCCTGAAAGTCAAACTTTGTTTGACTTTCTACATTGACCAGTTTATGGTCAACACGAAGTTCGTTTGAACTTCATAACGTGAACGTAATCACGATGGTTTTAGTCTCTCGTGACTATACCTACTGATTACCACGTCATTTAGGCATAGTGACGAGTCGTAGTTTCGGCCAGAATACGCGTTTATGCGTATTTTGTAACCAAACTACTCTTGGGTATCAAAACCGTTTGTTTTGATACCAAACTTGTTTCAAACCTCGTTAAACATGTTTTAACATGTTTAGCTCGTCACTTTAGGTTTAGTGCTTATATAGGGTTGTAAGGTAAGCGGTCTAAACAACCGCTTAGACTTTCGAACCCGACCCGTTTGGTCGATCATTAGGATCCGACCAAACACATTAGGTGACCATAGTTGTATAGGGAATAACCTTCCAAGGTTATACCTTATGGTCACTACGTTTAGCTAGTTGTATGATAGGTAGTTTATATGCCTTAGGAAAATTACCAAAATGCCCTTTTATGCGTAAATTCATATTAGGCATGTGTAACCTAAATTTTGACATCTAAACTGATTAGGCAACATTATTAGACATGTTAAGGCATATAATACTTGTCATAGGACTAGTTAGGCGGTCCGAACGCGTTTTACGCGAACGACGCGTTAAAGTGGCGTAAGCTACCTAAACGGGTCATAATTGTTGGACTCTGTATGCCCAAGACACATATTAAATTGATGTGGCTAGTACGTTATGATCCAAGTCGAGTCATACCCAATAACAAGCTAGACAAACACCAATAATATTTATTTGTGATATGATCAAACAAATAAATATTAACACTTACAATATTTAGAAATTGGTGTTCTAAATAATTACACTTGAGAAACCAATAAATTATGTGGATAATTTATTATGAGAGAATATTTTATTTTGTTATTTAATAAGTTAAATAACAATTTTAAAAGAGTTGCATAAAGTCTTGAAAACATATAGTGTTTATTTTATAGAAGTTATAAAAATAAACAAGACTTTATTTAATAAAGTAAAATTGATTTTTTTTTAAAACACCCACCTAGGGCCGGCCCCCCTTTCTCTCTAACCAAAGAAATTGGTCCAATATCTTTTCATGCATTTTGCATGTGGAAGAAGCCTCTTGATTGGGCAAAAAGGAAGTGGCTCTTCTCTCATCATTTATATATTTTTTGTATGACAAAAATATAAAGAAGAGATAGAAATAATCTCAAAGGGTAGAGCTGAATTTTTTCTCTAAAAATTTCGGCCATAGAAGGGTTCCAAGGAGCTTTTCGGTTTCGTTTCAAGTGTTAAATCCTAGCTATTTCGTGGTGTTTTGTTGGAAGCTTGGGGTATACAAGCTTGAGGCCTTCTACTCTTGAAGGCAACCATTCTTGAAGCATCATCCGTTTCATTCTCATTACTCCAAGAAGGTAGTTTTCTAAACACCCTATGGTTGTGTTTGATAGTATGCATCTTCATATATAGATCCGGGTTTTGGGATTTTACTTATAAATGAAATTTATATCATAAAAGTAACATGTTTTAAACATAATTTCCGCTGCGTTTTTTATTTCATAAGGATGAAATTGCTTTGATAAACATGTTAAAATCCCATCAATGGCATCTAGAGCCGCTTATATGAGTGCATGCTTCAATAGATTAAAAATTTCGGGTTTCGGGTTTAAAAAGAACCCTATGGCCGAAAATTTTAACATGGTTAACCCTTTTTTTTTTCAAGATTATTTTCTTACATGCATAAGAGAATCTTGAAAAATTTATTTCATATGGATGATTTGTTTGTTTGGACAAAACTTACCTTTTCGGTTTTTTTGAACATAGCCGAAAATGTTTATAAAAGGGAACCATTTTTTTTATGCTTCTTGAAATTAATATATATATATTTGGATATATGTTTTGGTGCATATGACCTAGCCATGACCTTGTGTTGAATGATTGTGTTGTGATTTATTATTTCAATGGGTTGTAATAGTTATTATTTTGTTCTTCCATTAGAAGATATGTAATTTATTTATTTTCATTTGGTATGTAAAATAAATAGATTAGGTGCATTCTATTTTACTAGAAAAAATGTATTAGGATATATTTTGTAAAAGAAGATGCACACAAAAATGTGGTTTTGGTTTGGACCATAATATTCGGTCCATAGAACTTCATCGTTCTCAACGGGATTTTAACCCGATAACCAAAACTCATTTTGAAGTCCAAAGGAGTTTGGAGCTGAAAATAAAAGACTTTTGGAAGCTCAAACAAGGTGGAGAAATCACAACACAAGAAGGAAACTTGAAGCATTTGGATGCGGGATCAAGTGGGAGTTCATCGACACATTACTTGTGTCATTTTTCACCCTTTAGGAAGGACCTTTTGGCACACTTGTTTCTGCTAACAAGTGTTGTCAAAATAGTTGGCTATGGTTATGCACCTATTGTTATGCTTGTGTGGTTGTTTATCTTGTTGTTTAGATGATATATAGATATGCATGACTTAACAAACTAATAATCAACAAGCGTAAAATTGGTTCTTAACAAAATCATTAAAATGATTAATAAAGGTTTTATTAAAAATTAATGATTTTATAATAAAATGGGTTTTATTAAAAAGAACCTTGAAAATTAGTTTTCACTTAAGTACCATTGATTTGAATGCATGCAAATGTATGGTACATAATATTTTCTAAACTAAAATTTTGAAATATTGAAAACCCTTTTATAAAACAAGTCAAACACCATCCTTTTATACAACACTCGAAACACTTGGGAACTCTTATTGTGGGATAAAGGTCACCTAACCACATTTGAAGGAACTTGTATATTCGAGGTGGGTTTACCATGTTTGTGGGATAAAGGTCACCTAACCACTTATGTGTATAAACTCACACGTGTGTGTAAGTTGGACGACTTGATTTGGAAACCATGAACTTAGGGTCACCGAAGCATGGGAACAAAGGTGTTGATGGGATTAAACATGCCAACTAAACATAAAGATGTTTAACCGATCCCATATGGCTAGAAGTTGCAAAGAGTTGCAATTGTCAAACGTTGACTACCTTGTTAATTTAAATAGAGGGATAAAGGTCACCTAACCAATATTTAAATGTAACGTTGGATTCTAGATTTTAATTATTAATTGTCTTTAAGACACAAAAGGGTATTAATGATTAAAATATAATAATATCGAAAATACTAAAATTGAACTTGTTAAATTTTGTAGATGGCCGCTAACAATGCAAACCCGACTAACCAAATCGTCCGAAACCTATCACTAAGAACCATCCTTGAAAAGGATCGTCTCAACCATAACAACTTCATGGATTGGTTTCGAAACTTGAGAATCGTTCTCAAGCAAGAGAAAATATCTTATGTGTTGGACGATCCTATTCCCGATGAACCTAACGTGGAAGATGTGGAAGCCTACAACGATTGGGTTAAGTATACCGAGGACTCCATGCAAGCCTCATGCCTCATGTTGGGAACTATGATTCCTGAAATTCAAAAGGATTTTGAACACCACGGGGCATACGACATGATTACCCAGTTGAAAGAAATGTTCCTACAACAAGCTAGGGTAGAACGCTTCGAAACTGTTCGAGCGCTTCATGCATGTCGAATGGAGGAAACCCAATCGGTATCATCTTATGTTCTCAAGATGAAAAGCCACATTGATCGCCTCGAACGGCTAAATTGTCCCGTCTCAAAAGAGTTGGCTACGGATTTGATCCTCAACTCTTTAACAAAGAAATTTGAAAGCTTTGTAATGAATTACAACATGAATGGATGGGACAAGAGCATTGGTCATGCAATGCTCAAGACGGCCGAAGCAGGAATGGGCAAAAAGGCTTTACCCGTTCTAGCGATCAATGAAGGAAGCAATAAGAAGAGGCCCCACCCCGACTCTAAAGCAACCTATGCTAAAAGAAAGGGACACGTCAAGGGAAAGGGAAAAGCTAAAGCAGAACCCACCAAACCGAAGGAGAAGAAGCAAAAGGTTGCTACGAACGACCCATGTTTTGAATGTGGTGAGATAGGACATTGGAAGAGAAATTGTCCGACCTATCTCAAGGAGTTGAAAAACAAGAGGGATGCAGGGCAAACCTCAGGTACTATCTTTATGATACATGTTGAGCTTAATGTTATTTCTTCTAACACATGGGTACTAGATACCGGATGTGGAACTCATATTTGCAATTCGTTGCAGGGGTTCAGAAGAAGTAGACATTACAAGAAGGGAGACACTAGTCTCTTTATGGGCAACGGAGCAAAAGTTGAAGTCGAAGCTCAAGGAGACTACGTTTTAGAGCTTCCAAGTGGTTTGGAAGTGATTTTGAAGAATGTTTTATATGCTCCTAGTTTGACTAGGAACATAATTTCTGTTTCCCTTTTAAAACAATCTGGTTTCAATTTCGAATTTGTTAACTATGACATTTATGTTTCTAAGAATGATGTGTTTTATTTTAAAGCTATGTCTTTAAATGGTATTTATGAATTAGATCATGATAACACATCATATGATAGCTCAATGTACCAAGTAACCAACAAGAAACTCAAAATGGATTTGAGTGATTCCTATATTTGGCATTGTCGCCTTGGACATATAAGCAAGAATCGCATGCATACACTTCAGAGAAATGGTCTTCTGAGTACAAATGAAGATAATTCATTTGATGTATGCGAATCTTGTTTACAAGGCAAAATGACCAAGACACCCTTTAGTGGAACTTTTGAAAGGGCAAAAGACTTACTAGGCATCATACATTCAGATGTATTTGGTCCTTTTAAACCGATGACTAGGAATGGTGAAAGATACTTCATTACCTTTATCGACGACTATAGTCGTTATGGTTATGTGTATTTACTAAGACACAAGGATGAAGCATTTGAAATGTTCAAAGACTTCAAAAGTGAAGTAGAAAATCAACTCAAGAAAACAATCAAAGTCCTTCGCACCGATAGAGGAGGTGAATACCTTAGTGGTGCTTTTCAAGATCATCTTAGGAGTTGTGGAATTATCTCACAACTTACTCCACCTGGAACACCACAACACAATGGTGTGTCCGAAAGGAGAAATCGAACTCTATTAGATATGGTTCGATCTATGATGGCTAGAAGCACATTACCTCTATCGTTTTGGGGTTACGCTTTGCTCTCCGCAGCCCGTATATTAAATATGGCCCCAACCAAGAAAGTGGAAAAGACACCTTTTGAAATATGGCATGGAAACCCTCCATCATTATCATTCTTAAGGGTTTGGGGTTGTGAAGCTTATGTTAAGCAATACACTCCAAATAAATTGGAAGTCCGATCTACTAAGTGTATCTTTGTAGGATATCCTAAAGATGATATAGGATACTATTTCTACGACCCAACCGAGCGAAAGGTATTTGTTGCTCGAAAGGGTAAGTTCTTAGAAGCTAAATTCCTTATGGAAGGAACTAGTGGTAGAACAGTGGAACTTGAGGAGGATCAAGAACCACAAGATGATACACGTTTGGTTGATACTAGCGCTCAACAAGAGGTTGTTGAAAACGATCAAGAGGTTGATCAAAACACACAAAATGTTCGCAGATCTGGTAGAATTAGTAATCCACCTGAAAGGTATGGATTTTTCATGGATGGATGCTACGTGGTAGATTCAAATGAACCAACCACATACCATGATGCAATGTCAAAATCCGATTGTGACAAATGGCTTGAAGCCATGAACATAGAGATGCAATCCATGTATGACAACCAAGTTTGGGAATTGGTTGTGCCACCACTTAACTCTAAAGTAGTTGGAAGTAAGTGGGTTTTCAAGAAGAAAACAGATATGCATGGTAACTTGGATACTTATAAAGCAAGACTTGTAGCAAAAGGTTTCACTCAAACTCAAGGGATTGATTATGATGAGACCTTCTCGCCTGTGGCGATGCTAAAGTCAATCAGGATATTATTTGCCATAGCTGCATATTATGACTATGAGATCTGGCAATTGGATGTCAAAACGGCTTTTCTTAATGGATATCTTGATGAAGATGTCTATATGGTTCAGCCTGAAGGTTTTGTCGATCCAAAACATCCTGACAAAGTATGCAAGTTAAAGAAATCAATCTATGGATTGAAACAAGAATCTAGAAGTTGGAATCATCGTTTTGATGAAGAAATTAAGAAATTTGGATTCATCAAGAACGGTGATGAAGCTTGTGTGTATAAGAAAGCTAGTGGGAGCATCATCACTTTCGTAGTATTGTATGTCGATGACATTCTACTATTTGGGAATGACATTCCAACCATGGAAGGTGTAAAAGCTTGGCTTGGAAGTTGTTTTTCCATTAAGGATCTTGGTGAAGTTGCCTACATTCTGGGAATAAAGGTCTATAGGGATAGATCAAGGCGCTTGATAGGTTTAAACCAAAGTGCATACATTGACAAAGTCTTGAATAGGTTCCAAATGGAGAACTCTAAGAGCGGTTTTGTACCTATTTAAAAGGGGACAATATTGAATACATCTCAATGTCCAAGCTCAAAGGATGAGCAAGAGAAAATGAAAAGAATCCCATATGCGTCAGCTATAGGATCCATCATGTATGCAATGATATGCACCAGACCGGACGTTTCATGCGCCTTGAGCATGACGAGTAGATACCAGCAGAATCCAGGTTACAGTCATTGGATGGCTGTTAAAAGCATATTGAAATATCTTAGGAGGACAAAGGATATGTTCTTAATATATGGATCTGGTGAGGAGGAACTCGTTGTAAAGGGTTACACGGACGCGAGTTTCCAAAACGATCGAAGTGATTCTCGATCACAATCGGGGTATGTCTTCATTTTAAATGGAGGTGCAGTCTCTTGGAAGAGCTCAAAACAAGACGTGGTAGCATTGTCCA
The DNA here is from genome assembly GCA_030545235.1 of Helianthus tuberosus. NCBI lineage: Eukaryota > Viridiplantae > Streptophyta > Magnoliopsida > Asterales > Asteraceae > Helianthus > Helianthus tuberosus. The sequence continues at coordinate 113,251,935 of CM060387.1, read as the reverse complement.
CTACAGAATCAGAATACATCGCCGCTTCATTGGCAGCCCAGGAAGCTGCATGGCTGAAGAAATTTATAGCCGACCTAGGGGTGGTCCCTACCATTCAAGACCCCCTAGAGATCTTTTGTGATAACGAAGGTGCGATTGCTCAAATCAAGGAACCTCGTGCGCACCAAAAGACTAGACATATCGAGCGGAGATTCAACTACATAAGGGATGAAGTTGAAAAGGGAAAGATATGTATCCGCCAAGTTCACACAGATCAAAACTTTGCGGATCCACTCACGAAGCTCCTTGACAGGGGAAAACATGAGGGTCATACATGTTCCTTAGGACTTCGATATTCTAGTGATTGGATTTGATCTATTTTGTATTTGGATATTGAAACAATTGTTATTTTAACTCTTTTATGGTATTTTGAGTTATGTTTCATATTAGCATGTTTAAATCCGTGAATAAGTTAATTATTCTAAATGTCCGTAGTCGATCATACTTGTGGGAACAAATATGAATGTAAGACTATTATGAACTTGGATTGGTGGATATTCATTTAGAATGAATATAGAGCAAAGTGTTGCTACCAAAGTTCATAGATATTTGTGGGATACAAATATTGGACTGACTCGCTCTCAAATATTACTACATGGAATCATTTGTGATTGATCATAAGTAAATTTTGAATTAAGGCGAATATCATAGTATCCTCTGACCTGAGATACATATTGGGTCTTGATATTCACCAAATATTATGCCTTGACTTATTTCTTCGCTGTCAGTAATATGACAGTACATAAGGCTGAGCTCAGGTGTGATACAAGGTGATTGTGAGAGACGTATGTAGTCAAGAAGGGATTTGTTCCTCTTATTCGTTGAGAGTAAGATGTCTAAGGCCTGATAAAGTTAAATCAACAGAGAGTGATCACTCTATGTCTCTGGATTTAACATGGCATCTGTAACGAAAGGATAAATGATAGATTCACCTAAATCATGTTCAAGTAAGGGATTTGAAAGGGATGATGTTATTGAATGGCAAATATAGTCATACGTATTGGGGGTAGTAAACCGTAGTTAGGCGTCATTTACTACTTGCATCAATCTTCTATGTATCTTGTGCAAGTGGGAGATTGTTGGACTCTGTATGCCCAAGACACATATTAAATTGATGTGGCTAGTACGTTATGATCCAAGTCGAGTCATACCCAATAACAAGCTAGACAAACACCAATAATATTTATTTGTGATATGATCAAACAAATAAATATTAACACTTACAATATTTAGAAATTGGTGTTCTAAATAATTACACTTGAGAAACCAATAAATTATGTGGATAATTTATTATGAGAGAATATTTTATTTTGTTATTTAATAAGTTAAATAACAATTTTAAAAGAGGTGCATAAAGTCTTGAAAACATATAGTGTTTATTTTATAAAAGTTATAAAAATAAACAAGACTTTATTTAATAAAGTAAAATTGATTTTTTTTTAAAACACCCACCTAGGGCCGGCCCCCCCTTTCTCTCTAACCAAAGAAATTGGTCCAATATCTTTTCATGCATTTTGCATGTGGAAGAAGCCTCTTGATTGGGCAAAAAGGAGGTGGCTCTTCTCTCATCATTTATATATTTTTTGTATGACAAAAATATAAAGAAGAGATAGAAATAATCTCAAAGGGTAGAGCTGAATTTTTTCTCTAAAAATTTCGGCCATAGAAGGGTTCCAAGGAGCTTTTCGGTTTCGTTTCAAGTGTTAAATCCTAGCTATTTCGTGGTGTTTTGTTGGAAGCTTGGGGTATACAAGCTTGAGGCCTTCTACTCTTGAAGGCAACCATTCTTGAAGCATCATCCGTTTCATTCTCATTACTCCAAGAAGGTAGTTTTCTAAACACCCTATGGTTGTGTTTGATAGTATGCATCTTCATATATGGATCCGGGTTTTGGGATTTTACTTTTAAATGAAATTTATATCATAAAAGTAACATGTTTTAAACATAATTTCCGCTGCGTTTTTTATTTCATAAGGATGAAATTGCTTTGATAAACATGTTAAAATCCCATCAATAATGGGTCGTAAGCACTTAGGTTAGGTTTCCTTTTGGAATGTAGGCCTTGTTAAACCATATTATATGAGTTCCTATACTCATTTGGTTTACGAAACCTCATTCTATCCGATCTCCCGATTTAGGTCCGTTTATTTACATAGTTAACTATATTAGGTGCCGTCTGATTTCCGTGATCCCTCTAGCTTTGCTTGGTTGTTATTCAAGACTTCTAAGCACCCTCAGGTGAGTACATAGACCCCTCTTTTACTGCTTTCCAAACATTTTGTGGTTAAACACATGTGCCTACTTGTTATTTTCGTACTTTCCATGTTTTCATATCATATACTTGTTATGTTCATTAGTACACTATTAGTACATGATTTCATTATGTTTTGCTATGTATGTTCACTTAACATGCTAGCACAATATACCCTAGTTCTCTCTCTCTAATGGAGAAAAACGGCGACCACCTTTTTGTGACCTAAAATTCGTGATTTCATGCTGATTACGAGGATTGTTTGTGTGACTAGAGTCTTATGATCTCTAGTTTATCCTTGCAATTCATTATAATCGTATTTGGTTCGTTTTTAGGTATTAGGGTTACGTTTTTTCTTCTGTTCTTGGGCTCTTTGCGGTTGGCTGCTGTGGTTTTTTGGATTCAAGCTTAATCTGGTTTGGGTTTACTACAAGAGAGTTTCATTGCCGTTCGCTGATTCGTCATCTCCTGATTGCATTAGGGTTGACGGCGCCAAGGTTGTCAGGTTTATTTCTGCATATTTGGGTACGGTTGCTACGGTTTCTATAATCTGTTTTCGGCAGATTGGGAGTGTCTAGTGGGTGTTATCTGATTGCTGAAAGAAATCTTATTGGAGGCTGCAAATCTGAGCTAGGGTTTGTCGATAACTTGGCTTCTGGTTGGGTTTTTTATCGAACTTAAGCTTGACGGCGGCTAGGTTTTGATTGTTTTCAGTTATTTTGAGTTCGGCTAGGGTTTGTCACAGTTGCTTTTGTTTCAGCCGGCATTCTGTGGAATGGATGAACTTAACAATTCTGGTGGAAACCAACAGGATATTCGTGGGAAGCCGCGATTATCGTTTGACGAAATTGCTGCACGGTTTCTTGATGTTGATGGGAACAATTTGCAGCCAAAGCGTGGTGTAACGATTGGAACACAAAATGACCCTAAGTCTTCAAACATCATCGATGATCTCACAAAGGTCACAGTTCCGGTTCGTTTGGAAAAACGGGATGTCGAAAAGTCAGACAATTTTTGGGATTACCCTAGCAAGTATACGCCAAAATCAGACCTATTTGGTGCATCTTTTTCAGCTGGAAACAGGGCTGCTCAAGGCAAAGCACGAACTTCGGGGCCTGCGGATCCTGTTTCCTTCGCTCACATTGTAAAGAATACAAAGGAGAAGGTTAAAGTGAATTTTCGGGCGATGGAATCTGCAGAGAAAGTTGATGGTGCTGATGTTGTTATTCCGTTGTCGTCGGTTCAACAATTTACTGATAGGTATGCTAACACTTTGTTTGGATATTTTCTGGGTAAACGGTTGGCATTTCCTGTGGTCGATTACTTTGCTAAAAACAACTGGGCTAAATATGGTCTATCCCGGATCATGATGAATGCAAACGGGTTATTTTTCTTTAAGTTTACTTCTAAGGAAGGGATGAATCAAATGCTAGAGGATGGGCCTTGGCTAATCAGAAGTGTTCCCATAATTTTGAAGGAGTGGTCGGCCTCTATCAAGATGGAAAAAGAGGACATTAAAGTCGTTCCAGTTTGGGTCAAGATGCATGATGTGCCGTTAGCGGCATTTACTGAGGATGGGCTTAGCTTGGTTGCCTCTATGATTGGGATACCTAAGATGTTGGATACGTATACTGCCTCGATGTGTGCTGAATCTTGGGGTAGGAGCAGCTATGCTAGAGCGCTTATTGAAGTGCAAGCGGGGGCTGAGTTAAAAAAGAGAGTTACTGTTGCTATCCCATCTATGGATGGTAGTGGGTATTCAAAGGTGGAGGTCAAGATTGAATATGATTGGGAGCCTCTTAGGTGCTCCTCTTGTTGTGTGTTTGGTCATGATGACAGCTCGTGCCCGAAGAACCCTCAGGTATCTTCTAGTGGGGATGCTGAAAATATTAATGATGAATTTCAGGTTGTAGGGGTCAAGAAGAAGAAAGTGAACAACCAAGGCATCCATATGAAAAATCAGAAGCCTAAGTTAGTTTACAGGCCAGTTGTCAACCCTAAACCAAAATCGTCCTCAAAGAGTCCGATGCAGAATCAGGTTTCAACATCTAACCCGTTTGACATTCTGAAGGATGATACTGGTAATCAGGGAGGTACCACTGTGGGTCGAGTGGAGAAGAAACAGTCAAGTGACAGGCAGGAAGCGGATGAGGAGGAGGTTGAAGAAGTTTACAATGAAACTAGTGCATTTATGACATCGGGTACTCATCCTTTTTCTTCAAAAGCAGGGGCAAGCACCTCTTCTACCAAGTTCTCTAATGGATAGGCTGTCTGCTTTTCGTCTGAAGGGGCTGCTGTTTTGTGGCTACTTTATCTTTGATGATGGTGGTTGAAGATTATGTTTTGTGGTTTTTGCATTGTTTGTCTACTAGATGTCGTGTCATGATGTATAGTAGACTAGGTTATGGGGTGTTATAGGTCTTTGGTTTTTGTTTGATTTACATATATGGGGCATGTCCTGTATATGAACTAGTGTGGAACACATCCTCACTACTTGTACTTATTTGCGGTTGCATTTTAATAGAATCACCGGGGTAACCCTTTACCCAAAAAAAAAAAAAAAAAAACATGCTAGCACAATTGTTTTACGTTTTGAACCATTTGTAATCATTGGACGTATGTGAACCATTTGTAATCATTGGATGTATGTGAACCATTTGTAATCGCTTGATGTATGTGAACCATTTGTAACCATTTGATTTATGTGAACCATTTGTAACTGTTTGAGCCATTGGGTTAGGGAAGTGATTAGGTAACAGGGCGGGTGTAATGTGTTAAAAGCATGGTGGATACACCGCTAGTACTTCCTATATATAAGTGCTTTTAACACATTATATATCGTTGCGTTATCTAGATCACTTGGGTAAACGATTTTGAAACGATATCACTCAATGATGTTTTCTGAATAATATAAACCATACGAGTTTTATTAACGAGTTTCTATGAGATGTTTTACAATTTGACTTAATAAAACAAATGTTTTGGAGTTAAGAATCATGGCTATGAGATTTTATAAATTATAACCAACTTGATTTGAGTTGGTTAATTACGTCGCAATACTATACTTTTCAAAAACAAGGTTTTTAATTAAGTATTGCAACATGTAAACTAGACATGGATCCGACACTCATATAAAACCTATGTACTCGTCGGCATTTTTATGCTGACGTATTTTCACATGTGTTTCAGGTACCGTAGTCGATGATGTTTGATGATGATATCTGTGTACGCTCACATAGGAATGGACGAGGCCTTAGTGACTTAATAACAATGAAAGTCTATTTGTTCATGTTTTGTTTCTAATTCCAATGTAATGTAATACATTTAATTCAATAAAACGAAATTGTTTAAATCTATGGTTGTGAAACAATGATTCTGTTACAACACTCCCCGACGTTTCCGCCACGTTTTGTTGTTTTACGTGGTCGGGGTGTGACAGAAAAGTTGGTATCAAAGCCAATGGTTATAGGGAATTAGGTTATTAGTAATGCTTTGACCTAGACTATAACCTTCCTTGGACCCTAACGCGAGTTTACTTGCATTTAGTCATAAAATAATACCGTTGCCTATCTTTAGGCAGCAACCACAATAAGAACACAAAATTCGAATCTGCTTTGAAAACTAATCATCTGTTCTATGATGATTTATTATAAGGTTACGAACCTTCAAAGTTTTCAAATTCTCGTCAAAGTTTGGGGCTACATAATGTGAACACGTGCAAACTGGAAGGGTGGGTGCCTGTACCCTGAGCTTTCTGTCTAAGGCTAAAGTGTTCGTACAAATCCGCAGTATCGGACCAGTCACTCTTACCTGGGAACTCTTGGGGTGAGTGTCCACTTATAGGAGAGCATGTCTTCGCGATACATTATGAGGACCTATTTACTTTGATTCAGCCTTTGTGTGTCGTTTGTTTGCTTCGTGGTTCAAACAAATGACCGTCACCCATGATTTTTGGTCGGTAATTGTAACATCCTATTCTTACCCAATGCCATTTCATTTGTTTTCTCTCTTGTTTCCCCTTTTTAGAATGCCTCCGCGACGCGAAAATCAGGTACCTATTGAAGAGCTGGCAGTTGTCATTACGCAGCAAATGACTGCTGCAATCCCGAACATCGTTGCTCAATGTAACCAAGCTCTCAACAACAATAATGCCCCCTGTAGCTTCAAGACGTTCAACTCGGCTAAGGCATCAAAGTTTTCTGGGTCTCAAGGAGAGACTGCACTTCTGCAATGGTTCGAGAGTCTAGAGAGTACCTTCAGGCATGTTCAATGCCCAAATGAGCGAAAGGTAGTATTCGCATCTAGTGTCTTTGAGAAACGAGCTTTGACATGGTGGAATGGTGTGATGAGAGATAGGGGTGCCGATGTGGCACTGGCTCAAACGTGGGAAGAGCTTCGAGCTCTGATGATGAAGGAATTATGTCCTGGTCACGAGATCAGGGCCTTGGAAAGGGAATTCGACGATCTTAAGCAAGATAGCGGTGAGCATCGAGCCTACACGGATCGTTATGAGGAGTTAAGTCTGTTATGCCCGAATATGGTTACGTCTTTGGATAAGGCAATCGAAAAATACATTGATGGCCTCCGTGACTCAGTACAAGACATTGTGACTGGTAATAACCCCACTACAGTTAGGCAGGCCATTGATCTATCTGCTACCTTGACTGAATCTCAAATCAGGAAAGGTAAACTTTTCTGAAAATGTGATAAGAAACCACTCGAGGAATCGAAACCCAAAGATGAACAGACTGAATCCTCCAAAAAGTCAAGGAAGCGAAAAGCTTCCCAGAACTTCGCCGTGGTTGCTCACAATGATCAAGTTGCCCCCAACCAACCAGCTCAACCCCCTGCTAGGAAGCCATACAACGGAACTGCACCCTTGTGCAACCAATGTAACCTTCATCATCATGCTAGTGTGAAGTGCCGCAAATGCCAAATTTGTGGACTTATAGGTCATACAGCAAGAGTTTGCCGAGCTGCAGTTGCACCAAATCAAGCTGACAACAATCCTGCTCAAGCTCGTTTTTCACCAGGTTCTTGCTACAACTTTGGCGAGATGGGTCATTTCCGAAGAAATTGCCCAAAGCTTGCTAATGCAAATCCAGCCCAGGGATGAGCATCTGATCGACTAGAAGACAACATCGTTTAGAAATAATCCGTCTTATGTATTATTTTCTTTTGTTGTCAAGGTCCATGAAAACAGTTGTTATCGTTGTTTATAAATAAATCTTTTATTTACAGTGCAATGTATTTATGTGGTTGCATGTATAAACAACATATCCCCTACAATACCGACAATCAGGGAATCGTATTCCTTGAAGAACAGACTACCCCCAAAATTCTTCCATTTTATGATCTCTTGCGTTTTCCACGAAAATCCTAAGTACCCGTTTCTTCCAAAGAAACGAAGTACAAGGCGCAAGTTACAACTTTGGACGAATACCCAAAGTACCACTATAAATCCTTAATAGGGTACCTAAGGGTATTTTCGCAAATCCTAAAATTGTTGTGTACCTTAATTCGAATATTACGTTTCTTTGAAAACAAAATCGAATTTTTGGAAGATCATCCTATCTTCATAGATAGATTCTTATAAATGATTAAAGTGCCAAATGAAATCCACGGATTGGATTCCTGGTGTGCTTTAAATATCCGTGTCCAAAGATAACAAATTAAAGGTCAAATTAAACAAATATGTGATTATGTGCTTATGTGTTCCCTTTTATGTTTTAGTGTGATCCAAGTTTTTGTTATCCAAATCCTCGTAGAATCTTCCATATCTTCGTATAAGGGATTCATAGTAGGATATCCAAAGGTACTACCTTAAATCCTTAATGGGATTCTACGTAATTGTAAAGACCCTTGGATTATAATGTACTATTCCATAATTAGACCCCTTCCCTTGAGTGGTCTAGTTAAACAGATTGATCCAAAAATCTGGTTAGGAATATCATGTGATGATATAGCTGAAAGGACTCCTTGGTGGTCTAATTAAAGAGATCATTTGTCAATCTAATTAAAAGGACCCTATGATAGTCTAGTCACACTCATCACAGGTTTGATTTTCTTCCCCTTCACATTACAAAACAAACTGTGCGGACTGTGCAAGGAATTACGTAATTATGGATGCATACATAATTATGGAATTCAGTGCACAGAAACCACAACAAGTTTTGTCATGTGTCTAGAGTTGACTCAGTTCATTTCTGTTTCTGAAGAATACCCATTGAGGAAAATGACACATTCCGTTCATTTTCATTTCTGAAGAATATCCATCGAGGGAAATGAATATCCCTGATTTTTCTTTTTCCTTCATTTCCGCTTCTGAAGAATACCCATTGAGGAAAATGACTCATTCCGTTCATTTTCGTTTCTGAAGAATATCCATCGAGGGAAATGAATATTCCTGATTTTTCCTTCATTTCCGTTTCTAAAGAATACCCATTGAGGAAAATGACTCATTCCGTTCATTTTCGTTTCTGAAGAATATCCATCGAGGGAAATGAATATTCTTGATTATTCGTTCATTTTCGTTTCTGAAGAATACCCATTGAGGAAAATGACTCATTCCGTTCATTTTCGTTTCTGAAGAACATCCATCGAGGGAAATGAATATCCTTGATTTTTCCTTCATTTTTATTTTTAAAGATTGTCCGTTGAGTGAAATGACAAGATTATGCCTTGCATAATCTTTGATGGGTTATTCTACGCAAATAGATAAACACCCTAGATTCCATGCAAGGCAATTATTTAACACAGCGTCACTGACAGACTCCTACGAATAAATTTCGGGACGAAATTTCCTAAAGTAGGGGAGACTGTGACACCTGTGCCTCTGCGAGCATCAAACAAATACCATATTTATGAAATATTGTGTTTCATACTTGGGATTTGTAAAAATACGTGTATTGTTTGCACATATCAATTCATGTTCGATTTCAAGCTTTAAATCGCTTTCTGGAAGGTTATACGAGCACTGATGCGTAAATATAACCAGTTTAAGGCAAAGAACACTCTGGAATAGTGAAATAGGCTTAACATACCATAAATAACCTTTACAAAACCTAGAAATAAGTTTTGGAGGGTTTGGTGTGGCGAAATCAAGTTTATTCGCTCACAGGGACTAATTTCGACAAACTGCGAAAGTATGCCGATTTGTACTGTAACGAACATTCCGGAACGAGAGTTACAAAACTGAAAAGGGACTGATGGGGGCTCTGGGCGATTTTGAGGTTCTTGACTAACCCTAGGTGATTCAATCATAACCTGGTCTCGATTGATCTTGATTAGCGTCCAAGGAATTAGATTCCTTCAATCGTTCCTTAGGTTCTAATCGTTTGAGGTCAGATTAAGTTTCCGATTTCTAGGGTTTGTTTTTCGTTTTTGTTTTCTGATTGGTTTCGGGGTGAGCGGCTGTTTCCTTTTCACAATCATTTGCTGATTGATTGTGTCCAGTTGTTTCATCGGATTAGGTTACCGTTTTCTGATCCAATCGTGTAGTGTTTCATCGAATTAGGGTTTTGCATACATCTGTGTATGCATTAGCTGATTTGCTGCCCTAGTCTTGTGCGACATCAGTCCCTAGCGGCGGTTGCTATGGATGAGCAGATTGCAGATACACCAGACGTTCTTTCAAGGAAAATCAGGAATATCGACGGAAAAATGTTTGAGCCAAGACAAGCATCCCTCTTGGCGGCTAGGGTTTCTGAACCGAATAAGAAGGTAACTTTTATGCTTCCATTGAATGATGTTGAACACGCTACTGGTCGTTCGGATTCTCCTAATCAGCAATATGCCAAGGTCTTTGATAAACGTAAAGTAGCTTTTGTGATTCCATTGAATGATATTAGTCCTAGCTCCCGAGCTAAGTCTCAACTTCAATCGTATGCTAATGTTGTGTCAAACAAACAAGCTGATCAAGGAGGTGTTAAGATGGATGTTGGTTCGACAACTCAAAATCAAAATGTTGATAACTCAGCAATGAATGCTAATGAGTCGGCTGAACAAGTCCCTAATATTAATTTTCGATCACTAAAGTCGGATATCTCATTGGATGGAGTGGATGTTGTCTTACCAATCGATTCTGTTCGTCAGGTTAATAACAGGTTAGCGAATACTCTTTATGGTTACTTCCTGGGGGATAGAATTGCTTATCCGGTTGTTGAATATTTTGTGAGAACAAATTGGAAGAAACATGGTCTTCAGAAAACTATGATGAACTCGAATGGTTTTTTCTTTTTCAAGTTTGCAGACAGAAAGGGTATGAATAATGTGCTTGAAGGGGGTCCGTGGCTGATTCGTAATAAACCACTTTTTCTCAACACTTGGTCCCCTACAAGTATTCTTAAAAAAGAAGATATTAAGAAGGTTGCGGTTTGGGTTAAATTGCATGAGGTTCCTATAGTGGCGTATACTGATGATGGATTAAGCATGCTGGCATCTAAAATTGGGTCACCGTTGCGGTTGGATTCGTATACAATTGATATGTGTAATGAGGCTTGGGAAAGGAGCAGTTATGCTAGGGCTCTCGTTGAAGTTTCTGCTGAACATGATTTTAAAGAATTTCTAACCATAGCTATTCCTGATTTGGATGAGACCAAGTATGTTAATGAGACTATTCGGGTGGAATATGAATGGAAACCACCGAGATGTGCCCACTGCTGTGTATTTGGGCATGAGTCGGAGGAGTGTCCAAAATGCATTCGAGTGACAGTGAAACCTCCTACAAACAATCCGAAAGTAGATGAGGATGGTTATACGGAAGTAAAGTCAAAGAAGAATGTAAAGAAGAGTGGTTTTCAAGTTAACAATCAAAAGCCCAAGGTTGAATATAGACCTGTGGATAAAAAGAAAAAGCCAGTGAGTTCTTCCTACGTGAATGAGAGGCGCACTAGTTCATCCAAGGTTCAAACACATAATTCGTTTAGTGCTCTTGGGTTCGTTGAGGGGAAGGAGGTTTCCTCCCAGGGGAGATATAAAGGGGGAAGTGAGCTAAATGAGGAGTCTGATGATGACGAGGCAGAGGTTGTATATGATGAATCAAATGAGTTTTTATCATCGGGTACTCATCCTACGGCTTCTAGTACAGGGGCAAGCACCTCTCTCATAAAGTCCAATGGATAGGCGGCTTCTGTTTCATGCTAAGGGGCTGCCGGTTGGTAGCAATTTCATTTTTGATGATGGTGGTTGACGTCGTTGTTTTGTTTTTAGTTTGTCTACTAGTTAGTCATATCATGATGTAGTAGGCTAGTTTGAATTGGTATATTGGTTGTTTGTTTGATTTGTTTACATATATGGGGCATGTCCTGTATATGAACTAGTGGGGAACTCATCCTCACTACTTGTACTTATTTGGCGGTTGTCTTTAATAGAATCACCGGGGTAACCCTTTACCCAAAAAAAAAAAAAAAAAAACGAACATTCCGGAACTTGATCATAAGTTAAATATGCCCTAAATATCCTTTACATAGCTTAGAAATAGGCTTTGAGGTGTTTGGTGCGCAAAAATAAACTTTCGTGATCAATAGGGACTAAAAGCGTCAAAAAGTGCATAAGTTTGCATTTTCGAGCATATTTTACGTTCTGAATACATCCGGACATCCAAAAATTTATGTAATCATTAAAATATTTTATTTTAGTGATTGGCTTGATAAAAAACCATTCGTCGCGTAATTTGGACCGTTTTTCGCGTTCGTTCGTGTTTCGTCGTAATTAACCGAATAACGCAACCGTACGGCCAAACGAACTGACAAACGGGATATTTTTTAGCATGTTTCATGTTCCCTATACTTAAACTTCATTATTGAGCCTTGAAAATGGGTTAACGGGGTTTAAACGCATCAAAACATGCCTTAAACATGTGCAGGGACCATTTCTGCCATTTTGGCAAAATTGCTGGAGCTGGCACATGGTGGCGCTACGCCACCACCATAAGCCTTTGCTGTGGCGTGACGCCATGGCCCTATCTGGGCAGAAACTCAGTTTCAGCAATTGCATGTCCATTTTCAGCATTTAACTTGAAGTTTAGGGGCAATTTTGTAACATTTGCAATACCATTTGACGGTTTTGGGGCAACCCTAGTATTCCAAAACCTTGTGCCCACTTGGACGGTCCAGATTGATGCTCGTTTATCGAGGAACGATCCTAACGGTTCTTCACTTTCTATAAATTTCTCTAAGTTGATGTGTTTATCACTTCATACCTGAGAATATTTGGAATCAAACCTCCATTCTTGGACCTTTTGTAAGTATTCTTTCGTTCTTTTTCACGTTTTAGCGTGAAAGTCAAACTTTGTTTGACTTTCTACATTGACCAGTTTATGGTCAACACGAATTCATTTGAACTTCATAACGTGAGCGTAATCACGATGGTTTTAGTCTCTCGTGACCATACCTACTGATTACCACGTTATTTAGGCATAGTGACGAGTCGTAGTTTCGGCCAGAATACGCGTTTACGCGTATTTTGTAACCAAACTACTCTTTGGTATCAAAACCGTTTGTTTTGATACCAAACTTGTTTCAAACCTCGTTAAACATGTTTTAACATGTTTAGCTCGTCACTTTAGGTTTAGTGCTTATATAGGGTTGTAAGGTAAGCGGTCTAAACAACCGCTTAGACTTTCGAACCCTACCCGTTTGGTCGATCATTAGGATCCGACCAAACACATTAGGTGACCATAGTTGTATAGGGAATAACCTTCCAAGGTTTTACCTTATGGTCACTACGTTTAGCTAGTTGTATGATAGGTAGTTTATATGCCTTAGGAAAATTACCAAAATGCCCTTTTATGCATAAATTTATTTTAAGCATATGTAACCTAAATTTTGACATCTAAACTGATTAGGGAACATTATTAGACATGTTAAGGCATATAATACTTGTCATAGGACTAGTTAGGCGGTCCGAACGCGTTTTACGCGAACGAAGCGTTAAAGTGGCGTAAGCTACCTAAACAGGTCATAATGGGTCGTAAGCACTTAGGTTAGGTTTCCTTTTGGAATGTAGGCCTTGTTAAACCATATTATATGAGTTCCTATACTCATTTGGTTTACGAAACCTCATTCTATCCGATCTCCCGATTTAGGTCCGTTTATTTACATAGTTAACTATATTAGGTGACGTCTGATTTCCGTGATCCCTCTAGCTTTGCTTGGTTGTTATTCAAGACTTCTAAGAACCCTCAGGTGAGTACATAGACCCCTCTTTTACTGTTTTCCAAACTTTTTGGGGTGAAACACATGTGCCTACTTGTTATTTTCGTACTTTCCATGTTTTCATATCATATACTTGCTATGTTCATTAGTACACTATTAGTACATGATTTCATTTTGTTTTGCTATGTATGTTGACTTAACATGCTAGCACAATTGTTTTACGTTTTGAACCATTTGTAATCATTGGATGTATGTGAACCATTTGTAATCATTGGATGTATGTGAACCATTTGTAATCGTTTGATGTATGTGAACCATTTGTAACCGTTTGATTTATGTGAACCATTTGTAACTGTTTGAGCCATTGGGTTAGGGAAGTGATTAGGTAACAGGGCGGGTGTAATGTGTTAAAAGCATGGTGGATACGCCGCTGGTACTTCCTATATATAAGTGCTTTTAACACATTATATATCGTTGCGTTATCTAGATCACTTGGGTAAACGATTTTGAAACGATATCACTCAATGATGTTTTCTGAATAATATAAACCATATGAGTTTTATTAACGAGTTTCTATGAGATGTTTTACAATTTGACTTAATAAAACAAATGTTTTGGAGTTAAGAATCATGGCTATGAGATTTTATAAATTATAACCAACTTGATTTGAGTTGGTTAATTACGTCGCAATACTATACTTTTCAAAAACAAGGTTTTTAATAAGTATTGCAACATGTAAACTAGCCATGGATCCGACACTCATATAAAACCTATGTACTCGCCGGCATTTTTATGCTGACGTATTTTCACATGTGTATCAGGTACCGTAGTCGATGATGTTTGATGATGATATCTGTGTACGCTCACATAGGAATGGACGAGGCCTTAGTGACTTAATAACAATGAAAGTCTATTTGTTCATGTTTGTTTCTAATTCCAATGTAATGTAATACATTTAATTCAATAAAACGAAATTGTTTAAATCTATGGTTGTGAAACAATGATTCTGTTACAACACTCCCCGACGTTTCCGCCACGTTTTGTTGTTTTACGTGGTCGGGGTGTGACAATTAACCTCTTTGTATGATTCACCACTACACAAATCGTCACAAGGATGATTCGGAGGGTCATGAATAACAAGAAATAAAGAACTAACTAATGTATGCTCAAGTGACCAAGTAAATCCTAACCCAGGTGAACCAACCAGACATGGAAAGGTAATCCTAAGTGTCAGAGGCTAGGCGGGGCTATGTTACTTTGATACTTGGAAGTCACTTGAGTGTTTATACACAAGTTCACAAGTGAAGGAGTGGAACTAGATTGGAAAGCCCAAGCTCCCATGGTTCACACTTCACAAGTCACAAGTTCATCATATGAAAGATGATGAACCATGCTTGCTTTCAACAATTGGATTATAATATGTATAAACTGAAAATAAAGAGTTTTTGAACCCATAACTTGATGGAAATCACCTCAACACAAAACCACAACTATAGACTAAGTTGTAAGCTTGGTGGGTACAAGATTCCACCAAGTTTTAGCAAAGAAACAAAAAGCACATGAACATTGAACAAAAACAGAAAGTTTAGAGGTGTTTGCACCTCTTAAACTCATAAGAATCTATTCCTAACAAGTCTCATAACCTTAGATAGGTTCAAGAACAAGTAGGCACAAGATAACATCAAGAAATCATAGTTTTATGAAAGCATAACAAGTATTCTTCCAAAAACAGAACGTTTGGACCTCAAGATGGTGTTGTTCCACCTTGGTTTACCATGGTAAACCTGCAGAAACATTCCTAGAGGTGTTCCAAGCTTTGTGGAAGAAGAAATGATGAAGAAAAGTTAAAGAAAATGAAGTTACAATAACATGAACAAAAATCAGAAAATACATCTCACTTTGGATCTCAAATATGGTGAGGTTTCACCTTACTTTGCTATGGCAAACTTGTGAAAACCTTACTAGAGGTTATCCAAGTGAAATGGAAGAAGAAACAAGCAAGATTGAAGAAGGAAGTGAGCTAGAACTCACTTTAAAAGATTTAGAACTTTCTGCTCAAAATCAGTGAATTTAGAGGATTCTTGAGAGTATTTGGGAGTGTTTGAGAGGTTTTGAAAGTGAAAATGGGGTTTAGAAGTGTTGTATTTATAGTGGAGGATTAGGGTTAGTAGTTGGGAGTGTAATTAAATGAGTTAGGTGAGAGTTATGTATCAAAAGGAACCAATCCGCAAGCACAAAACAATAATCTACGAATCGTGGGTTTTCGCTACCCGCGATAGGCAGAGCCCTGTCTTTCGCACCCCGCCAAAGCCTAATTTAGGCAGATTTTGTAATTTGGTCCCTGAATTTGGTTTTTCCCTCATTTTAAGCTAGAATTTGGTGTTTTGGCATGTTTTTAAGCGTATAACATGTATGTAAGTATAATTTGAGTATCGAGAGTGTATATACAAGTATTTGCTTGTAATAAGCGTATAAAAATGACAGTTGTTTGCAAATTAAACACGTGTTTATGAGAATCATTAATATGAAACAAATGTGTATGAACTAAATGTATAAACAAGTATGAACAAACACGTATAATCCTTATAAAATAATCAATTTCATTATGATCAAAACCTCGGTTTACAACGATTTGAAACAAAATACGATAACAAGAGATTTCAAGTTTCCGAAATTAGAAATACAAGACGAGCTTTCTAATTAAGGAAAGTTTCAAAAAGCGAGGCATTACAACCTAACACTGCCTTTGCTAGAGTAATCTTACCCCCCATAGAAAACCACTTCGCTTTTCATCTCGACAACGTTTTTGAAAATTTATCTATAATTGGCCTCCATGGTTTCACACGCTTCATGTTCTCCCCGATAGGCAAGCCCAAAACGTAAACGGGATGTCACCTTTTTTGCACCCAATATTTTTCGCCATTTCTGACATTTTCAACCCCCACGCCCATTAAACTACATTTAGCCAAATCCACCTTGAGGCCCGACACTAGGAAAAGGCATCTAAGAATTCTTTTCAGATTAGCCACATTCTTATCCATCCACCTCCCTAAAAAGATTACGCCGTCCGCATAACACAAATGAGTTAAAACCGGGCCGCCGTTAGGGAGTTTCACCCCCTCATAAAGCCCCAATGTGACTGCTCGCTTCATAAAGACATCAAGAACTTCCATAACTTGGATGAGAAGAAACGGGGATAACGGGTCACCTTGTCGAATACCTCGTTTAAGGTCAAATTCGTTTGTCGGGGAATCGTTAACAAGAACAGACGCCTTACTAGAAGATAAACAAGCATTAATCCATCTTCTCCACCTTTTAGGAAAATCTATCATTTTCATGTTATCAAGAAGAAACCCCTAGTTTACAGAATCGTACGCTTTGTCAAAGTCGACCTTAAAAAGCATAACCTCCAACTTTTCCTTTTTTGCTCATGAGACCACTTCATTCACTATAGGCGGGCCATAAAAACATTTCTTTTTTCAACAAAGGCCGATTGAGTTTAGGACATCACCGAATTCATCACTCCTTTAAGGCGATTAGCAAGAGTTTTTGCTATCACCTTGTACACCACTCTCATAAGAGATATTGGCCTATAATCTGCCAATTTATGGGGATCTTGCACTTTAGGAATGAGGGTAAAAAATGACGAATTACTCCCGGAACTAATATTTCCTGAAGTGTAAAATTGAAACATAAGTTCTAAGAACCAAGGTTTTAGCTAGTGCTGTAAACGAGCCGAGCCGAGTCGAGCCGAGCTAGACCCAGCTCGAGCTCGGCTCGAACTCGATTCGAACTAGCTCGGCTCGAGCTCGAATTTCAAATCGAGCTAAGATTTGAGGCTCGAGCTCGACTCGAGTAGAATTCGAGCTAGCTCGGCTCGGCTCGATCTAGCTCGAACTAACAAAAAACCGCAAAATTTACTTGTTAAAAAGCCCTTAAAAATGAATTTCTTCATAGACTAAGGGCCATAATTGCCATTTAATTTAACCATATGGCTAAATATGCAAGTATAAATAGTTAATTCACTTTGTACACTGTCTTTACCTTCTTTTATAGGGGAAATACTCCATTAGTTTTTGTTTTCTAAGCGATGTGGGACAAAAAAAATGAAGGATGTAAACCTTATCGAGCCAGCTCACGAGCTCATGAGCCGAGCCAGACCAAGCTCGAGCTCGGCTCATTTACAAACCGAGCCGAGCCGAGCTGGCTCGTTAACAACTGAGCCAATTTCGAGCCGAGCTTTCTTCGAGCTTTTTTTCGAGCGAGCTGCGAGCCACGAGTTTTTTGAACACCCCTAGTTCTAGCGTCTCCCAAAACCAAATTGTGCTTTATATACACATATATTAATTGCTATCATAATTATTGTCACCACCAAATGCAGGTCTACTGATTGGTAGCTTTGAATGTCTGTTCATACATGAAACATTTTAAAGCTTCAAAATCTCTTTACCAAACTCATTTGGTGGCTGCCATGAAAAAGAAAATACATGTTTTTTCATGGAGAAACGAATTTCATTTTGACAAACCAAATTAATTTCTTGAAATAATTTTAAAGTTTCAGAATGTTTTATGTTTACAAAAATAATGTTCATTAAAAAAGCATAAATTTATGCATTATTCGTTCATATACCTAATACAATGACTGGTTCTATTTGAATTGCAGGTGTTGGTTTTGAGTTTTGCTAAAGGTTAAAAGGAAAGAGAAATGGAATTTTTACCAAGGTATGTTTTAATATTAAAGTGCACATTTATATACAGTCATGCCATCACCATGTATATATTCGTGGTTAGGATGAACTTTTTTCCCTAAATACCTTCGTATCGTGTTTATACCCGTATATGTATCGATTTTAGGTATTTGCTACATGTATCGGTGTCCAGTTTTAAGAGTGAGCGAACCCGGGCAACATGAATGGCTTCTCTCTGGCGATTTTGGCGATTCATCTAGGAAACCCTAGTTCTTGATTTTCAACCTTAATTTTGATCGATCTGGGTTAGGGAAAGGGGTGTTGTCGTGCCTTCTGAGTAAGGTTTCTAGACTCTACCTTGATTTCTAATCCTTTGAAGTTGAGATTAGGGTTTTCGTTTCTTTCTTTTAGGGTTTTCTGTTTTGTTTTGTTGCCGTCGGTCTTGTCTTTGTTCCAGTCGATTGTTTTTCTTTGCATGGTTCTGCCGGTTTGCTGTTTTCAATGTTGTTTTGTGCATGGCAAATAAACGTGATACAAGTTTGGAGGATTTAGGGTTTCAGACTTTCTCGGAGAGGATGCATGAAGATGTTATCATTACTTCGAAGGGTCCAATGAATGTTCCGGATCTGAGCTATAAGACTTCAGTGTTTAGTAAGCCGATTAAGATTGATGGAAACCCTCTGTTGCCTCGTAGGGGTGTTGTGCAAAAAGATCAAAAGATTATTAATGTTATTGACGAGTTGGAAAAGATTACGGTTCCAGTTCAGCCAGTTGTTGATGATTTGGAAAATCCTGATCAACCCAAGACGGATAGTGTTCACTTGGATCAGACAAATCATTATGTGCAGCCGGTTTCTTATGCTGAAAAGTTGAAGAGTAACTCTATGCTTAAGACCGAAGTGAATTTCAGGAAGCTTGAGTCTACGGAAAAATACCAAGAAGCGGATGTTGTGATTCCAAAGGAGGTTGTTAAGAAGGTACAACACAGATTTGATAATGTTCTATTTGGTTACTTCCTAGGGAATAGATTGCCTTTTCCGGTTGTTGAGTACTATGTTAAAAATGTCTGGGCGAAGTTTGGTTTTACTAAGATCATGATGAATTCGGAAGGCTTCTTTTTCTTTAAGTTTGAATCTAAAGAAGGTATGCATAAAGCGCTGGAGGGGGGGCCTTGGTTAATTCGTAAAGTGCCGTTATTTCTCAACATATGGTCTCCTTCTATCAGTCTAAAAAAGGAGGGTATAAAATCTGTGCCTATATGGGTTAAGCTCCATAATGTCCCAATTGCAATCTACACTGATGATGGCCTAAGTTTGCTGGCCTCGAAGATTGGAGTTCCAAAGAGACTGGATAGTTATACGGCTGATATGTGTGCTCATAGTTGGGGAAGGAGTAGTTATGCCCGAGCCTTAATAGAAGTTAATGCGGATAATGAGATTAAAGACCATATACTTGTTGCAATTCCGAAGCTTGATGAGGATGGCTTTACTATGGAAAAAATCAAGGTTGAATATGAGTGGAAACCTCAACGCTGTTCGGCATGTTGTATTTTCGGCCACAGTGATCAAAATTGCCCGAAAAATCAGAATGTTAAACCAAAACAAGTTTCAGTTGATGCTGATGGTTTTATTACAGACAATAGAAAGGTTGCAAAGATTGGAATGTTGACTAAGAAACCGAAAACAAAATTTGTTTATAGGCAAAAATTGAACAAGTCGGGAGTTAACATAAAAACGTCGGGAGCTAGTACGTCAGGTACAAAGAATGATTCTGATATACCTTTGAAGGAGTCTAACATAAAAACGTCCAATGCTTTTGAGGCTTTAGATGCTGATTATGGAGAGGGATATGAGGATAATGGTTTTATAAATGATGGGATGAATGGGAAGACGCATAGAACGACTCAGGTAGTTGATGAAATTCTGGAAGTTACGCCGACTGAAATGGCGAGTTTTATGTCTAATGAACAGCAGATTGATACGACAAAGGGGGCAAGCACTCCCAGTTCCACGGTTGTAAATGGATAGTATAATGTGTTGGAATGTTAGGGGCTTGAACCATCCCCTGAAACAAGCTGAGGTTCGTAATCTTATGACAGCCAATAATGTTGAATTGTGTGCTATTCTCGAGTCACATGTAGATGTTAGCAAGCTGGATAAAGTTTGTAAGTATGTTTTTCGTAAGTGGAGCTGGACTTCAAATGGTGGGGTTTGTAGTCGGGGAACAAGAATTATTTTGGGATGGAATGCGGACAACCTTGATGTTATGGTTCTTTTTCAAACGGACCAGTTTATTCACACACAAGTTTTCTTTAGGGCTAGTAAGAAAGTTCTTTTCTGTTCGTTTGTATATGCGGAAAATAAGTATCAAGACAGGAGATTGCTTTGGAATGAGCTATGTAAACATAAAGTTTTTTGTTATGATAAGCCGTGGGTGGTAATGGGAGATTTTAATTCTGCTCTAAAGCTTGAAGATTCGGTATATGGGTCATCTAAACAAACTATTGGCATGCGGGAATTTGATGAATGTGTTCATCAAGCTGATTTTATTAATATAAGTGCTCACGGGTTACAGTACACTTGGAATCAAAAGCCGAAGAGTGGAACAGGTCTGTTGAAGAAAATAGATAGAATTATGGGCAATGTCACGTTCATAGACCAGTACCCTTCAGCCTATGCTATGTTTCATCCGTTTCGTGTCTCGGACCATACTCCGTGTTTTCTTAAAATTCTGAGCAATAATGGTTCTCGTCCAAGACCTTTCAAGTTCCCGAATTTTATTGTTACGAAACCTGAATTTAAGGATAGTGTCAAGTCTGAGTGGGAGAAGAATGTTGAGGGTGTTACTATGCTCTCGGTAGTGAAGAAGCTCAGGAATTTAAAACCAAAGCTGAGGAAGATATTGTTTGACCAAGGTAACTTGCATGCTAAGGTGAATGATTTGAGGAAGAGGCTAGATGATATTCAGGCTCAAGTGGACCGAAACCCTTTGGATGCTCGGTTGAGGCAATTGGAGGCTCAATGCCTTCAGGAATTTAAATCGGCTGCTTATGATGAGGAATGTTTTTTAAAACAGAAATCTAAGGTTGAGTGGCTTTGTGCGGGTGATTCAAATACAAAGTTTTTTCACAACACGGTCAAAGTTAAAAATGCTAGAACCAAGATCTATAGTGTTATGGATTCGTTGGGTAATAGATATGAGGGTGAAGATGTGGCTGATGCTATGGTTGCGCATTACATGAATTTTTTGGGTGTAGAGGTTCCGGTCCAAAGTTTTAATTCGGATAATCTGTTTACTAATGTGCTTAGCAGTGATGTTGCGGATCATATGATTCGTCAAGTTACTCGGGAGGAGGTAAAGCAAGCCATGTTTAGTATTGGTGAAGATAAGGCCCCGGGTCCTGATGGATACACGTCGGCTTTTTTCAAGCATGCTTGGGATGTCGTTGGCAATGAGGTGACTAATGCCGTGTTGCACTTTTTTGAAAATGGTAAGTTGCTTAATCAAATTAATCATACGATTATTGCTTTAATTCCGAAAAAAGAAGTTCCAGATTCAGTTGTGGATTACCGACCCATCTCTTGTTGCAATGTTTTGTATAAATGCATTAGCAAGATTCTTACGGATAGGTTGAAAACATGTTTGGGTGTGCTTGTTAGTATTAATCAATCTGCCTTTGTGCCGGGTAGGAGGATTTCAGACAATATCCTCCTCACGCAGGAATTGATGCACAATTATCACCTTAATAGGGGGCCAGCGAGATGTGCTTTTAAAATTGACATTCAAAAAGCTTACGATACAGTTAACTGGGATTTTTTGGAGCTAATTCTCAATCGGTTTGGTCTTCATCAGAAAATGGTGAAGTGGATTATGAAGTGTGTAACCTCAGTTTCGTACTCCTTAAGTATTAATGGTAATCTTCATGGCTATTTTAAGGGTAAACGGGGGCTTAGACAAGGAGACCCAATGTCGCCTTACCTTTTCACGTTAATTATGGAGGTGTTATCTCTTTTGTTGCGACAAGCGGCAAACAACTCTTATAAGTATCATGCCTTATGTGCAAAGGAGAAAATTATTAATGTGTCGTTTGCTGATGATTTATTCATATTTGTGCATGGCGATGTGGTTTCGGTTAGAAAGATCAAGAAGGCGTTGGAAGTTTTCACTAATATGTCAGGATTAGCTCCTAGTCCAGCTAAGAGTACAGTTTTTTCTGTAATGTGCCTCCAGCGATCAGGCAGGAAATTCTTGACATTATGCCATTTCAGGAGGGTTCCCTTCCGGTTCGGTATCTTGGGGTCCCCCTTATCTCTTCCAGATTGTTATATAAAGATTGTGAAGTCTTAATTCATCGCATGGAGAAAAAGATTGTTAACTGGGTGACTAAGTCTCTATCATTTGCGGGCCATTTGCAGCTAATCAATTCGGTTCTATCTTCTATGCATATCTATTGGGCGTCAGTCTTTGTTATCCCAGCTCGGGTCATTAGTGAACTTGAAAAAAGAATTCGTCGGTTTCTGTGGAATGCGGGCTCGGAAGGTAGGATTCGTGCTAAGGTTGCTTGGAAAGATGTTTGTTTGCCTAAAGATGAGGGCGGTTTGGGTATTCGAAATATCTCGGATGTTAATAAATCTCTTATGGCAAACCATATTTGGAGTATTATTACTAATCGGGAGTCTGTTTGGGTGAAATGGATTCATACATACAAGCTTAAAGGTAGGAATTTTTGGGAGGTTCCTTGTCGGGGAAGTATGAGTTGGGGATGGAGGAAAATTTTATCTATCTGAAGTATCATTCGTCCGCACATATGGTCTTCTCTGAAGAGTGGTTTACAAACTAATGTG
Organism: Helianthus tuberosus; assembly: GCA_030545235.1. Taxonomy (NCBI): domain Eukaryota; kingdom Viridiplantae; phylum Streptophyta; class Magnoliopsida; order Asterales; family Asteraceae; genus Helianthus; species Helianthus tuberosus. Next base: position 113,228,957 of record CM060387.1, on the reverse strand, counting down.
TGGAGTGATATGTGGTGTACGGGGAGCCCGCTTAGATCGTTTATAACTCCAAGGTACATTACTAATGCTGGTTTCAATCTTCGGGCTACGGTAGTGGAGGTTATTGATCAGAGTGGAAACTGGAAATGGCCTCAAGCGTGGAATGATCTTTTTCCGGTTTTAATCTCTATATCGGTTCCCATTTTACAGCCTAATGCAGTGGATCGGTTTGTTTGGAAAGATTTGGATGGTAAAACTGGCGACTTTAAATCGGCTCATGTTTGGAATACCATTCGGAGTAGAGAGCAGCATGCTGTGTGGGCAAACATGGTTTGGTTTTCTCAATGTATTCCGAGGCATGCTTTTCATATGTGGCTGGCTTTTAAAAATAAGTTAAAGACACAGGATAGGATGGCAGTTTGGGAAGCAGGTAGCCAAACAAATCTGAATCTTATGTGCTGTCCGTTATGCAATTTTGACCGGGATAGTCGTGATCATTTATTTTTTCAATGCAACTTCTCGGCTCAAGTGTGGAATAAAGTAAAGAAGCTGGTAAAGTTGACGAATGTGAATACTACTTGGTCTTCAGTTTTAACTTGGGTGGAACAACACTCCAGATCAAAGAATGTTGATCACATTGTGTGTAAGTTGGTGATAGCGGCTGCTTCGTACTATATTTGGCAAGAAAGGAATAACAGGCTTTTCAATAATAATAAGAGGTCGGTAGAACAAGTTTCTGAGAAGGTTATAGGATCGGTTCGGTTACGGTTGATGGGATTTAGATTCCGTGTGAGCTCGGCAAGGGAAAGGATTTTCAAGGCTTGGAAGATTGAAGATAGCAACTACGATTTAATGGATCCGGGCTAGTAGTTTTTCGGGTCTTGGTTTGTGTCGTTAGCTTTGCTTTGGCTGTTTTGTGTTTTGGTTGTCTTGTTTAGTTTGTTTTGTTGATGGATTGTGTGGTGTGGAGTCCTAGGCTTGGCATGTCAAGTCTAGTTGGTATGTCGTTTTGACATACCCTTGTTATTATTTGGTTTCATCTATAAAATTCATCGGGGTAACCCTTTACCCAAAAAAAAAATCGGTGTCCAGTTTTATTGATTTTGGTATTCGGTACTTTCGATATTGGTACGGGTAAAAACAAGTACTGGTACCAAATTTTATATTGACCTTAATTTTTTTTATATTATTTTTTATTTGGTATTATGGTACCAATATCGTATTAGTACTCGTACCAATTTTACCTAATTTATACCCGTATCTGTATCGATTTTAGGTATTTGGTACATGTATCGGTGCCCAGTTTTATTGATTTCGGTATTCGGTACTTTCGATATTGGTACGGGTAAAAACAAGTACTGGTACCGAATTTTATATTGACCTTAATTTTTTTATATTATTTTTTATTTCGTATTATGGTACCAATATCGTATTAGTACTCGTACCAATTTTACCTATTAGGTACTCGTATTATATTGGTACTCATGTCAATTTTTCCTATTTAGTACCTGTACGAGTGCTCAATAACTAAATAAAAACAAAATGGTACCAAAGTAGGTACTGTACCAAAATACCTGTACCGTTCTAGTATAGTTGGTATGGTATTTGGTACTCAATTTTGTTCAAATTCAGTATCAGTACAGTACAAGTGTGAGTAGAGTTACTATACCAATCTCATCCCTATTCGTGATGAATGTGTAAGTATACTTTTCATTTCATGTTGAATTGTAGGTGTTGACTTTAAGGCTTGGTGAAGGTTAAAAGTAGAGATAAACGTGCTTTTAGTACAAAATAATCAAGCTTACAAACTCAACAAACTGAGGTTTGGATCCCTATTGGCATTATCATGTTTCTCCTTTAGCGCAAAAGTTTCAAGTGTTGTGCTTTATGTTTCAAAATCTTGCACATTTTAACATTTAGGCCAAACCCAGGTAGATTTTTTTGTTAAATATGGTTATCTGCCTTGCACATAAGGGTATTCTTGTCATATTACCTCCTTATGGACTGTTGAGTAAATAACTTGATATTTAAGGGACTAAGAAATAAAAAAATAAACTCTCTTTCCTTCTCTCTTCTCTCTCTATCACACATTCTCCTTTGCTTCCTCTCTCTATCTCTCTTCACCCACTACCACCACCACCTCCACCTCCACCTCCACCTCCCACCACCAACACCTACCGCCGCAACCTCCCACCACTACCTTTCAACCGCCGCCACAACCTCCCACCACCAACCTTCAGCAGCCACATCCTATCTCCCACCACCACCACCACCACCACCCAACCACCATCGCGTCCATTGCTCAGATCTGAGCCATACACAACAGATGCAAAACATAAATTCAAACAAATCATACACTACTACCAGGGTATCATTATAAAATCATCAAAACTGAAAACCTAAATACATTCATGAACAGTAATCATAAACAAATCTGAACTACTTTCACAAATAGATTCAAAAGATCAAATCAAGTATAAAACAAGAACAAATCACCTGAAACCTGCATATATAATATTCATTCCCAAACACCTTTCGCATCGATTCAATCGGCTTCCAAACCGGAATCCTAGGGCTAAACACAACACTCATATTCACCAACGCCTTAATCCGATCCGGCCGCAACAAACAAATGTTCCAAGCGATACTTGCTCCCCAATCGTGCGCCACAAGGAACACCTGATCGAGCCCTAAAGCATCAAGGAGGCACATGAGGTCTATAATGATGTGAAACACGGTGTAATCAACGGTAGAGGTAGGTGCGTTAGTTCTGCCGTATCATCGGAGGTCTGGAGCGATTGTCCGGTAGCCGGCGGCGGAGAGGTGGAACATCTGGTGGTGCCACGTGTACTAGAGCTCCCAGAAACCGTGTAGGAAATGGATTGGTGGACCGTAGTTTGAGATCTGTGCTACGTGCATGTTTATTCCGTCACGCGGTGTTGCTATGGGAGGAGAGGTGACCGGTGGCAGGGTGGTGGTGCTTTGTAGGTTAGAGAGAGAGGAGAGAGTACAAATTTTTTTAAAATTATATATCTTTTTCATTATATACATAATAGTCCCTAGACATTAAACATTTACATAATAGTCTATGTAATGATGAAAAGACAAATATGCTCTCATATGCAAGACACATGACTATATTTAACTAAAAAATCAAATTGAGGTTAGCCTAACGGTTAAAACGTGCAAAATTTTGAAACACAAAACTTTGTAAACTTTTGCGTAAAAGAACACCGACAGCAAAGTGATGTAATCATAATATAAAAAAGTTGTTAGTCTAGTTAAAAATACAAATATGAGAATCTCATAAATTATAGAGATGCAGATAGGAACGAATGGGTTGATATTGAAAAAAGGGAATAAAAAAATATGTTGGTGATGCTACCTGTGTGGCTGAAGGATTAAAATATTGTGTGGGGGACCAACACGGTGAATAATAGACTCATTTATCACGTTACGCATTAGAATAATAGTAATGAAAATGAGTCATCAATCAAATCCCTTCCTTCCCTTCCCTTATAAATACCGTTCCTTTCTTCCCTTCCGATCCTCCTCTGCTGCCTGCACTTGCTTATATTACAAATTTCAATCTCTCCATCATGGATTCATACTCGCCTTTCGATTCTCTCGTCTTCGGTATGTATGCATTCTTTCTTTCTTTCTTTCTTATTCTCTGTTATGTTGGAGAAATCTTGAAGATGGACATTAATCGCAGATTTGGATGATACTCTGTACTCTTCAAGCATCGGATTCGGTGACGCCACCAAGCGTAACATAGATGGTAGGTAGGTTGGTATACCACACAGAAAGCAAGTGAACAATAAGATTCTAATCAGTCGGTTAATTTGTTTCTAGCAGATTTTTTAGTTGAAAAATGCGGATTTGAACCGAGGAAAGCTTCTGCTCTTCGTGTTCAACTCTTCAAAACCTACGGAAGCACTCTCGCTGGCTTACGAGTAAGTCACTCTCTCTGTCTGTCTGTCTGGAATGAGTTAGATGATAGATAGATCACCAATTACAATCAATCTGTGATTGCAGGCGTTAGGTTATGATGTGGACGCCGATGAATACCACAGCATCGTGCACGGAAGGTTGCCTTACCATCTAATCAACCCAGATCATCAATTAAGAGACCTTTTGCTCACCATCACTCAACGCAAAATCGTAAGCTATACTTACTGCTCTGATTTTTTCCTACCTTAGGAATGAATTACAAGTGAGTTACTTTCTTTCTTTCAGATATTCACAAATTCGGATCGAGCCCATGCGATCAAGGCGTTGAATCTTCTTGGAATAGCCGACTGCTTTGAGCAGATCATCTGTTTTGAGACCATGAATCCGAATCTATTCAATTCCAAGTCCAAGTCGGAGGACTTCCCTGTGGTTCTGAAGCCTTCATTAGAGGCCTTCAATATTGCTATTGACGTTGCTCAGGTTGACCCTACCACAACGGTATTACCACCTCCAATCAACTCTCAATAATTATATTATATTTTAATTTAAATGACGTCTTTGTGTTTGTTTAATTTCACAGCTGTTTTTTGACGACAATGTTGGAAATATTGCAGCAGCCAAAGCTGTTGGACTTCAAACCGCTGTGGTATTCTCTCACTTTTAAATTTAAATAAATTAGATACTAATAACTTTAACTATTACTAACAATGAGCGTCACTTGTAATTTTCACTCGCATAATAATATTATAAAGTTTCCATCCATAAAAGCGAATTCATATGTGATTTTTTTATGATGATTATCAAATGTAATTGGTATATTCTGAGCAATAATAATAAGTTTTATTAAAACCCAATTTGGCTGAGTCATTTTCTATTGCTATTTCAATAAATAGTTGATATTTATAATACGTTTTCTTTTGAGGTTAAAAGGTGGATAATTATTTCTTATTTTTCTAGATGCTTAATTGTTAATTCTTGGACAGGTTGGAAAAACAAAGGTGACAAGTGGAGCAGATTATGCTTTGGAGAAGATACATGACCTATCGCAAGTTATTCCGGAAATATGGTTCTCAAAACCGCACTTGCCTGTGTAAATGAATGTAAAACAACAATAAACCGTGCCTCGGAACGTACATATAAAGCAAACTCATGGCAATGTCTGTAGAGTATTGAAGCTAATTAATTTGTTATCAGTGTCTAATAAACAATGATATCAATTTTACTTGTTTGGTTTGTATGTATTCAAAGGCAAACTAGTATAAATAAATGTTCAACTGTAACTAATAAATTAGTTATAATGATAATGTCATGTTTATTTGTGATGGAACTTTGTAACTTCTAAAAATGCAAGCTCTTGTGTTGCATGCGCGCATTATATGTTTGGGTTAAGGTTGTTTCCTCTGGGAAGTGGTTGTGGATGTGGCCCTCCTTGACCGGGTCTTCTCTCTCTCCATCAAGACAGTTAAGAGTATCTCTCTTAGTTGTCGCATGGCGTTTTCTTGAGCCTTAGCTGTTGCATTGTGCAAGGTGGTTGCTATGTCGGAGTCTGTTGAGGCATGGGTTAAACTCTTGTTATTACCGCGTTGCACCTTGCGGGTGTTCTGGCCCTCCAACAAACAAGAACGTAGGTCGGGGAATAGGAAGTCCTTGCAATGCCGTAGTATTCAGCGGGCCCTGGTGTCACACCCGCTCGTAGGCGGATGCGCGAGGTGTGATTTTGATAAGTAATCATTGCATTCGAATAAGTAAACATATTATATGAATAAGATAAGTATGATGTCCATCCATACGATTGATTTAAATGAAATTACAAGTCATATGGGTTGTTCGTGAAAGACAATCCAAAGTTTTAAGTTTGACAAAAGACTTGTAAAAAAATATAGCTTATACAAATCAAGGCTTTGCATTTCATATTTCGCACGAAGACGGAATATGTGAACCAAACCCTTCAAAAGGATAGCATTGAATTCCCAACTCTTGTTCTTGTCTTGTTTCCCAGCAAAGTCCACTCATTTCCTGAAATACATGTTAAGTAAAAACGTCAACAAAAGTTGGTGAATTCATGTGTTTTATTTTGTATCAAATGAATCTTCAAAACATTTGAAATATGTTTGTAATGAAATCCGGTATGTAAAGCGTCTATGAAATCTGTTGATCATTAATGTTTTGCAAGGACATTAATATGTGTGCCGACATAGGAAGCAACCAAACCTAGACGATTTTTGTGTCGAATACGCTCGACATGGGACACAAAAGCACTCCAACGGTCTCACGGACTAGGAGTGGGGCTCGTCACTACCCAAAAGATCTACCACTTTCGTTACTCGGTCTGTATGTGTGATTAATGGCTACTTATGTTTTTAACCCATGCGCACATGATCTATGTTTGTTTCATTCCCTAGCTTATCATACCACTTGTAACATGTATCTCGCCCGAAAGTTTAAAAACTGAAAAGCATTTAAAAGAGGGGACATGAACTCACTGCTTGCAACCGTTGAGAGGTAAACAAAGGGAAAACTGTTGGATCTGGCCTTGCGACGGCATATGGACTTGGATTTGGTGGAATATGACTAGGACCAGCTTCATTACGGGATACGACATGTTGTGAGCTACCAAAAGAAGGTAGGGGTGGCCCAGGTGACAATGAAGGCTCATGCTCATCATAATCCATCCTGATTCTTATTCCTTTTTCTCTTTCTCGGCTCACATACTGGTTTAGAAGAAATCTCAAAAGTAGGAAATTGCTTGCTACCCCATCGAGTGTCAAATCAATGCGTGTAGGTGTACTCGTTGCACCGATTTGAGGGGAAGGAACCGCTGAACGAGATGGGGTTGGTGCTTGAAAGGAAGAGAACTCATGGAACATGGTTCCCGTTGGAGTTCGTCCAGGAGTAGAAAATGAGGTGGGTATAGCCGGTGGAGTTTGGCTAGCACTAGGTGTCGAAGTACGAGGTACTTGATTCACCTCACCTGGAGATTTGCTTTCAGACATGATAGACTTGACGAAGTTGGAGCTACACTACTCGTCTTTTAGGATAAACTTAGTGGCGTAGCCCCACGGTGGGCGCCAACTTGTTGCTACAACAAATATAAGACCAAGGATAGTGGTTAGACTGGCTAGGCAAAAGGGTTCAAGAGTCCCGATTAGCCTAACGCAGGTCGTGGGATCCCCCCACGTATGCAATACGTAGGGTCGGATCACTTACTATTGATTGTTTTGAATTCTGGATTGAAGGGGATTCAACCCAGAATGATTACATGCAATGAGATAGTGTTGAAGTGAGTGAAGAATAGAACAAGTAGAGTACAACTTATAGGGGGAGAGAGTAAGATTTCTGGAATATTTGGCTGGATGAACCGGTGTTATTATTTATAGAGAAGGTATCAACCATATGAAGAAACCTTTGACTAGTGATCCGAGATTGCAGTGAGAGGGTTGCCCTTTTTTGTAGGTTGAAGACTTCGGATCTGCGGGTAAAAGAGTGTCACTTCACACATGCTCTTTTGCAGCTGAGTGGGAGAAGTCACACGTGAAGTGTGATATGACGTGACACTTGAAGAAACACTGACCTTCACGGTAGTATCCAACTAGGACTTCAACTCTTAACGATCCGAACTGCTAACTGCAAAACAGAACACCGTTAGGACTCGTTATAGGAATGGGGTTATTCCTGTAACCACCCTCCGGCATGAGAATAAATCTCGGTTTGGGAGAAAGTATAAGTGAGTAGAGAAGAGAAGGTGAATGAGAACAAGATGATCATACCTTAGATGTTTTCCCTTATTTATAGTTTACCATTAGGGTTTCTCCTAACTTGGGATGGGCTCCGATAAGTTAGGGATTTACACGATCTTCCCAAAAGAACGGGGATTCAGTTACGTGATTTATCCATGCAGAATAGAATATTCTGGAATTAATTATTTATAATAAAATAATAGGTAATGACCGGGTCGGGTTGGCCGATTCGGGTCATACCTCGTCATGTCCCCCCAGTCCGAAGTTATGAAATGAAATTCATGAAATCGGACTAAAAAGGAAAAGTCAAGCCTTCCCCCTTTGAGTGTTAGTTTCTCGAGTGGGGTACCGTGGCGTTTTTTGAAAAAAATGGCGGCAATGGGAAAGGATGTGACAGTTAAATCATCATTAAGATGACAACTGTCACCACCCTGTTCTGACGTGTGTTCTCATCCTTCTGTCTTTTCGAATTCGAAAAGTTGCCATCTCCACATAAATAGAGTTCCTGTTTAGGGATTTTAAACTCCAATTTCTTCTTTGTGCACAACCGCTTCCTTCCGTTTCTTGAACCGCAAAATGGCCTCCAAGACCGGCGGATCGTCTTCCTCTGCCCCGACAAGTTCCGATGCCCTGTATGTCAAGTGGGGGCAGACTTCGTTCAATAATCTTCTTCAAGATTACAATATTAGGGCGGAGTGGAATCCGGTATTACCGTTAAAAACAGACACGGCCTTCCCGTTAAAGCAAGGTAAAATTACCCTGTTTAGTGACTTCTTCAAGTTCTGCAACTTCCGACTGCCTATGACGAAGTTCTGCAAATTGGTCCTTGATCATTATCCCATCCATATTTCCCAACTGCATCCCTTAGTGCTGGTGAAACTCCGACAATTTGAGTTTGCCTGTATCGCCTTAGGGCACATTCCAGAACTCCTCATTTTTAGGGCTTTTTTCGTCCTTGTATGGAAATCCCCCTTTTTTACCTTCGATAGGAGGGATACCAATGTATCTTGTTTGAGAGACATTCCTACCAGTTCAAGGGACAAGGATTGGAAGAAAAAGTTCTTTTACATCGATGCCACTGTCATCGCCGGAGAGATGCAGTGGAGGGAAATGGGGTTAAAAGACAAAGTTAAAGATGGGGCTCCCCCAAAAGATGCCTATGTGTCACACCCTTAAAATCCACACGCGGAGTATTACCGCGAGGCGTGTGACGACCAGGATCTTAGCCACTAATTATTTTGAACTGTTTAGTTATTATTACAAATAATAGTATAATTAGCGACCAATTTTAAATTTTTCAAAACATAGCTTGAGTTTGCAGCGGAAAGGAAAGGAGAATGTGACAACTCGAGTTTCCGACTTTCACTTTCGCATTTAATGCACGTTGACTTTGACTATTTAGTTATTGACTTGTCTGACTTGTAACTGTACACTTCGTGTTATAATAAAACGTATTGTGTTGGCATGATTATGTGTTTGGTTGTTAAACGTAAGACTTGTTAGAAACTCAAAACTGTTACCACATCATTCACACCCGGCGAAACAGAGGTTGATTCGCCAAGAACATCTCGATGAAACAGGATCCGTTTCGTCAACCTCACCTCGATGAAACAGGGTGTTTCGCCGAGCCCAGTTTCACCGAAGCCCATTACGGGCCCAGAACGTTATTTCGTGTATATAAGTGGTACTAGGGTTATTCATCGACACTTTTTGCAAACCAGAAAAACCTAGAAGCACTGTGTCGGCAATCTAGGAACAACCAGAGACCTGTTATCAATTCCATTGTTGTTTCGGTTAGTACCTCGTAACTTCTTGATTAATCGCTCATCCATGTGATGTGTATTATGTAAATCGATGATTAGGGTTGCTAATTTATATTTTATGAAACGGTTATGAATATATGTGCATGATGTTCTTGATTTCGATATACATGGTTAATCAGATGCGTAACTCTATGTGAAACTTAATACGATCGAATACTCGGTTTTAGATGTTGTTAATGTGATCTGGTTCTGAATGCACGTTAGCATCTTGATAAGGCTCGATGATGTGATGTTTTATGTTAATTGATTCGTGTACACATAACCTAGGGTTCATGCTAGACGTTAAGAACTGTGATGCTTATGTTATGATGATGCGATGATGAATTCTGTGAACGAATGATTTCTGCATGATTGATGATTTGCTGATGACGGCTGATAGCATGATTAGGGTTTCTGTGTTATTGCGTAACTGATGTCACTGATTTTCCACGTAACTGACCTTCGATGAAACAGACATCTTAGACGAAACACAGGTGACGGTGAAACAGAATGTGTTTCACCGAGACCCTGAACGATGAAACAGAATGTGTTTCGTCAATATATGTGTTTCACCGATATGTGTTTCACCGATATGTGTTTCACCGATTTGTGTTTCACCGATATGTGTTTCACCAAATGTGTAATCAGCACAGTAACCTACTTTAATTCTGTTTAGAAGTTAACCGGGTTAGTTAACTGCTGTTAAGTGTAACCATCTTGTGTCTGATCTCAAATACGTGCTATGTGCTACTTGTTTATCACTGTGTGTTTATATGTGAACACAAACTGATTATGTATACGTGCGTACTATAGGACGTGATTGATTAATTGAGTACATACTTAGCATACCGAGCAAACCCAAGGTGAGTTCACACTCTTACCAAGGCATGGGATTCCCGGGGTTGGGAAAGGGTTGAATGTTTCTTATACTTACATGATTAATGGAATTATTCCTCGGGAGGGGAAGGTTATTAGTAGATACTGCTAGACTAGTGATACATATACTCTCTCTTCGCAAACACGCCGGGATTGGCCGCGATAATAGAACAATCTTCGCAAACATGCCTAGAATGGCCGCGAACTGTACTTTAACCTTCGCAAACATGCCGGGTGGGCCGCGATACAAATATACCTAGTCTAGAAAACATGGGAAACCCCCACTAAACTTCGCAAACATGCCTGGAGGGCCGCGATACCATTACATACGTTACATGATTACTAAACGAGCTTACGAATTACAATACGAACACTATAACTGAATAACCAACTGTGAACTCGCTCAACTAGTTGTTGACTCTCTATTACATGCCTTGCAGGACCATAGGTACTCTTGGAGCTTGCACGGGAGATGCGGTCGTTGTGGGCACGGATTGTGGATCTTATGATAAAAACATTTAAACATTTGAACTTATTACTTACGTTGGGTTTACATTTATGCTTCCGCTAGACACCTGATATGTTTTGTTTTGAACACCTTTCATATCGTTTGGCTTAAATTACATTTAATACTTATTATGTTTGATATGATTGGTGGCTTGATCCTGGTCAGTCACGCCTCCAAGCGGTGATACTCCGCGTGTGGATTTTGGGGGTGTGACAGATTGGTATCAGAGCCATTGGTTATAGAGAACTCGGTTTTAATAAGGGGAAAACGTTTTTATTAAAACCAGACTATAACCAGTACAGTGCTCAACGATCCACAACGACGCTTCGCTCCACGTGCAAGGCTCAACATCATAGGTACTACTATTCATGTTACTTTACCTACTTGCTAGAATTACATAGAACTTTGCTCGTGGTATGCTTAGATTACAGAACCTACTATATGTTATTGCTTGAGAATACTTGTGTGCTCACTCTCTTCTGTCATCGCACTACTCGCGAACCTATCTCACTCATGTTGTCTTTGCTATGAAGATCATGTCTGGACGTATCAACATGACACAAGCCCAGTTGACGGCTCTCATTAACGAACAAGTTGCTGCGGCAGTTGCAGCCGCACAAGCAGGAGGTCAACCACCTGTTTGCACTTTCAAAACTTTCATGGACTGTCGTCCAACTACTTTCAGCGGCACTGAAGGAGCCGTAGGTCTCCTCCACTGGTTTGAAAAGCTAGAGTCGGTGTTCGAGATGTGTGAATGCCCTGAGGCACGCAGGGTGAAGTATGCTACTGGTACTCTCGAGGGTTTAGCCCTCACATGGTGGAAAGCTCAGGTTCAAATATTGGGGTTGGTCGCAGCTAACGCCACTCCATGGAACAACTTTAAAGAAATGATCAAGGAGGAATACTGCAGTCGTGACGACATTCATAAACTGGAGGTCGAGTTCTTCAACCTCAAGATGACGGGGTCAGAGATTGAGGCGTTTACAAAGAGATCAAATGAGCTCGCATTACTGTGTCCTACTATGGTGGACCCCCCAGTTAAGCGTATCGAACTTTATCTTAGTGGCCTAGTACCAGAGATCCAAAGTCATGTGACTTCAGCAAACCTTGCTACCTACCAGCAGGTTGTTCAGTTGGCTCACCGTCTCACGGATCAGGCGGTGGAGCAGAACAAGTTACCTAAACGCATCAACGCTACTACTCCCACTACTACTTCAGCTACTCTTGCTACTCCCAGTGACAACAAGCGGAAATGGGAGGGGAATTCCAGCAAAGGTTCAGCTACCGTTCAGTCTCAAGCTCAGCAACGCAAGACTAATGATTACCAGGGCCCGAGTCAGCAATTTTCTGGTGGTCAGGGGCAAAGTGGATATCGGGGAAATCATCCACTGTGTAACAGGTGCAACAGACACCACAGTGGTCAGTGTCGTAAGGGCCGCTGTCAGAGATGTCTAAGGGTAGGTCATGAAGCTAAAGACTGCAGGAGCTCAAGGCCTGCGAATCAGAACCAGCAACAACAGCCACCAGCTCCACGAAACCATCCGCAACAACAACAGCAAGGAAATAGGGGATGCTTTCAGTGCGGGGCTGAAGGCCACTTTAAGCGGGATTAACCTCAGTTAAACCAGAATCAGAATAACAACAACAATAATCAGGGCAATGGGAACAACAATAATGGGGGAAACAACAACAACAATGGTGCTAGGGGTCGTGCTTTCGTGATTGGTCAGGCTGATGCAAGGAACGATCCTAATGTGATTATGGGTAAGTTTCTTCTCGACGAATTTTATGTTACTGTATTATTTGATTCGGGTGCGGATACCAGTTATATGTCTCTGAAAGTTAGCCAAATGCTTAAACGCGCACCAACACTTTTGAACACCAAACATGTCGTAGAGTTAGCTAACGGTAAGAGTTTAGAGGCCACACACATAGTTCAAGGTTGTAATCTTATCCTCGCTGGTCAGACTTTCGCTATCGACCTCATTCCTATAACTCTGGGTAGTTTCGACATCGTCATTGGGATGGATTGGTTATCCCAACAACAAGCAGAGATCCTATGCAAGGAGAAGATCATTCGTATTCCCCGTTCTGGCAAAGAACCTCTCGAAGTTCAAGGCGACAAGAGTGGTGTCGTGAGTGGCATCATATCCTTCTTGAAGGCTCAGAAGTGCTTACGAAAGGGCCACGCAGCTGTTTTAGCACTCGTTACTGATACATCAAAGAAAGAGAAAAAGATTGAGGATATTCCAGTAGTACGCGATTTTCCTCAAGTGTTTCCTGAAGAGTTGCCTGGGTTACCGCCTCATCGTCAGGTCGAATTTCAGATCGAGCTAGCTCCAGGAGCAGCACCTATAGCTCGAGCACCTTATCGCTTAGCTCCAACGGAACTGGAAGAACTGTCTAAGCAACTACAAGAACTCTTGGAAAAGGGTTTCATACGTCCTAGCTCTTCGCCTTGGGGAGCTCCGGTATTATTTGTAAAGAAGAAGGACGGTACCTTCCGCATGTGTATAGACTACCGCAAATTGAACAAAGTGACGGTGAAGAATCGCTATCCTCTTCCACGCATCGACGACTTATTCGACCAGTTGCAAGGGTCGAGCTATTACTCGAAGATTGATCTATGGTCGGGGTATCATCAACTGAGAGTCCGGGATGAGGACGTCTCCAAAACAGCGTTCAGAACACGCTACGGCCACTACGAGTTTCTGGTCATGCCTTTCGGGTTGACGAACGCGCCTGCGGTTTTCATGGATCTTATGAACAGGGTGTGCAAACCTTATCTCGACAAGTTCGTCATTGTTTTCATCGACGACATCCTGATCTACTCAAAGAATCAGGAGGAACACGAACAACACTTGCGACTTATTTTGGAATTTCTTCGAACGGAACAGCTATACGCTAAGTTTTCAAAATGTGACTTCTGGCTTCGTGAAGTCCACTTCCTAGGCCACGTGGTAAACAAGGATGGGATTCATGTCGATCCATCTAAGGTGGATTCGATCAAGAACTGGCCTGCACCTCGCACACCAACCGAAATACGCCAATTCTTGGGTTTGGCGGGTTATTATAGACGGTTCATCAAAGACTTCTCGAAGATTGCTCAGCCGCTTACACTACTGACGCAGAAGGGTGTTGTTTATCGTTGGGGTAATACACAGGAAACAGCGTTTCAGCACTTAAAGGATAGACTCTGTAGCGCACCTATCCTCTCATTGCCTGAAGGCACGGACGATTTTGTAGTCTACTGCGATGCATCCATCCAGGGTCTTGGATGTGTGTTGATGCAGCGGGAGAAAGTCATTGCTTATGCTTCGCGCCAACTTAAGATTCACGAACATAATTACACAACACACGATTTAGAACTGGGAGCGGTTGTTTTTGCACTCAAGATATGGCGACATTACCTATACGGTACCAAGTGCACTATATACACTGATCACAGGAGTCTCGAACATATTTTCAAGCAGAAAGAATTGAACATGCGACAACGTAGATGGGTCGAACTACTGAACGATTACGAGTGTGCCATAAAGTACCATCCGGGCAAGGCCAATGTGGTGGCCGACGCTCTCAGTCGGAAGGATACTACGCCTAGGCGTGTACGAGCATTGCAACTAACTATCCAGTCTAGCCTTCCTTCTCAGATACGAGATGCTCAGGTAGAAGCATTGAAACCAGACAACGTCAGGGCTGAAGCCCTACGTGGCTCAAGGCAATGCTTAGAACAGAAGGAAGATGGTGCTTATTACGTAACAGGACGCATTTGGGTCCCACTCTATGGTAACTTACGCGAGCTTGTAATGGATGAAGCTCATAAGTCTCGCTACTCGGTACATCCAGGTTCGGATAAAATGTACCACGATATCAAAACTACATACTGGTGGCCTAGCATGAAGGCCCACATAGCAACATACGTTAGCAAGTGCCTGACTTGTGCGAGAGTCAAAGCCGAATACCAGAAACCTTCAGGTCCACTTCAACAACCTGAGATACCACAATGGAAATGGGAACAAATTTCCATGGATTTTGTTACTGGCTTACCTAGATCTCAGCGCGGAAATGATACTATTTGGGTGATCGTGGATCGACTCACAAAGTCTGCTCATTTCTTGGCTATCAAAGAAACAGACAAGTTCTCTACCTTAGCAGACATTTACTTAAAAGAAGTGGTTTCGAGGCACGGAGTGCCAACCTCTATTATCTCTGATCGTGACGCACGTTTCACTTCAGAACTGTGGCAAGCAATGCACAAATCTTTTGGCTCTCGTTTAGACATGAGCACAACTTATGATCCTCAGACGGATGGGCAGTCTGAGCGCACTATTCAAACTCTAGAAGCCATGCTTCGGGCGTGCGTAATCGACTTTGGCAATGGTTGGGAAAAACATCTGCCACTTGTGGAATTTTCGTACAACAACAGCTACCACACAAGCATTAAAGCTGCTCCATTCGAGGCATTGTACGGGCGTAAATGCCGGTCACCTCTTTGTTGGGCAGAGGTGGGTGACAGTCAGATCACAGGTCCAGAAATGGTAGTTGATACTACTGAAAAGATTGCTCAAATACGACAACGCATGGCGGCAGCTCGTGACCGTCAGAAAGCATACGCCGATAAAGACAGGAAACTACTCGAATTCCAGGTTGGGGATCGAGCACTACTCAAAGTTTCACCCTGGAAGGGTGTGGTTCGTTTTGGCAAACGCGGCAAACTTAATCCACGATACGTCGGACCATTCGAAGTCATTGAGAAGATAGGCAGGGTGGCCTACAGATTGAACTTACCAGCTGAACTCAGTGCAGTTCACAACGTCTTTCACGTGTCGAATCTGAAGAAGTGTCTGTCAGATGAGACCCACATAGTTCCTCTGAAAGAGCTCACTATTGATGAACAGTTACGATTCGTCGAGGAATCTGTTGAAATCACGGACCAGGATGTTAAGGTCCTCAAGAACACTAGAATACCTCTTGTACGAGTTCGTTGGAACTCCCGCCGTGGCCCAGAGTTCACCTGGGAACGCGAAGATCAGATGAAACTCAAATATCCCCAGTTATTCGGAAACCAAGCAACCACTACTGAGGCCGAAGCTACTACAGAATTTCGGGACGAAATTCCAAATCAACGGGGGGATGATGTGACACCCCAGGAAAACCAGTAATCTTCGCAAACCTGCTCGGGGAGCCGCGATACGATACAGGTAAACAACGTCACACCACTAGCTTCCTCAGTAACCGCATGCTAAATTTCGGGACGAAATTTCTTTCAAGTTGGGGATAATGTGACAACTCGAGTTTCCGACTTTCACTTTCGCATTTAATGCACGTTGACTTTGACTGTTTAGTTATTGACTTGTCTGACTTGTAACTATACACTTCGTATTATAATAAAACGTATTGTGTTGGCATGATTATGTGTTTGGTTGTTAAACGTAAGACTTGTTAGAAACTCAAAACTGTTACCACATCATTCACACCCGGCGAAACAGAGGTTGATTCGCCAAGAACATCTCGATGAAACAGGATCCGTTTCGTCAACCTCACCTCGATGAAACAGGGTGTTTCGCCGAGCCCAGTTTCACCGAAGCCCATTACGGGCCCAGAACGTTATTTCGTGTATATAAGTGGTACTAGGGTTATTCATCGACACTTTTTGCAAACCAGAAAAACCTAGAAGCACTGTGTCGGCAATCTAGGAACAACCAGAGACCTGTTATCAATTCCATTGTTGTTTTTTTTTTGGGTAAAGGGTTACCCCGGTGATTCTATTATAGACAACCGCCAAATAAGAACAAGTAGTGAGGATGAGTTCCCCACTAGTTCATATACTGGACATGCCCCGTATATGTAAACAAAAAAGCAAAACAAAACAAGTTACCACCTCAATCTAGCCTACTACAATCATAATAATGACTAACTAGTAGACAAACGAAAAAACAAACAAACGACGTCAACCACCATCATCAAAGATGAAATTGCTACCAACCGGCAGCCCCTTTGCATGAAACAGAAGCCACCTATCCATTGGACACCTTTATGTGAGAGGTGCTTGCCCCTGTACTGGAAGACGTAGGATGTGTACCCGATGTCATAAACTCCTTCGATTCATCATATACATTCTCTACCTCATCATCGTCAGACTCCGCATTTAGCTCATGTCCCCCTTTAGATCTCCCTTGGAAGGAACCCCCGTCCCCCTCAACAAACCCAAGAGCACTAAAAGAATTGTGCGTTTGAACCTTGGACGAGCTAGTCACTGCCTTTTTCTTCTTATCCACAGGTCTATATTCAAACTTGGGCTTTTGATTGTTAACTTGAAAACCGCTCTTCTTTACATTCTTCTTTGTCTTGACTTCCGTATAACCATCCTCATCTACTTTCTGATTGTTTGTAGGAGGTTTCACTGTCGATCGAATGCTTTTAGGACACTCCTCATAAACATGCCCAAAAACACAGCAATGGGCACATCTCGGGGGTTCCCATTCATACTCCACCCTAATAGTTTCAGTAACATATTTATTCCCATCCAATTTAGGAATAGCCATGGTAAGAGTCTCTTTCAAATCCTGATCAGCCGATATTTCAATGAGAGCCCTAGCATAGCTGCTCCTTCCCCAAGCCTCATTACACATATCAATAGTATACGAATCAAGCCGCACAGGATTCCCAATTTTTGAAGCCAGCATGCTTAAACCATCATCAGAATATGCCACTAAAGGGACATCATGCAATTTAACCCAAACTGCAACCTTTTTAACTTCTTCTTTTTTAAGAGTGTTTGTAGGGGACCAAATGTTGAGAAACATAGGTTTGTTACGGATCATCCAGGGACCCCCTTCAAGAACAACATCCATACCCTTTCTGTCTTCAAACTTGAAGAAAAAGAACCCATTCGAATTCATCATAGTTTTCTGAAGACCATGTTTCTTCCAATTTGTTCTCACAAAGTGTTCAACTACTGGATACGCAATTCTATCCCCCAGAAAATAACCATAAAGAGTATTAGCTAACCTGTTGTTAACCTGGCGAACAGAATCAATCGGAAGCACTACATCCACTCCATCCATTGAGACATCTGAGTTTAGAGAACGAAACTTGACTTTAGGAACTTGTTCAGCCGCATCATTGGCCTTCCTAGCAAATTTATCATCATTCTGTTTCTGCATTAAATCACTACCACGCTTAATATCCCCCTGCTCGACCTGTTCATTTAGGACCACATCCGCATAAGATTGGACATGAGTATTATCATCTTGTATCTTATCTTGAACACGAGGAGGACTAACATCCTTCAACGGTAGCACAAATGCTACCTTTCGTTTGTCAAACACCTTCGCATAAATCTGATTAGGAGAATCAGAGCTGCCAATAACATGCTCAGAATCATTAAGCGGCATCATAAAACATACCTTCTTATTCGGCAATTCAGCAACCCTAGCCGGCATAAGTGATATTTGTCTAGGCTCAAATGGTTTACCATCAATGTTCTTAATCTTTGTCACAAACACATTAGAATTTTCAGCATCTTGGCTATCCATAACGAGATGTTGCTGAAACCCTAACGAGATGTTGCTGAATAATCAGCGAACAAAAAACAATCAGCGAACGACCGGATGTTGCTGAATAACTTGCTTGAATCTGAATTGCGGCCAAAGATTGAATCCAAATCAGGTTATAAGAAACCTTAATTCGCCAATACAATCAGCCGTCACCTCTAACCTTGAAACCCTAATTCGTCAAACCCACAAAACGACCAAGAAATCTCGGCCAATCTTGAAACCAAATGAATGATTACTGCAATTCAATCACTCTCTCTTGATAAAACCCAAACAATTACGAAACACAAGCAGCCAATGACCCCAAATACAACGGCAGCCAACGAAACTTGCAAAAAGGAAGGATAAAAACGTAACCCTAATGTATAAAAACGGATTCTGAATGCTTAACCTGAATTGGAATTGGAAATCAGGAATCTAGAGACCCTAATCACACAATCAATCCTCATTAGCAAGAAGAAATCATGAATTTTGATCATTGGATTTGTGGGGCGCCGTTTTCTCCATTTTCAATTCCATTGTTGTTTCGGTTAGTACCTCGTAACTTCTTGATTAATCGCTCATCCATGTGATGTGTATTATGTAAATCGATGATTAGGGTTGCTAATTTATATTTTATGAAACGGTTATGAATATATGTGCATGATGTTCTTGATTTCGATATACATGGTTAATCAGATGCGTAACTCTATGTGAAACTTAATACGATCGAATACTCGGTTTTAGATGTTGTTAATGTGATCTGGTTCTGAATGCACGTTAGCATCTTGATAAGGCTTGATGATGTGATGTTTTATGTTAATTGATTCGTGTACACATAACCTAGGGTTCATGCTAGACGTTAAGAACTGTGATGCTTATGTTATGATGATGCGATGATGAATTCTGTGAACGAATGATTTCTGCATGATTGATGATTTGCTGATGACGGCTGATAGCATGATTAGGGTTTCTGTGTTATTGCGTAACTGATGTCACTGATTTTCCACGTAACTGACCTTCGATGAAACAGACATCTTAGACGAAACACAGGTGACGGTGAAACAGAATGTGTTTCACCGAGACCCTGAACGATGAAACAGAATGTGTTTCGTCAATATATGTGTTTCACCGATATGTGTTTCACCGATATGTGTTTCACCGATTTGTGTTTCACCGATATGTGTTTCACCAAATGTGTAATCAGCACAGTAACCTACTTTAATTCTGTTTAGAAGTTAACCGGGTTAGTTAACTGCTGTTAAGTGTAACCATCTTGTGTCTGATCTCAAATACGTGCTATGTGCTACTTGTTTATCACTGTGTGTTTATATGTGAACACAAACTGATTATGTATACGTGCGTACTATAGGACGTGATTGATTAATTGAGTACATACTTAGCATACCGAGCAAACCCAAGGTGAGTTCACACTCTTACCAAGGCATGGGATTCCCGGGGTTGGGAATGGGTTGAATGTTTCTTATACTTACATGATTAATGGAATTATTCCTCGGGAGGGGAAGGTTATTAGTAGATACTGCTAGACTAGTGATACATATACTCTCTCTTCGCAAACACGCCGGGATTGGCCGCGATAATAGAACAATCTTCGCAAACATGCCTAGAATGGCCGCGAACTGTACTTTAACCTTCGCAAACATGCCGGGTGGTGATCACATCCAGAAATCACATCCTGAGTGAATAAGTTAAAAACCCTAGCTCTCTCTCCTTTGGCGATTTTTGTTCATCATGAAAATCCTGTTTTCTTTGTGATCTGATGTATAACAGTCTGTGATTAGAGTTTTGTTCTTTCAAAATTCTATAACGAACTCGTTAGCATTAGGGATCGATCAACAATAGGGTTTTTTCTGCTTTCTTTTTCAAATTGCCGCCCTAACATTCTAGTCGAAACTCTGATTTATTAACCTGGATGTTATTGATCGCGGTTACCTGAGAGTAATTTAGCTAGATTGATACACTGGATTAATCGATTAAGGGTTTAGGTTTGTTATTAGGGTTTAAAGGATTAGGGTTTCTGCTGTCTTCTTGTTCGTGAATCTGGTGTCTTCGGCTGATTGTGTGCATGGTAGTTTTGTTTCTTGATTATGGAGAGAGGTGTTGATTCTGATGTGAATGATCGTCCCAAAACAGATGGGAGAGAAGTGCATGATCGTGGTAAGCCTCCTAATTTGAACAAAGGTTTTGCTAGTAGGGTTTTGAATATTGATGGTAATACTAGAATCCCACGTAGGGGTACAGTTCAGAACTTGCAATCGGAGCCAAAAAAGATTAATGTCATTGATGAGTTAATTAAAATAACGGAGCCGGTTGTAGCTGGTACTCAGCCGGTTATAACTGGTAATCTGAATTCTGATCTGAATCAAGGTGGACCGAGTGTTCTTGATGGTGGTGATCAAGTGATAAAACCCATGTCTTATGAAGATTGTCAAGAAAGTAAACTCGGTGAAGAATCAGAAAGTCAAGAAAGTAAACTTCAGGTCCCTTGAAAGTTCAGTGCAACATGAAGATTGTGATATTGTTCTCCCGGTTGAATCGGTTCGGGTAGTTCAGGATAAGTTAGCGAATACCTTGTATGGGTACTTTTTGGGAGATCGTATTGCGTATCCTGTTGTTGATTATTTTGTGAAGAATAACTGGAAAAAGTTTGGGTTACAGAAGTCGATGATGAATGCAAATGGTTTTTTCTTTTTTAAGTTTGAAGACCATAAAGGTATGTTGGATGTTCTAGCTGCTGGTCCATGGATTATTCGATCACAACCATTCTTTCTTCAGGAATGGACGCCTACTACCAAGCTAGAAAAGAAGGAGGTTAATAAAGTTCAACTATGGGTAAAAGTACATGAAGTCCCGATTGCTGCGTACACGGAGGATGGTCTTAGTATGATTGCTACTGCCATTGGAAATCCAAAAATGCTTGACTCATATACAACGGATATGTGCGTGGATAATTGGGGTAGAAGTAGCTTTGCGCGTGCTCTTATTGAAGTGTCAGCGGATAAAGATCTTAAGGAGAAAATCACAATGGCTATTCCAAATCCGAATGGTGAGGGTTTTATCAAGGAAACAATGTATGTTGAATATGAATGGGATCCTCTAAGGTGTTCGACTTGTTGTGTTTTTGGCCATTCTAATGATGCATGCCCTAAAAATCCAAGGAGAAATGTTCCTCAGAAAGATGTTAAACATCATGGTAATCAAGGTAAAGCTCCGATGAAGACGACTCCTAGAGTGGATGAAGATGGGTATATGGAAGTGCAAAGCAAGAAGGTTGCTAGGAAACCGGGTATTCATATTCCTAAACCAAAACAAAAGTTTGAGTATAGGCCGATTACCAACAAACATAAACAGGTTTTAAACATAAAGTCGGCTGGTAACTTTCAGTCGGCGAATCCTTTTAATGTTTTAAGTTCTTGTGATGCGGAAGAGGGACAGAGTAGTAAAGGCCTGAATGGTGATGTTGATGGTTTTGAGGACTCCGAGGATGAGGAGGTGACGGAAGTTTATAACGAAACAAATGATTTTATGGTGGGAGATTCTCACAAGCCGAAAGATTCTCATAAGCCGGAGGATACTAAAGGGGCAAGCACTCCTAACATAGCGGTTAAAGATGGTTAGTATTGCATCGTGGAATATTAGAGGGTTGAACCGCTCTCTTAAACAATCAGAGGTTCGACAGGTGGTGAAGGATTATAATCTTAGTTTGTGTGCTATTTTGGAATCGCATGTTGATATTGGTAAGCTTGATAAAGTTTGTAATTCTGTTTTTCGGTCTTGGGAGTGGACGTCCAACGGTGCAAAGTGTGATAAAGGAACTAGAATCATTATTGGATGGAATCCAGCTATTTTCGATGTCATGGTGCTTGCTCAATCTGATCAGGTTATGCATTTACAGCTTATTTTTAAATTGGATAAGCGGATGGTGTTTTGTTCTTTTGTGTATGCTGCCAACTATTATGTCTCTCGTAGAAGTTTATGGCAAAGTCTATCAATGCACAAAGTCCTAGTTGGTGATAGTCCTTGGTTCGTTATGGGTGATTTTAATTCGGCTCTAAATCTGGAAGATAAATCTTTGGGAACATCTTCGTTTTCTATTGGAATGAAGGACTTTCAATCGTGTGTGGATGATATTGAGATGTTCGACATTAACAGTTCGGGAATCCATTTTACATGGAATCAAAAACCAAAGAAGGGCGTCGGATTATTAAAGAAAATTGATCGTGTTTTGGGTAATACTCAATTTGTTTCTCTTTTTCCGCGTGCGGTAGCATTATTTCAGCCGTATCGTCTTTCGGATCACTCTCCTTGTGTCCTCAAAATTCCTGAAGCGGGTAAGTTGAAACCGAGACCCTTTAAATTTGCTAATTTTCTGGTTCATAAACCGGAATTTTTAGATATTGTCAATCAGATTTGGGT
This sequence comes from Helianthus tuberosus, assembly GCA_030545235.1. Lineage (NCBI taxonomy): Eukaryota > Viridiplantae > Streptophyta > Magnoliopsida > Asterales > Asteraceae > Helianthus > Helianthus tuberosus. Next base: position 113,206,129 of record CM060387.1, on the reverse strand, counting down.
TACTAGAGTTAATGGAGTTCATCAGTTTTCGGTTGTTAAAAGGCTTCGGCAGCTTAAAAGGCCTCTTCGTGCATTATTGTTTAAACAAGGCAATCTTCATAACAAAACCATTGAGCTTCGTACTAAGCTCAGTATTCAGCAGTCTATAGATCGGGATCCTTTGAATGCTATTCTTAGAGCCGAAGAAGCTACGGTTACGAACTGTTATCAAGAAGCGTTACTTGATGAGGAGCGATTTCTGAAACAGAAATCCAAAGTAGATTGGTTGTGTGCTGGAGATATGAACACGGCTTTTTTCCACTCTGCGCTGAAAAATAGGAACCATCGTAGCAGGATTGATATTATTCGGGATTCGAGTGGAAATGTGTTCGAAGGTGATATGGTTCATGATGCTTTTGTTAGTCATTATGAGAAGTTCTTGGGGTGTACAGGGGACGTTTCTTTGCTTCCATCGCCTGATCTATTTTCTAATTCGTTGAACTCGGATACGGCTGACCATATGATCCGTCAGGTTTCTTCAGAGGAAGTGAAAGCGGCTATGTTTTCTATTGGTATTGATAAAGCCCCGGGGCCGGATGGTTATACGGCTGCTTTTTTCAAGAGTGCGTGGAATATTGTTGGTGCGGATATCTCAAAAGCTATTATTGATTTCTTTGACACTGGGAATTTGTTACGCGAGTTAAACCATACGCTCATTGTGCTTGTGCCGAAGGTTCCTACCCCTTCGGTTATTACTGATTATCGTCCTATTGCATGTTGCAATGTTATATACAAGTGCATTAGCAAAATTGTTGCGGATAGAGTGAAGGGGGCTTTAAACGAGATAGTTAGTATCAACCAATCTGCTTTTGTCCCAGGAAGAAAAATCTCGGATAATATTCTGTTGACTCAAGAGCTTATGCATAACTATCATAGGAATGCTGGGCCGCCACGGTGCGCTTTTAAAGTTGATATTCAAAAAGCCTATGATACAGTTGACTGGAATTTTTTAAGGAGTATTCTGATTGGTTTTGGTTTCAATATTAAGATGGTGAATTGGATCATGGTATGTGTTACAACTACTTCGTATTCTGTTTGTGTCAACGGTAATATTCATGGCTATTTCAAGGGAAATCGTGGGTTAAGGCAAGGGGATCCATTATCTCCATATCTTTTCACTCTTGTTATGGAAGTTTTGACAGCCAATCTGCATCACTCGTTGAGAATTGATTCCTCGTTTAAGTTTCATAATCGGTGTGAAAGGCAGCAAATTATAAATCTGTGTTTTGCAGATGATTTGTTTCTTTTTGCTAGAGGAGAGATTGCTTCGGCGAAGTTTATTATGAAGTCATTGGATTCGTTTACCAAGATGTCAGGGTTGGTGCCTAGTGTTCAAAAAAGCACGGTCTTCTTTTGCAATGTTCCGAGTTACATTAAAAGTGCTATTTTGAGAATTATGCCGTTTGTGGAGGGTACGCTTCCTGTCAGGTACTTGGGGGTGCCTCTCATATCTTCTAGGCTGTTGTATCAAGATTGTAATGTTCTTGTGGAAAAGCTCGAAAAGCGTATAATGCATTGGAGGAACAGGATGCTTTCTTTTGCTGGTAGGTTACAACTTATAATCTCTGTTTTGTCCTCTATGCATATCTATTGGTCTTCTGTTTTCATTTTACCAACTCGTGTGGTTAATGAGTTGGAATCGAGAATGCGAAATTTTCTTTGGTCTCAAGATTGCAATTTTCATAAAGGAAAGGCGAAAGTTTCTTGGAAATCTATTTGTATTCCGAAGTATGAAGGTGGGTTAGGAGTTAGACGAATTGGTGATATTAACAAAGCTCTCATGACATCTCACATTTGGAGTATTATCACTAAACGAAAGTCTTTATGGGTCGATTGGGTTCATTCGTACAGGCTTAAAGGTAAAAGTTTCTGGAGTTGCACGGTTCCTAGCAATTGCTGCTGGTCTTGGCGTAAGTTATTACAACTTAGACCGTTAATGCGAACACATATTTGGACCGAGGTTGGTAATGGTGTTACAACTTCAGCGTGGTATGATTTCTGGTGCTCCTTGGGGCCGCTGGGGAATATTCTGTCACCAAGAATGATTTCGAATGCGGGTTTTACTTTGGAGGCTACAGTTGCTGATGTTAGAAACAATGGGGAGTGGAGGTGGCCTACAGCTTGGAGGGATCTTTTTCCTGTTCTTATTCAGCTTGATAATGTCAATTTAGAGCCGAATAAAAGAGATCGGATTTTATGGCGTGCTGGTGATCATATTAGAGATTTATCGGCTTCAGGTGTTTGGAATTCTATTCGATATACAGAACCAGAAGTCCATTGGTGCTCTATTGTGTGGTTTTCTCAATGTATTCCGAAGGATGCTTTCTTAATGTGGTTAATTATGAGAGGTAAGTTACTTACTCAGGATAAAATTTTGGGATGGGACCTCTCTCGAAGGAAAAATATGAACATGATGTGCTGCCTGCTTTGTTATGAGAACTTTGATTCACATAATCACTTATTTTTTGAGTGCAAATTCTCGTCTCAAGTCTGGAACATGGTTAGACAAAAGGTGGGTATGGATTTGGTTCAGCCGGTTTTGGGGGATATTGTGGAGTGGCTTCTAGTTCGTGCCCGGTCGAAGACAGCGTCTAATTTGGTTGCTCGAATTTTAGTTGCGGCTTCGTGTTACATGATTTGGCAGGAGCGGAATGCTAGGTTATTTAAAAACCAATTAAGACCTCCAGAAAATATAAGTGCTTCCATTGTTCAAATGGTTCGGTATAAGCTGATGGGAGTGAAGCTGAAGAATACTGCTAGAGTTCAGAAGCTTCTTGAAGATTGGGAGATTCAAGGTCCTTTGAATGAGATTGATGGTGGTTGAGTAGTCTTTAGTGGTTTTTGTGTTTTTTTCTAGATTAGAGTCTAGTTGCTTCCTTTTGTGTGGTGTGTTCTGGTTTGTGTTTGATTACTCTCATGGGGCATGTCTCATGAGTGAACTAGTGTAGGTTTTCTACACTACTTGTTTTATTTGGTTGTGAATATATAGAATCACTGGGGTAACCCTTTACCCAAAAAAAAAACATGCCGGGTGGGCCGCGATACAAATATACCTAGTCTAGAAAACATGGGAAACCCCCACTAAACTTCGCAAACATGCCTGGAGGGCCGCGATACCATTACATACGTTACATGATTACTAAACGAGCTTACGAATTACAATACGAACACTATAACTGAATAACCAACTGTGAACTCGCTCAACTAGTTGTTGACTCTCTATTACATGCCTTGCAGGACCATAGGTACTCTTGGAGCTTGCACGGGAGATGCGGTCGTTGTGGGCACGGATTGTGGATCTTATGATAAAAACATTTAAACATTTGAACTTATTACTTACGTTGGGTTTACATTTATGCTTCCGCTAGACACCTGATATGTTTTGTTTTGAACACCTTTCATATCGTTTGGCTTAAATTACATTTAATACTTATTATGTTTGATATGATTGGTGGCTTGATCCTGGTCAGTCACGCCTCCAAGCGGTGATACTCCGCGTGTGGATTTTGGGGGTGTGACAGAGAACACATCGTAATTTAAAACCACAAGTTGTTCATATGAAACTTACGAACCACGCACTCCATCCGATTGCAACGTCCGTCCAGAGCTGTATCGAGCAACCTGCAAAGCATGCAGTAGAGTGTCAACATAAAGTTGGCGAGTTCACGTGTTTGTAGTTTTCCAGTTTTTAATTCCAAAAACTTGTTTTAACCAGTTAATTTATCCGTTTATACATGCCAGGGGGAGCTACCCCATAAGTGAGCGACTAAACTGTTTTTCCAATACCGAATACTTACTTAACCGTACGTTTCCGCAGTGCCCCGTTTGTCAATGTTCTATCATCATTGACGGTTTGCCTGAGTCTATTAGTTCACTCCCGTTCCCAGTAACAAGGGTCGGTGTGAGGCTGGTTACACCTAAATAGCGCTATTAACTAATAACCCGTTCGCCTGGCCCCGGCGACTAATCGGTATTAAATGGTAGGGACTTAAGTGATAGAGTTTCGTTTAGTATTGCTCGTTGCATTCCGTATAAACCGTAATTAACCAAGAGTTCCCAGTAACAAGGGAAGTAAGTAAGTTTGTTCCCAGTAACAAGGGAAGAAAAGTAAGTTTGTATCCCAGTAACAAGGGAAGAAAAGTAAGTTTGTATCCCAGTAACAAGGGAAGAAAAGTAAGTTTGTATCCCTCACAAGGGGATAGTGTTGTTACCCGTATCCCACACAAGTAGATAGAAATACCGTATCCCGCACAAGGAGAAAGTAAGCAATCCCAAACCAGGAAAAGTGTTTCGTTCCGTTTCCCAACCACCGGGAACGCATGCTTTAAGTAAAAAGTAGTGAACTCACCTTTGTTTTGCTCGGTTGATAATTTACTTGTGTTATGTTGGTCAACCATACCCTATTATGGTTATTAAATGTTTATTAGGTTCGTATGCAAGTAATGTCACATATAAATTACACGTATCTAACCCATAGCATGTAAGTCATACTAGAATATACGGTATTGAGCCAATCCTAGCATATGAACCGTTAAACATTATCAGTTAAACAACACAGTAGCACATAGTCCATAATATCAGTTTGTGCGGCCCAATAACTAAGCAAAGCAGTTCAGTCGAAACCGGGTGGTCTCGACTCGAGATCATGAGGTCTCGAGTCGTAACCAAGAGGTTTCGAGTATCAAGTAGATGGTCTCGAGTAGTGCATGCATGAGTCGGGACCTCGGGGCCTCGAGTCAGGTCTCGGGTCGAGACTAGGAGATCTCGAGTCGCAACCAAGTTGGTCTCGAGTCCCCTAATGTGCATGCTTGATCTCGAGTCGTTGTTCAATGGTCTCGAGTCGCAACCGTAAGGTCTCGACCCGCAACTATGAAGATGCTTCTAGAATTTTCATATCCGTACTACCCAAACAAATTTAATTAGCATGTACTGTCCAATCAGATTTTATTAACATGTTCCATATGTCGTACACTCCTAAATTCAGATCAAACCAACATATTTCAAATATTTGCACACCATTCAAACTGTTCTTCACTAGTGTTTTGTCAATCATCAATACAGGTTCAACCATCTGATTATATGAATCACCATAACACATATCCTTCTAGCAAATTTAACCTTAGTACATCACAATATCATTTATCTGTTTTATACGTGCAAGCAATCAGAAGTATACATAACCAATCGCCATATGAATTATCATCAGTACCAACTGAACACTCGTTAACCAAGTTACCTGTTTATTTGACCCTAAATCCGGTATCATCTATTCATACATGTTTATCATACAAATCACGATCAGGCTCGCACCTTTATCACACATCAACAAAACATCTATCATTCCTTTAATCTTATTAAAACAGATTAAACAAAAATCTAGAACCCTATGTATATCTAAGTTAATCAAACAGTTAACACTTACATGATGGGTTTTGTACATGTTTATCAAAGCTAATTTTATCCGAATAAAATTAAAACGCAGCGGAATATGGATTTAAAACATGTTACTTTACAAGATTTAAAACTCTTTTAAATGCAAAAACCCAAAATCGGATCCATATATGACATATATGCTATCAAAATACAACCATAGGGTGTTTGAGAGTTCAACCTTTCTTTGGAGCAAGGAGATGGAAGATGATGATGAATCTTGAATGGTAGCTTCCAAACGAGAAAGCCTCAAGCTAGTATACCCGAAAGCTCCAACAAACACCTTGAGATTGCTAGGATTTCTACACTTGAAGCTCACAAAATCCCTCTAAAATTCAGCTCTTGGCCGAAAATATTTAGAGAAAATTGGGAGTTTTGCAACTTGAAAAAACTAGTAAACTTATGAGAGAAGGTGTCATCTTTTTTATCAAAAGCAAGTGCCATTCAAAAGTGAGATTGTTGCATGAAAAATGATTGGACCAACCCCCTTGGGAAGACCCAAAGTGGGCGGCCCTATGGGGACTTTCCCAACCAAAAAATATTTAAATTTTAATTAAAAGATAATCTTGTTTTAATTTTATAACCTTTTATAAAATATAACATAACATGCCACAAGATTATATGCAACATCTCATAATGTTTTATAATGTTATTTAACATATTAAATAACAAGATAAAAAAAAATATTCTCTCAAAATAAATTATCCATATAATTTATTAGTTTCTCAAGTGCAATTATTTAGAAAACCAATTTCTAAATATTCTTAGTGTTAATATTTATTTGTTTGATCATATCATAAATAAATATTGTAGGTGTTTGTCTAGCTTGTTATTGGGTATGACCCGACTTGGATCATAACGTACTAGCCACATCAATTTAATATGTGTCTTGGGCATACAGAGTCCAACAATCTCCCACTTGCACAAGATACATAGAAGATTGATGCAAGCAGTAAATGACGCCTAACAACGGTTTACTACCCCTAATACGTATGACGAAGTGCCATTCAATAACATCATCCCCTTCAAGTCCCTTACTTGAACATGATTTAGGTGAATCTATCATTTATCCTTTCGTTACAGATGTCATGTCAAATCCAGAGACACAGTGTGATCATTCTCTGTTGATTTAACTTAAGCAGGCCTTAGACATCTTACTCTCAACGAATAAGAGGAACAAATCCCTTCTTGACTACATACGTCTCTCACAATCACCTCGTACCATACCTGAGCTTAGTCTTATGTACTATCTTATTACAGACAGCGAAGAACTAAGTCAAGGCATAATATTTGGTGAATATCAAGACCCAATATGTATCTCAGGTCAGAGGATACTATGATATTCGCCTTTGCTCAAATTTACTTATGATCAATCAATGATTCCATGCAGTAACATTTGAGAGCGGGTCAGTCCAATATTTGTATCCCACAATTATCTATGAACTTTGGCAGCAACACTTTGCTCTATATTCATACCTAATGAATATCCACCAATCCAAGTTCATAATAGTCTTACATTCAATATATTTGTTCCCACAAGTATGATCGACTACGGACATTTAGAATAATTAATTTATTCATGGATTTAAACATGCTAAAATGGAACATAACTCAAAATACCATAATAGAGTTAAAATAACAATTGTTCCAATATCCAAATACAAAATAGATCAAATCCAATCACTAGAATACCGAAGTCCTAAGGCACAAGTATGACCCTCATGTTTTGGCCGTTCAAGGAGCTTCGTGAGTGGATCCGCAATGTTTTGATCGGTGTGAACTTTGCGAATACATATCTTTCCTTTTTCAACTTCATCCCTTATGTAGTTGAATCTCCGCTCAATGTGCCTAGTCTTTTGATGTGCACGAGGTTCCTTGATTTGAGCAATCGCACCCTCGTTATCACAAAAGATCTCTAGGGGGTCTTGAATGGTAGGGACTACCCCTAGGTCGGTAATGAACTTCTTTAACCACGCAGCTTCTTGTGCTGCCAATGAGGCGGCGATGTATTCTGATTCTGTAGTGGACAATGCTACAACATCCTGCTTCGAGCTCTTCCAAGAGACTGCAGCTCCATTCAAAATGAAGACATACCCAGATTGTGATCGAGAACCATCTCGATCAGTTTGGAAACTCGCATCCGTGTAACCTTTTACAACGAGTTCCTCTTCACCAGATCCATATATTAGAAACATATCCTTAGTCCTCCTAAGGTATTTCAATATGCTCTTAACAGCCATCCAATGACTGTTACCTGGATTTTGCTGGTATCTACTTGTCATGCTTAAGGCGCATGACACGTCCGGTCTTGTGCATATCATTGCATACATTATGGATCCTATAGCAGACGCATATGGGATTCCTTTCATTCTTTCTTGCTCATCCTTTGAGCTTGGACATTGAGTCACATTCAATATTGTCCCCTTTTGAATAGGTACCAAACCTTTCTTTGAGTTCTCCATCTTGAACCTTTTCAAGACTTTGTCAATGTATGCACTTTGGTTTAAACCTATCAAGCGCCTAGATCTATCCCTATAGATCTTTATTCCCAAAATATAGGCAGCTTCTCCAAGATCTTTAATGGAAAAACATCTTCCAAGCCATGCTTTTACACCTTCCATGGTTGGAATGTCATTTCCAAATAGTAGAATGTCATCGACATACAATACTAAGAAAGTGATGGTGCTCCCACTAGCTTTCTTATACACACAAGCTTCATCCCCGTTCTTGATGAACCCAAAATTCCTAATTTCTTCATCAAAACGGTGATTCCAACTTCTCGATGCTTGTTTCAATCCATAGATTGATTTCTTTAACTTGCACACTTTGTTAGGATGTTTTGGATCGACAAAACCTTCAGGCTGAACCATATAGACATCTTCATCAAGATATCCATTGAGGAAAGCCGTTTTGACATCCATTTGCCAAATCTCATAGTCATAATATGCAGCTATGGCAAATAATATCCTAATCGACTTTAGCATTGCCACTGGCGAGAAGGTCTCATCATAATCAACTCCTTGAGTTTGAGTGAAACCTTTTGCTACAAGTCTCGCTTTATAAGTATCCAAGTTGCCATGCATATCTGTTTTCTTATTGAAAACCCACTTACTTCCAACTACTTTGGAGTTAAGAGGTGGCACAACCAATTCCCAAACTTGGTTGTCATACATGGATTGCATCTCTACGTTCATAGCCTCAAGCCATTTGTCGCAATCGGATTTCGACATTGCATCATGGTATGTGGTTGGTTCATCTGAATCTACCACATAGCATCCATCCATGAAAAAACCATATCTTTCAGGTGGATTACTAATTCTACCAGATCTGCGAACGTTTTGTGTATGTTGATCAACCATTTGATCATTTTCAACAACCTCTTGTTGAGTGCTAGTATCAACCAAACGTGTATCGGCTTGTGGTTCTTGATCCTCATCAAGTTCCACTGTTCTACTAGTTCCTTCCATAAGGAACTTATCCTCCAAGAACTTACCCTTTCGAGCAACAAATACCTTTTGCTCTGTTGGATCGTAGAAATAATATCCTATATCATCTTTAGGATATCCCACGAAGATACACTTAATGGATCGTACTTCTAACTTGTTTGGGGTGTATTGCTTCACATAAGCATCACAACCCCATACCTTCAAATATGATAATGATGGAACCGTTCCATGCCATATTTCAAAAGGTGTCTTATCCACTTTCTTGGTTGGGGCCATATTTAATATACGAGCCGCGGAGAGCAAAGCGTAACCCCAAAATGATAGAGGCAATGTGCTTCTAGCCATCATAGATCGAACCATATCCAATAGAGTTCGATTCCTCCTCTCAGACACACCATTATGTTGTGGTGTTCCAGGTGGAGTAAGTTGTGAGATGATCCCACAACTCCTAAGATGATCTTGAAAGGCATCACTAAGGTATTCACTCCTCTATCGGAACGAAGAACTTTGATTGTCTTGGTGAGTTGATTCTCTACTTCGTTTTGGAAGATTTTGAACGTTTCAAAAACTTCATCTTTGTGTCTTAGCAAGTACACATAACCATAACGACTGAAGTCGTCGGTAAAAGTTACGAAGTATCTTTCACCATTCCTAGTCATTGGCTTAAAAGGACCACATACATCCGAATGTATGATGCCTAATAAATCTTTTGCCCTTTGGTTTGTGCCACTAAAGGGTTTCTTGGTCATTTTACCTTGTAAACAAGATTCGCATGTATCAAATGAACCAATTTCATTTGTTTCCAAAAGACCATTCTTTTGAAGTGTTTGCATGCGATTTCTGTTTATATGACCAAGACGACAATGCCAAAGATAGGTCTCACTCAAATCCATTTTGAGTTTCTTGGTGTTTGCTTGGTACATCGAATTATCAAATGATGTATTATCATGAACCAATTCATAAATACCATTTGAAGGCGTAGCTTTAAAGTAGAACATGTCATTCATCAAAGTATAAATTTCATTGTTCACAAACTTCAAATCAAATCCATATTGTCTTAAAAGGGACACAGAAATAATGTTCCTAGTCAAACTAGGAGCATACAAAACATTTTTCAAACAAATTTCCAAACCACTTGGAAGTTTTAAAACATAGTCTCCTTGGGCTTCAACTTGAACCTTCGCTCCATTGCCCATGAAGAGACTAGTGTCTCCCTTCTTGTAATGCTTATTTCTTTTGAACCCCTGCAACGAATTGCAAATATGAGTTCCACATCCGGTATCTAATACCCATGTGTTAGAAGAAATAACATTTAGATCAATATGTATCATAAAGATTGTACCTGAGGTTTGCCCTGCATCCCTCTTGTTTTTCAACTCTTTGAGATAGGTTGGACAATTCCTTTTCCAATGCCCTATCTCTCCACACTCAAAGCATGGATCGCCCGTGGCAACCTTTGCCTTCTTCTCTTTTGGTTTTGGTGGTTCTGCTTTAGCCTTTCTTTTTCCCTTCCCTTTGACGTGCCCCTTTCCTTTGGCAACATTTGCCTTGGAGTTGGAGTGATGTCCCTTCTTGCCTCCCTCATTGATCGTTAGAACGGGTAAAGCCTTTTTACCCATTCCCGCTTCGGCCGTTTTGAGCATTGCATGAAGCTCACCAATGCTCTTGTCCCATCCATTCATGTTATAGTTCATAACAAAGCTCTCAAATTTCTTTGTTAAAGAGTTGAGGATCAAATCCGTAGCCAACTCTTTAGAGACGGGACAATTGAGCCTCTCGAGGCGATCAATGTGGCTTTTCATCTTAAGGACGTAAGATGAGACCGATTGGGTTTCCTCCATTCGACATGCATGAAGCGCTCGAACCGTTTCGAAGCGTTCTACCCTTGCTTGTTGTAGGAACATTTCCTTCAATTGGGTAATCATGTCGTATGCCCCATGATGTTCAAAGTCCTTTTGAATCTCGGGAATCATAGTTCCCAACATGAGGCAAGAGGCTTGCATGGAGTCCTCGATATATTTAACCCAATCATTGTAGGCTTCTACATCTTCCTCATCAGGTTGATCGGGAATAGGATCGTCCAACACATAGGATATCTTCTCTTGCTTGAGAACAATTCTCAAGTTTCGAAACCAATCCATGAAGTTGCTATGGTTGAGACGATCCTTTTCAAGGATGGTTCTTAGTGATAGGTTACGGACGGTTTGGTTAATCGGGTTTGCATTGTTAGCGGCCATCTACAAAATTTAACAAAGTTCAATTTTAGTATTTTCGATATTATTAAAATTTTAATCATTAATACCCTTTTAACGTCTCATAGACAATTAATAATTAAAATCTAGAATCCAACGTTATATTTAAATATTGGTTAGGTGACCTTTATCCCATTATTTAAATTAACAAGGTAGTCAACGTTTGACAATTGCAACCCTTTGCAACTTCTAGCCATATGGGATCAGTTAAACATCTTTATGTTTAGTTGGCATGTTTAATCCCATCAACACCTTTTGTTCCCCATGCTTCGGTGACCCTAAGTTCATGGTTTCCAAATCAAGTCGTCCAACTTACACACACGTGTGAGTTTATACACATAAGTGGTTAGGTGACCTTTATCCCACAAACATGGTAAACCCACCTCAAATATACAAGTTTCCTCAAATGTGGTTAGGTGACCTTTATCCCACAAAGAGTTCCCAAGTAATTTGAGTGTTGTATAAAAGGATGATGTTTGACTTGTTTTATAAAAGGGATTTTTATTTTTCAAAATTCTAGTTTAGAAAAATTTTATGTACCATATATTTGCATGCATTCAAATCAATGGTACTTTAGTGAAAACCAATTTTCAAAGTTCTTTTAATAAAACCCATTTTATTATAAAATCATTAATTTTTAATAAAACCTTTTATTAATCGTTTTAATGATTTTGTAAGAACCAATTTTAAGCTTGTTACGGGTTATTAGTTGTTAAGTATGCATATCCAAATATCATCCAAACAACCATAAATAAAATATAACCATACAAGCACACAACACATATGTTAAAAGGTGCATAACCATAGCCAACTATTTTGACCACACTTGTTAGCCGAAACAAGTGTGTCAAAAGGTCCTTCCTAAAGGGTGAATATGGACACAAAAAAAGTGTCGGTGAACTCCCACTTGATCCCGCATCCAAATGCTTCAAGTCTTCATATTGTGTTGTGATTTCTTCACTTCTTTGAGCTTCCAAATGTCTTTTAAATTCAGCTCCAAACTCCTTTGGACTTCAAAAATGTGTTTTGGTTATCGGGCTAAAATCCCGTTAAGAACTATGAAGTTCTTTATGCCCGAAATTGGCAAAAACCAAAACTGCATTTTGTGTGCATCTTCTTTTACATAAAAGTATCCTAATACATTTTTCTAGTAAAATAAATGCATCTAATCTATTTACTTACATACCAAATGAAAATAAATAAATTACATATTTTTACAAATGGAAGACAAAATAATAATTATTACAACTCATTGAATAATTATCTAAAATCACAAACACAAACATATTCACACAAGGTCATGGCTAGGTTATGAACACCAAAATATATATCCAAATATATATAAATTTCAAGAGCAAAAATAATGGTTTCCTTTTACAACCTATATTTTTCGGCCAAGAATGAAAAACCGAAAAATGTGGGTTTTTGTCCAAACAAAACAAATCATCCATATGACATAATTTTTTCAAGATTCCTTTATGCATGTAGGAAATAAATCTTGAAAAATAAAAGGGGAACCATGGTCAAAACTTTCGGCCATAGGGTTTAACCAAACCCAAAACCCGAAAATTTTAAATCCAATGAAGCATGCACTCATATAAGCGGCTCTAGATGCCATTGATGGGTTTTGTACATGTTTATCAAAGCTAATTTTATCCGAATAAAATTAAAACGCAGCGGAATATGGATTTAAAACATGTTACTTTACAAGATTTAAAACTCTTTTAAATGCAAAAACCCAAAATCGGATCCATATATGACATACATGCTATCAAAATACAACCATAGGGTGTTTGAGAGTTCAACCTTTCTTTGGAGCAAGGAGATGGAAGATGATGATGAATCTTGAATGGTAGCTTCCAAACGAGAAAGCCTCAAGCTAGTATACCCGAAAGCTCCAACAAACACCTTGAGATTGCTAGGATTTCTACACTTGAAGCTCACAAAATCCCTCTAAAATTCAGCTCTTGGCCGAAAATATTTAGAGAAAATTGGGAGTTTTGCAACTTGAAAAAACTAGTAAACTTATGAGAGAAGGTGTCATCTTTTTTATCAAAAGCAAGTGCCATTCAAAAGTGAGATTGTTGCATGAAAAATGATTGGACCAACCCCCTTGGGAAGACCCAAAGTGGGCGGCCCTATGGGGACTTTCCCAACCAAAAAATATTTAAATTTTAATTAAAAGATAATCTTGTTTTAATTTTATAACCTTTTATAAAATATAACATAACATGCCACAAGATTATATGCAACATCTCATAATGTTTTATAATGTTATTTAACATATTAAATAACAAGATAAAAAAAAATATTCTCTCAAAATAAATTATCCATATAATTTATTAGTTTCTCAAGTGCAATTATTTAGAAAACCAATTTCTAAATATTCTTAGTGTTAATATTTATTTGTTTGATCATATCATAAATAAATATTGTAGGTGTTTGTCTAGCTTGTTATTGGGTATGACCCGACTTGGATCATAACGTACTAGCCACATCAATTTAATATGTGTCTTGGGCATACAGAGTCCAACATTACACATATCAAAGATCCCCAAACCAAGCACACCAATTTACGAACTTAAAACATGAAATGAAGCACAATACACACGATTTTTACACAACTCAGCCATAACAAGATTGCATAGCAGAATCATTGATAACTATTTACTGACCGAGAACCTTTGAGACCGAAGAATGTGCTGCCATTTCTTCCCGTTCTGACCCAATCGAGCCACCGTCTTCAGGTCCGTCCTTCATGGCTCGAAGCCCAACTCCAGGCACACCGCTGACCTGCCGTTGCTGCCTCCTGATGCATTGCAAAATACATCTTTATTCGCGTCTAGGTTTGTTCGGTTTTAGTTAGGTTGTGTCCGTTTTTAGATTAGAATGTATATACTTTTGATTATTTTGTGTTTTCAGGTCTTTGCAGCTGAAAGAAGCAGAAACGAGTCATAAACTGGAAAGGCGAAAGACTGGAACGGAAACCGGAAGCTCGGGAGTGGAAACGGAGCGAAAAATGCAGTTCTGAAGGTTCCAGGCGGCCCGCATAAGCTTAACATCACTTTTGAAGCGGGCCGCATCAACTAAACAAGGATTTCCGGATTACAAGTGGCGCGCGGCCCGCGTGAATGATACACATAAGTTGAAGCGGGCCGCGAGGATGTTGTTTACGTGAAACGGATTTGATCAGCTACGGATTTAGGGTTTCTTGGTTATTTAATGAGGATTATCATCATCAGCCGAGAAGAACACCACAATTACGAATTTTAGACATCTTTGGACAATTTGGAGGGCTGATTAGAGGCGTTTGAAGGCTTGGAACTGCTGGGAATCATCGGGTGACACTTTGGAGCGTTCGGGAATAGAGATTACGGGTTTAATCATCTTTGTTCTCTCGTTTTCGTTCGTTTTACTTTGTTTGATGATGAATTCTGTTTTGACAATGTTTTATGCTATGTTTTTAGACATGTTTCTTGGCTAAACTTCATAAACTACCTAGTTTATGACAATAGCTTAATAAAGTTTGGGTCTTTATTTGATTTTTAGCGTGGTTGTGGATATTCTTGTATTGTAAAAGCTTTGGGAATCTACCTTGGTGCATATGCGTGTTTGACAATTGTTTTATTATTGTTTATTGCTTCATATAACTCTTGGTGACGGTCTTTATCACATAATAGGGTTGTATTAGGGTTTCTTGATTTAGGTGACGGTCTTTATCACATAATAAATCATTAATCCTTTAGGGTGAAAATAGCTTAAGTAACCTTAGAAGTAATACTCGGTAATATTATAAAATCAAATGTGCTGCTAAACTCGTCGCGGAAAGGCTCGAGGTTATTGATAGGTCTAGGTTTGGTTATAAGTCCTTAACATCCCATAGCCTATTAAACCAAGATTAGAAACCATTGTCGCTTTAGACGTTCGCGCGGCAAAGTAGAGCGTCTTACATAAGCACTTTCAAGAAACTAGAGGACGGAAAAGAAATCTAGCAAACTGGTAAGCGTAACAGCCTAGGTAGTGCCATAAGAATCGCCTTGAGAGTGTTTGAGGGGCTTAGTGGTGTCTTAATAGGTTTAGTATCTTAAGATCCCGGTTCCACACCACAAAATTATCAAATAGAGATCCATTATGAGTTAGCTTGTGTCTAGCCTAGGTAGTCTTCATCCATCACTGGTCAGAGCCTTCGTGTGAGTTCGTGTCTAGTTCGTCTAGTATAGTTAGTATTTGTTATTTGCATTCTTAGGATTTTTAGAAACCCCCCCCCCCCAATCAACAAACATTTAGTTAAGTCGTGTCAGTTTGAGTCTAGATAGAGTCATTAGCGTAATCAGTAGAGTCTCTTGGGTTCGATACTCGGACTTCCTTAGGCTATACTACATTCGATCGGTACACTTGCCGGTTGTGTGTTTTAGGGTTTAGAGAGTCTTAGTTTTATAAATTTAAAGCTTAGAGAGTCTAGAATTAGGGTAAATTTAGTTAGTTTAGTTAACCCGTTTCGAGCACATCAAGTTAAAAAAATTAAAAAAATAGAAAATGTCTTTTGAAATAAGAAGTTTGCAAAATTAATACGGGAAATGATAGAAAAGTCGGGTCTTTGTTCGGGTTCAAATAATAATAATATGAGATAATATAATTGAGCTTGTGTCTAGTTTGGGATATGTGGGTAGGCTCAGTTCGGTTCTAGGTTCCTTTGATCTTAAAATATACCTAATTGTCGGTCTATTAGTGGGTTCTCATCTAGGGAGAGTGGGGAAATTGAAACTGCCAAAAATAGTATAAGGGATGCCGTTATAAGCTAAGATCGTTAGAGTTTTTGGTCATTATCTCGCTGAAAAAAAAATAATAGAATAAAAAGTGAGCTAGAAACTAAATGAAAGTAGCACAGGCCTATGTAATCCGAGTTGGGGATAGCGACTCTACAGCCGGAATGCCTCTGGGATGTGTGAAATCGACTTGCCGAATAAAAGTACCGAAACCTATGTAGTCTGTGATTGGGGATAGCGACTCTACAGTCGGATTACCGCTTGGTTAGGGAAAGCATCGTCTAGTCTCACGAATGAAAAAAAAAAGCAAGCAAAGCAAAAGAAAAAAAATGGAAAAATAGATTTGATTTTAAACTCTCTTGATCTTGGTATAAAACGGTTAGGAAATAACCCAGTGGTTGTTCCTTTTGTCCTATAAGCTTGAGGGGGGATTAGGTGGACTTGCAATTCTTAGTGTGAGACCCTAGGTAGATTGACCGAACTTGAACTAAATTGCATGATAAGGGCTTGGAACCGGGTTGGGTTTAAGTGGATCGAAATACTTGCAATCGCGGCTAACACGAGTATCGGTTTTAATAAAATAACTTATGTTTTGGCCCGTTCGACTATTCCGACTATGATTCCGTTTGCATAATTCTTTTTCGAGGACGAAAAAAGGTGAAGTGTGGGGATATTTGATGCATTGCAAAATACATCTTTATTCGCGTCTAGGTTTGTTCGGTTTTAGTTAGGTTGTGTCCGTTTTTAGATTAGAATGTATATACTTTTGATTATTTTGTGTTTTCAGGTCTTTGTAGCTGAAAGAAGCAGAAACGAGTCATAAACTGGAAAGGCGAAAGACTGGAACGGAAACCGGAAGCTCGGGAGTGGAAACGGAGCGAAAAATGCAGTTCTGAAGGTTCCAGGCGGCCCGCATAAGCTTAACATCACTTTGGAAGCGGGCCGCATCAACTAAACAAGGATTTCCGGATTACAAGTGGCGCGCGGCCCGCGTGAATGATACACATAAGTTGAAGCGGGCCGCGAGGATGTTGTTTACGTGAAACGGATTTGATCAGCTACGGATTTAGGGTTTCTTGGTTATTTAATGAGGATTATCATCATCAGCCGAGAAGAACACCACAATTACGAATTTTAGACATCTTTGGACAATTTGGAGGGCTGATTAGAGGCGTTTGAAGGCTTGGAACTGCTGGGAATCATCGGGTGACACTTTGGAGCGTTCGGGAATAGAGATTACGGGTTTAATCATCTTTGTTCTCTCGTTTTCGTTTGTTTTACTTTGTTTGATGATGAATTCTGTTTTGACAATGTTTTATGCTATGTTTTTAGACATGTTTCTTGGCTAAACTTCATAAACTACCTAGGTTATGACAATAGCTTAATAAAGTTTGGGTCTTTATTTGATTTTTAGCGTGGTTGTGGATATTCTTGTATTGTAAAAGCTTTGGGAATCTACCTTGGTGCATATGCGTGTTTGACAATTGTTTTATTATTGTTTATTGCTTCATATAACTCTTGGTGACGGTCTTTATCACATAATAGGGTTGTATTAGGGTTTCTTGATTTAGGTGACGGTCTTTATCACATAATAAATCATTAATCCTTTAGGGTGAAAATAGCTTAAGTAACCTTAGAAGTAATACTCGGTAATATTATAAAATCAAATGTGCTGCTAAACTCGTCGCGGAAAGGCTCGAGGTTATTGATAGGTCTAGGTTTGGTTATAAGTCCTTAACATCCCATAGCCTATTAAACCAAGATTAGAAACCATTGTCGCTTTAGACGTTCGCGCGGCAAAGTAGAGCGTCTTACATAAGCACTTTCAAGAAACTAGAGGACGGAAAAGAAATCTAGCAAACTGGTAAGCGTAACAGCCTAGGTAGTGCCATAAGAATCGCCTTGAGAGTGTTTGAGGGGCTTAGTGGTGTCTTAATAGGTTTAGTATCTTAAGATCCCGGTTCCACACCACAAAATTATCAAATAGAGATCCATTATGAGTTAGCTTGCGTCTAGCCTAGGTAGTCTTCATCCATCACTGGTCAGAGCCTTCGTGTGAGTTCGTGTCTAGTTCGTCTAGTATAGTTAGTATTTGTTATTTGCATTCTTAGGATTTTTAGAAACCCCCCCCCCCCCAATCAACAAACATTTAGTTAAGTCGTGTCAGTTTGAGTCTAGATAGAGTCATTAGCGTAATCAGTAGAGTCTCTTGGGTTCGATACTCGGACTTCCTTAGGCTATACTACATTCGATCGGTACACTTGCCGGTTGTGTGTTTTAGGGTTTAGAGAGTCTTAGTTTTATAAATTTAAAGCTTAGAGAGTCTAGAATTAGGGTAAATTTAGTTAGTTTAGTTAACCCGTTTCGAGCACATCACCTCCGTCGAGTACCGACGGCTGGAGCTCGTCTCCGCCATTAAGATCTTCATCATTGCCGACATCTGCTGATGCAGATGTGGCTGCCGCTGCTGTTGGGTTTGGTCAAAAACGTCGCTGATGATGTCGCCGTCCAGAGAATGAGAGAGAGAGAGAGAGAGACGGGTGGGTGTGCACTGCTGCCGGTGGCCGAGAGAACCAGGAGATGGTTGGTGGCCAGTCTTCAAACAGAGGCAGAGAGGGGAAGAGAGAGGAGCAGTGAGAGGTATGGTTGGGGGGGTGCTTGTCGCCGGCAAACTGAGTCACCGGAGCTCGCCGGAATACGCTCCGGTCACCGGAAATGTTGGAGAGACAAAGGGTGCCAGATTTGTGTGTGCGGTTGCACCTTATCTTTGTAGGGTTTTGGTTTTTAGAGAAAGGAATGAGAGGGGGAGAGGGTTTATGATGTTTAAATAGTGTAGGGTTAGATTAGTTATGTTGGGCCTAGCCCAAGTGCGTGGATTCGCCTAACACTAGATGTCGCTAAGCCCGAAAGCTCGGTTTAAATTGCAGATAGTTATTTTATGTCTGATTCGGGTTATCCGTTAGACAACTCGTATTTCTTGTTGCGGGTTAATAATAATAATAGTAAAAAGATAATAATAATGATAGTAATTACAGACTCGTCCCTCAACGATCAGGATCAAGGGTTTGGGTTGTCACATTCTCCCCATGTTACAGGAATTTCGTCCTCGAAATTTAGACAAAAGTCTTACGCTACGCTCTATATGTATACATAGACTCCATTACCATACATAGATACAAGCAGTCTCACGAAAGTCCACAGAACGAATATGCAAGCCACATAACACATACAGTCACATAGCACGAAAAATCACATAGCATTAGATTCACAGGGTTGTGCGTATTTCACCTAGCATAGAATTTCATCAAACTAATTATAACATAAAGATGAAATCTCGCGGGAAGCCCGAAGTGTCACATTATCCCCAAGTTCAAGAAATTTCGTCCCGAAATTTAGCGCGCAGCCACTGACAAGCTAGTTTGTTTAAACGTTTTCGTGGGGTGTCACATCATCCCCTTGTTGGCTTGAAATTTCTTTCTGAAATTTCAGTTGTAGCTTCAGTGCTGGAAGCAATGTTTGTAGACAACTTGGGATACGTGCGCATCAACTGGTTTTCCCGTTCCTAGGTAAACTCTGGGCAACGGCGTGAGTTCCAATGAACCCGGTCTGTTACTCTACGCTAGAGGGCTTTGATTTCTTGATCCTTGATCTCAACCGGTTCCTCAATGAAGCGTTGTTTGTTGCTGATCACAAGTTCCTAAAAAGGAACAACGAATGTTTCATCTGGCAGACACTTCTCCAGATTAGGCACGTGAAAGACGTGTACCGCCCTCAGCTCTCCAGGCAGGTTTAGTCTGCAAGGCTACCTTACCGATCCTTTCGGAAATTTCGAACGGTCCAACATATCACGGATTAAGCTCGTCTCGTTAGCCATAACGTACCACACCCTTCCAGGGTGAAACTTTAAGTAGAATCCAGTCTCCGACTAGGAATTCTAGAGATTTCCTACGCTTATCCGCGTAGCCTTTCTGACGGTCTGGAGTTGCCGTCATGCGTTGTCTGTTCTGGGCAATCCCACCCGTTGTGTCAAGTGCAAGTTCTAGGCCGGTAATTTGGCTTCCGCCCAACACAGAGGTGACCGGCATCTGCGTTCGTGCAATGCCTCAGATGGTGCTGCCTGAATGCTAGTGTGGTAGCAGTTGTTGGAAGAGAATTCTACAGAAGGGAAGTGTCACTAGTATCCAAGGGTCGATAACACATGTTCTTAGTATGCCTTTGAGTGTTTGGATGGTGCGTTTGGCCCAGTCATCAGTTTACGGGCGATAAGCGGTGCTCATGCCTAACAGTGATCCAAAAGTTTTTCGTGCACAACCTTGCGAAGAATCGGATGCAAAACGTGGGTTACGATCAGGTAAAAGAGAAGTTGGCATCTCGTGCCTAGTATCTACTTCTATCAAGTAGATGGTTGCAAGTTCGGAAACTTGTCGGTTTCTTTGGTAGCGTGTTGTTACCAGCAGACATGTTATCGATGCCCCGGACATGATAGCATAAGATAGAAGCACCTCGTAGATTATCTTCCAGTTGCTGGAGTTGCGGATCGTTTGAGGATCTCTCGAATGCTAGGTGATGCCCCTTTTGAGTTCAAATCGTGAGAGGTTGCGTATACGGTCGAGAAATGCGGGCTTTGTGGCGTTAAAAGTCGTGTACTGAAAACTTAGCGCAAGGCGGTTTTGCGTCGTAGAAGTTCCAAGGTAAAGCGTAGGAGTCGTTTGGATTCCCCACTGACTTTCAGAATAGGTTCGGGCGTCGCCGAAAGAAACAAGTGTCGAATATTGACGGGATGGAATAAATTCGAGTGTCGTGACTAGGTGTTGATCGAATCGAGTTCGAAGAACAGTGCTTGCGATACCCGTTACCCCCGGGGTATCCCTGGCTCGTTGCCCCAACGAGTAACATTCGTAGGAAGCATTTCATCCAAATGGAGATTTGTGCAGAATAGAGTAGGATAAGAATCAGGGAATTCATAACACGAGTAGCGAGGTAATGTTTGAAGGGTAGTCAACGTTGGTGCGTTCAATTTGAGACAAAACATAAAAGGCTTGGTGGTCGGCAATAAGGAATTATCTGGTGTCGATGAGGTAGCTGGTCGTACATAAGCCGTGGGCGATTAGGGTAAAGAACGTCGTTTTGCCGATATGAGGTGTTACGTCAGTATGAATGGCACAACAAGAACCAATGATAGAGGAAGACGGTCGTCGTATGAGTCGGGGGGGTTTAGGTTCACTAAAACGTCTAACAAGATGTTCTGAGCTGAGCCGCATGCGAAAAACGAGTTTGTGATCTCCCAAACTGGTAAGTAACCAAATTTGAATAGACTACCGAAGTCGTGAGGACTAGTCCGAGGTAGTGCTTGTGTCGTCGAAAGGCTTCCATGTAAGGTAATAATAACATGTCTGAAAGGATACGTTTGGATTACACGTCACAGTTTTTAAGATTCAAGAAGTTTATTGACTAGCAGTCGAGTTTGCTGAATTTCCCCAAACTAGAGGGAAATCTGGTCAAGGTCTCAGTATGAGGAGGGGGTTTCGATGTGCAACTGTGAAAACAGGTTTTCAGGAAAGTACGATTGAAGTAACACATTGTTGAATTTCAAGTGATAAAAAGTTTGCTGACTAAAGGTCGAGTTTGTTGAATTTACCAAACTGAAGAGAGATCTGGTCAAGGTTTCTATACGAAGGAACGTGGATGTCGTGATAAAGAAACGATAGGAGCGGGGATACCATCTGAGCAATAGACGCAGATTCGTACGAAAGCTGGCGAAAGGATTCACAGAATCAGGAAAGTCGTCAAACAATAACAGTTCTGACAAATGAAGGATAGGGTAAGCATCAAGGTCGCCGTACTCGTCGGTGGGTTGACTGGCTCGTGCCTTCGTCTAGCCACGCTTCCAATTACGCCGGTTTGTAAGAAAGTTATCAATTCGCTGGGTTTTGGGGCATGCTGAGGTATAAGGTTGTACTTGAATAGGGGTTAACCATGTAACGAGAAATTAGGGGTAATAACTTCGTGGTCGATGTATAGGTGATACGGTCGCTGGAATTACAATGAGAAGCATACACCACGCATGCTTTTCGCGTTCGAGATGTGCAAACAGAAGCCCGAAAAGAAATGTAAACTTACTAGTAGGCTTCAAAAATCCAGGTGATCAGTCGTATAAGGGAACAAGTCTCACCACTTAAGTTGGGAAAAGAAATACGCAAGTAAAAAGGATACGAATGACGTCGTCGTTCCTTCTAATATCCCATGATATAGGGGTGGCTCCCCTTCGTCGATTCGTTCTCGTAACTTCTCTATGTGCTTCGTAGTAGACCTTTCCTGGGCAGGTCTTTCGAGTATATGTCCCTCGCGTCGGTTTACAGTCCAGGGATGATGCCAAGAAATACATGGACAAGGGCTTGGAACAACTGGTTCCTCGCCCTTAGTGTATCGTGGTTTCGAACCAGGTTTAGGAGGACTCGCTCCTGTTTAACGCGTAACCTGCTAGCCTAGCCTTCGTATGATCCACGGTGTTAAATACTAAATACACGCATACATACTAACACATATATGCTAATTATACACATACACACATGCGTGTTCACACATATAAGTTATGCACAAGTAAATGCCGTTAGCATACCATTACCAGGTGAGCATCTGAGGTTGACGAACCTTGCAATCCGGAGTGTGGTGTCGTTGTGGTTTTCACTAAAGAACGGTTATAGTCTGGTTTTCATATAAAAATATTTTATTTCCCAAACCAAAAATATTTTATATTTGAAACCTAGTTCGCTATAACCAATGGCTCTGATACCAATCTGTCACACCCTCAAAATCCACACGCGGAGTATTACCGCGAGGCGTGTGACGACCAGGATCTTAGCCACTAATTATTTTGAACTGTTTAGTTATTATTACAAATAATAGTATAATTAGCGACCAATTTTAAATTTTTCAAAACATAGCTTGAGTTTGCAGCGGAAAGGAAAGGAGAACACATCGTAATTTAAAACCACAAGTTGTTCATATGAAACTTACGAACCACACACTCCATCCGATTGCAACGTCCGTCCAGAGCTGTATCGAGCAACCTGCAAAGCATGCAGTAGAGTGTCAACATAAAGTTGGCGAGTTCACATGTTTGTAGTTTTCCAGTTTTTAATTCCAAAAACTTGTTTTAACCAGTTAATTTATACGTTTATACATGCCAGGGGGAGCTACCCCATAAGTGGGCGACTAAACTGTTTTTCCAATACCGAATACTTACTTAACCGTACGTTTCCGCAGTGCCCCGTTTGTCAATGTTCTATCATCATTGACGGTTTGCCTGAGTCTATTAGTTCACTCCTGTTCCCAGTAACAAGGGTCGGTGTGAGGCTGGTTACACCTAAATAGCGCTATTAACTAATAACCCGTTCGCCTGGCCCCAGCGACTAATCGGTATTAAATGGTAGGGACTTAAGTGATAGAGTTTCGTTTAGTGTTGCTCGTTGCATTCCGTATAAACCGTAATTAACCAAGAGTTCCCAGTAACAAGGGAAGTAAGTAAGTTTGTTCCCAGTAACAAGGGAAGAAAAGTAAGTTTGTATCCCAGTAACAAGGGAAGAAAAGTAAGTTTGTATCCCTCACAAGGGGATAGTGTTGTTACCCGTATCCCACACAAGGAGATAGAAATACCGTATCCCGCACAAGGAGAAAGTAAGCAATCCCAAACCAGGAAAAGTGTTTCGTTCCGTTTCCCAACCACCGGGAACGCATGCTTTAAGTAAAAAGTAGTGAACTTGTCACACCCCCAAAATCCACACGCGGAGTATCACCGCCTGGAGGCGTGAGTGACCAGGATCCAGCCACCAATCATATTGAACAAGCATGTAAGTAAAAAAATCCAACCAATACAATTGGTGTCCAAACAAAACATAGTTTAAGTTGCAAGCGGAAGCATAATGATTAAATCAAAACCAAATATAAGTTCAAATGTTTAAAGGTTTAACATGGCACACAGTTGTCCATGTCCCACAACGACCACGCCTCCTCGTGCAAGCTCCATAAGTACCTAACGACCTGCAAGGCATGTAACAACGAGTCAACAACAAAGTTGAGCGAGTTCACAGTTGGTGTTCATGATTAAGTTGTTTCAAAACCAGGAGTTCATTTGTAAGTTGTAAGTTAATCCGTTTACCCTATTTCCCAAACATATCCATAGTTGGTGGGGGCTTCCCCATGTTAACCACTAGACCTGTTTACCATATCGACCACTGACTAAAGAAAGTTGGTGCCCTGACGTCAATGTCTATCATCATTGACTAGTGCCCAGATCCATTAGTTCACGCCCGTCCTCTACGGCACGGTGTGAGGCTTGTCAGACCTAAATAGCGCTATCTAACTAATGACCCGCTCGCCATTGGCCCGGCGATTAGGTCGATATAAAATGAGGGACTTCATGATAGAGAGTTTTGGTCTAGTATCCGTGTTGTCACCCTTCAATAAAGAGGGTGTGTACGTAATCCCCAAACTAGGAGATTACGCAGGTTCCAATTATATCCTTATCACGTGTTGTCACCCTTCAATAAAGAGGGTGTGTACGTGTTCCAATCAGGAGATCACGCAGTTTCAGTTTCAATCCTTTACCCATTCCCAACCCTAGGGAATCCCATGCCTTGTGAAAAGTGTGAACTCACCTTGGTTTGCTCGGCAGGTATTTCACTTGTTAAAATTCTTTAGTCAATCACGTCCTATTATAGTTACCATGTTTCATTAGTTTCGTATTCGGTTAACGGCACATATACACGTATTCAACACGTAGCACAGATATCACGTATTCATATGAAATCATCATCCTAATTATCGTGATCAATCTCCAAAATTTACACTATCGTTTATCATATATAAACACCCACTAAATATACACATCAGTCATGAAGAGGGCACACACAACATCATAATTCCTGTTTAAATCATACCCAAGACAGTTAGCACTCCAAAATATCAAAACACATTTAACACCTCATCCCTACATAACAAAACTCAATTATGATAAAGGATTTAAAACAAACACATTTACAGCACATGATATCTTGCACTAAGACATACTTTCATACATATTAGCAGTTAACTAGCCTCCATATCTACATGTGATCATACATACATAAGCACATAATGTTATCAACACATTAACTGTTAACTTTCAAACATATTCTAACCATCTCGATATACACATATCACCACATTCTCATACCAAAAACACGAAATCGAACCGGAATTTCCATGTATCGCTGTACATGTACGGCTATTTATTAATTGCATGAAAAACACTCAACTATAGATACATAACGTTCATAATTCGTTCATATATGCTCGGCGCCGTTAATCCGTTTCGTGCCTACACCTTCATGAAATCCACGGCTATGTTTACATGTATAGCCCGATCAACAAGTGCCGTTATGACCATAACGATGTCCGTTCATATTACGATTACCCTTTTACGCATACACATAGATTTACACTAACTAGACATGTTTGCATGAATATATACATATAACTCCACACACAGTTTCATAACTCTCAACTTTATTGGTGTTCATATACACACATAGATATAGCACCACCACACACACATGAACAGTTAACCATGGCATTAAGTGAACATGAACTACGACTCGACTCGAACCGAAACCGTGACGAGTCATTTAACTAGAATTACGAGCGGGTGGGAGATAGAGGATCTTACCGGTGTTCGGCGGAGGCTGAACTCGCCGGAGAAGAAGATGGTGATGGCTGGTTCGTCGTAGAGTTTCGGGTGAGGGAGGAATAGTTGCGATGTGAGAGGGGTGGGTCTTCTTGCTGCCGTAGGGTTTGGATTCTTGTGAGATCGTTATGCAATATATAACAAACTCACGTAGTTGATGGCTGAACAAAAAGGAAGTCGGTGGTTGCATGAAGGGCTATTAAGTGTGGGCTGATTGGGCCGTAGCAAGTGGGGGGGTCGGTTTGGGTTTGATACTGAACACACAAGAAGGAAAACATAACACAATTTACATACATCCATAAACTATTATTATTATTATTATTATTATTATTATTATTATTATTATTATTATTATTATTATGGTTCGGGCCTCATAAGCTTCGGATTACACGGGTGGGTTAGATCGACAAGTGAGGCATGCACGTTGGTTCAAACGGTTCGGGTCGGTACAACACGGTAAGGATTTGGTTAATTCACCAAATTAAATAAGCATAAGATTTGATTTATAAAAAAAACGAAATAGATGGGTTTTTACCTCGAAGTTACGGGTTGTCACAGAACTCACCTTTGTTTTGCTCGGTTGACAATTTACTTGTGTTATGTTGGTCAACCATACCCTATTATGGTTATTAAATGTTTATTAGGTTCGTATGCAAGTAATGTCACATATAAATTACACGTATCTAACACATAGCATGTAAGTCATACTAGAATATACGGTATTGAGCCAATCCTAGCATATGAACCGTTAAACATTATCAGTTAAACAACACAGTAACACATAGTCCATAATATCAGTTTGTGCGGCCCAATAACTAAGCAAAGCAGTTCAGTCGAAACCGGGTGGTCTCGACTCGAGATCATGAGGTCTCGAGTCGTAACCAAGAGGTTTCGAGTATCAAGTAGATGGTCTCGAGTAGCGCATGCATGAGTCGGGACCTCGGGGCCTCGAGTCAGGTCTCGGGTCGAGACTAGGAGATCTCGAGTCGCAACCAAGTTGGTCTCGAGTCCCCTAATGTGCATGCTTGATCTCGAGTCGTCGTTCAATGGTCTCGAGTCGCAACCGTAAGGTCTCGACCCGCAACTATGAAGATGCTTCTAGAATTTTCATATCCGTACTACCCAAACAAATTTAATTAGCATGTACTGTCCAATCAGATTTTATTAACATGTTCCATATGTCGTACACTCCTAAATTCAGATCAAACCAACATATTTCAAATATTTGCACACCATTCAAACTGTTCTTCACTAGTGTTTTGTCATTCATCAATACAGGTTCAACCATCTGATTATATGAATCACCATAACACATATCCTTCTAGCAAATTTAACCTTAGTACGTCACAATATCATTTATCCGTTTTATACGTGCAAGCAATCAGAAGTATACATAACCAATCGCCATATGAATTATCATCAGTACCAACTGAACACTCGTTAACCAAGTTACCTGTTTATTTGACCCTAAATCCGGTATCATCTATTCATACATGTTTATCATACAAATCACGATCAGGCTCGCACCTTTATCACACATCAACAAAACATCTATCATTCCTTTAATCTTATTAAAATAGTTTAAACAAAAATCTAGAACCCTATGTATATCTAAGTTAATCAAACAGTTAACACTTACACATATCAAAGATCCCCAAACCAAGCACACCAATTTACCAACTTAAAACATGAAATGAAGCACAATACACACGATTTTTACACAACTCAGCCATAACAAGATTGCATAGCAGAATCATTGATAACTATTTACTGACCGAGAACCTTTGAGACCGAAGAGTGTGCTGCCATTTCTTCCCGTTCTGACCCAATCGAGCCACCGTCTTCAGGTCCGTCCTTCATGGCTCGAAGCCCAACTCCAGGCACACCGCTGACCTGCCGTTGCTGCCTCCGTCGAGTACCGACGGCTGGAGCTCGTCTCCGCCATTAAGATCTTCATCATTGCCGACATCTGCTGATGCAGATGTGGCTGCCGCTGCTGTTGGGTTTGGTCAAAAACGTCGCTGATGATGTCGCCGTCCAGAGAATGAGAGAGAGAGAGACGGGTGGGTGTGCACTGCTGCCGGTGGCCGAGAGAACCAGGAGATGGTTGGTGGCCAGTCTTCAAACAGAGGCAGAGAGGGGAAGAGAGAGGAGCAGTGAGAGGTATGGTTGGGGGGGTGCTTGTCGCCGGCAAACTGAGTCACCGGAGCTCGCCGGAATACGCTCCGGTCACCGGAAATGTTGGAGAGACAAAGGGTGCCAGATTTGTGTGTGCGGCTGCACCTTATCTTTGTAGGGTTTTGGTTTTTAGAGAAAGGAATGAGAGGGGGAGAGGGTTTATGATGTTTAAATAGTGTAGGGTTAGATTAGTTATGTTGGGCCTAGCCCAAGTGCGTGGATTCGCCAAACACTAGATGTCGCTAAGCCCGAACGCTCGGTTTAAATTGCAGATTCGGGTTATCCGTTAGACAACTCGTATTTCTTGTTGCGGGTTAATAATAATAGTGAAAAGATAATAATAATGATAGTAATTACAGACTCGTCCCTCAACGATCAGGATAAAGGGTTTGGGTTGTCATACTATGTGTCCAATGCCCTGTATACTAAGCTATGTGAGCACCCGTCTGAGTGTACGGTAATCCCGGAGGGGGCGTTGGTGATGGCGGGCATGAGCCTTTCATGGCGTGATATAAAGCTGTATCCTTCTTTCCGGAGGGAGGATGAAGGTACGTAAGTTGTGGCTTTGCAATTGTTTTGCCTGCTATATTTATTGACTCGTGTGTAACTCATAGGTAAATGGAGCTTTTTCGATTTTGTGGATCCTCCACGGCATGCTGCCTTAAAGGCTGCGGACCGCGTACTTGGTGAACAGGAGCCAAATGTCCTGAAGATCCATTTGGAGCAATTTTTGTTACCGGCTGTACCAGCGGACCCCACTGCTTATATTACAGTACCTCCCCCCAGTGGCGGAAGAAATGTAGTTGTTATAGAGAAAAAACCTATCAAGGTGAAGATCACCGGGAGGAAGTACATGGCTGTGGGGACGGGTGCTTCATCAGTGAGCGTAACCACATCCACTGGTGGTGTTGCTGAGCTGACAAGTCCACCGCATGTGTCGAAAAAATGAACGGTTGTCCCCGCTCTTACTGCTTTCGAGGCTATTCAAGCCGCTCATATCATACCTACTGGTAAGTAGCCTTTACCTGTGAGTGTTATCAAAGACTTGATGTCATATGTTCATGGGGAACTTAATTTTACACAGGTCCTGCTGCTGGGGTTCATGTTGAGAACGTATCATCTGCCCCGTTAGCATCTATGGGAACCATCCCGACTGCTGCTGGCAAACCCAGCCTCTCCGATCTTATATCACAGGCAAGTGCTACCACTGCGGTTAGTTGTCCTATGCCGCCACCCATGCCTACCATTGCTGAGGCTGTTACAACCAGTCCGGTGTCCACGCCTCTGCCATCAAGTGTAATTCCTTCTCCTTTGTTCGATTCTCCTTTTAGCGTTTTTTCTACAACTGAGAAAGAGACACCCATGGTCTTTGCTGCCCATGAGGCGACCAGTACTCAAGATGCCGCTCTAAGCGATGCCGGGGGTTCAAGCAGCGGCATCGCCGATGATGGAGCCCGCTTGGGTGATGACCTGTACTTGCCTACCATCAACTGGGATCCTAACATGCAAGATAAACGGTATCAACCTAAATGGAAAATAGCCGAGTCCTCAAGACTGATCTTTCCACCAGTGATTCAGCACTGGTGTAACACCCCGGCCGAAGGCGGAAAAGCCAAAGGTGTCACGAAACTTGATAGAATGCATTTGAGCACATGGAGTTTAAATTAAGTTGAAATATGATTAAGGTTCAATTAAATAGATTGCATTCAAATCCAAAAGAAATTCTTGTACATAAATAAAAATACAACATAACAGTTACACTTGATTTCGGATTTAGTCTAAGGCATAAGTCTTGAATCAATCTTATGTAAAATATTCTTGCAAATCATGTCATCAAACATTGTCACCTGAAACATATGTTAGGAGTAAAAGGATCAACAAACGGTTGAGTGAATTCATAGGTTTTGTTTCTGCAAAAATTGTCAATGTGATATAGATATAGTTTCAACAAAAAGTGGTTGTCGATATGTCTTTATAGCAAAAGAGTAATACATGTATTTACTTAGTGGTACATTCAAACCATTCAGACGTACTCGGTAATATCACCTCACTTCTATGATATAAGATATAAGATTTAACAACAACAACAACAATAGATTGAGAAGTGAAATGGGGCGTCAATCCTATAGCGCTATAATACAACCGATGGGCTTATGCAAGTTGATGAATGTAAACTTCTTAAAGCAAACAACAAAGTATTAAACAAATGCAAAACCAATCGGGGAAACCACAATTAGCAAATAGTTTGTATCACATTGTAACATATGTATCATCCCAAAACTAATGTAAAAAGGGACTATGAACTCACCTTGATTTCGGTTAAGTCCAAACAAGTATGCAAAGTGTGAGAGTTCTTGGAATTAAGATTCCACGTCACTCTATTTGATTGAACATGCAACAATATGGAATATGTATCAACAATAATGTTTAAATTGGATAATTGGGAATCCTAAATCTATAGGATTTGGTAGTGTTTTGTTTAAATGGTAGTTATGTGGTTTGGATAACCTAACAAGAGAACTCGGAAAATGAATAAGGAATTATATATGAAAAATATTTCTTTGACATAAATAATTAAATTACATACGTACATAATTGAGTTACTACAAACATTTTAAAATAATGAATCAATTATATTCGATTTGTATAATTAGTTTAACATAAATAATTATACCAAAATATTTCATAAGTGATATAATTAATTTATAAATTATAATTGAATTTAGAAGTACAAAAATATATAATTATTTGGTAAATGATAATTATATAGTTTAAAGAATAAATATGATAATTATATGATTAATTATCAAAATAATTAATTTAAATCAGAATAATTAAAAATAACATTTTTAATTATTGAACTTTAATATTACTGATTTAAGATAATTATTACAGTTTTGAAATCATTTTAAATAAATAGAATGAATTAAAATGATTAAAATAACAATAAATAAGTTTACATAAGTTTAATTATCTAAATAATTAAATGTAATAAAAATTCAGATTATAAATTTATATAAACTCAGAATAATGTATCTTTTGTCATAAAAATAGTCTTGGATAAAATTTATATAGTTATATAATTTAATTACATTAAATTAAACTATATTTATAAGTATAAATACTGATTTATTTATATGAATATCAAATTTATAAAATATGAGCAACAGTATTATTTTTATAAAGTTCAATATTTAAAATAATTAATCTGAAAATTTCAGTATTTATTTCCCAAAAATTGATTTATTATTAATTATTTAATAATAAACTGTTTTAATATCATAAAAATTAGTTTTATAAATAAATTGATTAATTTTATATTTTTAATAAATGTATCAGGGTTTATAGAATTTATGCTAAAATTTCTAGATTCTAACTGTTTAAAACTGAATTAATATGAATTAAGGAACAAACTGTTAAATAAAAGAAAATAATACAAATCACTATTTATCATCTTCCCCAATTCATCGGTCAACAGAAGTCAACCCGTCTGATTACTCGATCTATACTTGTTTATAATCAAATTAGACTTAGATAAACATTCTATAACTGATAACTTACAAATTAAACGAATATCATTGATCCGGTTACGTCTGGAACGTCGTACCGACTGTTCTCCGGCGAACGGGCTCCGGCGAGACTTGCAGACGTGAATGCGAGGTATTTTTGAGGTGTTTGCGAGTTATGAGGGTGTAGCAGGTTCGTGGTGATCTAAAGAATTTAAATAACCTATCAATTCGATCTCAGATCCAACATATCTTAGTGGGATTGTTCGGTTTTCATTTTTTTATAAAAACTTTCGGTTAAAGGTAATAATGTACCGAATATGTCTAACTAATGTGAGAATAATTTGGCAAAAACAATTGGTAACGAGTTGGTGATGTTGTCGGATCGAATAAACAATAATGAGTGGGAATGGGTTGAAAACCGGTGAACAGACGTGGTTTCCGGTTTCAGATTTGAAATAATAATATTAAAATCCTAGTGTGTGAATATATGAATTAAGATCTTATATATAAACGGATGTGGCATGCCCGGCCGAGTGGTTGTGATGTTGTTTGTTATCGTTGAGGTCTCGAGTTCGATCCTAGTTGTGGCCGGTTCGATAGGGTTTAAACCCTTTTTATGTTTTTAAAATCAAAAATTTACACTTAGTCCCTGCGGTTTCATTATTGTTACCTATGGTCCCTGTAACAGTTAACATAACAGTTAACTGAGTTAATTTTTTTTTTTAAAATCCCTTATATAAAAGCTAACTGGGTTAGAGTTTCTGGTTAAAACAGTTTTGAAAATGATAGAATTGGTCCCTGAAGTAGTTAACTGGGAAGACTAACTAGGTTAGTCCTTTCTAATAGAAATCCTTTATAATGCATCTAACCCGGTTAGGATTTTTAGGTTAAAATAGTTTCAAAATGTCCAAAACAGTCCCTGGAGTATAACTTTCACAAAATGACCAAATGGTCCTTATACTTTTATTTCAAAATAAATATAAGTATCAAAAATGACAATTAGGACCCTAAACTTTTGAGTTTTCAATATTTACATTTTAACCCGAACTTACAAGATTCTAAAAATGATGGTTTTAGTCCTCGGACTTTAAATCAACGTTTTCAAGCAAGTTTCAAGGAATGAAAATTAGATCCTTCAAATTGTAGTTTCACAAAATGTCATAATAGGCCCTTATAGTTTGTGTAGCCTTGTTTAATAGCATAAAACTCAACAAGATTGTAATTGTTTCACATGTTTGTATTGGTATAAGCATGTAAGGGCATAAAACAAAGCATGAATCAAACAGATTTCATTTCAAATATGATGTGTGTATCAAACAAGTACATGTTTGAAAATCAAGGTTGTTACAGTCTCCCCTACTTTAGAAAATTTCGTCCCGAAATTTATTCGAAAGAGACCGTAAAATGTAATTGCAACGTAAACAATTGTGTGTACAAACAAGCAAGTAATGAATAATTCATTTCTCAGAAACGGAATGAATATGGTTTTGATTCTTGTTAGGCAATGTTTTACACGCAGACATGGGGTATAATTGCAAACAACATGTATTAGATAACAATAATATGGTCCCGGGTAACATAAAATCTTCAAGTGACTCTGGCAAAGTTTCAAGTATAACATAATAAGAACACTTATATATAGGAAGTACCTGCGGCGTATCCACCATGTTCTTATTGCATTATACTTGTCTCGTTACCCGATCACCCTAAATTTTATGCCACCATACTTAACAAGATTTACTATGATTCTCATGCGTTGAACCCCGTAATTAAGTGTGCACCCATAATTACGCGTTTCATCGTATGGTCGACATAGCTCTTCTAGTTAAGTACGTAAGGGAAAATTTGTATAAACGAAATGAGGGGAAATGAACATAAGTGTGAATTCGTAATGCATGATTGTATCTGGATCAAATGGTTTTATTCACAACACACTTTGAAAATATTAATATATCATTTCTAGAATAAATGCACTAAACACGAAGTTCATAGGCTCATCATGATACAAATATAATACAATGGTATAACAACGAAACAGTATACGAGAAGAAAGTGACCCACTTCTTCTGGTGGAAGGTTAAGAATTAGATATAATAATACTCCAAGCATCACACCAGCGATCACCAGAACCAAGCTACTCGGATGCATTTTTGAAGAGAACGAAAAGAAGGAGGGTTTTGTTGTGAATAAAAAAAAATGAGATTGTCGATTGGTTATTTATAGAGGTGGAATATAACCATTTTACAACAGCCATGTAACCGTTGTATGTGACCGTTATACAGTGGTCGTATATATACTCACGGGTTGTAACTCCTAAGCCTTGAGGGTTTCGATCCGTAACCCATGCTAATTTGGGAGTGTAAGCGTAGATGAAAACGTAAAGTATAAGTGTAATTAGTAACGCTTATGGGTATAATGACGTGGATATGAGTATGAGATTAAGCGAGGAAACAAATAAAATTAAGATACTGTTTAAATCAGACGAGCATCAACATAATATAACATCTCCTGGATTAGAACGTATTTCACATTAGCAAAGATAGCATCATTTGTTTGATGGTCTAGTATGCTGTAGACAATTTACCATTGAAATAAGTCATGTAATGGATCAATTTCAGGCTCAAAACTATCAGGTGGTGGAGGTAGTGGATCCAGTTGCATACGAGCAACTAGCATACTTTCCAACCATTGTACTTGCCGTAGCAAATCTTGGTTCTGATTGTTTAGCCTAGTCATTTCAACTACCATTTGATTTGGATGTAGATCCATTTGAGGCATCGTACTTGGGCCTGATATATTAGTTGTTGGCAGTTGTTCTACTTCGTCCAACAGTGACTGGAAAGAATGTGACAGTAATGGTGCTTGCAAAAAGGGTTCTGATGCTAACTGTTCTTGTGTCATCATGTTTTCATCAAACCAAGTTCCTTGCATTGTTGAACCCTCCTCGAAAAATGACGGTGGGAAGCTTGGTAAGACGTTCGGTGTTAAAGGTTGGGATAGGTTAGGTGTAATAGGTTCTTGTATGTATGGCAGCGGTGGCTGCATATCAAATTGATAAGAAGATGGTGGTGGAAATTGGAAAAATGATTGTTGTAAATTTTGTGGGAAGGTATTCTCTAAGGTAACTGAAGTTCCCTTCGATTGGGATGGTTGAGTTAGTGTGTCAATATGAACAGGGATTAGCCTCATGGTGTGAGGATTTACAATCCCAGGTGCCTTTGGTGGAGATAATCCCTGGATAATCTGATCACTTAAGACACCTAATGATTGTGCTAGCTTTGTGACGTAAGACCCTCCCATGAGACTTTTCAAAGGTTGTGATTTTTGACTAGAAAAATATTCAGCAAGCCCGTGGGCAATATTACAAGGAACTTGCTCAAACATACTACCCAGATAGAAAAGTTCGATTTTTTTAACCCTTTGTGGATTATGCTTGCGCCCCGTGATAGTGTTGGCTAACACACGGTGCATATATTGATAACAAGGGTTTGTGAAGCTCGTAGCACTATTGTGGCCACACCATGCTTTTGATGAATGGCATTGCCAATAACTTACCATATCAGCGGAGGAATAAGAGGTTGATGCCTCCGTAAAAATGGGTTGTTTAGCTTCTTCATTTGTATATATGCCTAGACGAACTGCGAATTCTGTCAATGACATAGTATGATGTTGTCCACAAAGTTGGAAATGAATGGATTCGTCGGTAAGGTTTCTATTATATTTATAGTAGAAAGTGGACGAGAACTCATACACCAGTTCATCGTATGATGGTTCTAGGATGTCGAAGAAACGACGCCAGGGCGTATTAGGTAGTAGTGATCTCGCCAGTAAACCACTGGGATCAATCATTCCCATATGTTGCCAATCAATACCACTAATATTAAGAACTTCATGATGCTTGAGTTTTTGATACCTCTCTTGATAGTGTAATTTAGTAAACTGAAGGAAAGGATGAATGTTTGCTGCATTTGAGGATTCAGCATATGCTGCTGGGAGATTTGCCATGGGGTTTTGTTGAGCTAAGAAAAGTTTGGGTATGGGGTATTGGATTATATCAGAAATTTGTAGTTCTTGTGTAGATTAGCTCGTGTAGTGAGTTCCTTATATAGATAAGGAGATTCCGGATTACACCATAGGATCAGTTAGAGCTTCCCTGCTACGTCCTACAGCTAGTTTGAAAATTTGAATCTGACAGGTATGGTCTCGAGAAAATTTTGAATTTGAAAAAGAGGGAATCGTATCGTAATAATTTGATAATAGTACAACGTAGGTTGATTAGGGCTTGGATTGTTCTGAAACGGAGAAAAGAAAAACAATATTCTTTTGAATTAGGGTAACATGCCTTGAGCCGATAGGCATACTGTACTCTCATCGGTAGTTCCCAGGTAGGCAAACGTGTGTCTCGTCATGAAGGCATTTTCTGGAAGAAAGATTATAGTGATTTCATAATGGGGTAATGTAGTTTCATAAAATCAATGAGGATCAAAGAAAACACGTAACAAGATGGATATCATTTATTCCACGAATAAATGACATCAATGACAAGTCAAAGTAGTTGGGTTCTTATAACTTGGTGAAGTCATGCTTTAGCCTATAAGTGGATACTCATCCCAAGAATTCCCAGGTAAGCACAACTGGTCCTTCGAGTTAGGATATATACGAAGTGCTTGCCTAGACAGAAAACTCAGAATACAGGCATCCACCCTTCCAGATTGCACGAGTTCGTTATTAGAGCCCAAGACTTTGATGAGAACTAAAAATCAGAAGAGGTTTTGAAAATAATCACCTAAGGATAGGTGATGTGTATTTGTAAAATCTAAAGATAAGATCTGTGGTGACGAGGCATTGGTTACAAAAGATATGAATAGAGATGAAGACAAGGCAAAGATAACGGAAGAGTTACTAATGGAAAGTGTCCTAGGTAAGTTATAGTCTAGGTCAAAAGAAATTTCTAATAACCTAAATCCCTATAACCATGGCTCTGATACCAATCTGTAACACCCCGGCCGAAGGCGGAAAAGCCAAAGGTGTCACGAAACTTGATAGAATGCATTTGAGCACATGGAGTTTAAATTAAGTTGAAATATGATTAAGGTTCAATTAAATAGATTGCATTCAAATCCAAAAGAAATTCTTGTACATAAATAAAAATACAACATAACAGTTACACTTGATTTCGGATTTAGTCTAAGGCATAAGTCTTGAATCAATCTTATGTAAAATATTCTTGCAAATCATGTCATCAAACATTGTCACCTGAAACATATGTTAGGAGTAAAAGGATCAACAAACGGTTGAGTGAATTCATAGGTTTTGTTTCTGCAAAAATTGTCAATGTGATATAGATATAGTTTCAACAAAAAGTGGTTGTCGATATGTCTTTATAGCAAAAGAGTAATACATGTATTTACTTAGTGGTACATTCAAACCATTCAGACGTACTCGGTAATATCACCTCACTTCTATGATATAAGATATAAGATTTAACAACAACAACAACAATAGATTGAGAAGTGAAATGGGGCGTCAATCCTATAGCGCTATAATACAACCGATGGGCTTATGCAAGTTGATGAATGTAAACTTCTTAAAGCAAACAACAAAGTATTAAACAAATGCAAAACCAATCGGGGAAACCACAATTAGCAAATAGTTTGTATCACATTGTAACATATGTATCATCCCAAAACTAATGTAAAAAGGGACTATGAACTCACCTTGATTTCGGTTAAGTCCAAACAAGTATGCAAAGTGTGAGAGTTCTTGGAATTAAGATTCCACGTCACTCTATTTGATTGAACATGCAACAATATGGAATATGTATCAACAATAATGTTTAAATTGGATAATTGGGAATCCTAAATCTATAGGATTTGGTAGTGTTTTGTTTAAATGGTAGTTATGTGGTTTGGATAACCTAACAAGAGAACTCGGAAAATGAATAAGGAATTATATATGAAAAATATTTCTTTGACATAAATAATTAAATTACATACGTACATAATTGAGTTACTACAAACATTTTAAAATAATGAATCAATTATATTCGATTTGTATAATTAGTTTAACATAAATAATTATACCAAAATATTTCATAAGTGATATCATTAATTTATAACTTATAATTGAATTTAGAAGTACAAAAATATATAATTATTTGGTAAATGATAATTATATAGTTTAAAGAATAAATATGATAATTATATGATTAATTATCAAAATAATTAATTTAAATCAGAATAATTAAAAATAACATTTTTAATTATTGAAATTTAATATTACTGATTTAAGATAATTATTACAGTTTTGAAATCATTTTAAATAAATAGAATGAATTAAAATGATTAAAATAACAATAAATAAGTTTACATAAGTTTAATTATCTAAATAATTAAATGTAATAAAAATTCAGATTATAAATTTATATAAACTCAGAATAATGTATCTTTTGTCATAAAAATAGTCTTGGATAAAATTTATATAGTTATATAATTTAATTACATTAAATTAAACTATATTTATAAGTATAAATACTGATTTATTTATATGAATATCAAATTTATAAAATATGAGCAACAGTATTATTTTTATAAAGTTCAATATTTAAAATAATTAATCTGAAAATTTCAGTATTTATTTCCCAAAAATTGATTTATTATTAATTATTTAATAATAAACTGTTTTAATATCATAAAAATTAGTTTTATAAATAAATTGATTAATTTTATATTTTTAATAAATGTATCAGGGTTTATAGAATTTATGCTAAAATTTCTAGATTCTAACTGTTTAAAACTGAATTAATATGAATTAAGGAACAAACTGTTAAATAAAAGAAAATAATACAAATCACTATTTATCATCTTCCCCAATTCATCGGTCAACAGAAGTCAACCCGTCTGATTACTCGATCTATACTTGTTTATAATCAAATTAGACTTAAATAAACATTCTATAACTGATAACTTACAAATTAAACGAATATCATTGATCCGGTTACGTCTGGAACGTCGTACCGACTGTTCTCCGGCGAACGGGCTCCGGCGAGACTTGCAGACGTGAATGCGAGGTATTTTTGAGGTGTTTGCGAGTTATGAGGGTGTAGCAGGTTCGTGGTGATCTAAAGAATTTAAATAACCTATCAATTCGATCTCAGATCCAACATATCTTAGTGGGATTGTTCGGTTTTCATTTTTTTATAAAAACTTTCGGTTAAAGGTAATAATGTACCGAATATGTCTAACTAATGTGAGAATAATTTGGCAAAAACAATTGGTAACGAGTTGGTGATGTTGTCGGATCGAATAAACAATAATGAGTGGGAATGGGTTGAAAACCGGTGAACAGACGTGGTTTCCGGTTTCAGATTTGAAATAATAATATTAAAATCCTAGTGTGTGAATATATGAATTAAGATCTTATATATAAACGGATGTGGCATGCCCGGCCGAGTGGTTGTGATGTTGTTTGTTATCGTTGAGGTCTCGAGTTCGATCCTAGTTGTGGCCGGTTCGATAGGGTTTAAACCCTTTTTATGTTTTTAAAATCAAAAATTTACACTTAGTCCCTGCGGTTTCATTATTGTTACCTATGGTCCCTGTAACAGTTAACATAACAGTTAACTGAGTTAATTTTTTTTTTAAAAATCCCTTATATAAAAGCTAACTGGGTTAGAGTTTCTGGTTAAAACAGTTTTGAAAATGATAGAATTGGTCCCTGAAGTAGTTAACTGGGAAGACTAACTAGGTTAGTCCTTTCTAATAGAAATCCTTTATAATGCATCTAACCCGGTTAGGATTTTTAGGTTAAAATAGTTTCAAAATGTCCAAAACAGTCCCTGGAGTATAACTTTCACAAAATGACCAAATGGTCCTTATACTTTTATTTCAAAATAAATATAAGTATCAAAAATGACAATTAGGACCCTAAACTTTTGAGTTTTCAATATTTACATTTTAACCCGAACTTACAAGATTCTAAAAATGATGGTTTTAGTCCTCGGACTTTAAATCAACGTTTTCAAGCAAGTTTCAAGGAATGAAAATTAGATCCTTCAAATTGTAGTTTCACAAAATGTCATAATAGGCCCTTATAGTTTGTGTAGCCTTGTTTAATAGCATAAAACTCAACAAGATTGTAATTGTTTCACATGTTTGTATTGGTATAAGCATGTAAGGGCATAAAACAAAGCATGAATCAAACAGATTTCATTTCAAATATGATGTGTGTATCAAACAAGTACATGTTTGAAAATCAAGGTTGTTACAACTGGGTTGAGCGGGCTTATCCCCCGACTGAGTCAGCGTATGTGGAAGGTTTAAACAATGAGAATTTGATGAATTCTACTATTGTAGATTCCGTTAGTCAGCCCCGGAGGCTTACAGAGATCCGGCGTAGGTGGATAGACAATAACGAGCTCCACCAAGCACGAGCTGTTATTGAGGAGTTGAAGGATGAAAAGTACCGTTCGGAGAGTCAGCTCCAAGCCGCTGGATTGAGGGAGAGCAGATTTGTATCTGAGAAAAACAAAGCGGAAGATGATCTAAAACGGGTGACCGCCAACCTAGCTGAAGAACGGATAATATGGGCTCGTGATATAGCGGAGAAGGACCGGGTCCTTGCTCATGCTAAAAATGTGTAGGAGGAACTTGAGCGTAAAGACATTACCAAAGCCCAGAAGGTGAGATCTGAAATGTCCGCTCAAGTGGAAAGATTTCGAATTGACACTGACTTTGTGTCTCAGGTGCAGGAGCGGTACCAGGCTTTGACGGTTGAGGTGGAAACTTCCCATGCTAAGGTTCAAGCCAAACAAGCTGAGTTGGAGGAGCGGGAGGACCAGCTTAGGAAATTACAGCAGCAATGTGACTCCCTGGTTACTGAAAAGAACAAACTTACTTAATCCTCTACCGCCGATCAGGCACGCCTTAAAGAGGCAGAAAATGCACTGAAGCAGGCAAACGCCGAGGTGGACAGTTTAACAAGCCAATTGGCTGCATTGCGGGGTGACAGGAATTGGCTAATAACCAACGGCCTGGTTAGGGCATTTGAGTATCTTCGGCAATCAGGGTCTTTTACGGCGTTGCTAGACCGCCTTTCCGCCGTGTCTTACCAATCTGGTCATCATGATGGTGTGTACACAGGCTATCATGAGTGCCATCAATCAGGTAGGATTACTCCCGAGTTCCATGCGGCGAGGGGTAAGCTTCAGGGAGATATGGCGGATGCCTTGGAGGCTGTATGCAACGATCCACAACCCGCTTATGCTGATTTGACAAAACACGTTGCTGAAGACGGCGTGGATGCCCTACGCCTGATGCTGGAGCCAGCGGAAGAATCGGAAGAAGAAGGAGTGTTTTCGTTTGCATTTTTTATGTACACTGTTCTTCAGATATTTTTTATTAACACTGTTTTACTTGGTTTTTGTGCAAGTACTTGAGTTGTTTGTCGGACATTTAATGCTAATGTCATGATTGATGACGCCGCCATTTATCTAAAATGTGGCGATTAGACGTGTGATGATTATTTTTCATTAATTCTGCTAACGTCATCACTGTCAATTCTGTTTATCCTTCTATAAATTCAGCTTCCTTTTCCAAATTTGGTAATTTGAAACGATGAGTCGGAGAAGTTATAAACAGAGGCTTTCCGATATTTTCCGGCGCTTAGATGCCGTCGATGGTTTAGTCCGTCTCCAAGTTCTGGTGACGGAAGATATGATCCGAAGAGAAGAGGTGCCTCATGATAATGTCTTACCCTGGGTTAGCCGGTCCTGTAAGAGCATTATATATGAAGAGCCTTCTCATGCCGAGGCAAGTGCTGCTGTTCTATCGGCTGATACTTTAATAAGGGCCTTTCCATCCGATCACATTCGACGGTGTGGAGTAGTGTATGAAAGACGTCGTGGTGGCCGTTCTTGCAGGAAACCGGTTGAGGATCAGGAGGTGATGGCTGCTCCGGTGGATGAGGGAAATACCGATGAGTTGATCGTTGATCCTCATCCGTTGGAGTGTTATGGAAAAGTGTTGCATACCCCTGCAGAGGTGGTGGCAGACCTTTCCTAGAAGTAGGTTTTAGAACATGTTCGTTTTTTGTTCCCATATGTTGGTATTTTAACAACAGGGACAAGTACTTGGTTTTTTGTAAGATAGTTGCATGTATTTATTACCAAAATACCTATCTTTTTGTAGCGGTTAATGTATCTATTACCAAGATACCCGCTCTTAGCGCTGTATATTTTGACCCTTTGACTTATATGTATGAAAAATATTTCATGTCAAGGATACTTTTTTACCGTTATGTGCAGTTAAGATGCGGTGGTAATTGTTTGTACCGTATAGTGCAGTATAAATGCGATGGTAAGTTTTATTGTATAAGTAACGAGGAAACATAAAAAGGAAAGACTTTTATTAATCCAAAACTTAAAAAGAAAGAGACATCGCTATAGATGAATTACACTTGATTGCAAAAAAACAGTTAAACATTAATACCCGCCGTTAGAGGCGAAGTATTACATATAACACATTTTCAATTGAGCCACGTTCCAGCTACTTGGAACCGCGGTACCATCTAGCCTTGCTAAGCGGTAAGCTCCCTTGCCTAGATTTTCTTGGATGACATAGGGACCTTCCCAGTTGGGTCCCAACTTGCCTGTGGGTTCCGCTCTACTGGCCTCATTATCGCGCATGACATACTCGCCCTCCTTGAAAGCATGATGAGCCACACGCCGATTATAGTATTTTTCCAATGTCTTCTTATATTTTGCCTCGCTGATGGTGGCTGCTTCACGCCTTTCTTCAAGCATATCCAGGCTCTCCCTTAGGAGCCTGTCGTTATCATCGTTAGTAGTGAGACGCCTTAGCGAGGGTAAACCGACTGTCACACCCTCAAAATCCACACGCGGAGTATTACCGCGAGGCATGTGACGACCAGGATCTTAGCCACTAATTATTTTGAACCGTTGAGTTATTATTACAAATAATGGTATAATTAGCGACCAATTTTAAAATTTTCAAACATAGCTTGAGTTTGCAGCGGAAAGGAAAGAAGAACACATCGT
Organism: Helianthus tuberosus; assembly: GCA_030545235.1. Taxonomy (NCBI): domain Eukaryota; kingdom Viridiplantae; phylum Streptophyta; class Magnoliopsida; order Asterales; family Asteraceae; genus Helianthus; species Helianthus tuberosus. The sequence goes on along the minus strand of CM060387.1, from coordinate 113,163,729 downwards.
AATTTAAAACCACAAGTTGTTCATATGAAACTTACGAACCACGCACTCCATCCGATTGCAACGTCCGTCCAGAGCTGTATCGAGCAACCTGCAAAGCATGCAGTAGAGTGTCAACATAAAGTTGGCGAGTTCACGTGTTTGTAGTTTTCCAGTTTTTAATTCCAAAAACTTGTTTTAACCAGTTAATTTATCCGTTTATACATGCCGTGGGGAGCTACCCCATAAGTGAGCGACTAAACTGTTTTTCCAATACCGAATACTTACTTAACCGTACGTTTCCGCAGTGCCCCGTTTGTCAATGTTCTATCATCATTGACGGTTTGCCTGAGTCTATTAGTTCACTCCCGTTCCTAGTAACAAGGGTCGGTGTGAGGCTGGTTACACCTAAATAGCGCTATTCGCATCCTTTCTACTTGCGCATCCTTTCTACTTGCGTATTCGCATCCTTTCTACTTGCGTATTTCTTTTCCCACCTTAAGTAGTAAGACTTGTTCCCTCACATGACTGATCACCTGGATTCTTGAAGCATTCTGGTAAGTCTACACTTTTCGGGCTTCTGTTTGCACGTCTCGAACACGAAAAGCATGCGTGGTGTATGCTTCTCATTGTAATGCCTGCAACCGTATCACCTATACATCGACCACGAAGTTATTACCCCTAATTTCTCGTTACATGGTTAACCCCTATTCAAGTACAACCTTATACCTTAGCATGCCCCAAAACCCAGCGGATTGATAACTTTCTTACAGACCGGCGTATTTGGAAGCGTGGCTAGACGAAGACACGAACCAGTCAACCCACCGACGAGTACGACAACTTTGATGCTTACCCTATCCTTCATTTGTCAGAACTGTTATTGTTTGACGACTTTCCTGATTCTGTGAATCCTTTCGCCAGCTTTCGTACGAATCCGCGTTTATTGCTCAGATGGTATCCCCGCTCCTATCGTTTCTTTATCACGACATCCCCGTTTCTTTATCACGACATCCCTTGAGATTCAATGTGTTACTTCAATCGTACTTTCCAGAAAACCTGTTTTCACAGTTTCACATCGAAACCCCCCCCCCCCCCTCATACTGAGACCTTGACCAGATTTCCCTCTAGTTTGGGGAAATTCAGCAAGCTCGACTGCTAGCCAATAAACTTCTTGAATCTTAAAAATTGTGACGTGTGATCCAAACGTATCCTTTCAGACATGTTTTTATTACCTTACATAGAAGCCCTTCGACGACACAAGTACTACTTCGGACTCGTCCTCACGACTTCGGTAGTCTATTCAAATTTGGTTACTTCCCGGTTTGGGAGATCACAAACTCGTTTTTCGCATACGGCTCAGCTCAGAACATCTTGTTAGACGTTTTAGTGAACCTAACCCCCCGACCCATATGACGACCGTCCTTCTCTATCATTGCTTCTTGTTGTGCCATTCATACTGACGTAACACCTCTTATCGGCAAAACGACGTTCTTTATCCTAATCGCCCACGGCTTATGTACGACCAGCTACCTCATCGACACCAGATAAATCCTTATTGCCGACCACCAAGCCTTTTATGTTTTGTCTCAAATTAAATGCACCAATGTTGACTACCCTTCAAACATTACCTCGCTACTCGTGTTATGAATTCCCTGATTCTTATCCTACTCTATTCTGCACAAATCTCCGTTTGGACGAAATACTTCCTACGAATGTTACTCGTTGGGGGCAACGAGCCAAGGATACCCCGGGGGTAACGGGTATCGCAAGCACTGTTCTTCGAACTCGATACGATCAACACCTAGTCACGACACTCGAATTTATTCCATCCTGCCAATATTCGACACTTGTTTCTTTCGGCGACGCCCGAACCTATTCTGAAAGTCAGTGGGAAATCCAAACGACCCCTACGCTTTTCCTTGGAACTTCTATGACGCAAAACCGCCTTGCGCTAAGTTCTCAGTACACGACTTTTAACGCCACAAAGCCCGCATTTCTCGACCGTATACGCATCCTCTCACGATTTGAACTCAAAAGGGGCATCACCTAGCATTCGAGAGAACCTCAAACGATCCGCAACTCCAGCAACTGGAAGATAATCTACGAGGTGCTTCTATCTTATGCTATCATGTCCGGGGCATCGATAACATGTCTGCTGGTAACAACACGCGACCAAAGAAACCGACAAGTTTCCGAACTTGCAACCATCTACTTGATAGGAGTAGATACTAGGCACGAGATGCCAACTTCTCTTATATCTGATCGTAACCCACGTTTTGCATCCGATTCGTCGCAGAGCCGTGCACAAAGACTTTTGGCTCACAGTTAGGCATGAGCACCATTTATCGCCCGCAAACTGATGGTCAGGCCAAACGCACCATCCGAACACTCAAAGGCATGCTGAGAACACGTGTTATCGTCCTTGGATACGAGTGACACTTCTCTTTTGTAGAATTCTCTTCCAACAACTGCTACCGCACTAGCATTCAGGCAACACCATTTGAGGCATTGCACGGACGTAGATGCCGGTCACCTCTGTGTCGGGCGGAAGCCAAATTACCGACCCAGAACTTGCACTTGACACAACGGGTGGGATTGCCCAGAACAGACAACGAATGACGGCAACTCCAGACCGTCAGAAAGGCTACGCGGATAAGCGTAGGAAACCTCTAGAATTCCTAGTCGGAGACTGGATTCTACTTAAAGTTTCGCCCTGGTAGGGTGTGGTACGTTATGGCTAACGAGACGAGCTTAATCCGTGATATGTTGGACCGTTCGAAATTTCCGAAAGGATCGGTAAGGTAGCTTTGCAGACTAAACCTGCCTGGAGAGCTAAGTGCGGTACACGTCTTTCACGTGCCTAATCTGGAGAAGTGTCTGCCAGATGAAACATTCGTTGTTCCTTTTTAGGAACTTGTGATCAGCAACAAACAACGCTTCGTTGAGGAACCGGTTGAGATCAAGGATCAAGAAATCAAAGCCCTCTAGCGTGGGGTAACAGACCGAGTTCGTTGGAACTCACGCCGTGGCCCAGAGTTTACCTGGGAACGGGAAAACCATTGATGTGCACGTATCCCAAGTTGTCTACAAACATTACTTCCAGCACTGAAGCTACAACTGAAATTTCGGAAAGAAAATTTCAAGCCAACAAGGGGATGATGTGACACCCCACGAAAACGTTTAAACAAACTAGCTTGTCAGTGGCTGCGCGATAAATTTCGGGATGAAATTTCTTGAACTTGGGGATAATGTGACACTTCGGGTTTCCCTGTACGTTCCTTGGATGTTATAGTTAAGTTCATGAAAAATTCATACTGTGTGAGATACGTACGACTTTGTGAATCTAATGCTATGTGAATTTACGTGCTACATGACTGTATTTGCTGCGTGGCTTACATGTTCGTTCTGTGGACTTTCGTGAAACTGCTTGCATCTACATATGGTAATATATATACACATAGAGCGTATCATTTGACTGTTGCCTAAATTTCGAGGACGAAATTCATGTAACATGGGGAGAATGTGACAACCCGTACTCTCGATCTCGATCATCGAGAGAAGGGGATTTTATTATCATTATAATTATTACTATCATTATCATTATTATGATTATTAAATAATAAACTACGCCGAGAGGAACATATCGTTTAAACGACAAACCCGAGCCGAGCGTATTCACTTTAAATATATATAGATATATAATTTCCATCATATATAATTGTTGATTAAACAGGCCAGTTCGGTTGGTAGGACACATGGTATTTTTCGGATCCAAGCCCAACCCAAGACCACCACACTCTAAACCCTACATATATAAACACCTCTCATTCCAATTCTAAAAGAAAAACCCTACAAAGACATAAACTTACCTGCCGCACACACACACTCCTCATCATCTCCTGCTCCCTTCAAATTCCGATCACCGGAGCTTTTTCCGGTGACTCCTCCGGCGCTCAAACAATCTGGCAGACCACACTTCCACCCCCCCTTCTTCTTGCATCTTTCTCATATCACATAACCCACAATGCACCCCCTCTGATTTCACCAATCTGCACACAAACGCCCCTATCTCACGGTGATTTCAGAAATGTTAGAGAGAGAGAGAGAGAGAGAACAGAGACGGAGCCGGTAACGGCAGCGCCGCTGAGATGGCGGCGGTGGTGCTTCTGTTCTGATGGGTTTCACAAGACTGGTCAGCGGGTCAGACCCAGCTCCGGTGCAGATGGAGGCTCGGAACAGGAAGCAATGACAGCACACACTTTGGTCTCGAAGGTTTGGTCAGTATCTATTTGTTTTCAATTATCTTGCAATCCTTTTGTGGCTCTTAGTTGAAATAATAAATTAAAGAAAGCTTGTTGTAATAATAACTGTTTGTTTATTGCTTAGATTCGAAAGCTGTTTGGAATTAGTTGAAACATTGATAAGTGGTTAATGATGAGATACATATACTCTATTGTTTTTATAAACTGATTTCATGATAATGATTTGTGGTGCATATCCCAGCTTTCTTTAGTTTTGATTGTGTAAATAAAATATAGAAGTAGGTGTTGAAATGGTGAACGTAAGCTGTTTTGATTTTGGATCCAAAATAAGGAATGTTGCTGAAAAGTGTGAATTGTGTTGCAAGTTGTTTGAAATGCCTGTTGATTATTCATCTGTGGGAATTGTGTTAAAATGAAAGTATTTTTGATATTTACCCTTAATTGTTTCGGATATAAAGAGAAATGTAATCTACTATTGTAATATAAACATATATGCACTTGTTAACACTTGTTAATAGAAATTGCAGCCTTGGTTATTGGTAAAAATGGGATTAAAAGTGTGTTTTATGATGATTAAAGACAAACTGTTTTGGGATATGGGTTTAACATTGTTGTTTGAGCGTGCTTTCTATTACAAGCCTGATGTTTAGAATGGATAATAGGTTAACAAAATAATAATAATAATAAATAAATAATGAATTCATGACAGACCTGTGTGTTCGGGTGATTAAATTGATTTGGGGTTTTTCATATAAAATAGCTGTGAAAATATAGTTGATGATAAGAATGTTAAAATAGTGGTAGGGTCATAATGTCTAGGATGAATGTGTTAGTTGAATGTGAAAACCCTAAATGAAGAACTGTTTGATGATGTGATGAAAATATTTGAAATTTGCTGTTAATCTGATTTGGTGATTGTACGGTATGATAAAACATGTTAAGGAAAGGTGATTGGGTCGTACATCTGGGTAAGGGTTCTAGAAAGATTCCCACAGTGGTTTCGAATCGAGACCACTTAGTGACCACTCGAAACCAGACAAACAACAGGGGACTCGAGATCGGGTAGGTTGCGACTCGAGATCTCCTGGTCTCGACTCAAGCCTGACTCGAGACCTCTACGGTTGCGACTCAAATATGCACTACTCGAGATCTTCGACAGCAACTCGAAATCGCTGGGTTGCGACTCGAGACCTCATAGTCTCGAGTCGAGACTACCTAGTTTCGACTGGACTACTTCACTTAGTTTTTGGGCCGCACAAACGGGTGTTATGGACTGTGTACTAACGTTGTTTAACTGTTGGTGTCTAACTGCTGTTGATTAATTGTTCATGCATTAGGATAGGCCCAACAACATATATGCGGGTATGATACGTGTTACCATTACTGTACATTATGCAAAGTGTGTGTATTATATGAAATATGGATTTCGTGCTAAGTGTTAGATACGTGTAATTTATACGTGACGTTACTTGCATACAAACCTAATAAATATTTATAAACCATAATAGGGTATGGTTGACCAACCTAACATAAGTAAATTGTCAACCGAGCAAAACAAAGGTGAGTTCACTACTTTTACTTAAAGCATGCGTTCCCGGTGGTTGGGAAACGGAACAAAACACTTTTCCTGGTTTGGGATTGCTTACTATCTCCTTGTGCGAGATACGGTATTTCTATCTCCTTGTGTGGGATACGGGTAACAACGATATCTCCTTGTGAGGGATACAAACTTACTTTTCTTCCCTTGTTACTGGGAACAAACTTACTTACTTCCCTTGTTACTGGGAACTCTTAGTTAATTACTGTTTGTACGGAAATGCAACGAGCAACACTAAACGAAACTCTATCACTCAAGTCCCTACCATTTAATACCGATTAGTCGCCGGGGCCAGGCAAACGGGTTATTAGTTAATAGCGCTATTTAGGTGTAACCAGCCTGACACCGACCCTTGTTACTGGGAACGGGAGTGAACTAATAGACTCAGGCAAACCGTCAATGATGATAGAACATTGACAAATGGGGCACTGCAGAAACGTACGGTTAAGTAAGTATTCGGTATTGGAAAAACAGTTTAGTCGCTCACTTATGGGGTAGCTCCCCACGGCATGTATAAACGGATAAATTAACTGGTTAAAACAAGTTTTTGGAATTAAAAACTGGAAAACTACAAACACGTGAACTCGCCAACTTTATGTTGACACTCTACTGCATGCTTTGCAGGTTGCTCGATACAGCTCTGGACGGACGTTGCAATCGGATGGAGTGCGTGGTTCGTAAGTTTCATATGAACAACTTGTGGTTTTAAATTATGATGTGTTCTTCTTTCCTTTCCGCTGCAAACTCAAGCTATGTTTGAAAAATTTAAAATTGGTCGCTAATTATACCATTATTTGTAATAATAACTCAACGGTTCAAAATAATTAGTGGCTAAGATCCTGGTCGTCACATGCCTCGCAGTAATACTCCGCGTGTGGATTTTGAGGGTGTGACACCGACTTCCACGGGTATCATTGCTTCCGTGCCATAGGTTAGGCTGAAGGGAGTTTCGTTCTTACTTGTCTTAGGCATTGTTCGATGTGCCCAGAGCACGTTTGGCAATTCTTCCACCCAGGAGCTTCCTTCGTAACCCAGCCTTCTTTTTATACCATCCAACAGACTTCGATTTGCCCGCTCCACCTGCCCGTTTCCTTGCGAGTGTGCTACAGATGTAAAGATTTGTTGAATCTGGAGTTCTGCACACCAGTCTTGCAAGACCTTGTCCGTGAACTGCGTTCCGTTGTCACTTACCAAATACAGCGGCAGTCCAAACCGACACACAATGTGCTCCCAAAGGAAACTTTTTGCATTTTCAGCGGTTATTTTAGCCAGGGGTTTGGCTTCGACCCATTTGGTGAAGTAGTCGATCGCCACGATAAGGTATTTTAGCTTTCCTGGAGCCAGCGGGAATGGTCCCACAATGTCCACCGCCCACTTTTGAAAAGGCTAGGCCGCTGTGACCGGGATTAAGTTGTTCTTGGGTCGGAGCGTTTGAGGGGCAAATTTTTTATAGCTACGGCACCGTCTGAGTTCTTCTACCGCGTCTTCGTGCATCCCAGGCCAATAATACCTGGCGTTATGGATTTTAGCCACGACTGCCCGGGGTCCAGCGTGGATGCCGCATATGCCCACATGTATCTCTTGGATCAAGTATTTTGCTTCCGCCGGGGATACACACCGCAGGAGCGGTCCCAAATATGACTTTCGGTACAGGACGCCATTGTTTACTTCGTACTGCAGCACCTTAGTTTGTATCTTTTGAGCTTCGCCCCTGGCAGGGGGTAACTCCCCCTTTGTAAGAAATTTTAACATTGGAGTGTACCAGCATGGTTCTTCTGCTATAACGGCGGAGACGTCCCGGGGTTCAATTAAGGGCATCTGCAATGTTTCGACCTTTACTTCTTTTTCCATACCTGAAGTAGCGAGTTTGCTCAAAGCGTCCGCTATTTGGTTTTTTCCTCTGTGAACGTGATGGAGTGTGACATTATCAAAGGAAGCCATGAGCTCCTTTGTTTTAGCCAGGTGTTTCGCCATTGATTCATCTTTGGCTTCATACGTCTCATTTACTTGATTATTAACCAATAAAGAATCCACGTATGCATCAACTCGTGTAGCTCCCATGGATTGGGCCATTCTCAATCCCGCGAGTAGCGCCTCATATTCTGCTTCATTGTTGGAGCACTCGAAATCGAAACGTAAGGCGTACATCAGCCTTATTTCGTCTGGGCTTATCAACATTAGACCTGCCCCGGAACCTTTTCCACTGGATGATCCGTCGGTGTAAAGTTTCTATGTTTGCCTAGCGGTACTGGATTCCGGGATATCCTGGATAGCGGGGTCTAATATAGTTTCTCCATCAGGAATTTCAGCCAGGAAGTCGGCGATTACTTGCCCCTTAACTGCTGCTTGTTTTCGATATCTAAAGCTCCCAATTCGATTGCCTCTATGGCGGCTACCTTTTTCGGGTTAGATTTAAAGCCGTCCCGGGTAACTACTACCCCCAAGAACTTGCCTTCCTCTACCCCAAATGAACATTTCTTGGGGTTGAGTTTGATATTGTATTCTCTGAGCTTTTGGAAAGTTTCTTCAATGTCTTCAAGCATTTGTTTTTCTTCCCTGCTCTTGATTACCAGATCGTCCACATACACTTCTAAGTTTCTGCCGATTTGTGTTTCGAAAGCTTTGTCCATGAGCCGCTGATAAGTGGCTCCGGCGTTTCGCAGGCCGAAAGGTATCTTGGTGTAACAAAAGATGCCCACATCGGTATGAAACGCCGTTTTTTCTTCGTCTTCTTTGGACATTTTGATCTGGTGATAACCTTTATAGGCGTCTAAGAAGCATTTATATCTATAAGGGACCAGAGAATCAACCTTAAAGTCCATCTCGGGTAGCGGGTACGTGTCTTTGGGACAGGCTTTATTCAGATCTTTAAAATGAATGCACATCCGCCATGTGCCATCCGGCTTCTTTACCATCACAGGGTTTGATACCCATGTATGATATTTTGTTTCCCTGAGGATTCCCACTTCCACCAACTTTCGTACTTCTTTGACAACCGCTGCCTTTCGATCCGGAGCCATACTATGCTTACCCTGTGCAACTGGCTTAATGCCGGGGAGTGTCGCTAACTTGTGTTCTGCCTTATCGCGGGGTATTCCAGTCATGTCGGAGTGCTCGAAAGCAAAGATGTCTGCGTTCCTTCTCAGCAGCTGTTTCAAGTTGTTTTTAACTTCAGGGGAGAGGTTGTCCCCTATTGTAACTGTCTGATCTGGATGGCGTGTGCTTAATACCCATCTTTTTGGGCCAATGGCCCCAGTGGATCCTTGGCAGCATCTTTTAGTATTCAATACCTCTCCTAATTTGTCACGAAATACCGTTGCAATACCCCGCGAGTAGGGAACTTCATGAAACCTCGCGCCGTGGAGACTATAGCGTCCAATTTCCCCAGGGTGAACCTTCCAATGATTACATTGTGGTATGACTCAGCGCGTACCACAAGGAACGTTAGGAGTATGGTCCTTTCCCGGGGCTCTTGTCCGAACGTGACTGGGAAAGTAATCTGGCCAATTGGATCAACCTTTTCTCCAGTGAAACCTTTAATAGGGGCGTGCATTGACTCAAGCAGCCTTTTGTCTTCTGGTTGCATTCTATTGAAACAATGTTCATAGATAATATCCTCTGAACTCCCGGTATCTACCAGGATCCTTCTCATATGATAATCACCCACCGCAGCGGATATGATCAAAGCGTCCGTGGTGAGGTGCAAATCTTCTACGCGAGGTTCAATGGTCATAGTTGCTAACATCCAGGGTTCGAGCGTGGAGAAACTCCGCTTGGCCCCTTTTCCCTTATCCGCGTATACCATGTTTAGCTCTCGCGGCCTTTTGCCCGCCGCCTTGTCGTTTTCTTCCTTGACAGGTGGCGGGCCTTGTTTGATATCCCTCACTAGGTGTGCCAATTTACTTACTTTCACGAAGTATTCAACCTGCTTTTTTAGCTGAAAACAATCATTAGTGTCGTGGCCGCTCCCCTTGTGGTATTCACAATATTTGCTTGTATCTTTGTTAGGATTGTCTTTCAGTGGCTTTGGAGGGTTAAACTTGAGGTTCTCTGAAGCTAGAATCTCTGCTGGCGTCTTGCTCAGGTTGGGGTAATCGGATCGCGGCTTAGAGGATTCATTCCTTGAGTAGGCATTTCGAGACCTATCATACCGCGAGTCCGTCCTATCACTCCTTTGGTATCGGTCTCCTCTACCTTTACCTTTAGAACCCCGCTGTTCTCTATCTTCTTGGTTTTTCTGAGCCTCCTTTTTCCTATTGGCCGCGTGTCTGGCGGCTACGACCTTTTCTTGTATAACGTACACCTTAGCAATCCTCAGGATTTCGTCAATGGTGGGAGGCACACCATCTCTTCCATGAAGTGTTCTTAATAGCTCATCATCGTTTACTCCTTGTAAGAAAGCTCCACATGCTAGATCGTTTGTAACACCCGGGATAGCCAGGCTCTCTTTATTGAATCTAACGATGAAACTTTCCACCGTTTCATTGTCTCACCGGCGAATGTGGAGGAGCTCGTTTCGATCTTTCGTGTGCTTGCGCTGTTGGCTGAATTGCAAGATGAACTTAGCCTCTAGATCTTCAAAACTGTCTATTTCCCCCGTAGGCAAACTATCCCACCAGACTCGAGCCGCACCTGCCAGCATTTGGACAAACATTTTGCATTAGAGGGGCATAGGCCAACAGGCTACTTCCCCAGCACTTTTGAATAGGTTGAGATGATCATCTGGATCGCCTAGCCGTTCATATTTGCCTACCGTCTGAGGCATCTTGGGCTTTTCCTTGATAGGAGCTTCTTCTATTCTTCTGGTAAACTTGGATTGGAAAGTAGCATCCACTGGCTTGTAAGGTCTGGTAAGTTCATCTTCTTCGACATTGACGGGTTGCACTGGGGGAGTTACCCCACCATGGCTGACACCCTGGGTGACAGGGGGTTGAGTCGGGGTAATGTTCAGTGTTGAGTTGGGGCCTCTTCCTGTAGAGAAGCGAGGCCTAGACGTGTTTCCCCTGTCATACATGGGTTCCGCCGTTGGCGGGGTTTGACTGTAAACAGGTTGTGATGTTGGGAAAGTCCACCAAGGCGGCATATATGCCACGTAGGGCGATTGTTGAGAGTAACCTTGTGGCCCTCCCTGGGGAGTACATGTTGGGGTATTGTATTGGAGCAAGTACCCGTATGGGGGTGCAAAATAATATCGGGGAAAGTAAGCCTGATTTCCCGGTGTAACTAGGGCGTTCAAGATTCCCACCGGCATGACCACTGGTTGATGCGGTGGTTTGGATAACGCCGCTGTTAGTGCTGCTGAATACAGAGGTGGCATGGCGTAAGTGACCGAGGGCTGATAGTATTGAGGTGCGCCAACCTGCGGTATGACGATGCTGGGGCTAGCCGACGTGATAACTGGCATAGTGCTATGACGTATGGTCTGTGCACTTGAGGTTGTGGCTGAGGCAAAAACGTTCACGCGTGTTGTGACTGGTCCAGCTGACTGGAGTCGTAGAGAAGTGTACGAAAATACATCTGCTGTCGTCGTCCCAGAAGAGGCAGCGGTAGTGCCAGCAAAACCCGGTAGGGGCCCCTCTGCTTCAAACTCCAAGTCGAGAGACCTGGTTACAACCGGTGAGGCTGGCATGGAGATGACAGGGCTTGTTTCTAACAACGGATTGCAAGTTAACATCGCCTGGCTTGGTGTTACTGCTATGTTCTGATCGCTTGCCATTGGGTTCAGTCATGTTGTTGCTACTGATTTGGTCCCACGGATGGCACCAATGAAGAAACACTGACCTTCACGGTAGTATCCAACTAGGACTTCAACTCTTGGCGATCCGAACTGCTAACTTCAAAACAGAACACCGTTAGGACTCGTTACAGGAATGAGGTTATTCCTGTAAGCACCCTCCGGCGTGAGAATAAGTCTCGGTTTGGGAGAAAGTATAAGTGAGTAGAGAAGAGAAGGTGAATGAGAACAAGATGATCATACCTTAGATGTTTTCCCTTATTTATAGTTTACCATTAGGGTTTCTCCTAACTTGGGATGGGCTCCGATAAGTTAGGGATTTACACGATCTTCCCAAAAGAACGAGGATTCAGTTACGTGATTTATCCATGCAGAATAGAATACTCTGGAATAAACGTTTATAATTAATTATTTATAATAAAATAATAGGTAATGACCGGGTCGGGTTGGCCGATTCGGGTCATACCTCGTCAACACTGTTTCATGCTTTTTGCTGTTCACTACAGCTGGTCGTCTTCCAAACCCTTTTACCTTTCAACCCTTTAAGCAATATTGCACTTTCAGCCAGTTTGTAAACCTTGAGCTACCCACGTCATCAACCTCATTGTTGTTTTCAAGCCTTCATTAGAGGCCATGAATATTGGTATAGACATAACTTGTTTTCATCCAAACTGGACAATACCCATGTTACCAATCATCATATAGATGTAAACCACTAGCTTCCAAATCCATTTGTGGTGGAAACTTAATCATGGTCCATTATCATAATTAAGGTAACAATCAAAAGTGTGATTCGATGTCATATTAACAAACAAAATAGTGTGACTCTGTTATAAATATATAATTACATTTGTTATATGTTATGGTTAGGTTAGGTCATTAAGTGACGTGTTTGTCTTGTATTTCTTTGCTACAACTGGTTCTTGAGGACAATATTCAGAATATCTCAGTGAATAAAGGTATTGGCCCTGGAACATTTTAGTATCTAATAATTGTATAATATAATGCGATTACTGTTATTGTTGTTATTTCATTATTGACTTTGCATTTTATAATATAACTGATATATTTTCCTCGCACGATCAGGCGAGACATAAATTTTTTTATAATAACCAGGGTTGAAAGTACGCCCCCACTTCACAACGGGCAGTGGATTTTACGCATTTCCGCGTGCGATGCGACTTCATCGGTATTGGTTCATTACGTTACAAACACATGCTACAAACGTAAAATGATATACTTCATTAAATAAAAAAATATTATAGTTTGTTACTGTATAAATGAAATGATTAGCTATATAATTATATGGGTTAGGATATAATAGAAAATTTATTTGGGTAGGAAGCCTAGAATGTAATCTTGACCATCCATTTATTTAATCAAGGGTTAAGATTAGATGAGTGAAATTGAAGGAAAAAAAGGAGGCGCGTGGGTTTGTCTAGGGGCATTCTAGTCAATCCAAGGCAATAGTTTCTCTCTCCTCCAATTCCCCTCATTTTTTAAACGTTAATAACGCTTTCATACGACATTATTTTTTTATAAAAATTGCCTAAAAAAAACGAGTGTTTTTTTATCTTTAAAACGAGTATACTATTGCTATATTTTTGAAAAAAAAAATTGAAAACCCAGTTGCGTAAAACGCAATGGAAAAAAAAACGTAAAAAATAACATTTTTCTAAAACGCAATGCACCAAAAACACATAGAAATGTCTTATTTGTAAAACGCAATGGCCAGAAAACACAAAGAAATGTCTTATTTCTAAAACGCAATATCCTGAAAACACAAAAGAAAGTGTACTTTTTAAAACGCAATGGACTGAAAAAACATAAAAATGTGTTTTACCTAAAACGCAATGCACAAAAAACACAAAGAAATGTCTTATTTCTAAAACGCAATTGCCAGAAAACACTTAAAATGTCTGTTTTCTAAAACGCAATGGACTGAAAACACATAAAAATGTGTTTTACCAAAAACGCAATGCACAAAAAACACAAAGAAATGTCTTATTTATAAAACGCAATGGCCAGAAAACACTTAAAGATGTCTCCTTTCTAAAACGCAATAGCCTAAAAAAAGTGTTCTCTCTAAAACGCAATGGACTGAAAACACCTAAAAATGTGTTTTACCTACTACGCAATGACTAAAAACACTTCAAAAATGTGTTTTTCTAAAACGCAATGGCCACAAAACACATAAAAATGTCTTAGTTCTAAAACGCAATGGCCTAAAAACACCAAAGAAACTGTTCTCTCTCTAAAACGCATTGAACCAGGACACTAGTTTTGTCTGAACCAGGAAGTATGAGATCAAAAACTAGTTTTGTCTTGGACCCCGCCAGGGGCTGCCGCCCCTTGGACCCTGCTACCAGGGGCGCTGCCCCCGGAGCCCCGCCAAGATCGTAAAACGCAATGACTAAATAAAAAACCCATACATAAAAATGAAATTAAAGAATTTCTAACATGGATCGAAGCCGATTTCTTCAACGATTGACGAAATTTGAATGATTGAAACACTTATCAGTGATCGAATCGAACGGATCGAGTGATTATCTTCAAAATCACCGAAAAAAACGTGATTTTGTATGAAATTAAACTGGGTTTTCTTCAAAAAAGCTGAAGAACACGTTGATCGGGTGTTTGAATCATTGATTGGTGACGAAAATCGCACTATAATGTTGTGATTATTGAGATAGTAAGTGAAGAAAAGGTTGAAGATGGTGGGTTTTGAAAATGGTGGGTTTTGAAGTTACTGGGGAGAAGAAGGAAGAAAAAATGATACGATTGACTAAAATACCCTTTCTCCTTATTTTAAACTTTGCCACATGTCATAATCCTATTGCTTTCTATCCTTCCTAACCAAAATAAACTTGCTATTTGATCCTCACCCATAATTATATTTCTAATATTTGTTAAAAATAATAAACATATCCTAATAAAGAATAGCAAATTGTTACAAATCAAAATATAAATATAAAAAAAATATAAACGCATGATTAGTTTTACAAAATATTTATACAAATTCATAAAATTAATTTATTGATTACTGGGTGTGGGTTGCAATTATTCATCAGGCCGAAATAATGTAATTTGGTTGGCTTATATTTATCATGCTAGACAAAATTATCAATTCAGCTGGAATTCACTTTTTAGCACTTGTACTCGTAGTAAAGAAAATGTATTACTCTTAAACTTCTTTACTTTTATATAGTTTAGCACTTATACTCGTAGTAAAGAAAATGTGTATTACTCTTGAACTTCTTTACTTTTATTTAGTATATAATAGTATTGGCCTAATTAAATAAAAGTTACATAGATAAAGTCGCAAATTACAAAGTTACACTCTGGTAAGATAGTGCTATTGTACACGCAGTTAAAAAAATATCAGAAAAATATTGAAATCGGCTTGCATTGAAACAAAAAAAAAATCATAAAAATGATTACCGAATTACCGATACTGATACCAGTGATCTGGTAGCATCGCTTCTTTGGTAAAAAGTTATGTGCATTACACAATACAATATGTATATTCATATATATATATATATATATGCAATGGTTTAGTTATACAAAAGTTGTCTTATGTAATCCAAAAAATAAAGACGTGTTATAACCAAAAAGATAGCAACAAGGTAAAAGAACCACAAAAACAAACACCGATATTGGTTCCGATAATACTGATACCGGTACCGAGGTTATTCGGTCGGTTCGTTACGTCATTGGTGCGGTATTGGTAGTCAAAATAGTTTACAATACAAAATAATGATAATAATAATAAGAGAATGGTTATTGTAACATCTGTGCTTGTAATCATTGTGAACAGTTCTTTTATCAATAAAGCAATGTTATTTGATCCCAATGTTTGTTTGGTTGTGTTTTACATTTTTCATGTTTTGACTTTTATTCAATTTCAAACTCTATATCGCTGTCTGGAGAGTTATACGCAAACTGGTGCGTAAACGTAATCAGTTTAATGCAACAAATACTCCGGAACTTCAACATATACTTAACATACCTTAAATAACCCTTACATAACTTAGAAATAAGTTTTGAAGGCTTTGGTATGGCAAAAACAAGTTAATTCGCGTACAGGGACTAAACTTGACAACCCGAAGCTTTGTAACGCTTAATTATGCTCACTAGAATGCACGATATAAATTTCATAAAGTTTCGTTATCGTACGAGAAAGTTATGAGCAAATTCGTGTACAAGGGGTTAAAGCGTCAACGTTGAAGTTTATGACTTTTCAGGGAACAATAAAGTTAACCGAGGGCTAAACAAAGTGGGTAAATGTCTTAAAACCCTTATATGTCAATTTAGAGGGCTCATTATGCAAAACAAGACACGAAAGCGACCTTTAGAAGGACCAGGGACCAAAATGCAATTAAAGGAAAATTGATTTGGCAGATCATACACGCTCGCGTAGCGCGAGCACTAACTATATATGCAGTTGCGCTACGCGACTGCCTTATCTGGACAGAATGTTGATTTTGTTGGATCTTGTCTGCCATAGCACTTGTAACAGCCATTAAATCGATTTTTCACATCTTGCTTGGCCCCTAAACACCCCCTAAACATCTAGGGACACTTGTTAAGATGTTGTGGTCACTTGTAGACTTGTGTGTCAACAAATTGTGGTGTTGAAATCACTATAAAAGGCCCCTTTGTTGCAACCAAGTTCTTCACACCTTCATTCAGCTTTCTGATCATTTCTGGAGCACAAGTCTTCTCTCAAGTGATCTCTGGTCATTCATAGGACTCTTGTAAGTTTGCCTAACCTTCCTTAGTTTAGTTTTAGCTTAAAAGTCAACCGTCGTAATTAACGGTTGACTTAACGATTAATCACTAATGGTCCAGTGATTAGTCGAATCAAAAGTAGTTATAAGTTGGTAATTATGTGGGTAATAAACCCTTAAAAGGGTTCCCCCTGATTCCCACTCTAACTAGGTCAAAAGTCGGGTCAAACTTGCTAATAAAAAGTCAACAGGATGCTTAAATTCTAATTTATGCATAATTAACAATGTAGAACATATACAACATGTTTGATCATTATTATAACTTGGTAATTAGTGTAAGAACATGTCTAAACATGTTTAACCCGACAATTTCCTGTTTAGACCCGGTTCGGAACCGAAAGTCGCATAGTTTGACTTTTACTTTGACTTTCAGTTCTGACCCGTTTAGGCATGATTTAGAAATGCCTCAGAGCTTTAATTGGACTAAGTTACATACTAGTATAACCCTCTGTGATTATACACCTTGGTTCATTAGTTATCCAACTAATATGCATATTTCCGTTAATTGCTCATATGTTGACCATTATGTCCTTTTTACCTTAAAACGTAATTTTTGAAAATGTAAAAGAGTAGAAACCTTTGTTACTGAAATATAAACTTGTACCCAAAATTTGAGATCAATTGGTGGTGTAGATTGAGAGTTATGCTCATTAGCGCAAAATGAAAGCTTATTGTTAATTAAATGGCGTAATTAGCGTATAGCCTAGTTTAGCCTACTTTTTGATATCAAACTTATTATCCACTGATGTAATATATTATTTTGGGATTTTTGAAGATTTTTAATTAATTTTAGGCCGAGCATAACTCATAGTCATAGGCTTAATCCGGTAATTGTCGGTTTTGCCCTTACGGGCCATAAAATGAGTTTTACATATCTAAAAGACTCCAAACCTTTTGCTACTGATCCTAAATGATAAATAAATTATTTTAAGCCTTCTGGAATGATAAAAATATCAGCTTTATGTATATAACCCGGAAACGGCTCCTAATCGCCTTTCTAAGCGTTTTTAACGCATAGTATGTACTAGAACCATTTTAGAAATACAAGGGTTGATACCTACTGATATTTTAGGTAAATTATAATGTTTTAACAGTAAGCAAAAGTTGTTTAACTCAGACTTCCGTTTTGAGCTTCACGGCTTATGTTAAATGACCAAACTACCCTTACGGGGCATAGTTTGTGTTTAAATACGTTTCGGGCATAATAAAAGACATCTTACTGATTTCACAACATATTTGAAGCATATTAAGTTAGGAAACCTGTATATGGCTCTTACGGATACCCGTTACGCTTCTTACGCGTTCGGTTCGGTTTATATAACTAGTTTACATAAATTAGCCGAAGCGGGTCAAACCTTATCGGTTTTATCTAAAAATCCAGATTGTGTATGAAATACCCATATTAAACAAGTCTTCAAACTTGTCGGGTCTAAATCACATTCTATCCGATCTTCCGACTTAGGTCCGGTTTATTAATGTAGTTACCTATATTAGGTGCCGTTTGATATCCGTGATCTCTAGCATTGCTTGGTGGTTATCTTAGGACTTCTGAGCAATCTCAAGTGAGTACATAGACCCCTCTTTTACTGTTTTCCAAACTGTTTTGGGGTGAAACACATGTGCCTACTTGTTACTTTCATGCCTTCCATGTTTCACATCATATACCTGCTATGTTCGTTAGTACATTATAGTACATGTTTTACATTACATTTCATGCTATGTATGCCCATTGTGTGCGTACTTAGTACATTGCTTTACATTACATTTCATGCTATGTATGCCCATTGTGTGCGTACTTAGTACATTGTTTTACATTACATTTCATGCTATGTATGCCCATTGTGTGCGTACTTAGTACATTGTTTTACATTACATTTCATGCTATGTATGCCCATTGTGTGCGTACTTAGTACAGTTGTTTTCATCACATGCTTACATTTTGTTATGACATTTGGGTTGTTTACAATGGAACAATACATTCATTAACATTAGCTACGCCGTTCGTTAGTAGGTAGTGGTACCATAGGAATTGACAACTCCCGTTCCTGAAATCCTGGGTTTGTTTGGATTGGAAGGAGTGACCGAATTCGATATACATAACTTAGATAAACCTTTAATTTGTTTAAGGGTTTATCGCCACAGTCTCAAGGCTTGGATGTATGCATTTTCACAATACCGCATAAATGTTTTTTTTTTGGGTAAAGGGTTACCCCGGTTAAATTTTATATCACACAACCATTAAAACAAGTGAGGGCCAAACATGAACCCCAGTTCTCAAACATGACATACCACATTTGAGTTAACAAGCAACAAAGCAAAAACAACAAAAACTAGTCACAGCGGACTGAACTATGACAAAGGACCCGACAAACCACCCTTAGCCGCAATCATCATCGTCTATCAACAACCCACGAGGTAAGCTCCATGACTGTAAGACTCTCATCGCTTGGACTGATCGTTTGAACTTCATGGAGTGCAATTTCATCCGGACCGTGTTTAAAATCACCTCTACAAGCTGGCTCGCACTTCTCTTCTTACTAGAGAATAACCTTTGATTTCGCTCTTGCCATACAAAATAGACCGCCGCACCAACCACTAGACGTCCAATACCGCATAAATGTTTGTATCAGTATAGCATGCATTTGTTCCACAAAACATAACTTTGATTTAAACCATGTTTTACTTCAATACCTTGTTTTTGTGCATTTTACATATGGTTTAGTTGATATATTTCACATACCATACATGACATTTTTGGATACACATAACATGATTTACATTAGACATAAACATTTTGACATTGATATACACAATTCATGATTTACATTAAACACAGACATTTGATATGGTTTACACAATAACAGTTTGACATTTGATTATACATAAACAATTTACATTGGTGGTTTGGTTTGAGTAAGTGATTTAAGTAACGAGGCATGTGTAATATGATACAAGCATGGTGGATACGCCGCTGGTACTTCCTATATATAAGTGTTTGTATGGTATTACATATCGTAGCGTTAATTAAATCATTTCAATTTATGACACATGACATTTTATACAAATAACATACTTTTTACAAGACACTGTTTACTGTGACACCTGTGTCACTTCAACCATCCAACAAATGCCAAACCAATGAAATATTGTATTTCATACTTTGGACTTATATAAATATGTGTATCTTTTGCACATATCATTTCTTGTTCGATTTCAAGCTCTAAATCGCTTTCTGGAAGGTTATACGCGCACTGATGCGTAAATATAACCAGTTTAATGCAACGAACACTCCGGAATAGTGAAATAGGCTTAACATACCTTAAATAACCTTTACATAACTTAGAAATAAGTTTCGAAGGCTTTGGTATGGCAAAAATAAGTTAATTCGCTTACAGGGACTAAACTTGACAAACTGCGAAAGTATGCCAATTTGAACTGTAACAGACATTCCGGAACATGACCATAAGTTAAACATACCATAAATATCCTTTAAATAGCTTAGAGATAGGCTTTGAGGGGTTCGGTGTGCTAAAATAAACTTTTGGCTCATTCAGGGACTAAAAGTGTCAAAAAGTGCACAAGTTTGCACTTTCACGCATAACTCACGTTCTGAATACATCCGGACATCCAAAAATTTATGTAAGCACTAAAATATTTTATTTTAGTGTTTGGCATAAGAAAAATCCATTCGTCACGCCATTTGGATCATTTTTCGCGCTTATGCGCATTCCGTCGTAATTAACCGAACAACGCAATCGTACGGCTAAACGAACCGACATCCGAGATATTTTTGAGCACATTTTAAGTTCCCTATACTTTAACTTCATTTTTGAGCTTTGAAATGGGGTTTTTTTTTGGGTAAAGGGTTACCCCGGTGATTCTATATATTCACAACCAAATAAAACAAGTAGCGTAGAGAGTCTACACTAGTTCAATCATGAGACATGCCTCATGACTGTACACCAAGAAAAACCAGAAATAACACCAATCCGACTAACAAAACCACTAGACTACAATCTAGCAACAAACAAACAAAATAAAACTAATCAACCGCCATCACCATCATTTTCAGCATCAGTAATCTCCCATTCACCTAAAAGCTTTCGAACTCTATCCGTCCGCTTCATCTTGACTCCCATAAGCTTATATCGTACGGTCTTGATGATAAGTTGATATACTTGCTCAGGAGGTCTCAGCTGATTTTTAAACAGTCTAGAATTACGCTCCTGCCATATAAAATAAGCACTTGCCGCCACCAATAGTCTGCTAACATAATCAGCTGCTAACTTAGAAGAAGACCTGGCCATTAAGCATGTAATAATATCCTCCCACTTCGGATTAACACTATCCATACTCGCTCTAACCCGAACCAAAGCCCAAACCTCCGATGAGAATTTGCATTCAAAGGACAAATGTTTATGAGAATCATGGTTCTCATAACAAAGCAAGCAGCACATCATATTCATGTTTTTTCTCCTCGTAAGATCCCAGCTGAGAATAACATCTTGAGTGAGTAACTTCTTCCTCATAATCAGCCACAATAAGAAAGAATGCCTCGGTACACAATGTGCGAACCAAACAACTTTAGTCCACTCGATCTCCTGATCCCTATACCGAATAGAATTCCATATCTGTGCAGCCGAAACCTCATAAACATTATCACCTACTCGCCATTGAATCATATCTCGCTTGCCTGCCACCAGGTGGACATGATCTAGCTGAATAAGGACAGGAAATAAATCCCTCCAAGCCATGGGCCATTGCCAAACGCCTCCTGAATAAATATCCACAACAGAGTTATCCAATCTGAATCCTGCTCTCGTAATGGTTCTGGGAGACAAAAAATTACCTAGCGGCCCTAACACACACCAGTTGTCGTACCAAGCCGATGTCGACACCCCATCCCCAAGCTTCGTCCACAAATGGTTTCTTATAATTGGCCGAAGCTGAAGAAGTTTTCTCCAGCTCCAAGAACAATTAGTAGGAACCTTTACAACCCAGAAACTCTTCCCTTTTAGTTTATAATCATGCACCCATTCAACCCAAAGAGACTTCCGTTTTGTGATAATACTCCATACATGATTAGTCATGAGGGCTTTATTAACATCACCAATCCGACGAATTCCCAATCCTCCTTCATACTTTGGAACGCAAATAGACTTCCATGAAACTTTGGCCCTCCCTTTTTGATATGAGCTATCTTGATTCCATAAAAAATTACGCATTCTAGCTTCAAGATCATGCGTGACCCGAGATGGTAAAATAAATACCGATGACCAGTAGATGTGCATCGAAGAGAGAACAGCCAAGATAAGCTGTAACCGACCCGCAAACGAGAGCATCTTATTTTTCCAGTTCAAAATACGCTTCCCTAAGCCTTCAACGAGGACACTACAATCCTTATATAGAAGCCTTGTGGAAATAAGAGGAACTCCCAAATATCTAACCGGGAGGGAGCCTTCCACAAACGGCATAACATTTAGGATAGCATTCTTCACCTGTTGGGGAACATTACAAAAGAAGATGGTACTCTTTTGGACACTAGGGACCAAACCTGACATATTAGCGAAATTAGTAAGGGCCGCCATAATACACTTCGCCGAGCCAATATCTCCTCTAGCAAATAAAAAAAGATCATCTGCAAAGCAAAGGTTTATAATCTGCTGCTTCTCACACCTGTTATGAAACCTGAAAGAAGAATCCATCTTTGTTTCATGTTGGAGGATACCAGTTAGAATCTCCATAACCAGTGTAAACAGATACGGAGATATTGGATCCCCTTGCCGTAACCCGCGTCTACCTCTGAAATATCCATGGACATTACCATTACCATTAACACAAACAGAGTATGATGGGGTAGACACACAGATCATAATCCAATCCACCATCTTAATATTGAACCCAAAACCCAGCAACACATTCCTTAAGAATCTCCAATTAACGGTATCATAAGCTTTTTGAATATCTACTTTAAAAGCACACCTGGGTGGTCCCACATTTCTATGATAGTTGTGCATGAGCTCCTGAGTAAGCAAGATATTATCCGAAATTTTCCGACCCGGGACAAAAGCCGACTGATTAACATTAACAATCAAATTTAACGCCACTTTAAGACGATCCGCCAGAATTTTACTAATGCACTTATACAAAACATTGCAACACGCTATAGGTCGGTAATCTGTAACACTAGAAGGAGTAGCAACTTTCGGCACAAGGACAATTAAAGTATGGTTTAATTCTCGCAAAAGCTTACCCGTTGCAAAGAAATCAATAATAGCGTTAGACACATCTTCCCCGATAATCGACCAAGCACCCTTAAAGAAAGCTGATGAGAAACCATCTGGCCCTGGAGCCTTGTCCGCACCAATCGAAAACATAGCCTTTCTAACCTCATCAGCCGTAACCTGACAAACCATATTGGTAGCAATAACCGGATCCAAATGATTACCAAATAACTCAGCCGAAGGACTGCTAGAAATATCACCCTGACAACCCAAAAAAATTTCATAGTGTTGCACTAGCGCCAGTTGAACATTCTCTCCTTCATACATAACGCCATTCGAATCCTTAATGACATCAATCCTCTTACGATGATTCCTAGTTTTAAGAGAGGAATGAAAAAAAGCCGTGTTCATATCACCAGCTTGTAACTAATCCACCTTAGATTTTTGCTTAAGAAATCGTTCCTCATCCAAAGAGGCTTCCAGAAACTCACTCGTAAGAGAGGCCTCCTCAGCCCGTAAGTCAACATTGGACGGGTCCGCATCAATACAACTTTGAACACCATCCAATTTAGATCGAAGCTCAACAACCTTCCGGTGCAAATTACCCTGTTTAAATAAAAGAGCTCTAAACCCTTAAGCGACCTGAGTTTCTTTACAACTCGGAACTGGTGCACACCATCAACACTTAAAATCCAAGACCGCTTGACAATATCTAAAAAATCAGGCTTATGAATCAGAAAATTAGCGAACTTAAAAGCTTTATGTTTACCGACCTCCGCTTTAGGGATTTTGAGGATGCAAGGGCAGTGATCCGACAGCCTATACGGATGGAAATAAGCAACCGAGTTAGGATACTCAACCACAAACTGTGTATTCCCCAACACTCTATCGATTTTCTTTAGCAACCCAGCCCCCTCCTTTGGTTTTTGACTCCATGTGAAGTGAAGACCCGATCGATTGATATCAAAAACCTCTATATCATCAAGACAATTTTGGAACTCCCTCATACCAGCCGATATAGAAGAAGCTCCCAAAGACTTATCTTCAATATTAAGAGCTGAATTAAAGTCCCCCATGATAGCCCACGGTTGATTACCAACTAGCACCTTATGCATCGACAGTTGTTGCCATAAATCTCGTCTAGAAACATAATAGTTAGCCGCATAAACTATAGAACAAAACATCAACTTTTTGTCACTCTTAAACCTGATCTGAACATGTATGACCTGAGAAGATTGGTTCAGAACCATAACATCAAAGACATCCGGATTCCAACCAATAATAATCCTAGTACCCTTATCACAAAGGCCTCCATTCGACGTCCAATCCCAATTACGGAAAACAGATTTACAAACTTTATTCAGATTACCCACATCAACATGAGACTCTAAAATAGCACAGAAGCTCAGATTACTCTCTTTTACAATGTTTCGAACCTCCTTTTGTTTCAGAGGGCGGTTCAACCCCCTTATATTCCATGCAGCAAGACTAATCATCAGTAACTACTTGGTTAGGAGTGCTTGCCCCTGTATTTATGATCGGCTTCTGAGAACCTTTGAGAAGAAAATCATTCGTTTCATTATAGACCTCAGTAACTTCATCATCATCTGAATCATAATACCCACCATCATCCCCTACCTTTTTACTCCCATCCTTATCTTCCGTATTCACCTCATTCAGCACATCAAACGGGTTAGTAGATTCGAATCCACTCACGGATGTTCCTGCTTTGATATCCCCTTTCGGCTTAGCCACAACCGGCTTAGCCACAACCGGCCTATACTCAAACTTCGATTTCTGTTTGTTAACTTGGATTCCAGTCTTCTTAGCAGCCTTTTTACCATAGACCCCAATATATCCATCCTTAAATGGGGTTAACGGGCCCTTAAACGCGTCAGAAATGACCTTATAGCACAACAGGGACCAAAATGGTAAATCTGCCAAACTTGGCCCTTGCGCACCGTAAGGGTTATTTGTTACGGTGCGCAAGCAGTGTCCAGATGCAGCAAATCATTTTTGGCTGCTGTTATCTGCCCCTAAACATTCTCCAAAGGTCAAGTGCCACTTGTTAAACTTTTATGGTGGCCAAAAATCAGTCACCACAACATTGCAACAAGTGTACGGGCTAGATCATTCCCTCTTTTCCAAGAAACGATCCTAACGGTGGACCGAAAACTATAAATACCCAACCCACTTCACTTCATTTCTCACAAGAATCTGATCATTTGTGCTCTAAGTTGAAACCTTTGTTTCATACCTGAGCTATTTTGATCTAGATTAGCATTCGGGGACCCTTCGTAAGTGTTCCTTCGTTCTTTTATCGCTTTTCGAGTCCGAAAGTCAAACTTTGTTTGACTTTCTGCATTGACCAGTTTATGGTCGATGCGAAGTTCGTTTGAACTTCATAACGTGAGCGTGATCACGATGGTTATAGTCCCTAGTGACTATACCTACTGATTACCACGTTATCTAGGCTCAGTGACGAGCCATAGTTTCGGTCAGAATACGTATTCTTGCGTATTTTGTAACCAAACTACTTATGGGTATCAAAACCGTTTGTTTTGATACCAAACCTGTTTTCTAAACTTAGTTAAGCATGTTTTAGCATGCTCAGCTTGTCACTTTTAGTTTAGTGCTTATATTGGGTCGTAAGGGTAAGCGATCTAATAAATCGCTTATACCTTCGAACCCGACCCATTTGGTCGATCATTAGGATCCGACCAAGCACATTAGGTGACCATAGCATATAGGGAATAACCTTCCAAGGTTATACCTTATGGTCGCTTCGTTTAAGTAGTTGTATGATAGGTAGTTTATATGCCTTAGGTAAATTACCAAAATGCCCTTTTGACGCCAAAATTCATTTTAAGCATATGTAACATAGATTTTGACATCTAAACTGATTTGACAACCATATTAGACATGTTAAGGCATATATTACTTGTCATAGGACTAGTTAGGCGTTCCGAACGCGTTTTACGCGAACGACACGTTAAAGTAGCATAAGCTACCTAAACGGGTCGTAAGCACTTATGTTAGGTTTCATTTAGTATGTAGGCTTTGTTGAACCATATTACACGAGTCTCCATACTCGTTTGGTTTACGAACCCTCATCCTATCCGATCTCCCGATTTAAGTCCGGTTTATTTATATAGTTTTAGATTGCCGACTGATTCCGTGCTCCCTCTAGCTTTGTTTTGGTTGTTGTTCAAGACCTCCAAGCATTCTCAGGCGAGTACATTATTCCCCTTTTTACTGTTTTCAACTGTTTTGGGGTGACTCATATGTGCTAAATATCTTAACAATGATTTCAAGAACGATTACAATGGTTTCAAAAACAATTACAATGTGGTTTCAAGAACGATAACAATGGTTTCAAGAACGATTACAATGGTTTCAAAAACAATTACAATGTGGTTTCAAGAACGATTACAATGGTTTCAAGAACGATTTCAATAAAGTGAACAAACTTGTTGGTTGTAGTTACATAACCAATGACATTCATTAGCAATGATCAAGCCGACCAGTATTAGGTTATGGTACCATAGGATCTGACAAATCCCGTTATTCTCTATACCCATGGTTATGTGTGGTATTTTGGGTAACGACTGAATCTGTAATTATTAATTTACCCTTTGGTAAGGGTTTGTTAAGAACGAGAACGAGAACGAGTTGGAACGATGAACGAGTCAAGAAGGTTTGAATGTTATTAGAAAATCGACCATAAAGTAGTTTCACAATTAAAACAAGAACGATTTGAACGATTAAAACAACAAGAACGATTTGAACGATTTCACAAAATGTTTTAACGATTGGGTAAACATTTGGACATGATTTACATTTGATTATGCATTTCTTTTTTTTTTTTGGGTAAAGGGTTACCCCGGTGATTCTATTATAGACAACCGCCAAATAAGTACAAGTAGTGAGGATGAATTCCCCACTAGTTCATATACAGGACATGCCCCATATATGTAAACAAAAACCAAACAAACCAAGTTACCTCATTAATCTAGCCTACTACAATCATGATAATGACTAACTAGTAGACAAACGAAAAAAAACAAACAAAAGACGTCAACCGCCATCGTCAAAAATGAAATTGCTACCAACTGGCAGCCCTTTAGCATGAAATAGACGCCACCTATCCATTAGACAACTTTATGTGAGAGGTGCTTGCCCCTGTACTGGAAGACGTAGGATGAGTACCCGATGTCATAAACTCATTCGTTTCATCATATACAACCTCTACCTCGTCATCATCAGACTCCTCATTTGGCTCACGTCTCCCTTTATCCCCGTTCCCTCCAACAAACCCAAGAGCGCTAAACGAATTATGTGTTTGAACCTTAGAAGAACTAGTGCTCCTCGCACTCATGTAAGCAGAACTCACTGCCTTTTTCTTTTTATCCACAGGTCTATATTCAACCTTGGGCTTTTGATTATTAACTTGAAAACCGCTTTTCTTTACATTCTTCTTTGTCTTGACTTCCGTATAACCATCCTCATCTACTTTCGGTCTATATGTAGGAGGTTTCACTGTCGGTCGAATGCATTTTGGACACTCCTCAGAATCATGCCCAAATACACAGCAGTGGACACATCTCGGAGGTTCCCATTCATACTCCACCCGAATAGTCTCATTAACATATTTGTTCCCATCCAATTCAGGAATAGCCATGGTTAGAGCCTCTTTCAACTCATGATCAGCTGATATTTCAATAAGAGCCCTAGCATAGCTGCTCCTTCCCCAAGCCTCATTACACATATCACTAGTATACGAATCCAGGCGCACAGGGGACCCAATTTTTGAAGCCAACATGCTTAAACCATCATCAGAATATGCCACTAGCGGAACATCATGCAATTTAACCCAAACTGCAACCTTTTTAACCTCTTCTTTTTTAAGGGTGTTTGTAGGAGACCAAATGTTGAGAAACATAGGTTTGTTACGGATCAGCCAAGGTCCCCCTTCAAGAACAGTATCCATACCCTTTCTGTCTTCAAACTTGAAGAAAAAGAAACCATTTGAATTCATCATAGTTTTCTGAAGACCATGTTTTTTCCAATTTGTTCTGACAAAATATTCAACTACTGGATATGCAATCCTATCCCCCAGGAAATAACCATAAAGAGTGTTTGCTAACCTGTTATTAACCTGGCGAACCGAATCAATCGGAAGCACTACATCCACTCCATCCAATGATACATCTGATTTTAGTTATCGAAAATTGACTTTAGGAACTTGGCTTCTCTCGGGCGATTTTGGCGATTCATCTAGGAAACCCTAGTTCTTTATTTTCAACCTTAATTTTGATCGATCTGGGTTAGGGAAAGGGGTGTTGTCGTGCCTTCTGAGTAAGGTTTCTAGACTCTACCTTGATTTCTAATCCTTTGAAGTTGAGATTAGGGTTTTCGTTTCTTTCTTTTAGGGTTTTCTGTTTTGTTTTGTTGCCGTCGGTCTTGTCTTTGTTCCAGTCGATTGTTTTTCTTTGCATGGCTCTGCCGGTTTGCTGTTTTCAACGTTGTTTTGTGCATGGCAAATAAACGTGATACAAGTTTGGAGGATTTAGGGTTTCAGACTTTCTCGGAGAGGATGCATGAAGATGTTATCATTACTTCGAAGGGTCCAATGAATGTTCCGGATCTGAGCTATAAGACTTCAGTGTTTAGTAAGCCGATTAAGATTGATGGAAACCCTCTGTTGCCTCGTAGGGGTGTTGTGCAAAAAGATCAAAAGATTATTAATGTTATTGACGAGTTGGAAAAGATTACGGTTCCAGTTCAGCCAGTTGTTGATGATTTGGAAAATCCTGATCAACCCAAGACGGATAGTGTTCACTTGGATCAGACAAATCATTATGTGCAGCCGGTTTCTTATGCTGAAAAGTTGAAGAGTAACTCTATGCTTAAGACCGAAGTGAATTTCAGGAAGCTTGAGTCTACGGAAAAATACCAAGAAGCGGATGTTGTGATTCCAAAGGAGGTTGTTAAGAAGGTACAACACAGATTTGATAATGTTCTATTTGGTTACTTCCTAGGGAATAGATTGCCTTTTCCGGTTGTTGAGTACTATGTTAAAAATGTCTGGGCGAAGTTTGGTTTTACTAAGATCATGATGAATTCGGAAGGCTTCTTTTTCTTTAAGTTTGAATCTAAAGAAGGTATGCATAAAGCGCTGGAGGGGGGGCCTTGGTTAATTCGTAAAGTGCCGTTATTTCTCAACATATGGTCTCCTTCTATCAGTCTAAAAAAGGAGGGTATAAAATATGTGCCTATATGGGTTAAGCTCCATAATGTCCCAATTGCAATCTACACTGATGATGGCCTAAGTTTGCTGGCCTCGAAGATTGGAGTTCCAAAGAGACTGGATAGTTATACGGCTGATATGTGTGCTCATAGTTGGGGAAGGAGTAGTTATGCCCGAGCCTTAATAGAAGTTAATGCGGATAATGAGATTAAAGACCATATACTTGTTGCAATTCCGAAGCTTGATGAGGATGGCTTTACTATGGAAAAAATCAAGGTTGAATATGAGTGGAAACCTCAACGCTGTTCGGCATGTTGTATTTTCGGCCACAGTGATCAAAATTGCCCGAAAAATCAGAATGTTAAACCAAAACAAGTTTCAGTTGATGCTGATGGTTTTATTACAGACAATAGAAAGGTTGCAAAGATTGGAATATTGACTAAGAAACCGAAAATAATTTGTTTATAGGCAAAAATTGAACAAGTCGGGAGTTAACATAAAAACGTCGGGAGCTAGTACATCAGGTACAAAGAATGATTCTGATATACCTTTGAAGGAGTCTAACATAAAAACGTCCAATGCTTTTGAGGCTTTAGATGCTGATTATGGAGAGGGATATGAGGATAATGGTTTTATAAATGATGGGATGAATGGGAAGACGCATAGAACGACTCAGGTAGTTGATGAAATTCTGGAAGTTACGCCGACTGAAATGGCGAGTTTTATGTCTAATGAACAGCAGATTGATACGACAAAGGGGGCAAGCACTCCCAGTTCCACGGTTGTAAATGGATAGTATAATGTGTTGGAATGTTAGGGGCTTGAACCATCCCCTGAAACAAGCTGAGGTTCGTAATCTTATGACAGCCAATAATGTTGAATTGTGTGCTATTCTCGAGTCACATGTAGATGTTAGCAAGCTGGATAAAGTTTGTAAGTATGTTTTTCCTAAGTGGAGCTGGACTTCAAATGGTGGGGTTTGTAGTCGGGGAACAAGAATTATTTTGGGATGGAATGCGGACAACCTTGATGTTATGGTTCTTTTTCAAACGGACCAGTTTATTCACACACAAGTTTTCTTTAAGGCTAGTAAGAAAGTTCTTTTCTGTTCGTTTGTATATGCGGAAAATAAGTATCAAGACAGGAGATTGCTTTGGAATGAGCTATGTAAACATAAAGTTTTTTGTTATGATAAGACGTGGGTGGTAATGGGAGATTTTAATTCTGCTCTAAAGCTTGAAGATTCGGTATATGGGTCATCTAAACAAACTATTGGCATGCGGGAATTTGATGAATGTGTTCATCAAGCTGATTTGATTGATATAAGTGCTCACGGGTTATAGTACACTTGGAATCAAAAGCCGAAGAGTGGAACAGGTCTGTTGAAGAAAATAGATAGAATTATGGGCAATGTCACGTTCATAGACCAGTACCCTTCAGCCTATGCTATGTTTCATCCGTTTCGTGTCTCGGACCATACTCCGTGTTTTCTTAAAATTCTGAGCAATAATGGTTCTCGTCCAAGACCTTTCAAGTTCCCGAATTTTATTGTTACGAAACCTGAATTTAAGGATAGTGTCAAGTCTGAGTGGGAGAAGAATGTTGAGGGTGTTACTATGCTCTCGGTAGTGAAGAAGCTCAGGAATTTAAAACCAAAGCTGAGGAAGATATTGTTTGACCAAGGTAACTTGCATGCTAAGGTGAATGATTTGAGGAAGAGGCTAGATGATATTCAGGCTCAAGTGGACCGAAACCCTTTGGATGCTCGGTTGAGGCAATTGGAGGCTCAATGCCTTCAGGAATTTAAATCGGCTGCTTATGATGAGGAATGTTTTTTAAAACAGAAATCTAAGGTTGAGTGGCTTTGTGCGGGTGATTCAAATACAAAGTTTTTTCACAACACGGTCAAAGTTAAAAATGCTAAAACCAAGATCTATAGTGTTATGGATTCGTTGGGTAATAGATATGAGGGTGAAGATGTGGCTGATGCTATGGTTGTGCATTACATGAATTTTTTGGGTGTAGAGGTTCCGGTCCAAAGTTTTAATTCGGATAATCTGTTTACTAATGTGCTTAGCAGTGATGTTGCGGATCATATGATTCGTCAAGTTACTCGGGAGGAGGTAAAGCAAGCCATGTTTAGTATTGGTGAAGATAAGGCCCTGGGTCCTGATGGATACACGTCGGCTTTTTTCAAGCATGCTTGGGATGTCGTTGGCAATGAGCTGACTAATGCCGTGTTGCAGTTTTTTGAAAATGGTAAGCTGCTTAATCAAATTAATCATACGATTATTGCTTTAATTCCGAAAAAAGAAGTTCCAGATTCAGTTGTGGATTACCGACC
This sequence comes from Helianthus tuberosus, assembly GCA_030545235.1. NCBI lineage: Eukaryota > Viridiplantae > Streptophyta > Magnoliopsida > Asterales > Asteraceae > Helianthus > Helianthus tuberosus. The sequence continues at coordinate 113,132,549 of CM060387.1, read as the reverse complement.
CATCTCTTGTTGCAATGTTTTGTATAAATGCATTAGCAAGATTCTTACGGATAGGTTGAAAACATGTTTGGGTGTGCTTGTTAGTATTAATCAATCTGCCTTTGTGCCGGGTAGGAGGATTTCAGACAATATCCTCCTCACGCAGGAATTGATGCACAATTATCACCTTAATAGGGGGCCAGCGAGATGTGCTTTTAAAATTGACATTCAAAAAGCTTACGATACAGTTAACTGGGATTTTTTGGAGCTAATTCTCAATCGGTTTGGTCTTCATCAGAAAATGGTGAAGTGGATTATGAAGTGTGTAACCTCAGTTTCGTACTCCTTAAGTATTAATGGTAATCTTCATGGCTATTTTAAGGGTAAACGGGGGCTTAGACAAGGAGACCCAATGTCGCCTTACCTTTTCACGTTAATTATGGAGGTGTTATCTCTTTTGTTGCGACAAGCGGCAAACAACTCTTATAAGTATCATGCCTTATGTGCAAAGGAGAAAATTATTAATGTGTCGTTTGCTGATGATTTATTCATATTTGTGCATGGCGATGTGGTTTCGGTTAGAAAGATCAAGAAGGCGTTGGAAGTTTTCACTAATATGTCAGGATTAGCTCCTAGTCCAGCTAAGAGTACAGTTTTTTCTGTAATGTGCCTCCAGCGATCAGGCAGGAAATTCTTGACATTATGCCATTTCAGGAGGGTTCCCTTCCGGTTCGGTATCTTGGGGTCCCCCTTATCTCTTCCAGATTGTTATATAAAGATTGTGAAGTCTTAATACATCGCATGGAGAAAAAGATTGTTAACTGGGTGACTAAGTCTCTATCATTTGCGGGCCGTTTGCAGCTAATCAATTCGGTTCTATCTTCTATGCATATCTATTGGGCGTCAGTCTTTGTTATCCCAGCTCGGGTCATTAGTGAACTTGAAAAAAGAATTCGTCGGTTTCTGTGGAATGCGGGCTCGGAAGGTAGGATTCGTGCTAAGGTTGCTTGGAAAGATGTTTGTTTGCCTAAAGATGAGGGCGGTTTGGGTATTCGAAATATCTCGGATGTTAATAAATCTCTTATGGCAAACCATATTTGGAGTATTATTACTAATCGGGAGTCTGTTTGGGTGAAATGGATTCATACATACAAGCTTAAAGGTAGGAATTTTTGGGAGGTTCCTTGTCGGGGAAGTATGAGTTGGGGATGGAGGAAAATTTTATCTATCCGAAGTATCATTCGTCCGCACATATGGTCTTCTCTGAAGAGTGGTTTACAAACTAATGTGTGGAGTGATATGTGGTGTACGGGGAGCCCGCTTAGATCGTTTATAACTCCAAGGTACATTACTAATGCTGGTTTCAATCTTCGGGCTACGGTAGCGGAGGTTATTGATCAGAGTGGAAACTGGAAATGGCCTCAAGCGTGGAATGATCTTTTTCCGGTTTTAATCTCTATATCGGTTCCCATTTTACAGCCTAATGCAGTGGATCGGTTTGTTTGGAAAGATTTGGATGGTAAAACTGGCGACTTTAAATCGGCTCATGTTTGGAATACCATTCGGAGTAGAGAGCAGCATGCTGTGTGGGCAAACATGGTTTGGTTTTCTCAATGTATTCCGAGGCATGCTTTTCATATGTGGCTGGCTTTTAAAAATAAGTTAAAGACACAGGATAGGATGGCAGTTTGGGAAGCAGGTAGCCAAACAAATCTGAGTCTTATGTGCTGTCCGTTATGCAATTTTGACCGGGATAGTCGTGATCATTTATTTTTTCAATGCAACTTCTCGGCTCAAGTGTGGAATAAAGTAAAGAAGCTGGTAAAGTTGACGAATGTGAATACTACTTGGTCTTCAGTTTTAACTTGGGTGGAACAACACTCCAGATCAAAGAATGTTGATCACATTGTGTGTAAGTTGGTGATAGCGGCTGCTTCGTACTATATTTGGCAAGAAAGGAATAACAGGCTTTTCAATAATAATAAGAGGTCGGTAGATCAAGTTTCTGAGAAGGTTATAGGATCGGTTCGGTTACGGTTGATGGGATTTAGTGTCACACCCCCAAAATCCACCTGCGGGGTACTACCGCTTGGAGGCGTGACTGACCAGGATCCAGCCACCAATCATATTGAACAAGCATATAAGTAGTTATAAAAATCCAACCAATACAATTGGTGTTCAAACAAAACATAGTTAAGTTGCAAGCGGAAGCATAACGTTTAAAATCATAACATAAGTTTAATAGTTTCAAAGTTTAACATGGCACACAGACGTCCATGTCCCACAACGACTCTCTTCCATGCAAGCTCCAGCTAAGTACCTATTGTCCTGCAAAGCATGTAGTAACGAGTCAACAACAAGTTGAGTGAGTTCACGGTTGGGTGTTCGTTTTAAGTTGTTTCGAAAACAGTTTCCTTTAGCTGGCATCCTGCCGTGGGGGTTACCCCATAGTTAAAAAGTGTGACTTGTTTATTCCCGGTTACTCTGGCAATCCAGCCGTGGGGGCTACCCCGTGTTAGTTATCTGGCATTTCGGCCGTGGGGGCTACCCCATGTATACACTAGACTCGTTACCATATCGACTGCTGACTGTAGTCATGTTTATGTGCCCTGAACTGTCAATGTCTATCATCATTGACGTGCCAGTAGTCCATTAGTTCACGCCCGTCCTCTGCGGCACGGTGTGAGGTTTGTCAAACCTAAATAGCGCTATCTAACTAATGACCCGCTCGCCATTGGCCTCGGCGATTAAGTCGATACAAAGATGAGGGACTTCGTGATAGAGTTTTGGTCTAGTACGAGTTATCTGTCCGTGAGGACGAGGAATTACATTCCTGAACCAATACTGTCCTACCCAAGGAGGACGAGGAACCCATGTTCCTTAACCCCATTCCCAACCCCTGGGAATCCCATGCTTTGTAGAGGGTGTGAACTCACCTTGGTTTGCTCGGTAGAAACACAGAAAGTCAATCAAGCAATATCGTGGCTACTCACGCCCTATCATAGTTGTATCATACCAATCAGGTTCGTATTCAATCAGTACACGTATGTTCCTAGCATAATGCGTTCAAGTATCGTTCATGGCATACACGTTTGATCATGGCAGTTCAACAATATCCACATTCAATCATCAACCCATAAAAATCTGTGCATCGGGCCCAAGAGTCCGGCCCAATCACTTAAGTCCGAAATGAGGTGCAAGCCCAAACAGCGTGTAACTGTGTATAGTCTTGAGTCGCAACTAGGCGTTTGCGACTCGCAACCTGAGTCGCAATCATGGTCTCGGTTCGTGCTGTTTTGGTCTCGAGTCGCAACCGGACTCGTAACCGGGGTTTCGAGTCATACGGTTTATGTGCTGATCTCGTGTGGTTTCGAGTCGCAACCAGGTGTTTGCGACTCGCAACCGATGTCGCAACCGGGAGATTTCGACTCATCATGCACTGGTTTCGAGTCGCAATTGGAGGTTTCGGTTGGACAGGAGCTGATTCTGCACAGTGTACTATCCAATGGAAATTTGGTTTCATGAAATGGTTTGTACTATCCACTTAAACATGTTTGTTTGTCTAGTAATTTACCAAAATGGATCAAACAACAAATTTCAAATATTCAAGCATGTTCATATCATATTCAAGTTGTTCTTCACACATTCAAGTCATGTTCATGTTGATTAATCAAACTTGTTCATCCTATTCCCGGTTTCTATCATTAATCACAAACGAAATCATGAACAACAAGGCAACACACTTGAATATACTCATCTAGTGGTTTCAAATCATCACATAACATATCAAAGTCAACTCTACACTAATCTAATTAACATGATACTACACATATGCAAGCCGGCTTTCATGAACATCAACACTCAAAGGTTTGAATCATATATAGACATAAGATATCACGAGCTCTTTAGTAACATATCCGAAATTAAAACATGTTAGCCGATTATCAACAACATACATATCCGGTTCACAAACATCATCAAGCATACAACTACACTAGTTAAGTCCTATCATACATACCATTATTAAACAACAACAAACATCATAAAATCACTAACCGGTTGATGAGTTTCAAAGGCGAGTATGAAACTTCCGAGTGTGTGTGTGTGAGCCGATCCGCTAGTCCTAGTGTCACCGGTTTGGATCCGAGAAGAAGGAGAAGGATGTTGTAGCTTAGGGTTTTAGTGAAGAGGATGGAGTGTGTGTGTGGGTGAGTGTGTTGCCCAAAGAAAATGGCAACATGGCTAACACTAAGATTTATATACTTGTTCTCTATGGTGTACCCTAATGGGTTTCGAAATAGGCTAAGTGTGTATGTGTGGCCCAACCGGCCCATAAGTCATCGTTCACTCGAGACCACATGGTCTCGAGTCGGGTTCGTGTTGTCTCGGTTCATATACATACTCGCATACATACACACAAGCATACATGTAACATAACACATAATCATATAAAGGCTCACTTATCATTCATTAAATCATCAAATTAGTTAGTCACTTAGTGTTCAAACGTACAACGAAAGGTTCTAAATTTCGAGTTGTCACATCATCCCCAAGTTGAAAGAAATTTCGTCCCGAAATTTGGTAGGCACTCACTGAGGAAGCTAGTTAAGTTGTATGGTTTTCCCGGTTTTCCTAGGGTGTCACATCCACCCCCCGTTGATCTGGAATTTCGTCCCGAAATTCCGTAGCTTCGGCCTCAGTAGTGGGTGTACTGTTTGCGAACAGTTGGGGATACTTTTGTTTCATCTGATCTTCGCGCTCCCAGGTGAACTCTGGGCCGCGACGTGAGTTCCAACGAACTCGAACGAGAGGTATTTTGGTGCTCTTGAGGACCTTAACATCCCGGTCCGTGATTTCGACTGGTTCCTCGACGAATCGTAACTGTTCGTCGATAGTGAGTTCCTTCAGAGGAACTACGTGGGTCTCATCTGACGGACACTTCTTCAGATTCGACACGTGAAAGACGTTGTGAACTGCACCGAGTTCCGCTGGTAAGTTCAGTCTGTAGGCCACCCTGCCTATTTTCTCAATGACTTCGAAAGGTCCAACGTATCGTGGGTTGAGTTTGCCGCGTTTACCAAAACGAACCACACCCTTCCAGGGTGAAACTTTGAGTAATACCCGCTCCCCAACCTGGAGCTCAAGCGGTTTCCTGCCCATGTCGGCGTAAACTTTCTGACGTTCGCGAGCTGCCGTCATGCGTTTTCGTATTTGAGCAATTTGTTCGGTCGTGTCTACCACATATTCTGGACCAGTGATCTGACTATCTCCCACCTCCGCCCAGCAAAGAGGTGACCGGCATTTACGTCCGTACAATGCCTCAAATGGAGCAGCTTTAATGCTGGTGTGGTAGCTGTTATTGTACGAGAATTCCATAAGTGGCAGATGCTTTTCCCAGCGGTTGCCAAAGTCGATTACACATGCACGAAGCATGTCTTCTAAGGTTTGAATGGTGCGCTCGGACTGCCCGTCCGTCTGAGGGTGGTACGCTGTGCTCATGTCTAATCGTGAGCCGAAGGATTTGTGCATTGCTTGCCACAGCTCTGAAGTAAAACGTGCATCTCGGTCCGAGATAATGGAGGTGGGCACCCCGTGCCTCGAAACAACTTCCTTGAGGTATATTTCTGCGAGAGTGGAGAACTTATCCGTCTCCTTGATAGCCAAGAAGTGTGCGGACTTTGTGAGTCGATCCACGATCACCCAAATAGTATCGTTCCCGCGCTGGGATCTAGGTAGGCCAGTAACAAAATCCATGGAAATCTGCTCCCATTTCCATTGTGGTATCTCCGGTTGTTGGAGTAGGCCTGAGGGTTTCTGGTATTCAGACTTGACTCTCGCGCAAGTCAAACACTTGCTGACGTAAGTTGCTATGTGGGCCTTCATGCTAGGCCACCAATACGTAGTTTTGATGTCGTGGTACATTTTATCCGATCCAGGATGTACCGAGTAGCGAGACTTGTGTGCTTCGTCCATCACGAGCTCTCGCAGGTTGCCGTAGAGTGGGATCCAAACGCGTCCCGTTACGTAGTAAGCACCGTCTTCCTTCTGTTCTAATCGTTGCCTTGATCCGCGTAGGGCTTCAGCCCTGACGTTTTCTGGTTTCAGTGCTTCTATCTGAGCAGCTCGTATTTGGGAGGGAAGACTAGAGTGGATCGTGAGTTGTAAAGCTCGCACGCGCTTAGGAGCAGTGTCCTTCCGACTGAGGGCGTCAGCCACAACATTGGCTTTGCCCGGGTGATACCTGATTGAGCACTCGTAGTCATTTAGTAGTTCGACCCATCGTCGTTGTCGCATATTCAGTTCTTTCTGCTTGAAGATATGCTCGAGACTCCTGTGATCAGTGTAGATCGCGCACTTGGTACCATACAGGTAATGCCGCCACAACTTAAGTGCAAAGACAACAGCTCCCAGCTCTAAGTCGTGCGTAGTGTAGTTCTTTTCATGAACCTTAAGTTGGCGTGAGGCGTAGGCTATAACCTTATCTCGTTGCATCAATACACAACCAAGACCTTGAATTGATGCGTCGCAATAAACCACAAAGTCGTCAGTGCCCTCTGGCAATGAAAGGATCGGTGCGCTGCAAAGTCTATCCTTTAAGTGCTGAAATGCTGATTCCTGTGCATTTCCCCAGTGATAAACAACGCCCTTCTGCGTTAGTGAGGTGAGAGGTTGTGCAATCTTAGAAAAATCCTTTATGAATCTCCGGTAGTATCCCGCCAGACCCAAGAATTGGCGAATTTCCTTTGGTGTGCGAGGTGCAGGCCAGTTCTTAATCGAGTCTACCTTGGATGGATCAACGTGAATCCCATCCTTGTTTACCACGTGGCCTAGGAAATGGACTTCTCGAAGCCAGAAGTCGCATTTCGAGAACTTTGCATAAAGCTGTTCTGTTCGAAGGAGTTCCAGAATAAGTCGCAGATGCTGCTCGTGTTCCTCCCGACTCTTGGAATAGATCAGGATGTCGTCGATGAAGACTATAACAAACTTGTCCAGGTAAGGCTTGCACACTCGGTTCATCAAGTCCATGAAAACCGCAGGTGCATTTGTCATCCCAAAAGGCATGACCAAAAACTCATAGTGTCCGTAACGTGTTCTAAAAGCTGACTTGGAGACGTCCTCTTCCCGGACTCTCAGCTGGTGGTAACCCGATCTCAAATCGATCTTCGAATAGTAGCTCGACCCTTGCAGCTGGTCGAACAAGTCGTCGATACGCGGTAGAGGATAACGATTCTTCACCGTCACCTTGTTGAGTTCCCGGTAATCGATGCACATTCTGAAAGTACCGTCTTTCTTCTTCACAAATAGCACTGGAGCTCCCCAGGGCGATGAGCTAGGATGAATAAAACCCTTATCCAGGAGCTCTTGTAGTTGCGTGGAGAGTTCCTTCAATTCTGATGGGGCTAGACGATAAGGTGCACGGGCTATGGGCGCAGCTCCAGGAGCTAGTTCGATCTGAAACTCGACTTGGCGATGAGGCGGAAGGCCAGGTAATTCCTCAGGAAATACCTCTGGATAATCGCGTACAACTGGAAAATCTTCTATCTTCTTCTCCTTTTCTGAGGTGTCAGTAATGAGAGCCAAAATGGCAGTGTGCCCCTTTCGCAAGCACTTTTGGGCCTTAAGGAGAGAAATGACGTTCTCAACAGCACTCCTCTTGTCGCCATGAATCATGAGAGGTTCACCACCGGAACCTGGAATACGGACAACCTTCTCGTTGCAAAGAATCTCTGCTCGGTGTTGGGATAACCAATCCATCCCAATAACAACGTCGAAACTACCCTAGACGATAGGAATAAGGTCGATAGGGAAGGTCTGGTTAGCAAGAACAAGTCTACAACCCTTGACTACGTGTGTGGCTTCTAAACTCTTACCATTTGCTAGCTCTACGGTGTGCTTGATGTTCAAAGGTGTTGGAATACGCTTAAGCATTTGACTAACATGTAGCTGGTATCGGCATCCGAATCAATTAAAAACTGTAACATAAAAGTCGTCGAGAAGGAACTTACCCGTCACAACATTGGGGTCATTCCTTGCTTCACCTTGATCAAGCACGAACACCCGCCCCCGGGCTCCATTGTTGTTGTTGTCGCGTTTCTGCCTCATCTACGGACAGTTCCTCTTAAGATGGCCTTCAGCCCCACAACGGAAACACCCCTTTTTGCTACCCTGCTGCTGCTGGTTTCGGTGTGCAGGGTATGGGCTCCTGCAATCTCTAGCCACATGTCCCGTCTTCTTGCACCGATGGCAGCACGATTCCGCACATGACCCGGTGTGGTGTTGATGGCATTTGCGGCATTTCGGCTTATTCCCAAGGTATCCCCCTTGATTTTGGTAGTTCAGCCCCTGCTGTACTAGTTTCCCGTGCGGGTCCTGTTGTATAGGGCCACGACCTTCACTCTGGTGATCACCCCAAATATGCTTGGTGTTATGTAAACATCTGATAGGTTGTAAATTCTATTAAATTTATTGATACTGTTAAGTATGTCATATTAACCAGGTTATGTATGTTAAGGCTGTTTAGTTATTAACTTGGTTAGATATGCTAACCTTAATAAACTAGTCAATCCTGTTAAGTGGATTAACTCTGTTAAGTATGACAACTTAGTAAGGGACTTGCATGAGACTTGAAACCTCGTATGGAATGATTAATTGTTTATGCAATGCACAATATTAAACTGTCAAACACACTCTGTGATATTACTGTGATGCTAATTACATGTGAAACATTACGAACGTGAACTGATTGAGTATACGTGCACTATAGGACTTGACTGATTTATTGTGAGCACTTAACTTAGCATACCGAGCAAACAAGGTGAGTTCACACTCTTTCTAAGGCATGGGATTCCCGGTGGTTTGGGAATGGGTTAAGAAATTAAAATGGAACCTACATATCCTCCTTGGGTAGGATATGTACCGCCATCCTCCTTGGGTAGGATGCCAATATTAATTCTGCGTATTCTCCTTGGGTAGAATACATACGTTCGTCCTCCTTGGGTAGGACAACAACCTTAACGTATGCTCGTCCTCCTTGGGTAGGACAATCACACTCGCTACGGTCCTTGGATCAAGAAGGGCACGTACAAATACGACTAGTCTACACATGGGAAGCCCCCACTAATCTTCGCACAGATGCCTGAAAAGGCCGCGATACGGCCACTAACCTTCGCACAGATGTCTGGAGGACCGCGATACGGCCACTAACCTTCGCACAGAAGTCTGGAGGACCGCGATGGGAATTAATAAGAAACATGGTTTACAAAACGAACAACTGATTTATGAAACGAATTCTATAACTGAATAACTAACTGTGAACTCGCTCAACTAGTTGTTGACTCTCTGTTACATGCCTTGCAGGACCTTAGGTACTTTTGGAGCTTGCACGGGAGGCACGGTCGTTGTGGACATGGATTGTGAACGTGTTGTTAAACATAAATGACATTTTGTACTTAAACTTATGTTGGGTTTTACATTAATGCTTCCGCTACACACATGTTTATATTTGGTTTTGGAAACACCTATCGTATTGATGAATGACTTTTACTTTATACTTATGTTCAATATGATTGGTGGCTTGATCCTGGTCATGTCACGCCTCCAAGCGGTAGTACTCCGAGTGTGGATTTTGGGGGTGTGACAGATTGGTATCAGAGCCATTGGTTATAGAGAACTCGGTTTTAATAAGGGGAAAACGTTTTTATTAAAACCAGACTATAACCAGAACAGTGCTCAATGATCCACAACGACGCCTCGCTCCACGTGCAAGACTCATCACTCTAGGTAATATGGTACATGTCTTATTGCCTACTTGCTAGAATTGCATAGAACTTTGCTCCGGGTATGCTTAGATTAACGTAACACTATTGCATGAGAACACTTGTGTGCTTACTCTCTTCTGTTATCGCACTACTTGCGAACCTCTCTCACTCATGTTCTCCTTGATGTCAAGATCATGAGTGGACGCGTTAACCTAACTCAAGCCCAGTTGGCGGCTTCAATCACTGAACACGTTACTGCAACACTCGCAGCTGCCCAGGCAGGAGGTGTAACCTGCCATCACCACTTACTCTAGGATCTTTAGATCCTACTCTCGTAAACCAACACTCGTGCTCAAGTATGTTTACTCTTACACACACGACAGGTCAACACGCTCAGCCACCAGGGTGCACGTTCAAAACTTTCATGGACTGTTGTCCTACTACTTTTAGTGGCACGGAAGGAGCGGTTGGACTCCTCCATTGGTTTGAAAAGCTCGAATCCGTCTTCGAGATGTGTGAATGCCCTGAGGCTCGTAGAGTGGAGTACGCCACTGGTACTCTCGAAGGCACTGCGCTAACTTGGTGGAACGCGCAAGGTCAGATGCTGGGGCTAGCGGCTGCTAATGCCACCCCATGGAATGATTTCAAGGAGTTGATCAAAGAGAAATACTGTAGCCGTGATGATATTCATAAGCTGGAGGTGGAGTTCTTTAACCAGAAGATGACGGGATCAGAGATAGAAGCGTACACGAAACGATCCAACGAAGTGGCAGTGTTATGTCCAACTATGGTGAATCCTCCCATCAAACGCATTGAGCTGTACCTCAAAGGTTTAGTACCGGAAATTCAAAGCCATGTGACGGCTGCTAATCTTGCTACTATTCAAGATGTTACTCGTCTTGCTCATCGTCTCACAGACCAAGCAGTGGAACAGAACAAGCTGCCTAAACGTATCGGTGCCACTACTCCTACTACTCCCAATGATAATAAGCGAAAGTGGGACAGAACCTCTAGCAAGGGTTCGACTACGGTTCAGTCCCAGGTACAACAGCGAAGGACTGATGACTACCAGAGTCCTGGTCAACAATCTTCTGGTGGTCAAGGGCGGGGTGAATATCGAGGAGATCGCCCCAAAGTGCAATAGATGCAACAAACACCACAGCGGTCAGTGCAACAAAGGTCGTTGCCAGAGGTGTCTCAAGATAGGTCATGAAGCTAAAGATTTCAGGAGTTCACAACCAGCACATCAGAATCGCCAGCAGCAACAGCAAGCACCGCAGAACCAGCAACCACAATAATCAGGGCAACGGGAATAACAACGGGGGTAACAACAACGGCAATGGTGCCAGGGGTCGAGTGTTCGTAAATGGTCGGGGTGATGATAAGGATGACCCCAACGTTGTGATAGTTTCGACATCGTTATTGGTATGGATTAGCTACCTCAACATCGAGTAGAGATTCTTTGCACAGAAAAGATTTTTTGTATTCCTCGTTCTGGCAAAGAACCTCTCGAGGTTCAAGGCGACAAGAGGGGTGTCGTGAGTGGCATCATCTCCTTCTTGAAGGCTTAGAAGTGTCTGCGAAAGGGCCACACAGCTGTTTTAGCACTCGTTACTGATACATTGACGACAGAGAAAAAGATTGAAGATATTCCAGTAGTACGCGATTTTTCCTCAAGTGTTTCCTGAGGAATTACCTGGGCTACCGCTTCATCGCCAGGTCGAATTTCAGATCGAGCTAGTTCCAGGAGCAGCTCCCATAGCTCGAGCGCCTTACCGTTTAGCTCCAAATGAACTGGAAGAACTATCTAAGCAATTGCAAGAACTCTTGGAAAAGGGTTTCATACGTCCTAGCTCATCGCCCTGGGGAGCTCCAGTATTATTTGTAAAGAAGAAAGACGGTACCTTTCGTATGTGCATAGATCACCGCGAACTAAACAAGGTGACGGTGAAGAATCGTTATCCTCTTCCACGCATCGACGACTTATTTGACCAGTTGCAAGGGTCGAGCTATTACTCAAAGATTGACCTGAGGTCAGGTTACCATCAACTGAGAGTCCGGTAGGAGGACGTCTCCAAAACAGCATTCAGAACTCGCTACGGTCATTACGAGTTTTTGGTCATGCCATTCGGGCTAACGAACGCGCCTGCGGTTTTCATGGATCTTATGAACAGGGTGTGCAAACCTTATCTTGACAAGTTTGTTAATTGTTTTCATTGATGACATCCTGATCTATTCGAAGAATCGGGAGGAACATGAGCAGCATTTACGATTTATTCTGGAACTCCTTCGAACGGAACAGCTGTACGCTAAGTTTTCAAAATGCGACTTCTGGCTTCGTGAAGTTCACTTTCTAGGCCACATGGTAACCAAGGATGGGATTCATGTCGATCCATCCAAGGTAGATTCGATCAAGAACTGGCCTGCACCTCGTACACCAACCGAAATACGCCAATTCTTGGGTTTGGCGGGTTATTACAGACGGTTCATCAAAGACTTCTCAAAGATTGCACAGCCGCTTACATTACTGACACAGAAAGGTGTTGCTTACCGTTGGAGTGATACACAGGAAGCAGCGTTTCAGCACTTAAAGGATAGACTTTGTAGCGCACCTATCCTCTCATTGCCTGAAGGCACGGACGATTTTGTAGTCTACTGCGACGCATCCATCCAAGGTCTTGGATGTGTGTTGATGCAACGGGATAAAGTTATTGCTTATGCTTCGCGCCAACTTAAGATTCACGAACGGAATTACACTACACACGATTTAGAGCTTGGAGCTGTTATTTTTTGCGCTCAAGATATGGCGACATTATCTGTATGGCACCAAGTGCACCATCTACACCGATCACAGAAGTCTTGAGCATATCTTCAAGCAGAAAGAATTGAACATGCGACAACGTCGATGGGTCGAGTTACTGAACGATTACGAATGTGCTATAAAGTACCATCCGGGCAAAGCCAATGTGGTGGCCGACGCCCTCAGTCGAAAGGATACTACACCTAGGCGTGTACGAGCGTTGCAACTCACTATCCAGTCCAGTCTTCCTTCACAGATACGAGATGCTCAGGTAGAAGCATTGAAACAGGAAAACGTCAGGGCTGAAGCCCTACGCGGTTCAAGGCAATGGTTAGAACAAAGGGCAGACGGCGCCTATTATGTAACCGGACGCATCTGGATCCCACTCTATGGTAATTTGCGCGAGCTTGTAATGGATGAAGCTCATAAGTCTCGCTACTCAGTACATCCTGGTTCGGATAAGATGTACCACGACCTCAGAACTACATATTGGTGGCCTAGCATGAAGGCCCACATAGCAACTTACGTTAGCAAGTGTTTGACTTGTGCGAGAGTCAAAGCGGAATATTAGAAACCCTCAGGCCCACTCCAACAACCTGAGATACCACAATGGAAATGGGAGCAAATTTCCATGGATTTTGTTACTGGTCTACCTAGATCTCAGCGCGGAAATGATACTATTTGGGTGATTGTTGATCGACTCACCAAGTCTGATCACTTCTTGGCTATCAAGGAAACGGATAAGTCCTCCACTCTAGCAGATGTATACCTTAAAGAAGTTGTCTCGAGGCATGGGGTGCCCACATCTATTATCTCTGATCGTGATGCACGTTTTACTTCAGAACTGTGGCAAGCAATGCACAAATCTTTTGGCTCTCGATTAGACATGAGCACAGCTTATCATCCTCAGACAGACGGGCAGTCTGAGCGCACTATTCAAACTCTGGAAGACATGCTTCGGGCGTGCGTAATTGACTTTGGCAAAGGCTGGGGAAAAAAAAAAAAAACATTTGCCACTTGTGGAATTTTCATACAACAACAGTTACCACACCAACATTAAAGCTGCTCCATTTGAGGCATTGTGCGGGCGTAAATGCCGATCACCTCTTTGTTGGGCAGAGGTGGGTGACAGTCAGATCACAGGTCCAGAAATGGTAGTTGATACTACTGAAAAGATTGCTCAAATACGACAACGCATGGCGGCAGCTCGTGACCGTCAGAAAGTATACGCCGATAAAGACAGGAAACTACTCGAGTTCCAGGTTGGGGATCGAGCACTACTCAAAGTTTCACCCTGGAAGGGTGTTGTTCGTTTTGGAAAGCGAGGCAAGCTCAATCCACGTTACGTTGGACCATTTGAAGTCATAGAGAAGATAGGCAAAGTGGCCTACAGACTGAATTTACCAGCTGAACTCAGTGCAGTTCACAACGTCTTTCACGTGTCGAATCTGAAGAAGTGTCTGTCAGATGAGACCCACATAGTTCCTCTGAAGGAGCTCACTATCGACGAACGGTTGCATTTTGTCGAGGAACCAGTTGAAATCACGGACCGGGATGTTAAGGTCCTCAAGAACACCAGAATACCTCTTGTTCGAGTTCGTTGGAACTCCCGTCGTGGCCCAGAGTTCACCTGGGAACGCGAAGACCAAATGGAACTCAAATATCCCCAGTTGTTCGAAAACAATGCAACTACTACTGAGGCTGAAGCTACTACAGAATTTCGGGAAGAAATTCCAAATCAACGGGGGGATGATGTGACACCCCAGGAAAACCAGTAAACGATAACTTACCTAGCTTCCTCAGTAACCGCCTGCTAAATTTCGGGACGAAATTTCTTTCAAGTTGGGGATAATGTGACAACTCGAGTTTCCAAGATTCTAACTTCGCATTTAGTGCACGTTAATTTTTTTTATTATTGCTCTAGTTGTTGTTAATACGACTCGTTGTTTCACAACGCTTACCTTTGTAATACGTTATATCGTATTTCGATTAATATTTTACACTTGGAAATCCATAATATTTATTATATGCGAGAGTATGTGTATAAGGCTTTTGTATCAATTAACATGTAAATAAAGATGGAAACTTTTACTGTAAACAAACAAGTCTCATGAAATCACCCAAGTGGTGAAAACACATAAGTGTTTTCGTCCACTGATGACCACGAAATCACAAATGGGCTTGGCCCAGTGTCCAATCTTGAGATATTTTATATATATAATCATTTTATAAACAATCTTCCCTGAGAAGTTTCACAATTACCCAACCATATCATAACACATTGTTTCTCTCTCTCTATCTCTGAAAACCCACAAAGAGTTCCTCATCTTGAAGCAAAAACCTCTGTTTAAATACTAGGTTAGTGATTTCATGATTCAAGTTGTTTCTTGTTGCTTATCGTATGATTTCGGATGTTTAAATCATGATGTATGTATACATTTATATATGTGATTGATCATTGTGTACCTGTTAGATAATTATTATCCATGAACTGTGTGTATATTTGAAGTTTTGATCAACAGTGGGTGTTTGTTAATGAAAGATAAACTGATTCAAGTATGTTCCTGATCTCACAAAGTTTTGATAGAGTATTTGTTTTATATCAATGATTGATTGAATGACTTGTAGATGTTTAATCATGTTTCTGTAATGAGATATAGTTACTGGGTTTTAAGTTACAGAAAGTATTGTTGATGATAATGAATAGTAACGAAAACCCCCCCACAAAAAGGAAGTGGACGAAATCACTTAATGTGATTTCGGCCCAAACAGTTCAGCCCATAGGGTGTTTTCGGCCCAGATGGGATTTCGGCTCATATTGATTTCGGACATAAGTGGATTTCGGCCCTAGTTGGTTTTCGGCCCATGTGTGTTTTCGACATATAATGTGTTTTCGGCTCTTAATGTGATTTCGGCTCTTAAGGGTTTTCGACCATAGGGATTTCGGCACTAGGGTGTGTTCGGCAACATGTATCCTGTAAATAATTAATGTCATTAACATGTGATTCAATTAAGCTAATCACTTGATTAACTCAGTTACTTTATTTAACTCTGTAAATTATGTAAACATCTGATAGGTTGTAAATTCTATTAAATTTATTGATACTGTTAAGTATGTCATATTAACCAGGTTATGTATGTTAAGGCTGTTTAGTTATTAACTTGGTTAGATATGCTAACCTTAATAAACTAGTCAATCCTGTTAAGTGGATTAACTCTGTTAAGTATGACAACTTAGTAAGGGACTTGCATGAGACTTGAAACCTCGTATGGAATGATTAATTGTTTATGCAATGCACAATATTAAACTGTCAAACACACTCTGTGATATTACTGTGATGCTAATTACATGTGAAACATTACGAACGTGAACTGATTGAGTATACGTGCACTATAGGACTTGACTGATTTATTGTGAGCACTTAACTTAGCATACCGAGCAAACAAGGTGAGTTCACACTCTTTCTAAGGCATGGGATTCCCGGTGGTTTGGGAATGGGTTAAGAAATTAAAATGGAACCTACATATCCTCCTTGGGTAGGATATGTACCGCCATCCTCCTTGGGTAGGATGCCAATATTAATTCTGCGTATTCTCCTTGGGTAGAATACATACGTTCGTCCTCCTTGGGTAGGACAACAACCTTAACGTATGCTCGTCCTCCTTGGGTAGGACAATCACACTCGCTACGGTCCTTGGATCAAGAAGGGCACGTACAAATACGACTAGTCTACACATGGGAAGCCCCCACTAATCTTCGCACAGATGCCTGAAAAGGCCGCGATACGGCCACTAACCTTCGCACAGATGTCTGGAGGACCGTGATACGGCCACTAACCTTCGCACAGATGTCTGGAGGACCGCGATGGGAATTAATAAGAAACATGGTTTACAAAACGAACAACTGATTTATGAAACGAATTCTATAACTGAATAACTAACTGTGAACTCGCTCAACTAGTTGTTGACTCTCTGTTACATGCCTTGCAGGACCTTAGGTACTTTTGGAGCTTGCACGGGAGGCACGGTCGTTGTGGACATGGATCGTGAACGTGTTGTTAAACATAAATGACATTTTGTACTTAAACTTATGTTGGGTTTTACATTAATGCTTCCGCTACACACATGTTTATATTTGGTTTTGGAAACACCTATCGTATTGATGAATGACTTTTACTTTATACTTATGTTCAATATGATTGGTGGCTTGATCCTGGTCATGTCACGCCTCCAAGCAGTAGTACTCCGAGTGTGGATTTTGGGGGTGTGACAGCCATACATGTCATTTTGGTTACACAATACATGGTTTACATTTGACACAAACACTTTTGACATTGGTTATACATAACATGATTTACATCTTAACATAAACATTTTGGTATACTATTCAATACATTTGACAATTTTTTTTGGGTAAAGGGTTTTACCCCGGTGATTTCATTCCAGCCAAAACAAATAAACACAAGTGGAGTAGAGAAACCTACACCAGTTCTCTTACATGACATGCCATATAAGAGTAAACACAAAACAACAAAGCCAAAAAACAGCACAACCACCTAAACACTATGAATCATATATCTGTGAAGGTATCCACTGCACTTATCTTCCACTCATCCAAGATCTGTCTCACTAGCGGGTTGTCTTTATACTTGAATGATAACAACTTCAGCTTCACTGTCTCGATAATGATGTTTACTAACACTTCAGGTGGTCTCAGTTGATTGTTGAAAAATCTAGAGTTCCTTTCTTGCCACACGAAGTATGCGGTCGCCTTAACAATAAGTTTAGCAATAACTGAGTTCAAGGACCTAGAGCTCGCTTTTGGCATCAACCATCTCATGATATCGTCCCATTTGTTAGGCACCGTGTTCATATTAGACTTTACCTTTATAGCGTCCAAGACCGTGGAAGCATACGAGCATTGAAAGAACAAATGCTCATGAGATTCCAACTCTTGCTGACACAGTAAACAACACATCATGTTCATTGAGCCACTAGTAATGAAGTTCCACTTACGAATTCTATCTTGCGTCCATAGCTTTCTTCTAAAGATCAACCAGCTGTGAAATGAATGTCTAGGAATACTACAACCCGACCAAACCACCTCTGACCACTCAACTTCGTTACCACGAGACCGAATAGAATCCCAAACCAGCTTTGAGGAGAACGGTAACAGTTTGCCATCATTGCTTCGCCATAGAGTGACATCCTGCTTATTTGAAACTAGATTAATATGATTCAGCTCAAAAAGAACCGGAAAAAGATCTCGCCAAGCTTCTGGCCAAGTCCAAATGCCATTGTGAACAACTTCAGCCACTTTAGAGTATATTGAAAAACCTTGTTGCGACATATTTCTAGGAGAAACATAACGACTAAGAGGACATTGACTGCACCACGAATCATGCCATAGCGACGTAGATTCTCCATTACCTATTTGCTTCCAAATAAATTTTCGAACAGGACCCCTAAAGGACAATAATTTCCTCCAACCCCATGTTGAGTTTTGCGGCACCTTGACATCCCAAAAACTCCTACCTTTAAGCCGATGCGCATAAATCCAGTCAACCCAAAGAGATTTCCGACCCGAGACTATGCTATAGATATGAAACGTCATTAGAGCCTTGTTAACATCCGAGACCTTCTTAATACCCAGCCCCCCTTCAGACTTGGGCAGGCAAACATCTTTCCAAGCAACCTTCGCTTTCTTCAAACCCAATGAACCATGATTCCAAAGGAAATTCTTCATAATCCTCTCAATTCGGTTGATGATACTAACTGGGAGACTGAAAACCGCAGCCCAATATGAATACATAGCTGCTAGAACAGAATTAACCAGTTGAAGTGTCCCTGCAAATGATAAGAACTTCGTCTTCCAATCAAAAATTCTTTTAGAAATTCTTTCCACCAACACCTCACAATCCCTTTTAAGAAGTCTAGAAGCAATAAGCGGAACTCCAAGGTATTTTATCGGCAACGATCCTTCAGAAAACGACACTATGGATAAAATTTGGTTCTTAACTCGATTTGGAACATTAGAAAAGAAAGAAGTACTTTTACTCAAGCTTGGAACGAGCCCCGACATATCTTTAAACCTATTCAACGCTTCCATGATGACTTTTACTGACTCTTTGTCACCTCTCGCAAACAGAAACAGATCATCTGCAAAACATAGGTTAATGATTTTTTGTTTCTTACAATTATTATGAAACCGAAATTCTGCATGAGTACTGGCACCGTGCTGTAGCACAGATGTGAGGACCTCCATTACTAATGTAAACAAGTATGGCGAGATAGGGTCACCCTGTCTGAGACCCCTTTGACCCTTAAAATATCCATGGATATCACCATTAATGCTGATCGAGTATGTTACTGACGTAACAAAACTCATAACCCAATTTACCATCTTCGTATGAAAACCAAACCCCAACATCGTTGCACGAAGGAAATCCCAATCCACAGTATCATATGCCTTTTGTATGTCAACTTTGAAAGCACACCTTGGAGGACCCGTATTTCGATGATAATTGTGAAGCAATTCCTGTGTTAACAAGATATTGTCCGATATTCTACGCCCCGGAACAAAGGCAGACTGATTGATGCTGACAACGTCATTAATCCCTTCAAGAAGCCTATTAGTAAGAATCTTACTAATAGCTTTGTATATAACATTACAACACGAAATAGGACGGTAATCAGTAACAAACGTCGGAGTGTTCACCTTGGGGATCAGTGCCAAAAAAGTATCATTTATTTCTTGTAAGAGCCGGCCACTCGCAAAGAAATCTTTGACAGCACTCGTCACCTCCTCACCAATAATTTGCCAAGATTTTTTAAAAAAAGCGGATGAATATCCATCTGGGCCCGGAGCTTTGTCATCCCCAACATCAAAAAAAGCAGACTTTATTTCCTCATTAGAAATTTCTCGAATCATGAGATTGGCTTTTGTATCACTAATACTATTCGGAAAACAATCAGAATTTGGATGAGTGGTCACAATACCCTTGACTCCAAGAAACGCTTTGTAGTGTTCCACTAAAACATTAGCGACATCCTTTCCTTCAAATTCATTCCCATTAACATCTTTAATGAATTGGATTTGAGCTATATGGTTTCTGCTTTTAACCATATTATGAAAAAATTTTGTGTTTGCATCACCAACTTGCAACCATTTTTGTTTCGCCTTTTGCTTTAAAAAACGTTCTTCATCTAAACTAACCTCCAAGAACTTTTTCTGACACTCAGCCGCTAAGTTCCGAAGAGAATAGTTATCCGGATCCAAATCTACCTTGCTTTGTAATTCATCCATCTCCTTCCTGATGCTCGACACACGATCATGCAAGTTACCTTGCTGCCGAAGAAGAGATCTAAAAGGATGCTTTAAACTTTTCAGCTTTTTCACCACTTTGAACATAGGAACCCCATCAATGCTAATATCCCATCCATCCTTAACTATATTAAGAAATTCAGCTTTATGAGTAAGAAAGTTAGGAAACTTAAATGGTTTATGCTTACATCTCAAAACTTCCGGTAACTTTAGAACACAGGCTGAGTGATCCGAAACTCGGTGTGGTTGAAAAACCGAAAAAGAATTCGGAAACACATCAGTGAAGTGGCAATTAGCCATGATCCTGTCAATCTTTCTCATGACTCCTATACCATTTTTAGGTTTTTGATTCCACGTAAAGCGCATACCCGAGCTCTTGACATCAGAAACCTCGATGTTCAAAATACACTCTTTGAATTCCATCATACTCACCGTTATACCTGAAGCACCCATGCGAGTATCACTAAGCTCAAGAATCGCATTAAAGTCTCCCATAATAACCCACGGTTTGTCATTTACAAAACACTTGTGCCTATTCAACGATTTCCATAGATCTCTTCTCTCTTTGTAGTCATTACTAGCATATACCATGGAACAGAACATAGCCTTCTTTTGACCTTTAAAAATTATTTGCAAATGCATCACTTGATCCGTAGAAGATAACAGCATAACATCCACATCCCTAGGGTTCCAACCAACTATGATTCTTGTGCCTTTATGACACAAGTTTCCATTCGACAACCAATCCCATTCCTTACAAAGTTTGCTACATATAACATTCAGTTTATCAACTTGCACATGAGATTCTGAAATAGCACACACCTTTAAATTATTTTCCTTAATAACATGACGAACCTCTTTTTGTTTCAGGGGGTGGTTCAGCCCCCTTATATTCCAACTGGCAATACTATCCATTAGAAACCTCAACAGCAGGAGTGCTTGCCCCTGAAAAAGACTCTCCATTCTTCACTTTGTTCTGCATAAACGTAGATGTTTCATCCGGCACTTCCCTGACCTCGTCTTGATCCGAGACCTCATCATTATTCTTCTCCAAAGCACTGAACGCATTATTAAGCTGGATACCATCTACTTTCGGTTTAGAAGTAGAAGGTTTATGTTGTTCGTTTCTCACTGGCCGATACACGAACTTCTGTTTATCTTTGATTACATGTTTCATTGCTTTCTTTTTTCCGATAACCTGATAGCCCTGCTCATCCATCTTATTTTTACCATTATTTTCCTGATTGACAATAGGTTTCACAACCTTTGGGCAAGTCTCCAGCGTGTGACCAAAAATATTGCATGTAGAACACCTAGGAGGAGTCCACTTGTCACACCCCCAAAATCCACACGCGGAGTACTACCGCTTGGAGGCGTGACATGACCAGGATCAAGCCACCAATCATATTGAACATAAGTATAAAGTAAAAGTCATTCATCAATACGATAGGTGTTTCCAAAACCAAATATAAACAAGTGTGTAGCGGAAGCATTAATGTAAAACCCAACATAAGTTTAAGTACAAAATGTCATTTAAGTTTAACAACACGTTCACGATCCATGTCCACAACGACTGTGCCTCCCGTGCAAGCTCCAAAAGTACCTATGGTCCTGCAAGGCATGTAACAGAGAGTCAACAACTAGTTGAGCGAGTTCACAGTTAGTTATTTAGTTATAGAATTCGTTTCATAAATCAGTTGTTCATTTTGTAAACCATGTTTCTTATTAATTCCCATCGCGGTCCTCCAGACATCTGTGCGAAGATTAGTGGCCGTATCGCGGCCTTATCAGGCATCTGTGCGAAGATTAGTGGCCGTATCGCGGCCTTATCAGGCATCTGTGCGAAGATTAGTGGGGGCTTCCCCATGTGTTAGACTAGTCGTGTTTGTACGTGTCCTTCTTGATCCAAGGACCGTAGCGAGTGTGAGTGTACGTAGGTTTTACGTACGTTAAGGTTGTTGTCCTACCCAAGGAGGACGAACGTAGGTATTCTACCCAAGGAGAATACGCAGGATTAATATTGGCATCCTACCCATGGAGGATG
This sequence comes from Helianthus tuberosus, assembly GCA_030545235.1. Lineage (NCBI taxonomy): Eukaryota > Viridiplantae > Streptophyta > Magnoliopsida > Asterales > Asteraceae > Helianthus > Helianthus tuberosus. The sequence goes on along the minus strand of CM060387.1, from coordinate 113,110,644 downwards.
GTGGTACATATCCTACCCAAGGAGGATATGTAGGTTCCATTTTAGTTTCTTAACCCATTCCCAAACCACCGGGAATCCCATGCCTTAGAAAGAGTGTGAACTCACCTTGTTTGCTCGGTATGCTAAGTTAAGTGCTCACAATAAATCAGTCAAGTCCTATAGTGCACGTATGTTCAGTCAGTTTACGTTCGTAATATTTCACATGTCATTTATGTCACATAGTGTGTTCATGCATTTCTCGTCAAATAACACATATCAGTTGGTTCATGTTCTTACAGTCATACTCCATATAACTGAGTTATTGGTAATATCTAACTTGGTAAATCAATTAATATGCTTGATGGGGGTTAACAGACTTAACCAGGTTAATGTATTAAGCAAAGATAACAAGCTTCCAGAATAACCAAATATAACAGGAACAATTAAACTGCCAGTGCTAGTGCTAGTTAATTAACAGAGTTAACAAGTTAATAAAGTTAACTACTTAACAGAGTTTGTCCACTAACAGAGTTACTCAAACAATAAAGTTATTAACATACATATTTAACATAGTTAAATAATCTAACTAAGTTATTCCAATGATTAGTTAAGCATAATTAATAACATTAATTATTAACAGTAGCTTGTTGCCAAACACACAAAAGTGCCGAAATCCCCTATGGCCGAAACACATGAAGAGCCGAAATCACCTAAGTGTTGCCGAAAACACTAGTGGGCCGAAAACCAAACATATGGCCGAAAACACCTTATAGCCGAAAACCACATGTGGCCGAAATCCCCTTATATGGGCCGAAATCATCTTGGGCCAAACACACTTGGGCCGAAATCACCTTAAGTGATTTCGTCCATCTTTATTTTGTGGGGGTGTTTTCGTGAACATCTTCATCTTCTCCAAACTCTCTGTAACTTAACCCAGCAACTTAATCTCATTACATTTACATGTTTAATCATCTACAAGTTATTTAAATCAATCATTGATATGTAATATATAACTTGCCAACATCCTATGATACCAGGATCCCGATTTAATCAGTTTATCATTCATTAACATATACTCACTGTCAATCAAAACTTCAAATATACATACAGTTCATGGATAATAATTATCTAGCAAGCACACTATGATAAATCACATATTCACATATATTCATACATCATGATTAAACATCCAAAATCATATGATATGCAACAAGAAACAACTTGAATCATGAAATTACTAACCAATGGTTTAAACAGAGGTTTTTGCTTCAAGATGAGGAACTCTTTTGTTGGGTTTTCAGAGATAGAGAGAGACAAAGTGATATGATCAGTTTTGAGTTTTGATAAGTGTGAAACTTCCCAGAGAAGTTTGTTTATAAAAAGATTATTTATATAAAATATCTAAATACTGGGCCAAGGCCCATCTTCTGATTTCGCCAAACATGTCTGGACGAAAACACTTAAGGGTTTTCATCACTTGTGTGATTTCATGAGTGCTTGTTCTCAGTAAGTTCCATCTTTTAATTAACATGTAATTAATACAAACCTTAATAACACACACTCACATATTAACAAATATTACGGATTTCCAAGTACACAATATTAATCGAAATACGATACAACGTATTACAAAGGTGAGCGTTGTGAAACAGCGAGTCGTGTAAACAAACAACTTAATAAAAAAAAATTAGCGTGCACTAAATGCGAAGATAGAATCTTGGAAACTCGAGTTGTCACATTATCCCCAACTTGAAAGAAATTTCGTCCCGAAATTTAGCATGCGGTTACTGAGGAAGCTAGGTAAGTTATCGTTTACTGGTTTTCCTGGGGTGTCACATCATTCCCCCGTTGGTTTGGAATTTCTTCCCGAAATTCTGTAGTAGCTTCAGCCTCAGTAGTAGTTGCATTGTTTTCGAACAACTGGGGATATTTGAGTTCCATTTGGTCTTCGCGTTCCCAGGTGAACTCTGGGCCACGACGGGAGTTCCAACGAACTCGAACAAGAGGTATTCTGGTGTTCTTGAGGACCTTAACATCCCGGTCCGTGATTTCAACTGGTTCTTCGATGAAATGCAACCGTTCGTCGATAGTGAGCTCCTTTAAAGGAACTATGAAGGTCTCATCTGACTGCCACTTCTTCAGATTCGACACATGAAAAACGTTGTGAACTGCACTGAGTTCAGCTGGTAAGTTCAGTCTGTAGGCCACTTTGCCTATCTTTTCTATGACTTCAAATGGTCCAACGTATCGTGGATTAAGCTTGCCTCGTTTGCCAAAACGAACAACACCCTTCCAAGGTGAAACTTTGAGTAGTGCTCGATCCCCAACCTGGAATTAAAGTAGTTTCCTGTCTTTATCGGCGTATAATTTCTGACGGTCACGTGCTGCCGCCATGCGTTGTCGTATTTGAGCAATCTTTTCAGTAGTATCAACTACCATTTCTGGACCTGTGATCTGACTGTCACCCACCTCTGCCCAACAAAGAGGTGATCGGCATTTACGCCCGTACAATGCCTCAAATGGAGCAGCTTTAATGCTGGTGTGGTAACTGTTGTTGTATGAAAATTCCACAAGTGGTAGATGCTTTTTCCCCAGCCCTTACCAAAGTCAATTACGCATGCCCGAAGCATGTCTTCTAGAGTTTGAATAGTGCGCTCAGACTGCCCATCTGTCTGAGGATGATAAGCTGTGCTCATGTCTAATCGAGAGCCAAAAGATTTGTGCATTGCTTGCCACAGTTCTGAAGTAAAACGTGCATCACGATCAGAGATAATAGATGTGGGCACCCCGTGCCTCGAGACAACTTCTTTAAGGTATACGTCTGCTAGAGTGGAGAACTTATCCGTTTCCTTGATAGCCAAGAAGTGAGCAGACTTTGTGAGTCGATCCACGATCACCCAAATAGTATCATTCCCACGTTGAGATCTAGGTAAGCCAGTAACAAAATCCATGGAAATTTGCTCCCATTTCCATTGTGGTATTTCAGGTTGCTGGAGTGGGCCTGATGGTTTCTGATACTCCGCTTTGACTCTCGCACAAGTCAAACACTTGCTAACGTAAGTTGCTATGAGGGCCTTCATGCTAGGCCACCAATATGTAGTTCTGAGGTCGTGGTACATCGTATCCGAACCAGGATGTACTGAGTAGCGAGACTTATGAGCTTCTTCCATTACAAGCTCGCGTAAGTTGCCATAGTGTGGAACCCAAATGCGTCCTGTTACATAGTAGGCGCCGTCTGCCCTTTGTTCTAACCGTTGTCTTGAGCCGCGTAGAGCTTCAGCCCTGACGTTTTCTGGTTTCAATGCTTCTACCTGAGCATCTCGTATCTGTGAAGGAAGACTGGACTGAATAGTGAGTTGCAACGCTCGTACACGCCTAGGTGTAGTATCCTTTCGACTGAGGGCGTCGGCCACCACATTGGCTTTGCCCGGATGGTACTTTATAGCACATTCGTAATCGTTCAGTAACTCGACCCATCGACGTTGTCGCATGTTCAATTCTTTCTGCTTGAAGATATGCTCAAGACTCCTGTGATCGGTGTAGATGGTGCACTTGGTGCCATACAGATAATGTCGCCATATCTTGAGTGCAAAGACAACAGCTCCAAGCCCTAAATCGTGTGTAGTGTAATTCCGTTCGTGAATCTTAAGTTGACGTGAAGCATAAGCAATAACTTTATCCCGTTGCATCAACACACATCCAAGACCTCGAATGGATGCGTCGCGGTATACTACCAAAACCGTCCGTGCCTTCAGGCAATGAGAGGATAGGTGCGCTACAGAGTCTATCCTTTAAGTGCTGAAACGCTGTTTCCTGTGTATTACCCCAACGGTAAGCAACACCTTTCTGTGCCAGTAGTGTAAGCGGCTGCGCAATCTTTTAGAAGTCTTTAATGAACCGTCTGTAATAACCCGCCAAACCCAAGAATTGGCGTATGTCGGTTGGTGTGCGAGGTGCAGGCCAGTTCTTGATCGAATCTACCTTGGATGGATCGACATGAATCCCATCCTTGTTTACCACATGGCCTAGAAAGTGGACTTCACGAAGCCAGAAGTCGCATTTTGAAAACTTAGCGTATAACTGTTCCGTTCGTAAGAGTTCCAAAATAAGTCGTAAGTGCTGCTCATGTTTCTTCCCGACTCTTCGAATAGATCAGGATGTCGTCGATAAAAACAATAACAAACTTGTCAAGGTAGGGTTTGCACACCCTGTTTATAAGATCCATGAAAACCGCAGGCGCGTTCGTTAGCCCGAATGGCATGACCAAAAACTCGTAATGACCGTAGCGAGTTCTGAATGCTGTTTTGGAGACGTCCTCATCCCGGACTCTCAGTTGATGGTAACCTGACCTCAGATCAATCTTTGAGCAATAGCTCGACCCTTGCAACTGGTCGAATAAGTCGTCGATGCGTGGAAGAGGATAGCGATTCTTCACAGTCACCTTGTTCAGTTCGTGGTAATCTATACACATGCGGAAGGTACCGTCCTTCTTCTTTACAAATGATACCGGAGCTCCCCAGGGCGAAGAACTAGGACGTATGAAACTCTTTTTCCAAAAGTTCTTGTAATTGCTTAGACAGTTCTTCCAGTTCAGTTGGAGCTAAGCGATAAGGCGCTCGAGCTATGGGTGCTGGTCCAGGAGCTTGTTACTATGAGTTACCAAAGGTTCTTAACCAGTACGAGGAATGCGGATGATCTTTTCTTTTCAAAGAATCTCTGCTCGATGCTGAGGTAGCCCATCCGTACCAATATCGATGTCGAAACCATCACAATGCTGGGGTCATTCCTAATATCACCCTGACTAATCACGAACACTTGACCCCTGGCACCATTGCTGTCGTTATTACCCCCATTGTTGCCTCCATTATTGTTCCTGTTTCCTTGGTTGTGGTTCTGATTCTGATTCTGGTTCCACTGTGGGCAGTGTCTTTTGAAATGACCTTCAGCACCACCTGATAACATCCTTGTTACCCTGCTGTTGCTGCTGATTCTGTAGATCTTGTGGCTGTTGTTGTTGGTTCTGGTTTGTAGGACGTGAGTTTCTACCATCTTTGGCTCCATGACCAAGCTTGTTGCATCAATGACAATGATTTCGGTTGCACTGCCCGCTGTGGTGCAAGTTACACCGTTTGCACTTAGGGTGGTTTCCCCTGTATCCACCATGCCATTGACTGCTAAAAGGTTGCTGACTAGGACTTTGGTTGTCATCGATCTTTCACTGCTGTGCCTGGGACGGAATCGTAGTCGAACCCTTGCCAGAGGTTCCATCCCACTTTCATTCGTTGTCACTGAGGATAGCAAAAGTAGTTGAAGTAGTAGTGGTAGTAGTAGCACTGATACATTGAGGCAGCTTGTTCTGTTCCACTGACTGGTCTATGAGACGATGAGCAAGATAAGTAACATCTTGAATGGTAGCAAGATTAGCCGTCGTCACATAGTTTTGAATTCCTGGTACTAAGCCTTTGTGGTACAGCTCAAAGCTCTTTATGGGAGGATCCACCATAGTTGGGCACAAAATTGCTAGTTTGTTGGATCGTTAACGTGTACGCTTCTATCTCTGACCCCGTCATCTTCATGTTAAAGGACTCCACTTCCTACTTGTGGATGGCATCATAACTACTGTATTCACGTTTGATTGGTTCCTTAAAATCGTTCCATGGGGTGGCATTAGCAGCCGCCAGCCCAGCCTTTAAACTTGCGCGCTCCACCAAGTTAGCGCGGTGCCTTCGAGAGTATCAGTGGCATATTTCACCTTATGAGCCTCAGGTCATTCGCACATTCGAAGACCGATTCGAGTTCCTCGAACTAATGGAGGAGTCCAACAGCTCCTTCCGTGTCGCTGAAAGTAGTAGGACGACAGTCCATAAAAGTCTTGTATGTGCATACAGGTGGCTAAGCGTGTTGACTTGTCGTGTGTGTAAGAGTAATCAAAATTAAGCACAAGTGTTGAGTTACGAGAGTAGGATCTAAAGATCCTAGAGTAAGTGGTGATGGCAGGTTACATCTCCTGCCTGGGCAGCTGCGAGTGCTGCAGTAACTTGTTCGGTGATCGAAGCCGCCAACTGGGCTTGAGTTAGGTTAACGCGTCCACTCATGATCTTAACATCAAGGAGAACATGTGGATGAGAGGTTCGCGAATAGTGCGAAGAGAGTGAGCACACAAGTATTCTCAAACAGTAACGAATAGTAGGTTCTGTAATCTAAGCATACCACGAGCAAAGTTCTATGCAATTCTAGCATGTAGGCAATATAAACATGAATCGTATTACCTAGAATGTTGAGTCTTGCACGTGGAGCGAGGCGTCGTTGTGGATCGTTGAGCACTGTTCGGTTATAGTCTGGTTTTAATAAAAACGTTTTCCCCTTATTAAAACCGAGTTCTCTATAACCAATGGCTCTGATACCAATCTGTCACACCCCCAAAATCCACACGCGGAGTACTACCGCTTGGAGGCGTGACATGACCAGGATCAAGCCACCAATCATATTGAACATAAGTATAAAGTAAAAGTCATTCATCAATACGATAGGTGTTTCCAAAACCAAATATAAACAAGTGTGTAGCGGAAGCATTAATGTAAAACCCAACATAAGTTTAAGTACAAAATGTCATTTAAGTTTAACAACACGTTCACGATCCATGTCCACAACGACTGTGCCTCCCGTGCAAGCTCCAAAAGTACCTATGGTCCTGCAAGGCATGTAACAGAGAGTCAACAACTAGTTGAGCGAGTTCACAGTTAGTTATTTAGTTATAGAATTTGTTTCATAAATCAGTTGTTCATTTTGTAAACCATGTTTCTTATTAATTCCCATCGCGGTCCTCCAGACATCTGTGCGAAGATTAGTGGCCGTATCGCGGCCTTATCAGGCATCTGTGCGAAGATTAGTGGCCGTATCGCGGCCTTATCAGGCATCTGTGCGAAGATTAGTGGGGGCTTCCCCATGTGTTAGACTAGTCGTGTTTGTACGTGTCCTTCTTGATCCAAGGACCGTAGCGAGTGTGAGTGTACGTAGGTTTTACGTACGTTAAGGTTGTTGTCCTACCCAAGGAGGACGAACGTAGGTATTCTACCCAAGGAGAATACGCAGGATTAATATTGGCATCCTACCCATGGAGGATGGTGGTACATATCCTACCCAAGGAGGATATGTAGGTTCCATTTTAGTTTCTTAACCCATTCCCAAACCACCGGGAATCCCATGCCTTAGAAAGAGTGTGAACTCACCTTGTTTGCTCGGTATGCTAAGTTAAGTGCTCACAATAAATCAGTCAAGTCCTATAGTGCACGTATGTTCAGTCAGTTTACGTTCGTAATATTTCACATGTCATTTATGTCACATAGTGTGTTCATGCATTTCTCGTCAAATAACACATATCAGTTGGTTCATGTTCTTACAGTCATACTCCATATAACTGAGTTATTGGTAATATCTAACTTGGTAAATCAATTAATATGCTTGATGGGGGTTAACAGACTTAACCAGGTTAATGTATTAAGCAAAGATAACAAGCTTCCAGAATAACCAAATATAACAGGAACAATTAAACTGCCAGTGCTAGTGCTAGTTAATTAACAGAGTTAACAAGTTAATAAAGTTAACTACTTAACAGAGTTTGTCCACTAACAGAGTTACTCAAACAATAAAGTTATTAACATACATATTTAACATAGTTAAATAATCTAACTAAGTTATTCCAATGATTAGTTAAGCATAATTAATAACATTAATTATTAACAGTAGCTTGTTGCCAAACACACAAAAGTGCCGAAATCCCCTATGGCCGAAACACATGAAGAGCCGAAATCACCTAAGTGTTGCCGAAAACACTAGTGGGCCGAAAACCAAACATATGGCCGAAAACACCTTATAGCCGAAAACCACATGTGGCCGAAATCCCCTTATATGGGCCGAAATCATCTTGGGCCAAACACACTTGGGCCGAAATCACCTTAAGTGATTTCGTCCATCTTTATTTTGTGGGGGTGTTTTCGTGAACATCTTCATCTTCTCCAAACTCTCTGTAACTTAACCCAGCAACTTAATCTCATTACATTTACATGTTTAATCATCTACAAGTTATTTAAATCAATCATTGATATGTAATATATAACTTGCCAACATCCTATGATACCAGGATCCCGATTTAATCAGTTTATCATTCATTAACATATACTCACTGTCAATCAAAACTTCAAATATACATACAGTTCATGGATAATAATTATCTAGCAAGCACACTATGATAAATCACATATTCACATATATTCATACATCATGATTAAACATCCAAAATCATATGATATGCAACAAGAAACAACTTGAATCATGAAATTACTAACCAATGGTTTAAACAGAGGTTTTTGCTTCAAGATGAGGAACTCTTTTGTTGGGTTTTCAGAGATAGAGAGAGACAAAGTGATATGATCAGTTTTGAGTTTTGATAAGTGTGAAACTTCCCAGAGAAGTTTGTTTATAAAAAGATTATTTATATAAAATATCTAAATACTGGGCCAAGGCCCATCTTCTGATTTCGCCAAACATGTCTGGACGAAAACACTTAAGGGTTTTCATCACTTGTGTGATTTCATGAGTGCTTGTTCTCAGTAAGTTCCATCTTTTAATTAACATGTAATTAATACAAACCTTAATAACACACACTCACATATTAACAAATATTACGGATTTCCAAGTACACAATATTAATCGAAATACGATACAACGTATTACAAAGGTAAGCGTTGTGAAACAGCGAGTCGTGTAAACAAACAACTTAATAAAAAAAAATTAGCGTGCACTAAATGCGAAGATAGAATCTTGGAAACTCGAGTTGTCACACCACTCATACTCAACATTGATCGAACTCTTTAAAAAACCTCCATCTTCTATATTAGGGATAGCTACCGAAACTGTTTTCTTAAGATCCTTACTAGCATCCACTTCAATAATAGCTCTAGCGTAGCTGCTACGACCCCAAGAATCAGAACACATTTTTGCCGTTTCATTATCTAATATTTTAGGGATTCCAACTTTAGAAGCAATCAAACTCAATCCTTCTTCAGTATAGGCCGCAAGAGGAACATCATGGAGTTTAACCCAAACTGGAATCTTTTCTAGCTCCTCCTTCTTCAGCTCCGTGTTAGTAGACCAGCGTTTCAAGAACATAGGGATATTTCTAATAAGCCACGGACCATCCTGAATAACCTGTTCCATCCCTTATTTAGTATCGAATTTAAAGAAAAAGAACCCTTTGCCATTCATCATACATTTACGCAACCCATATTTCTCCCATCTCTTGGTAACAAAGTATTCAACGACTGGGAAAGCCAACCTCTTTCCTAGAAAGTAACCAAATAACACATTTGTAAATATATCCTGGACCTTTTTCACAGACTCAATAGGAATAGCAACATCAGTGTCATCAATTTTTTCAACAGATTCTATAAACCTGAAGTTAACTTTCGGTTTAGGACGACCTGCATTAAGTTTGGAAGCGTACGAAGGTTTAGACTGTCACACCCCCAAAATCCACACGCAGAGTATCACCGCTTGGGAGCGTGACTGACCAGGATCAAGCCACCAATCATATAGAACAATGTATAAAGTAAAAGTAATTGTATTAAACCAAACCAATCCATATGAAAGGTGTTCCCAAAACATAAGTATCATATCAAAGTTTAGCGGAAGCGTATAGATAAAACTCAGCATAAATAAGTATGTAATGTCATAAAGTGTTTAACACACAATCACGATCCAAGCCCACAACGACCAGCTCCTCCCTGTGCAAGCTCCATGTACCTAACGACCTGCAAGGCATGTAACAGAGGATCAACAACTAGTTGAGCGAGTTCACAGAAAGTAAATGCGTAATGGTAAGTTCGTTTGTAACATGTGGCTCTACTGGGCCGATAGTACGTTCTATTTGTGGGGACTTCCCATGTTGTATAACCACTAGACTATTCGTAACCATAAGTGTTCTACATATCCCGAGAACAGTAATACGTACAAGTTTACGTAGGATTTACGTAAGTATCCTTCACAACCGAGGATAGGGGTACGTGGGGGTTTACGTAGGTTTTACGTAAGTGCCTGACACAACCGAGGCAGTAGTAAATATAGGTTCACGTAGGTTTTACGTGAGTATCCTTCACAACCGAGGATAGCGAGTAGCATAAGTATACGTAGGTTTTACGTATGTGTCCTGCACAACCGAGGACAATGGTATGGTAGTCTAGTATCAGTGTATGTACGAATCTATTCAACCTTATTCCTTCAATCCCATTCCCCAAACCCCGGGGAATCCCATGCCTTAGTAAGGGTGTGAACTTACCTTGGTTTGCTCGGTATGCTAAGTTAAGTGCTCGAAAGAAATCAATCACGTCCTATAGTACACGTATACTAAATCAGTTCGCGTTCGTAATGTTTCACATATATTCTAATGTCACATAGTGCGTTGGACAGTTAATCAACATGCAACACAAGCAGTCAATTGCATCAAAACACTTAACAGGGTTTATAAGCATAACAGGAGATATTATCTATCACTTGTTAATCAAACAACTTAACAGGGATACACATGCTTTAACAAAGTTACACATTTAACTTAACCGAGTTGCTGAACTAACGGAGTTAACAACTAACCTGGTTAATAAATTAATAGAGTTAACAAATAAGTTAACAGTTTAGTAAGGTTAACACTTAACAAAGTAAATCAATAATAACTGGGCCAAATCAAACTTGGGCCGAAGCCTAAGCTTGGGTCGAAAACCCTCTGGGCCGAATAAACAAGGATGCCGAAATCACTTTTGGCCGAAATCGCTTTGGGTGATTTCGTTGATGTGGGGATTTCGTTGGATGTTACATCATCAACATCAACACATAACAAACATATTCCAAAGTAAATCGTTAGACCAATTCATAATTTCATCGATCAAAGAGAGCTACTTCCATTAAACCGAATCATGTATGTATGACTTTATCCAATTACAATTTCCCATAAAAGTCACATGTCTACTGACATGGGTTACCATACCCAACATGCACATATTCCTAAAGTTTGTCAGTAAATCACATGTATAACCTTCAATAGTCAACATATACAAAAACCTAGAACTCTATTCTGTTTACTCATGACATCATCATAATAAAGTTATTAATATAAATCATAGACAGTGGGTATCACATGGCCAACCTTGTATCAGATTATAATGATTTCTATAATGCAAATAAATTAAATCAGATCATCATTAGCAGACACACATACGGTCGAACATCTCATCCAATATGCATAACAGTTTGTGTTCCACCACATACATAACGATTAAACATTCATAAATGCCAACTTATCCAAACAGATTACATCATAATCATACGAAAAGCATCTATGTCAACTGAACCTGTAGATCACTAACCGAGGATTAAACAATGGGGTCTGGCTTCGAATGAGGGGATCTGCCGTCGGATTCCAAGGTTAGCGAGAGAGAGAGAATACGAATGGTGGTTAGGGTTTATCTAGTTAGTGTTCTCGCGTACAGATTAGGTAAATATATGAACTAAACACTACTGGGCCCAAGCCCATCCTCGTTTTCGGCAGTAGGACGAAAACACTTTAAGTGTTTTCATCACTTATGATATACACCAATTATAAATAAAATCAAAACATGTTGCAAACAAGTACTAGGTTAAGTCGAGTAGGAACCTTGGAAACTCGGGTTGTCACATTATCCCCAACTTGAAAGAAATTTCGTCCCGAAATTTAGCACGCGGTTACTGAGGAAGCTAGTTGTGTTGCGTAGTTTACTGGTTTTCCTGGGGTGTCACATAGACTGACTACTCTCCATACCCTTCGTCTCAAACAACCATTCCCCATCTATTTTCCCATCCTGCAGATTACCAGCATCTTTTTGAACATTATCCTGCTTATCCATTTCAATCGGAACCGAACCAGTCTCCCCATGCAGATTCATACTAGCAACCGACATTGGTTTAACTGTAACACCTGTGTCATTTCAACCATCAAACAAAAGCCAAACCAATGAAATAATGTATTTCATACTTTGGACTTGTATAAATATGTGTATCTTTTGCACATATCAACTCATGTTCGATTTCAAGCTCTAAATCGTTTTCTGGAAGGTTATACGCGCACCGATGCGTAGATATAACCAGTTTAATGCAACAAACACTCCGGAATAGTGAAATAGGCTTAACATACCTTAAATAACCTTTACATAACTTAGAAATAAGTTTTGAAGGCTTTGGTATGGCAAAACCAAGTTAATTCGCTTACAGGGACTAAAGTTGACAAACTGCGAAAGTATGCCAATTTGAACTGTAACAGACATTCCGGAACATGACCATAAGTTAAACATACCATAAGTATCCTTTACATAGCTTAGAAATAGGCTTTGAGGGGTTCGGTGTGCTAAAATAAACTTTTGTGTCATTCAGGGACTAAAAGTGTCAAAAAGTGCACAAGTTTGCATTTTCGCGCATAACTTACGTTCTGAATACATCTGGACATCCAAAAATTTATGTAAGCATGACTACATTATATTTTAGTGTTCGCCATAAGAAAAATCCATTCGTCGCGTCATTTGGTTCGTTTTTCGCGCTTATGCGCATTCCGTCGTAATTAAGCGAACATCGCGTTCGTACGACCAAACGAACCATCATCCGGCATATTTTTGAGTATGTTTTGAGTTCCCTATACTTTAACTTCATTTTAGAGCCTTGAAATGAGGTTAACGGGGTTCAAACGCATCGAAAAAGGCCTTAAACACGTGCAGGGACCATTCCTGCCACTTTTGAAACTTTTCTGAAACTGGGGGGTCAGTGGCGTAGCGCGACTGCCTAGGCCCTCACCGTCGCGCTACGCGACTGCCTAGTCTGGGGCAGAAACATGCAGAAAACTCATTTTTCGCATTTTCGGGACCGGATTCGATGTATCGACAGCTGTTTACAGTTGTTATCCACTCCCAAATCCCTTGCCAAGTGTTGATTCCCTATGGTTAGTGGCAATTTAGGCACCATAACATTCCGACACTTGTACGGACATGATTAAGGCACGATTTTCGACAAACGATCCTAACGGTTCGGGTATTCCTATAAATACCCAACCCACACAACATCAAAACCCACTAGAATTCTGATTTTGAGAGCTCTAAGTTGAAACCATTGTTTCATACCTGAGTTCTTGGATCGGGATTAGCATTCGGGGACCCTTCGTAAGTATTCTTTTGTTCTTTTCCTTATTTTACTGCTTTTCGAGTCAGAAAGTCAAACTTTGTTTGACTTTCAGCGTTGACCAGTAATGGTCAATGCGAAGTTCGTTTGAACTTCGCAACGTGAGTGTAATCACGTTGGTCATAGTCCCTTGGGACTATGCCCACTGATTTCCACGTTGTCTAGGGTCGTAGGGTAGGCGATCTAATAAATCGCCTATACCTTCGAACCCGACCCAGTTTGGTCGATCATTAGGATCCGACCAAACACATTAGGTGACCATAGTAGGTAGGGAATAACCTTCCGAGGTTATACCCTATGGTCACATCGTTTAAGTAGTTGTATGATAGGTAGTTTATATGCCTTAGGTAAATTACCAAAATACCCTTTTCATGTATAATTGGTAATTAAGCATATGTAACCTAAACCTTTGTCACATAACTGATTATGTAATATGTTTAGGCATATAACACTTGTCATAGGGCTAGTTAGGCGGTCCGAACGCGTTTCACGCGAACGACGCGTTAAAGTAGCATAAGCTACCTAAACGGGTCGTAATGGGTCGTAGACACTTAGGTTAAGTTTCATTTAGTATGTAGGCTTTGATTAACCATATCACATGAGTTCCTACACTCATTTGGTTTACAAACCCTCATGCTACCCAGTCTTCCGATTTAGGTGCCGTTTGATATTCCGCGATCTCTAGCATTGCTTGGTGGTTATCCTAGGACTTCTGAGCAATCTCAAGTGAGTACATAGACCCCTCTTTTACTGTTTTCCAAACTGTTTTGGGGTGAAACACATGTGCCTACTTGTTACTTTCATGCTTTCCTGTTTTCACATCATATACTGCTATGTTCGTTAGTACATTATAGTACATGATTTCATTACATTTCATGCTATGTATTGCCATTATGTGCATTACTTAGTACATCGTTATACATGACATTTCGACATAGACATTTTAACATGATTGACATTTGATCATGCATTTCCCACAAAACATAACTTTGATTTAAAACAAGTTTTACTTCAATACTTTGTTTCTGTGCATATGGTTTAGTTGAGACATTTCACTTGCCATACATGACATCTTGACATAGACATTTGACATGGATATTTGACATAGACATTTTGATATGATTTACATCTTGACATGAACACTTTGACATATTACCCAATACATTTGACAATTGATTTTAAACATAGACTTCTTACATTGGTTGGTTTGGTTTGATTAAGTGATTAAGTAACGATGCGTGTGTAATATGATACAAGCATGGTGGATACGCCGCTGGTACTTCCTATATATAAGTGTTTGTATAGTATTACATATCATAGCGTTATTTGAATCATTTCAGTTTGAGACATAGAACATTTTATACAAGTAACATACTTTTCACAAGACATTTATTTTACAAACAACTTATCTTATACAAACTCATTTTACATGGTTATTCATTTAACCATACATTATTCACTTATTTATACATATCATCTGAACTCATTGATTTTCAAATGATTTACAAAACAAAGCAAATAACAAGGTTCATGACTAAACATTTTCTCAAACATAAGTCATGGAACCTATTTTCACAAAACCTATGTATCTCACAGGCATTTTTATGCTGACGTACCTATTTTCACATGTGTTTTTCAGGAACTGTTGCATAAGATGATCAAGATACACATAGGCAGACTTGGGCTTTAGTGACAATAAAAGATGCAAGACTAGTTAATTATGTTGTATTTCTTGTTTGTTAAGACATTGTAACACTTTTAATCAATAAAACGAAACTTCAATTGCCATGGATTTGAAACAATTAATTCTGTTACAACACTCCCCGACATTTCCGCCACGTTTTGTATGTTCCACGTGGTCGGGGTGTGACATTAACCGATGTATCTCCAACAGGTTTAGAGATCTTTGACAACCCATCAAGTATCGAATTACCCGATGTTGCATATAAACCTCTTCTCGGCATCATCGGGTTTCCTTCAATGTTAGTTACCCGAAGACTAATGCCTCGCACAGGAGCCGTGCCAGGAGTTAAATCCGAATCATCATTCACGAGATCAGCATTATTCGACAAGCTTGGATAACCATCCACATCAAAAATCACACCTCTCTCACTCATCACGTAAAACCTACAACCATGCACCAAGAAAACGAAACTAAACCAGGAACACAAAGAACAAGAAAACCCTAATTAAGCATAAACCCTACCCCATGAAATAATTAAGATCGAATAGAGTTCTTGTTAAGTCTAGGTTTCTGCCTAACCAGAATGACCGACAAAACAATAGATCTATCCCACCAAATCAATAACACAGGTTCAGGATGCGATTTAAACAAAAAGAAAGAAAACCCTAGAATCAACGCAATCCCTTTGCTAACTAGTTCGAATTAGACGTGTTGATGAATCAACACTCTAATGATCAGACTGTTATACAAAGATCAAGCAGAGAATTCGAAGGTTTCAAAGAGGAACAAAATCGCCATGCTTGAGAGAGAAACTAGGGTTTAAACATAGACATCTTACATTAGTGGTTTGGTTTGATTAAGTGATTAAGTAACGATGCGTGTGTATTATGATACAAGCATGGTGGATACGCCGCTGGTACTTCCTATATATAAGTGTTTGTATGGTATTACATATCGTAGCGTTATTTGAATCATTTCAGTTTGAGATATATAACATTTTATACAAATAACATACTTTTCACAAGACATTGATTTACAAACAATTTATCTTATACAAACTCATTTTACAATGGTTATTCATTTAACCATACATTATTCTCTTATTTATACATATCATCTGAACTTATTATTTTTCAAATGATTTACAAAGACAAAGAAAATTACAAGGTTCATGACTAAACATTTTCTTAAACAGAAGTCATGAATCTTATTTTCACAAAACCTATGTACTCGCCAGCATTTCTTTGCTGACCTCGTTTTCACATGTGTTTCAGGTATTGTTGAAAGATATCGATTGATAGGATGCATGCTCACATAGGACTGGACAAGGCCTTAGTGACTCAATAACAATGATAGACTATGTTTAAATAGTGTATTTAGATTTCCAGACGATGTAATTTTTCAATGTTTAATAAAACAAAACACTTTTTGGTATCCATGGTTATGAAACATTAATTCTGTTACAACACTCCCCGACGTTTCCGCCACGTTTTGTATGTTACACGTGGTCGGGGTGTGACAGAAAAGATGGTATCAGAGCCAATGGTTATAGGGAATTAGGTTATTAGTAATGCTTTGACCTAGTCTATAACCTTTCTAGGACCCTAACGCGAGTTTACTTGCGTTTAGTCATAAAACAATACCGTCACCTATCCTTAGGCGACGACCACAACAAGAACATAAATTTCAAAACCGCTTTGAAAACTAATCATATGTTCTAGGATGATTGATTACAAGGTTTTGAACCCTCTATTGTAAGGTTTTGAACCCTCTGTTATATGGTTTTGAACCCCTTTGAATTTTCAAAATCTCGGCAAGGTTTTGTGTCACACCCCCAAAATCCACCATGCGGGGTATCACCACTTGGAGGCGTGACGTGACCAGGATCGAGCCACCAATTATATTGAACAACGTAATTAAGTAAATAAGACCAACCACAATACGATTGGTGACCAAAGCTAATTAACCATGTTTAGTTTAAAACCGCGGAAGCATAAAAGTAAATCCAAAAGCATAAGTTCGCAGTTCATAAGTTTAAAGTCCAACACTTAGGTTTAATAAGTTCATAAGGATTTAAACATTAAGCACGGAACATAACAGTCCGTACACCACAACGACTCCTTCCCCGTGCAAGCTCCAAGCATTTAGCGACCTGTAAGGCATGTAACAACTAGTCAACAACAAAGTTGAGTGAGTTCACGTTTGGTTGTTTAGTTTTAAGTTGTTTTCTGAAAAACGTGGTTTGACTTTCGTTGGCGTAATTGCCGTGGGGGTTACCCCGTAGTTGAAAGTATGTTTAACCATTTCCTTTTTATTTACCCAATCCATAACCATGATCAGTGGGGGTTTTCCCCGTTTGAACTACTAGACGGTATGATATCGACTGCTACGCAAATAAGTTGTGCCCTATATCAGTGTCTATCATCACTGACAATCTGCCATAGTCCATTAGTACACGCCCGTCCGACTGGCACGGTGTGAGGTTTGTTAAACCTAATAGCGCTATTAACTAATGACCCGCTCGCCATTGGCCTCGGCGATTAAGTCGATATAAATTGAGGGACTTCATGATAGAGTTTTGTCTAGCTAGTTTTAAGGTTGTTGTCCCGCACCAGGAGGACCACAACGTACGTATTCTGCACTAGGAGAATTCGTAGGTTTAATAATGGCATCCAATCTATGGAGGATGGCCGTACATATCCTACCCAAGGAGGATATGTAGATTTAGTTTTAATTCTTTAACCCATTCCCAAACCACCGGGAATCCCATGCCTTAGAAAGTGTGTGAACTCACCTTGGTTTGCTCGGTTAGATTCTCAAGTATAGCTAACAGTCAAGGTCGGTCAATCGCGTCCTAATAAGGTATGGATAACAATCAGTTTCTCATGCATAACACGTATCCTATGTACGGTTTATTTGCACATTACTTCTACCACATAACAGGTACACACTTTAACGATTTACGCCCATATATACTTCCCATCCATTCCCCACTCATAAGCAAACATACAATAATGCATATAACACATATAACATGTTAGATCATTCACAGATAGCATACTCGACATTTAGACGCGCAAATCACAACTTATGTCATCTCAGCATTAATATTCAAAACCGGCTGTTTTCGGTCATTTTAATAAAATAGTTAAACTATTCCAAAAATTCCCAAATTTTTACAGGATGTCTTAAACGTTCCATATTTTATTGTGTAAAAATATCGGGGTCCGGTTCATTACCAATATTTTATAAAAATTTATATTCCAGACTGAACTCAGATTTATGTATTTCTGACCACAGTCCACGGAACAATTTATTAAAAATTCATCGAGTGTCCGATTTACGAAATTCCAGTGGGGTAATTACAAATGCATCGGTTTTCATCTACTGTACAAATTTCATGGTCCGATTCATCACAAAACTCAGGTTATGACTGAAAGTACGGCACCCATTTATTGCTGTCAAAATTCAGCTTAAGTTGCTGTTACAAATTAACACTTTAAAAATAGTAAACGGAGTCCAAAAATTACGATTCTGGTGCCATTAGAACCGTATTTTATAATGACATATTTTAGATTCAAAATATCGGTTTTTCGTTAAGTTTATGACCCGTTTACAGCCAACTGAAGTTGGCTGTAAAACCAGGACAGATTCTGATTTTCAATGTTTATCCTTCTAAATCGTGTTCGAATGATTCCGTTAACAAGTTTAGTGACCGCAACAACATCACATATTAATATTAATCAGCAAATCATCAAATAATCAACCAATAATCATAATAACACAAGATCTACATGATTTACACACATAACTTCTCTTTATCCACACCTTAACACATTATGTTCAAGACTTGTTCATGAGCTTTAAAGTTTCTTAACTTTTTATCATTCTAACATCTATTAACCACTAAAATAACATAAAGAATGAACGGGTCTAAGTTCTTACCACTAGCTCAAGGCTAGGGAAGTTCGAGTGAAGAAATGTGGTGGTTAATAGCGAATGGAGGAGGTCCTTCCACTTCCGAGAGCACCGAGCTTCGTTGTTGGACCTCTTACACCTTTGTATGTATGAGGAATGATTGAAAAAGAGCTTGATGATGGTGGTAGTATGGTGGAAGGTGGCTGCCGAACAAGGGAAAGGAGAGGGAGAGAAGAGAGAGCTTGGTGGAATGGTGGTATTTATAAGATCTTCCATATAGCATATTCCTAGCATATTCCAAGCATATTCCTAGCATATTCCTAGCATATTTCTAGCATATTCCTAGCATATTCCTTAGCATATTCCTAGCATATTCCTAGCATATTCCTAGCATATTCCTTAGCATATTCCTTAGCATATTCCTTAACATATTCCCTAGCATATTCCTTAGCATATTCCTTAGCATATTCTTTACCATATTCCTTAGCATATTCCTTAGCATATTCTTTAGCATATTAACAAATACGTGTAAGCATAACACATATATCAGAAAGCAGTTAAGTAATTCCACACAGTCGTCAGACACTTTAATTATCATTAATAATTTGTACGGAATACATGGGATTTTGAGGGTTGTCACATTCTCCCCCTGTTAAGAGAATTTCGTCCCGAAATTTAGCGCGTGGTTACTGAGGAAGCTAGTTAAGTTGCGTTGTTTTCCAGATTTTCCTGGGGTGTCACATCATCCCCCCGTTGATTTGGAATTTCGTCCCGAAATTCTGCAGTAGCTTCAGCCTCAGTAGTGGTTGCGTTTTTCTTAAACAGTTGGGGATACTTGAGTTTCATTTGGTCTTCTCGTTCCCATGTATACTCTGGGCCACGACGAGCATTCCAACGAACTCGGACCAGAGGTATCCTGGTATGCTTGAGGATCTTAACATCTCGATCCGTAATCTCTACTGGTTCCTTGACGAATCGCAGCTGGTCGTCGATAGTGAGTTCCTTAAGAGGAACTATGAGGGTTTCATCTGACAGACACTTCTTCAGATTTGACACGTGGAAAACATTGTGAACTCCGCTGAGTTCTTCAGGTAGATTCAACCTGTAGGCGGCTTTGCCAATTTTCTCAATGACTTCAAATGGTCCAACATAACGCGGATTGAGTTTGCCTCGTTTGCCAAAGCGGACTACACCTTTCCAAGGTGAGACTTTGAGTAGCACTCGATCCCCAACCTGGAGCTCGAGTGGTTTTCTTCCCTTATCAGCATAGCTTTTCTGACGGTCACGAGCTGCCGCCATTCGCTGTCGTATCCGAGCAATTCTCTCGGTGGTATCTACCACAAGTTCTGGGCCAGTGATTTGGCTGTCACCAACTTCTGCCTAACAGAGAGGTGATTGGCATTTGCATCCGTACAATGCCTCAAACGGAGCGGCTTGTATGCTGGTGTGGTAGCTGTTGTTGTATGAAAACTCCACTAGCGGGAGGTGCTTTTCCCAGCCATTACCAAAATCAATTACACATGCCCTAAGCATGTCTTCAAGGGTTTGGATGGTGCGTCCAGATTGCCCATCCGTCTGTGGGTGATAAGCGGTGCTCATATCTAAACGTGAGCCAAAAGACTTGTGCACTGCTTGCCACAGTTCTGAAGTAAAACGCGTGTCACGATCAGAAATGATGGAGGTTGGCACTCCGTGCCTTGATACCACTTCCTTTAGGTAAATGTCTGCAAGAGTAGAGAACTTATCCGTTTCTTTGATTGCTAGAAAATGTGCAGACTTGGTCAGTCGATCTACGATCACCCAAAGGGTATCGTTTCCGCGTTGAGATCTGGGCAGGCCAGTAAAAAAAAATTCCATGGAAATTTGCTCCCATTTCCATTTCGGGATCTCCGGTTGTTGAAGTAGGCCTGATGGTTTCTGATATTCAGTCTTGACTCTCGCACAAGTCAAGCACTTACTGACGTAGGTTGCTATGTGGGCTTTCATGCCAGGCCACCAATACGTAGTCTTGAGGTCGTGGTACATTTTATCCGAACCAGGATGTACCGAATAACGAGACTTATGTGCTTCATCCATCACAAGCTCGCGTAAGTTGCCATAAAATGGAACCCAGATGCGTCCGTTTACATAGTAAGCGCCGTCTTCCTTTTGTTCTAGCCGCTGCCTCGATCCTCGTAGGGATTCAGCCCTGATGTTCTCTGCTCTCAATGCTTCAACCTGAGCATCGCGAATTAGAGCGGGAAGGTTAGATTGGATAGTAAGCTGTAGAGCACGTACACGCCTGGGTATAGTATCCTTTCGACTGAGGGCGTCGGCCACAACATTGGCTTTGCCCGGGTGATACTTGATTGCGCATGCATAATCGTTCAAGAGCTCAACCCATCGGCGTTGTCGCATATTTAACTCCTTTTGCTTGAAGATATGCTCGAGACTCCTGTGATCGGTGTAAATGGTGCACTTAGTACCATACAGGTAATGTCTCCATATCTTAAGCGCGAAAACAACTGCTCCCAATTCCAAGTCGTGCGTAGTGTAGTTCCTTTCGTGAACCTTAAGTTGGCGCGATGCGTAGGCAATGACCTTGTCACGTTGCATCAACACGCAACCAAGTCCTTGGATGGAAGCATCGCAGTAAACCACAAAGTCGTCTGTGCCCTCAGGCAATGAGAGGATAGGCGCGCTACAAAGTCTATCCTTCAAGTGCTGAAATGCGGACTCCTGTGCATCACCCCAACGATAGATGACACCCTTCTGAGTCAGTGAAGTGAGAGGTTGCGCAATCTTGGAGAAATCCTTGATAAACCTCCTATAATATCCTGCCAAACCCAAGAATTGGCGGATTTCTGTTGGTGTGCGGGGTGCAGGCCAGTTCTTGATCGATTCAACCTTAGATGGATCCACATGAATTCCATCCTTGTTTACCACATGGCCTAGAAAGTGGACTTCGCGGAGCCAGAAGTTACATTTCGAAAACTTGGCATACAACTGCTCTTTTCGAAGAAGTTCCAGCATAAGTTGTAGATGCTGCTCGTGTTCCTCCTGACTCTTGGAATAGATCAGGATATCGTCGATGAACACAATAACGAACTTATCCAGGTAAGGCTTGCGCACTCGGTTCATGAGATCCATGAAGACCGCTGGTGCATTCGTCAGCCCGAATGGTAATGGCCGTAACGAGTTCTGAATGCTGTTTTGGAGACGTCCTCATCTCGGACTCTCAGCTGATGGTATCCCGATCTCAAATCAATCTTAGAGTAATAGCTCGACCCTTGCAGCTGGTCGAATAAGTCGTCAATACGTGGAAGGGGATAACGATTCTTCACAGTCACCTTGTTGAGCTCGCGATAGTCAATACACATCCTGAAGGTACCGTCTTTCTTCTTCACGAACAAGACTGGAGCTCCCCAGGGCGAAGAGCTAGGACGTATAAAACCCTTTTCCAAGAGTTCTTGTAACTGCGTGGATAGTTCTTCGAGTTCTGATGGAGCTAGACGATATGGTGCTCGAGCTACTGGCGCTGCTCCAGGAGCTAGCTTGATTTGAAACTCGACTTGGCGATGAGGCGAAAGACCAGGCAATTCCTCAGGAATACCTCGGGAAAGTCACGTACAATAGGGATGTCATCAATTCTTCTCGCTTCTGTTGATATGTCAGTAACGAGTGCTAAAATGGCAGTGTGGCCCTTTCGCAAACACTTCTGGGCCTTTAGGAAAGAGATGATGCCCATGACCGCACCACTCTTATCGTCTTGAATCACGGGAGGTTCTTCACCAGAACGAGGGATGCGGACAATCTTTTCGTTGCAAAGAATTTCCGCTTGCTGATGAGGTGACCAATCCATCCTAATCGCAATGTCGTTCACTGATAGGAGTGTTACATCGATATGGTTGGCACAACCAGAACTAGCTGAAGGAGGATGACCGTCGTACAGGTTTGTAGTGTTAAGGTTCACTGAAATTCCATCAAAGTTGTCGGGCTCCCCACATGCGAAGGGGAAATAATTCACCTTGATCGATGAACTTAGATGAGTTTGCAGTTTATCGAGTCGGTAAGCAACCAAATTTAGAGGAGTTTCCTTAGGTCGTGCGAATGAATCCAAAATACGTCTGCGTAGTCATAAGGTTCCAAAGATAAGACTCGAAAACGTGTTCAAGAGATTATGATCGTATCATCAATACATCACCATTCTCAAGGTTTCGAGGAGGGGTCACCAATGATCGGGAGTCGAGCCTTCCAACTTAAACCAGCGGGTGTTCATTTCGGTGCCTCAGCATGGAGAAGCGAGGACGTAATGTTACTGTGGTAAGAGAGTGATGGTTTGGTCTAAGCCAATGGTAGAAACTGGACATATCATTAATCAACAATCATGTGTCGGTGCAAAAGCTAGCGCAAGGATTCTGCCTATTAAAGAAGACTATCATGGAATTTAAAATATGACTCTTATATTGTAGGAGGGGTAGGGTAGACGTATAGGTCATCGTGTTCGCCTGTAGGTTATGTGATTCGTAACTCCGTCCTCGAATGTCCTGAAGGCAATCCCATCAGTAAAGGCATCCATTCGTTAAGTGGGGTATACGAGGGAGCTAATCAAGTAGAATAAGAATAAACCATTCAACAGGGTAATAAGGTAGTCTTGTGATTGGTGAAAATTGTGGTATGGTTGTTGGTGTTTCATTAAATCGGTTGTCAATCGAAGCGATAGGGAATTAATGAGGTTCATGCGAAGAATCGAGTGAAGACAGGGGTCCAACAATGACCGAAGGATTTGACCAGCTAATCTGTTGTCTAGAAGTAACCTCTAGTAGTGGTGCGGGGCAGCATGGCACAAAAGGGAAGTTCGTTGCATCGCGGTCGCGCGAGTGTATCACTCGTCCAAAACAGGGCAAGGTTTCGTGTTGCATAATGACAAACGCGTGTAACTGTGACTGCTTCACTTCTGGCAACGATGACAGGTGAAGGTGATAAAGTTCGTCAACCGGGATGCGTGGGTTTTGTTCTCCTAAGCCCGAGTTCGTGCAAGCCAAGTCTGGTCTTCGCGGATGTTGACGTACGAACCGGCTATACGGAGGGTCAGATGGCGACGTCATGTCGAGGTAAACGTGCGAGTAGATAGAATGCATAAACAGTCGTTGTAGCGGGGTGAAAAGAAATCAAGAAAGAATTTGACCACCGTTTGTCAAATTTCAAGTAAACAATTGTGTGTCATAAAGAACACAATAGGGCTAATAGACAACATGCTGCTTTCCTAATTAAGCATACTATCACATCACATTATGCAAAAGTAATCTAGCAAGTAGATAATATAAACTCAAATCATACCACCTAGTGTGTTGAGCCTTGCACGTGGAGCGAAGCGTCGTTGTGGATCGTTGAGCACTGTACTGGTTATAGTCTGGTTTTTATCAAAAACTTTTCCCTTTTAAAAACCAAGTTCACTATAACCAATGGCTCTGATACCAATCTGTCACACCCCCAAAATCCACCATGCGGGGTATCACCGCTTGGAGGCGTGACGTGACCAGGATCGAGCCACCAATCATATTGAACAACGTAATTAAGTAAATAAGACCAACCACAATACGATTGGTGACCAAAGCTAATTAACCATGTTTAGTTTAAAACCGCGGAAGCATAAAAGTAAATCCAAAAGCATAAGTTCGCAGTTCTTAAGTTTAAAGTCCAACACTTAGGTTTAATAAGTTCATAAGGATTTAAACATTAAGCACGGAACATAACAGTCCGTACACCACAACGACTCCTTCCCCGTGCAAGCTCCAAGCATTTAGCGACCTGTAAGGCATGTAACAACTAGTCAACAACAAAGTTGAGTGAGTTCACGTTTGGTTGTTTAGTTTTAAGTTGTTTTCTGAAAAACGTGGTTTGACTTTCGTTGGCGTAATTGCCGTGGGGGTTACCCCGTAGTTGAAAGTATGTTTAACCATTTCCTTTTTCTTTACCCAATCCATAACCATGATCAGTGGGGGTTTTCCCCGTTTGAACTACTAGACGGTATGATATCGACTGCTACGCAAATAAGTTGTGCCCTATATCAGTGTCTATCATCACTGACAATCTGCCATAGTCCATTAGTACACGCCCGTCCGACTGGCACGGTGTGAGGTTTGTTAAACCTAATAGCGCTATTAACTAATGACCCGCTCGCCATTGGCCTCGGCGATTAAGTCGATATAAATTGAGGGACTTCATGATAGAGTTTTGTCTAGCTAGTTTTAAGGTTGTTGTCCCGCACCAGGAGGACCACAACGTACGTATTCTGCACTAGGAGAATTCGTAGGTTTAATAATGACATCCAATATATGGAGGATGGCCGTACATATCCTACCCAAGGAGGATATGTAGATTTAGTTTTAATTCTTTAACCCATTCCCAAACCACCGGGAATCCCATGCCTTAGAAAGTGTGTGAACTCACCTCGGTTTGCTTGGTTAGATTCTCAAGTATAGCTAACAGTCAAGGTCGGTCAATCTCGTCCTAATAAGGTACGGATAACAATCAGTTTCTCATGCATAACACGTATCCTATGTACGATTTATTTGCACATTACTTCTACCACATAACAGGTACACACTTTAACGATTTACGCCCATATATACTTCCCATCCATTCCCCACTCATAAGCAAACATACAATAATGCATATAACACATATAACATGTTAGATCATTCACAGATAGCATACTCGACATTTAGACGCGCAAATCACAACTTATGTCATCTCAGCATTAATATTCAAAACTGGCTGTTTTCGGTCATTTTAATAAAATAGTTAAACTATTCCAAAAATTCCCAAATTTTTACAGGATGTCTTAAACGTTCCATATTTTATTGTGTAAAAATATCGGGGTCCGGTTCATTACCAATATTTTATAAAAATTTATATTCCGGACTGAACTCAGATTTATGTATTTCTGACCACAGTCCACGGAACAATTTATTAAAAATTCATCGAGTGTCCGATTTACGAAATTCTAGTGGGGTAATTACAAATGCATCAGTTTTCATCTACTGTACAAATTTCATGGTCCGATTCATCACAAAACTCAGGTTATGACTGAAAGTACGGCACCCATTAATTGCTGTCAAAATTCAGCTTAAGTTGCTGTTACAAATTAACACTTTAAAAATAGTAAACGGAGTCCAAAAATTACGATTCCGGTGCCATTAGAACCGTATTTTATAATGACATATTTTAGATTCAAAATATCGGTTTTTCGTTAAGTTTATGACCCGTTTACAGCCAACTGAAGTTGGCTGTAAAACCAGGACAGATTCTGATTTTCAATGTTTATCCTTCTAAATCGTGTTCGAATGATTCCGTTAACAAGTTTAGTGACCGCAACAACATCACATATTAATATTAATCAGCAAATCATCAAATAATCAACCAATAATCATAATAACACAAGATCTACATGATTTACACACATAACTTCTCTTTATCCACACCTTAACACATTATGTTCAAGACTTGTTCATGAGCTTTAAAGTTTCTTAACTTTTTATCATTCTAACATCTATTAACCACTAAAATAACATAAAGAATGAACGGATCTAAGTTCTTACCACTAGCTCAAGGCTAGGGAAGTTCGAGTGAAGAAATGTGGTGGTTAATAGCGAATGGAGGAGGTCCTTCCACTTCCGAGAGCACCGAGCTTCGTTGTTAGACCTCTTACACCTTTGTATGTATGAGGAATGATTGAAAAAGAGCTTGATGATGGTGGTAGTATGGTGGAAGGTGGTTGCCGAACAAGGGAAAGGAGAGGGAGAGAAGAGAGAGCTTGGTGGAATGGTGGTATTTATAAGATCTTCCATATAGCATATTCCTAGCATATTCCAAGCATATTCCTAGCATATTCCTAGCATATTTCTAGCATATTCCTAGCATATTCCTTAGCATATTCTAGCATATTCCTAGCATATTCCTAGCATATTCCTTAGCATATTCCTTAGCATATTCCTTAGCATATTCCTTAGCATATTCCTTAGCATATTCTTTACCATATTCCTTAGCATATTCCTTAGCATATTCTTTAGCATATTAACAAATACGTGTAAGCATAACACAGATATCAGAAAGCAGTTAAGTAATTCCACACAGTCGTCAGACACTTTAATTATCATTAATAATTTGTACGGAATACATGGGATTTTGAGGGTTGTCACATTTTGGGTTTTAAATAATGTGAACACGTGCAAACTGGAAGGATGAATGCCTGTATTCTGGGTTTTCTGTCTAGGCAAGCACTTCGTATACATCTCATCAGACGCGAGACCAGTTGTGCTTACCTGGGAATTCTTGGGATGAGTGTTCACTTATAGGCGAGCATGTCTTCGCGATACATTATTTTTGACTCATTTACTTTGATTAGTCACTGTGTGTCGGTTGTTTCTTTGTAGTAACAAACAAATGACCACTATCCTTGCTTTCATCAGATTTGTTTTATCTCATTCTTTTCGTCTAATTCTCTCACTCGTTTCCTTTCATGTTTCCTCTTTTAGAATGCCTCCTCGACGCGAAAGCCAGATAGCGACTGCCGAATTGGCAGAAATCATTGCGCAGCAAATGGCTGCTCAATTCCCAAACCTCTTTGCTCAATGGAACCAAGCCAACAACAACAACAATGTTACATGCAAATACAAGGATTTTAACCAGGCTAAACCACTCAAGTTTAGTGGTTCTGAAGGAGCGACTGGGCTTCTTCAATGGTTCGAGAGCATTGAGAATACTTTCCGCCACGTGCAGTGTTCTGAGAATCGCAAGGTCGAGTTTTCTTCGAGTGTGTTTCAGAAGAGGGCTCTCACATGGTGGAACGGGGTTATGAGGGATCGTGGTGCAGAAGTTGCTCTAGCACAGACATGGACTGAAGTTAGGGCCCTTATGATGAGGGAATTCTGTCCTCGTCATGAGCAGCGAGCTTTGGAGAAGGAATTTGATGAGTTGAAGCAAGATAGTGGTGAGCACAGGGCGTATACTGATAGGTTTGAGGAATTGAGTCTGCTTTGCCCGACAATGGTTACCCCACTCGACAAGGCTATCGAAAGGTACATCGACGGCCTACCTGACTCGGTACAAGACATCCTTACTGGTAGTAGCCCTACCACACTCCGTCAGGCGATCGAGTTAGCTGCGACATTGACTGAGTCGCAGATTTGGAAGAATAAGTTACACAGAAAGGGTGACAAGGGTAAGAAGCAGGGGTCTGACAAGGAGAATAGCAAGAAAGGTCAAAACAAGAAGGGTAAGGAAGGTGAGACGTCAAAGAAATCAAGAAAGCGAAAGGGTGTTCAGAACTTTGCTGTTACAGCACAGACTGCTCAAAACCCGCGGAACCCACCAGCTCAGCCACCTGCAAAGAAAGTATATGCCGGTACCGCACCTCATTGCTGCAACGGTCATCACGCGGTACAACAAGCTTGCTGGCAATGCACGACGTGTGGTAAACTTGGGCATTTGGCCAATGTTTGTCGTTTGGGACAAAATCAGGCTGCTCAGGTTCAAGCTCCGGTTCAAGGGAATGCTGCGAGATTCCCACTGGGGTCATGTTTCAACTGCGGAGAGATTGGTCACTTCCGCCACAACTGTCCGAGACTGGTGAATGCAAATGCTAACGTAAACCCAAATGCGAACGTCAACGTCAATGTGAATCCAGCACGTGGTCGAGTGTTTAACATCAATGAGGCACTCAATGATGAAGGAGTGAACAATTAGCATTTGGTATTTCCTCTGGTTGTTATCTTGTAACATTTAAAGACAATGCGGTTGTTATATAAATAAAAATTTGTGGTTTTATTTTTTTAACTAATGCAATTGTATGAATGTTTGATCCAACCTTATGATGTCAACACAAAGACAAAACTACTCGTGTGGTTCTGTCATTTTTATGAATCACTTGTGATCTCCCTAAGAACCTCAAACACTTGTTTCTTTTAAATCTAAAGTATCTTATCGTCTTGCACCGTTCGATTTGCGTTTTGGGTATCATCAACTTTGTATTCTCGAAGAAGATATTCCCAAAACGGCTTTCTGCACGAAGTATGGCCATTACGAGTTTACAGTCATGCCTTTTGGATTGACAAATGCTCCAGCCATCTGCATGGACTTAATAAATAGAGTCTGCAAGTCTTATTTGGATCAGTTCGTCATTGTTGTTATTGATGACATCTTGATCTATTCATGTCCCGAGCCGATAACGATCAACACCTTCATTGACACTGGAACCCTTAAAGAAGGAACAAACTTTTCGCTAAATCCTCCAAGAGGAAATTTTGGCTTAAAGAAGTTCAGTTTTTGGGTCATGTAGTCAACAAGCAGGGTATTCATATGGATTCATCCAAATTGCTGCAATTAAGGATTTGATTCCTTGTATGCTTTAAATACCCGTGTCCAAAGATAACAAATTTAAAGGTCAATTTAAACAATAATGCGAGTGTGCGATTATGCGATTATGTGATATGTGTTTATGTGTTCTCCTCTATGTTTTTGTGTGATCCGATTTTCAAATCCTTATAGAATCTTTCATATCTTCATATGAGGGATTCATAGTAGGATATTTAAAAGGTACTACCTTAATCCTTATGGGCTTCTACGTGGTAGTTAAGACCCTTGGGTTATATAGTACCATTCCATGATTCGATGAGAGACCCTTGAGTGGTCTAGTTAAAGATTGATTCAAGATCTGGTTAAGAATGGCATGTGATGATACAGCTGAAAGGACCCTATGGTGGTCCAGTCTGTCACACCCCCAAAATCCACCTGCGGAGTACTACCGCTTGGAGGCGTGACTGACCAGGATCCAGCCACCAATCATATTGAACAAGCCATCGCATAGTTATAAAAGTTCAACCAATACAATTGGTGTTCAACAAAACATAGTTAAGTTGCAAGCGGAAGCATAAGTCTTAAATCAAAACATAAGTTTAATTGTTTCAAAGTTTAACATGGCACACAGCCGTCCATGTCCCACAACGATCCTCCTCCATGCAAGCTCCAGCTAAGAACCTAAGGACCTGCAAAGCATGTAGTAACGAGTCAACAACAAGTTGAGTGAGTTCACGGTTGGGTGTTCGTTTTAAGTTGTTTCGAAAACAGTTTCCTTTATCTGGCATCCTGCCGTGGGGGTTACCCCATAGTTGAAAAACGTGACTTGTTTATTCCCAGTTACTCTGGCACTCCGGCCGTGGGGGCTACCCCATGTTAGTTATCTGGCATTTCGGCCGTGGGGGCTACCCCATGTATACACTAGACTCGTCACCATATCGACTGCTGACTGTAGTCATGTTTATGTGCCCTGAAACTGTCAATGTCTATCATCATTGACGTGCCCCAGATCCATTAGTTCACGCCCGTCCTCTGCGGCACGGTGTGAGGTTTGTCAGACCTAAATAGCGCTATCTAACTAATGACCCGCTCGCCATTGGCCCGGCGATTAAGTCGATATAAAAATGAGGGACTTCGTGATAGAGTTTTGGTCTAGTACGAGTTATCTGTCCGTGAGGACGAGGAATTTACATTCCTGAACCTTTGCTGTCCTACCCAAGGAGGACGAGGAACCCATGTTCCTTAACCCCAATTCCCGACCCCTGGGAATCCCATGCTTTGTAGAGGGTGTGAACTCACCTTGGTTTGCTCGGTAGATACACAGAAAAGTCAATCAAGCAATATCGTGGCTACTCACGTCCTATCATAGTTGTATCATACCAATCAGGTTCGTATTCAATCAGTACACGTATGTTCCTGGCATAATGCATTCAAGTATCGTTCATGGCATACACGTTTGATCATGGCAGTTCAACAATATCCACATTCAATCATCAACACATAAAATCTGTGCATCAGGCCCAAGAGTCCGGCCCAATCACTTAAGTCCGAAATGAGGTGCAAGCCCAAACAGCGTGTATCTGTGTATAGTCTCGAGTCGCAACTAGGCGTTTGCGACTCGCAACCTGAGTCGCAATCATGGTCTCGGTTCGTGGTGTTTTGGTCTCGAGTCGCAACCGGACTCGTAACCGGGGTTTCGAGTCATACGGTTTATGTGCTGATCTCGTGTGGTTTCGAGTCGCAACCAGGTGTTTGCGACTCGCAACCGATGTCGCAACCGGGAGATTTCGACTCATCATGCACTGGTTTCGAGTCGCAACTGGAGGTTTCGGTTGGACAACTGCTGATTCGGTACAGTGTACTATCCAATGGGAATTTGATTTCATGAAATGGTTTGTACTATCCACTTAAACATGTTTGTTTGTCTAGTAATTTACCAAAATGGATCAAACAACAAATTTCAAATGTTCATCACACACTCATATCATATTCAACAAGTTCTTCATATATTCAAATAGTTCATCATGATCATTCAAGCTTGTTCATCATATTTTTGGTTTCTAACATTAATCACACATACAATCGTGAACAACAAATCAAACATTCGATCATACTCGTTTAATGGTTTCAAGTCATCACATAACATCTCCAAAATCTATCCTAATCCGAATAACATGATGCTTTCTATTCACATGTGCAAGCCGGTTTTATGAACATTCACATTTAATGATTTGAATCACATTTCAATACAAGATATCATGAGCTCATTGTGCAATATATCCGAAATCAAAACATGTTATCCGATTATTAACAACATACATATCCGGTTCACAAACATCATCAAGCATACACTACACTAGTTAAATCATATCATTCACACTATTATTTAACAACAACAAACATCATAAAATCACTAACCGATTGATGGGTTTCGAAGGTGAGTGTGAAGCTTTCAAACGGGTGTGTGTGGGAGACGATCCGAGAGCTCCTTATGGTTGTCGATTGGATCCGAGAATGAAGGAGAAGGATGTTGTAGCTTAGGGTTTTCGTGAGGAAGAGAAGGAGAGTGTGTGTGTGGTTTGTCCAAAAATGTCAAGATTAGCATCACTAGGGGTTATATAGTTGTTCCACATTGTGCACCCTAATGGGCTTTCGAATGGGCTAAGGGTGTGTGTGTGACCAACCGGCCCGTAAGTCATTGTTCACTCGAGACCACATGGTCTCGAGTCGGGTTCGCGTTGTCTCGGTTCGTATACATACTCGCATACATACACATAGCATACATGTAACATAACACAAAATCATATAGAGGTTCACTTATCATTCATTAAATCATCAATTTAGCTAATCACTTAGTGTTCGAGCGTACAACGAAAGGTTCTAAATTTCGAGTTGTCACATCATCCCCAAGTTGAAAGAAATTTCGTCCCGAAATTTGGTAGGCACTCACTGAGGAAGCTAGTTAAGTTGTATGGTTTTCCCGGTTTTCCTGGGGTGTCACATCCACCCCCCGTTGATCTGGAATTTCGTCCCGAAATTCCGTAGCTTCGGCCTCAGTAGTGGGTGTACTGTTTGCGAAGTGTTGGGGATACTTTTGTTTCATCTGATCTTCGCGCTCCCAGGTGAACTCTGGGCCGCGACGTGAGTTCCAACGAACTCGAACGAGAGGTATTCTGGTGCTCTTGAGGACCTTAACATCCCGGTCCGTGATTTCGACTGGTTCCTCGACGAATCGTAACTGTTCGTCGATAGTGAGTTCCTTCAGAGGAACTACGTGGGTCTCATCTGATGGACACTTCTTCAGGTTTGACACGTGAAAAACGTTGTGAACTGCACCGAGTTCCGCTGGTAAGTTCAGTCTGTAGGCCACCCTGCCTATTTTCTCAATGACCTCGAAGGGTCCAACGTATCGTGGGTTAAGTTTACCGCGTTTACCAAAACGAACCACACCCTTCCAGGGTGAAACTTTGAGTAGTACCCTCTCCCCAACCTGGAGCTCAAGTGGTTTCCTGCCCATGTCGGCGTAAACTTTCTGACGTTCGCGAGCGGCCGTCATGCGTTTTCGTATCTGAGCGATTTGCTCGGTTGTATCTACCACATATTCTGGACCAGTGATCTGACTATCTCCCACCTCTGCCCAGCAAAGAGGAGACCGGCATTTACGTCCGTACAATGCCTCAAACGGAGCAGCTTTAATGCTGGTGTGGTAGCTGTTATTGTACGAGAATTCCACAAGTGGCAGATGCTTTTCCCAGCGGTTGCCAAAGTCGATTACACATGCACGAAGCATGTCTTCTAAGGTTTGAATAGTGCGCTCGGACTGCCCGTCCGTCTGAGGGTGATACGCCGTGCTCATATCTAATCGTGAGCCGAAGGATTTGTGCATGGCTTGCCACAGCTCTGAAGTAAAACGTGCATCTCGATCCGAGATAATGGAGGTGGGCACCCCGTGCCTCGAAACAACTTCTTTGATGTAAATTTCTGCGAGCGTGGAGAACTTATCCGTCTCCTTGATAGCCAAGAAGTGTGCAGATTTTGTGAGTCGATCCACGATCACCCAAATAGTATCGTTCCCGCGCTGGGATCTAGGTAGGCCAGTAACAAAATCCATGGAAATTTGCTCCTATTTCCATTGAGGTATCTCTGGTTGTTGGAGCAGGCCTGAGGGTTTCTGGTATTCGGACTTGACTCTCGCACAAGTCAAACACTTGCTGACGTAAGTTGCTATGTGGGCCTTCATGCTAGGCCACCAGTACGTAGTTTTGATGTCGTGGTACATTTTATCCGATCCAGGGTGTACTGAGTAGCGAGACTTGTGTGCTTCATCCATCACAAGCTCTCGTAGGTTGCCATAGAGTGGGACCCAAACGCGTCCCGTTACATAGTAAGCACCGTCTTCCTTCTGTTCTAAGCGTTGCCTCGATCCGCGTAGGGCTTCAGCCCTGACGTTTTCTGGTTTCAGTGCTTCTATCTGGGCTGCTCGTATCTGGGAAGGGAGACTAGAGTGGATCGTGAGTTGTAAAGCTCGCACGCGCTTAGGCGCAGTGTCCTTCCGACTGAGGGCGTCAGCCACAACATTGGCCTTGCCCGGGTGATACCTGATTGAGCACTCGTAATCATTTAGTAGTTCGACCCATCGTCGTTGCCGCATATTCAGTTCCTTCTGCTTGAAGATATGCTCGAGACTCCTGTGGTCGGTGTAGATCGCGCACTTGGTACCATACAGGTAATGCCGCCACAACTTAAGTGCAAAAACAACGGCTCCCAGCTCTAAATCGTGTGTGGTGTAGTTCTTTTCGTGAACCTTAAGTTGGCGTGAGGCGTAGGCTATAACTTTATCTCGTTGCATCAACACGCAACCAAGACCTTGAATTGATGCGTCGCAGTAAACCACAAAGTCGTCTGTGCCTTCCGGCAAGGAAAGGATAGGTGCGCTACAAAGTCTATCCTTTAGGTGCTGAAATGCCAACTCCTGTGCGTTTCCCCAGCGATAAACAACGCCCTTCTGCGTTAGTGAGGTGAGAGGCTGTGCAATCTTAGAAAAATCCTTTATGAATCTCCGGTAGTATCCCGCCAAACCCAAGAATTGGCGAATTTCCTTTGGTGTGCGAGGTGCAGGCCAGTTCTTAATCGAGTCTACCTTGGATGGATCAACATGAATCCCATCCTTGTTTACCACGTGGCCTAGGAAATGGACTTCTCGAAGCCAGAAGTCGCATTTCGAGAACTTTGCATAAAGTTGTTCTGTTCGAAGGAGTTCCAGAATAAGTCGTAGATGTTGCTCGTGTTCCTCCCGACTCTTGGAATAGATCAGGATGTCGTCGATGAAGACTATAACGAACTTGTCCAGGTAAGGCTTGCACACTCGGTTCATCAAGTCCATGAAAACCGCAGGTGCGTTTGTCATCCCAAAAGGCATGACCAAGAACTCGTAGTGCCCGTATCGAGTTCTGAAAGCTGTTTTGGAGACGTCCTCTTCCCGGACTCTCAGCTAGTGATAACCCGATCTCAAATCGATCTTCGAATAGTAGCTCGACCCTTGCAGCTGGTCGAATAAGTCGTCGATACGCGGTAGGGGATAACGATTCTTTACCGTCACCTTGTTGAGTTCCCGGTAGTCGATGCACATTCTGAAAGTACCGTCTTTCTTCTTCACAAATAGCACTGGAGCTCCCCAGGGCGATGAGCTAGGACGAATAAAACCCTTATCCAGGAGCTCTTGTAGTTGCGTGGAGAGTTCTTTCAACTCTGATGGGGCTAAACGATAAGGTGCACGAGCGATAGGTGCAGCTCCAGGAGCTAGTTCGATCTGAAACTCGACTTGGCGATGAGGCGGAAGACCAGGTAATTCCTCAGGAAATACCTCTGGATAATCGCGTACAACTGGGAAATCTTCAATCTTTTTCTCTTTTTCTGAGGTGTCGGTAATGAGAGCCAAAATGGCAGTGTGGCCCTTTCGCAAGCACTTTTGGGCCTTAAGGAGAGAAATGACGTTCTCAACAGCACTCCTCTTGTCGCCATGGATCATGAGAGGTTCACTATCGGGACCTGGAATACGGACAACCTTCTCGTTGCAAAGAATCTCTGCTCGGTGTTGGGATAACCAATCCATCCCAATGACCACGTCGAAACTACCCAAGACAATAGGAATGAGGTCGATAGAGAAGGTCTGGTTAGCGAGAATAAGTTTACAACCCTTGACTATGTGTGTGGCTTCTAAACTCTTACCATTTGCTAGCTCTACGGTGTGCTTGTTGTTCAAAGGGGTTGGCATACGCTTAAGCATTCGACTAACTTCTAGTGACATGTAGCTAGTATCGGCACCCGAATCAAATAAAACTGAAACATAAAAGTCGTCGAGAACGAACTTACCCGCCACAACATTGGGGTCATTCCTTGCTTCACCTTGGCCAATCACAAACATCCGCCCCCTGGCGCCATTGTTGTTGTTGTTCCCATTGTTACCATTCCCCTGATTGTTGTTGTTGTTGTTGTTGTTGTTGTTGTTCTGGTTCCTGTTCAGTTGGGGACAATCTCTCTTGAAGTGGCCCTCAGCTCCACACTAAAAGCACCCTTTGTTATCACCTTGCTGCTGCTGCTGGCGCTGGTTCTGTTGAGCTTGCTGACGATTCTGATTGGCGGGGTATAAGCTCCTGCAATCCTTTGCAGCGTGACCAGGCTTGTTGCACCGATGACAGTTGCCCCTGGTGCATGGCCCGCTGTGGTGCAGGCTGCAGCGATTGCATTTGGGGTGATTTCCTTTGTACCCACCGTGACTTTGACCACCAGATGATTGCTGACTAGGGCTCTTGTAGTCATCAGTCTTCCTCTGCTGAGACTGGGACTGAACAGAAGTCGAACCCTTACTTGAAGTTCCATCCCATTTCCGTTTGTTGTCACTAGAGGCACCAGAAGTAGTTGCAGCACCTATGCGTTTTGGTAACTTGTTCTGCTCCACCGCTTGATCCGTGAGACGGTGAGCCAACTGAACAGTTTGCTGGTAGGTGGCGAGGTTCGCTGAAGTCACATGACTTTGGATTTCCGGCACTAAGCCCTGAAGAAACAGTTCGATGCGTTTGATGGGAGGATCCACCATAGTAGGGCACAAAATTGCCAGTTCGTTCGACCTTTTCACATAAGCTTCAATTTCGGACCCCGTCATCTTGAGGTTGAAGAACTCCACTTCTAGTTTGTGAATCTCATCACGACTGCAGTATTCTTCTTTGATCATTTCCTTAAAAGTTTCCCAAGGGGTGGCGTTGGCAGCAACCAACCCTAGCATTTGAACCTGAGCGTTCCACCATGTGAGGGCTAAACCCTCGAGAGTACCAGTAGCATACTTCACCCTGCGCGCCTCAGGGCATTCACACATTTCGAAGACAGATTCTAGTTTCTCAAACCAGTGTAGGAGACCTACTGCTCCTTCAGTGCCGCTAAAAGTAGTTGGTCGGCAGTCCATGAAAGTCTTAAAAGTGCACACGGGTGGCTGAACATGCTGACCTATCGTAGGTGAAAGAAAAGACAGAGTTTAACACAAAGGTTGGTTCACGAGAGTAGGATTCTAAAGATCCTAGAGTGAGTTCGG
Source organism: Helianthus tuberosus (assembly GCA_030545235.1). Classification (NCBI taxonomy): domain Eukaryota; kingdom Viridiplantae; phylum Streptophyta; class Magnoliopsida; order Asterales; family Asteraceae; genus Helianthus; species Helianthus tuberosus. The sequence goes on along the minus strand of CM060387.1, from coordinate 113,073,892 downwards.
ACTGCAGGATATACCTCCTGCGTGTGCAGCTGCCAGTGCTGCGGCAACTCGTTCGTTGATCAGAGCCGTCAACTGGGCTTGTGTCAAGTTAACGCGTCCAGACATGATCTTCATATCAAGAAGAACGTGAGTGAGAGGGGTTCACGAAAGTGCGATGTCAGAAGCGAGTAAGTACGCATGCGTTCAAGCAACAGTAGTTATACTAACCAAGCATACCATGAACAATGTACTATGTATCTATCAAGTAGGCAATATATATACACAGATCATATCACCTAGAATGTCGAGCCTTGCATGTGGAGTGAAGCATCGTTGTGGACCGTTGAGCACTGTACAAGTTATAGTCTGGTTTTAACAAAAACGTTTTCCCCTTTATTAAAACCAAGTTCTCTATAACCAATGGCTCTGATACCAATCTGTCACACCCCCAAAATCCACCTGCGGAGTACTACCGCTTGGAGGCGTGACTGACCAGGATCCAGCCACCAATCATATTGAACAAGCCATCGCATAGTTATAAAAGTTCAACCAATACAATTGGTGTTCAACAAAACATAGTTAAGTTGCAAGCGGAAGCATAAGTCTTAAATCAAAACATAAGTTTAATTGTTTCAAAGTTTAACATGGCACACAGCCGTCCATGTCCCACAACGATCCTCCTCCATGCAAGCTCCAGCTAAGAACCTAAGGACCTGCAAAGCATGTAGTAACGAGTCAACAACAAGTTGAGTGAGTTCACGGTTGGGTGTTCGTTTTAAGTTGTTTCGAAAACAGTTTCCTTTATCTGGCATCCTGCCGTGGGGGTTACCCCATAGTTGAAAAACGTGACTTGTTTATTCCCGGTTACTCTGGCACTCCGGCCGTGGGGGCTACCCCATGTTAGTTATCTGGCATTTCGGCCATGGGGGCTACCCCATGTATACACTAGACTCGTCACCATATCGACTGCTGACTGTAGTCATGTTTATGTGCCCTGAAACTGTCAATGTCTATCATCATTGACGTGCCCCAGATCCATTAGTTCACGCCCGTCCTCTGCGGCACGGTGTGAGGTTTGTCAGACCTAAATAGCGCTATCTAACTAATGACCCGCTCGCCATTGGCCCGGCGATTAAGTCGATATAAAAATGAGGGACTTCGTGATAGAGTTTTGGTCTAGTACGAGTTATCTGTCCGTGAGGACGAGGAATTTACATTCCTGAACCTTTGCTGTCCTACCCAAGGAGGACGAGGAACCCATGTTCCTTAACCCCAATTCCCGACCCCTGGGAATCCCATGCTTTGTAGAGGGTGTGAACTCACCTTGGTTTGCTCGGTAGATACACAGAAAAGTCAATCAAGCAATATCGTGGCTACTCACGTCCTATCATAGTTGTATCATACCAATCAGGTTCGTATTCAATCAGTACACGTATGTTCCTGGCATAATGCATTCAAGTATCGTTCATGGCATACACGTTTGATCATGGCAGTTCAACAATATCCACATTCAATCATCAACACATAAAATCTGTGCATCAGGCCCAAGAGTCCGGCCCAATCACTTAAGTTCGAAATGAGGTGCAAGCCCAAACAGCGTGTATCTGTGTATAGTCTCGAGTCGCAACTAGGCGTTTGCGACTCGCAACCTGAGTCGCAATCATGGTCTCGGTTCGTGTTGTTTTGGTCTCGAGTCGCAACTGGACTCGTAACCGGGGTTTCGAGTCATACGGTTTATGTGCTGATCTCGTGTGGTTTCGAGTCGCAACCAGGTGTTTGCGACTCGCAACCGATGTCGCAACCGGGAGATTTCGACTCATCATGCACTGGTTTCGAGTCGCAACTGGAGGTTTCGGTTGGACAACTGCTGATTCGGTACAGTGTACTATCCAATGGGAATTTGATTTCATGAAATGGTTTGTACTATCCACTTAAACATGTTTGTTTGTCTAGTAATTTACCAAAATGGATCAAACAACAAATTTCAAATGTTCATCACACACTCATATCATATTCAACAAGTTCTTCATATATTCAAATAGTTCATCATGATCATTCAAGCTTGTTCATCATATTTTTGGTTTCTAACATTAATCACACATACAATCATGAACAACAAATCAAACATTCGATCATACTCGTTTAATGGTTTCAAGTCATCACATAACATCTCCAAAATCTATCCTAATCCGAATAACATGATGCTTTCTATTCACATGTGCAAGCCGGTTTTATGAACATTCACATTTAATGATTTGAATCACATTTCAATACAAGATATCATGAGCTCATTGTGCAATATATCCGAAATCAAAACATGTTATCCGATTATTAACAACATACATATCCGGTTCACAAACATCATCAAGCATACACTACACTAGTTAAATCATATCATTCACACTATTATTTAACAACAACAAACATCATAAAATCACTAACCGATTGATGGGTTTCGAAGGTGAGTGTGAAGCTTTCAAACGGGTGTGTGTGGGAGACGATCCGAGAGCTCCTTATGGTTGTCGATTGGATCCGAGAATGAAGGAGAAGGATGTTGTAGCTTAGGGTTTTCGTGAGGAAGAGAAGGAGAGTGTGTGTGTGGTTTGTCCAAAAATGTCAAGATTAGCATCACTAGGGGTTATATAGTTGTTCCACATTGTGCACCCTAATGGGCTTTCGAATGGGCTAAGGGTGTGTGTGTGACCAACCGGCCCGTAAGTCATTGTTCACTCGAGACCACATGGTCTCGAGTCGGGTTCGCGTTATCTCGGTTCGTATACATACTCGCATACATACACATAGCATACATGTAACATAACACAAAATCATATAGAGGTTCACTTATCATTCATTAAATCATCAATTTAGCTAATCACTTAGTGTTCGAGCGTACAACGAAAGGTTCTAAATTTCGAGTTGTCACACAGTCACACTCATCACAGGTTTGTTCATTTGGTTTTACCCTACACATTATAAAATAGACTGTGTGAACTGTGCAAGGAATTGTCTAATTACGGACGCGTACATAATTATGAAATTTAGTGCACAGAAACCCAGTAAGGTTTATTATGTGTAAGAACCGATAGTGACAACAATAACAAAATGAGAACAATGTAATGGAGGCACGGTGGACGCACCAATGACACTTCATATACTTGTATATAAGTGTCCCTCTTACATTGCAAGCATAATGTTATTAAGGTTACTAGAAGTTCAGAACCCTAACCAATGTTGTTCGATCTTTTCAACTTCATGTTTTAAACTCTCACAAGTTTCCTCTAAATAAATTTCGGGACGAAATTTCCTAAAGTAGGGGAGACTGTGACACCTGTGTCACTTCAACCATCCAACAAATGCCAAACCAATGAAATATTGTATTTCATACTTTGGACTTATATAAATATGTGTATCTTTTGCACATATCAGCTCTTGTTCGATTTCAAGCTCTAAATCGCTTTCTAGAAGGTTATACGCGCACTGATGCGTAAATATAACCAGTTTAATGCAACGAACACTCCGGAATAGTGAAATAGGCTTAACATACCTTAAATAACCTTTACATAACTTAGAAATAAGTTTCGAAGGCTTTGGTATGGCAAAAATAAGTTAATTCGCTTACAGGGACTAAACTTGACAAACTGCGAAAGTATGCCAATTTGAACTGTAACAGACATTCCGGAACATGACCATAAGTTAAACATACCATAAATATCCTTTAAATAGCTTAGAGATAGGCTTTGAGGGGTTCGGTGTGCTAAAATAAACTTTTGGCTCATTCAGGGACTAAAAGTGTCAAAAAGTGCACAAGTTTGCACTTTCACGCATAACTCACGTTCTGAATACATCCGGACATCCAAAAATTTATGTAAGCACTAAAATATTTAATTTTAGTGTTTGGCATAAGAAAAATCCATTCGTCACGCCATTTGGATCATTTTTCGCGCTTATGCGCATTCCGTCGTAATTAACCGAACAACGCAATCGTACGGCTAAACGAACCGACATCCGAGATATTTTTGAACACATTTTAAGTTCCCTATACTTTAACTTCATTTTTGAGCTTTGAAATGGGGTTAACGGGCCTTAAACGCGTCAGAAATGACCTTATAGCACAACAGGGACCAAAATGGTAAATATGCCAAACTTGGCCCTTGCGCACCACCGTAAGGGTTATTTGTTACGGTGCGCAAGCAGTGTCCAGATGCAGCAAATCATTTTTGGCTGCTGTTATCTGCCGCTAAACATTCTCCAAAGGTCAAGTGCCACTTGTTAAAATCTTATGGTGGCCAAAAATCAGTCACCACAACATTGCAACAAGTGTACGGGCTAGATCATTCCCTCTTTTCCAAGAAACGATCCTAACGGTGGACCGAAAACTATAAATACCCAACCCACTTCACTTCATTTCTCACAAGAATTTGATCATTTGTGCTCTAAGTTGAAACCTTTGTTTCATACCTGAGCTATTTTGATCTAGATTAGCATTCGGGGACCCTTCGTAAGTGTTCCTTCGTTCTTTTATCGCTTTTCGAGTCCGAAAGTCAAACTTTGTTTGACTTTCTGCATTGACCAGTTTATGGTCGATGCGAAGTTCGTTTGAACTTCATAACGTGAGCGTGATCACGATGGTTATAGTCCCTAGTGACTATACCTACTGATTACCACGTTATCTAGGCTCAGTGACGAGCCATAGTTTCGGTCAGAATACGTATTCTTGCGTATTTTGTAACCAAACTACTTATGGGTATCAAAACCGTTTGTTTTGATACCAAACCTGTTTTCTAAACTTAGTTAAGCATGTTTTAGCATGCTCAGCTCGTCACTTTTAGTTTAGTGCTTATATAGGGTCGTAAGGGTAAGCGATCTAATAAATCGCTTATACCTTCGAACCCGACCCATTTGGTCGATCATTAGGATCCGACCAAGCACATTAGGTGACCATAGCATATAGGGAATAACCTTCCAAGGTTATACCTTATGGTCGCTTCGTTTAAGTAGTTGTATGATAGGTAGTTTATATGCCTTAGGTAAATTACCAAAATGCCCTTTTGACGCCAAAATTCATTTTAAGCATATGTAACATAGATTTTGACATCTAAACTGATTTGACAACCATATTAGACATGTTAAGGCATATATTACTTGTCATAGGACTAGTTAGGCGTTCCGAACGCGTTTTACGCGAACGACGCGTTAAAGTAGCATAAGCTACCTAAACGGGTCGTAATGGGTCGTAAGCACTTATGTTAGGTTTCATTTAGTATGTAGGCTTTGTTGAACCATATTACACGAGTCTCCATACTCGTTTGGTTTACGAACCCTCATCCTATCCGATCTCCCGATTTAAGTCCGGTTTATTTATATAGTTTTAGATTGCCGACTGATTCCGTGCTCCCTCTAGCTTTGTTTTGGTTGTTGTTCAAGACCTCCAAGCATTCTCAGGCGAGTACATTATTCCCTCTTTTACTGTTTTCAACTGTTTTGGGGTGACTCATATGTGCTAAATATCTTAACAATGATTTCAAGAACGATTACAATGGTTTCAAAAACAATTACAATGTGGTTTCAAGAACGATAACAATGGTTTCAAGAACGATTACAATGATTTCAAGAACGATTACAATGGTTTCAAAAACAATTACAATGTGGTTTCAAGAACGATTACAATGGTTTCAAGAACGATTTCAATAAAGTGAACAAACTTGTTGGTTGTAGTTACATAACCAATGACATTCATTAGCAATGATCAAGCCGACCAGTATTAGGTTATGGTACCATAGGATCTGACAAATCCCGTTATTCTCTATACCCATGGTTATATGTGGGTATTTTGGGTAACGACTGAATCTGTAACTATTAATTTACCCTTTGGTAAGGGTTTGTTAAGAACGAGAACGAGTTGGAACGATGAACGAGTCAAGAAGGTTTGAATGTTATTAGAAAATCGACCATAAAGTAGTTTCACAATTAAAACAAGAACGATTTGAACGATTAAAACAACAAGACCGATTTGAACGATTTCACAAAATGTTTTAACGATTGGGTAAATATTTGGACATGATTTACATTTGATTATGCATTTCAACGAAACATAGTATTGATTTAAACCAAGTTTTACATCAATACTTTGTTTTGTGCGTTTCACCTATGGTTTAGTTGATGCATTTCACTAGCCATACATGTCATTTTGGTTACACAATACATGGTTTACATTTGACACAAACACTTTTGACATTGGTTATACATAACATGATTTACATCTTAACATAAACATTTTGGTATACTATTCAATACATTTGACAATTGGTTTAAACATAGACATCTTACATTAGTGGTTTGGTTTGATTAAGTGATTAAGTAACGATGCGTGTGTATTATGATACAAGCATGGTGGATACGCCGCTGGTACTTCCTATATATAAGTGTTTGTATGGTATTACATATCGTAGCGTTATTTGAATCATTTCAGTTTGAGATATATAACATTTTATACAAATAACATACTTTTCACAAGACATTGATTTACAAACAATTTATCTTATACAAACTCATTTTACAATGGTTATTCATTTAACCATACATTATTCTCTTATTTATACATATCATCTGAACTTATTATTTTTCAAATAATTTACAAAGACAAAGCAAATTACAAGGTTCATGACTAAACATTTTCTTAAACAGAAGTCATGAATCTTATTTTCACAAAACCTATGTACTCGCCAGCATTTCTTTGCTGACCTCGTTTTCACATGTGTTTCAGGTATTGTTGAAAGATATCGATTGATAGGATGCATGCTCACATAGGACTGGACAAGGCCTTAGTGACTCAATAACAATGATAGACTATGTTTAAATTGTGTATTTAGATTTCCAGACGATGTAATTTTTCAATGTTTAATAAAACGAAACACTTTTTGGTATCCATGGTTATGAAACATTAATTCTGTTACAACACTCCCCGACGTTTCCGCCACGTTTTGTATGTTACACGTGGTCGGGGTGTGACATTTACAAACAACTTATCTTACACAAACCCATTTTTTTACATGGTTATTCATTTAACCTTACATTTATTTTTACATATCATCTGAACTTATTGTTTTTCAAACGATTTACAAAATAAAGCAAATTACAAGGTTCATGACTAAACATTTTCTCAAACATAAGTCATGAATTCTGTTTTCACAAAACCTATGTATCTCACAGGCATTTTTATGCTGACGTACCTATTTTCACATGTGTTTTCAGGAGATGATGCATAGGACTTATCAAGATACACATAGGCGGACTTGGGCCTTAGTGACAATAAAAGATGCAAGACTAGTTATTTATGTTATGTTTCTTTGATTGTCAAGTCATTGTAACTCTTTAAATAAATAAAACAATATTTCAATTTCCATGTGTTATGAAACAATGATTCTGTTACAACACTCCCCGACGTTTTCCGCCACGTTTTGTTGTTCTGCGTGGTCGGGGTGTGACAGAAAAGTTGGTATCAGAGCTCATGGTTATAGGGAATTAGGTTATTAGTAATACTTTGACCTAGTCTATAACCTTCCTAGGACCCTAACGCGAGTTTACTTGCGTTTAGTCATAAAACAATACTGTCACCTATCCTTAGGCGACAACCACAACAAGAACACAAATTTCAAAACCGCTTTGAAAACTAATCATCTGTTCTAGGATGATTGATTACTAGGTTTTGAACCCTCGATTGTAAGGTTTTGAACTCTCTAAGTTTTCGAATCCCATCAAAGTTTGGGTCGTATAATGTGAACACGTGCAAACTGGAAGAGTGAATGCCTGTACCCTGAGTTTTCTGTCGAAGGCTAGAGTGTTCGTACAAATCCGCAGTATCGGACCAGTCACTCTTACCTGGGAACTTTTGGGGTGAGTGTTCACTTATAGGCGAGCATGTCTTCAGTAATACATTAATATGATCCGCTTACTTTGATTTGTCACCGTCTCATTTGTTTGCCTTAGATAACAAACAAATGATCGCAATTTTTATGCATTGCCATTCTGTTTTGTTTAGCCGATGACGATTCACTTGTTTCTTCCTATGTCTTTCATTTTTTTCTAGAATGTCTCTTCATCACGATGACGCCCAGATATCCGAGCAGACTACCAAATTCGCTCAGCGAATAGGCGAAGTAGTCCTGAAGACTGTTGAATTAGCTACTGCCATGTATCGTCTCCAGGATGAAGCCACTCAAGAGTCACCAAGACAGGCAGGACCTAGACAGGTGACAGCACCACCAGCCAAGAAACCAATCGAGGAATCAAAGACCATGGATGAACGATCCCCTAAGAAGTCAAAGAAGCGAAAGGCTTCTCAGAACTTCGCCGTGGTCGCTCACAATGGTCAAGCCGTCCCCAACCAACCAGCTCAACCCCCTGCTAGGAAGCCATACAGTGGAACTGCACCCTTGTGCAACCAATGTAGCCTTCATCATCACGCTAGGGTGAGGTGCCGCGAATGCCAAATTTGTGGACTTATAGGTCATACAGCAAGGGTTTGCCCAACAGTAGCTATACCAAATCAAGCTGGCGACAATCCTGCTCAAGCTCGTTTCTCACGAGGGTCTTGCTACAACTGTAGCGAGATGGGCCATTTCCAAAGGGATTGCCCAAAGCTTGCTAATGCAAATCTGACCCACGGATGAGCAGTTGGCTGAGTAGAAGATGTTGCTATCTTATGCTTTTGTTTTTTTTTTTCGTTTTCTAGTAATGTGAAACAATCTGTTTTATTCATAAATAAAGTTGTTGTTCGCAATTCTGATATACAAGTATAGTTACATGTGTGTAAGGCTTTTCCCTATAATACCTACATTAAGGAACTATGTTCCTTACAAACTACTCTTGTGATTCTCTCTTTCAAATGATCGCTCATGATTCCCTCGAAAATTTTAAGTACTCGTTTCATTCTAAGATATGAAGTACAGAAAAATAAAGTGACATTATGAGTAATCATGCTCCTGCACATCTGTGCCTTTGAATCCTTGGTTAGATAACTAAGGGTATTTTCAAATCTCATACCCATTACGTTTTGATTTTTCAACATACACAGTACAAGTATTTCAAAAACAATCTTCATGATCTCAAAACATTTCATATAGTTTGAAAACAATTTTTTTTCAAATGCATTGTCTATGTTATTTCAAAAACATTGGTTATGTTTTCAAAAACAACTTTCATAATTTCAGAATATTTCATATAGTCTGAAAACAATATTAACACAGTACATTTTCTTATCAAGTGCATGATTTCGAGAAGCATCATTCATGTCTTTCAAAAACCATGTACATGATTTCAAAATTTATCTCGCATGATTTTAAAACAATTTTTTTTTAATATATACCTACCTAATACACCTACTCTATGATTTCAAAGGTAATATATATAAGGTTTCAAAAACATTGAACACATTTTTAGAACCCCATGCATAGTTTTCCAAAAATATTTTCTTCATACATTGACTTAACTTTCAAATTTCGCTTCATATGTCGCCTTGGCATATCTGGCATCTCAGCTCCATAAGCATTTTACTACATGTTTTGACCTAAGCACATCAAGTGCAAGGTTTCAAAACATCTTCAACTTCTAAAATCCATATGGGATCTTTTTATCTTCACATTTAGACCCTTGTGGATGATTATCATTCAAATCAGAGTCCTTGATTGGATTCCTTTTGTACCTAAATTCGAACATTTCGGTTCCTTATAATCGAAATCAAATTTTTCTTTTAAAAATCTTTCTATAGTTATAGTTAGATTCTTGATAATGTTTAAAGTACCAAATGAAATCCACGAGATGGATTCCTAGTGTGCTTTAAATACATGTGCTCTGTTAGCAGAACAAATTTTTAGTTAAACAATTTTGTGGTTATGTGACTATGTGTTTATGCACCTTATGTTTTCTTTTATGCAATTTGTGCTTTTACACTATGGATATTCGTTATCTAAATCCTCGCAGAATCTTTCATATCTTCATATGAGGGATTCGTAGCAGGATATTCAAAAGGTACCACCTTAAATCCTGAATGGGCTTCTATGTAATAGTTAAGACCCTTGGATTATATAGTACCGCTCCACGATTCATAAGAGACCCTTTTAGTGGTCTAGTCAAAAAGATTGATTCAGAATCTGGTTAAAAAAATTGACATATGGTGATATGGCTGACAGACTCCTTGATAGTCTATTTAGATCATTTATTGATTTAATTAAAAAGACTCTATGGCGGTCTAGTCACACTCATCACAGGTTTGTTCATTTGGTTTTACCCTACACATTATAAAATAGACTGTGTGAACTATGCAAGGAATTATCTAATTATGGACGCGTACATAATTATGAAATTCAGTGCACGGAAACCACAGTAAGATTTATTATGTGTAAGAACCGATAGTGGCAACAATAACGAAACGTGAACAATGTACAGGAGGTATGGTGGACGCACCAATGACGCTTCATATACTTGTATATAAGTATCCCTCTTACATTGCAAGCATGATGTTATTAAAGTTACTAGAAGTTCAGAACCCTAACCAATGTTGTTCAATCTTTTCAACTTCACGTTTTAAACTCTCACAAGTTTCCTCTAAATAAATTTCGGGACGAAATTTCCACAAGTAGGGGAGACTGTAACATCTGTGCTTGTAATCATTGTGAACAGTTCTTTTATCAATAAAGCAATGTTATTTGATCCCAATGTTTGTTTGGTTGTGTTTTACGTTTTTCATGTTTTGACTTTTATTCAATTTCAAACTCTATATCGCTTTCTGGAGAGTTATACACAAACTGGTGCGTAAACGTAATCAGTTTAATGAGACAAATACTCCGGAACTTCAACATATACTTAACATACCTTAAATAACCCTTACATAACTTAGAAATAAGTTTTGAAGGCTTTGGTATGGCAAAAACAAGTTAATTCGCGTACAGGGACTAAACTTGACAACCCGAAGCTTTGAAACGCTTAATTATGCTCACTAGAATGCACGATATAAATTTCATAAAGTTTCGTTATCGTACGAGAAAGTTATGAGCAAATTCGTGTACAAGGGGTTAAAGCGTCAACGTTGAAGTTTATGACTTTTCGGGTAACAATAAAGTTAACCGAGGGCTAAACAAAGTGGGTAAATGTCTTAAAGCCCTTATATGTCAATTTAGAGGGCTCATTATGCAAAACAAGACACGAAAGCGACCTTTAGAAGGACCAGGGACCAAAATGCAATTAAAGGAAAATTGATTTGGCAGATCATACACGCTCGCGTAGCGCGAGCACTAACTATATATGCAGTCGCGCTACGCGACTGCCTTATCTAGACAGAATGTTGATTTTGTTGGATCTTGTCTGCCATAGCACTTGTAACAGCCATTAAATCGATTTTTCACATCTTGCTTGGCCCCTAAACACCCCCTAAACATCTAGGGACACTTGTTAAGATGTTGTGGTCACTTGTAGACTTGTGTGTCAACAAATTGTGGTGTTGAAATCACTATAAAAGGCCCCTTTGTTGCAACCAAGTTCTTCACACCTTCATTCAGCTTTCTGATCATTTCTGGAGCACAAGTCTTCTCTCAAGTGATCTCTGGTCATTCATAGGACTCTTGTAAGTTTGCCTAACCTTCCTTAGTTTAGTTTTAGCTTAAAAGTCAACCGTCGTAATTAACGGTTGACTTAACGATTAATCACTAATGGTCCAGTGATTAGTCGAATCAAAAGTAGTTATAAGTTGGTAATTATTGTGACAACCCGTAATTTACGGATCTTAATTACGTAATTAACAGACGATTAACGCGACAATAAATAGTGTTTACAGCACGGATTAACTTAATTAGGCCTTTGAAGTGCCTGGGAACGTTTATCTGACTTTACAGTGCGCGAACGGTGGTTTACAGAGAAACCTGTGAAACGTTAAACGGCAACGGATTGAAACCTAACAGGATACTGACAACGCCGACAAATATTAAATTTTTACGATATATATTAGCTTCGTAAAAAAATTTTTGTGACTACAGTCGAAACCGGATAGAAAAACGGATTAAAGACGGCAACGATAAAATTTTTCGCGATTATTACCGTGATCGACGAACGGGCGTGCAAACAACGACTACCGACCGTATTTTTGTGTATTTTAATTTTTGACGTTAAACGGAGTTCTGGTTTTAACAACGGGTCTCGTAGGAATTACGGGCCGCTTACGCACGAGATGGGCTTGTGGGCCTCGGGCCCAAGCCTAAACCTGCACATAACATATTGGATCTTTTCTACAAGATTTTACTTGTAAATCTTTCCAAAATCTTTACAAAAATCCTAGTAAATCTCTGCAAGAGATTTGTAAAATCTCTAAAGATCATATAAGATCTCTTTATAAGGAACCTTACTCCCCTCAATCTCTTATGTCTGCAACTTGAGTTCCAACACACATACATAAAACCTTCTCCTCTTCACAAACATCCACAGACCTCACACCCCCCCCCCCCTCTCGAGTTCGACACAGCTGACCCCCAACACCTTCACTTTCCCCTCTCGACCTCCATTACCGATGAGACACCCCTCCGATCTTCGTGATTCCGAGCAACAGGACCGACCACCACCACCACAGTCCGGTGGTGGTGCGACGGTGGAGACAGAAACGGAGAGAGAGAGACTGACGAGAGAGAGAGAGCGGAGCAAGAATGAAGGTGCCGACCACCACACGCGGCGGCGGCCGGCGGTGTCGGTGGCTGTGGTGGGTGTTTTGCTGCCTTTTCTGTTCGATCTCGGGTCCAACAGGTATGTGAGTCGATTTAGGCTTCAAGCTCGGTGATTCAGTTCGAGTTTTGGGTTCACAGGGTTCGTGTTTGGTTCAGATTCAAGCCACGGCTCAGTCATGGGTCTCGGGTTCGGGTGCGGTCCAGTCAAAGGCAGTCAACAATGGTTCGGGTTAGTTTTGGTTCAGCCTCGGTTCGGTCCAACCCGGTCAAAAACAGCAACCTCGGGTTTTGCTCGGTTCAGTTGACTCGGTCAAACCGAGTCAACTCAGTGTTCGGGTCAGCAGGTTCAGGTCAACAGTTGGTTCGATGTCAGTCGGTTCGGGTTAGATTTTGAAGCGGTTCGAGTCAACTCGGTCCAACTCGGTCAACTCAGTTGACTCAGTCAACTCAGTGAGTTGACTCGGTCAGCTCAGTTTTCGACACGAGAAGATGGTAAAGATTTTACGGCACAATACATTTCATTATTCTTATAATTTTATTTATTTCGTGAACGAGCTCGACCGATACTTTTAGCGACTATTTACAATTTAATTTGGCATATTTGATGAAAAGCTATATATATTGCGTGAATTGATTGAATTTTGATAAAAATAGCGACAACTTGTGTTGTCGGGGCGTCCAAAAACAGAGGAAACTCTGCCCGTTTTTCGAGAAAATCCTTTAAAACTAACACGTTTTATTAAAAGACGCAACTTTTTGTATCCGAGAAACTTTAAACACGAATGAATAATTATTACAACGGCACTTTACAACTTACAACGATTCGGAAACTACTTTGTTTTGAACTTCGGAAAATTCGAGGAATCCTTTATAAAAATAAATATAATTTATATATTTATTTCAAACGTAAACTCGAATCCTTTTATAAATAAATATAGTATATATATTTATTTCAAACATCGCGTAACACGAATTCCCTAATAAAAATAAATATAGATTATATTTATTTTCAAACGACAAACGACACGACTTCTCTTTATGAAAATAAATATAGACCGTATTTACTTTCAAAAGCAACTCGACGATTCTTTTATAAAATAAATATAACTTTTCATATTTATTTTGTACGCCTAAACGGCATATACGTATATTTTTGGCAAATATACACAAGACGTGATATATATAATACAAGTGATTATATATTACTTTCATACGTAACGCGATATATGATACGAGTTTGTTATATGATATTTTCATGGAAATATTCTTTTATACACGTGCGACTTCTCGAGACGACAAGCGGTCTTAACGATATTTATATATTTCGATATAAATATTTATTTATTTCTAAATATCTCGAGAACCAAGTCTTTTCAAGACTTATTAGTTATTAACGATATCAAACGATACTTATCAAATATGACCAATCATTTCCGATAAGTTAACTACTTACCGTTGAATCGTTCGATTAACGATTCGGTAGAGCTCGATGACACGTAATTTAGTTACCGTGTTTATTTAGAAACTTATTAGGTATTCCGTGTTAGGAATATTGTAGAATGCACGCTAGCAAGTCAAGTCTTGGAAACGACATCACGAAGTCGTAAATTAGCTAGCTTTGCACAGGAATATTCAGGCGAGTTCATAACCCCCACTTTTTACTGTTTTACATTTTTGTAAATGTTTTCGGGGTGGAAAGACATGCACGTTTTGCAAAAACATACAAAGTTTTGAACAAACGCAAAACTCGTATTTCTAAATCATATTACGAAGGGATTTCGAGGAACACAAATGATTTACGAAAGGTTTATACTAAACATACCGGTTTTTACAAAAATAAATGCTTATTTTCGAAATGGGAATGATATTCGGTCAGGGTGACCAGGGATTTGGTCAGGGTGACCAGGGATTCGGTCAGGGTGACCAGGGATTTATTTTATACATGGTATGGTTAGCGTAAGGAGGGTTACTACTTAGATCATGTGAGTGGGTAGGCGGGAACTGGAGGCCATTAATCTGTCACACCCCGACCACGTAGAACATACAAAACGTGGCGGAAACATCGGGGAGTGTTGTAACAGAATTAATTGTTTCAAATCCATGGCAATTGAAGTTTCGTTTTATTGATTATGGTATTACAATGTCTTATCAAACTAGGAAATACAACATAATTAACTAGTCTTGCATCTTTTATTGTCACTAAAGCCCAAGTCTGCCTATATGTATCTTGATCATCTTATGCAACAGCTCCTGAAAAACACATGTGAAAATAGGTACGTCAGCATAAAAATGCCTGTGAGATACATAGGTTTTGTGAAAATAGGTTCCATGACTTATGTTTGAGAAAATGTTTAGTCATGAACCTTGTAATTTGCTTTGTTTTGTAAATCATTTGAAAAACAATGAGTTCAGATGATATGTATAAATAAGTAAATAATGTATGGTTAAATAAATAACCATGTAAGATGAGTTTGTATAAGATAAGTTGTTTGTAAAACAATGTCTTGTGAAAAGTATGTTATTTGTATAAAATGTTCTATGTCTCAAACTGAAATGATTCAAATAACGCTACGATATGTAATACCATACAAACACTTATATATAGGAAGTACCAGCGGCGTATCCACCATGCTTGCATCATATTACACACGCCTCGTTACTTAATCACTTACTCAAACCAAACTATCAAGATGAAATGTTTAACAAGTATAGAAATGTTCATGTATAGTCAAATACGGTTCACACGGTTCACAGATACAAACGGTTCACAGATACAAACGGTTCACAGATACAAACGGTTCACAGATACAACGGATCACAGATACAAACGGTTCACAGATACAACGGATCACAGATACAAACGGTTCACATAGTCAAATGTTTACAACGGTTCAATATGTAGTATAATGTGTTCATATGCTGGATAAGCATATGCAACAGAAAAGCAATGTAAAACAATGTACTAAGTATGCACATAATGGACATACATAGCATAAAATGTATTGAAATCATGTACTATAATGTACTAACGAACATAGCAAGTATATGATGTCAAAACAGGAAAGCATGAAAGTAACAAGTAGGCACATGTGTTCCACCCCAAAACAGTTTGGAAAACAGTAAAAGAGGGGTCTATGTACTCACCTGAGATTGCTCAGTAGTTCTGGAGTGACAACTAAACAAAGCTAGAGATCGCGGATATCAAACGGCACCTAGTATAGGTAACTATGTTAATAAACCGGACCTAGATCGGAAGATTGGGTAGCATTAGGGTTTGTAAACCAAACGAGTGTAGAGACTCGTGTCATTTGGTTTAACAAAGCCTACATACTAAATGAAACTTAACCTGAGTGATTTCGACCCATTACGACCCGTTTAGGTAGCTTATGCTACTTTAACGTGTCGTTCGCGTGAAACGCGTTCGGACCGCCTAACTAGCCCTATGACAAGTGTTATATGCCTAAACATATTACATAATCAGTTATGTGACAAAGGTTTAGGTTACATATGCTTAATTACCAATTATACATGAAAAGGGTATTCTGGTAATTTACCTAAGGCATATAAACTACCTATCATACAACTACTTAAACGATGTGACCATAGGGTATAACCTCGGAAGGTTATTCCCTACCTACTATGGTCACCTAATGTGTTTGGTCGGATCCTAATGATCGACCAAACTGGGTCGGGTTTGAGGTATAAGCGATTCATCAGATTGCTTACCCTACGACCCTAGACAACGTGGTAATCAGTGGGCATAGTCCCAAGGGACTATGACCAACGTGATTACACTCACGTTGCGAAGTTCAAAAGAACTTCGCATTGACCATTACTGGTCAACGCTGAAAGTCAAACAAAGTTTGACTTTCGGACTCGAAAAGCAATAAAATAAGGAAAAGAACGAAAGAATACTTACGAAGGGTCCCCGAATGCTAATCCCGATTCAAGAATCTCAGGTATGAAACAATGGTTTCAACTTAGAGGTTCTCAAATCAGAATTCTAGTGATTTTAGCAATGGGGGGTATGGGGTATTTATAGGAATACCCGAACCGTTAAGATCGTTTCATGGAAAACGTGCCTTAATCCCATCCGTACATGTGTTGCAAAGTTATGGTGCTTAAATTCCATCCATACATGTGTTGCAAAGTTATGGTGCTTAGGTGCTTAAATTCCATCCATACATGTGTTGCAAAGTTATGGTGCCTAAATTCCATCCTTATCCGCTGACTAAGCATGTTAGAATGTGTGGTTGTGAATTAAACAACGGCTAATACATCGAATCTGGTCCCGAAAGTGCAAAACTGATATTTCTGCATGTTTTCTGTCCAGAATAGGCAGTCGCGTAGCGCGACGGGTAAGCCCATAGGGCTCGCGCTACGCTAGCACCCCCCTGAATCAGAAAAGTTTCAGAATTGGCAGAAATGGTCCCTGCACGTGTTTAAGGCCTTTTTCGATGCGTTTGAACCCCGTTAACCTCATTTCAAGGCTCTAAAATGAAGTTAAAGTATAGGGGACTCAAAACATGCTCAAAAATATCTCGGATGTTGGTTCGTTTGGTCGTACGAACGCGATGTTCGCTTAATTACGACGGAATGCGCACAAGCGCGAAAAACGATCCAAATGACGTGACGAATGGATTTTTCTTATGGCGAACACTAAAATAAAATATTTTAGTGCTTACATAAATTTTTGGATGTCCGGATGTATTCATAACGTAAGTTATGCGCGAAAATGCAAACTTGTGCACTTTTTGACACTTTTAGTCCCTGAATGACCCAAAAGTTTATTTTAGCATACCGAACCCCTCAAAGCCTATTTCTAAGCTATGTAAAGGATATTTATGGTATGTTTAACTTATGGTCATGTTCCGGAATGTCTGTTACAGTTCAAATTGGTAAACTTTCGCAGTTTGTCAACTTTAGTCCCTGTAAGCGATTTAACTTTGATTTCACCACACCAAACCTTCCAAAACTTATATCTAAGTTATGTATAGGTTATTTAAGGTATGTTAAGCCTATTTCACTATTCCAGAGTGTTCGTTGCATTAAACTGGTTATATTTACGCATTAGTGCGCGTATAACCTTCCAGAAAGCGATTTAGAGCTTGAAATCGAACAAGAATTGATATGTGTAAACGATACATATATTTATACAAGTCCAAAGTATGAAATACAATATTTCATTGGTTTGGCATTTGTTTGATGGTTGAAATGACACAGGTGTTACAGTCTCCCCTACTTTAGGAAATTTCGTCCCGAAATTAATTCGTAGGAGTCTATTTGTGACTTTGTGTCAGATAACCACCAGAGATATGTGAAGCATAATCCTGTCATTTCCTTAACGGACATTCTTCAGAATGAAAATGAACAAACGGAGTCATTTTCCTCAACGAGTATTCTTCAGAGGCGGAAATGAAGGAATAATCAAACGGGGATTCATTTCCTTAACGGACAATTCTGAGAAACGAAAATAAACAAACGGAGTCATTTTCAACGGTTGCTTCCTCAGAAACGGAAATGAAAATGGTAGACAAACGGATATTCATTTCCTCAACGGACAAATCTTCAGAAACGAAAATGAACAAACAGAGTCATTTTCAACGGTTGCTTCCTCAGAAACGGAAATGAAAATGATAGACAAATGGATATTCATTTCCTCAACGGACAAATCTTCAGAAACGAAAATGAACAAACAGAGTCATTTTCAACGGTTGCTTCCTCAGAAACGGAAATGAAAATGATAGACAAACGGATATTCATTTCCTCAACGGACAAATCTACAGAAACGAAAATGAACAAACAGAGTCATTTTCAACGGTTGCTTCCTCAGAAACGGAAATGAAAATGATAGACAAACGGATATTCATTTCCTCAACGGATAATCTTCAGAAACGAAAATGAACAAACAGAGTCATTTTCAACGGTTGCTTCCTCAGAAACGGAAATGAAAATGATAGACAAACGGATATTCATTTCCTCAACGGATAATCTTCAGAAACGAAAATGAACTAACGGAGTCATTTTCAACGGTTGTTTCCTCAGGTTCGGAAATGAAGGATTAAATAAACGGATATTCATTTCCCTCGACGGATACTCTTCAGAACGAAAATGCACAAACGGAGTCATTTTCCTCAACGGTTATTCTTCAGAATTGGAAATGAAGGATAAACGGATATTCATTTCCCTCGACGGATACTCTTCAGAACGAAAATGCACAAACGGAGTCATTTTCCTCAACGGTTATTCTTCAGAATTGGAAATGAAGGATAAACGGATATTCATTTCCCTCGACGGATACTCTTCAGAACGAAAATGCACAAACGGAGTCATTTTCCTCAACGGTTATTCTTCAGAATTGGAAATGAAGGATAAACGGATATTCATTTCCTCAACGGATATTCTTCAGAAGTGAAAAATGAATAGCTAGTTCATTTTTCCTCAACGGATACTTCATCAGAATTGGAAATGAATAGGGTTAACTTCCAGGTACATGACAAAGCTCGCTGTGGTTTCTGTGCACTAAATTCCGTAATTATGTATGCATCCATAATTACGTAATTCCTTGCATAGTCCGCACAGTTTGTCTTGTAATGTTCATAAGCACATAATCACATAGTTGTTTAATTGTTATTGTCTTGTTATTGATTGCAATTAACTTGGCACCTCGTACTTCGTTTCTCTTGGAAGAAACGGGTACTTAGGATTTTCGTGAAAAACGCAAGAGATCATACAATGGAAGAAATTTGGGAGTAGTCTGTTCTTCAAGGAATGCGGTTCCTTGATTGTCGGTATTGTAGGGGATATGTTGTTTATACATACAATCACATAAATACATTGCAATGTATAAGATTTATTTATAAACAACGATAACAACTGTTTCTTGGATCTTGACAACAAAAGAAAATAATACATAAGACGTGATTATTTCTAAATGATGTTGTCTTCTGGTTGATCATATGCTCATCCCTGCGCTGGATTTGCATTAGCAAGCCTTGGGCAATTCCTACGAAAATGGCCCATCTCGCCACAGTTGTAGCAAGATCCCGGTGGAAAACGAGCTTGAGCAGGATTGTTGCCAGCTTGATTTGGTGCAGCTGCGGTTGGGCAAACCCTAGCTGTATGACCTATAAGTCCGCAAACTTGGCATGTGCGGCACTTCACCCCAGCATGATGATGTAGGCCACATTGGTTGCACAAAGGTGCAGTTCCGTTGTAGGGTTTCCTGGCAGGGGGTTGAGCTGGTTGATTGAGGACGGCTTGATCATTGTGAGCGACCACAGCGTAGTTCTGAGAAGCCTTTCGCTTCTTTGACCTCTTAGGGGATCCAGTCTGTTCATCCATGATCTGTGATTCCTCGATTGGTTTCGATTCTTCGACCGGCTTCTTGTCACCTTTTCGGAAAAGTTTACCTTTCCTGATCTTTGATTCAGTCAAGGTTGCAGATAGCTCAATGGCCTGTCTAACTGTAGTAGGGTTGCTACCAGTCAAAATGTCTTGTATTGAATCAGGGAGGCCATCAAAGTACTTTTCGATTGCCTTATCCAAAGGCGTGACCATGTTTGGGCATAACAGACTTAACTCCTCATAACGGTCCGTGTAGGCTCGATGCTCACCGCTGTCTTGCTCCAGATTGTTGAATTCCCTTTCCAAAGCCCTGATCTCGTGTCGAGGACAGAATTCCTTCATCATAAGGGCCCTAAGTTCAGCCCATGTCTGTGCTAGAGCAACTTCTGCACCACGATCTCTCATAACCCCATTCCACCACGTAAGGGCTCTCTTCTGGAACACACTCGAAGCAAACTCGACCTTGCGATTGTCAGGACACTGCACGTGGCGGAAAGTATTCTCAATGCTCTCGAACCATTGAAGAAGCCCAGTCGCTCCCTCAGAACCACTAAACTTGAGTGGTTTAGCCGAGTTGAAACTCTTGAAATTGCATGGACCGTTGTTGTTGTTGGCTTGATTCCATAGAGCAAAGAGGTTTGGGAATTGAGCAGCCATTTGCTGCGCAATGATTTCTGCCAGCTCGGCAGTCGCTATCTGGTTTTCGCGTCGAGGAGGCATTCTAAAAGAGGAACATGAAAGGAAACGAGTGAGAGAATTAGACGAAAAGAATGAGATGAAGCAAATCTGATGAAAGCAAGGATAGTGGTCATTTGTTTGTTACTACAAAGCAACAAACGACCTCGGTGAATAATCAAAGTAAATAGGTCAAAAATAATGTATCGCGAAGACATGCTCGCCTATAAGTGAACACTCATCCCAAGAATTCCCAGGTAAGCACAACTGGTCTCGCGTCTGGTTGAGATGTATACGAAGTGCTTGCCTAGACAGAAAACTCAGAATACAGGCATTCACCCTTCCAGTTTGCACGTGTTCACATTATTTAAAACCCAAAACCTTGACGAGATTTTGAAAACTCAAAGGGTTCAAAACCTTATAATAGAGGGTTCAAAACCTAGTAATCAATCATCCTAGAACAGATGATTAGTTTTCAAAGCGGTTTTGAAATTTATGTTCTTGTTGTGGTCGTCGCCTAAGGATAGGTGACGGTATTGTTTTATGACTTAAACGCAAGTAAACTCGCGTTAGGGTCCTAAGAAGGTTATAGACTAGGTCAAAGCATTACTAATAACCTAATTCCCTATAACCATTGGCTCTGATACCATCTTTTCTGTCACACCCCGACCACGTAGAACATACAAAACGTGGCGGAAACATCGGGGAGTGTTGTAACAGAATTAATTTTTTCAAATCCATGGCAATTGAAGTTTCGTTTTATTGATTATGGTATTACAATGTCTTATCAAACTAGGAAATACAACATAATTAACTAGTCTTGCATCTTTTATTGTCACTAAAGCCCAAGTCTGCCTATATGTATCTTGATCATCTTATGCAACAACTCCTGAAAAACACATGTGAAAATAGGTACGTCAGCATAAAAATGCCTGTGAGATACATAGGTTTTGTGAAAATAGGTTCCATGACTTATGTTTGAGAAAATGTTTAGTCATGAACCTTGTAATTTGCTTTGTTTTGTAAATCATTTGAAAAACAATGAGTTCAGATGATATGTATAAATAAGTAAATAATGTATGGTTAAATAAATAACCATGTAAGATGAGTTTGTATAAGATAAGTTGTTGTAAAACAATGTCTTGTGAAAAGTATGTTATTTGTATAAAATGTTCTATGTCTCAAACTGAAATGATTCAAATAACGCTACGATATGTAATACCATACAAACACTTATATATAGGAAGTACCAGCGGCGTATCCACCATGCTTGCATCATATTACACACGCCTCGTTACTTAATCACTTACTCAAACCAAACTATCAAGATGAAATGTTTAACAAGTATAGAAATGTTCATGTATAGTCAAATACGGTTCACACGGTTCACAGATACAAACGGTTCACAGATACAAACGGTTCACAGATACAAACGGTTCACAGATACAACGGATCACAGATACAAACGGTTCACAGATACAACGGATCACAGATACAAACGGTTCACATAGTCAAATGTTTACAACGGTTCAATATGTAGTATAATGTGTTCATATGCTGGATAAGCATATGCAACAGAAAAGCAATGTAAAACAATGTACTAAGTATGCACATAATGGACATACATAGCATAAAATGTATTGAAATCATGTACTATAATGTACTAACGAACATAGCAAGTATATGATGTCAAAACAGGAAAGCATGAAAGTAACAAGTAGGCACATGTGTTCCACCCCAAAACAGTTTGGAAAACAGTAAAAGAGGGGTCTATGTACTCACCTGAGATTGCTCAGTAGTTCTGGAGTGACAACTAAACAAAGCTAGAGATCGCGGATATCAAACGACACCTAGTATAGGTAACTATGTTAATAAACCGGACCTAGATCGGAAGATTGGGTAGCATTAGGGTTTGTAAACCAAACGAGTGTAGAGACTCGTGTCATTTGGTTTAACAAAGCCTACATACTAAATGAAACTTAACCTGAGTGATTTCGACCCATTACGACCCGTTTAGGAAGCTTGTGCTACTTTAACGCGTCGTTCGCGTGAAACGCGTTCGGACCGCCTAACTAGCCCTATGACAAGTGTTATATGCCTAAACATATTACATAATCAGTTATGTGACAAAGGTTTAGGTTACATATGCTTAATTACCAATTATACATGAAAAGGGTATTCTGGTAATTTACCTAAGGCATATAAACTACCTATCATACAACTACTTAAACGATGTGACCATAGGGTATAACCTCGGAAGGTTATTCCCTACCTACTATGGTCACCTAATGTGTTTGGTCGGATCCTAATGATCGACCAAACTGGGTCGGGTTCGAGGTATAAGCGATTCATCAGATCGCTTACCCTACGACCCTAGACAACGTGGTAATCAGTGGGCATAGTCCCAAGGGACTATGACCAACGTGATTACACTCACGTTGCGAAGTTCAAAAGAACTTCGCATTGACCATTACTGGTCAACGCTGAAAGTCAAACAAAGTTTGACTTTCGGACTCGAAAAGCAATAAAATAAGGAAAAGAACGAAAGAATACTTACGAAGGGTCCCCGAATGCTAATCCCGATTCAAGAATCTCAGGTATGAAACAATGGTTTCAACTTAGAGGTTCTCAAATCAGAATTCTAGTGATTTTAGCAATGGGGGGTATGGGGTGTTTATAGGAATACCCGAACCGTTAAGATCGTTTCATGGAAAACGTGCCTTAATCCCATCCGTACATGTGTTGCAAAGTTATGGTGCTTAAATTCCATCCATACATGTGTTGCAAAGTTATGGTGCTTAGGTGCTTAAATTCCATCCATACATGTGTTGCAAAGTTATGGTGCCTAAATTCCATCCTTATCCGCTGACTAAGCATGTTAGAATGTGTGGTTGTGAATTAAACAACGGCTAATACATCGAATCTGGTCCCGAAAGTGCAAAACTGATATTTCTGCATGTTTTCTGTCCAGAATAGGCAGTCGCGTAGCGCGACGGGTAAGCCATAGGGCTCGCGCTACGCTAGCACCCCCCTGAATCAGAAAAGTTTCAGAATTGGCAGAAATGGTCCCTGCACGTGTTTAAGGCCTTTTTCGATGCGTTTGAACCCCGTTAACCTCATTTCAAGGCTCTAAAATGAAGTTAAAGTATAGGGGACTCAAAACATGCTAAAAAATATCTCGGATGTTGGTTCGTTTGGTCGTACGAACGCGATGTTCGCTTAATTACGACGGAATGCGCACAAGCGCGAAAAACGATCCAAATGACGTGACGAATGGATTTTTCTTATGGCGAACACTAAAATAAAATATTTTAGTGCTTACATAAATTTTTGGATGTCCGGATGTATTCAGAACGTAAGTTATGCGCGAAAATGCAAACTTGTGCACTTTTTGACACTTTTAGTCCCTGAATGACCCAAAAGTTTATTTTAGCATACCGAACCCCTCAAAGCCTATTTCTAAGCTATGTAAAGGATATTTATGGTATGTTTAACTTATGGTCATGTTCCGGAATGTCTGTTACAGTTCAAATTGGTAAACTTTCGCAGTTTGTCAACTTTAGTCCCTGTAAGCGATTTAACTTTGATTTCACCACACCAAACCTTCCAAAACTTATATCTAAGTTATGTATAGGTTATTTAAGGTATGTTAAGCCTATTTCACTATTCCGGAGTGTTCGTTGCATTAAACTGGTTATATTTACGCATTAGTGCGCGTATAACCTTCCAGAAAGCGATTTAGAGCTTGAAATCGAACAAGAATTGATATGTGTAAACGATTCATACATTTATACAAGTCCAAAGTATGAAATACAATATTTCATTGGTTTGGCATTTGTTTGATGGTTGAAATGACACAGGTGTTACATAATCCTCATTGTAGGACCGAGGGGCACAATGCGGTAGATCTATCTGGGTGTAGCGAGCCCAGCCCCAGGCCCAGCAGAACGGACCTCGGGGTGACTATGTACCCGACGCACAAATCCGCTAGGTTTGAGTCTTCCTACTTGCACTTCACACATATCAATGGCCTTGCAAACCATTGGTGATCTCTTTTTCCTTATCTGCTACATACCAGGGATTTTATACTTACGGAAACTTCTTGTTCATACAAACTAACTACCATGTTTTATACAAATTCAAAGCATTATGCGGGTATGGAGTCAAAGTCAGGGTGGGCATTGACGGTTATGCGAACATTACAAATACAAGGCTTTACAAATACATGGTTTTATGAACATAACGTGTTACAAACACAACGTTTCCATATAACTTGGCAAGAAAATGATTTTTACATTCATTTTCTCAATACTATTTCAAAAACCGGTTATTCCAAAGATTTATTTCAAATCTTTCACAATACCAAAGATTTATTTCAAACCTTTCACAACTCAAAAGATTTATCTCAAATCTTTTACGAACAAACTATGAACTCGCTCAACTTTATGTTGACTTTTTTTTTCGCATGTTTCTTTCTCATGTTACTTTTCTAAGTCAAGGCACGGTTGGAATAGGAGAACCATTGGAGACTCGAGTACTTAGCGGGTGTTCATTAACTAAAAGACTTAGCTTATTTTGCTTCCGCTGTGCAATGAAGACACCAGTCCAGTCACGCCAGCTCTGATAATTTCGGGGTGTGACAATTATGTGGGTAATAAACCCTTAAAAGGGTTCCCCCTGATTCCCACTCTAACTAGGTCAAAAGTCGGGTCAAACTTGCTAATAAAAAGTCAACAGGATGCTTAAATTCTAATTTTTGCATAATTAACAATGTAGAATATATACAACCTGTTTGATCATTATTATAACTTGGTAATTAGTGTAAGAACATGTCTAAACATGTTCAACCCGACAATTTCCTGTTTAGACCCGGTTCGGAACCGAAAGTCGCATAGTTTGACTTTTACTTTGACTTTCAGTTCTGACCCGTTTAGGCATGATTTAGAAATGCCTCAGAGCTTTAATTGGACTAAGTTACATACTAGTATAACCCTCTATGATTATACACCTTGGTTCATTAGTTATCCAATTAATATGCATATTTCCGTTAATTGCTCATATGTTGACCATTATGCCCTTTTTACCTTAAAACGTAATTTTTGAAAATGTAAAAGAGTAGAAACCTTTGTTACTGAAATATAAACTTGTACCCAAAATTTGAGATCAATTGGTGGTGTAGATTGAGAGTTATGCTCATTAGCACAAAATGAAAGCTTATTGTTAATTAAATGGCGTAATTAACATATAGCCTAGTTTAGCCTACTTTTTGATATCAAACTTATTACCCACTGATGTAATATATTATTTTGGGATTTTTGAAGATTTTTAATTAATTTTAGGCCTTGCATAACTCATAGTCATAGGCTTAATCCGGTAATTGTCGGTTTTGCCCTTACGGGCCATAAAATGAGTTTTACATATCTAAACGACTCCAAACCTTTTGCTACTGATCTTAAATGATAAATAAATTATTTTAAGCCTTCTGGAATGATAAAAATATCAGCTTTATGTATATAACCCGGAAACGGCTCCTCATCGCCTTTCTAAGCGTTTTTAACGCATAGTATGTACTAGAACCATTTTAGACATACAAGGGTTGATACCTACTGATATTTTAGGTAAATTATAATGTTTTAACAGTAAGCAAAAGTTGTTTAACTCAGACTTCCGTTTTGAGCTTCACGGCTTATGTTAAATGACCAAACTATGTTATCATGTAGATGTCTTGGAATGTTAGGGGCTTGAACCGGTCCCTCAAACAAAGTGAGGTTCGTTCTATTGTTGCTGATAACAAGCTTGATATGTGTGCAATTCTTGAATCTCATGTAGATGTCTCTAAGTTGGCTAAAGTGTGTAAGTATGTGTTCTGTAATTGGTGATGGACGTCTAATGGTGGGTTATGCTCTCGGGGTACAAGGATTATTCTTGGTTGGAATCCTAATGTGTTTGATGTTATGATCCTGTTTCAATCGGACCAACTTATTCATGTTCAGGTTATTTTCAAGGATAGCAAAAAGATCCTTTTTTGCTCTTTTGTTTATGCTGAGAACAAGTATCAAGATCGAAGACGTCTTTGGGATGATTTATGTAAACATAAGGCTTTTTGTCATGATAAGCCGTGGGTGGTGATGGGAGATTTCAATTCGGCTCTCAATATTGAAGATTCATTGTTCGGGTCTTCCAATTCGTCTATTGGAATGCGTGAATTTAATGATTGTGTTCAACAAGCTGAATTGTTTGATATTCAAGCTCATGGGTTGCAATATACTTGGAGTCAAAAGCCAAAGAGTGGAGTGGGTCTTCTTAAAAAGATAGATAGAATTATGGGTAATGTTTCTTTTATTGATCAATTTCCGGATGCTTTCGCTTTGTTTTATCCGTTTAGAGTGTCCGACCATACCCCTTGCATCTTAAGAACGTTGACATCATATGGGAATCAGCCGAGACCTTTTAAATTTCCAAACTTCATTGTCACGAAACCTGAATTTAAGGAGGCAGTTCATAATGAGTGGGTAAAAACAATCGAAGGTATCTCTATGCTTTCTGTTGTGAAGAAAATGAGAAACTTGAAACCTAAGTTGAGGAAGATCCTGTACAACCAAGGTAATCTACATGTTAGGGTGAATGAGTTGAGGAAATCTTTGGATGATATTCAGACCCGGATTGATAAGAACCCGTTGGATGTTCGGCTTAGGCAACTGGAGACTCAATGTCTTCAAGACTTTCAATCAGCGGCTTACGATGAAGAGTGTTTCTTAAAACAGAAATCTAAGGTTACATGGCTGTGTGCGGGAGACTCTAATACTCGGTTTTTTCACAATTCTGTGAAAGCCATAAATGCTCGTACCAAAATATGTAGTATTACGGATCGGTTGGGAGTTCGACATGAAGGTGATGATGTTGCTGATGTCTTAGTCTCGCACTATAAGGAGTTTGTGGGATTCGATGGTACGGTTGATAATGTTAACATGGATAATCTCTTCGTTAATGTGTTGAGTAGGGAGATTGCGGATCATATGGTTGCTCAAGTTACTCGTCAGGAAGTCAAAAACGCAATGTTCAGTATTGGAGAGGATAAGGCCCCGGGGCCTGACGGGTATACTTCTGCTTTCTTTAAACATGCGTGGGATATTGTGGGCAATGAGGTTACTGATGCGGTGTTACAATTTTTTGAAAACGGAAAGATTCTAAATCAGGTTAATCACACTATTCTTGCTTTGATTCCGAAGAAAGATGTTCCTGATTCAGTTCTAGATTACAGGCCGATTTCTTGTTGCAATGTGATCTATAAATGCATAAGCAAAATTATCACGGATCGATTAAAAGGAAGTTTGGGAACTCTTGTTAGCATCAACCAATCTGCATTTGTGCCAGAACGAACGATCTCTGATTATATCCTTCTCACACAAGAGTTAATGCATAATTATCATCTGAATAGGGGTCCGGCTAGATGTGCGTTCAAGATTGATATTCAGAAAGCCTATGACACGGTCAATTGGTCCTTTCTCGAAAAGGTGTTGAATCGATTCGGGTTCCATCATAAAATGGTTGGGTGGATTATGACTTGTATTACTACAGTCTCGTATTCTTTGAGTATCAATGGCAATCTTCATGGTTACTTTAGAGGCAAAAGAGGGCTACGTCAGGGTGATCCAATGTCTCCCTACTTATTCACGTTAATCATGGAGGTTCTCTCTCTTTTGCTCCAACAGGCTGCTAGTTTTCCATACAAATATCATGCTAATTGTGCCAAGCAAAAAATAATTAATGTGTCGTTTGCTGATGACCTTTTTATTTTTGTGCATGGTGATGTTATTTCGGTTAAAAAGGTTAAGCAGGCTCTTGAGACGTTTACTAATATCTCTGGTTTGGCTCCTAGTCCAGCGAAAAGTACTGTTTTTTTCTGCAATGTTCCTCAGTCAATTAGACAGGAAATTCTGGATATCATGCCGTTTCAGGAGGGTGAGTTGCCGGTTCGCTACCTGGGGGTTCCGCTCATTTCTTCCAGACTTATTTTTAAAGAGTGCAAGGTCCTTATTGAGCGTATGGATAAGAAGATTGTTAACTGGATGACGAAGACTTTATCTTTTGCTGGCGGGCTTCAACTTATAAACTCGGTACTTTCGTCTATGCATATATATTGGGCCTCTGTGTTCATAATTCCCACTCGTGTTATTAACGAGCTAGAGAAAAGAATTCGTCGGTTTTTGTGGAATGCGGGTTCGGAGGGTAGAATTCGTGCTAAAGTTGCCTGGAAAGATGTGTGTTTACCTAAAGAAGAGGGGGGGTTGGGCATTAGATGCATTTCGGATGTCAATAAATCGCTCATGGCCAAACATGTTTGGAGTATTATAAGTAAACGTGATTCTATTTGGGTGAAATGGATTCATGAGTACAAACTTAAAGGGAGGAATTTTTGGGAGGTTCCTTGTCGGGGTAGCATGAGTTGGGGATGGAGGAAAATTTTATCCATTCGGAGTATTATGAGACCTTTCATCTGGTATGTGCTCAAAAGTGGTATGCAAACAAATGTTTGGAGCGATAATTGGTTCCATGTAAGTCCGCTGAGCTCATTTATTACTCCTCGTGCTATAGCAAATGCAGGGTTTAATTTGAAGTTGTCGGTTGCGGATGTCATTGATACGAATGGGAATTGGAAATGGCCCCAAGCTTGGTTTGATTTGTTTCCGGTTCTAATAAATATTCAAACGCCTCAACTAGTTGAAGATGCTTTTGATCGTTTGGTTTGGAAAGATTTGGATGGTAATGTTGGTGACTTTGAAGCGGCGCACGTATGGAATACGATTCGGAATAGGGATAACATTGCAAATTGGGTTCATATGGTTTGGTTCTCTCAATGTGTTCCACGACACTCTTTTCATATGTGGCTGGTGATTAAGAACAAGCTAAAGACTCAGGATCGATTAGCGGTTTGGGAAGCTGGGAGTGCAACAAATCTTAACCTTATGTGTTGCCCGTTGTGTAAAAATGGTAGAGATAGTCGAGATCACTTGTTTTTTCAATGTGCGTTCGCGAACAAAGTTTGGACAAATGTGAAGAGCATGGTGAACTTAGATAGTGTTGATCATACATGGCACTCCTTAATGGGTTGGATCGATCAATATTCCAAGTCCAAGAAAGTGGATGATATAGTTTGTAAATTGATTATTGCTGCGGCTTCCTATTATATTTGGCAAGAGCGGAATAGTCGGCTGTTTAGCTCTTCTCAGTTGACGGAGACACAAGTTGCGGAGAAGATTAAAAGTTCGGTTCGTTTAAGACTTATGGGGTTCAACTTTCGGCTGGAATCGGCTAGGAGGAAGATTTTTAGCATCTGGAAGATTAAAGATAGCAACGATGATCAACCTGATCCGGGCTAGAAGTTTTGTTTAGTGTAGTGTAGTGTTTCGGCTGAGTTGTTTTTGTTGGCCGTGGTTGTGTCTAGATTCTTGATACGTTGTTTGGTTGTTTTTTTTTGTTTTGTTGGTTGGTTGTTTGTTTGTTTTCCTAGGCTTGGTATGCCAAGCCTAGTTGGTGTGTCGCTTTGATACACCTTTGTTCTTATTGGTTCATTTATAAAATTCATCGGGGTAACCCTTTACCCAAAAATAAATGACCAAACTACCCTTACGGGGCATAGTTTGTGTTTAAATACGTTTCGGGCATAATAAAAGACATCTTACTGATGTCACAACATATTTGAAGCATATTAACTTAGGAAACCTGTATATGGCTCTTACGGATACCCGTTACGTTTCTTACGCGTTCGGTTCGGTTTATATAACTAGTTTACATAAATTAGCCGAAGCGGGTCAAACCTTATCGGTTTTATCTAAAAATCCAGATTGTGTATGAAATACCCATATTAAACAAGTCTTCAAACTTGTCGGGTCTAAATCACATTCTATCCGATCTTCCGACTTAGGTCCGGTTTATTAATGTAGTTACCTATATTAGGTGCCGTTTGATATCCGTGATCTCTAGCATTGCTTGGTGGTTATCTTAGGACTTCTGAGCAATCTCAAGTGAGTACATAGACCCCTCTTTTACTATTTTCCAAACTGTTTTGGGGTGAAACACATGTGCCTATTTGTTACTTTCATGCCTTCCATGTTTCACATCATATACCTGCTATGTTCGTTAGTACATTATAGTACATGTTTTACATTACATTTCATGCTATGTATGCCCATTGTGTGCGTACTTAGTACATTGCTTTACATTACATTTCATGCTATGTATGCCCATTGTGTGCGTACTTAGTACATTGTTTTACATTACATTTCATGCTATGTATGCCCATTGTGTGCGTACTTAGTACAGTTGTTTTCATCACATGCTTACATTTTGTTATGACATTTGGGTTGTTTACAATGGAACAATACATTCATTAACATTAGCTACGCCGTTCGTTAGTAGGTAGTGGTACCATAGGAATTGACAACTCCCGTTCCTGAAATCCTGGGTTTGTTTGGATTGGAAGGAATGACCGAATTCGATATACATAACTTAGATAAACCTTTAATTTGTTTAAGGGTTTATCGCCACAGTCTCAAGGCTTGGATGTATGCATTTTCACAATACCGCATAAATCTTTGTATCAGTATAGCATGCATTTGTTCCACAAAACATAACTTTGATTTAAACCATGTTTTACTTCAATACCTTGTTTTTGTGCATTTTACATATGGTTTAGTTGATATATTTCACATACCATAC
Organism: Helianthus tuberosus; assembly: GCA_030545235.1. Lineage (NCBI taxonomy): Eukaryota > Viridiplantae > Streptophyta > Magnoliopsida > Asterales > Asteraceae > Helianthus > Helianthus tuberosus. Next base: position 113,042,468 of record CM060387.1, on the reverse strand, counting down.
ATGACATTTTTGGATACACATAACATGATTTACATTAGACATAAACATTTTGACATTGATATACACAATTTATGATTTACATTAAACACAGACATTTGATATGGTTTACATAATAACAGTTTGACATTTGATTATACATAAACAATTTACATTGGTGGTTTGGTTTGAGTAAGTGATTTAAGTAACGAGGCATGTGTAATATGATACAAGCATGGTGGATACGCCGCTGGTACTTCCTATATATAAGTGTTTGTATGGTATTACATATCGTAGCGTTAATTAAATCATTTCAATTTATGACACATGACATTTTATACAAATAACATACTTTTTACAAGACACTGTTTACAAACAACTTATCTTACACAAAACCATTTTTTACATGGTTATTCATTTAACCTTACATTTATTTTTACATATCATCTGAACTTATTGTTTTTCAAACGATTTACAAAATAAAGCAAATTACAAGGTTCATGACTAAACATTTTCTCAAACATAAGTCATGAATTCTGTTTTCACAAAACCTATGTATCTCACAGGCATTTTTATGCTGACGTACCTATTTTCACATGTGTTTTCAGGAGATGATGCATAGGACTTATCAAGATACACATAGGCGGACTTGGGCCTTAGTGACAATAAAAGATGCAAGACTAGTTATTTATGTTATGTTTCTTTGATTGTCAAGACATTGTAACTCTTTAAATAAATAAAACAATATTTCAATTTCCATGTGTTATGAAACAATGATTCTGTTACAACACTCCCCGACGTTTTCCGCCACGTTTTGTTGTTCTGCGTGGTCGGGGTGTGACAGTTATTGTACAAGACACCCAAATCATACAAAGTGTAGGAGATACTTAAAAGCAAGGGGATCATATCATAAACCCACTTCAACCACGATTTTTAAATGGCTATAACCTTTTCATATTATAATACTTTAAAAAACAATTACACCGTATTAACGCGCATTTCATTCTCTTTAATTCAAGTAGGCTATTGCTATAGTTTCTTAGTTTTATAATTTTTTTTACAGAATATGTAATTACACATTCAAATAGAAATCATTACGTGATTACACATTCAATACGATTTGTTATAATTGATGTTATAACAGTTAGGCTTATTACATGATTACACATTCAATAATGAGAACTTAATTACTTATGCTTTATTACATGATTAAATATGTAATGTAGGGCATTACGTGATTATAATAAGTCAATTGTCTAATGTTTTGTATTACATTTATACTTATTACGTGATTATACCCTATATATTAGGCATTCCATGATAATTATGTATTATATGTTATGCTTTTTACTACAATTATGGTTAGTACGTAATTACTTAGTGGGTTTTTATATAATAATATAATGAAATCACATAATCATGTAATGGTTACTCAAAATCACGTAATCACGTAATAATACATAGTCAATTGTTGTTACGTAATTACGTATTGTCACGTAATAATACATAATCATGTAACGTTACACTTCTTTCAAGAATAAAAATGCATATTACGTAATTACGTATTGGTACATAATCACGTAACGTTATAGCTTGTAAAATAAAAAAATATTAAAAATTAAAATTAAGAAAACTATAGCAATAGCCTGCTCAAATTAAAGAAAATGAAATGTCCGTATACGATGTAATTTAAAAAAAATTATTATAGTATGAAAATTTTATAACCGTTTGAAAATCGTGGGGGAAATATGTTTATGAGTCAACAATATTGGATATTTTTATTTTGACATTTCCCCACTTATTTCCATTGTTTTGTTCATGTGAATTCTACATTTGAGAACCATCAAATCTCAACCATTAGATTACTTGCTCAAAGACCTAAAATTTCTCCTACACTTCCTACAAATTTGCTCAATTGTACATGTTTTTTTTGGGTAAAGGGTTACCCCGGTGATTCTATATATTCACAACCAAAACATAACAAGTAGTGCAGAGTGTCTACACTAGTTCAATCCTGGGACATGCCCCAAGAAAGTAAGCAACATAAAAACTAGAATAACAACTGAAACATCAGCAAAAAACAAACTAGACTATAATCTAGAAGACTAAAAACATCACTAATTACTCGCCATCGCCCTGAATGTCAGCATCCAGTATCTCCCATTCACCTAGAAGTCTTCGGACTCTATCAGTCTGCTTCAACTTCACTCCTCGAACAGTCTTGATTATCAACTCATAAATCAGCTCCGGAGGTCTCATTTGGTTCTTGAACAGCCTAGCATTACGTTCCTGCCAAACGAAGTAAGCAGTGGCCGCCACCAAAATCCTACTAACATAATCAGCCGCTAATTTAGATCGACATCTGACCAGTAACCAGTCTACAATATCGTCCCACTTCGAGTCTACATTATCCATACCCACCTTCGTCCGAACCATAAACCACACCTGAGCTGAGAACTTGCATTCAAAGAACAAATGTTCATGCGAGTCATGATTTTCGTAGCATAATAAACAGCACATCATATTCATATTTTTCCGCCTCGAGAAATCCCATTGAAGAATAATGTCTTGTGTAAGTAATTTCTTTCTCATAATCAGCCATAACAAGAAAGAGTGTCTCGGGACACATTGGGCAAACCAGACAACTTTACTCCACTCGACTTCTTGCTCTCTATGTCGAATAGAATCCCAAATACAAGACGACGAGACCTCATTCACATCATCACCCACCCGCCAAATAACAGAATCACGTTTATTAGGAATCGGATGGATTTGATCTAGTTGTATCAGCACCGGAAACATGTCTCTCCAAGCCGTGGGCCATTGCCAACCCCCTCTAAATGAATATCAGCAACTGTATCATCCAATCTAAAACCTGCATTCGTAATAGTTCGAGGAGATAAAAAATTACCTAGCGGCCCTAAGGCACACCACGTATCATACCAAGCTGACGTCAACCTCCCGTCCCCAAGAGCCGTCCATATATGATTCCTGATTATCGGTCATAGTTGAAGTAACTTACGCCAACTCCAACAACAATTCGTAGGAACCCTAACCATCCAAAAACTTTTACCTTTTAATTTGTATCCATGCACCCATTCAACCCAAAGAGATTTTCGTTTAGTGATGACACTCCAAATATGATTCGCCATGAGCGCCTTATTAACATCACCTATACGTCTGGAACAAAACAGGATGAGGGGATTTTACATAAGGATGTTCGAGGGAATGGCAGCAACAAAAATAATTTGAATCTTCGTAACTCTTTCTCTGCTCTTTCGAATGATCAGGATGCGGATGGGGAGCTGAGGGAGGATCTGAGATATAAGCCGGGTTCGAGTAGGCTTCCGGATGATGATGATGGGGTGATAGATAATTTACAAATTGAAATTTCTGAATTTATGGCTGCTGAAACGAATAAAAAACCGTCTGAGGGGGCAAGCACTCCCGGTATAAGTGGTGTTAATGGGTAGCATAATGGCATGGAATGTTAGGGGCTTGAACCGGCCCCTGAAACAAAGAGAGGTTCGGCAATTAATTACTGAAAACCATATTAATATCTGTGCTGTTTTAGAGTCGCATGTTAATGTTACGAATCTGGATAGAGTGTGCAAAGGGGTGTTCCGTAGTTGGGATTGGTATTCTAATGGTAGTAGCTGTTCGAGGGGCACAAGGATTATAGTGGGTTGGAACAAGGAGATAGTGGACCTTATGGTGATTCATCATACTGACCAGGTTATTCATGTGCAAGCTCGTGTTAAATCCGAAGACAAAATTCTTTTCTGTTCTTTTGTATATGCTGAAAATAAGTACCAAGACAGGAGAGTCCTTTGGGAAAGCCTCTGTAAGCATAAGAGTTTTGTTCGAGATAGGCCGTGGGTGGTGATGGGTGATTTTAACTCGGCGCTATCTTTGGAGGATTGCTTTGTTGGTTCTTCGACTATTTCTGTTGGTATGAGAGATTTTTTTTTGGGTAAAGGGATTTACCCCGGTGATTCTATATATTCACAACCAAATAAAACAAGTAGCGTGGTGAATCCACACTAGTTCAATCATGAGACATGCCTCATGAAAGTAAAACCAAACCAAAAACAAAAACAAAAACACAGAACACTACCAATAAACTCACACTAGACACACATCTAGAAACGACACAACTAAAAATACTCTACTCAATCGCCATCGTCCATAAGATCCCTTTCTCGAATTCCCCACTGATCAAGAAGTCTACGCACCCTCTCTGTCTTCTTCAGCTTAAGCCCCATAATTTTGTATCGAACTGTTTGGCCTATAATCTTTCCGATAGTTTCTGGCGGTCTTAGTTGGTTCTTGAAAAGACGAGCATTCCGTTCCTGCCATATGAAGTAAGCAGTAGCCGCCACTAAAATCCTAGCAACATAATTAGCAGCCGATTTGGAATCCGCACGCACCAACAACCAGTTCACTATATCCTCCCATTTATTATCAAGTAGATCCATGCCCACTTTTTGCCTAACGATACCCCAAACTTGAGAAGAAAACTTACATTCAAAGAAAAGATGACAATGAGAATCATTATCCTCATAACATAATAAGCAGCACATCATATTCATATTCTTCCTTCTCGTGAAATCCCATTTAGTGACCAAGGAGGGTTTCAGCCAGTGTGTTTCTAATGAATGGGCTAAGGAGATACAAGGGGTCACCATGTTTTCGGTTGTTAAGAAACTTACCTTCTTGAAAGCTCCCCTTAGACGTCTCTTATTCAAGCAAGGTAATCTCCATGACAGAGTTAAGAATCTGAGGTCGAAGTTAGATGATATTCAAAAGGCTATTAATGCTAACCCGTTAGATGTTGTGCTTAGAGAGGAGGAGTCTACTTGTCTTAAAGAGTTCCATTCGGCCTCTTATGATGAAGAATGTTTTTTAAAGCAAAAAGCTAAACAAGACTGGTTGGCGGCGGGTGACTCGAATACAAAATTTTTTCACAATTGTGTGAAAACTAGAAACGCTTGCAATAAGATTCATAACATCCAAGATACTAATGGTAACCAATTCAAGGGAGATGAAGTTTATGCAGTTTTTGTTAATCACTATTCTGAATTCTTGGGAACGATGCATAGTGTGGATAAGCTGGACGTCAATGGCTTGTCCACTAATGTTCTTGATTTAAATGTTGCCTCCTCTATGACTCGTCAAGTTACTCGTGAAGAGGTTAAGAGTGCTATGTTCTCCATTGGTGAGAATAAGGCTCCGGGTCCGGATGGGTACACTTCTGCTTTTTTTAAAAATGCATGGGAGATTGTTGGGGATGAAATTACAAAAGCTATTTTGGATTTTTTTGACAATGGGAAACTGCTGCAACAAATTAATCATACCATCATTGCGTTGGTCCCTAAAGTTACTTCACCCAATTCGGTTGGAGATTATCGGCCTATTTCTTGCTGCAATGTGCTATATAAACGTATTAGTAAAATTATCACTGACAGAATTAAAGGTAGCCTGGATTTGCTGGTGAATATAAGCCAATCGGCTTTTGTCCCTGGTAGAAAAATCTCTGATAATATTCTTCTTACTCAGGAGTTAATGCATAACTATCACCTGAATGTTGGCCCTCCTAGATGCGCTTTTAAGATTGATATTCAAAAGGCCTATGACACGGTGAGCTGGTCCTTCTTAGAAGACATTCTGAATGCGTTTGGGTTTCCTCATAAAATGGTCAGCTGGATAATGACATGTGTTAGCACAGTCTCATACTCTTTGAGTATAAATGGTAATCTTCACGGGTATTTCAAGGGCAAGCGTGGATTGAGACAGGGTGATCCGATGTCACCTTACTTGTTTACTTTGGTTATGGAGGCCCTTTCGCTTTTGCTAAAGAATGCAGCTTCTTCAAGTAATGCGTTTAGATTTCCTCCACTGGATCTCCGAATCACTATGTCTAATCGAATCCCATATAACCGAGGCCGAGACTTCATTAAGATTTCCTCCAACCCTCCATCGAACAGTATCAATTTTATTAGGTTGAAGCTGAATACGATCTACCTGGTTGAGAACTGGATATAATTCCCTCCAAGCCGTGGGCCACATCGAGGCATCATCCGTAACAATATCCGCAACTGACGCGTCTAACCGAAACCCTGCATTTGTTATTGATCGTGGGGATAAAAAATCACCCAGCGGACATATATCATTCCACGTATCATACCATGCTGAAGTGGATCTCCCATCGCCAAGAACTGACCAAAAATACTTCCGCACCGTCGGACGTAACTGAAGGATTTTGCGCCAGCTCCAACAACAATTATTAGGAATTTTGCAAATCCAGAAGCTTTTTCCTTTTACTCTATAGTCATGAATCCAATCAACCCAAAGAGACTTCCTTTTAGTAATAATGCTCCAAATGTGGATCGCCATAAGAGCTGTATTCATATCCCCAATCCGCCTAATCCCCAGGCCACCTTCATATTTAGGAAGAGTAATCGAGTTCCAAGAAACCTTTGCTTTACCATTTTGAAACGTGCTTTGTTGAGTCCATAAAAAGTTACGCATTCTAGCTTCTAGATCATGGACTACACGAGTCGGTAAAATAAACACTGAAGACCAATAAATATGCATCGAAGATAAAACCGCAACCACTAGTTGCAACCTCCCTGCAAACGAAAGCAGCTTGTTTCTCCAGCTCGAAATTCTTTGCTCTAGTCTCTCAATCAAAACACCACAATCCTTATACAAGAGCCGAGAAGAGATAAGGGGCACGCCCAAATAACGAACCGGAAGCTCTCCTTGCACAAATGGCATAATATTCAAAATAGCATTCTTAGTATTACCAGGCACATTACAGAAGAAGACTGTACTTTTCTGAATGCTAGGAACCAAACCTGACATCTTTGTAAAGGTATCTAAAGAAGACATAATGAGCTGGTTGATATTAAGAGCCATGGTATGAGAGATTTTAATGAATGTGTCCAACATAATGAGCTGGTTGATATTAAGAGCCATGGGTTGCACTATACATGGACTCAAAAACCGAAACAAGGTGTGGGCGTGTTAAAAAAGATAGATAGAATTATGGGTAATATTCGTTTCTTGGATATGTATCCTAATGCATATGGCCTGTTTCAGCCTTTCCGTGTGTCGGATCACACTCCTTGTATTCTAAACTTATTCAACTATAAACATAGTCGGCCTAAACCCTTTAAGTTTGCTAATTTTTTAGTGACCAAGGAGGGTTTCAGCCAGTGTGTTTCTAATGAATGGGCTAAGGAGATACAAGGGGTCACCATGTTTTCGGTTGTTAAGAAACTTACCTTCTTGAAAGCTCCCCTTAGACGTCTCTTATTCAAGCAAGGTAATCTCCATGACAGAGTTAAGAATCTGAGGTCGAAGTTAGATGATATTCAAAAGGCTATTAATGCTAACCCGTTAGATGTTGTGCTTAGAGAGGAGGAGTCTACTTGTCTTAAAGAGTTCCATTCGGCCTCTTATGATGAAGAATGTTTTTTAAAGCAAAAAGCTAAACAAGACTGGTTGGCGGCGGGTGACTCGAATACAAAATTTTTTCACAATTGTGTGAAAACTAGAAACGCTTGCAATAAGATTCATAACATCCAAGATACTAATGGTAACCAATTCAAGGGAGATGAAGTTTATGCAGTTTTTGTTAATCACTATTCTGAATTCTTGGGAACGATGCATAGTGTGGATAAGCTGGACGTCAATGGCTTGTCCACTAATGTTCTTGATTTAAATGTTGCCTCCTCTATGACTCGTCAAGTTACTCGTGAAGAGGTTAAGAGTGCTATGTTCTCCATTGGTGAGAATAAGGCTCCGGGTCCGGATGGGTACACTTCTGCTTTTTTTAAAAATGCATGGGAGATTGTTGGGGATGAAATTACAAAAGCTATTTTGGATTTTTTTGACAATGGGAAACTGCTGCAACAAATTAATCATACCATCATTGCGTTGGTCCCTAAAGTTACTTCACCCAATTCGGTTGGAGATTATCGGCCTATTTCTTGCTGCAATGTGCTATATAAACGTATTAGTAAAATTATCACTGACAGAATTAAAGGTAGCCTGGATTTGCTGGTGAATATAAGCCAATCGGCTTTTGTCCCTGGTAGAAAAATCTCTGATAATATTCTTCTTACTCAGGAGTTAATGCATAACTATCACCTGAATGTTGGCCCTCCTAGATGCGCTTTTAAGATTGATATTCAAAAGGCCTATGACACGGTGAGCTGGTCCTTCTTAGAAGACATTCTGAATGCGTTTGGGTTTCCTCATAAAATGGTCAGCTGGATAATGACATGTGTTAGCACAGTCTCATACTCTTTGAGTATAAATGGTAATCTTCACGGGTATTTCAAGGGCAAGCGTGGATTGAGACAGGGTGATCCGATGTCACCTTACTTGTTTACTTTGGTTATGGAGGCCCTTTCGCTTTTGCTAAAGAATGCAGCTTCTTCAAGTAATGCGTTTAGATACCATCTCCACTGTAAAAAACAGAAGATCATTAATATCTCATTTGCTGATGATTTATTCATTTTTGTGAATGGTGATCCTGCTTCGGTTAAGGTGGTAAGAGACTCCCTTCATCAGTTTTCGAGGGTCTCGGGTTTGATTCCTAATATGTTCAAAAGCACTGTTTTCTTTGGTAATATTCCTCATCCCATCAAGCAAGAAATTTTAAGCATTATGCCGTTTCAAGAGGGTTCTCTTCCTGTTCGCTATTTGGGAGAGTGCCTTTAATATCCTCTAAACTTTCGTTTAAGGATTGTAAGGTTCTGGTGGAGAAAATGGAATACAAGATTGATAACTGGACGACTAAGTCTCCTTCATTTGCTGGTAGATTACAACTGGTAAATTCGGTCCTCTCGGCTATGCATATCTACTGGGCTATGGTTTTTTTGTTGCCTGCTAGAGTTATTACTGAGTTGGAAAAACGTATGCGTGACTTCTTATGGTCAGGGAATTATAATAGGACCGTCAAGCCTAAAGTGGCCTGGAAGGTTGTGTGCCTTCCGAAGGATGAGGGTGGGTTGGGTGTTCGTAGTATTTCGGATGTCAACAAGGCCCTCTTATCTTCTCACGTCTGGAGCATTCTTACCAACAGGAAATCGTTGTGGGTGCAATGGATTCATATATACAAGCTTAAGGGTAGAAGCTTCTGGGAGGTCCCTTCTCGAGGTCGCATGACATGGGGATGGAGAAAGCTCCTTGCTATTCGTAGCCTTATTCGTCCTTTCTTGGGGAAATCTATTGGTAGTGGTACTGAGACTAATGCGTGGAGTGATACTTGGAGTGAATTGGGTCCTCTTCGTGCTATTATCAGCCCGAGAATTATTGCTAATGCAGGCTTCAACCTGCAATCTTCTCTTGCGGATCTAGTGTCTCAAAATGGTCAATGGAGGTGGCCGATTGCATGGTATAATCTTTTCCCAGTCTTAATTAATTTAGTGGCTCCTATTTTATATGATGATGTCCGTGATCGGCTGGTTTGGAAAGATCTGGAAGGTAATACGCGGCCGTTTTCTTCTTGGGAGGTCTGGTATACTATTCGTCATCATGATAGTAAAGTGTCTTGGGTGAATATGGTGTGGTTTAAGCTATGCATTCCTAGACACTCATTCCACATCTGGCTAGTTATCCGAAATAAATTGAAGACACAGGATCGTTTATCTGTTTGGGAAGCGGGAAGTGAAACAAATCTAAGGCTCATGTGTTGCCCTTTATGTTGTTATAACAGGGACTCGAGAGATCATCTGTTCTTTGAATGCTCTTTTGCGGCTCAGGTTTGGCACAATATAAGAAGTTTCACTAATATGGAAGACGTGAATGGAGGATGGTCCGATATAATGGCTTGGATGAATCAAAACTTGAGCCTACATAAGCCTGACAATGTCATTAGTCGATTAGTGGTAGCGGCGGCAACTTATTTTATATGGCAAGAACGAAACAACAGGTTGTTTTCTCAGAACATGCGTACGGCTCTAGTGGTGTCTCAGGAGATTATCAATACTGTTCGGATTCGGCTCAAAACTCTCAAGTTTAAGCGGAGATTTGAGAATGGTACATTGGTGGAGAAGTGGAAGATTCCTAGCAGCAATTTAGAGATTGATACCGGCTAGTATAGTTGTCTAATTTATGTTTGTTGTGACTTGGCCGTGTTTGGCTATTGTGTGTGTCTGTGGCTTTGGTTGCCTGGTTGTGTTTTAGTTTGGTTGTTTGGTCCTAGTCTTGGTATGCCTATACTAGAGTGCGTGTGGTACTTCAGCTGCACTTTTGCTTTTATTGGTTTGATTTATAAAATTCACCGGGGTAAAACCCTTTACCCAAAAAAACATCACCTATACGTCTAATCCCCAAGCCCCCTTCATACTTCGGGGTGCAAACAGAAATCCAAGCAACCTTTGCCTTTCCTCTTTGAAAGGAGCTATCTTGATTCCACAAAAAATTTCTTATTCTGGCTTCTAAGTCATGGGTCAGCCGAGATGGTAAGATAAAAACCGAGGACCAGTAAATATGCAAAGAAGAGAGGACCGCCATGATCAGCTGTAATCGGCCAGCAAATGAAAGCATCTTGTTTTTCCAGTTTGAAATACGTTTCTCTAGCTTTTCCACCAAAACACAACAGTCCTTATAAAGAAGCCTTGTGGAGATAAGTGGAACCCCCAAATATTTAACCGGAAGGGAGCCCTCCACAAAAGGCATAATATTAAGAATAGCATTCTTCACATGTTGATGGACATTACAAAAGAAGACTGTGCTCTTCTGAACGCTAGGAACCAAACCAGACATTTTAGAAAACTTTGAAAGGGACAACATAATGCATTTAGCAGAACTAACATCCCCTCTAGCAAATAAGAAAAGGTCATCCGCAAAACAAAGGTTAACAATCTGCTGCTTCTCACACCTGTTGTGAAACCTAAACGAGGAATCCATCTTGGTCTCATGTTGTAAAATACCTGTCAGAATCTCCATCACAAGCGTAAAAAGATAGGGGAATATTGGATCCCCTTGTCTTAACCCTCGTTTCCCTCGAAAATAGCCATGAATATTACTGTTAATACAAACAGAGTACGTTGGCGTTGAAACACAAAGCATAATCCAATCCACCATTTTAATATCGAAACCAAAGCCAATCAAAACACTTCTTAGGAATCTCCAATCCACAGTGTCATAAGCTTTCTGAATATCAACTTTAAACGCACACCTAGGGGGGCCAAAATTCCTGTGATAGTTATGCATAAGTTCCTGGGTAAGTAAGATGTTATCCGAAATTTTACGACCTGGGACGAAAGCCGACTGGTTGATACTAACAATCATATCCAGAGCCACTTTAAGACGATCTGCAAGAATCTTATTGATGCACTTATAAAGAACATTACAGCATGCTATAGGACGATAATCAGTAACACTAGAGGGGGTAGCAACTTTCGGCACCAAAACAATAAGAGTGTGATTTAATTCACGCAAAAGTTTTCCAGTGGAGAAAAAATCAATAATAGCATTCGTCACCTCCTCACCTACAACCGGCCAAGCCCCCTTATAAAAAGCCGACGAGAATCCATCGGGACCTGGAGCTTTTTCAGTGCCAATCGAGAATAAAGCCTTCTTAACCTCATCCGCCGTAACCTGACGAACCATATTACTAGCACACTCGGGATCCAAAACATTAGTAAACAACTCAGCCGATGGAGATAAAGCAATGCTATCTTGACAACCCAAAAAATTTTCATAATGTTGGACTAGAGCTAGAGGAACATTATTACCTTCAAACGTCATACCACTCGAGTCCTTAATGATATCAATCCGACTTCCATGGTTTCTAGTCTTCAGCGCTGAGTGAAAAAAAGCCGTATTCATGTCTCCTGCTTGTAACCAATCCACTTTAGATCTTTGCTTTAGAAAACGCTCCTCGTCCAAACAAGCTATCTGGTAATCACGAGTAATAGAGGCCTCTTCGGCCCGTAACTCTACGCTCATCGGATCTGCATCAAGACGAGTTTGAATACCATCCAACTTTGTTCTAAGATCACTAACCTTCCGGTGTAAGTTACCCTGATGAAACAAAAGAGCCCTCAGAGGAGTCTTTAATGATCGGAGCTTCTTCACAACCCGGAATTGATGCACACCATCTACATTCAGCTCCCAAGTTCGTTTAACAATATCCAGAAATTCTGGCTTATGGATCAGAAAGTTGGCAAACTTAAAAGATCTCCGTTTACATGGCTCATCTTTTGGGATTTTAAGGATACATGGGCAGTGATCCGACAGCCTGTACGGATGAAAAATGGCGACTGCACTAGGAAAATCCACTACAAACTGAGTATTCCCCAAAATTCTATCAATCTTTTTTAACAAGCCCACACCCTCCTTCGGTTTTTGATTCCATGTATAGTGAAGACCTGAGCGATTAATATCAAAAACTTCAATATCATCAACACAATTTTGGAACTCCCTCATACCAGCCGAGATCGAGGACGTTCCCAAGGATTTATCTTCAACATTTAGCGCTGAGTTGAAATCACCCATAATTATCCATGGTTGTTTACCAACTAAAACTTTGTGCATAGAAAGTTGTTGCCATAAATCCCTCCTAGAAACATAGTAATTCGCTGCATATACTATAGAACAGAACACCGTCTTTTTGTCAACCTTGAATCGAAGCTGGATATTCATGACCTGGGAAGTTTGATTCAAAACCATAACCTCAAACATTTCCGGATTCCAACCAATAATAATTCTAGTCCCTTTATCACTTTGGCCTCCATTAGATGTCCAATCCCAATTCCGGAAAACCGATTTACACACTTTATGAAGGTTACCTACATTAACATGGGACTCTAAAATTGCACAGAAACTCAGGTTATTCTCTTTGACAATCTGTCGAACCTCCTTTTGTTTCAGAGGGCGGTTCAACCCCCTTATATTCCAGGCTGCTAGACTAATCATCAGTAAATTTTTGAGCAGGAGTGCTTGCCCCTGTAATATTTATCGGCTTCTGAGTCCCTTTAATCATAAAATCATTCGTTTCGTTATACACCTCCATAACCTCCTCATCATCCGAGTCTTCAAACCCATCATCTCCTTTCTTATTATCCTCATTCTTATTCTCCGTATCCATGTTATTCAGCACATCAAAAGGGTTAGTGGAAACAAAAGTATTCCCGGTTTTCACTCCTTTGGTCTCACCTTTCGGCTTAGACACCACAGGCCTGTATTCGAATTTTGTTTTCTGCTTGTTAACTTGGATCCCATTCCCTTTAGCAGCTTTTTTTGCCATATACCCCCATGTAACCATCCTCGTCAACAACAGGGGCCCTCTTAGCCGATCGTGTTCCTTGAGACACATTGTTACGTGTTTGATTGTCATGCACGATTTTTGCTAGCTTCTTCGGTTGCTTCGGACATGACTCATTAGAGTGACCAAACACACAACAAGTAGCACATCTATGAGGGCTCCATTCATACTCTACGTACATGGTCTCCTTGACAAACCCCTCCCCTTCTGGTTCCGGTATAGCTATAGTAATCTCCTCTTTAAAATCAGTCTCAACAGAAATTTCAACCAATGCTCGAGCATAACTACTTCTACCCCATACCTCATTACACATAGACGTAGTAAAGGTATCCAGCATCTTAGGTTCACCAATGGTCGTGGCCACTTGGCTAAGACCATCTTCCGTATATGCCGCTAGAGGAACTTCATGGATCTTTACCCAAACTTGAACTTTTTTCACCTCCTTTTTTTCCAGCTTAGTTGTTGGAGTCCAAATATTGAGGAACACAGGCTGCGATCTGATTATCCAAGGACCCGCTTTTAGAGCACTCAACATACCTTCTTCATCATTAAATTTGAAAAAGAAAAAGCCATTTGCATTCATCATCGAACTTTGTAAACCATACTTTTTCCAATTTATCCGCACATAGTACACCACCACAGGAAACGCAAGTCGGTCTCCCAGAAAATACCCATAAAGGGTGTTCGCCAGCTTATTCTGCACCACCCGAACAGATTCCTTTGGCAGGACTACATCACAGCCTTCATGCGCAATTGAACTAGCCAGAGATCGAAAATTAACCTTCTTATCTTTGTTTGCAATAACCGAATATGCATAAGACATGGATGAAGATGTGGACCCATACTCCGGCTGACTTCCATGAAATCCTTCTCCTCCTTTGGGATTATTTTCTTTATCCAAAGAGTCCGATTGCACTTCATTCACCGGAACCGTAACCTTTTTAAGTTCATCAATAACATTAAAACTCTTTGGATCAGATTCGGCCTGAGGCAATTGCACCGTACCTCTTCTCGGAAGCAGTGGATTTCCATCAATACTCACTATACGACTAGCCAAACCCTTATACGGTAATGGGGGCTTTCCCCGATCACCCTTTGCATTGTCACCCAGTTTGTTACGTTCATCCATTACATAAAAGTCACCTCTCTCGTAAAACCCGACCAGCAGTCAACCATGCACACGAAACCACAAACACCAGAGCCGCAACAAACCCAACAAAGAAGAAAAAAGAAAACCCTAATCCTTTAAACCCTAGAATCAAAACCTCTGCCCTTGATCGATTAAACTCTAGTATCAATCTTGCTAAATTAATCTCAGTTAACCGCAATCAATACTATAAGGTTAATAAATCAGGTTTTCGGAAATAATCACTGGGGCGGCGATCAACGAAGAACAAAGAAAACCCTAGTTTTAAATTGATCCCTAATGCTAACAAGTTCGTTATAGAGTTATGACAGATCAGAACTCCAATCACAGACTGTTATGCATAAGATCACAACGAAAAACATGAGGATTCATGAAGAAACAGGAAATCGCCTAATTGTACATGTTCCTTTCACATAATAATAATAATAATAATAATAATAATAATAATAATATTTACAATGGGTTCATTACATAAAAGTTATCTCACATAAACCCAACAAATAAACTCGCGTTTTAAAACGGGATTAAAACGCGATATAAAATACCTGGTGATCAGTAAAATACATGTTTTAAACTATATAATATATATATATATATATATGTATATATATGTATGTATGTATGTATGCATGTATATGAGAGAGAAGGGATTTGGCGGCGGCTCCTAAGCCCACCTTTTCTTGCTTGTTGCCAAGTGTTGTGTATTGGGAGTGTAAGTAATGATTAAAACCATCTAAACACTCCATACAAGTTCTTTTCAAAATCAAAAACACTTTATCTTCTTCCCCACACACCCATTTGGCCGGACACTCCCCCACACCTCCATATTTCAAAAATTTTGACGCTTCTTGCAAAAACCAAAGCTCATTCCAAGGTGTTTTCAAGTTTTTTTTGAAGATCCAAGAAGGTTTCCAAGGTGATTCCAAGAGGAAACAAGCTCCATAACATCAAAATTTTGTCAAAACCCATTAGAATCTTAAAGGTATAAAATTTACTTTTTAAAATCATACTTTGATTCTTGGTGATGATTATGGTGTTGGAAGGTTTTTCTTGATTCTTGGAATATTTCACAAACTTGAAACTAAAATAAAAGGGTTTTTATACAAAATTAAAATGGAAACTTATGTGTGTGACTATATGGCCAAAAATGTGGATGTTCATGAGTTAGAGATTGTGTTTTGATGATTAGTTAATTTATGTTGATGTTATTCATGAAAAGTTGATACATGCATGATCAAAAGGAGGATTCTATAAAGGTTAAATATGATTTAGGATGATCATGTAAAAGTGAGTTTTTGGATGTGTATGTGCACATGTGTGTGTGTCGTGTATGTATGTATATGTACACATGCATGTGGGCTTTTGTCATATGTTCATAAATATAAGAATGTCTTGCAATTATGTTAACATGATTAGATGATGATTTGATGGATATGTTTTGGATTATATGAACATGAATTAAATACATGGTTAGATGCATTTAAGTTCATGAAAGATGATGATGTTGTGATAACCATGCATTAGATGCTTGTACATAAGCATGCATGATGATTATGTGATCATGAAATGATGAAATTGTTATGATATGACAAAAATGATTTAAATAATATTATAAACACTAAAAATAATATTATTTGTTGTGTTATGAGGGCATGAAACTTTGTCATAAGTTAGATAGCTTTGCATGTTGTAAATGAAGCTTGAAAAGTGGTAAAATGGGTGAAATTTGTACAATTTATGTGACTTACATGAAATATGCATTAACATGAGTATGAGCACCATTTTATTCAGTAAATAACATGCATTATGTTAAAAACGGATAGTTTTGCACCGTTTTTAACTTTGTCCCTAACCCCCCCCCCCCCCTCTTTTACTGTTTTATATACTGTTTTGGGGGAAGAACACGTCTTAAGAAGGATTAAATATGTTTTTGTATAAAACATACATTTGATTAAATTAAATATATATTTTCATGGAAAATATATGATTTTGGTTGATATAAATATGTTTTGGGGAGAAACGGTTTTAATTGATATAAATATGTTTCGGGGAGAAACGGGGATTATTACGGTGTTTGGGAGAAAACAACCGTGTAGATTTAAAAATGCTTAAATCTAAGGTTGTGACGAATTCGCTTGATCTCAAGAGAATAAGTATCGGTATTGTCTTATGTTTCGGTGGGGACTTCGGGGAATTTGTACAACACAATATATTAAATTTATCAGTACCAACAGGATATATATATATTGTTCATGAGGCAGGCACCATATGTCACACCCCAACCGATGGCGGAATCATCGGGGCGCGACACTGAGCAAAACAGATTGTCCATGAGTATCCATAACAACTATTAATTACCAGATACTTAAAACGTCATGTCCCATACCATAACATATCAAATAAAACAGTTATTACAAATAATTGTCTCATAAACAATACTGACCCGACAACTCAGATTTCAAAATAGACAATTCGTTTATTTGTTTCTAGACATTTCCTAGCCTCGATTTCACAGTAAGCCAAGTTTTTAACATCTTAAGCACTTGCCACATACGTTAAAGTAAAAGTCAATACACATAGTGTAAAGGTGAGCATACAAGTTTAATAGGTATAATAGAGTTCGAAATCGTTTACGCATAACCAGCACGTACAATGAGTGAAATGACGCACGTAAGTTATCGACATGATCCTATCAATACCAATGACTGCGGGTTGACTGCGCAAGGCAGTTCGTAATACATATTCACCACCACTGTGAATCATGTGATTAATTGTCCTTAACAACCCCTGAGTGAACAGGTGCTGAGTCCAAACTATAGTACAATCGTTGCTAGGGCAGGTAGACATCAATCCATGTGTAAACATAACAAACAAGCAATCATTGAGTCACGTATACATGCGGTAGCGGTTAGCGTTAAAGTATTGCGTAGTGTGTTCGATGTGATTTAGAATAAGTAACGTATGTAACACCCAAAAGTGCGTAAAGCAAAAAGGGTTCGAGTATACTCACAGCGATGATGGATTGAAGGGAGCGCTTAGAGCGAGTTTAGCCTGATCAGAACGATAGCATAAATGATAAGCGGCGCGTAAAACGGTACAAGTGAACCAAAGATCGGATGGTAATCCGATCGGATGGCAATCCGATTGGATGGCCAGTTGATCGGGTGGCAATCCATTCGGATGGACATCCGATCGGATGGCCATTCGATTGGATTGTCACCTCGTTTGGTGAGGATGTGTTTGTGTATGATGGTTTGTCTTTTGAAGTTTTTGTTGTAGCATTTTGAAAATAGAGAAGTATCTCTACCTTTCAAGTCGGTCGATCGAACGGCGGTTCGATCGAACGGCGATCCGATTGGCGAGGCTTTTTAGTTTGAGAACAAGTTCACCGCAGGACGGTCACTCGATCGGATGGCTATCCGATACGGTGGCAATCCGTATGTATTGAACATGTTGAAAATTGTTTAAGTGTTGATGTCCCAAACGTCACATGGTCAGATGGTCGCTCGATCGGGTGGCAACCCGATCGGACGGTAATCCGTTCGGCGTTCAGTTCTTCTAAAATTGAAACAAAGTTTTAAGTGTGGGACCAAGGTGCAAGCCGATCGGATGGCTGTCCGATCGGGTGGCAATCCGATTGGATGGCGATCCGATCGGACGGCAATCCGTACCGATTGCCTGACGGTCTTGACACTTGGTTGTTTTTGATAGTTCATAGCTTTGGTCGAGACGTTGTGATACGTGCTAAGCAACAGAACCTCGTCAAGCCCCAAGTGATCCGATCGGACAGGAATCACCCTAGTCCGGTCAGTCCGTGATTCGAGCCGGTGGTTCATGCTTAACCCGAAATCTGTAGTCTCTTGGATAGAATTTAGATCTGGAACTAACACACCACTAAGAATGAGTAGGAGGTCAGAACAAGTCCGAATCTATCGGTTTTTAGTGCATTGAGTGTAAAAGAGTTGAAAGAAAGTTAGAAAACCATCTTTCAATCCTTTTCACCATGAATATGTTCAGATCTATGCAAGATCTTTGTTTATTCATGTGGAAATCGTTCAGATCTAAGTTGTTCTTGGTGGATTGAAGCCAAAACATGAAGTTCATAAGAACTCCATGATGACATCATCCTAGAACACGGTGATTTCACGGTTAAAAGTTAGGATTCAAAAGATAGAAAGGTGTAGGAGTGCATGTAGATCAAGAAAGTACAAGGTTTAGGTTGAAAATTTACAAGAATCGCGAGAAATCAAGAGAAAGAGTGGCTGGAACGAGCTGGGTCGAGTGAGAGCTGTCACATCAAGTGATGTGACATATGAAGGGTATTTATAGGGTTTCCCAAAAAGGAAAGTGGGAAAAGTGGCTGGTCGATCGGGTGGCAGCCCGATCGAGTGGCAACTCGATCGGGTGGCAACTCGATCGGTTGGCCACTCGATCGGTTGGCCACTCGATTTGAGTGTTCGGCGCGATGAGTTTTGCTGTTTCGATTCACGTGTTGAGCGTTGCGATGCGATAGAGTTTCCCTTTTAAATTACTTTTAATCCCAACTACTATATCTAACATACAATCATTATAATTAACTTGTGTTTAGTGTCTGCGATTTGATTGCGATAGCGTTGCGATTGCATTTCGATTGATCACCATAACATAAACATAAATAATCATGCACAAGTAACACGCAAAAGGCACACACACGTAAAACCATATCCAGAAAGCATAAGTCGAGTTGCGAGTGCGATTGCGATAAAGCGATAAACATGCGATAAGCATCGATTAAACCTTGATTATTAACAAGTACTCCACATAATACAACTAACAGAACAAAGTAAATAGACTAGCTAAAAGTCAAAGTAGTCAAAACAGGAGTTGAGCAAGGAGTGATAGATCGCAATTAGCAATCTTTTCTTCCTTTGACTTCAATCTTGACTTTGACTTTTGAAACACGGGGTGTTACAGCCTCCCCTTCTTAAGGGAATTTCGTCCTGAAATTAGGCCGAAGCCGTAACAAACAACTGCGGGTACTTCGCCTTCATGTCGCTTTCGAGTTCCCAAGTGAACTCTGCGCCTCGTTTGCCTTCCCATCGAACCTTCACAATGGGAATGCGTGAGCGTCTGA
This sequence comes from Helianthus tuberosus, assembly GCA_030545235.1. Taxonomy (NCBI): domain Eukaryota; kingdom Viridiplantae; phylum Streptophyta; class Magnoliopsida; order Asterales; family Asteraceae; genus Helianthus; species Helianthus tuberosus. The sequence goes on along the minus strand of CM060387.1, from coordinate 113,022,944 downwards.
GCTGCTTGGTTTGGTGGTCCATGATCTCGACAGGCTTCTCCACGAAGTGTAGTGTTTCGTTTACTTGGAGATCCTCAAGTGGCACATGTAAATCATGCTCAGCTAAGCACTTTCTGAGGTTCGAAATGTGGAAAGTCGGGTGGATGTTACTAAGTTCCTCCGGTAGTTCGAGTCTGTAAGCCACTTTTCCAATTCTTTCCAGAATCTTAAAGGGTCCAACATATCGAGGCGCGAGCTTTCCTCTCTTGCCGAATCTGACCACACCCTTCCAAGGTGATACCTTTAGGAGTACATTGTGACACCTGTGTCACTCCAACCATCAATCAAATACCAAACCAATGAAATATTGTGTTTCATACTTGGGATTTGTAAAAATATGTGTATCATTTGCACATATCAAATTTTGTTCGATTTCGGGCTCTAAATCGCTTTCTGGAAGGTTATACGCGCACTGATGCGTAAATATAACCAGTTTAATGCAACGAACACTCCGGGATAGTGAAATAGGCTTCACATACCTTAAGTAACCTTTACATAACTTAGAAATAAGTTTTGAAGGCTTTGGTATGGCAAAATCGAGTTAAATCGCTTACAGGGACTAAACTTGACAAACTACGAAAGTATGCCAATTTGACCAGTAACGAACATTCCGGAACATGACCATAAGTTAAACACACCTTAAATATCCTTTATCTAGCTTAGAAATAGGCTTTGAGGGGTTCGGTGTGCTAAAATAAATTTTTGGGTCATTCAGGGACTAAAAGCGTCAAAAAGTGCACAAGTTTGCATTTTCGCGCATAACTTACGTTCTGAATACCTCCGGACATCCAAAAATTTATGTAAGCACTAAAATATTTTATTTTAGTGTTTGGCATAAGATAAATCCATTGGTCAAGCAATTTAGATCATTTTTCGCGCTTATGCGCATTCCGTCGTAATTAAGCGAACATCACGATCGTACGACCAAACGAACTGACATCCGGCATATTTTTGAGCATGCTTCATGTCCACAATGTTTAGGCATCCTTGTGGAGCCTTGAAAATGATTTAACGAGCCTTAAACATGTCGGAAATGGCCTTAATACGCAACGGGGACTGAAAGGTGAACATTAGAAAGTGTTTGCTGATCAGGGGGACCCTAGCGTGACACCTAGCCCCCTTCGCGTCACGCTAGGCCTCTTCTGATCAGCAAAATCCATTTAAACACATGCTAACAGCCCCTAACACCCTCCAAAGGCCATGTGCCACATGTTAATCTCTTGTGGTGGGCAAAATCAGTTACCACAACATTCCAACAAGTGTGATGTGATCATTCCCTCTTCTCCAAGAAACGATCCTAACGGTGAACCGAAATCTATAAATACCCACCACATTCTCACTCATTTCTCACAAGAATCTGATCTAATGTGCTCTAAGTTGAAACCTTTGTTTCATACCTGAGCTATTTTGATCTAGATTAGCATTCGGGGACCCCTTGTAAGTGTTCCTTCGTTCTTTTATTGCTTTTTGAGTCCGAAAGTCAAACTTTGTTTGACTTTCTGCATTGACCAGTTTATGGTCAATGCGAAGTTCGTTTGAACTTCGCAACGTGATTGTAATCACGATGGTTATAGTCCCTTGTGACTATGCCTACTGATTACCACGTTGTCTAGGGTCGTAAGGGTAAGCGATCTAATAAATCGCTTATACCTTCGAACCCGACCCATTTGGTCGATCATTAGGATCCGACCAAACACATTAGGTGACCATAGTATATAGGGAATAACCTTCCGAGGTTATACCTTATGGTCGCTTCGTTTAAGTAGTTGTATGATACGTAGTTTATATGCCTTTGGTAAATTACCAAAATACCCCTTTAACGCCAAAATTCATTTTAAGCCTATGTAACATAACTTTTGACATCTAAACTGATTTGACAACAATATTAGACATGTTAAGGCATATGTTACTTGTCATAGGACTAGTTAAGCGGTCCGAACGCGTTTTACGCGAACGACGCGTTAAAGTAGCATAAGCTACCTAAACGAGTCGTAACGGGTCGTAAGCACTAAGGTTAGGTTTCATTTAGTATGTAGGCTTTGTTAAACCATACTACATGAGTTCCCATACTCATTTGGTTTATGAGCCCTCATTCTATCCGATCCTCCGATTTAGGTCCAATATATTAACATAGCTACCTATATTAGGTGCCGTTTGATTTCCGTGATCTCTTGCATTGTTTGGTTGTTACACAAGGACTTCTAAGCAATCTCAAGTGAGTACATAGACCCCTCTTTTACTATTTTCCAAACGTTTTGGGGTGGAACACATGTGCCTACTTGTTACTTTCCTGTTTTCACATCATATACCTGCTATGTTCGTTAGTACATTATAGTACATGATTTCATTACAATTCATGCTATGTATGCCCATTGTGTGCGTACTTAGTACATTGTTTCACATTACATTTCATGCTATGTATGCCCATTGTGTGCGTACTTAGTACATTGTTTCACATTACATTTCATGCTATATATGCCCATTGTGTGCGTACTTAGTACATTGTTTCACATTACATTTCATGCTATATATGCCCATTGTATGCGTACTTAGTACATCGCTTCACATTACAATTCATGCTATGTATGCCCATTGTGTGCATACCTTATACATTATTTTGCCTTACACTTATGCTATGTATGTCCATTGTGTGTATACTTAGTACATTGTCTTACATTACATTTTATGCTATGTATGCCCATTGTGTGCATACTTAGTACATTTGTTATTCATCACATACTTACAGTTTGACATTTATAGACACAATTCATGATTTACATTATACATAGACATTCGACATGGTTTTCACACAAACATTTTGACATTTGATTATACATAAACATTTTCTACAATTGTTAAACATTACATCTTGGTGGTTTGGTTTGAGTAAGTGATTTAAGTAACGAGGCGTGTGTAATATGATACAAGCATGGTGGATACGCCGCTGGTACTTCCTATATATAAATGTTTGTATGGTATCACATATTGTAGCGTTATTTAAATCATTTCAATTTGAGACATATAACATTTTATACAAATAACATACTTTTCACAAGACATTGAATTACAAACAACTTATCTTATATAAACTCATTTTACATGGTTATCCATTTAACCATACATTATTCTCTTATTTATACATATCATCTGATCTTATCGTTTTTCAAATGATTTACAAGACAAAGCAAATTACAAGGTTCATGACTAAACATCTTCTCAAACATAAGTCATGAATTCTGTTTTCACAAAACCTATGTATCTCACAGGCATTTTTATGCTGACGTACCTATTTTCACATGTGTTTTCAGGAGATGATGCATAGGACTTATCAAGACATACTTAGGCGGACCTGTGCCTTAGTGACTTAAAACGAGACAAGAACTAGTTAATTTATGTTATGTACTCTTTGCTTCTTGTTTAAAACAATGTAAACTTTCATGTTTGATTAATAAAACGAAACTTCGATTTCCATGGTTGTGAAACATTAATTCTGTTACAACACTTCCCGACGTTTCCGCCACATTTTGTATGTTCTACGTGGTCGGGGTGTGACAGAAAAGATGGTATCAGAGCCAATGGTTACAGGGAATTAGGTTATTAGTAATACTTTGACCTAGTCTATAACCTTCCTAGGACCCTAACGCGAGTTTACTTGCGTTTAGTCATAAAACAATACTGTCACCTATCCTTAGGCGACAACCACAACAAGAACAAAAATTTTCAAAACCGCTTTGAAAACTAATCATCTGTTCTAGGATGATTGATTACTAGGTTTTGAACCCTCTATTGTAAGGTTTTGAACCCCTTTGAATTTTCAAAATCTCATCAAAGTTTTGGGTCCTAAATAGTGTGAACACGTGCAAACTGGAAGAGTGAATGCCTGTACCCTGAGTTTTCTGTCTAAGGCTAGAGTGTTCGTACAAATCCACATAATCGGACCAGTCACTCTTACCTGGGAACTCTTGGGGTGAGTGTCCACTTATAGGCGAGCATGTCTTCGCGATACATTATGAGGATCTAATTGCTTGGATTCAGCCTTTGTGTGTCGTTTGTTTGCTTCGTGGTTCAAACAAATGACCATCACCCATGATTTTTGGTCGGTAATTGCAACATCCTATTTGTGACACCTGTGCCTCCACGGCCATCAAACAAATACCAAACTAATGAAATATTATATTTCATACTTGGGATTTTGTATAAATATGTGTATCGTTTGCACATATCAATTCTTGTTCGATTTCAAGTTTTAAATCGCTTTCTGTAAGGTTATACGCGCACTGATGCGCAAATATAACCAGTTTAATGCAACGAACACTCCGGAATAGTGAATTAGGCTTAACATACCTTAAATAACCTTTACATAACTTAGAAATAAATTTTGGAGGGTTTGGTGTGGCGAAATCAAGTTTATTCGCTTACAGGGACTAATTTCGACAAACTGCGAAAGTATGCCGATTTGTACTGTAACGAACATTCCGGAACATGACCATAAGTTAAACACACCCTAAATATCCTTTACATAGCTTAGAAATAGGCTTTGAGGGGTTCGGTGTGCTAAAATAAACTTTTTGGTCATTCGGGGACTAAAAGCGTCAAAAAGTGCATAAGTTTGCATTTTCGCGCATATCTTACGTTCTCAATACATCCGGACATCCAAAAGTTTATGTAATCATTAAAATATTTTATTTTAGTGATTGGCATGATAGAATTCCATTCGTCGCGTAATTTGGATCGTTTTTCGCATTCGTTCGTGTTTCGTCGTAATTAACCGAACAACGCAACCGTACGACCAAACGAACCGACATCCGAGATATTTTTGAGCATTTTTTATGTTCCCTATACTTTAACTTCCATTTAGAGCCTTGAAATGGGATTAACGGGGCTTAAACGTGTCAAAAATGCATCAAAAACCATGTTTTGCACATTCAGGGACCAAAATTGACATTCTGCCAAAGTTATCTAAGGAAGGGACCAAAATGAAAAATCTAAATTCCAGCTTGTTCCAGCTGTTCCCCTCATTTTCACATGGTTTTAATGAAACTATGGGCTCCCATGGTTTCACAAAACCATGGGCACATGTGTACGGATGAGATCGAAGCTCGTTTTACGATGAACGATCTTAACGGTTGTGCAAAAACTATAAATACCCTACCCCCCTTCACTCAAAACTCACACCTTGATCTGATTGCTCTCTAAGTTGAAGTGATTTCACTTCATACCTGAGAATAATCGGGTCAAACTTCCGTTCTTGGACCTTTTGTAAGTCCTCTTTCGTTATTTTACGCGTTTTAGCGTGAAAGTCAAACATTGTTTGGCTTTCAGCTTTGACCAGTTTATGGTCAACATGAAGTTCATTTGAACTTCATAACGTGAGCGTAATCACGATGGTTATAGTCCCTAGCGACTATACCTACTGATTACCACGTTATCTAGGCTCAGTGACGAGTCGTAGTTTCGGCCAAAATGCGTATTCTTGCGTATTTTGTAACCAAACTACTTTTAGGTATCAAAACCGTTTGTTTTGATACCAAACCTGTTTTCAAACTTTGTTAAACATGTTTTAACATGTTTAGCTCGTCACTTTTAGATTTGTGCTTGCCTAGGGTCTAAGGGTAAGCGATCTAAACAATCGCTTATGCTTTCGAACCCGACCCATTTGGTCGATCATTAGGATCCGACCAAACACTTTAGGTGACCATAGTTGTATAGGGAATAACCTTCCGAGGTTATACCTTATGGTCACGTCGTTTAAGTAGTTGTATGATAAGTAGTTCTTATGCCTTAGGTAAATTACCAAAATACCCTTTTCACACCAAAATTCATTTTAAGCCTATGTAACATAACTTTTGACATCTAAACTGATTTAGCAACAATATTAAACATGTCAAGGCATATCTTACTTGTCATAGGGCTAGTTAAGCGGTCCGAACGCGTTTTACGCGAACGACGCGTTAAAGTAGCATAAGCTACCTAAACGGGTCGTAATGGGTCGTAAGCACTTAGGTTAGGTTTCATTCTAGTATGTGGGCTTTGTTAAACCATATCATATGAGTTCCAATACTCATTTGGTTTACGAAACCTCATACTATCCAATCCCCCGATTTAGGTCCGGTTATTTATGTAGTTATCTATATAGGGTGCCGTTTGATTCCGTGATCCCTCTAGCTTTGCTTGGTTGTTGTTCAAGACTTCTAAGCACCCTCAAGTGAGTACATAGACCCCTCTTTTACTGTTTTCAAACTGTTTTGGGGTGGAACACATGTGCCTACTTGTTATTTTCTTGCTTTCCATGCTTTCATATCATATACTTGCTATGTTCATTAGTACATTATTAGTACATGATTTCATTGTGTTTTTGCTATGTATGTCCTTTGTAGCATACTTAGTACATCGTTTTACATGACATTTTATGCTATGTATGTTCATTTAGTTCATACTTAGTACATTGTTTTACATTTCATTTCATGCTATGTATGTCCATTTAGTGCATACTTAGTACATTGTTTTACCTTTTCATGCTATGTATGTTCATCATACTTAGTACATTTGATTCACATTGCATCTCTGTTGCATATGTTCTCGTAACATATGGACACATTGTTTTACATCTCTACCTTGTATGTTTATTTAGCATACTAGGTACATTATTTTCATCACATGCTTTCATTTTGATATGACATTTGGTTTGTTTAAATGGGACCATAAACATTCATTAACATTAGCTACACCGCTCGTTAGTAGGTAATGGTACCATAGGAATTGACAACTCCCGTTCCTAAAGTCCTAGGTTTGTTTGGATGGATGGAATGACCGAATTCGATTAAAACATAAGACAGATAGTCCTTTCATTTGTTTAAGGGTTTATCACCACAGTCACAATGCTTGAATGTATGCATTTTCACAATACCGCATAAATGTTTGTATTCAGTATAGCATGCATTTCCACAAAACATAACGTTGATTTAAACCTCGTTTTACTTCAATACATTGTTTTGTGCATTTTTTTTACCTATGGCTCAGTGGATATATATATATATATATTTCACTGGCCATACATGACATTTTGTTTATACATTACATAATTGACATTTGACATAGACATTTTGATATTGATATACACATTTCATGGACTATATTTGACATAAACATTTTGACATGGTTTACACAAAGACATTTGACAAATGGTTTAGACATGGGCAATTTACATTGGTGGTTTGTTTGGGTAAGTGGTTTGAGTAACGAGGCGTGTGTAATATGATACAAGCATGGTGGATACGCCGCTGGTACTTCCTATATATAAGTGCTTGTATGATATTACATATCGTAGCGTTATTTAAATCATTTCAGTTTAGACACATAACATTTTTATACAAATAACATATTTTTCACAAGACATTGTTTTACAAACAACTTATCTTATACAAACTCATTTTACTTGGTTATTCATTTAATCTTACATTATTCTTTTACATATCATCTACTTTATCATCGTTTTTCAAATGATTTATAAAACAAAACATTTTACAAGGATCATGACTGACTTTTGTTAAACAACCTTTTTCTAAATTTATAAGTCATGAATCCTATTTTCATAAAACCTATGTACTCGCCGGCATTTTTATGCTGACGTACCTATTTTCACATGTGTTTCAGGAAATGATGCGTAGGATTGATCAAGATACACTTAGGCGGACTTGGGCCTTAGTGACAATAAAAGATGGAAGACTAGTTAATTTTGTTATACTTCTTTGTTTGTTAAGACATTGTAACTCTTTTAATCAATAAAACAATATTTCAATTTTCCATGTGTTATGAAACAATGATTCTGTTACAACACTCCCCGACGATTCCGCCACGTTTTGTTGTTTTACGTGGTCGGGGTGTGACAGAAAAGTTGGTATCAGAGCTCATGGTTATAGGGAATTAGGTTATTAGTAATGCTTTGACCTAGTCTATAACCTTCCTAGGACCCTAACGCGAGTTTACTTGCGTTTAGTCATAAAACAATACCGTCACCTATCCTTAGGCGACGACCACAACAAGAACATAAATTTCAAAACCGCTTTGAAAATCAATCATCTGTTCTAGGATGATTTATTGTAAGGTTTTGAACCTTCAAAGGTTTCAAAATCTCGTCAAGGTTTTGGGTTCTAATTAATGTGAACACGTGCAAACTGGAAGAGTGAATGCCTGTACTCTGAGTTTTCTGTCTAAGGCTAGAGTGTTCGTACAAATCCGCAGTATCGGACCAGTCACTCTTACCTGGGAACTCTTGGGGTGAGTGTTCACTTATAGGCAAGCATGTCTTCAGCGATACATTAATATGACCCGCTTACTTTGATTTGTCACCGTCTCATTTGTTTGCTTTAGGTAACAAACAAGTAATCGCAATTTTTATGCGTTGCCATTCTGTTTTGATTATCCGATAACCTTTCACTTGTTTCTTCCTATGTCTTTCATTTTCTTCTAGAATGTCCTTTCCTCTCAGCAACGGTCAAATGTCCGAGCAAACAGCCAAATTTGCCCAGCAAATAGGCGAAGTGATTCTGAAGACTGTGGATTTAGGCATTGCCATGTCTCGTCTCAACAATGAAGCCACTCAAGAGTCACCGAAGGAAGCAGAAGTCAAGCCTGCACCAAAATCAAGAAAGCGTAAGGCTTCAAGGAAACCCGCAGCAGTTACACCTAATCAAGCGGGACCTAGCCAAGTAGCAGCGCCACCAGCTAGGAAGCCGTACTTAGGAGCTGCTCTGTCACACCCCGACCACGTAGAACATACAAAACGTGGCGGAAACGTCAGGGAGTGTTGTAACAGAATTAATTGTTTCAAATCCATGGCAATTGAAGTTTCGTTTTATTAATCAAACATGAGAGTTTACATTGTTTTAAACAAGAAACAAAGAGTACATAACATAAATTAACTAGTTCTTGTCTCGTTTTAAGTCACTAAGGTACAGGTCCGCCTAAGTATGTCTTGATAAGTCCTATGCATCATCTCCTGAAAACACATGTGAAAATAGGTACGTCAGCATAAAAATGCCTGTGAGATACATAGGTTTTGTGAAAACAGAATTCATGACTTATGTTTGAGAAAATGTTTAGTCATGAACCTTGTAATTTGCTTTGTCTTGTAAATCATTTGAAAAACGATAAGATCAGATGATATGTATAAATAAGAGAATAATGCAAGGTTAAACGAATAACCATGTAAAATGAGTTTGTATAAGATAAGTTGTTTGTAAAACAATGTCTTGTGAAAAATATGTTATTTGTATAAAATGTTATATGTCTCAAATTGAAATGATTCAAATAACGCTACGATATGTGATACCATACAAACACTTATATATAGGAAGTACCAGCGGCGTATCCACCATGCTTGTATCATATTACACACGCCTCGTTACTTAGATCACTTACTCCAACCAAACCACCAAGATGCAATGTTTAACAATTGTAGAAATGTTTATGTATAGTCAAAAGTCTATTGTCAAATGTAAATCATGTCAACAGATACAAATGGTTCACACGGTTCAATAGTTACAAACGGTTCATATAATCAAAGGGTTACGACGGTTCACATAGTCACATGGTTACAACGGTTCAAAATGTAGTATAATGTGTTCATATGCTGGATGAGCATATGCAACAGAAATGCAATGTAAAACAATGTACTAAGTATTCACGTAATGGACATACATAGCATGAAATGTAATGTATAACGATGTACTAAGTACGCACACAATGGGCATACATAGCATGAAATGTAATGTAGAACGATGTGCTAAGTACGCACACAATGGGCATACATAGCATGTAATGTAAAACGATATACTAAGTACGCACACAATGGGCATACATAGCATGAAATGTAATGAAATCATGTACTATAATGTACTAATGAACATAGCAGGTATATGATGTGAAAGCATGAAAGTAACAAGTAGGCACATGTGTTCCACCCCAAAATGTTTGGAAAATAGTAAAAGAGGGGTCTATGTACTCACTTGAGAATGCTCAGTAGTCCTTGAGTGACAACCAAACAATGCTAGAGATCACGGATATCAAACGGCACCTAATATAGGTAACTATGTTAATAAACCGGATCTAAATCGGAGGATCGGATAGAATGAGGGTTCGTAAACCAAACGAGTATGGAGACTCGTGTAATATGGTTTAACAAAGCCTGCATACTAAATGAAACCTAACATAAGTGCTTACGACCCATTACGACCCGTTTAGGTAGCTTATGCTACTTTAACGCGTCGTTCGCGTGAAACGCGTTCGGAACGTCTAAGTAGTCCTATGACAAGTGTTATATGCCTAAACATGTTACATAATCAGTTATGTGACAAAAGTTTAGGTTACATATGCTTAATTACCAATTATACATGAAAAGGGTATTCTGGTAATTTACCTAAGGCATATAAACTACCTATCATACAACTACTTAACGAAGCGACCATAAGGTATAACCTCGGAAGGTTATTCCCTATATACTATGGTCACCTAAAGTATTTGGTCGGATCCTAATGATCGACCAAATGGGTCGGGTTCGAAGGTATAAGCGATTTATTAGATCGCTTACCCTACGACCCTAGACAACGTGGTAATCAGTAGGCATAGTCCCAAGGGACTATGACCATCGTGATTACAATCACGTTGCGAAGTTCAAACGAACTTCGCATTGACCATAAACTGGTCAACGCAGAAAGTCAAACAAAGTTTTACTTTCAGACTCGAAAAGCAATAAAAGAACGAAGGAATACTTACGAAGGGTCCCCGAATGCTAACCTCGATCCAAGTAGCTCAGGTATGAAACAAAGGTTTCAACTTAGAGCTTCTCAAATCAAGATTCTAGTGGGTTTTGCAATGGGGTGGGTTGGGTATTTATAGGATTCGTAGAGCCGTTAAGATCGTTCCTCGGAAACCGTGCTTTGATCTTGGCCATACACCTCAAGATAGTGGTTTTTGAAAACCATTTGAGCCCATAGATTGTCCCAAAACCATGTGCAAAAGTGAAAATGGACCAAATACAATGTTTCTGTCCAGGTTAGGCAGTCGCGTAGCGCCACTGCCTAGGCATGAGGTGCTCGCGCTACGCCACTGCCTACCAGTTTCAGCAAAGTTTCAAAAATGGCAGAAATGGTCCCTGCAGCCCGTTTAAGCTATTTTCGATGCGTTTGAACCCCGTTAACCTCATTTCAAGGCTCTAAAATGAAGTTAAAGTATTGGGAACTCAAAACATGCTCAAAATATGTCGGATGTCGGTTCGTTTGGCCGTACGATCGCGATGTTCGCTTAATTACGACGGAATGCGCATAAGCGCGAAAAACGATCCAAATGACGCGACGAATGGATTTTTCTTATGCCAAACACTAAAATAAAATATTTTAGTGCTTACATAAATTTTTGGATGTCCGGATGTATTCAGAACGTAAGTTATGCGCGAAAGTGCAAACTTGTGCACTTTTTGACGCTTTTAGTCCCTGAATGACCCAAAAGTTTATTTTAGCATACCGAACACCTCAAAGCCTATTTCTAAGCTATGTAAAGGATATTTATGGTATGTTTAACTTATGGTCATGTTCCGGAATGTCTGTTACAGTTCAAATTGGCATACTTTCGCAGTTTGTCAAGTTTAGTCCCTGTAAGCGAATTAACTTGTTTTTGCCATACCAAACCTTCCAAAACTTATTTCTAAGTTATGTAGAGGTTATTTAAGGTATGTTAAGCCTATGTCACTATTCCGGAGTGTTTGTTACATTAAACTGGTTATATTTACGCATTAGTGCGCGTATAACCTTCCAGAAAGCGATTTAGAGCTTGAAATCGAACAAGAGTTGATATGTGCAAAAGATACACATATTTATACAAGTCCAAAGTATGAAATACAATATTTCAATGATTTGGTATTTGTTTGCTGGTCGCAGTGACACAGGTGTCACAGTCTCCCCTACTTTAGGAAATTTCGTCCCGAAATTAATTCGTAGGAGTCTGTCTGTGACTTTGTGTTAAGTAACAATCAAAGATAAGCAAGGCATAATCCTGTTATTCCTCTTTAACGGACATTTTTCAGAAATGAAAAATGAACGAAGTTATTTTCAACAGGCATTCTTCAGAAACGAGAAAGAACGGAAGGAGTCATTTTCCACAACCTCTTCAGAAACGAAAATGAACGGAACGAGTCATTTTCCACAACGTCTTCAGAAACGAAAATGAATGGAACGAGTCATTTTCCACAACTTCTTCAGAAACGAAAATGAACGGAACGAGTCATTTTCCACAACCTCTTCAGAAACGAAAATGAACGGAACGAGTCATTTTCCACAACTTCTTCAGAAACGAAAATGAACAGAAGGAGTCATTTTCCACAATTTCTTCAGAAATGAAAATGAACAGAATGAGTCATTTTCCACAATTTCTTTAGAAATGAAGATGCACGGAATGAGTCATTTCTAGACACACGACCAAACTTGCTGTGGTTTCTGTGCACTGAATTTCATAATTATGTATGCATCCATAATTACGCAATTCCTTGCACAGTCCGCACAATTTGTCTTGTAATGTGAAGGGGAGGAAAATCAAACATGTGATGAGTGTGACTAGACTACCATAGGGTCCTTTTAAATAGATCGACAAATGATCCTTTTAATTAGGCCACCAAGGAGTCCTTTCAGCTATATCATCACCTGATATTCCTAACCAGATTTTTTTGGATCAATCTGTTTAACTAGACCACTCAAGGGTCTAATTATGGAATAGTACAATATAATCCAAGGGTCTTTACTATTACGTAGAAGCCCATTGAGGATTTAATATAGTACCTTTGGATATCCTACTATGAATCCCTCATACGAGTGATATGGAAGATTCTACGAGGATTTGGATAACCAAAAACTTGGATTACACCAAAAACATAAAAGGGAACACATAAGCACATAATCACATAGTTGTTTAATTTGTTATTAACTTGTTATCGTTTGAAAATGGATATGGAAACCAGTCGATGGACTTCAATGTCCTCTGGGATCTATCTGAAAAGATAGGAAGATCTCCCAGAAATTCGATTTTGTTTTCAAAGAACATAATATCTGAATTATGAGACACAACAATTTTAGGATTTACGGAAATACCCTTAGGTACCCTATTAAAGATTTATAGTGGTACTTTGGGTATTCGTCCAGTGCTGTAACTTGCGTTTTGTACTTCGTTTCCTTGGAAGAAACGGGTACTTAGGAATTTCGTGGAAAACGCAAGAGATCATAAAATAGAAAAAATTTGGGTGGGTAGTTTGCTTTTCAAGGAATACGATTCCTTAATTGTCGGTATTGTAAGGGATATGTTCTTTATACGTATAACCTCATAAATACATTGCAATGTAAATAAAAGATTTATTTATAAACAATGATAACAACTGTTTCATGGACCTTGACAACAAAAGAAAATAATACATAAGACGTAATTATTTCTAAAGGGTGTTGTCTTCTAGTCGGTCAGATGCTCATCCCTGTGCTGGATTAGCATTAGCAAGCTTTGGGCAATTTCTTCGGAAATGACCCATCTCGCCACAATTGTAGCAAGAACCTGGTGGAAAGCGAGCTTGAGCAGGATTGTTGTCAGCTTGATTTGGTGCAACTGCTGCTACGCAAACTTTTGCTGTATGACCTTTACGTCCACAAATTTGGCATTCGCGGCACTTCACATTAGCATGATGATGAAGGTTACATTGGTTGCACAAGGGTGAAGTTCCATTGTATGGCTTCCTAGTAGGGGGTTGAGCAGGTTGATTGGGGACGGCTTGATCATTGTGAGTAACCATGGCAAAGTTCTGAGAAGCCTTTCGCTTCTTTGACTTCTTAGGGGATCCAGTCTGTTCATCCATGATCTTTGATTCCTCTATTGGTTTCGATTCCTCGACCGGTTTCTTGTCACCCTTTCGGAAAAGCTTACGTTTCCTGATCTGAGATTCAGTCAAGGTTGCAGCTAGCTCAATGGCCTGCCTAACCGTAGTGGGATTACTACCAGTAACAATGTCCTGAACTGAGTCAGGGAGACCATCAATGTATTTTTCGATCGCCTTATCCAGAGGCGTAACCATGGTAGGACACAACAGGCTCAGCTCCTCATATCGATCAGTGTAGGCTCGATGTTCACCGCTGTCTTGCTTAAGATCGTCGAATTCCCTTTCCAATGCCCTGATCTCGTGACGAGGACATAATTCCTTCATCATCAGTGCTCGAAGTTCTTCCCAAGTTTGGGCCAGTGCCACTTCGGCACCCCTATCTCTCACCACACCGTTCCACCATGTCAAAGCTCGTTTCTCAAAGACACTAGATGCGAAATCTACCTTTCGCTCGTTTGGACATTGAACATGCCTGAAGGTGCTCTCTAGACTCTCGAACCATTGCAGAAGTGCAGTCGCTCCTTGAGACCCAGAAAACTTTGATGGCTTAGCCGAGTTGAACGTCTTGAAGCTGCAGAGGGCATTATTGTTGTTGAGGGCTTGGTTACATTGGGCAACGATGTTCGGGATTGCAGCAGTTATTTGCTGTGTAATGACAGCTGCTAGATCTTCAATAGATACCGGATTTTCGCGTCGAGGAGGCATTCTAAAAGGGGAAACATGAAATGAAACGAGTGAGAGAATTAGACGAAAAGAATGAGATGAACAAATCTGATGAAAGCAAGGATAGTGGTCATTTGTTTGTTACTACAAAGCAACAAACGACCCCGGTGATTAATCAAAGTAAATAGGTCAAAAATAATGTATCGCGAAGACATGCTCGCCTATAAGTGAACACTCATCCCAAGAATTCCCAGGTAAGCACAACTGGTCTCGCGTCTGATGAGATATATACGAAGTGCTTGCCTAGACAGAAAACCCAGAATACAGGCATTCACCCTTCCAGTTTGCACGTGTTCACATTATTTAAAACCCAAAACCTTGACGAGATTTTGAAAACTCAAAGGGGTTCAAAACCTTAAAATAGAGGGTTCAAAACCTACTAATCAATCATCCTAGAACAGATGATTAGTTTTCAAAGCGGTTTTGAAATTTATGTTCTTGTTGTGGTCGTCGCCTAAGGATAGGTGACGGTATTGTTTTATGACTAAACGCAAGTAAACTCGCGTTAGGGTCCTAAGAAGGTTATAGACTAGGTCAAAGCATTACTAATAACCTAATTCCCTATAACCATTGGCTCTGATACCATCTTTTCTGTCACACCCCGACCACGTAGAACATACAAAACGTGGCGGAAACGTCGGGGAGTGTTGTAACAGAATTAATTGTTTCAAATCCATGGCAATTGAAGTTTCGTTTTATTAATCAAACATGAGAGTTTACATTGTTTTAAACAAGAAACAAAGAGTACATAACATAAATTAACTAGTTCTTGTCTCGTTTTAAGTCACTAAGGTACAGGTCCGCCTAAGTATGTCTTGATAAGTCCTATGCATCATCTCCTGAAAACACATGTGAAAATAGGTACGTCAGCATAAAAATGCCTGTGAGATACATAGGTTTTGTGAAAACATAATTCATGACTTATGTTTGAGAAAATGTTTAGTCATGAACCTTGTAATTTGCTTTGTCTTGTAAATCATTTGAAAAATGATAAGATCAGATGATATGTATAAATAAGAGAATAATGCAAGGTTAAACGAATAACCATGTAAAATGAGTTTGTATAAGATAAGTTGTTTGTAAAACAATGTCTTGTGAAAAATATGTTATTTGTATAAAATGTTATATGTCTCAAATTGAAATGATTCAAATAACGCTACGATATGTGATACCATACAAACACTTATATATAGGAAGTACCAGCGGCGTATCCACCATGCTTGTATCATATTACACACGCCTCGTTACTTAGATCACTTACTCCAACAAAACCGCCAAGATGTAATGTTTAACAATTGTAGAAATGTTTATGTATAGTCAAAAGTCTATTGTCAAATGTAAATCATGTCAACAGATACAAATGGTTCACACGGTTCAATAGTTACAAACGGTTCATATAATCAAAGGGTTACGACAGTTCACATAGTCACATGGTTACAACGGTTCAAAATGTAGTATAATGTGTTCATATGCTGGATGAGCATATGCAACAGAAATGCAATGTAAAACAATGTACTAAGTATTCACGTAATGGACATACATAGCATGAAATGTAATGTAGAACGATGTACTAAGTACGCACACAATGGGCATACATAGCATGAAATGTAATGTAGAACGATGTACTAAGTACGCACACAATGGGCATACATAGCATGTAATGTAAAACGATGTACTAAGTACGCACACAATGGGCATACATAGCATGAAATGTAATGAAATCATGTACTATAATGTACTAATGAACATAGCAGGTATATGATGTGAAAGCATGAAAGTAACAAGTAGGCACATGTGTTCTACCCCAAAATGTTTGGAAAATAGTAAAAGAGGGGTCTATGTACTCACTTGAGAATGCTCAGTAGTCCTTGAGTGACAACCAAACAATGCTAGAGATCACGGATATCAAACGGCACCTAATATAGGTAACTATGTTAATAAACCGGATCTAAATCGGAGGATCGGATAGAATGAGGGTTCGTAAACCAAACGAGTATGGAGACTCGTGTAATATGGTTTAACAAAGCCTGCATACTAAATGAAACCTAACATAAGTGCTTACGACCCATTACGACCCGTTTAGGTAGCTTATGCTACTTTAACGCGTCGTTCGCGTGAAACGCGTTCGGAACGTCTAACTAGTCCTATGACAAGTGTTATATGCCTAAACATGTTACATAATCAGTTATGTGACAAAAGTTTAGGTTACATATGCTTAATTACCAATTATACATGAAAAGGGTATTCTGGTAATTTACCTAAGGCATATAAACTACCTATCATACAACTACTTAACGAAGCGACCATAAGGTATAACCTCGGAAGGTTATTCCCTATATACTATGGTCACCTAAAGTATTTGGTCGGATCCTAATGATCGACCAAATGGGTCGGGTTCGAAGGTATAAGCGATTTATTAGATCGCTTACCCTACGACCCTAGACAACGTGGTAATCAGTAGGCATAGTCCCAAGGGACTATGACCATCGTGATTACAATCACGTTGCGAAGTTCAAACGAACTTCGCATTGACCATAAACTGGTCAACGCAGAAAGTCAAACAAAGTTTTACTTTCAGACTCGAAAAGCAATAAAAGAACGAAGGAATACTTACGAAGGGTCCCCGAATGCTAACCTCGATCCAAGTAGCTCAGGTATGAAACAAAGGTTTCAACTTAGAGCTTCTCAAATCAAGATTCTAGTGGGTTTTGCAATGGGGTGGGTTGGGTATTTATAGGATTCGTAGAGCCGTTAAGATCGTTCCTCGGAAACCGTGCTTTGATCTTGGCCATACACCTCAAGATAGTGGTTTTTGAAAACCATTTGAGCCCATAGATTGTCCCAAAACTATGTGCAAAAGTGAAAATGGACCAAATACAATGTTTCTGTCCAGGTTAGGCAGTCGCGTAGCGCCACTGCCTAGGCATGAGGTGCTCGCGCTACGCCACTGCCTACCAGTTTCAGCAAAGTTTCAAAAATGGCAGAAATGGTCCCTGTAGCCCGTTTAAGCTATTTTCGATGCGTTTGAACCCCGTTAACCTCCTTTCAAGGCTCTAAAATGAAGTTAAAGTATTGGGAACTCAAAACATGCTCAAAATATGTCGGATGTCGGTTCGTTTGGCCGTACGATCGCGATGTTCGCTTAATTACGACGGAATGCGCATAAGCGCGAAAAACGATCCAAATGACGCGACGAATGGATTTTTCTTATGCCAAACACTAAAATAAAATATTTTAGTGCTTACATAAATTTTTGGATGTCCGGATGTATTCAGAACGTAAGTTATGCGCGAAAGTGCAAACTTGTGCACTTTTTGACGCTTTTAGTCCCTGAATGACCCAAAAGTTTATTTTAGCATACCGAACACCTCAAAGCCTATTTCTAAGCTATGTAATATATGGTATGTTTAACTTATGGTCATGTTCCGGAATGTCTGTTACAGTTCAAATTGGCATACTTTCGCAGTTTGTCAAGTTTAGTCCCTGTAAGCGAATTAACTTGTTTTTGCCATACCAAACCTTCCAAAACTTATTTCTAAGTTATGTAGAGGTTATTTAAGGTATGTTAAGCCTATGTCACTATTCCGGAGTGTTTGTTGCATTAAACTGGTTATATTTACGCATTAGTGCGCGTATAACCTTCCAGAAAGCGATTTAGAGCTTGAAATCGAACAAGAGTTGATATGTGCAAAAGATACACATATTTATACAAGTCCAAAGTATGAAATACAATATTTCATTGATTTGGTATTTGTTTGCTGGTCGCAGTGACACAGGTGTCACATGCTCCATGGTGCAGACGATGCAACCGTCATCATTCAAACCTCATACCCTGCTCCAAATGTACCTACTGTGGACGGTGGGGACATTTGGTTAGCATATGCCGCTTTGCTATCCAAAACAAAGCTATTATAAACCTTGCTGCTGCTCGACCTCCTGCCAGGAAACCTTATGCCGGTACTGCACTGATGTGCAACAAGTGTAATGCACCTCACCGAGCTTACCTGCAGTGTCGTCTATGTGCATCATGTGGACGACTCGGTGACCTGGCTAATGTTTGTCAATTCAACCCAATCCAAGGTGGTCCAAACCAACCCCAAGTCAACCCTGCTCCAGCTCGTTTACCATCTGGTACTTGGTACAACTACGGCGAGACGAGCTATTTCAGGAACAAGTGAACAAAGATTGTCAATGCAAATCTGACCCACGGATGAGCATTTGGCTGAGTATGAGATGTTGCTGTTTTAATCTTATGCTTTTGTTTCTTTGTTTTTCTTGTAATGTGAAACAATCAGTTTTGTTTATAAATAAATTGTTGATCACAAATTCTGATATACAAGTGTAGTTACATGTGTGTATGGCATTTCCCTATAATACCTACATTAAGGAACTATGTTCCTTACAAACTACTCTTGTGAATATTACCCATTCTTGTGTTTACTCATGATTCCCCTAGAAAATTCTAAGTACTCGTTTCATTCTAAGATACGAAGTACAGAAAATAAAGTGACATTATGAGTAATCATGCTTCAGCACATCTGTGCCTTTGAATCCTTGGTTAGATAACTAAGGGTATTTTTCTCATACCCATTACGTTCTGATTTTTTTTTCAACATGCATAACATAAGTTTTCAAAACAACCCCCATGATTTCAAAAGCATTGTCTATGTTTTCAAAAACAACCCCCATGATTTCAAAAGCATTGTCTATGTTTTCAAAAACAACCTCCATGATTTCAAAAGCATTGTCTATGTTTTCAAAAACAACCTCCATGATTTCAAAAGCATTGTCTATGTTTTCAAAAACAACCTCCATGATTTCAAAATGTTTCATATAGTTTAAAAACAATATTAACACAATATAATTACTTATATCAAGTGTATGATTTCAAATGCATCATTCATGTTTTCAAAAACCTTATACATAATTTCAAAATCCATCTCGCATAATTTTAAAACATTTTTTTAAATATACTTACCTAATACACCTACTTTATGATTTCAAAACTATTATATATAAGGTTTCAAAAACATTGAACACATATTTTTTTTAAGAACCCCATGCATAATTTTCAAAAATATTCTCCTCATACATTGACTTAACCTTCAAATTCCGCTTCATATGTCGCCTTGACATATCTAGCATCTCAACGTCATAAGCATTTTACTTCATGTTTTAACTTAAGCACATCCAGTGCAAGGTTTCAAAACATCTTCAACTTCTAAAATCCATATGAGATCTTTTTATCTTCACATTAGACCCTTGTGGATGATTATCATTCAAATCAGAGTCCTTAATTGGTTTCCTTGTGTACCTTAATTCGAACATTTCGGTTCCTTATAATCGAAATCGAATTTTCTCTTTAAAAATCTTTCTATCTTTATAGTTAGATTCTTGGAAATATTTAAAGCACCAATCAAAATCCACTGATTGGATACCTGGTGTGCTTTAAATACATGTGCACAGTTAGTAGAACAAATTAACTAAATGATAACAAATCAAGTTAAAACAATTTTGTGGTTATGTGACTATGTGTTTATGCATTATGTGTTTTCTTTTATGCATTTTTGTGTGTTTGTATACTCTGGATATTCGTTATCCAAATCCTCGTAGAATCTTTCATATCTTCATATGAGGAATTCGTAGAAGGATATTCAAAAAGGTACTACCTTAAATCCTTATTGGGCTTCTACGTGATAGTCAAGACCCTTGGATTATATAGTACCACTCCATGATTCATAAGAGACCCTTTTAGTGGTCTAGTAAAAAAGATTGATTCAAAATCTGGTTAAGAATGACATGTGGTGATATAGCTGAACAGACTCCTTGGTAGTCTATTTAAATCATTTATTGATTTAATTAAAAAGGACCCTATGGTGGTCCAGTCACAATCATCACAGGCTCATTTATTGTTTTCTTCCCCTACACATTATAAGATACACTACGTGGCTATGCAAGGAATGACGTAATTATGGATGCATACATAATTACGAAGTTCAGTGCACGGAAACCACGGTAAGACTTATTATGTGTAAGAACCGATAGTGACAACCATAACAAAATGTGAACAATGTAATAGAGGTACGGTGGACGCACCAATAACACTTTATATACTTGTATCTAAGTGTCCCTCTCACATTGCAAGCATGATGTTATTGTAAAGTTACTAGAAGTTCAGGATTTTAACCAGTGTTGTTTGATCTTTTCAACTTCATGTTTCAAAGCTCTCACAAGTTTCCTCTAAAATAAATTTCGGGACGAAATTTCCTGAAGTAGGGGAGACTGTGACACCTGTGCCTCCACGGCCATCAAACAAATACCAAACTAATGAAATATTATATTTCATACTTGGGATTTTGTATAAATATGTGTATCGTTTGCACATATCAATTCTTGTTCGATTTCAAGTTTTAAATCGCTTTCTGTAAGGTTATACACGCACTGATGCGCAAATATAACCAATTTAATGCAACGAACACTCCAGAATAGTGAATTAGGCTTAACATACCTTAAATAACCTTTACATAACTTAGAAATAAGTTTTGGAGGGTTTGGTGTGGCGAAATCAAGTTTATTCGCTTACAGGGACTAATTTCGACAAACTGCGAAAGTATGCCGATTTGTACTGTAACGAACATTCCGGAACATGACCATAAGTTAAACACACCCTAAATATCCTTTACATAGCTTAGAAATAGGCTTTGAGGGGTTCGGTGTGCTAAAATAAACTTTTTGGTCATTCAGGGACTAAAAGCGTCAAAAAGTGCATAAGTTTGCATTTTCGCGCATATCTTACGTTCTCAATACATCCGGACATCCAAAAGTTTATGTAATCATTAAAATATTTTATTTTAGTGATTGGCATGATAGAATTCCATTCGTCGCGTAATTTGGATCGTTTTTCGCATTCGTTCGTGTTTCGTCGTAATTAACCGAACAACGCAACCGTACGACCAAACGAACCGACATCCGAGATATTTTTGAGCATTTTTTATGTTCCCTATACTTTAACTTCATTTTAGAGCCTTGAAATGGGATTAACGGGGCTTAAACGTGTCAAAAATGCATCAAAAACCATGTTTTGCACATTCAGGGACCAAAATTGACATTCTGCCAAAGTTATCTAAGGAAGGGACCAAAATGAAAAATCTAAATTCCAGCTTGTTCCAGCTGTTCCCCTCATTTTCACATGGTTTTAATGAAACTATGGGCTCCCATGGTTTCACAAAACCATGGGCACATGTGTACGGATGAGATCGAAGCTCGTTTTACGATGAACGATCTTAACGGTTGTGCAAAAACTATAAATACCCTACCCCCCTTCACTCAAAACTCACACCTTGATCTGATTGCTCTCTAAGTTGAAGTGATTTCACTTCATACCTGAGAATAATCGGGTCAAACTTCCGTTCTTGGACCTTTTGTAAGTTCTCTTTCGTTCTTTTACGCGTTTTAGCGTGAAAGTCAAACATTGTTTGGCTTTCAGCTTTGACCAGTTTATGGTCAACATGAAGTTCATTTGAACTTCATAACGTGAGCGTAATCACGATGGTTATAGTCCCTAGCGACTATACCTACTGATTACCACGTTATATAGGCTCAGTGACGAGTCGTAGTTTCGGCCAAAATGTGTATTCTTGCGTATTTTGTAACCAAACTACTTTTAGGTATCAAAACCGTTTGTTTTGATACCAAACCTTTTTTCAAACTTTGTTAAACATGTTTTAACATGTTTAGCTCGTCACTTTTAGATTTGTGCTTGCCTAGGGTCGTAAGGGTAAGCGATCTAAACAATCGCTTATGCTTTCGAACCTGACCCATTTGGTCGATCATTAGGATCCGACCAAACACTTTAGGTGACCATAGTTGTATAGGGAATAACCTTCCGAGGTTATACCTTATGGTCACGTCGTTTAAGTAGTTGTATGATAAGTAGTTCTTATGCCTTAGGTAAATTACCAAAATACCCTTTTCACACCAAAATTCATTTTAAGCCTATGTAACATAACTTTTGACATCTAAACTGATTTAGCAACAATATTAAACATGTCAAGGCATATCTTACTTGTCATAGGGCTAGTTAAGCGGTCCGAACGCGTTTTACGCGAACGACGCGTTAAAGTAGCATAAGCTACCTAAACGGGTCGTAATGGGTCGTAAGCACTTAGGTTAGGTTTCATTCTAGTATGTGGGCTTTGTTAAACCATATCATATGAGTTCCAATACTCATTTGGTTTACGAAACCTCATACTATCCAATCCCCCGATTTAGGTCCGGTTATTTATGTAGTTATCTATATAGGGTGCCGTTTGATTCCGTGATCCCTCTAGCTTTGCTTGGTTGTTGTTCAAGACTTCTAAGCACCCTCAAGTGAGTACATAGACCCCTCTTTTACTGTTTTCAAACTGTTTTGGGGTGGAACACATGTGCCTACTTGTTATTTTCTTGCTTTCCATGCTTTCATATCATATACTTGCTATGTTCATTAGTACATTATTAGTACATGATTTCATTGTGTTTTTGCTATGTATGTCCTTTGTAGCATACTTAGTACATCGTTTTACATGACATTTTATGCTATGTATGTTCATTTAGTTCATACTTAGTACATTGTTTTACATTTCATTTCATGCTATGTATGTCCATTTAGTGCATACTTAGTACATTGTTTTACCTTTTCATGCTATGTATGTTCATCATACTTAGTACATTTGATTCACATTGCATCTCTGTTGCATATGTTCTCGTAACATATGGACACATTGTTTTACATCTCTACCTTGTATGTTTATTTAGCATACTAGGTACATTATTTTCATCACATGCTTACATTTTGATATGACATTTGGTTTGTTTAAATGGGACCATATACATTCATTAACATTAGCTACGCCGCTCGTTAGTAGGTAATGGTACCATAGGAATTGACAACTCCCGTTCCTAAAGTCCTAGGTTTGTTTGGATGGATGGAATGACCGAATTCGATTAAAACATAAGACAGATAGTCCTTTCATTTGTTTAAGGATTTATCACCACAGTCACAAGGCTTGAATGTATGCATTTTCACAATACCGCATAAATGTTTGTATTCAGTATAGCATGCATTTCCACAAAACATAACGTTGATTTAAACCTCGTTTTACTTCAATACATTGTTTTGTGCATTTTTTTTACCTATGGCTCAGTGGATATATATATATTTCACTGGCCATACATGACATTTTGTTTATACATTACATAATTGACATTTGACATAGACATTTTGATATTGATATACACATTTCATGGACTATATTTGACATAAACATTTTGACATGGTTTACACAAAGACATTTGACAAATGGTTTAGACAAGGGCAATTTACATTGGTGGTTTGTTTGGGTAAGTGGTTTGAGTAACGAGGCGTGTGTAATATGATACAAGCATGGTGGATACGCCGCTGGTACTTCCTATATATAAGTGCTTGTATGATATTACATATCGTAGCGTTATTTAAATCATTTCAGTTTAGACACATAACATTTTTATACAAATAACATATTTTCACAAGACATTGTTTTACAAACAACTTATCTTATACAAACTCATTTTACTTGGTTATTCATTTAATCTTACATTATTCTTTTACATATCATCTACTTTATCATCGTTTTTCAAATGATTTATAAAACAAAACATTTTACAAGGATCATGACTGACTTTTGTTAAACAACCTTTTTCTAAATTTATAAGTCATGAATCCTATTTTCACAAAACCTATGTACTCGCCGGCATTTTTATGCTGACGTACCTATTTTCACATGTGTTTCAGGAAATGATGCATAGGATTGATCAAGATACACTTAGGTGGACTTGGGCCTTAGTGACAATAAAAGATGGAAGACTAGTTAATTTTGTTATACTTCTTTGTTTGTTAAGACATTGTAACTCTTTTAATCAATAAAACAATATTTCAATTTTCCATGTGTTATGAAACAATGATTCTGTTACAACACTCCCCGACGATTCCGCCACGTTTTGTTGTTTTACGTGGTCGGGGTGTGACACTATTCTTACCCCATGCCATTTCATTTGTTTTCTCTCTTGTTTCCCCCTTTTTAGAATGCCTCCACGACGCGAAAATCCGGTATCTATTGAAGATCTGGCAGCTGTCATTACACAGCAAATAACTGCTGCAATCCCGAACATCGTTGCCCAATGTAACCAAGCTCTCAACAACAATAATGCCCCTGCAACTTCAAGACGTTCAACTCGGCTAAGCCATCAAAGTTTTCTGGGTCTCAAGGAGCGAATGCACTTCTGCAATGGTTCGAGAGTTTAGAGAGCACCTTCAGACATGTTCAATGTCCAAACGAGCGAAAGGTAGACTTTGCATCTAGTGTCTTTGAGAAACGAGCTTTGACATGGTGGAACGGTGTGATGAGAGATAGGGGTGCCGAAGTGGCACTGGCTCAAACGTGGGAAGAACTTCGAGCACTAATGATGAAGGAATTCTGTCCTCGTCATGAGATCAGGGCCTTGGAAAGGGAATTCGACGATCTTAAGCAAGACAGCGGCGAACATCGAGCATACACCGATCGATATGAGGAGCTGAGCCTGTTGTGTCCTACCATGGTTACGCCTTTGGATAAGGCGATCGAAAAATACATTGATGGTCTCCCTGACTCAGTTCAGGACATTGTTACTGGTAGTAACCCCACTACGGTTAGGCATGCCATTGAGCTAGCTGCAACCTTGACTGAATCTCAGATCAGGAAACGTAAGCTTTTCCGAAAGGGTGACAAGAAACCGGTCGAGGAATCGAAACCAATCGAGGAATCAAAGACCATGGATGAACAGACTGGATCCCCTAAGAAGTCAAAGAAGCAAAAGGCTTCTCAGAACTTCGCCATGGTTACTCACAATGATCAAGCCGTCCCCAACCAACCAGCTCAACCCCCTGCTAGGAAGCCATACAATGGAACTTCACCCTTGTGCAACCAATGTAACCTTCATCATCATGCTAATGTGAAGTGCCGCGAATGCCAAATTTGTGGACTTAAAGGTCATACAGCAAAAGTTTGCCGAGCTGCAGTTGCACCAAATCAAGTTGGCAACAATCCTGCTCAAGCTCGCTTTCCACCAGGCTCTTGCTACAGTTGTGGCGAGATGGGTCATTTCCGAAGAAATTGCCCAAAGCTTGCTAATGCGAATCCAGCACAGGGATAAGTATCTGACCGACTAGAAGACAACACCCTTTAGAAATAATTACGTCTTATGTATTATTTTCTTTTGTAGTCGAGGTCCATGAAACAGTTGTTATCATTGTTTATAAATAAATCTTTTATTTACATTGCAATGTATTTATAAGGTTGTATGTATAAACCACATATCCCTTACAATACCGACAATTAAGGAATCGTATTCCTTGAAAAGCAAACTACCACCCAAATTTTTCCATTTTATGATATCTTACGTTTCCACGAAATTCCTAAGTACCTGTTTCTTCTAAGGAAAACGAAGTACAAGGCGCAAGTTACAACACTGGACGAATACCCAAAGTACCACTATAAATCCTTAATAGGGTACCTAAGGGTATTTCCGTAAATCCAAAAATTGTTGTGTTCCTTAATTCGAATATTACGTTTCTTTGAAAACAAAAATCGAATTTTTGGGAGATCTTTCTATCTTTTCAGATAGATCCCAGAGGACATTGAAGTCCATTGACTGGTTTCCATATCTATTTTCAATCGATAACAAGTTAATAACAAATTAATAATCAAGTTAAACAACTATGTGATTATGTGCTTATGTGTTCCCTTTTATGTTCTTGTGTAATCCAAGTTTTGTTATCCAAATCCTCGTAGAATCTTCCATATCTTCGTATAAGGGATTAATAATAGGATATCCAAAGGTACTATATTAAATCCTCAAGGGGCTTTTACGTAATAGTAAAGACCCTTGGATTACATTGTACTATTCCATAATTAGACCCCTTGAGTGGGCTAGTTAAACAGATTGATCCAAAAATCTGGTTAGGAATATCATGTGATGAAATAGCTGAAAAGACTCCTTGGTGGTCCAACTAAAAGAGATCATTAGTCGATCTAATTAAAAGGACCCTATGGTAGTCTAGTCACACTCATCACAGGTTTGATTTTCCTCCCCTAAACATTACAACACAAACTGTGCGGACTATGCAAGGAATTACATAATTATGGATGCATACATAATTATGGAATTCAGTGCACAGAAACCACAGCGAGTTTTGTCATGTGTCTAGAGTTGACTCGGTTCATTCGCGTTTCTGAAGAAATTGTGGAAAATGACTCATTCCGTTCATTTTCGTTTCTGAAGAAGTTGTGGAAAACGACTCATTCCGTTCATTTTCGTTCCTGAAGAAATGGTGGAAAATGACTCATTCCGTTCATTTTCGTTCCTGAAGGAATTGTGGAAAATGACTCATTCCGTTCATTTTCGTTCCTGAAGAAATCGTGGAAAATGACTCATTCCGTTCATTTTCATTTCTGAAGAAATCGTGGAAAATGACTCGTTCCGTTCATTTTCGTTCCTGAAGAAATCGTGGAAAATGACTCATTCCGTTCATTTTCGTTTCTGAAGAAATTATGGAAAATGACTCATTCTGTTCATTTTCGTTTCTGAAGAAATTGTGGAAAATGACTCATTCCGTTCATTTTCGTTTCTGAAGAAATAGTGGAAAATGACTCATTCCATTCATTGTCGTTTCTGAAAATTGTCCATCGAAGGGAAATGAATATCCCTGATTCTTCCTTCATTTCCATTTCTGAAAATGTCCATTAAAGAGGAATATCAGGATATGCCTCATCCTTCATGGTTATTTAACACAAAGTCACAGACATGCTCCTACAAATAAATTTCGGGACGAAATTTCCTAAAGTAGGGGAGACTGTGACACCTGTGTCACTCCAACCATCAATCAAATACCAAACCAATGAAATATTGTGTTTCATACTTGGGATTTGTAAAAATATGTGTATCATTTGCACATATCAAATTTTGTTCGATTTCGGGCTCTAAATCGCTTTCTGGAAGGTTATACGCGCACTGATGCGTAAATCTAACCAGTTTAATGCAACGAACACTCCGGGATAGTGAAATAGGCTTCACATACCTTAAGTAACCTTTACATAACTTAGAAATAAGTTTTGAAGGCTTTGGTATGGCAAAATCGAGTTAAATCGCTTACAGGGACTAAACTTGACAAACTGCGAAAGTATGCCAATTTGACCAGTAACGAACATTCCAGAACGTGACCATAAGTTAAACACAACTTAAATATCCTTTATATAGCTTAGAAATAGGCTTTGAGGGGTTCGGTGTGCTAAAATAAACTTTTGGGTCATTCAGGGACTAAAAGCGTCAAAAAGTGCACAAGTTTGCATTTTCGCGCATAACTAACGTTCTGAATACCTCCGGACATCCAAAAATTTATGTAAGCACTAAAATATTTTATTTTAGTGTTTGGCATAAGATAAATCCATTCGTCACGCAATTTAGCTCGTTTTTCGCGCTTATGCGCATTCCGTCGTAATTAAGCGAACATCGCGATCGTACGACCAAACGAACTGACATCCGGCATATTTTTGAGCATGCTTCATGTCCACAATGTTTAGGCATCCTTGTGGAGCCTTGAAAATGATTTAACGAGCCTTAAACATGTCGGAAATGGCCTTAATACGCAACGGGGACTGAAAGGTGAACATTAGAAAGTGTTTGCTGATCAGGGGGACCCTAGCGTGACACCTAGCCCCCTTGGCGTCCGGCTAGGCCTCTTCTGATCAGCAAAAGACATTTAAACACATGCTAACAGCCCCTAACACCCTCCAAAGGCCAAGTGCCACATGTTAATCTCTTGTGGTGGGCAAAATCAGTTACCACAACATTCCAACAAGTGTAGGGATGTGATCATTCCCTCTTCTCCAAGAAACGATCCTAACGGTGTACCGAAATCTATAAATACCCACCACATTCTCACTCATTTCTCACAAGAATCTGATCTAATGTGCTCTAAGTTGAAACCTTTGTTTCATACCTGAGCTAATTTGATCTAGATTAGCATTCGGGGACCCTTTGTAAGTGTTCCTTCGTTCTTTTATTGCTTTTCGAGTCCGAAAGCCAAACTTTGTTTGACTTTCTGCATTGACCAGTTTATGGTCAATGCGAAGTTCGTTTGAACTTCGCAACGTGATTGTAATCACGATGGTTATAGTCCCTTGTGACTATGCCTACTGATTACCACGTTGTCTAGGGTCGTAAGGGTAAGCGATCTAATAAATCGCTTATACCTTCGAACCCGACCCATTTGGTCGATCATTAGGATCCGACCAAACACATTAGGTGACCATAGTATATAGGGAATAACCTTCCGAGGTTATACCTTATGGTCGCTACGTTTAAGTAGTTGTATGATAGGTAGTTTATATGCCTTAGGTATATTACCAAAATACCCCTTTAACGCCAAAATTCATTTTAAGCCTATGTAACATAACTTTTGACATCTAAACTGATTTGACAACAATATTAGACATGTTAAGGCATATGTTACTTGTCATAGGACTAGTTAAGCGGTCCGAACGCGTTTTACGCGAACGACGCGTTAAAGTAGCATAAGCTACCTAAACGGGTCGTAACGGGTCGTAAGCACTAAGGTTAGGTTTCATTTAGTATGTAGGCTTTGTTAAACCATACTACATGAGTTCCCATACTCATTTGGTTTACGAGCCCTCATTCTATCCGATCCTCCGATTTAGGTCCAATATATTAACATAGTTACCTATATTAGGTGCCATTTGATTTCCTTGATCTCTAGCATTGTTTGGTTGTTACACAAGGACTTCTAAGCAATCTCAAGTGAGTACATAGACCCCTCTTTTACTGTTTTCCAAACGTTTTGGGGTGGAACACATGTGCCTACTTGTTACTTTCCTGTTTTCACATCATATACCTGCTATGTTCGTTAGTACATTATAGTACATGATTTCATTACAATTCATGCTATGTATGCCCATTGTGTGCGTACTTAGTACATTGTTTTACATTACATTTCATGCTATGTATGCCCATTGTGTGCGTACTTAGTACATTGTTTCACATTACATTTCATGCTATATATGCCCATTGTGTGCGTACTTAGTACATTGTTTCACATTACATTTCATGCTATATATGCCCATTGTGTGCGTACTTAGTACATCGCTTCACATTACAATTCATGCTATGTATGCCCATTGTGTGCATACCTTATACATTATTTTGCCTTACACTTATGCTATGTATGTCCATTGTGTGTATACTTAGTACATTGTCTTACATTACATTTTATGCTATGTATGCCCATTGTGTGCATACTTAGTACATTTGTTATTCATCACATACTTACAGTTTGACATTTATAGACACAATTCATGATTTACATTATACATAGACATTCGACATGGTTTTCACACAAACATTTTGACATTTGATTATACATAAACATTTTCTACAATTGTTAAACATTACATCTTGGTGGTTTGGTTTGAGTAAGTGATTTAAGTAACGAGGCGTGTGTAATATGATACAAGCATGGTGGATACGCCGCTGGTACTTCCTATATATAAATGTTTGTATGGTATCACATATTGTAGCGTTATTTAAATCATTTCAATTTGAGACATATAACATTTTATACAAATAACATACTTTTCACAAGACATTGAATTAAAAACAACTTATCTTATATAAACTCATTTTACATGGTTATCCATTTAACCATACATTATTCTCTTATTTATACATATCATCTGATCTTATCGTTTTTCAAATGATTTACAAGACAAAGCAAATTACAAGGTTCATGACTAAACATCTTCTCAAACATAAGTCATGAATTCTGTTTTCACAAAACCTATGTATCTCACAGGCATTTTTATGCTGACGTACCTATTTTCACATGTGTTTTCAGGAGATGATGCATAGGACTTATCAAGACATACTTAGGCGGACCTGTGCCTTAGTGACTTAAAACGAGACAAGAACTAGTTAATTTATGTTATGTACTCTTTGCTTCTTGTTTAAAACAATGTAAACTTTCATGTTTGATTAATAAAATGAAACTTCGATTTCCATGGTTGTGAAACATTAATTCTGTTACAACACTCCCCGACGTTTCCGCCACGTTTTGTATGTTCTACGTGGTCGGGGTGTGACATACATGGTCGCCAACGTCAAATTCGAGGGGCTTGCGTCATCTATCGGCGTAACTTTTCTGACGACTCCGAGCTTTCAGCAGATTGTCTTGAATTTGGAGGATTTTGTTAGTCGTTTCTTGCAGTAGCTCTGGACCGGTTAATTGCGAGTGTCCGATCTCATGCCATACAATAGGCAATCGACAACTTCTTCCATACAATGCCTCAAATGGTGCCATTTGAATGCTGGAATGATAACTGTTATTGTACGAGAATTCGACTAAAGGTAAGTATGCGTCCCAATTACCACCGAAATCTATGACACACGAACGGAGCATGTCTTCAAGGGTACGAATCGTTCTTTCAGTCTGACCGTCGGTTTGGGGATGGAATGCGGTACTTAGATTAAGCTTAGTACCGAGAGTGGATTGAAACGTTTCCCAAAGACGCGAGGTAAACCGAGCATCGCGGTCGAGATGATGTCGCGAGGCGTCCCATGTCAACAAATGATCTCTTTAGCGTAGATTCGTGCTAATTTTTCTATCTTGTAGTCTTCTCGTATCGGCAGAAAATGAGCAGATTTGGTCAAACGGTCAACGACAACCCAGATGCTGTCGTGTCCTGATGGCGTACGCGGAAGTTTCGTTACGAAGTCCATAGCTACTCTCCCACTTCCACATGGGGATTTCGGGCTGAACGAGTAAGCAAGAGGGTCTTTGGTGCTCAGCCTTGACCTTCGAGCAAGTCAGGCACTTTGAAACATAGAGGGCGATATCTCTCTTCATGCCCGGCCACCAGTACTTGTAGCGCAGGTCCTGGTACATCTTGTCGGCACCGGGATGAATAGAATATCGGGATTTGTGGGCTTCGTCCATTAAAATCTGTCTTAAATTGGTCCGCATACGGATCCAAATTCGGTCCAGATAGTGGAATATCCCATTTGACTTATTTACAAGCTGGGCTCCATCGTTGAGAATCCTTTCCTTCTTCAAAGTGCGTTCGGCGAAACAAGCATGTTGGGCTTCGCGGATAAGGGTTTCGAGATGATGCTGGGCTTGAACAGTACGAGCGCTATGCAGGTAGCTTCGTCGGCCTAAAGCGTCGGCAACGACATTTGCTTTGCCAGGATGATAACGGATCTCACAGTCGTAATCGTTGAGAAGTTCAACCCATCGGCGTTGGCGCATATTAAGTTCTTTCTAGCTGAAGATGTGTTGTAGGCTCCTATGATCGATGAAGATCGTACACTTGGTAGCATAAAGGTAGTGTCGCCAATTCTTTAACGCAAAAACAACTGCACCTAGCTCGAGGTCGTGGGTTGTATAGTTCTTCTCGTGGATCTTGAGCTGACGAGATGCGTAAGCGATAACCTTGTCCCATTGCATGAGAACACAACCAAGGCCAAGGTTCGAGGCATTACAATAGACAATAAAGTCGTCGTTTCCGTCGGGTAAAGTGAGAACAAGAGCATTGCAAAGCATATGCTTGAGGGTTTGAAAGGCAGTCTCTTGTTGGGCTCCCCAAACAAAAGGCTTGTTTTTATGCGTGAGAGAAGTAAGCGGCACGACGATTTTAGAGAATCCTTCGATAAATCGATGATAATAGCCCGCTAATCCGAGAAAAGAACGGACTTGAGACGGGTTCTTAGGCGTAACCCAACTCTTAACAGCTTCGATCTTCGCGGGGTCGACGTGAATACCTTGACTATTGACAATGTGACCGAGGAATTGAACCTGCTCCAGCCAAAATTGACACTTGGAGAACTTGGCATAGAGTTGGTTCCCCTAGAGTAGCTCGAGAACCAAACGTAGATGTTGCGCGTGTTCGGTTTTCGACTTGGAATAGATCAGGATATCATCGATGAACACGATGAAGAAGCGGTCAAGAAATGGTTTACACACGCGATGCATCAGTTCCATGAAAACCGCGGGTGCGTTGTGGCACACCCCGACCACGTAAAACAACAAAACGTCGCGGAAACGTCGGGGAGTGTCATAAAAGAATCATTGTTTCACAACCATGGATTAAATAATTTTGTTTTATTACAAATCAGATAAATACAAATATTGTCTTTCAAATTTTAAAGTCGCTAAGGCACGAGTCCATCCTATGTATATCATGTATCAACAATCGTCACATAGCAGCACCTGAAACATATGTAAAAATAGGTATGTCAGTATAAAAATGCTTGTGAGATACATAGGTTTTATTAATGCGGGATTCATGACTTGTAAGTTTAAAAGAATGTTTAACAAAAATAGTCATGAACTTAAAAATGTTTTCTTTTATAAATCATATAACAAGTGATAAGAAATCAGATGATATCAAAGAAAGATGCATAAATAAATAACTAAGTAAAATGAGTTTGTATAAAATGTGTTGTTTGTAAAAAATGTTTTGATAAAAAGGTTTGTAGTATATATAAAAATATACTTTGGATTTAAGAAAGTCGAATAAGTAATATATTAAAAATATGTTTTAGTTCCAAAATAGTTAAACAGATAGTATATTAAATATACTTTAGTTGTCAAAATAATAATTTTTAGTAGTATATCAAAAGTATACCTTGGTTTTATAAATAACTTATTTAACTATGCTTTGGTTTTATAAATAAGATATTAAACTATGTTTTAGTAATTAATAAAATATATGTATTTTTTGTACAATATCACACATGAGAGCATGTCAAACTATACCTTTCGGAGTATAACAAAATATACAACAAAAATGTGATTTAGAATTCATTCAAACCTTAGTGTATCAAAATACACCTTAGAGACTATAGAAATACCACAAAGGCAATCTCTATTTGGACAAAATCGGTTTCTGACATTCCATACAACAGGAATGGGGTGTCAAATCCTATAGCGCTATATCATACTACCAATCGGTCTGGTGAATGTATAAAATACGTACAATTCCAACAATTAATTTTATAATCTTTGAAAAATTAGTGTTTAAACCATAAATAATCATTCAGTTTGTCAAAAGATAAGTACTAACATGTATAATTAATTTATACTTTGAAATCATGAACATAACAAATAGGTACACATGTTTCACCCCAAAACATTGAAAACAGTAAAAGAGGGGACTATGTACTCACTTGAGATTGCTTAGAAGTCTTGAATAACAACCAAGCAAAGCTAGAGGGATCACGGAATCAAACGGCACCTAATATAGGTAACTATGTAAATAAACCGGACCTAAATCGGAAGATCGGATAGAATGAGGTTTCGTAAACCAAACGAGTATGGGAACTCATGTAATATGGTTTAACAAAGCCTACATACTAAATCGAAACCTAACCTAAGTGCTTATGACCCATTACGACCCATTTAGGTAGCTTACGCTTCTTTAACGCGTCGTTCGCGCAAAACGCGTTCGGACCGCCTAACTAGTCCTATGACAAGTATTATATGCCTTAACAAGTCTAATAATGTTGCCTAATCAGTTTAGATGTCAAAATTTATGTTACATATGCTTAAAATGAATTTATGCGTAAAAAGGGCATTTTGGTCATTTACCTAAGGCATATAAACTACCTATCGTACTACTTAAACGAAGTGACCATAAGGTATAATGTCACACCCCGACCATGTAAAACAACAAAACGTGGCGGAAACGTCGGGGAGTGTTGTAACAGAATCATTGTTTCACAACCATGGATTTAAACAATTTCGTTTTATTGAATTTAAATGTATTACATTACATTGGAATTAGTAACAAAACATGAACAAATAGACTTTCATTGTTATTAAGTCACTAAGGCCTCGTCCATTCCTATGTGAGCGAACACAGATATCATCATCAAACATCATCGACTATGGTACCTGAAACACATGTGAAAATACGTCAGCATAAAAATGCCGGCGAGTACATAGGTTTTATATGAGTGTCAGTTTCATGGCTCGTTTTTCATGTTGCAATACTTATTTAAAAACCTTGTTTTGAAAAGTATAATATTGCGACATAATTAACCAACTCAAATCAAGTTGGTTATAATTTGCAAAATCTCGTAGCCATGATTCTTAACTCCAAAACATTTGTTTTATTAAATCAAATTGTAAAATATCTCATAAAAACTCGTTAATAAAACTCGTATGGTTTATATTATTCAGAAAACATCCTTGTGTGACATTGTTCCGAAATCGTTTACCCAAGTGATCTAGATAACGCAACGATATATAATGTGTTAAAAGCACTTATATATAGGAAGTACCAACGGCGTATCCACCATACTTTTAACACATTACACCCGCCCCGTTACCTAATCACTTCCCTAACCTAATGGCTCAAACAGTTACAAATGGTTCACATAAATCAAATGGTTACAAACAGTTCACATAAATCCAATGATTTCAAATGGTTCACATACATCAAATGGTTACAAATGGTTCACATACATCCAATGATTTCAAATGGTTCACATACATCCAATGATTTCAAATGGTTCAAAACGTAAAACAATTGTGCTAGCGTGTTAAGTGAACATACATAGCAAGACATAATGAAATCATGTACTAATAGTGTACTAATGAACATAGCAAGTATATGATATGAAAACATGGAAAGCATGAAAATAACAAGTAGGCACATGTGTTTCACCCCCAAAACGTTTGGAAAACAGTAAAAGAGGGGTCTATGTACTCACCTGAGGATGCTTAGAAGTCTTGAATAACAACCAAGCAAAGCTAGAGGGATCACGGAATCAAACGGCACCTAATATAGGTAACTATGTAAATAAACGGACCTAAATCGGAGGATCGGATAAAATGAGGTTTCGTAAACCAAATGAGTGTAGGGACTCATGTAATATGGTTTAACAAAGCCTACATTCTAAAACGAAACCTAACCTAAGTGCTTACGACCCATTACGACTCGTTAAGGTAGCTTACGCCACTTTAACGCATCGTTCGCGTAAAACGCGTTCGGACCACCTAACTAGTCCTATGATAAGTCAAGTATGCCTTAACATGTCTAATATTGTTGCCAAATCAGTTTAGATATCAAAAATTATGTTACATATGCTTAAAATGAATTTTGACGTAAAAGGGGCATTTTGGTCATTTACCTAAGGCATATAAACTACCTATCATACAACTACTTAAACGACGTGACCATAAGGTATAACCTCGGAAGGTTATTCCCTATGCAACTATGGTCACCTAATGTGTTTGGTCGGATCCTAAAGATCGACCAAACGGGTCGGGTTCGAAAGTATAAGCGGTTGTTTAGATCGCTTACCTTACGACCCTACATAAGCACTAAACCTAAAGTGACGAGCTAAACATGTTAAAACATTCTTAACGAGGTTTGAAAACAGGTTTGGTATCAAAACAAACGGGTTTGATACCTAAAAGTAGTTTGGTTACAAAATACGCAAGAATACGCATTTTGGCCGAAACTACAACTCGCCACTATGCCTAGATAACGTGGTAATCAGTAGGTATAGTCACAAGAGACTAAAACCATCGTGATTACGCTCACGTTATGAAGTTCAAACGAACCTCATGTTGACCATAAACTGGTCAAAGCAGAAAGTCAAACACAGTTTGACTTTCACGCGAAAAAGAACGAAAGAGGACTTACAAAAGGTCCAAGAACGGAAGTTTTGTCACACCCCGACCACGTTAAAACAACAAACCGTGGCGGAAACGTCGGAGAGTGTTGTAACAGAATCATCGTTTCACAACCATGGATACAGATATTTCGTTTTATTGAATTATTTAGGGCAGCAACACTTTGCTCTATATTGTAATCAAGACATGTGCAATGGCTCCCCTTAGGCGATTTGGTTCCTTCTTGTAACCCTAGTTTTTTCTTGTGATCATCTGTATAACAGTCTGTGATTAGAGATTTGATCTTTTGAATCTCTATAACGAACTCGTTAGCAGTTGTGACCGATTTGAATCTAGGGTTTTTTGTTCTTGTTTTGTATTAATCGCCGCCCTAGTAAGAAATTCGAAACCCTGAATGATTAACTTGGTTGATATTGATCGCGGTTAACTGAGATTAATTTAGCTAGATCGATTCACTGTTTTAATTGATTAAGGGTTGAAGATTGGTACTAGGGTTTTAGGGTTTTCTTTTGTCGTTCGTTTACGTACTTTGGTGGGATTTGTTTGCATGGTTCTGTGTTATTTGTACTGATGGAGAGAGGTGATTTTTTGGATGGTGATGGGTATCAAAAGTTGAGTAATACAAGTGGTAACATTAACATATCTGATGTGGTGAATGAGGATGCTGACACAACTCCAGGTACTGCTCCTGTTCGTGGCATTGGGTTACGGGTAACAAACATCGAAGGCAATACTATGCTTCCAAGGAGCGGGTTGTATTCTACTAATAATACATCGATTCTTGATGGGTTGGAGGCCATATCTATACCTGTTACACGGGA
Organism: Helianthus tuberosus; assembly: GCA_030545235.1. NCBI lineage: Eukaryota > Viridiplantae > Streptophyta > Magnoliopsida > Asterales > Asteraceae > Helianthus > Helianthus tuberosus. The sequence goes on along the minus strand of CM060387.1, from coordinate 112,985,686 downwards.
CTATATGGGGGGTAGTACGAATTTATTCCAGAATAGCCATATTGATCTGAATGTATATGGTGAGAAGGGGTACTCGTCTGGATCACAACCGAGCTCTTCGACAGTTGTGGATGACTCAAAGATGTCGGAGGGGAAGGGAGATAATAATCAGAAGCCGTCATTTGCAACAGTGGTTCAAAACAAAAAGGTTAGTGCTAAAGTGAACTTTAGAACGATGGAGAATACTGAAACTATGGATGGAGCGGATGTAGTTATTCCGTTAGAATCGGTAAAGCAAGTGAGTGATCGTTATGCTAATACTCTGTATGGTTACTTCTTGGGCAAAAGGCTTGCGTTTCCCGTAGTAGACTATTTTGTTAAAAATAACTGGGTGAAATATGGATTGTCAAGATTAATGATGAACTCAAAAGGTTTCTTTTTCTTTAAGTTTAAAACGAAAGAAGGTATGGATAAGTTGTTAGAAGAGGGGCCGTGGATGATCAGGAATGTTCCAATAATCTTGAAGGAATGGTCTCCGTCGGTGGCAGTGGAGAAAGAGGATATTACTTCTGTCCCGGTTTGGGTAAAAATGCATGAGGTTCCATTGGCTGCATTTACGGAGGTGGGGCTTAGTCTGTTAGCTTCTAAAATAGGTACTCCCAAGATGTTAGATTCATTCACGGCAACTATGTGTTTAGAATCATGGGGGCGTAGCAGTTTTGCGAGGGCCTTGATAGAGGTTCATGCTGGATCGGAGTTGAAAAAAAGCATTACTATGGCTATCCCGTCGCTTGATGGGAAGGGTTTTACTAAAGCTGAGGTTAAATTAGAATATGACTGGGTTCCGATGAGATGCTCTAATTGTTGTGTTTTTGGCCATGATGAAACTTCTTGTCTGAAACATCCGAGAACACCTAAGGAGGAGGAGAATAGAAAGGAGAATGAGGGTTTTCAAGAGGCTGTGAAAAAAACGAAGAAACATAATAATCCAGGTATTCAGATGAAAAACCTGAAACCAAAATTGGTGTACCGCCCAGTTGCTAACCCGAAACCAAAATCTAATGTGCGTCAGAATGAGAATAGAGTTCCCACGTCTAACAAGTTTGAGGCGTTGCGAGATGAGGTGGGGGTGGACTATGAGGCTTCAGAGAAAGGTAATAGGGATGCCAGCATGCCGATTCGAGAAAATGTTAAAAATGGAAACAAAAAACCTATTGTTGATGAGCTGATTGTTGATGAGGTGAAGATTGATGACCTTCTTGCTGATATTCCGAAGTTTATGGAAAATAATAAGGAAGACCAACAAGTGAAGGGTTCAAGCATTGCTGGTAATAGTAAAAATGATGGAAACAAGTCTGAGGGTGCAAGCACACCCGGTCTAGAGGGCGTTGATGGGTAGTTTAGCGGCTTGGAACATTAGAGGGATGAACCACCCTCTTAAACAGAAAGAGGTTCAACAGCTGGTTAAGGATAATCACCTACAACTTTGTGCCATTTTGGAAACCCATGTTAATGCGTCTAACGTCTATAATGTTTGTAAAAAAGTTTGTGCTTCGTGGTGTTGGGCAGATAATGCGGCTTACTGTAATAAGGGAACTCGAATAATAGTGGGGTGGGATATAAATCTGGAGGATGTTATGATTCTTGCACAATCTGATCAAGTGATCCACACTCAGGTTGTTTTTAAAGTTGATAAGAAAGCCTTGTTCTGCTCGTTTGTATATGCTGATAACCATTACAAAAATAGAAGAGCTTTATGGGAAAATTTGTGTATGCATCAATCCTTCATGCGAGATAAACCATGGATTCTTATGGGCGATTTCAACTGTTCCTTATGTCTGGAAGATACTCTTTCGGGATCCTCCTCTAACAATATAGGGATGGTTGAGTTTAAGGAGTGTGTGGATTCTATAGAGGTGTTTGACATTAATCGTTCAGGCTTACACTATACCTGGACAAATAAACAGCAGAACCAACGGGCGGTGTTTAAGAAAATTGATCGAATTCTTGGAAATACGAAATTTATAGACACATTCCAATCGGCTGCTGCATGTTTTAAGCCGTATCGGTCATCGGATCACACGCCATGTGTTCTAGTATTGCCAAATATTACTAGAGAAAAGCCAAAACCGTTTAAATTCGTTAATCTTTTAGCGGATAAAGAAGGCTTCATGGAGGAGGTTAAACGGATATGGAGTTTGGATATTCAGGGAGTGAGTATGTTTAAAATTGTAAAGAAGCTGAAGTTATTAAAGACTCCATTACGAAAGCTCATGCAGAAACAGGGGAACTTACATGAGAATGTTATTCGAGCTAGAAAGGAGGTAGATGAATGCCAAGGTGCCATTGATAATGACCCAACAAATTCTGATTTAGTGGAAAAAGGTTCGACTTTACTTCAAGCTTACAAGTTAACGGTTCGAGATGAAGCGTTGTTTCTTCAACAGAAATCTAAGTTGGAATGGTTAGAGCTGGGAGACTCGAATACAAAGTATTTCCATAATGTTGTCAAAGAGAAAAATCACCGGAGTAGAATTTTCTCTATCAAAAATGCGAGTGGTGAAGTGTTCGAAGGTGACAGGGTTTATTATGCTTTGGTTGATCATTATGCTAAGTTTTTTGGGACCACAATGAATGTAAGTGTGCAGCCAACTCAGGACCTATTCCATACTATGCTGACAAGCGAGAAGGCAGAGTTTATGGTTAGAGATGTTACGGATGACGAGATAAAAAAATCTATGTTCTCTATAGCAGGAAACAAAGCTCCGGGGCCTGATGGTTATACTTCGGTATTTTTTAAAAGGGCGTGGGATGAGGTTGGAAATGATGTGTGTCGGGCGGTGAAAGATTTTTCCATAATGGTAAACTTCTTCAACAACTCAATCATACAGTGGTTTCGTTAATCCCTAAGGTCCCTACTCCTGACTATATAACGGATTATAGGCCAATCTCATGCTGTAATACGTTATATAAGTGTATTAGTAAAATTATTAGTGACCGGATGAAGACTGGGTTGGCGGATATTGTTGGTATTAATCAGTCCGCGTTTGTGCCGAGGAGAAGGATCTCGGATAACATTCTTTTAACGCAGGAACTTATGCATAACTATCACTGTAACTTCGGTCCTCCTAGATGTGCTTTCAAGATAGATATCCAGAAGGTGTATGATACGGTCGAATGGAGTTTTTTGGAGAACACTCTGAGAGGTTTTGGCTTTCATGCTAAAATGATAAACTAGATTATGGCGTGTGTTTCATCTACATCCTTTTCGCTAGCTATTAATGGAAATCTTTTTGGGTATTTCAAAGGGAAACGGGGTCTTCGCCAAGGAGATCCAATGTCTCCATATCTCTTTACTATGATTATGGAAGTTCTTACATTGATATTGAACAGAAAGGTATCGATCTCTAATGACTTCAGATTCCATAATAAATGTGAAAAGCAAAGAATTATAAACTTGTGTTTTGCGGATGATCTTTTCATCTTTGCTAGAGGAGATCAGAAATCCACTCGGGTCATAATAACGGCTATCAACATGTTTAAGTCTATATCGGGCCTAGTTCCTAGCATGGCGAAGAGTACAGTCTACTTTGGTAATGTTAAGGATCAGGTGAAAGCGAGTATCCTTAGTATTATGTCGTTTGAGGAGGGGGTCCTTCCAGTTCGCTACCTGGGGGTTCCGCTTGTTTCTACTCGGTTGAAATATAAGGATTGTAAAAGGCTTATTGAGAGTATAGAGTCAAGAATCACTGACTGGAAAGCTAAATGTTTGTCTTTTGCGGGAAGAGTGCAGCTGATTCGTTCGGTCTTGGCTTCTATGCATATTTATTGGGCTTCGGTTTTCATATTACCTAAACGGGTTATAAATGAACTGGAGGAGAAGATGAGATGTTTTTTGTGGTCTCAGGGAAATAAGATTAAAGGCAAAGCTAAGGTCAGATGGAAAACGGTTTGTCTTCCAAGGTGTGAAGGGGGGTTGGGTATTCGCAGAGTGCAAGACATGAATAATGCCCTTATGGCATCTCATATATGGAGCTTGGTTAATAATAGAGAATCTTTATGGGTGAAATGGGTTCATGCTTACCGTATTAGAGATAGAAGTTTTTGGGATGTTCCATTAAAGAATGATGTTTCTTGGACTTGGCGGAAATTACATATGGATAAGGGTTGGAGATGGTACAGAGACGATGATTTGGTTTGATAAGTGGCATGAGATATGTCCGATTAGATCCTTTATCACTCCTAGATTGATAGCGAATGCGGGTTTCACGTTAAGAACGAAGCTGGCGGATATTCTTGTTAATGGGGAATGGAGATGGCCGATGGATTGGGTGGGCAGGTTTCCTTTACTTCAACATGTTCAAGATATTGAGCTGAATTCTCTACGCAAGGACCAAATAGTTTGGAGAAGTCGACAAGGGGTGGATACCAGTTTTACTTCTTATACGGCTTGGGATGATCTTAGGATAGTGCAAGATGAAGTTCAATGCAAATACCACCGCAGCTAACTCGAGATCGTGCGTGGGATATTTCTTCTCGTGTATCTTTAATTGCCTCGAGGCATAAGCTATTACTTTGCCCCGTTGCATCAAAACGCATCCGAGCCCCGATAGTGAAGCATCCGAATAAACCACCATGTCTTCGACTCCGTCCGGCAATGTCAGTACTGGAGCTTGAGTTAACTTCTCTTTTAGCGTTTGAAACGCTCTTTCTTGATCTACACCCCAAATGAACTTTTCTTCCTTCCGGGTTAGTTTTGTTAGCGGTGACGCAATCTTGGAGAAATCTTGAATGAATCTCCTATAGTATCCCGCAAGCCCCCAAAAGCTTCTAATTTCCGAAGGGTTCTTCGGGGGATTCCATTTTGACACGGCCTCGATCTTTGACGGATCCACCAATACTCCGTCGGCACTTATGATGTGGCCAAGAAATTGTACCTCTCGTAACCAAAAAACACACTTGGAGAATTTCGCATACAACCTTTCTCGTCTAAGTGTTTCTAACACCTCTTGTAAGTGGTGTGCGTGTTCGGCTCGCTTTTCGAATACACCAAAATATCATCGATAAATACGATGACCGACTTATCCAACATTGGCTTGCAAACCCGGTTCATGAGATCCATGAAAGCCGCGGGTGCATTTGTTAGCCCAAATAACATCACGAGGAATTCGTAATGTCCGTATCTCGTCCGGAAAGCCGTTTTCGGCACATCTTCCTCCTTGACCTTTAGTTGGTGATACCCCGATCTGAGGTCAATCTTTGAAAACCAGTTCGCACCTTGTAATTGGTCGAATAAATCATCTATCCTCGGAAGCGGGTATCGGTTCTTTACCGTGAGTTTGTTTAACTCCCGGTAATCGATACACATACGCATACTTCCGTCTTTCTTTTTCACGAACAATACCGGTGCGCCCCAAGGAGACACACTCGGCCTTATGAATCCTTTGTCAAGCAGGTCTTGAATCTGGGACATCAACTCTTGTAATTCCGACGGTGCGAGTCGGTAGGGTGCTTTAGCCACGGGTTTTGCGCCCGGAATCAATTCGATCCCGAACTCTACTTCCCGTTCAGGCGGTATCCCCGGTAAATCCTCCGGAAACACATCTTCATAGTCTCGTACTACCGGTACATCTTCAATCTTTCGTGATTCTTTCTCGGGCTCATTTGCGTATATCATGAATGCCTTGCATCCTCGCTTCATAAGCTTGTGAGCTTTCAACATTGAGCATACTATTGGGTTGCCTCCTTTTTCGCCATAGATAGTGACGTGTTTCCCGCTCGGAGATATTAGCTTTATCTCCTTACAAAAACACACGACCTTTGCGTGGTGCTGAGATAGCCAATCCATCCCAACGACTACTTGAAATTCTCCCATTGACATCGGGATTAGATCTATCAAGTATTCTTCATCGTCTATGTTTAATTTGCAGCCTCGACAAACATTACAAACTATAAAACTTTTGTTGTCCCCTATTTCTACTTCTAATGGCATAGATAACTTTGTCAATACAAATGAAGGATGTCGAATAAATCCATGCGAAATGAAGGATTTATTCGCACCCGTATCAAACAATACACGTGCGGGAATCGAGTTAATTGTGAATATACCTGAGACCACATCGGGTTCAGTTTTTGCTTCAGCCGCGGTAAGTTGGAAGGATCTAGCCTTCGCCTTTGGGGCTTCTGCTGGAGATTCTCTATCATCTCTCTTTCCAACTAAGTCCGGGCATTCGGTCTTTTTGTGGCCGGGTTGATAACATTTGTAGCAAACTGAAACTTTACCCGGGCATAGCGACGCCGTGTGCCCCGTCTTACTACATATAGGGCATGGTTTGTCTTTGAACCGACATTCTCCCTTGTGTCCTTTCCCGCACACTTTACAACTTGGCAACCCACCTTTAGCATCCACTTTCTTTCCCGACTCTCCAGTTCGAGCTTTCTTTGTAGGGCTTGGATTCACATCTTGCGCCCTTTGCTCACCCCTTTCAACTTGTTTCTTCAACTCGATTTCTCGTTCCCGAGCTACGTTTATGATTTCGGTGAGGGTCTCGTATTTTGAAGGAGTCATAAACTCCCTATATTCAGCGCTCAACATGTTATAGTAGTAGTATATCTTCTGTTCTTCGTTTGTCACCAATTCACTACTAAACTTCATGTTATCCATAAACATTGCCGTAATCTTGTCTATGGTCTCACCCTTGTGCCTAAGTTGCATGAACTCTTCCTTGATTTTATTGATGACCGCCTTGGGACTATGATGTTTAAGAAACGGTGTCTTAAACTCCTCCCATGTCATGGTTCTCACCGCTTCAGCTCCTATTTCATTCTTTTTGTTGTCCCACCAATCTTTGGGTTGACCTCTCAACTGGCCCGTTCCATAAGCCACAAAGTCACTTTCATCACAATGGGTTCTTTCAAACACCCCTTCAATGTCGCCCAACCATCTTTGGCAAATTATTGGGTCAACCTCCCCGTTGTAGATTGGCGGTTTACACGCCATAAATTCTTTGTATGAACACCCTTTACGTTCTCCCGATTTCTCCTTCATAAGATTGACACTATCCTCCAATCTTTTGACTCGCTCTTCGACAAGTGACAACACCGTGCTTTGAATTTTGTCTATAAACCCGGATAGACTTCCTTCAATTGCCTTACCTACCTCTTCGGCAATTATCTCTTTCATTTGTTCGGTGCTTGTCTGCACCGGATCATCATCGTTTCTTTCCGACATCTTGAAACTGAAATGTTTACATTAAGCATTAAACATTTCATTTATAATGTTGCTTTATTTGTTTCAGTTTAGCCAAGTTCCTAACTTGCTTTAACCGTTCGCATTTGGTGCACTTTCCGGGTTTGAGTGAATTAACACACTCTTCCCATGCACGTTAATTCACTTCTCGTTTCTTACATAAGATATAATCTATTAAAATAATAAGTTAATTCTTACCAGACGATCGATCAAGCTTGAACCGAACACTTTTGTTGACAAGCTTAAGCTCTGATTACCAACTTGTAACACCCGTCTAAGAGATGACCCATTTAAAATATAAGAGATGACCCATTTAAAACATAAGTTTCAAAAAAAACAAAGTTTTAAGGTAACAAACACTAGCCAACTACCGACTAATTCAAACATTCATAAGTTGTTTTGCAAACTAGTTACATCATAAACATTGTCCAAACAAAGTAAATCAACGCGGAAGCTTCAAAAGTTGTGTTCGGTTCTTCAAAAGCTTGCTTGACCGTCATCCGTAATCCTTGAATACCTAGAAACTGAAATGTTTACATTAAACATTAGTATTAGAATACTTAGAAATAATACATAATCGAAATTGCGTTTAAAACGGATTCGATTTAACGAAGAATACAAAAAAATATCATTTATTCCAAGGCTCTACCGTAACTTACGGTAGTACCGTAAGTTACGGTAGCTCCTGGAAGATTATGGTTCCACCGTAACACAGGGGTAAACCACCGTAGCTCTCTGGTCTCTACCGTAAATTACGGTACAACCGTAAATTACGGTAGACTCTGGAAATCTATTATTTGACTGATTTTGTTTGTTTTTCCAAAACTAAATACTCGGATTTCTCATTCTAACTACCAACGTGTTAGATTCTCGTACTTCTGATATATCAACTATTTATCCAATAACAAGGATCAATCCATCATATTACGAAACATTATCCATGTCTTAATTGATTATTCGACCCGTTTGGCTCATCTAAGGAATCCTCCCTTATGATGACTACCAACGAGTTTTAACCAATTTTGACCTATTATTCAATATAGCGACATCACCGCTTTAATTCAAAACCCTTATTCTAGAATTCAACTACACATGATAAATATCAAAATTTACTTAATGTAACGGGTCAAGTTACATACCTTCAAAGCACACCCTTTAGTCGTGTGTCTACACCGGCTTGTCCGCTCGTAGCTCCGGCTTCCTTTCCTATAGAGTTCAATCACATTGTATTTAGAACTCCATTTCAATCATATATCGCATAATTTGTCAAATCATCAAAATTATGCTTTTCGACTTTGAATTTCAGTTTTAAGCCTTCTTTGAGGCATTTCCACAAACACTATAAGGGCATAATTTTATGTCATTCATATTCAAGTTCATTGCTTGCTATTTAGCTAAACTTAATCATCAATAAAACTTTCATATAGCATTTAAACATCATACTTTTCTGAAATCACTTTCTATGATCAAATTACACTAGAATAATCATTCTAAACCCTAGTGTTCATCATTATGTTGTAAAACCCATAACCCACCTTCAATGTGTTCATGGAATTTCCTGAATTTGGACATGATTTCACATGTAGTTGTCTAGGTTTTACTTCTAGACACTATATCATCCCTAATCTAACCAAATCACAAACATGCATCATCAAATTTTGAATCTCCCAAATTCATAAGAATTTCAAACAGAGAATTTTCATAGAATTTTACATACCTTACAACCCCCTTGCAATGAGGATCAGTAATCTATGTTCGATTTTCGTTTTGGGGCTGATCTTGACCTTCAATTTGTGAATTTAGACAAGAACTAGGGTTAGAGTTCTTCTCCTGGTCGCCCCATGCTTGTGTCGACCGAACACACTGTGACAACCTGTACTCTCATTGTCGAGTAAAGGGTATTTTGGTGACGCGCACATCTATTAATATCGGTACTAATATTATTATTATTATTCTTTTCGAAAATAATAATAAACCGCGATGAGAGTTTTAAACACTTACGCATTCAGTTAATTGTCATCGGGCCTGTTCATTTTAGCTAGACACGTTAAGTATTATGGATCCACACATACACTTGGGCTAGGCCCAACCCCACTCCCTAAACCTAAACCCTACTATATATAAACAAACTAACCCCTCACCCCTCCTATTTTTATATAACATAAAACCCTAATGAAAATCCAGCTGCATAAATGCCCCTCCCCTTCTTCTCGATCGTCTGATCGGAACTTTCCGGCGATCGGAGCCGGAGTTCCGGCCAAACACTGGTTCCCTTATGCTGTCCGACGAGCAAGCCTAAACACCCCCCCTATACTCCGGTCGTCATCTTCCCCACTCTCACCCAACCTCTCGATCTCTCCCTCTCCCCCTCCATGACCGGTGGCCGGTGAAACCGGTGGAGCTGGCGCCGTCTCTCCGACGACAGCCACACCCACACCCTCATTCTTACCACTTTTGCTTCTCCGGTGATGGGATGAGCTGAAGACAAAGGTGAGATGACGGAGACGATGATGCTGCAACGGTGGTGCGTCGATGACAGTTCAAGGCACCGTCGGCGATGAAGCTTCACAGCGACGGCGAGAGTCAGCGGTGAAGATTCTCGGTGGCGCTGCGGTAGTGGTGGATCGTGGTGGTGAGCAAAACTCTTGGCTTTCTGGTCTGAGTCGAACACCAAGCGACCAACTCAGGTCTGACTCTGATCTGGGTCTGTTATGTGTGGCTTTATTTTGTGATTCGGTGATCAATTGATTGCATTTCTTGTTGTATTTGAATAATATAATGGTGTTTTGGAAATTATAGGTATGTTTAAATATATGTGTGGTGAGCTGTTTCGAATTCGAGATCGGAAATTGAGTGAAACGCTTGCTGAGAAAGTGTGATTTCTATTACTTGTCCAATGTATATAATGTTTTAGTAATGTTCCAAAGATAACCTGCTTATTTTAATAATGTATAAAGCATGCTAGGGAATTTATTTGTTTTGGGGCTTTAATGATTGTTGCGCACAAGCCAAACGGAAACAGGTTGATTCCTTTGGAATAATGATTCCTAGATAATTGGTCGTTGATATGTGAGTTACATGAATAACTGTTAGTATAAATTTTGGGAGATTGTTCATGATAAACGAAAACTGTGTTTTGCATAATGATTGGGTTTGATGAATTATGTTCGACAATTTGCTGGACATGTTGGCAATAAATTAAATAACTAGTATCCATTTGCTTAAAAGATGTTGATAATTCTTTAGAAATATATACTCTGATTGATTTTTATAAACTGCTTACATAATGATGAACTGTTTAAAGATTTGATGAATATTTGAAATGCTATGTTTTGATCCATTTGAGTAAGTATTTAGACAATAGAACATGTTAATAAAAATCTGATTGGACAGTACATGATAATGAAATTTGACTGGGTAGTACTGACATGAAAATTCTAGAAACATTTGCATAGTTGCGAGTCGAGACCTTATGGTTACGACTCGAGACCGCCACATGATGAGTCGAAATCCCTCGGTTGCGACATCGGTTGCGAGTCGCAAACACCTGGTTGCGACTCGAAACCACACGTGATCGGCACACGAACCTTATGACTCGAAACCGCCGTTACGAGTCCGGTTGCGACTCGAGACCAAAACAGCATGAACCGAGACCGTGTTTGCGAGTCCGGTTGCGACTCGAGACCAGAACCTGCATCAGTTGCGACTCGAGACCTCTACGGTTGCGACTCAAATGTTCACAACTCCAGACCTGCTGATTTCGACTTAGAGTCCAGCGGTTGCGACTCGAGACCTCATAGTCTCGAGTCGAGACCACCCGGTTTCGACTGGACTACTCTGCTTAGCTATTGGGCCGCACAAGTTGATGTTTTGGACTATGTGCTACTGTTAACGTTTAATTGTTACTGCTTAACTGTTTATATGCTAGGATAGGCCCAATAACATATATGTTAGTATGACTTACGTGCTATGTGTTAGATACGTGACGTTTCTTGCATACGAACCTAATAAATATTTAATAACCATAATAGGGTATGGTTGACCAACGTAACCCAAGTAAATTGTCTACCGAGCAAAGCAAAGGTGAGTTCACTACTTATTACTCAAAGCATGCGTCCCCGGTGGTTGGGAAACGGAACGAAACACTTTTCCTGGTTTGGGACTTCTTACTATCTCCTTGTGTGGGATACGGGTAACAACACTATCCCCTTGTGAGGGATACAAACTTACTTACTTCCCTTGTTACTGGGAACTTTTAGTTAATTACTGTTTATACTGGATGCAACAAGCAACACTAAACAAAACTCTATCACTCAAGTCCTCACTTCTTAATACCGATTAGTCGCCGGGGTCAGGCGAACGGGTTATTAGTTGATAGCGCTATTTAGGTCTCACCAACCTCACACCGTGCCCGCGTATGGGATCGGGCGTGAACTAATGTACTCTGGCAACCGTCAATGATGATAGAACATTGACAAACGGGGCACTCTACGGAAACGTACGGATGAATAGTATTCGGTATTGTAAAAACAGTTTAGTCGCTTACTTATGGGGTAGCTCCCCATCGCATGTATAAACGGATAAATTAACTGGTTGAAACAAGTTTTTGAAAATTAAAACTGGAAAACTGTAAACACGTGAACTCGCCAACGTTATGTTGACACTCTACTGCATGCTTTGCAGGTTGCTCGGTACAACTTGGACGGACATTGCAATCGGATGGAGTACGTGGTTCGTAAGTAACACGATAACAAACTTGTGGTTTCAATTATGATGTGTCTTCTTTCCCTTTCCGCTGTGAACTTAAACTATGTTTTGAAAAATTTAAATTAGGTCACTAATTATGCTAATGTTTATAACAATAACTAATCCGTTCAAAATAATTAGTGGCTAAGATCCTGGTCGTCACATGCCTCGCGGTGGTACTCCGCATGTGGATTTTGAGGGTGTGACACACACACAATTTTTGTGTGTTTGGTGTTTATTTATTTGTTTTAATTAAATCCAATTTCAGTTTTAACAAGTTTGGCCCCTCTACATTCCTTTTAGTTTATTTTTATTTCTTTAACTACACATAAGTCATCATCTAACTAGGTTAGTGTCATTCCTAGTTAGTTTATTTTACTAATTTATTTGCAATCTAATTGCAACTTTAAGAATTTATGTTTTCGGGATGTTACAAGTCCACCCCCCTTAAAAAGGGTTTCGTCCCCGAAACCAAAGTACGTATAGTGTAGGGTAGAGACGTCGCATCTCTTCTTCGCCTAAGGCATATAAACTACCTATCATACAACTACTTAAACGACGTGACCATAAGGTATAACCTCGGAAGGTTATTCCCTGTGCAACTATGGTCACCTAATGTGTTTGGTCGGATCCAAAAGATCGACTAAACGAGTCGGGTTCGAAAGTATAAGCGGTTGTTTAGACCGCTTACCTTACGACCCTACATAAGCACTAAACCTAAAGTGACGAGCTAAACATGTTAAAACATGCTTAACGAGGTTTGAAAACAGGTTTGGTATCAAAACAAACGGTTTTGATACCTAAAAGTAGTTTGGTTACAAAATACGCAAGAATACGCATTTTGGCCGAAACTACGACTCGCCACTATGCCTAGATAACGTGGTAATCAGTAGGTATAGTCACAAGAAACTAAAACCATCGTGATTACGCTCACGTTATGAAGTTCAAACGAACTTCATGTTGACCATAAACTGGTCAAAGCAGAAAGTCAAACACAGTTTGACTTTCACGCGAAAAAGAACGAAAGAGGACTTACAAAAGGTCCAAGAACGGAAGTTTGACCCGATTATTCTCAGGTATGAAGTGAAAGCACCTCAACTTAGAGAAATATAAGATGAAATGTGAGTTGCAACAATGAGATGGATGGGGTATTTATAGTTTTTGCACAACCGTTAAGATCGTTCATCGTAAAACGAGCTTCGATCTCATCCGTACACATGTGCCCATGGTTTTGTGAAACCATGGGAGCCCCTAGTTTCATTAAAACCATGTGCAAATGAGGGGAACAACTGTAACAAGCTGGAATTTAGATTTTTCATTTTAGTCCCTTCCTAAGATAACTATGGCAGATTGTCAATTTTGGTCCCTAAATGTGCAAAAACGTGGTTTTTGATGCATTTTTGACACGTTTAAGCCCCGTTAATCCCATTTCAAGGCTCTAAAATGAAGTTAAAGTAGGGAACATGAAACATGCTAAAAAATATCTCGGATGTCGGTTCGTTTGGTCGTACGGTTGCGTTGTTCGGTTAATTACGACGAAACACGAACGAATGCGAAAAACGATCCAAATTACGCGACGAATGAAATTTTATCATGCCAATCACTAAAATAAAATATTTTAATGATTACATAAAGTTTTGGATGTCCGGATGTATTCAGAACGTAAGATATGCGCGAAAATGCAAACTTATGCACTTTTTGACGCTTTTAGTCCCTGAATGACCAAAAAGTTTATTTTAGCGCACCGAACCCCTCAAAGCCTATTTCTAAGCTATGTAAGGGATATTTAGGGTATGTTTAACTTATGGTCATGTTCCGGAATGTTCGTTACAGTACAAATCGGCATACTTTCGCAGTTTGTCGAAATTAGTCCCTGTAAGCGAGTAAACTTGATTTCGCCACACCAAACCCTCTAAAACTTATTTCTAAGTTATGTAAAGGTTATTTAAGGTATGTTAAGCCTATTTCACTATTCCAGAGTGTTCGTTGCATTAAACTGGTTATATTTAAAGCTTGAAATCAAACAAGAATTGATATGTGCAAAAGATACACATATTTTTTTTTTGGGTAAAGGGTTACCCCGATGAATTTTATAAATGAACCAATAAGAACAAGGGTGTGTCAAAGCGACACACCAACCAGGCTTGGCATACCAAGCCTAGGAAGACAAAAACAAACAACCAACAAAACAAAACAACCACACAACGTATCAAGAACTAGAACACAACCACGGCCAAAAAACAACACCGCCGAACTAGATACACATATTTATACAAATCCCAAGTATGAAATACAATATTTCATTGGTTTGGTATTTGTTTAATGGTCGTAGAGGCACAGGTGTTACATATAACCTCGGAAGGCTATTCCCTATGCAACTATGGTCACATAATATGCTTGGTCGGATCCTAATGATCGACCAAACGGGTCTGGTTCGAAAGTCTAAGCGGTTGTTTAGACCGCTTGACTTACGACTCTATATAAGCACTAAACTAAAAGTGACGAGTTAAACATGTTAAAACATGTTTAACAAAGTTTGAAAACAAGTTTGATATCAAGACAAAAGGTCTTGATACCCAAAGATAGTTTGGTTGCAAAATACGCAAGAATACGCATTTTGACCGAAACTATGACTCGTCACTACGTCTAAATAACGTGGTAATCAGTAGGTATAGTCACAAAGGACTATGACCATCGTGATTACGCTCACGTTGCGAAGTTCAAACGAACTTCGTGTTGACCATAAACTGGTCAAAGCTGAAACTCAAACACTTGTTTGACTTTTACGCTTAAAACACGTAAAAGAACGAAAGAATACTTACAAGTGGTCCAAGAAATGGAGGTTTGATCTAATTATTCTCAGGTATGAAGTTCAAACACTCCAACTTAGAGAATGAATCAGATCAAGTGTGTGGGTTGCAATTGAAATCTTGGTGGGTATTTATAGATTTCGGTCCACCGTTAAGATCGTTCCTCGATTCCCGAGCTTCAATCTGAACCTTACACTTGCACCCACTGATTTAAGATACTATGGGACCTTAAAACCAGTTAATGGTTTGTTAAAAACCATGTTCAAAACCCAGAAAACAAGCTGCAAAACCAGAAACTGATATCTAAACTGGGCAGTCTACGCGCCACGCATAAGAAGACATACAAGTCTACGCGGCCCGCCTGGGCAATCTTTCCAGAAATGTCAGAAATGGTCCCTGCACTTGTTAAACTCAGTTTTTGGCACTTTTAAGCCCCGTTAACCCCATTTCAAGGCTTTAAAATGAAGTTAAAGTATAGGGAACTTGAAATGTGCTCAAAAATATCTCGGATGTCTGTTCGTTTGGTCGTACGGTTGCGTTGTTCGGTTAATTACGACGAAACACGAACGGACGCGAAAAACGATCCAAATTACGCGATGAATGGAATTTTATCATGCCAATCACTAAAATAAAATATTTTAATGATTACAAAAATTTTGGATGTCCGGATATATTCAGAACGTAAGATATGCGCGAAAATGCAAACTTATGCACTTTTTGACGCTTTTAGTCCCTGAATGACCAAAAACTTTATTTTAGCATACCGAACACCTCAAAGCCTATTTCTAAGCTATGTAAAGGATATTTATGGTATGTTTAACTTATGATCAAGTTCCGGAATGTTCGTTACCACACGAATCGGCATACTTTCACAGTTTGACACAAATAGTCTCTGTGATCGAATAAACTTGATTTCAACACATCAAACCATCCAAAACTTATTTCTAAGTTATGTAAAGGTTATTTAAGGTATGTTAATCCTATGTCACTGTTCCAGAGTGTTTGTTGCATTAAAATGGTTATATTTACGCATTAGTTCGCGTATAACCTTCAAGAAAACAGTTTAGAGCTCGAAATCGAACAAGAATTGATATGTGCAAACGATACACATATTTATACAAATCCCAAGTATGAAATACAATATTTTATTGGTTTGGTATTTGTATGATGGTTGAAGTGACACAGGTGTCACAGACTCCCCTACTTTAGGAAATTTCGTCCCGAAATTTAATTTTAGAGGAAACTTGTGAAGACAACTGTGATTGTTTCGCTTTCGAATGAATCCCTCGAACCCTAAGTAAAACTCTGTGTCATGTTTGGATTCTTAGTGAAATTGTCAACTGTCAAAGTGAAGTCCTTGTAGTAACAAAACATGGAGTTTCGAACTACGGACAAAAGAACGTTTCTTATGAAGACTATCATAGGAAACTTGTGTGTGCTCGAAAACCGAGTCGGAGAGTGTAAAATGACATTGGTCAAGGTCCAGGACTTCTAGTAACTTAAATAACGCTACGTTCGCAATGTAATAAAGAACACTTATATATAGGAAGTACCAGCGGCGTATCCACCATGCCCCTTTCTACATTGTTCCCGTTTCGTTATTCTCGTCACTATAGGTCTTAACACATGACAAAACTTGTTGTGTTTTCTATGCACTGAATTCCGTAATTATGTATGCATCCATAATTACGTAATTCCTTGCACAGTCCGCACAGTTCATTTCATAATGCATAGAGGAAAATCAATTGAATAAACATGAAGTGAGTTGACTAGACCACCAAAGGATCTTTTTAACTAGACCAACGAACGATCTTTTTAACTAGATCAACACATGATCTCCTTAACTAGACCGTCGTACGATCTCCTTAAATAGACCACTTAAGGGATCTCTTCAGCTATGTCATCACATGATATTTCTAACCAGATTTTTGAATCAATCTGTTTAACTAGACCACTCAAGGGGTCCAATTATAGAATAGTACTTTTATAATCCAAGGGACTTAACTATAACATAGAAGCCCATTAAGGATTTAAGGGAGTACCTTTGGATATCCTACTATGAATCCCTCATATGGAGATATGGAAGATTCTATGAGGATCTGGATAATGAATATTCGGATCACACAAAAACACAAAACATATAAGAAAACACATAAGCACATAATCACATAATTGATTAACTTGATCTTCATTTTGTTAATTTTCTTGTTAATTGAGCACATGAGTATTTAAAGCACACTAGGAATCCAATTCGTGAATTTCGTTTGGCACTTTAAACATTTCCAAGAATCTAACTATGAAGATAGGAAGATCTTTAATAGGAATTTGGCTTTGTTTCTTAAAAGAAACGAGTATTTAAGATATTTAGGGAGATCACAAGTGATCATAAAAATGACAGAACCACACGAGTAGTTTGTCTTTGTGTCAGCATCATAGAGTTGTATTAAGCATACACACAATCGTATCAGTTTCGTAAAATAAAATTGAAACGACAAATTTTATTTATATAACAACTGATTCGATTCAAACATCCAAAAGATAACATACCAGGAAATACAAAAGACTAATTGTTCACTGCTGCATTGTCGTCCGTGTTCGCCTCATTTATGTTAAACACTCGTCCATGCTGGATTTGCGTTAACAAGTCTTGGGCAATTGTTTCTGTAGTGAGTAAGGTTACCACAGTTATAACACGACCCAGGTGGGCACCGTGCTTGAACAGCAGAAGGATTTGCAGCAGCTTGGTTTGCATAACGGCAGGTATCGACCAAATGTCCCAATCGCCCACAGTGGGTACATTTGTGGCACTGCACTTGCTCCAGATGATGACGGTTGCATTTGTTGCACAAGGGTGCGGTACCAACATAATTTTTCCTTTTACGAGTTTGTGCTGGCTGGTTTGGTGCAACCTGATTGTTCTGAGCAGTTATGGCGCAGTTTTGAGAAGCCTTGCGCTTTTTCTTCTTGGATACCTCGGCCTGTTTTTCTTTTGGTTCATCTTGTGCAGTCTTGTCAGATGGTCTTGGGTCGCCCTTTCGAAAAAGCTTACCTTTCCTGATATGGGATTCAGTCAGGGTGGCAGACAATTCAATGGCCTGTCTGACGGTAGTAGGGTTGCTGCCAGTAACGATATCCTGGACTAAGTCAGGAAGACCGTCAATGTACTTTTCAATCGCCTTCTCCACAGGCATAACCATGGCAGGACATAACAGTCTCAGTTCCTCATAACGGTCAGTATAGGCTCGATGTTCACCACTGTCTTGCTTTAGATCGTCAAATTCCCTTTCCAATGCTCTAAGCTCATAACGAGGACATAACTCCTTCATCATTAGAGCGCGGAGCTCTTCCCATGTTTGAGCTAGTGCCACATCAGCACCCCTGTCCCTCATCACACCATTCCACCACGTTAAAGCTCGTTTCTCAAAAACACTAGATGCGAACTCTACCTTTCGCTCGTTCGGACACTGAACATGTCTGAAGGTGCTCTCTAGACTCTCGAACCATTGTAGAAGTGCAGTCGCTCCTTGAGACCCAGAAAACTTTGATGGCTTGGCAGTGTTGAATGTCTTGAAGTTGCATGGGGCATTATTGTTGTTGAGGGCTTGGTTACATTGAGCAATGATGTTTGGGATTGCAGCAACCATTTGCTGCGTAATGAGAGCTACTAGTTCTTCATTAGGTACCTGATTGTCGCGTCGTGGAGGCATTCTAAAAGGGGAAACAAGAGAGAAAACAAGTGAAATGGTATTGGGTAAGGATGTTACAATTTCCGACCAAAAGGCATGGGTGATGGTCAGTTGTTCGAACCACGAAGCAAACAAACAACACACAAAGGCTGAATCAAAGTAAATAGGTCCTCATAATGTATCGCGAAGACATGCTCGCCTATAAGTGGACACTCACCCCAAGAGTTCCCAGGTAAGAGTGACTGGTCCGATACTGCGGATTTGTACGAACACTCTAGCCTTAGACAGAAGACTCAGGGTACAGGCACCCACCCTTCCAGTTTGCACGTGTTCACATTATTTAGACCAAACTTTGATGAGATTTTGAAAATTTAGAGGGTTCAAAACCTTATAATAAATCATTGATGTGCGCAAAATGCAACATATAAATTACATCAAATGAGGCATAAAACTAACCCTTTTTTAGTACTAATGTTGGAAAAAGTGTGCTTTTGTCTTCCTTTTGTATTTTCAGGGTTAAAAGAGCTTAAATGAACAAAAGAAGCAAAAATGCAGCCAAATCTAACATAAATACAAGAAAAGGAATAAAAGTGGCATGCCCGACCCCTCGACAGCATCCTCTAAAGCAAAAACAAGAGAACAGAAGGCTGAACACGCCCCATGCTCACTGAGAACGGGGGCATGCCCAAGTGTCTGCAGAAAAGACAAAGCTGTAGAAGCTTCTATCAACCACCACGGGGGCGTGTCCAGCGAACACGGGGCCGTGGTCAACTCTAAGATTCGCAGAATCTAGGAAAATCTTGATAGTACATATACGCTTCTGCACACGGGGTCGTGCCCAGCGGACATGGGGGCGTGGTCAACTAATGCAGACAAACTGCAATTAATGAAGAAAGAGAAGATGGATGGACACGGGGCCGTGTCCGGGCTTCTGTGCAGGCTATAAATAGGGGTGCTTGGCTCATTTGCAAACCATCCCTTGGCAAACCACCTCTCTCACACTTCACCCACCCACCACCACCATCACAACCCACATCCACCACCATCATCCATCGTAGAGTGTGTGAGTAGTCTCGGGATCCAAGATTGATCGTAAGAGTTCTTGACAATCAAAGGCCATGTTTGCCTAAGTCTCTTACATCACTTGGTGAAGACAAGTGTTTAGTGTAATACTTTTTATTTTTAATCTTTTCGCACTTTTTATAAAGTATTAATGACTTTAATAACTAGTTTCTTATGTTGAAGGTGAGTCTTCCTTATCGTTTGTCCGTGGTGTCTTGGCATTATTTTACAGTCTATATAAAATAAAAGATTTTCACCATTCATATCTCCACGGTCTATATGGAGATATGTTGGCTACCTGGTCGGGGGTTTTGGGAATGGTTTGGTAAGAGTCTTGCCTTGTTCAGTGTATAGATCCTGCAAGGACCTCCTTCAATACCCACTGGTATTGGATGGCGGGGGTCCGAACTCCTTGATCCCCTCATATGTAAACTACTATTAATACTTTAACCCGGCTACTTAGGACTGTATCCTTGCTGACTCAGACTACTTAGTCGAGGGTAACGTCACCTTCAGAAGAGGGGCCTACCACAATATGTATTAATAACTTAATTAATTATCTTTCAATAATCCAATCCTTTAGGATTGTATCCTTGCTGACTCAAACTACTGGGTTGAGGGTAACGTCACCTTCAGAAGAGGCGCCTACTACAATAAATAAGATAATTTCTTAAAAAGTGCAAAAGTGCAGAAATAATCAAAGGTTACACTAAACACGAGTCGGATCCAAGTGATTCAACTTGTCTATCTGTTTTTTTTATTTTTTTTATTTTCAGCATTTTAGTTAGTCTTATTTTTCTTGTTTAAAAACCTTTTTCTAAACTTTTGATTTGATTAGACGTTGAGGATAAACCGGTACTAAAAGCTCTTGTGTCCTTTGACGACCTCGGTATCTTACCAACACTATACTACGCTCACGATGGGTGCACTTGCCCATATGTGTGTTTAGTGTTAGTAAATATCGTGTTTTATAAATTTAAAACTTGGCTAAAAAAAGTGTTAAAGGGCTTAAAATATACATTAAAAACTATATAACACTTCACACGCATCAAGTTTTTGGCGCCGCTGCCGGGGACACAAGGATTTTAAGAAAGCTTAAAATCGACGGCCTAATCAGTTTTTCAAAACCTTTTTAAAACGCGCACATTTTTTTCTGCATTTTAGTTAGATTTTGCATTTACAGTAGCCTGAACACGGGGCCGTGCTCACTGAACACGCCCCATGCTCAACGAAACTAGTAACTTTTATTAAAACGCCCAGATACAGACTCTGAACACGGGGCCGTGCTCACTGAACACGGGGCCGTGTCCAGTCTCTGTTTCCATTTTTATTTTTGTTTTCTGGTCTTGAGACTTTGTTGTGGTCTGCTGAGTGATTCTCATGGATCAATACTCAGGTGGTTACAACTACACCTATGAGGAGGATGATTATAGGGAAGACTATTGCACCATTTGTGGTGACCCGCACTCGGGCTCAATATTGTGACTTATTTCAACCATCCACCTCATACACCTACTATGAGGAGCCCAGGTACGAGCCATCAACTTCATACACATCCTATGAAGACCCAAGGTATGAACCTCCTCCGTTATACTCATATTTTGAAGAACCAAGGTATGAGCCTTCATACTCATACTTTGAGGAACCACAATATGAGCCACCACCTTCATATGCTTATTATGAGGAACCATGGCGTGAACAACCCACCTTATATGAGTATTATGAAGAACAAAATTACGATCATTATCCATCATATACTTACAATGAAGAACAATGGTGTGAACCATCTACTTCCTATGAGTATTATGAGGAACAAAGGATCGAACAACCGGATTCGAGCTTTGAGGATCCCGATCCTTACTCTATCACCGACATAGTCGATAGGATAATAGAAAAAATTAAAACTATTGAACGTTGCATATTAGAATCTCGCGCAAGGGAAGAGGAGTCCCGCGCAAGAGAAGAATTAAATAAAAAAAAGATAGTTGAAAATGTAAAAATGGAAGAACAAATAAGTGAAAAACCGACACATGAGTTAAACAACGAAAAAGGTGAGTCCAATAACGTTAAAATTCAAGAAGAGTCTAATTTTGAAGAAATTAATCTCTTGTCACCTTTTTTCGAAAATCATTGTTTAGTTCCCACTCATGCTAAGTTTTTAAAAGAGTTAAACACTAACACTAAAATTGACGAAACAGTAAGCATTAAGTTAACTAATGATCAAACTTCGCTAATAAAAGAAGATCCATTTGAAATTAACATTACACCGGTTCCATGTTTTTTTCAAAATTCATTTATTAGTAATATCACAATCGATAAAGATCTTTGTTTTAACATAATGCCAAACTACATTTTCGAGAAATTAAGTATTGGTGATTTTTCTCCACTTCAAATACCCATTTTTCTATCCAATCGGAAAGTAATAAAATCAATCGGTGTAGTTGAGGATGTCTTGGTTCAAACAAATCAAATGGTAATCCCAACCGATTTTCTCATCCTTGATGACGCTCCTCTAGTGTTGGGACGACCCTTTGTAAAAACCTACGAAGCTTTAAAAAACCAGAAGCGCAACAATCTATCTATTCAATTAGGGGCATTTAAAAAGAGTGTCGATCTTGAGCGTTCAATGAAATATCCATTCGACAATAATGACCCCCTAATTGAAGATAAAGATGAACCACCCGATACAAGAGAATAAACTGACCACTTTGTTGAAGAAGAGGTCGCCATAGAACAAACCTTTGTAGTTCTTGATCAAAATGAGCAACCAAATAAGGATTCTCCTAAAGACCAACCTCTTGAGCTCAAAGAACTCCCAAAAGGTTTGGAATATGCTTTTCTCGACAAAGATGGTAAATCACCTGTAATTATTTCGTCTAAATTAACTAGGGTAGAAAAAGAAAAATTAATTACACTTTTGAAAAAACACAAAAATACGATCGCTTGGAAGCTTGTAGATATTAAAGGCATAAGTCCTTCCATGTGCACGCACAAAATTTTAATGAATGATGACTATAAATCGGTAATACAACCACAACGTAGAGTAAATCCAAATGTCCAAGAAGTGGATAAAAATGAAGTCATCAAATTGCTTGACGCCGGACTTATTTACCCTATCTCCGATAGTCCGTGGGTAAG
Source organism: Helianthus tuberosus (assembly GCA_030545235.1). Taxonomy (NCBI): domain Eukaryota; kingdom Viridiplantae; phylum Streptophyta; class Magnoliopsida; order Asterales; family Asteraceae; genus Helianthus; species Helianthus tuberosus. Next base: position 112,963,016 of record CM060387.1, on the reverse strand, counting down.
TCCCGTCCAAGTAGTTCCAAAGAAAGGAGGTATGACGGTAATAACTAATGAAAAGAATGAATTAATTCCAACGAGAACCGTCATAGGATGGAGGGTATGTATAGATTATCGTCGATTAAACGAAGCAACAAGGAAAGATCGCTTTCCTTTGCCCTTAATTGATCAAATGTTGGAAAGATTATCCGGTCATAAATTTTACTATTTCTTGGATGGTTTTTCAGGTTACTATCAAACCCCGATAGCACCCGAAGACCAAGAAAAGACAACTTTCACATGTCCCTATGGAACTTTTTCTTATCGACGCATGCCCTTTGGTCTATGTAATGCCCCCGCAACTTTTCAACGTTGCATGGTGGCCATCTTCCATGATATGTTAGAAAAGACAATGGAAGTCTTCATGGACGACTTTTCTATCTTTGGAGATTCATACGACCAATGCCTCGATAACCTTGAGCGAATGCTATCCTGATGTGAGGAAACTAACCTCGCCCTTAACTGGGAAAAATGCCATTTCATGGTAACGGAGGGAATAGTACTTCGTCATAAAATCTCAAGCGAAGGAATGGAGGTAGATCGAGCCAAAATGGACACTATTTCTCGATTACCACCCCCATCCTCCGTTAGAGCTATCAGAAGTTTCCTAGGACATGCCGGATTCTATAGGCGATTTATCAAAGACTTTTCTAAAATTTCAAGACCTCTAACAAAATTACTTGAAAAAGATGCCCCTTTCATCTTTGACAAGGATTGCAATCAAGCATTTCTAGCACTCAAGAAAATGCTAGTCAATGCACCTATCATGATAGCGCCTGATTGGAAATTACCTTTCGAAATCATGTGTGATGCAAGTGACTTTGCAGCTGGAGCCGTCTTGGGACAAAGAAAAGAAAAGCATTTTCACCCAATTTATTATGCTAGTAAAACACTTAACGATGCACAAGAAAATTACACAACAACAGAAAAAGAATTACTAGCTGTGGTATTTGCTTTTGATAAATTTCGTTCTTATCTTGTTTTTTTCTAAAACAATAGTCTATACAGATCATGCAACTATTCGATATCTCTTCAAGAAGCAGGATTCTAAACCACGTTTGATTCGGTGGATTCTGCTCCTCCAAGAATTTGATATCGAAATCAAAGACAAAAGAGAAGCAGAAAACACCACAGCAGATCATCTTTCACGCCTAGGAGACCCAGCTTTGGAGGCAACCAAGGATGAACAAATCAACGAAAAATTTCCAATGGAGTCCCTGGAAATGGTGGAATACCGAGAAGAACCATGGTACACCGACTATGCTAACTACCTAGCTAGCGGTATAGTCGCAAAAGGTTGGCCACATCATCAAAGAAAAAAATTCTTTGCTGATGTAAAGCATTACTTTTGGGAAGATTCTTATCTTTTCAAAATGTGTGCCGACCAACTCATCCACCGATGCGTACATGGTGGTGACGCAAGAAGAATTCTCCGCCATTGTCATGAAGGTCCATATGGAGGACATCATGGTGCCACTAGTACTGCACGAAAGGTATTTGATTCAGGATTTTACTGGCCAACCATTTACAAAGATGCCCAAAGTCTTGTCAAAACATGTGACGCTTGCTAAAGAACAGGTAATATTTCTTCCAAAGACGAAATGCCACAAAATGGCATTCTTGTTTGTGAAATTTTTGATGTGTGGGGACTCGACTTTATGGGACCTTTCCCACCGTTAAAAGGAAACAAATATAGACTTGTGGCAGTAGATTACTTGTCTAAATGGGCCGAGGCCGAGGCACTTCCAACCAACGATGGAAGAGTCGTGGTAAGATTTCTGAAAAGATTATTCTATCGTTTTGGAACACCAAAAGCTTTAATAAGTGATAGAGGTACCCATTTTTGTAATCATCAACTTGAAAAAATCTTAACAACGTATGGGGTCTATCACCGGGTTTCGACGGCATATCACCCTCAAACAAACGGACAAGCCGAAGTGACTAATAGAGGTTTAAAACGAATACTTGATAAAAACGTAGGGTTAAATAAGAAAGAGTGGGCCGATAAATTAGATGATGCTTTATGGGCTTTTCGAACTGCTTATAAAACAACAATAGGTACAACCCCATATAAGTTCGTCTATGGAAAAAGTTGTCACTTGCCAGTAGAAATTGCACACAAAGCCTACTAGGCAATAAAAAATGTAAATTTAGATTTAGAATTTGCCAGTAAAAATCGATTTTGTCAATTAAATGAATTAGACGAACTAAGGAATTATGCATACTCTAACTACGAAATTTATAGGGAAAGAAGGAAAAACTTGCATGATAAACACATTAAACCTAATGAATTTCGAGTAGGAGATCAAGTTCTATTGTTTAATTCACGACTTTGATTATTTCTTGGTAAATTAAAGTCTAGGTGGTCAGGACCTTTTTCCATCACCCATATTTTCCCACACGGTGCTGTAGAAATTAAATCTCGAAATGGATATCCATTCAAAGTCAATGGCCAACGGCTGAAGCTCTATCAGGGATTCATTGAGGACGAGGAGGAAGAAATCTCACTTCAAACGATCGAAGAATGAAAGCATCAACATCATACCTTGTAAGTTACGAGCAAGCAGGGTGACATCTAAATCGGTAAGTCTTCTAACCAAATTTTTAGGAAACAGGGCACTCACACGAGCACTAATTTTTTTTTTTTAAACTTGCCCGCCCACGGGGCCGTGTCCGCGCAACTGCCGGGATAAAACCCCTTTTCCAAACAGTTTCTTCATTCCACACGCCCCGTTTCCCCGAAAACTCTCTGGTTCAGGCTATTTTTCTGCAAGATTTCAACGTCTCCTCTACTTCTAACAACATCAAGGTATGATTCTATCATCATTAGTAGTTAGATTAAGCATTTGCATATAATTAAAACACCAAAATTTTGGGGAAAATCTAGGGTTCTTGAACTTCATCTGGATCGAACCTCAAATTTTTGCTTAGATCTATTAGCATTAGTATAGATACATGTTATAGGAAGTAAATCAACTTGTATTGTTCGTAGATTTGCCCGATTTCTCACAAAAACCCCAAACCCTTGTTTTTGAACCGAAAAAGATAAAATTGAAGAGGTAAACGGTTTTTTTGGGTAAAGGGTTACCCCGGTGATTCTATATATTCACAAAACATAAACATAAGTAGTATGGAAAACCCATACTAGTTCTAACATGGGACATCCCCCCATGAAAGTAAACAAGAAAAACGAAACACTAACTCACAATTCAACACCCACTAGACAATAATCTAGTTAAAACAAGATAAAACAAATCAGAAAACACTAGCTACCATCGTCAAGCATCGAGTCTTCATGAATATCCCACATCTCTAGAAAGCGTCTCACTTTATCCGTACTCTTGTATTTAGCTCCCATAAGTTTATATCGAACAGTCTGAAGAATCAAAGAGATAATTACTTCTGGAGGTCTTGTCTGATTTTTAAACAGTCTAGCATTTCGCTCCTGCCAAATGAAATACGCTGTAGCTGCCACTATAAGACGACTTGAAAGGTTGAAAGCCGATTTAGACGCACCTCTAGCTAAAAGCCAATTCATGATGTCTAACCACCTAGGATCAACCGTACCCATATTCACCTTATCCCTTACCGAACACCAAACCTGAGCCGAGAACTTACATTCGAAAAACAGATGATCATGAGAGTCATTATTCTCGAAGCACAGTAAGCAACACATCATATTCATGTTTTTTCTTCTAGACAAATCCCACTGTAGAATCTTATCCTGAGTCAAAAGCTTCCTACGCATGATGAGCCACATAAGGAATGCATGCCGAGGAATACATTGTGAGAACCATACCACATTCACCCAGTCAACTTCCGTCTCCCTAGATCTGATAGATTGCCACACACACGAAGACGAATAGTCATACAGTTTGTCACCATCTTTCCAAAGAAGTCTATCTCTACTATTCAGGTTAATCTGCAAGTTATCAATCTGAATCAAAACAGGGAACAAATCTCGCCAAGCCGTAGGCCACTTCCAAGAACCATTCGCCCATACATCTTTAACCGAACCATGAAGAGAGAATCCAGCTTCATAAATAATCCGAGGAGATATGAAACTGGCCAACGGTCCGCACTCACACCAACGGTCATACCATGCGGATGTCATCCCACCATCTCCTATCTTTGACCAAACATGATTTCTAATAACTGGCCGTAACTGGAGAATTTTCCTCCAACTCCAGCAACACACCGAAGGAATTCTACACGCCCAAAAATTAGTATTCCTTAATCGGTTAGAGTATATCCATTGAACCCATAGAGAATCCCGCCTGGTAATAATGCTCCATACATGCGAGGCCATAAGAGCTTTATTAACATCTTGAATTCTTCGCAACCCAAGGCCTCCTTCATATTTCGGCTTACATATAGAACTCCATGAAACCTTAGTTTTCCCTCTTTGAAATGAACCATCTTGTGACCACAAAAAATTCCTCATTTTGTTTTCTAATTCCTTGATAACCCTAGCCGGAAGAATTAACACAGAAGCCCAAAAAATATGCATAGAGGATAAAACAGATAAAATAAGCTGAACTCTACCCGCAAAGGACAATAGCCGATTCTTCCAACTTGAAATGCGATTCTCCAATCTTTCAATCAAAATACTACAATCTTTGTATAGGAGCCTAGACGAAATCAAAGGGACTCCCAAATACCTGACTGGCAACTCCCCTTCCACAAAAGGAATAACTCCTAAAATAGCCCCCTTGACATGCTGCGGAACATTACAAAAGAAACTGGTACTCTTTTGAACATTCGGAATCAACCCAGACATACGAGAGAATTGAGAAAGCGCATTCATAATACATGTAGCCGATTTCACATCTCCTCTAGCAAACAAAAACAAATCATCCGCAAAGCAAAGGTTGATAATGCGTTGACGTTGACACTTGTTATGAAATCTGAAAGACGAATCAATCGAAGAGGCTTGTTGTAACTTACACGTCAAGACTTCCATAACCAAAGTAAAAAGGTAAGGAGAAATAGGATCTCCTTGCCGGAGTCCACGTTTGCCCTTGAAGAAACCATGAACACTACCATTCACACAAATTGAATATGACGGAGTAGAAACGCAAAGCATAATCCACTTTATCATCTTCTGGTTAAACCCGAAACCCAGTAACACCTCTTCAAGAAACTTCCAATCAACCGTATCATAAGCTTTTTGGATATCAACCTTAAACGCACACCTAGGAGGCCCATAATCTCTATGATAATTATGCATTAATTCCTGCGTGAGAAGAATATTGTCCGATATTTTCCTACCAGGAACAAACTCTGATTGATTTATGCTGACAATATCATTAAGGGCCACCTTCAAACGATCAGACACAATCTTGCTAATACACTTATATATAACATTGCAACAAGCAATAGGACGAAAATCCTTTACCATAGCCGGGGTAGTCATTTTAGGCAAAAGAACAATAAGAGTATGATTTATCTCCTGAAGCAACCGACCTGTAATAAAGAAATCCATAACGGCATTCGTCACATCAGAACCCACAATCTCCCAAGAACTCTTAAAAAAAGCCGTTGTGTACCCATCCGGACCTGGAGCTTTATCATTACCAATAGCAAACATAGCCGTTTTGATCTCCTCCACTGTGATAGGACGAACCATACTATCAGCAACAGTCTGACTCAGACGATTCGGAAATATCTCCGGCGACAGACTCAAAGAGATATCACCTTCACACCCTAAAAACGTCTCATAGTAATTGACAAACGCATCTGGAACGGACTCTCCTTCACAAAAAAATCCCATTATTATCGGTAATACCTTCAATTCTAGTTCGATGGTTTCTAGTTTTAAGCGACAAATGAAAAAATTTTGAATTTGCATCCCCCGCTCGTAACCAAGCCACTTTAGATTTTTGTTTTAAAAAACGTTCCTCATCAAGGCACGCTTCTTGAAAACCTCGGGTAGCATTAACTTCTTCACGTCTAGCATTTTCATTGAACGGATCTCTCTCGACTTCCCTTTGAATCGCATCTAGCTTTCCTCGTAATTCTTCAACTTTTTTATGAAGATTTCCCTGCTTGAATAAAAGAGATCTAAGAGGAGACTTTAATGCACGAAGCTTTTTAACCAACCGAAACTGATGAACTCCCGTAATGGCCAGATCCCAATTATTCTTAACAACATCCAAAAAACCCGGTTTGTGAACCAAGAAATTTGCAAACTTGAATGAACTAGCTTTTTTCTTTTCCATCTTGTTAATTCTAAGAATGCACGGGCAATGGTCAGAAACTCGATACGGTTGAAACATCGCAACCGCTTCTGGAAAATCACTAACAAACTGAATATTACCCATAGCCCTATCGATCTTCTTTAATAACCCAACCCCTTTCTTCGGCTTTTGAGTCCACGTGAAATGGAACCCTATACTCTTAATATCCGCCACTTGAAGATGATTAACACATTCTTGAAACTCCCGCATACTAGTAGATATACCTGACGTTCCCATAGATTTATCTTCCAAATTCAAAGCGGAGTTAAAATCCCCCATAATAACCCATGGTTTATTCCCTACCAGAATTTTATGTCTAGCCAAATGGTTCCACAACTCTCTTCTAGTGATATAAAAATTTGATGCATAAACAATCGAACATAAAATAACCTTTTTATCACTTTTAAACATCATTTGCACATGAATCACTTGAGACGTTTGAGCTAACACCATTATATCAAACACATCCGGGTTCCATCCAATAATGATACGAGTACCTTTATCACATTGGCCACCATTAGACGTCCATTCCCAATTGCGAAAAACTGAATTGCACACTTTATCGAGTTTACTAATCTCAACATGAGACTCCAGCACCGCACAAAAACTAACACCATTCTCCTTTACCACCTGACGAACCTCCTTTTGCTTAAGAGGGCGGTTCAACCCCCTAATATTCCAAGTAGCAAGACTAACCATCAGTAACAATAGGAGAAGGAGTGCTTGCCCCTTTAGTGTCTTTCGGTTTGTAGGAATCACCCACCAGAAATTCATTCGTTTCGTTATAAACTTCTGTCACCTCCTCCTCATCGGAATATTCAAACCCATCCCCATTCGGCTGTTTACTACTTTGCCCTTCATCCGCTTCAACCGAATTTGAAACATTAAATGGGTTCGTGGATTGAAAAGTCGGCCCAGCTGATTTAAGTTTTAAATCAGCTTTTCGTATGTTGGAAATAGGTCTATACTCAAATTTTTGTTTCGGTTTAGGAATGTTTATTCCCGTTTTCCTGGTCACTTTCTTGTTTTGCACTTCTATATAGCCATCATCATCTACTTTAGGACTGGCCTTAGTTTGAGACTTACCTTGATTACCTGGTAACTTACCACCTTTCTGAAAAACAGGTTTCGGATTCTTAGGACAAGTGTCATTAGAGTGACCGAACACGCAACATGTCGAGCATCTTAAAGGATTCCATTCATGTCACACCCCGACCACGTGGAACATACGAAACGTGGCGGAAACGTCGGGGAGTGTTGTAACAGAATTAATTGTTTCAAATCCATGGCAATTGAAGTTTCGTTTTATTGATTAAAAGTGTTACAATGTCTTAACAAACAAGGAAATACAACATAATTAACTAGTCTTGCATCTTTTATTGTCACTAAAGCCCAAGTCTGCCTATGTGTATCTTGATCATCTTATGCAACAGTTCCTGAAAAACACATGTGAAAATAGGTACGTCAGCATAAAAATGCCTGTGAGATACATAGGTTTTGTGAAAATAGGTTCCATGACTTATGTTTGAGAAAATGTTTAGTCATGAACCTTGTAATTTGCTTTGTTTTGTAAATCATTTGAAAAACAATGAGTTCAGATGATATGTATAAATAAATGAATAATGTATGGTTAAATGAATAACCATAGTAAAATGGATTTGTATAAGATAAGTTGTTTGTAAAACAATGTCTTGTGAAAAGTATGTTATTTGTATAAAATGTTCTATGTCTCAAACTGAAATGATTCAAATAACGCTACAATATGTAATACCATACAAACACTTATATATAGGAAGTACCAGCGGCGTATCCACCATGCTTGTATCATATTACACACGCATCGTTACTTAATCACTTAATCAAACCAAACCAATGTCAAAAATGTCTATGTCAAATATCCATGTCAAATGTTTATGTCAAAAATATCATGTATGGCAAGTGAAATGTCTCAACTAAGCCATATACACAAAAACAAAGTATTGAAGTAAAACTTGGTTTAAATCAAAGTTATGTTTTGTGGGAAAATGCATGATCAAATGTCAATCATGTTAAAATGTCTATGCCGAAATGTCTATGTCAAATATGGTTCACATGGTTCACAGATACAAACGGTTCACAGATATCAACGAATCACAGTCAAATGATTACAACGGTTCAATATGTAGTATAATGTGTTCATATGCTGGGTAAGCATATGCAACGGTTCAAAATGTTATATAATGTGTTCATATACTGGATGAGCATATGCAACAAAATGTAATGTAAAACAATGTACCAAGTAATGCACACAATGGGCACACTTAGCATGAAAGGTAGTGTAAAACAATGTACTAAGTAATGCACACAATGGGCACACCTAGCATGAAAGGTAGTGTAAAACAATGTACTAAGTAATGCACACAATGGGCACACCTAGCATAAGATGTAATGAAATCATGTACTATAATGTACTAATGAACATAGCAAGTATATGATGTCAAAACAGGAAAGCATGAAAGTAACAAGTAGGCACATGTGTTCCACCCCAAAACAGTTTGGAAAACAGTAAAAGAGGGGTCTATGTACTCACCTGAGATTGCTCAGTAGTTCTGGAGTGACAACTAAACAATGCTAGAGATCGCGGATATCAAACGGCACCTAGTATAGGTATTAATAAACCGGACCTATCTCGGAAGATTGGGTAGCATTAGGGTTTGTAAACCAAACGAGTGTAGAGACTCGTGTCATTTGGTTTAACAAAGCCTACATACTAAATGAAACTTAACCTAAGTGTCTACGACCCATTACGACCCGTTTAGGTAGCTTATGCTACTTTAACGCGTCGTTCGCGTGAAACGCGTTCGGACCGCCTAACTAGTCCTATGACAAGTATTATATGCCTAACCATGTTTAATAATCAGTTATATGACAAAAGTTTAGGTTACATATGCTTAATTACCAATTATACATGAAAAGGGTATTCTGGTAATTTACCTAAGGCATATAAACTACCTATCATACAACTACTCAAACGATGTGACCATAGGGTATAACCTCGGAAGGTTATTCCCTACCTACTATGGTCACCTAATGTGTTTGGTCGGATCCTAATGATCGACCAAATGGGTCGGGTTCGAGGTATAAGCGATTTATTAGATCGCTTACCCTACGACCCTAGACAACGTGGTAATCAGTAGGCATAGTCCCAAGGGACTATGACCATCGTGATTACAATCACGTTGCGAAGTTCAAACGAACTTCGCATTGACCATTACTGGTCAACGCTGAAAGTCAAACAAAGTTTGACTTTCTGACTCGAAAAACAGTAAAATAAGGAAAAGAACGAAAGAATACTTACCCAGGGTCCCCGAATGCTAACCCAGATCAAAATAGCTCAGGTATGAAACGAAGGTTCCAACTTAGAGCCCAAATGATCAGATTTGTGGGTTTTTAAGCCAAAGGGGGGTGGGTATTTATAGAAAAAGTAGAGCCGCTAGGATCGTTTCTTGAATATCGTGCCACGATCCGAGCCGTACACTTGTCACAAAGTTTATGGAGCCACATATGCTCCTTATCTTAGTGATTAAGCAATTTAAAACATGTGGTTGTGGTTAAATCTGCTGAAAACAGGCTGTTAAGTACTCTGCATCTGGTCTGAACTTGCTTTACGGACCTCAAAGCTGCCAATGTTGAGGTCCGTAAGGTAACAACTTTGGCAGATTTACAGTTTTGGTCCCTGCAATGCAATCAGCCCATTTTTGACACGTTTAAGGCCCGTTAACCCCATTTCAAAGCTCTAAAATGAAGTTAAAGTATAGGGAACTTAAAACATGCTCAAAAATATCTCGGATGTCGGTTCGTTTAGCCGTACGAACGCGATGTTCGCTTAATTACGACGGAATGCGCACAAGCGCGAAAAACGATCCAAATGACGCGACGAATGGATTTTTCTTAAGGCGAACACTAAAATATAATGTAGTCATGCTCACATAAATTTTTGGATGTCCGGATGTATTCAGAACGTAAGTTATGCGCGAAAATGCAAACTTGTGCACTTTTTGACACTTTTAGTCCCTGAATGACACAAAAGTTTATTTTAGCATACCGAACACCTCAAAGCCTATTTCTAAGCTATGTAAAGGATATTTATGGTATGTTTAACTTATGGTCATGTTCCGGAATGTCTGTTACAGTTTAAATTGGCATACTTTCGCAGTTTGTCAACTTTAGTCCCTGTAAGCGATTAAACTTTGATTTCACCACACCAAACCTTCCAAAACTTATATCTAAGTTATGTAAAGGTTATTTAAGGTATGTTAAACCTATTTCACTATTCCGGAGTGTTTGTTGCATTAAACTGGTTATATTTACGCATTAAAGCGCGTATAACCTTCCAGAAAGCGATTTAGAGTTTGAAATCGAACAAGAGTTGATATGTGCAAAAGATACACATATTTATACAAGTCCAAAGTATGAAATACAATATTTCACTGGTTGGGCATTTGTTTGATGGTTGAAATGACACAGGTGTTACAGTCTCCCCTACTTTAGGAAATTTCGTCCCGAAATTAATTCGTAGGAGTCTATTTGTGACTTTGTGTCAGATAACCACCAGAGATATGTGAAGCCTAATCCTGTCATTTCCTTAACGGACAATCTTCAGAAACGAAAATGAACAAACGGAGTCATTTTCAACAGATGCTTCCTCAGAAACGGAAATGAAAATGATAGACAAACGGATATTCATTTCCTCAACGGACAATTCTTCAGAAACGAAAATGAACAAACAGAGTCATTTTCAACGGTTGCTTCCTCAGAAACGGAAATGAAAATGATAGACAAACGGATATTCATTTCCTCAACGGATAATCTTCAGAAACGAAAATGAACAAACAGAGTCATTTTCAACGGTTGCTTCCTCAGAAACGAAAATGAAGATGATAGACAAACGGATATTCATTTCCTCAACGGACAATTCTTCAGAAACGAAAATGAACAAACAGAGTCATTTTCAACGGTTGCTTCCTCAGAAACGGAAATGAAAATGATAGACAAACGGATATTCATTTCCTCAACGGATAATCTTCAGAAACGAAAATGAACAAACAGAGTCATTTTCAACGGTTGCTTCCTCAGAAACGGAAATGAAGATGATAGACAAACGGATATTCATTTCCTCAACGGATAATCTTCAGAAACGAAAATGAACAAACAGAGTCATTTTCAACGGTTGCTTCCTCAGAAACGGAAATGAAGATGATAGACAAACGGATATTCATTTCCTCAACGGATAATCTTCAGAAACGAAAATGAACTAACGGAGTCATTTTCAACGGTTGTTTCCTCAGGTTCGGAAATGAAGGATTAAATAAACGGATATTCATTTCTCTCAACGGATATTCTTCAGAACGAAAATGAACAAACGGGGTCATTTTCCTCAACGGTTTGTTCTTCAGAATTTGAAATGAAAGAAAAATCAACGGATATTCATTTCCTCAACGGATAAATCTTCAGAAACGAAAATGAACTAACGGAGTCATTTTCAACGGTTATTTCCTCAGAGTTGGAAATGAAGGATAACGGATATTCATTTCCTCAACGGATAAATCTTCAGAAACGAAAATGAACTAACGGAGTCATTTTCAACGGTTATTTCCTCAGAGTTGGAAATGAAGGATTACACAACGGATATTCATTTCCTCAACGGATAAATCTTCAGAAACGAAAATGAACTAACGGAGTCATTTTCAACGGTTATTTCCTCAGAGTTGGAAATGAAGGATTACACAACGGATATTCATTTCCTCAACGGATATTCTTTAGAACGAAAATGAATGGATAATTCATTTTCCTCAACGGTTATTCTTCAGAATGGAAATGAAAAGATAAACAACGGATATTCATTTCCTCAACGGATATTCTTTAGAACGAAAATGAATGGATAATTCATTTTCCTCAACGGTTATTCTTCAGAATGGAAATGAAAAGATAAACAACGGATATTCATTTCCTCAACGGATATTCTTTAGAACGAAAATGAATGGATAATTCATTTTCCTCAACGGTTATTCTTCAGAATGGAAATGAAAAGATAAACAACGGATATTCATTTCCTCAACGGATATTCTTCAGAAGTGAAAAATGAATAGCTAGTTCATTTTTCCTCAACGGATGCTTCATCAGAATTGGAAATGAATAGGGTTAACTCTTGATACATGATAGAACTTGCTGTGATTTCTGTGCACTAAATTCCATAATTATGTATGCATCCATAATTACGTAATTCCTTGCACAGTCCGCACAGTTTGTTTTGAAATGTTGTGGGGAAAGATATCAAACCTGAGATGAAAGTGACTAGACTACCATAGGGTCCTTTTAATTAGATCAACAGAGGATCTTCTTAATTAGGCCACTAAGGAGTCCTTTCAGCTATATCATCACATGATATCCCTAACCAGATTTTTGGATCAATCTGTTTAACTAGACCACAAAAGGGGTCTAATTATGAAGTAGTACATTATAATCCAAGGGACTTTAACTACAACGTAGAAGTCCATTAAGGATTTAAGTAGTACCTTTGGGTATCCTACTATGAATCTCTTGCACAAAGATATGTAAGATTTTACGAGGATTTGAATAACATAAATTGGATCACATGACACATAAAGGATAACACATAAGCACATAACCACATAATTGTTTAATTGTTATTTTCTTGTTATTGATTGCTATTAACTTGGCGCCTCGTACATCGTTTCTCTTGGAAGAAACGGGTACTTAGGATTTTCGTGGAAATGCAAGAGATTATACAAGGGAAGAAATTTGGAAGTAGTCTGTTCTTCAAGGAATGCGGTTCCTTGATTGTCGGTATTGTAGGGGATATGTTTATACATGCAACCACATAAACATATTGAAATGTAAATGAAAGATTTATTTATAAACAACAATAACAACAACTGTTTCATAGATTGTGATAAAAGAAAATAATACACAAGGCTCGATTATTTTCTAAACAGCGTTATCTTCTGTCGGTCAGATACTCATCCCTGCGCTGGATTTGTATCAGCAAGTCTTGGGCAATTTCTACTAAAATGGCCCATCTCGCCACAGTTGTAGCAAGATCCCAGTGGGAAACGAGCTTGAGCAGGATTGTTGTTAATCTGATTTGGTGCTGCTGCTGTTGGGCAAACCCTCGCTGTATGACCTGTAAGTCCGCAAACTTGGCATGTGCGGCACTTCACACCAGCATGATGATGTAGGCCACATTGGTTGCACAAGGGTGCAGTTCCTTTGTAGGGTTTCCTGGCAGGGGGTTGAGCTGGTTGGTTGGGGACGGCTTGATCATTGTGAGCGACCACGGCGAAGTTCTGAGAAGCCTTTCGCTTCTTTGACTTCTTAGAGGATCCAGTCTGTTCATCCATGGTCTTTGATTCCTCGATTGGTTTCGATTCCTCGACCAGTTTCTTGTCACCCTTTCGGAAAAGCTTACGTTTCCTGATCTGCGATTCAGTCAAGGTTGCAGATAACTCAATGGCCTGCCTAACAGTAGTAGGGTTGCTACCAGTCAAAATGTCTTGTATTGAGTCGGGAAGGCCATCAATGTACTTTTCGATCGCCTTATCCAAAGGCGTGACCATGTTTGGGCATAACAGACTTAACTCCTCATAACGGTCCGTGTAGGCTCGATGCTCACCGCTGTCTTGCTTAAGATCATCAAATTCCCTTTCCAAAGCCCTGATCTCGTGACGAGGACAAAACTCCTTCATCATGAGAGCCCTAAGTTCGGCCCATGTCTGTGCTAGAGCAACTTCTGCACCACGATCTCTCATAACCCCATTCCACCACGTAAGGGCTCTCTTCTGGAACACACTCGAAGCAAACTCGACCTTGCGATTGTCAGGACACTGCACATGGCGAAAAGTATTCTCAATGCTCTCGAACCATTGAAGAAGCCCAGTCGCTCCCTCAGAACCACTAAACTTGAGTGGTTTTGCCGAGTTAAAACTCTTGAAATTGCATACACCATTGTTGTTGTTGTTGGCTTGATTCCATTGAGCAAAGAGGTTTGGGAATTGAGCAGCCATTTGCTGTGCAATAATTTCTGCCAGTTCGGCCGTCGCTATCTGGTTCTCGCGTCGAGGAGGCATTCTAAAAGAGGAGACATGAAAAGAAACGAGTGAGAGATTTAGACGAAAAGAATGAGATGAAACAAATTTGATGAAAGCAATGGATAGTGGTCATTTGTTTGTTACTACAAAGCAACAAACGACCTTGATGAAAAATCAAAGTAAATAGGCCAAAAATAATGTATCGCGAAGACATGCTCGCCTATAAGTGAACACTCATCCCAAGAATTCCCAGGTAAGCACAACTGGTCTCGCGTCTGGTTGAGATGTATACGAGGTGCTTGCCTAGACAGAAAACTCAGAATACAGGCATTCACCCTTCCAGTTTGCACGTGTTCACATTATTTAAAACCCAAAACCTTGACGAGATTTTTTTTTTGAAACTCAAAGGGGTTCAAAACCTTACAATAGAGGGTTCAAAACCTTGTAATAAATCATCCTAGAACAGATGATTAGTTTTCAAAGCGGTTTTGAAATTCATGTTCTTGTTGTGGTCGTCGCCTAAGGATAGGTGACAGTATTGTTTTATGACTAAACGCAAGTAAACTCGCGTTAGGGTCCTAAGAAGGTTATAGACTAGGTCAAAGCATTACTAATTACTAATAACCTAATTCCCTATAACCATTGGCTCTGATACCATCTTTTCTGTCACACCCCGACCACGTGGAACATACGAAACGTGGCGGAAACGTCGGGGAGTGTTGTAACAGAATTAATTGTTTCAAATCCATGGCAATTGAAGTTTCGTTTTATTGATTAAAAGTGTTACAATGTCTTAACAAACAAGGAAATACAACATAATTAACTAGTCTTGCATCTTTTATTGTCACTAAAGCCCAAGTCTGCCTATGTGTATCTTGATCATCTTATGCAACAGTTCCTGAAAAACACATGTGAAAATAGGTACGTCAGCATAAAAATGCCTGTGAGATACATAGGTTTTGTGAAAATAGGTTCCATGACTTATGTTTGAGAAAATGTTTAGTCATGAACCTTGTAATTTGCTTTGTTTTGTAAATCATTTGAAAAACAATGAGTTCAGATGATATGTATAAATAAATGAATAATGTATGGTTAAATGAATAACCATAGTAAAATGGATTTGTATAAGATAAGTTGTTTGTAAAACAATGTCTTGTGAAAAGTATGTTATTTGTATAAAATGTTCTATGTCTCAAACTGAAATGATTCAAATAACGCTACAATATGTAATACCATACAAACACTTATATATAGGAAGTACCAGCGGCGTATCCACCATGCTTGTATCATATTACACACGCATCGTTACTTAATCACTTAATCAAACCAAACCAATGTCAAAAATGTCTATGTCAAATATCCATGTCAAATGTTTATGTCAAAAATATCATGTATGGCAAGTGAAATGTCTCAACTAAGCCATATACACAAAAACAAAGTATTGAAGTAAAACTTGGTTTAAATCAAAGTTATGTTTTGTGGGAAAATGCATGATCAAATGTCAATCATGTTAAAATGTCTATGCCGAAATGTCTATGTCAAATATGGTTCACATGGTTCACAGATACAAACGGTTCACAGATATCAACGAATCACAGTCAAATGATTACAACGGTTCAATATGTAGTATAATGTGTTCATATGCTGGGTAAGCATATGCAACGGTTCAAAATGTTATATAATGTGTTCATATACTGGATGAGCATATGCAACAAAATGTAATGTAAAACAATGTACCAAGTAATGCACACAATGGGCACACTTAGCATGAAAGGTAGTGTAAAACAATGTACTAAGTAATGCACACAATGGGCACACCTAGCATGAAAGGTAGTGTAAAACAATGTACTAAGTAATGCACACAATGGGCACACCTAGCATAAGATGTAATGAAATCATGTACTATAATGTACTAATGAACATAGCAAGTATATGATGTCAAAACAGGAAAGCATGAAAGTAACAAGTAGGCACATGTGTTCCACCCCAAAACAGTTTGGAAAACAGTAAAAGAGGGGTCTATGTACTCACCTGAGATTGCTTAGTAGTTCTGGAGTGACAACTAAACAATGCTAGAGATCGCGGATATCAAACGGCACCTAGTATAGGTATTAATAAACCGGACCTATCTCGGAAGATTGGGTAGCATTAGGGTTTGTAAACCAAACGAGTGTAGAGACTCGTGTCATTTGGTTTAACAAAGCCTACATACTAAATGAAACTTAACCTAAGTGTCTACGACCCATTACGACCCGTTTAGGTAGCTTATGCTACTTTAACGCGTCGTTCGCGTGAAACGCGTTCGGACCGCCTAACTAGTCCTATGACAAGTATTATATGCCTAACCATGTTTAATAATCAGTTATATGACAAAAGTTTAGGTTACATATGCTTAATTACCAATTATACATGAAAAGGGTATTCTGGTAATTTACCTAAGGCATATAAACTACCTATCATACAACTACTCAAACGATGTGACCATAGGGTATAACCTCGGAAGGTTATTCCCTACCTACTATGGTCACCTAATGTGTTTGGTCGGATCCTAATGATCGACCAAATGGGTCGGGTTCGAGGTATAAGCGATTTATTAGATCGCTTACCCTACGACCCTAGACAACGTGGTAATCAGTAGGCATAGTCCCAAGGGACTATGACCATCGTGATTACAATCACGTTGCGAAGTTCAAACGAACTTCGCATTGACCATTACTGGTCAACGCTGAAAGTCAAACAAAGTTTGACTTTCTGACTCGAAAAACAGTAAAATAAGGAAAAGAACGAAAGAATACTTACCCAGGGTCCCCGAATGCTAACCCAGATCAAAATAGCTCAGGTATGAAACGAAGGTTCCAACTTAGAGCCCAAATGATCAGATTTGTGGGTTTTTAAGCCAAAGGGGGGTGGGTATTTATAGAAAAAGTAGAGCCGCTAGGATCGTTTCTTGAATATCGTGCCACGATCCGAGCCGTACACTTGTCACAAAGTTTATGGAGCCACATATGCTCCTTATCTTAGTGATTAAGCAATTTAAAACATGTGGTTGTGGTTAAATCTGCTGAAAACAGGCTGTTAAGTACTCTGCATCTGGTCTGAACTTGCTTTACGGACCTCAAAGCTGCCAATGTTGAGGTCCGTAAGGTAACAACTTTGGCAGATTTACAGTTTTGGTCCCTGCAATGCAATCAGCCCATTTTTGACACGTTTAAGGCCCGTTAACCCCATTTCAAAGCTCTAAAATGAAGTTAAAGTATAGGGAACTTAAAACATGCTCAAAAATATCTCGGATGTCGGTTCGTTTAGCCGTACGAACGCGATGTTCGCTTAATTACGACGGAATGCGCACAAGCGCGAAAAACGATCCAAATGACGCGACGAATGGATTTTTCTTAAGGCGAACACTAAAATATAATGTAGTCATGCTCACATAAATTTTTGGATGTCCGGATGTATTCAGAACGTAAGTTATGCGCGAAAATGCAAACTTGTGCACTTTTTGACACTTTTAGTCCCTGAATGACACAAAAGTTTATTTTAGCATACCGAACACCTCAAAGCCTATTTCTAAGCTATGTAAAGGATATTTATGGTATGTTTAACTTATGGTCATGTTCCGGAATGTCTGTTACAGTTTAAATTGGCATACTTTCGCAGTTTGTCAACTTTAGTCCCTGTAAGCGATTAAACTTTGATTTCACCACACCAAACCTTCCAAAACTTATATCTAAGTTATGTAAAGGTTATTTAAGGTATGTTAAACCTATTTCACTATTCCGGAGTGTTTGTTGCATTAAACTGGTTATATTTACGCATTAAAGCGCGTATAACCTTCCAGAAAGCGATTTAGAGTTTGAAATCGAACAAGAGTTGATATGTGCAAAAGATACACATATTTATACAAGTCCAAAGTATGAAATACAATATTTCACTGGTTGGGCATTTGTTTGATGGTTGAAATGACACAGGTGTTACAATTCATATTCAACATACATCGTTTCCTTCATAAATCCATCACCACTCAGATTGGGGATAGCCATAGTAATTCTCTCTTTAAGCTCTTTTTCCGCTGTCACTTCAATCAGAGCACGAGCAAAGCTACTCCTACCCCAATTGTCCACACACATAGACGTAGTGTATGAGTCAAGCATCTTCGGTTCACCTATGGCCGTAGCAATCATACTAAGCCCGTCTTCCGTATATGCAGTAATCGGGACTTCATGAACTTTAACCCAAACTTGAACTTTCTTAACCTCCTTCTTCTCTAACTTTGTATTTGGTGTCCATTCTTGAAGAAAAAACGGTTGTGACCTAATAATCCACGGACCAGCAGCTAAAGCATCCAACATTCCTTTATGGTCTTCGAACTTAAAAAAGAAAAAGCCATTTGCATTCATCATTGACTTCTGCAGTCCAAACTTTTTCCAGTTAACCTTAACACGTTAGTCAACGACAGGATACGCAATACGATCTCCCAAAAAGTATCCATACAATGTATTTGCTAACTTATCCTGAACTACCCGAACAGATTCCACAGGAAGAACAATATCACAATCCTCATGCTGGACCAAACAAGCAAGAGACCTGAAATTCACTTTTTGAACATTATGGTTTTTCACAGAATCTGCATAAGACTTAGGTTTGATGAAATCCGCACCCTTGTTACCAGCTTCATCCGTAGCCGACTCTCCCTGATCCAGATTATCAACCATCACCGGCTCCGTAATCTTTATTAATTCATCAATCACATTGATTTTCTTCGGTTCCGATTGCATATTCTGAACAGTACCTCTACGAGGAAGACGAGTATTACCATCAATATTCAACACCCTATTCGCAAACCCCTTATTCGAATTAGGAGGTTTCCCACGATCATGCACTTCTCTATCATTCACTTTGGGACGATCAGACACATCAGGATAATCAACTCTCTCCATTAATCAAATACCCGAACAACCATGCACGCGAACAAACGAAGAAACCAGAAAACTGTGACACCTGTGTCACTGCGACCATCAAACAAATACCGAACCAATGAAATATTGTATTTCATACTTGGGATTTGTAAAAATATGTGTATCGTTTGCACATATCATTTCTTGTTCGATTTCAAGCTTTAAATCACTTTCTGGAGGGTTATACGCGCTCAGATGTGTAGATATAACCAGTTTAATGCAACGAACACTCCGGAATAGTGAAATAGGCTTAACATACCTTAAATAACCTTTACATAACTTAGATATAAGTTTTGGAAGGTTTGGTGTGGTGAAATCAAAGTTTATTCGCTTACAGGGACTGAATTTGACAAACTGCGAAAGTATGCCAATTTGAACTGTAACAGACATTCCGGAACATGACCATGAGTTAAACATACCATAAATATCCTTTACATAGCTTAGAAATAGGCTTTGAGGGGTTCGGTATGCTAAAATAAACTTTTGGGTCATTCAGGGACTAAAAGTGTCAAAAAGTGCACAAGTTTGCATTTTCGCGCATAACTTACGTTCTGAATACTTCTGGACATCCAAAAATTTATGTAAGCCCTAAAATATTTTATTTTAGTGTTCGGCATAAGAAAAATCCATTCGTCGCGTCATTTGGATCGTTTTTCGTGCTTATGCGAATTCCGTCGTAATTAACCGAACATCGCAACCGTACGGCTAAACGAACCGACATCCGAGATATTTTTGAGCACATTTTAAGTTCCCTATACTTTAACTTCATTTTAGAGCTTTGAAATGGGGTTAACGGGCCTTAAACGTGTCGAAAATGGGCTGATTGCAATGCAGGGACCAAAAGTGTAAATATGCCAAACTAGGGCCTAGCGCACCGCTACCCATATATTGTAACGGTGCGCTAGCCAAGTTCAGACCAGATGCAGAGTATTTAAACAGCAGGTTGCAGCTGTTTGATTCTCACCCACACATTCACACATGCTTAGTCATGAAGATAAGGATCATTCTTAGCTACCATGAGTTTCCAACAAGTGTACGCACATGATTCAATCACGTTATTCCATAAAACGATCCTAACGGTTCGGGTATTACTATAAATACCCCATCACCCCAATGCAAAACTTACAAGAACTTTGATTTGAGAAACTCTAAGTTGAAACTATTCTTTCATACCTGAGATTTTTGAATCGAAGTTAGCATTCGGGGACCCTTCGTAAGTATTCTTTCGTTCTTTTCCTTATTTTATTGCTTTTCGAGTCAGAAAGTCAAACTTTGTTTGACTTTCAGCGTTGACCAGTAATGGTCAATGCGAAGTTCGTTTGAACTTCGCAACGTGAGTGTAATCACGTTGGTTATAGTCCCTTGGGACTATGCCTACTGATTACCACGTTGTCTAGGGTCGTAGGGTAAGCGATCTGATAAATCGCTTATACCTCGAACCCGACCCAGTTTGGTCGATCATTAGGATCCGACCAAATACATTAGGTGACCATAGTGTATAGGGAATAACCTTCTGAGGTTATACCTTATGGTCACATCGTTTAAGTAGTTGTATGATAGGTAGTTTATATGCCTTAGGTAAATTACCAGAATACCCTTTTCATGTATAATTGGTAATTAAGCATATGTAACCTAAACTTTTGTCACATAACTGATTATGTAACATGTTTAGGCATATAACACTTGTCATAGGACTAGTTAGGCGGTCCGAACGCGTTTCACGCGAACGACGCGTTAAAGTAGCATAAGCTACCTAAACGGGTCGTAATGGGTCGTAAACAATTATGTTAGGTTTCATTTAGTATGTGGGCTTTGTTAAACCAAATGACATGAGTCTCTACACTCGTTTGGTTTACAAACCCTAATGCTACCCAATCTTCCGATCTAGGTCCGGTTAATTAACATAGTTACCTATATTAGGTGCCGTTTGATATCCGTGATCTCTAGCATTGTTTGGTTGTTACTCAAGGACTACTGAGCAATCTCAAGTGAGTACATAGACCCCTCCTTTACTGTTTTCCAAAACTGTTTTGGGGTGAAACACATGTGCCTACTTGTTACTTTCATGCTTTCCTGTTTTCACATCATATACCGACTATGTTTGTTAGTACATTATAGTACATGATTTCATTACATTTCATGCTATGTATGTCCATTGCGTGCATACTTAGTACATTGTTTTACATTACATTTTGTTGCATATGCTCATCCAGTATATGAACACATTATATTACATTTTGAACCGTTTATATCTGTGAACCGTTTGTATCTGTGAACCGTTTGTATCTGTGAACCGTTTGTATCTGTGAACCGTTTGTATCTGTGAACCGTTTGTATCTGTGAATCGTTTGTATCTATGAACCGTGTGAACCGTATTTGACCATACATAAACATTTCTACAATTGTTAAACATTACTTTGGTGGTTTGGTTTGATTAAGTGATTAAGTAACGATGCGTGTGTAATATGATACAAGCATGGTGGATACGCCGCTGGTACTTCCTATATATAAGTGTTTGTATGGTATTACATATCGTAGCGTTATTTAAATCATTTCAGTTTGAGACATATAACATTTTATACAAATAACATACTTTTTTAAAATACATTGTTTTACAAGCAACTTATCTTATACAAACTCATTTTACAATGGTTATTCATTTAACCATACATTATTCTCTTATTTATACATATCATCTGATCTTATCGTTTTTCAAATGATTTACAAAACAAAGCAAATTACAAGGTTCATGACTAAACATTTTCTCAAACATAAGTCATGAAACCTATTTTCACAAAACCTATGTATCTCACAGGCATTTTTATGCTGACGTACCTATTTTCACATGTGTTTTTCAGGAGCTGTTGCATAAGATGATCAAGATACACATAGGCAGACTTGGGCTTTAGTGACAATAAAAGATGCAAGACTAGTTAATTATGTTGTATTTCTTTGTTTGTTAAGACATTGTAACACTTTTAATCAATAAAACGAAACTTCAATTGCCATGGATTTGAAACAATTAATTCTGTTACAACACTCCCCGACGTTTCCGCCACGTTTTGTATGTTCTACGTGGTCGGGGTGTGACAGAAAAGATGGTATCAGAGCCAATGGTTATAGGGAATTAAGTTATTAGTAATGCTTTGACCTAGTCTATAACCTTCTTAGGACCCTAACGCGAGTTTACTTGCGTTTAGTCATAAAACAATACCGTCACCTATCCTTAGGCGACGACCACAACAAGAACATAAATTTCAAAACCGCTTTAAAAACTAATCATCTGTTCTAGGATGATTGATTACTAGGTTTTGAACCCTCTGTTATATGGTTTTGAACCCCTTTGAGTTTTTAAAATCTCGTCAAGGTTTTGGGTTTTAAATAATGTGAACACGTGCAAACTGGAAGGGTGAATGCCTGTATTCTGGGTTTTCTGTCTAGGCAAGCACTTCGTATACATCTCATCAGACGCGAGACCAGTTGTGCTTACCTGGGAATTCTTGGGATGAGTGTTCACTTATAGGCGAGCATGTCTTCGCGATACATTATATTGGCCCATTTACTTTGATTAGTCACCATCTCATTTGTTTGCCTTTGGTAACAAACAAATGGTCACAATCTTCATGTGTTGTTATTCTCTTTTGACTATCTTTTGCTTGTTTCCTTATATGTCTTCCATTTTCTTCATTATGCCTCTTCATCGCAACAAGACTCGAGTGTCCGGACCAGGTGCTACAATTGCCCAACAAATAGGCATCGTACTCCAGAAGACCGTTGATTTAGCTATCACCATGACTCATCTCAGGGATGAAGCCGTGCAAGGGAACCGCTCCTTGGAGAAATCAATGCAACCGTCATCATCCAAATCAAATACCCTGTTACAAATGTACCCACGGTGTACGATGGAGACATTTGGTTAACATGTGTTGCTTTGCTGTTCAAAGCAAAGCAGTTACAAACCCTGTTGCTGCTTAACCTTCAAGTTCTGCTTCATATGTCGCCTTGGCATATCTAGCGCCTCAACCTCATAAACTTTCTACCTTGTGTATCGACTTAAGCACGCCTAGTGCAAGGTGTCGGAACACTCTCGTTACACAAACTCCAAAAATCCATGTAGGATCTTTCTATCCTCATAATTAGATCCTTGTGGATAAATATCACTCAAATCGGAGCCCTTAATTGAATTATTCGTATGCCTTAATACGTACATTACGATTCAATAAGGACAAAGCCGAATTCTTATTAAGATCTTTCTATCTTCATAGTTAGATTCTTGCTAATGTTTAAAGTACCAAATGAAATCCATGAAATGGATTCCTAGTGTGCTTTAAATACATGTACATAATTAACAAAACAAAACTTACAAATTAAAGATCTAGATAAACAATTTTGTGGTTATGTAACTTTGGTGGTAAAAATTGAGGGATGGGAGTGCTCTGGGCGATTTGGGCGATCTTGTTAAACCTTCATCTTTCAATCCAACCCTTGTCCTGATCGATCTTGTTTAGCATCTAGGGAGATCTTTCGCTCCTTAGTTTCTAATCATTTGATATCAGATTAGGGTTTTTTGTGCTTAGGGTTTCTGTTTTTGTTTCCGTTCGTAGATTAGGGTTTCTGTGCGGCTGATAATTATTCGTTGCTGAATCTGTTCTAATCGTTCAACCTTCATAGCTTCGGCAGTCTCCTACCCTAATTGTTGCTGAATCGGTTCTAATCAGGGGTTTTGGTCGGCGATTCCAGCAGGTCTGATTCTCTTGGTTTGAGTATTGCTTAAATCGGCTAGGCAGATCTGTTTTCCTTCAACAAATCAATCATTTTCATCTGAGATTATTTTGATTGAGGTTGCGGCTGCATAGTTGGGTTTGTGTTGCTGCGGTATGGATGATCAAATTGCAGAAAATTCAAATGTATTTGCGAAAAAGATAAAGAATATTGACGGAAAACCATTTGAGCCAAGACAATCGTTACATATGGCTGATCGGGTTTCTGAATTGCCGCATAAGAAGGTATGTTTTATGCTACCGCTAAATGATACTGATCACGCTATTGGCTGTTCTGATTCTCCTAATCAGAATTATGCGAAGGTTTTTGATAAACGAAAGGTAGCTTTTGTGCTACCACTTAATGATGTGAGTCCTGTTTCCCGAGCTCATACTCTGAAACAGGGAGATAATGCTAAAACCCAACATCAATCCTATGCGGATGTGATCCTAAACAATCAGGCCGAGCAAGGAGGTGCTAAGATGGGGGTTGTTTCAAATCAGAATCCGAATGATGAGAATTCAGCTAGTCATGTTAATAGTTCGGATGCTAAAGTTCCTAAAATAAACTTTCGTTCTCTAAAATCAGATATCTCATTGGATGGAGTGGATGTAGTGCTTCCGATTGATTCTGTTCGCCAGGTAAATGATAGGTTATCTAATACTCTATATGGTTACTTCCTGGGGGATAGAATTGCGTATCCGGTTGTTGAATATTTTGTGAAAACAAATTGGAAAAAACATGGCATTCAGAAAATTATGATGAATTCGAATGGGTTTTTCTTCTTCAAGTTTGAAGATAGACAGGGTATGAATAATGTTCTTGAAGGGGGGCCTTGGCTGATTCGGAAGAAACCTCTTTTTCTCAACACTTGGTCCCCTACTACTACACTTCGAAAGGAGGATATCAAGAAAGTTGCAGTTTGGGTAAAATTGCATGATGTTCCTCTTGCAGCTTACACTGATGATGGTTTGAGCATGTTGGCTTCAAAAATTGGTTCCCCTTTGTTGCTTGATTCTTATACAGCTTCTATGTGTTCTGAAAATTGGGGTAGGAGTTCTTATGCAAGGACCCTTATTGAAGTTTCAGCTGAGCATGGATTCAAGGAGGTGATATCTATGGCTATTCCTGATTTGGATGGTGAGAATTATGTTACGGAAAAAGTTAAGGTGGAGTATGAGTGGACGCCTACGAGATGTGATCATTGTTGTGTCTTTGGCCATGATAGTGGTGATTGTCCTAAACAGGTTGGTCCTACTCCTAAACCCCATCCTAAAGCTCCTATAGTAGATGGGGATGGTTACATTGAGGTTACGAATAGGAAAGTGGGTAGGAAAAGTGGGGTTCCGGTTAATACTCAAAAACCAAAATTTGAATATAAACCGTTGAACTACAGGAAAATAGTTGGGAATACATCTTCTTCTACTAATATGAAGGGTGGAAAAGGTATTCAGACTTCCAACCCTTTTAGTGCGCTTAAAAACTCTGGAACAAATAGAACTATGGGGCAGCATAGTAGTGAAGATCCGGATGATGATGACGTTGAGGTAGTGTATGATGAAACTTTGGGCGTTCGGGAGCCGGATAAACAAGGGGCAAGCACCTCTAATTCAAAGGTCTCCAATGGATAGGCTCTTTTTGGTTCGTGTGAAGGGGCTGACAGTTTGTGGCAACTTCATCTTTGATGATGGAGGATGAGGGTTTATTTTGTTTGGTTTGTCGTGTCTACTTGATATCGTTTCATGATGTATAGTAGGCTAGGTTATGGGGTGTCATAGTTTGTTTGGTTTGTTTGGTTTACATATATGGGGCATGTCCTGTATATGAACTAGTGGGGAACACATTCTCACTACTTGTACTTAATTGCGGGTTGTTTTAATAGAATCACCGGGGTAACCCTTTACCCAAAAAAAAAAAAAAAAAAGATATTCGTTATCCAAATCCTCATAGAATCTTTCTTACCTTCATATGAAGGATTCGTAGTAGGATATTCAAAAAGGTACTATCTTAAATCCTTAATGGACTTCCACGTTGTAGTTAAGTCCCTTGGATTATAAAGTACTATTCCAAAGTTTAAGGGCAACATGTGTTGATAAGTTAAATACATCCTACGTCGGTGTAGTTAAATGTTTCTCTTAGGTAGTTGAGTTAAATAGATCCTACGTCGATCTAAAGTTAAATAGATCCTCCGTCGATCTAAAGTTAAATACATCCTACGTCGGTGTAGTTAAATGTTTCTCTTAGATAGTTGAGTTAAAGAGATCCTACGTCGATCTAAAGTTAAATACATCCTACGTCGGTGTAGTTAAACGTTTCTCTTAGATAGTTGAGTTAAAGAGATCCTACGTCGATCTAAAGTTAAATACATCCTACGTCGGTGTAGTTAAATGTTTCTCTTAGGTAGTTGAGTTAAATAGATCCTACGTCGATCTAAAGTTAAATAGATCCTCCGTCGATCTAAAGTTAAATACATCCTACGTCGGTGTAGTTAAATGTTTCTCTTAGATAGTTGAGTTAAAGAGATCCTACGTCGATCTAAAGTTAAATACATCCTACGTCGGTGTAGTTAAATATTCCCCGTAGGTAGTTAGTTAAAGAGATCCTACGTCGATCTAAGTTAAATAGATTGGTTCGACAATCTAGTTAAATATATCATGTGTTTATGTAGTTAAATAGGCCCTCGGGTGGTCTAAATCTAGAGATGTTATGAAACGAACTGTGCGGACTGTGCAAGGAACTACGTAATTATGGAGGCCTACATAATTATGGAATTCAGTGCATAGAAACCACAGGAAGTTTTGTCATGTGTTAAGACCATCAGTGGCAAGAGTAATGATACGGGAGAAGTCTTGGACTTCGACCAATGTCATTTATTCTCACACTACCCAATTCTGATCTCAATCACACACACAGTTTCCTATGATAAGTCTTCATAAGAAACGTTCTTCTGTCCGTAGTTCAAAACTCCATGTTTTGTTACTACAAGGACTTCACTTTGAGGGTTGACATCTTTGCTAAGAATCCTAACATGGCCCAGAGTTTTACTTAAGGGCTCAATGGATTTTTCTAAAGGCAAAACCGTCACAGCTGTCTCCACAAGTTTCCTCTAAAACTAAATTTCGGGACGAAATTTCCTAAAGTAGGGGAGACTGTGACACCTGTGTCACTGCGACCATCAAACAAATACCGAACCAATGAAATATTGTATTTCATACTTGGGATTTGTAAAAATATGTGTATCGTTTGCACATATCATTTCTTGTTCGATTTCAAGCTTTAAATCGCTTTCTGGAGGGTTATACGCGCTCAGATGTGTAGATATAACCAGTTTAATGCAACGAACACTCCGGAATAGTGAAATAGGCTTAACATACCTTAAATAACCTTTACATAACTTAGATATAAGTTTTGGAAGGTTTGGTGTGGTGAAATCAAAGTTTATTCGCTTACAGGGACTGAATTTGACAAACTGCGAAAGTATGCCAATTTGAACTGTAACAGACATTCCGGAACATGACCATGAGTTAAACATACCATAAATATCCTTTACATAGCTTAGAAATAGGCTTTGATGGGTTCGGTATGCTAAAATAAACTTTTGGGTCATTCAGGGACTAAAAGTGTCAAAAAGTGCACAAGTTTGCATTTTCGCGCATAACTTACGTTCTGAATACTTCTGGACATCCAAAAATTTATGTAAGCCCTAAAATATTTTATTTTAGTGTTCGGCATAAGAAAAATCCATTCGTCGCGTCATTTGGATCGTTTTTCGTGCTTATGCGAATTCCGTCGTAATTAACCGAACATCGCAACCGTACGGCTAAACGAACCGACATCCGAGATATTTTTGAGCACATTTTAAGTTCCCTATACTTTAACTTCATTTTAGAGCTTTGAAATGGGGTTAACGGGCCTTAAACGTGTCGAAAATGGGCTGATTGCAATGCAGGGACCAAAAGTGTAAATATGCCAAACTAGGGCCTAGCGCACCGCTACCCATATATTGTAACGGTGCGCTAGCCAAGTTCAGACCAGATGCAGAGTATTTAAACAGCAGGTTGCAGCTGTTTGATTCTCACCCACACATTCACACATGCTTAGTCATGAAGATAAGGATCATTCTTAGCTACCATGAGTTTCCAACAAGTGTACGCACATGATTCAATCACGTTATTCCATAAAACGATCCTAACGGTTCGGGTATTACTATAAATACCCCATCACCCCAATGCAAAACTTACAAGAACTTTGATTTGAGAAACTCTAAGTTGAAACTATTCTTTCATACCTGAGATTTTTGAATCGAAGTTAGCATTCGGGGACCCTTCGTAAGTATTCTTTCGTTCTTTTCCTTATTTTATTGCTTTTCGAGTCAGAAAGTCAAACTTTGTTTGACTTTCAGCGTTGACCAGTAATGGTCAATGCGAAGTTCGTTTGAACTTCGCAACGTGAGTGTAATCACGTTGGTTATAGTCCCTTGGGACTATGCCTACTGATTACCACGTTGTCTAGGGTCGTAGGGTAAGCGATCTGATAAATCGCTTATACCTCGAACCCGACCCAGTTTGGTCGATCATTAGGATCCGACCAAATACATTAGGTGACCATAGTGTATAGGGAATAACCTTCTGAGGTTATACCTTATGGTCACATCGTTTAAGTAGTTGTATGATAGGTAGTTTATATGCCTTAGGTAAATTACCAGAATACCCTTTTCATGTATAATTGGTAATTAAGCATATGTAACCTAAACTTTTGTCACATAACTGATTATGTAACATGTTTAGGCATATAACACTTGTCATAGGACTAGTTAGGCGGTCCGAACGCGTTTCACGCGAACGACGCGTTAAAGTAGCATAAGCTACCTAAACGGGTCGTAATGGGTCGTAAACAGTTATGTTAGGTTTCATTTAGTATGTGGGCTTTGTTAAACCAAATGACATGAGTCTCTACACTCGTTTGGTTTACAAACCCTAATGCTACCCAATCTTCCGATCTAGGTCCGGTTAATTAACATAGTTACCTATATTAGGTGCCGTTTGATATCCGCGATCTCTAGCATTGTTTGGTTGTTACTCAAGGACTACTGAGCAATCTCAAGTGAGTACATAGACCCCTCCTTTACTGTTTTCCAAAACTGTTTTGGGGTGAAACACATGTGCCTACTTGTTACTTTCATGCTTTCCTGTTTTCACATCATATACCGACTATGTTTGTTAGTACATTATAGTACATGATTTCATTACATTTCATGCTATGTATGTCCATTGCGTGCATACTTAGTACATTGTTTTACATTACATTTTGTTGCATATGCTCATCCAGTATATGAACACATTATATTACATTTTGAACCGTTTATATCTGTGAACCGTTTGTATCTGTGAACCGTTTGTATCTGTGAACCGTTTGTATCTGTGAACCGTTTGTATCTGTGAACCGTTTGTATCTGTGAACCGTTTGTATCTGTGAATCGTTTGTATCTATGAACCGTGTGAACCGTATTTGACC
Organism: Helianthus tuberosus; assembly: GCA_030545235.1. Lineage (NCBI taxonomy): Eukaryota > Viridiplantae > Streptophyta > Magnoliopsida > Asterales > Asteraceae > Helianthus > Helianthus tuberosus. Next base: position 112,933,427 of record CM060387.1, on the reverse strand, counting down.
ATACATAAACATTTCTACAATTGTTAAACATTACTTTGGTGGTTTGGTTTGATTAAGTGATTAAGTAACGATGCGTGTGTAATATGATACAAGCATGGTGGATACGCCGCTGGTACTTCCTATATATAAGTGTTTGTATGGTATTACATATCGTAGCGTTATTTAAATCATTTCAGTTTGAGACATATAACATTTTATACAAATAACATACTTTTTAAAATACATTGTTTTACAAGCAACTTATCTTATACAAACTCATTTTACAATGGTTATTCATTTAACCATACATTATTCTCTTATTTATACATATCATCTGATCTTATCGTTTTTCAAATGATTTACAAAACAAAGCAAATTACAAGGTTCATGACTAAACATTTTCTCAAACATAAGTCATGAAACCTATTTTCACAAAACCTATGTATCTCACAGGCATTTTTATGCTGACGTACCTATTTTCACATGTGTTTTTCAGGAGCTGTTGCATAAGATGATCAAGATACACATAGGCAGACTTGGGCTTTAGTGACAATAAAAGATGCAAGACTAGTTAATTATGTTGTATTTCTTTGTTTGTTAAGACATTGTAACACTTTTAATCAATAAAACGAAACTTCAATTGCCATGGATTTGAAACAATTAATTCTGTTACAACACTCCCCGACGTTTCCGCCACGTTTTGTATGTTCTACGTGGTCGGGGTGTGACAAAAACAACGAGCAAGAACACAGAAAACCCTAATCCTTTTAAAACCCTATATTCAATCTACTGCCCTTAATCGATTAAATCAGTGTTATCAATCTAGCTAAGTTAATCTCAGTTAACCGCAATCAATAGCATCCAGCTTAATAAATCAGGGTTTCGAATTGAGGAACAAGGCCGACGATTTGAGAAAAAAGAAAAAACCCTAGTTTTGGATCGATCCCTAATGCTAACAAGTTCGTTATAGAATTTTGAATAAACAAGATTCTAATCACAGACTGTTATGCATCAGATCACAAAGAAAAACCAAGGATTCATGATGAGCAAACGGTTTGTTTTGGGAAAAAACGGCACTTGGGGTTTCATTTTCGGGGAAAACCGCCCCCCTACTGGACTAAAAATTTTCAAGTTTTCAGGACCGGGTCGAAAAATGGGATTTTTGGGAAACAGACGTCTGGACACGGGGCAGTGCTCGCTGAGCACGGGGGCGTGTCCAGCCAATTTCAGACCAACTCAGGGCGTGTCCGCTGAACACAGGGCTGTGTTCAGCCGACTGTTTTCATGTTTTCTCTGAAAATTTCACTGTTTCATGCTAATTGTTTGGTGTTTCCTTTCAGATGTCCAAGAAATTCACACGGTTCAATGCAAATGAGTTGGATGCTAAAGCAAGATACGACGTGCTTTGAACCAGGCCGGAGAAATACCCACGAACAATATGCATGGATCTTCTAGGAGCAGTGAACCAGCTTGAACGATTTAACAACCTAGTCACCGGCCCACTGAGAGCCGCTCTGTGCACTCGACTTCGTTCAGTCCATGAATATAACCTGGAATTCTACAGCACATTTGCTTTCAAAACAAGAGCCGATCCATTCGATAATGATGGGGGTAGAATTCCGGTGTGGAGGAACTAAGTACTCAATCTCGATAGCACAGTTTGGGTCGATAGTTGGGTTGTATGCGGAGGAAGATGCGGGCGATGAAGAAAACACCGGCGGTCTCCGCGAGATCAAGGAAAGTGACCGCCAAGCTGCTTGGGCTCAAATAGGAGAAGGCATCTACAATCCCAGCAGCACTAAGAGCACTAAGTTGAGGGACCCTCTTTACCGCTACATTCATAGGGTCCTCACTTACTCTCTTAGTCAGAGGCACGATAGCAGCGGTGTTGTAGGTTTAAGGGATCTACTAGTCCTTCATTGCATTCATACCCGCACCAACCTTGATGTTCCATACCTCCTGCTCCGAAACATGCATTGGAACTAGCTTGCTACTCCCCCGACTCCTATCTTCTTTGGGGGGTGGATATACCGTTTCTTCAAGCATTTCGTGAACATGCCCAGGTCTTTCAAAAAGAGCCCATGGTCGGGAAGAGTGGACATGGTCATCTGCCGCTCAATGAACCTGATTTATGAAGCAGAAGACGGGACGGTCAGCTTCCAAAGAGTTCAGGGGCATGCATGGAACCCGCAAAAAGCACTCGTCTTACATGCTCCACACTTCCAACCTCCTCCTCAATACCACTACCAGCCCTAGGGTGATCTGGGTCAATCCTCCTCACAAGGAGGCGGTTTTCCTAACTTTCAAAGTTTACATGATTTATTGCAGGAAAATCTCATGTGCACCAGGAACACCTACAATATGGCTAGCAACACGTACACCCGAGTCGGAGCAATAGAGAGAAACATATCCGACATACAGGATGACATTGGGAACATCCGGGAGTACATGGCGGGGCACGGAGGAGACGATGATGATGAAGACGAGGACATGGATTGGGCGGGAGGAGTGGAGGTAGCGGTTCATGGTTGGAGGTCCACAGGTTAATCCCTTTTTCTCAGGAACAAATTCCGGCATGCGTGCCGTTTGTTGAACAATTTACTTTCTTTAACTCTTTTTTACTTTCTGCGTTTATTTTTCTTTTTAACTTTGTGGTATGGATTTGTTGAACAATGGTAATTTAGGATGCTTGCTATGGTTTGGTGTGGTATTTAGTAGTTAAACATGTACACACGAAGCTTAGAGTACTAAACATTAGTGCTACTAAAGCCGGGACAAGAAAACCGAAGCCAGAAACCTGTTTTTCACCTTTACAGATTGTCTACACGGGGTCGTGTCCAGCCGACACGCCCCCGTGCCCATTTCCCCAGACCCGCTGTTTGTCAAAATTCTGCAGATTTTTACCAGACACGGGGTCGTGCTCAGCCAACAAGCCCCCGTGTCCACCTTCTATAAGTTCTGGTTACTGGCAATTTGACCACGGGGTCGTGTTCATCCGACACGGGGCCGTGTCCAGATGCCCGGTAACATAATTTTTTTTGTTTTTAACACATCTTTTTACACATTCAATCAACCTAAAAACTTATTTTTGGGGCACATTGAGGACAATGTGTAATTTAAGTGTGGGGGGATGCTAAAACCTTGAATTTTGCAAGTCCTAATTACAAGCCTTACACAAAACTCTATTGGAACCGCTAAACACCCCAATTTTTTTTTTTAAAAAAATTCATTTTTTTACTTGTCTTGGTTTAATTTGGGAATTACAAGTTCTAAAAAAGGTGATATTTTTATAAATTTACAACCGATAGCGTCGTGATAAAAGAACCGACATAAGAAAATTATGAAACGGCATGACAAATCTAGTTAAAATTTGATTATATATACTTGATCACATAAAAACCCATTCCCACAAAAAGTGAGTTTTGAGCCTTTATTGAGCATACAAATACACATCTTTAAACTAAATGCTCATTTTTCGTTTCTTGTGTGAATAGCCGCTTGGTTCTTACGACTCTAGAACTTGCCATGACGATACATTCCCGGTCCTTACCAACTTAAACCTGAGTAAGTAAATGATGGAGGCATTAGGACTAACCCTTTTTTTATTATTTCTACACCTTTATTTTCTTTTTTTTTACCACCTATCCAAAATTCCCCTAGTTAACCCCTTTGAGCCTAAACCTTTTCATTTCTTAACCCAAATCAAACACCCTTTTACCCACCAAAACCCCTTTTCATTTTAAACCCTTTATTTTAGTAACAAAGCTTGGTTTTTCTTATGACTTTCTTTTATTGAAAAAAAAAATGAATGATGATGACAATGAAGCCAAAAGAAATAACAACCAAGTTCATCAAAAAGAACTTTGTTTGAAGAATTGCTTCATTGGAATAAAAAAGTCATAAAAATAAAAGTCTTACGAAAACCGAAGCTTTTTACGCCTTTCGCCCTTTTCTACTAACCACTAACCCAACCACCTACCTTTAACCCAAGCCTAACCCTTCCCCAAAAAGTCCTCTTGATATTTACAAAGGTTTTTAGTTAAAAAGGAGGAGGATTGATTACTTGGCAAGCTTTTGGTAGGAATAAGTTCCATGCCACTCTCGAGAGTTTTCACAAAAATACACCTTCGGCCGAGTGTTGAGTGACCCCCCGTGAGGTATGTGAACTTGTATATAAATGGACTTTTAAAAAGGCATGTTATGCCCTAATAAGTAATTTATCTTGTGTAATGTTTCAAATAAATCATAACGAATAGGATTGTAAATAAAATAAAAATAAAACCTAATCAAGAATCTCGGAAATCCTGACACTCTATGACAAGCCCAAAAACCTTCTTTTCTACCCATTCCATTTGGGAGTGTAAGCCACATTGTGGGGGTATTTGATGTGCGCAAAATGCAACGTATAAATTACATCAAATGAGGCATAAAATTAACCTTTTTTAGTACTAATGATGGAAAAAGTGTGCTTTTGTCTTCCTTTTGTATTTTCAGGGTTAAAAGAGCTTAAATGAACAAAAAAAGCAAAAATGCAGCCAAATCTAACATAAATACAAGAAAAGGAATAAAAGTGGCATGCTCGACCCCTCGACAGCATCCTCCAAAGCAAAAACAAGAGAACAGAAGGCTGAACACGCCCCGTGCTCACTGAGCACGGGGGGTATGCCCAAGTGTCTACAGAAAAGACAAAGCTATAGAAGCTTCTATCACCCACCACAGGGGGCGTGTCTAGCGGACACCGGGCCGTGGTCAACTCTAAGATTCGCAGAATCTAGGAAAATCTTAATAGTACAGATACGCTTCTGCACACGGGGTCGTGCCCAGCGGACACGGGGGCGTGGTCAACTAATGCAGACAAACTGCAATTAATGAAGAAAGAGAAGATGGATGGACATGGGGCCGTGTCCGGGCTTCTGTGCAGGCTATAAATAGGGGTGCTTGGCTCATTTGCAAACCATCCCTTGGCAAACCACCTCTCTCACACTTCACCCACCCACCACCACCATCACAACCCACATCCACCACCATCATCCATCATAGAGTGTGTGAGTAGTCTCGGGATCCAAGATTGATTGTAAGAGTTCTTGACAATCAAAGGCCATGTTTGCCTAAGTCTCTTACATCACTTGGTGAAGACAAGTGTTTAGTGTAATACTTTTTATTTTTAATCTTTTCGCACTTTTTATTTGGTTTTGTATTAATGACTTTAATAACTAGTTTCTTATGTTGAAGGTGAGTCTTCCTTATCGTTTGTCCGTGGTGTCTTGGCATTATTTTACTGTCTATATAAAATAAAAGATTTTCACCATTCATATCTCCACGGTCTATATCATATATTGGCTACCTGGTCGGGGGTTTAGGGAACAGTTTGGTAAGAGTCTTTCCTTGTTCAGTGTATAGATCCTGCAAGGACCTGGGTCAACTTTAGTAGGACCTCCTTCAATACCCACTGGTATTGGATGGCGGGGGTCCGAACTCCTTGATCCCCTCATATGTAAACTACTATTAATACTTTAACCCGGCTACTTAGGACTGTATCCTTGCTGACTCAGACTACTTAGCCGAGGGTAACGTCACCTTCAGAAGAGGGGCCTACCACAATATGCATTAATAACTTAATTAATTATCTTTCAATAATCCAACCCTTTAGGATTGTATCCTTGCTGACTCAAACTACTGGGTTGAGGGTAACATCACCTTCAGAAGAGGGGCCTACTACAATAACTAAGATAATCTCTTAAAAAGTGCAAAAGTGCGGAAATAATCAAAGGTTACACTAAACACGAGTCGGATCCAAGTGATTCATCTTGTCTATCTATTTTTTTTTATTTTATTTTTCAGCATTTTAGTTAGTCTTATTTTTCTTGTTTAAAAACCTTTTTCTAAACTTTTGATTTGATTAGACGTTGAGGATAAACCGGTACTAAAAGCTCTTGTGTCCTTGGACGACCTCGGTATCTTACCAACACTATACTACGCTCACGACCGGTGCACTTGCCCATATGTGTGTTTAGTGTTAGTAATATCGTGTTTTATAAATTTAAAACTTGACTAAAAAAAGTGTTAATATTTATTTGTTTGATCATATCTCAAATAAATATTCTAAGTGTTTGTCTAGCTTGTATTTGGGTATGACTCGACTTGGATCATAACGTACTAGCCACATCTATTTAATATGTGTCTTGGGCATACAGAGTCCAACAATCTCCCACTTGCACAAGATACATAGAAGATTGATGCAAGCAGTAAATGACGCCTAACTACGGTTTACTACCCCCAATACGTATGACTATATTTGCCATTCAATAACATCATCGCCTTCAAGTCCCTTACTTGAACATGATTTAGGTGAATCTATCATTTATCCTTTCGTTACAGATGTCATGTCAAATCCAGAGACACAGAGTGATCACTCTCTGTTGATTTAACTTTAGCAGGCCTTAGACATCTTACTCTCAATGAATAAGAGGAACAAATCCCATCTTGACTACATACGTCTCTCACAATCACCTTGTACCACACCTGAGCTTAGCCTTATGTACTGTCATATTACTAACAGCGAAGAAATAAGTCAAGGTACAATATTTTGTGAATATCAAGACCCAATATGTATCTCAGGTCTGAGGATACTATGATATTCTCCTTTAATCAAATTTACTTATGATCAATCACAAATGATTCCATGCAGTAATATTCGAGAGCGAGTCAGTCCAATATTTGTATCCCACAAATATCTATGAACCTTGGCAGCAACACTTTGCTCTATATTCATACCTAATGAATATCTACCAATCCTAGTTCTTAATAGTCTTATATTCATATTTGTTCCCACAAGTATGATCGACTACGAACATTTAGAATAAGTAACTTATTCACGGATTTAAACATGCTAAAAATGGAACATAATTCAAAATACCCTGTAAAAGAGTTATATAATCAATTGTTCCAATATCCAAATACAAAATAGATCAAATCCAATCACTAGAATATCGAAGTCCTAAGGCACAAGTATGACCCTTTCATGCTTTGCCCGTTCAAGGAGCTTTGTGAGTGGATCCGCAATATTTTGATCAGTGTGAACTTTGCGAATACATATCTTTCCCTTTTTCAACTTCATCCCTTATGTAGTTGAAACTCCGCTCAATGTGCCCAGTCTTTTGATGTGCACGAGGTTCCTTGATTTGAGCAAGCGCACCATCGTTATCCCAAAGATCTCTAGGGTCCTGAATGGTTGGGACTACCCCTAGATCGGCAATAATTCAAGTGACAGATCCATATGAATTTTCTCGATCAATGAAGCGGCGATGTATTCTGATTCTGTAGTGGACAATGCTACCCTGATTGTGATCGAGAACCATCTCGATCAATTTGAAACTCGTATCCGTGTAACCCTTTACAACGAATTCCGAAACTCGCATCCCTGTAACCTTTTACAATGAGTTCTTTTTCACCAGGTCCATATATTAGAAATATATCCTCAGTCCTTCTAAGGTATTTCAATATATTTTTAACAGTCACCCAATGACCGTTACTCGCTGGTATCTTCTCGTCATGCTTAATACGCATGACATGTCCGGTCAGTGCATATTATTACATACATAATGGATCCTATAGCAGACACATATGGGATTCCTTTCATTCTTTCTTGCTCATCCTTTGAGCTTGGACATTGAGACGCACTCAATATTGTCCCCTCTTGAATAGGTACCAAACCTTTCATAGAGTTCTCTATCTTGAACCTTTTCAAGATTTTGTCAATGTATGCATTTTAGCTTAAACCTATCAAGTGCCTTGATCTATCCCTATAGATCTTTATTCCCAAAATATAGGCGACTTCTCCAATATCCTTAATGGAAAAACAACTTCCAAGCCAGTTTTTTTTTTTTACACCTTCCATGGCTGGAATGTCATTTCCAAATAGTAGAATGTGTTCGACATATAATACTAAGAAAGTAATAATGCTCCCACTAGCCTTCTTATACACACAGGCTTCATCGTCGTTCTTGATGAATCCATATTCCCTAATCTCTTCATCAAAACGGTGATTCCAACTTCTAGATGGTTGTTTCAATCCATAGATTGATTCCTTTAACTTGCATATTAAGGAAAGTCTTCTTGACATCCATTTGCCAAATCTCATAATCATATTATGCAGGTATGGAAAATATTATCCTTATTGACTTTAGCATCGCCACAGGCGAAAAGGTTTTATCATAATCAACCCCTTGAGTTTGAGTGAAACCTTTTGCTAAAAGTCTCGCTTTATAAGTATCCAAGTTACCATGCATATCTATTTTCTTCCTGAAAACCCACTTACTTCCAACTACTTTGGAGTTAAGAGGTGGCACAACCAATTCCCAAACTTGGTTGTCATACATGGATTGCATCTCTACGTTCATAGCCTCAAGCCATTTGTCGCAATCGGATTTTGACATTGCATCATGGTATGTGGTAGGTTCACCCGAATCTACCACGTAGCATCCATCTATGAAAAATCCATATCTTTCAGGTGGACTACTAATTCTACCAGATCTGCGAACGTTTTTTTTTTTTGGGTAAAGGGTTACCCCAGGTGAATTTTATAAATAACCAAATAAGAACAAAGGCATGCCTGAACGGACATACCAGCTAGGAATGCTAATGAGTCGGCTGATCAAGTCCCTAATATTAATTTTCGATCATTAAAATCGAATGTCTCATTGGATGGAGTGGATGTTGTCCTACCAATCGAATCTGTTCGTCAGGTTAATAACAGGTTAGCGAATACTCTTTATGGTTACTTCCTGGGGGATAGAATTGCTTACCCGGTTGTTGAATACTTTGTGAGAACAAATTGGAAGAAACATGGTCTTCAGAAAACTATGATGAACTCGAATGGGTTTTTCTTCTTCAAGTTTGAAGACAGAAAGGGTATGAATAACGTGCTTGAAGGGGGTCCATGGCTGATTCGTAATAAACCACTTTTTCTCAACACTTGGTCCCCTACAAGTACTCTTAAAAAAGAAGATATTAAAAAGGTTGCGGTTTGGGTGAAATTGCATGAGGTTCCTTTAGCGGCGTATACTGATGATGGGTTAAGCATGTTGGCGTCTAAAATTGGTTCTCCTTTGCGGTTGGATTCGTATACTAGTGATATGTGCAACGACGCTTGGGGACGAAGCAGCTATGCTAGGGCCCTCATTGATATCTCTGCTGAACATGATTTTAAAGAGGTCCTAACCATGGCTATTCCTGAGTTGGATGAGAACAGGTATGTCAATGAGACTATTCGTGTGGAATATGAATGGAAACCCCCGAGATGTGCCCACTGTTGTGTATTTGGGCATGATTCTGAGGAGTGTCCAAATTGCATTCGATCGACAGTGAAACCTCCTACAAACAGTCCGAAAGTAGATGAGGATGGTTATACAGAAGTCAAGACAAAGAATAATATAAAGAAGAGCGGCTTTCAAGTTAACAATCAAAAGCCCAAGTTTGAATATAGACCTGTGGATAAAAAGAAAAAGGCAGTGAGTTCTTCCTACATGAATGCGCGGTGCACTAGTTCGTCCAAGGTTCAAACACACAATTCGTTTAGTGCTCTTGGGTTTGTTGGGGGGAACGGGGGTTCCTTCCAGGGGAGATATAAAGGGGGACGTGAGCTAAATGAGGAGTCTGACGATGACGAGGTAGAGGATGTATACGATGAAACGAAGGAGTTTATGACATCGGGTACACATCCTACGTCTTCCAGTACAGGGGCAAGCACCTCTCACATAAAGTTGTCCAATGGATAGGTAGCTTCTATTTCATGTTAAGGGGCTGCCGTTTGGTAGCAATTTCATTTTTGATGATGGCGGTTGACGTCGTTTTGTTTGATTTTTTTCGTTTGTCTACTAGTTAGTCATTATTATGATTGTAGTAGGCTAGATTGAGGTGGTAACTTGGTTTGTTTGTTTTTTGCTTACATATATGGGGCATGTCCTGTATATGAACTAGTGGGGAACTCATCCTCACTACTTGTACTTATTTGGCGGTTGTCTATAATAGAATCACCGGGGTAACCCTTGTGACACCCCAGGAAAATCTGGAAAACAACGCAATTTAACTAGCTTCCTCAGTAACCACGCGCTAAATTTCGGGACGAAATTCTCTTAACAGGGGGAGAATGTGACAACCCTCGAATTTACATGTAACCGTACAGTTTATTAATAATAATTAATGTGTTTGACGACTGTGTGGAATTACTTAACTGCTTTCTGATATCTGTGATGTGCTTACATGTGCTTGTCAACATACTAGTAGTATGCAGAAAGGTCACTAAATAATCTGTTATATTTTCCTAAGTGTTAGAAAGTATAAACGTTACAAAAATATACATATAGGACGCTTTGCGGATTAATTAAGCAGTTTAACGGAACAGTATCAAACCGAACAACCGGACTTTACCGGGAACATAAAAATATTGTTAATGACATTGTTCTTGCCTTTCTGAGTTAATGAGGGTCCTCGAATACCCTAACACCCCTTTATAATTCATAACACACTAGTAACTAGTTTAAACTCCTAACTAAACAAACTAACACCTAACTATATGATTGAAATCCAACTATATAACCCCCCCCCCCCCCAACCGGTTAGGAGACAAGAAAGGACACCCCTTTGATTTCTTCATTATTTAATTTGATCATGTTGGACCATTAGAGACATATTACATATTGGGTAAACTTGAAACATGGTCTATAAGTAAGTACACAAGACTTCCATCTTCATTTCATCAAACACTCAACACCCACAAGCTCTCTCTCCTTCCCTCCTACACCTCACGGCCACCACCTCCTCCACCATACCTCCACCATCAACTCCCATTCTAGCCATTTCTCATACATACAAAGGTGCTACGGGTCGTACAATGAAGCTTGGTGCTTGCGGATTGTCAAGGACCTCCCCACGTTGCTTTTAACCACTCGTTTTTCGCCTAGTTTCTTCCCTAGCCTCGAGCTAGTAGTAAGTGACTCTAAACCTCTTCTTGAACGTATCTAGAGTGGTTAATAAGAGTTTCATCGGTTAAAAATTACGAACATATAAGATCAAAGTCTAAAAGTTTACTAAAGTAATGAACAAGGTGGTTAATGGATGAATATGTGTGTAAATCATGTAGATCTTGTGTGGTTATGATGATTGGGTGATTATCTGATGCTTTACTGAATGATATTAGTATATGATGTTGTTGTGGTCACTAAACTCGTTAACGGAATCGATCGAACATGATTTAGATGGTTAAACACTTGAAATCAGAATCTGTCTAACTTTTACAGCCCACTTCTGTTGTCTGTAAACAGGTCTTAACCTCAACGAAAAATTGATATTTTGAATCTAAAATATGTTATTATGAAATACGGTTCTAATGGCACCGGAATCGTAATTTTTGGACTCCGTTTACTATTTTTAAAGTGTTAATTTGTAACAGCTACTTAAGCTGAATTTTGACAGCAATAAATGGGTGTCGTACTTTCAGTCATAACCTGAGTTTTGTGATGAATCGGACCATGAAAATTTTACTGTAGATGATAACTGAAGTATTTGTAATTACCCCACTGGAATTTCGCAAATCGGACTTACGATGAATTTTTAATAAATTGTTTCGTGGACTGTGGTCAGAAATACATAAATCTGAGTTCAGTCCCGAATATGAATTTTTATAAAATATTGGTGATGAACCGGACCCCGATATTTTTACACAATAAAATATGGAACGTTTAAGACATTCTGTAAAAATTTGGGAATTTTTGGAACATGTTAACTATTTTATTAAAATCCCCGAAAACAGCCCAGTTTCGAGTATAAAAGCTGAAACGACATAAGTAGTGATTTGCGTGTCTAAATGTCGAGTATGCTATCTGTGAATGATCTAACATGTTATATGTGTTATATGCATTATTGTATGTTTGCTTATGAGTGGGGAATGGATGGGAAGTATATATGGGCGTAAATCGTTAAAGTGTGTGCCTGTTATGTGGTAGAAGTAATGTGCAAATAAACCGTACGTAGGATACGTGTTATGCATGAGAAACTGATTGTTATCCGTACCTTATTAGGACGCGATTGACCGACCTTGACTGTTAACTATATTGAGAATCTAACCGAGCAAACCGAGGTGAGTTCACACACTTTCTAAGGCATGGGATTCCCGGTGATTTGGGAATGGGTTAAAGAATTTAAAACTAAATCTACATATCCTCCTTGGGTAGGATATGTACGGCCATCCTCCATAGAATGGATGCCATTATTAATCCTACGAATTCTCCTGGTGCAGAATACGTACGTTCGTCCTCCTGGTGCAGGACAACAACCTTAAAACTAGCTAGACAAAACTCTATCATGAAGTCCCTCAATTTATATCGACTTAATCGCCGAGGCCAATGGCGAGCGGGTCATTAGTTAATAGCGCTATTAGGTTTAACAAACCTCACACCGTGCCAGTCGGACGGGCGTGTACTAATGGACTATGGCAGACTGTCAGTGATGATAGACACTGATATAGGGCACAACTTATTTGCGTAGCAGTGGATATCATTCCGTCTAGTAGTTCAAACGGGGAAAACCCCCACTGATCATGGTTATGGATTGGGTAAAGAAAAAGGAAATGGTTAAACATACTTTCAACTACGGGGTAACCCCCACGGCAAATAAGCCAACGAAAGTCAAACCACGTTTTTTTCAGAAACAACTTAAAACTAAACGACCAAACGTGAACTCACTCAACTTTGTTGTTGACTCGTTGTTACATGCCTTACAGGTCGCTAGATGCTTTTGGGAGCTTGCACGAGGAGGAGGTTGTTGTGGAATATGGGTTGTTATATCCCATACTTAATAATTGAACTTTATAAACCTATGGAACTTATGTTTGAGACTTTAAACTTATGAACTGTGAACTTATGTTTTGAACTTACGTTTTATGCTTCCGCTGTTACCCTAAAATCGGTTTACTAGCTTTGGTCACCAATCGTATTATGTTTGGTTTTATTTACTTAATTGAGTTGTTCAATATGATTGGTGGCTCGATCCTGGTCATGTCACGCCTCCAAGCGGTGATACTCCGCGTGTGGATTTTGGGGGTGTGACAGATTGGTATCAGAGCCATTGGTTATAGTGAACTTGGTTTTAAAAAGGGAAAAGTTTTTGATAAAACCAGACTATAACCAGTACAGTGCTCAACGATCCACAACGACGCTTCACGTGCAAGACTCGACACCATAAGTGGTATGATTTATGTTATATTGTCGGTTAGATAGTTCTCACTGTGCATTAGATAATGTGATAAATGCTATTTGAACCTTGTGTGCTTACTCTCTAATGTCGTCCCACACACTTACACACTTTCGCGACACTTTCCTCACTTACGTTGCTTCATTATGAAGATCATGAGCGGACGCGAAGGACGTATCAACCTCACTCAAGCCCAGTTGACGGCTTTGATCAACGAACGAGTTGCGGAGGCACTCGCAGCTAACCCTGCAGGAGGTATAACCTGCCATACCAACTCACCTTAGGACATTTAGATCCTACCTTCGCAAACCAACCCTCGTGCTTAATCTTGTCTTTTATTCTCGCGCAACAGGTCAACATGCTCAACCTCCTGTGTGCACATTCAAGACGTTCATGGACTGTCGACCTACCACTTTCAGTGGCACCGAAGGAGCAGTGGGCCTTCTTCACTGGTTTGAAAAGCTTGAGACAGTTTTCGAGATGTGCGAATGCCCCGAAGACCGTAGGGTGAAATATGCTACCGGAACACTTGAAGGAGCTGCGTTAACCTGGTGGAAGGCACAGGTTCAACTACTAGGGCTGGCAGTTGCTAATGCCACGCCCTGGAATGGTTTCAAAGAGCTGATCAAAGAGGAGTACTGTAGTCGGGATGACATCCACAAGCTAGAAGTGGAATTTTACAATCTGAAGATGACAGGATCTGAGATTGAGGCGTATACCAAGAGGTCGAATGAACTGGCCATCCTGTGCCCAACTATGGTGGACCCTCCCATCAAACGTATTGAGCTTTACCTCAAGGGCCTTGCACCAGCGATTCAAAGTCACGTAACTTCAGCCAACCTGGGTACCATTCAGCAAATTATCAAGTTGGCTCATCGTCTCACCGACCAGGCGGTGGAACAAAACAGGCTACCCAAACGTATCAGTGCCACAGCTACTTCTGATGCACCTACCGACAACAAGCGAAAATGGGATGGGAACTCTGGAAGGGGGTCTACTTCAGTTCAGTCTCAACAGCGAAAGAGTGATGACTACCAGAGTCCCGGTCAGCAATCTTCTGGTAATCAAGGACAGGGTGGATACCGAGGAAACCACCCCAAGTGCAACCGGTGCAACAAGCATCACAGCGGGCAGTGCAACAAAGGTCGATGTCAGAGATGTCACAGGCTGGGCCATGAAGCCAAAGATTGCAGGAGCCCACGTCCTGCGAATCAGAATCGCCAACAACAACAACAAGCCCCACAGAACCACCAGCAACAGCATCAGCAGGGAAATAAAGGATGCTTTCAGTGTGGCGCTGAAGGCCACTTTAAGAGGAACTGCCCCCAGCTAAACCAAAACCAGAACAATAACCAAGGAAATGGGAACCACAATGGGAACAACAATGGAGGCGGAAATGGGGGAGACAACAATGGCAACGGGGCAAGGGGTCGTGTGTTCGTGATTGGTCAGGGAGAAGCAAGGAACGATCCCAACGTTGTGATGGGTAAGTTTCTTCTTGACGACTTCTTCGTTACTGTTTTATTCGATTCGGGTGCCGATACTAGTTATGTGTCCGTGAAAGTTAGCCAAATTCTTAAGCGCACCCCAACACTCCTGAACACCAAACACACGGTAGAACTAGCTAACGGTAAAAGTCTTGAAGCCACACACGTAGTTAAAGGTTGTAACCTCGTCTTAGCTGGTCAGACTTTCCCTATCGATCTTGTTCCTATCACACTTGGTAGTTTCGACGTCGTTATTGGGATGGATTGGCTATCTCATCATCAAGCCGAGATTGTTTGCAAGGAGAAAATCATCCGCATTCCTCGTTCTGATAAAGAACCCCTCGTGATTCGTGGCGACAAGAGTGGTGCTGTCGAAGGCATCATCTCTTTCCTTAAGGCCCAGAAGTGTTTGCGAAAGGGCCACACTGCCATTTTAGCACTCGTTACTGACACATCTACGGAAGAGAAGAGAATTGAAGACATCCCTATTGTGCGCGAATTTCCCGAGGTATTTCCTGAGGAATTACCTGGTCTTCCTCCTCATCGCCAAGTTGAGTTTCAAATCGAGCTAGCTCCTGGAGCAGCGCCAGTAGCTCGAGCACCATATCATCTAGCCCCATCAGAACTCGAAGAACTGTCCACACAACTACAAGAACTCTTGGAAAAGGGTTTTATACGTCCTAGCTCTTCGCCCTGGGAAGCTCCAGTACTATTCGTGAAGAAGAAAGATGGTACCTTCAGGATGTGTATTGACTATCGCGAACTTAACAAGGTGACTGTGAAGAATCGTTATCCTCTTCCACGTATTGACGACTTGTTTGACCAGTTGCAAGGGTCGAGCTATTACTCCAAGATTGATTTGAGATCGGGATACCATCAGCTGAGAGTCCGAGATGAGGACGTCTCCAAAACAGCATTCAGAACTCGTTACGGCCATTACGAGTTTCTGGTTATGCCGTTCGGGCTGACGAATGCACCGGCAGTCTTCATGGATCTCATGAACCGAGTGTGCAAGCCTTACCTGGATAAGTTCGTTATTGTGTTCATCGATGATATCCTGATCTATTCTAAGAGTCAGGAGGAACACGAGCAGCATCTACGACTTATGCTGGAACTTCTTCGAAAAGAACAGTTGTATGCCAAGTTTTCGAAATGTGATTTCTGGCTTCGCGAAGTCCACTTTCTAGGCCACGTGGTAAACAAGGATGGAATTCATGTGGATCCATCTAAGGTTGAATCGATCAAGAACTGGCCCGCACCCCGCACACCAACAGAAATCCGCCAATTCTTGGGTTTGGCCGGATATTACAGAAGGTTTATAAAAGATTTCTCCAAGATTGCGCAACCTCTCACTTCACTGACTCAAAAGGGCGTCATCTATCGTTGGGGTGATGCACAGGAGTCCGCGTTTCAACATCTAAAGGATAGACTTTGTAGCGCGCCTATCCTCTCATTGCCAGAAGGCACCGATGATTTCGTGGTTTATTGCGACGCTTCCATCCAAGGACTTGGTTGCGTATTGATGCAACGTGACAAGGTCATTGCCTACGCATCGCGCCAACTTAAAGTTCACGAAAGAAACTACACTACTCACGATCTGGAGCTGGGAGCAGTTGTATTCGCACTTAAGATATGGAGACATTACCTGTACGGTACAAAGTGCACCATTTACACCGACCACAGGAGTCTCGAGCATATCTTCAAGCAAAAAGAGTTAAACATGCGACAACGCCGATGGGTCGAACTCTTGAATGATTACGCATGCGCTATCAAGTATCATCCGGGCAAAGCCAATGTTGTGGCTGACGCCCTCAGTCGAAAGGATACTTTACCTAAGCGTGTACGAGCATTACAGCTTACCATCCAGTCTAACCTTCCGGCTCAGATCCGAGATGCCCAGGTCGAAGCATTGAAAGCAGAGAACATCAGGGCTGAGTCCCTACGAGGATCGAGGCAGCGGCTAGAACAAAAGGGAGACGGTGCCTACTATGTTAACGGACGCATCTGGGTTCCATTTTATGGCAACTTACGCGAGCTTGTGATGGATGAAGCACATAAGTCTCGTTATTCTGTACACCCTGGTTCAGACAAAATGTACCACGACCTCAAGACTACGTATTGGTGGCCTGGCATGAAAGCCCACATAGCAACCTACGTCACTAAGTGCTTGACTTGTGCGAGAGTCAAGTCTGAATATCAGAAACCATCAGGCCTACTTCAACAACCGGAGATCCCGAAATGGAAATGGGAGCAAATCTCCATGGATTTTGTTACTGGCCTGCCCAGATCTCAACGCGGAAACGATACCATTTGGGTGATCGTAGATCGACTAACCAAGTCTGCACATTTTCTGGCTATCAAAGAAACGGACAAGTTCTCTACTCTTGCAGACATTTACCTAAAGGAAGTGGTATCAAGGCACGGAGTGCCAATCTCTATTATATCTGATCGTGACGCACGTTTTACTTCTGAACTGTGGCAAGCAATGCACAAGTCCTTTGGCTCACGTTTAGATATGAGCACCGCTTATCACCCGCAGACGGATGGGCAATCTGAACGCACCATCCAAACCCTTGAAGACATGCTTAGGGCATGTGTAATCGATTTTGGTAACGGCTGGGAAAAGCACCTCCCGCTAGTGGAGTTCTCATATAACAACAGCTACCACACCAGCATCCAAGCCGCTCCGTTTGAGGCATTGTACGGACGCAAATGCCGATCGCCTCTCTGTTGGGCAGAAGTGGGTGACAGCCAAATCACTGGCCCAGAACATGTGGTAGATACCACCGAGAAAATTGCTCAGATACGACAGCGAATGGCGGCAGCTCGTGACCGTCAGAAAAGTTATGCTGATAAGGGAAGAAAACCACTCGAGCTCCAGGTTGGGGATCGAGCGCTACTCAAAGTCTCACCTTGGAAAGGTGTAGTCCGCTTTGGCAAACGAGGCAAACTCAATCCGCGTTATATCGGACCATTCAAAGTCATTGAGAAAATTGGCCAAGTCGCCTACAGGTTGGATCTACCTGAAGAACTCAGCGGAGTTCACAACGTATTCCATGTATCAAATCTAAAGAAGTGTCTGTCAGAGGAGACCTTCATAGTTCCTCTCAAGGAACTCACAATCGACGACCAGCTGCGATTCGTCGAGGAACCAGTAGAGATTACGGATCGAGATGTTAAGATCCTCAAGCACACAAGAATACCTCTCGTCCGAGTTCGTTGGAATGCTCGTCGTGGCCCAGAGTATACATGGGAACGAGAAGACCAAATGAAACTCAAGTATCCCCAACTGTTTAAGAAAAACGCAACCACTACTGAGGCTGAAGCTACCGCAGAATTTCGGGACGAAATTCCAAATCAACGGGGGGATGATGTGACACCCCAGGAAAATCTGGAAAACAACGCAACTTAACTAGCTTCCTCAGTAACCAAGCGCTAAATTTCGGGACGAAATTCTCTTAACAGGGGGAGAATGTGACAACCCTCGAATTTACATGTAACCGTACAGTTTATTAATAATAATTAATGTGTTTGACGACTGTGTGGAATTACTTAACTGCTTTCTGATATCTGTGATGTGCTTACATGTGCTTGTCAACATACTAGTAGTATGCAGAAAGGTCACTAAATAATCTGTTATATTTTCCTAAGTGTTAGAAAGTATAAACGTTACAAAAATATACATATAGGACGCTTTGCGGATTAATTAAGCAGTTTAACGGAACAGTATCAAACCGAACAACCGGACTTTACCGGGAACATAAAAATATTGTTAATGACATTGTTCTTGCCTTTCTGAGTTAATGAGGGTCCTCGAATACCCTAACACCCCTTTATAATTCATAACACACTAGTAACTAGTTTAAACTCCTAACTAAACAAACTAACACCTAACTATATGATTGAAATCCAACTATATAACCCCCCCCCCCCCCAACCGGTTAGGAGACAAGAAAGGACACCCCTTTGATTTCTTCATTATTTAATTTGATCATGTTGGACCATTAGAGACATATTACATATTGGGTAAACTTGAAACATGGTCTATAAGTAAGTACACAAGACTTCCATCTTCATTTCATCAAACACTCAACACCCACAAGCTCTCTCTCCTTCCCTCCTACACCTCACGGCCACCACCTCCTCCACCATACCTCCACCATCAACTCCCATTCTAGCCATTTCTCATACATACAAAGGTGCTACGGGTCGTACAATGAAGCTTGGTGCTTGCGGATTGTCAAGGACCTCCCCACGTTGCTTTTAACCACTCGTTTTTCGCCTAGTTTCTTCCCTAGCCTCGAGCTAGTAGTAAGTGACTCTAAACCTCTTCTTGAACGTATCTAGAGTGGTTAATAAGAGTTTCATCGGTTAAAAATTACGAACATATAAGATCAAAGTCTAAAAGTTTACTAAAGTAATGAACAAGGTGGTTAATGGATGAATATGTGTGTAAATCATGTAGATCTTGTGTGGTTATGATGATTGGGTGATTATCTGATGCTTTACTGAATGATATTAGTATATGATGTTGTTGTGGTCACTAAACTCGTTAACGGAATCGATCGAACATGATTTAGATGGTTAAACACTTGAAATCAGAATCTGTCTAACTTTTACAGCCCACTTCTGTTGTCTGTAAACAGGTCTTAACCTCAACGAAAAATTGATATTTTGAATCTAAAATATGTTATTATGAAATACGGTTCTAATGGCACCGGAATCGTAATTTTTGGACTCCGTTTACTATTTTTAAAGTGTTAATTTGTAACAGCTACTTAAGCTGAATTTTGACAGCAATAAATGGGTGTCGTACTTTCAGTCATAACCTGAGTTTTGTGATGAATCGGACCATGAAAATTTTACTGTAGATGATAACTGAAGTATTTGTAATTACCCCACTGGAATTTCGCAAATCGGACTTACGATGAATTTTTAATAAATTGTTTCGTGGACTGTGGTCAGAAATACATAAATCTGAGTTCAGTCCCGAATATGAATTTTTATAAAATATTGGTGATGAACCGGACCCCGATATTTTTACACAATAAAATATGGAACGTTTAAGACATTCTGTAAAAATTTGGGAATTTTTGGAACATGTTAACTATTTTATTAAAATCCCCGAAAACAGCCCAGTTTCGAGTATAAAAGCT